>LR990281.1:19680000-20945000 GCA_905147355.2 Apotomis turbidana | reverse complement strand
TGGTATGGTGGAACAAGTTTTGGTAAGTATTTTCATGTTTTCATTTTTTATTTCGTACATAAAATAGTTAGGTAAAGTACTTTTCAAAAGAGTGACACTTTCAAAACGCAAAATTACTTAAGCTTAATATATCTAATAAAATAAAATAAATGTTATTTATAAACGCAGGATTTCATTTCAACTCTATAACTCAGTTCACTCGTTGTCTATTGTAAATAACTTCGCCTTAAGTTAAAAAGTCGTTGTATTTTGTTGTAAAAGAAACCAATCCGTCGATACCGCTACAACTTTGATGGCAGCCAATTTGACTCTGTTCCCATGAAACAATTAGTTAATACAAAATATTTACGAAAGTGCCGGAACTAAATACGTAATTTCATGTTTGTTGAAGCTTTTTACAAAACTAAAGTTTAATTGTTAGAAAAACAACATATTTGATAAGTTAAACATTCAGTTAATGATGCGTACAGTAACAGGTTCTGCAATCTTCTCTAGTAGATTAGTCCCCATTTCCGTAAAACTAAATTGTCTATTGTGTAGTATTGTGAGTATGCATCGAGAACTGGCAAATTATCAGACCATAATGTTATTAAGTGTCATTTCATATCATGGCTCGTAGATCAGTGAGATTTCATGAGCAATATATTATTTGCAAATACTACGCGGTACTGCGATCGAATTCAAATGAAAAAGCTAACGGAGGGGCGATAACTTATTAATATTTTAGTGGCAATAAATACACGAGTCGATGCCATAAAACATACCGGTTTTGGAAAGAAGCCTAATTAAATGTTTAATTACCCACATTTGTCTTAAGTTCGTGAAATGTGACATTATTATTTCTTAATGAAGAAACCACCGTGTGTTTTTAAATATTTAGTCACAACAGTGCATTCTGCGGATGTTTGGTTAGACATTGTTATAATAAATTCATGTGAAATGGGAACCTCATTGTTTTTTTTGAGGCAATTTAAGGAAAATAGTAATTATTTGCAGTTGTTTCTTAGAACAGCTGGGAATACTCAATCGAAAAAATTTGTGCTCATCCCGTTAAATATTTAATCCCCTATTTTAAAAGAGAATAAATCCAGAAATATTTACAACTATTTAATTTGATAATAATTATCTACTACGACAAAAAATCTACACACGTAAATGATTCTTGCCTTAACCAATTCGTCCATACACCCACAAAGAAATGGCAGCAAAAACAAGTCTTTTAAACTGGATTCAGCTACGTAGGTACCAGCTGATTAATGGTTAGCTAAACGAAACTTAAGTTCGCGTTTTTGGGTTTAATG
Organism: Apotomis turbidana; assembly: GCA_905147355.2. Taxonomy (NCBI): domain Eukaryota; kingdom Metazoa; phylum Arthropoda; class Insecta; order Lepidoptera; family Tortricidae; genus Apotomis; species Apotomis turbidana. Next base: position 20,943,699 of record LR990281.1, on the reverse strand, counting down.
ACATAATAATGTCTGGTTTTGTTTTGATTGTATAATAAATCAGCGAGCTATTTTACACCCAGGCAAAGTATTTAAATATGTGCACATGTATACAGCGCGAAACTCCAAGAGTCCTGGGCATAAACTAAGAGATATTAGAGCTACTTTCGAGCGATACAAAATCTCAAAAATATCCCGCAGAATATCTGAAAACTATTCAGAAATCTTTTTTTTTTAATATTTCGTTATTAATGATTATTTTGTGTGTTCATTTGTTTTTTACTTTTTGTTACTGAATAAATGTTAATAAAGCGCTGTCCTTAAAATACTCTAACGTTTGGCGAAACATTGACGTTGTTGTTGATAATATTTAACTCCTACCGCACATATTTTAAGCATAGAACAAGTTACAAATACGACATGCCCGACAATTTGACAAAAGCAGGCAGTATAATTTACAGCTACTTTTGATACTGACCGTACCTTGGAGAATCTATTATCTATTCTTACATGAATTATATTGAATTAAGGCGTTACGTATTTCAGCTCCATAGCTTAGAGTTCCACACATACCTGAAACAAGATAAAACAATTAAATAAGCAAACCAACAAGTACATAATATAATTACGTATGAAATATTTTAAAATTATCGGTGCATTTAATGATTGGAGAGCATACAGGGCTATTTTATACATACTTGGGTAATTCGACGGAGCTTCGCGATATCTTCATTCTTATCAATATCTCGGCTTTATCATGGCATTATACCGGAAAAATATTTTGCAACTAGCCATTTACTCAATATTTTTTACTTTACGCTTATCAAAACGTACTATTTTTTTATGTGAAAGAAAATATCATGACTATAACATCATGTAACGCTTAGGTAGAAATACCTAAGTATAGCGGTTATATCTCGGATGGTAAAAAAAACTTGCGGCCAGTCAGTGTCAAACGTTGCATTCGGGCTCATAATAACTGTCTGGTCTTCTTAAACTATTAGTCCTCGAGTAACTCGAGTTAACCATAAAGTGCGAGTCAGAGGCCTATATAGATTAGCCCAGGTATTCCGATCGTATAGAAATACGCGAGCCATTTTACCGTACAATTCAAGACAAAATTAAGTTTTTGATAAAGATAATATTTTTGTGACAAGCAAAACAAAAAATATTTTTGCCGACTGTATTTTTCTTTGAATATCCGCCAACTACTCATCGAGACGAATTGTAGGATTACATCGTTCCTATTCCACCTTTCGGCTCCATCATCAAACCAGCCTCATGGTGTCCGAAGTTACGTATACGTAAGTACACTAAATTTTTCAGCTCAATCGGTCACCGGGAAGTGGTTCAAGTCTTACTTGCTAGATTAATTGATTACAGAAACCGGGACATGTCTGCAAAAGCTTGTGAAATATGCACAATTGAGCACTATTTCTAAGGTTATGTTGACGTTTTGAGTCAATGATACTGGAATTTGAAGAAATATAAATAAAATCAATTTAGGTTATTTTGTCTCTTTAGTACGCGAAAGGTATGTGGACCATTTCTCACGACTGCACTCTTCTCCATGTTCCCCAGGCATACTCGCTTCGAAAAGGATTCCGCTAAGTAATCGCGGTAAAGGCTCGCTTGGGTTAAAAATACCCGGCAACGTTGCATGAATATTAAACAAATCGACTCCTGATTATGAGTCGGCTTCGCTAAAGACTACTGTATAATTGTAAAATAATGTCACAAGCGCAATACCAGTGACATTTGACCATTTGTATGTTGATGAGATTGTGATCCCTTGTCGGTATGCACGGAAAAAGATTTTGATCGAGTTTTGCATTGTAATGCCGAATAAACTGAGAGGATGTATGATTTGCACAGTTAACCAAGTAGAAACATTATAACTCCAAAAATCCAAAATCATTTCTTTAATACCAACAATCCCGATGTCTAATTAAAAATCGCGTCAAATAATAAGAAATTAATCGCACCAATTACAAAAGCGAATATTTATTTTAACTTGCCCGCCGGGCATGATGTTTGCGTCGGGAGTAATTGAAAAAATAATTTGTAATCGCCATACATTTGTTTGTAATTTGTTTTTTAAATGTATATTGATATGGGGTCAAATGCCCGTGAGCATTGGATGCAAGTTTTATGCAATTGGCAATGTCTCTGGGGACTCTTGCTGCGGGCCGTATGTAGAACTTGATGCCTACTGAATATGAGCTATATGTATTGGAGCTGGCATAAAAGATTTTGCATAAAAATATATTTGAATATTCGAATTATGGCCGTCTCAGTCACTCACCAAAAGAGCCGGTCATACGGGGCTAGGCTTCCATATTAAGAAGATGTATAAATATCCCAATACAAATAATATATAAAAAGTCCGTCCTTTTATTAATCACCTACGAGTTGCACCCCCGCTACATATGTCTCTAGAGATGAATCGTGTATAAGGATATTATTTCGTAGTCTGTTATAATTATAAGAAAATAAATAAGATTATTTTTCCGGCCAATTTTTAATTATTTGGGTTCATAAAACCCTCCCTTATGCTCCAAGAAATGTGTAAAAGAAATAACTAAATTGGTCGAAACATTCTTGAGTTTTGAGCTTAGCAGCAAATTTAGGTATTTCTATTTAGGTGAATAAACGATTTTTTTTATGTACTTACTTTCTTTTATATACCTTCCAATATAACAGCAAACTCCAAACAGGTATATAAACTTCTGACAGCTTAATGGATGTATCTCCTGCAAACTTTGTTGCATATCGTATTTATTGCAGTTTTTATAGATATTATAATGCATCTACCATCTATGTCCCACAGTTAATAGCATCAACGACAAACGACCAGCTTCCACACGGCCCAGATACCTGCATCACGCGAACCACGTATTACAGTAAATAATTACTAAATTACTCGACAGATGTCGCCACATTTAGTGCCTGTAAATTGGATGTAATGTCTGAAGTAGTTAAGTCTATGTATGAAGGTGATTTTTTATACGTCTCAATGTAGTTTAGTTATTTTCTAGGAAAATTATTTATATTAGGTAGAGTTATTTATATTTTGTGTTTGCAGGTTTTGTTTATATATTTGGATGCGGGTACGCTTTTTATGAAATATTTGATGTATGTATGAAATAGGTATCTATACTAGTATTATTTGTATTGAGTGATCGTAAGTGTACATGTATGTAATTTAAGATAAAATCTAAATTAGGACCCGTTTAGAGGAAGAAACAATAAAATTAAAGTAAATAATAATATTTCATTCGAATTCCAATATATTTTTTGCGACATAATAACGTTAGTCTCGCCAGAGCTCTATCCGTACAATTAGATAAGAATTAGTGTATTATTATGTTGGTACTACGTGTCCTCATAACGATCTCGTCCTTTTTTGTGTAAAAAAGCGTCGATCGACCGTGGGTGCAGTGATTAGGAAAAGGTTCTTTGTTATTAAGATTTTGTTTTGTTTATTTTAATTTACAAGGGAATAACATAGCAGTCAATATTTTATTTTTCCAGTCAGTATGACAACATTTCACAATTTAACTCAATTAGAAAATTAAGGAAATGCTTGCAACTAAATGCAACCTTTCCTTAAATTTGCAATTCTATAAAATGAGAAAAATGGTCCTACTTATACCCAATCTTTTACATGCTTCCACCTCGAATCATCAATATTTCAACGTGTAAAAATAATATAGGTTTTCATATGAAATTGTAAATTAGCTCAGCGCTTAACAATATTTTTCTTACAGATTTCTTAGTTTACTCGTTTGGATATTTGACGACGCGTTTGGCTCGGTTGGTAGACACCTGCCTACTGAGTCGGCGGTCCCGGGTTCGAATCCCGGCCGGGGCAAATATTTGTGCAAAATATTTGTTCTTGGGTCATGGATGTTATCTATATATGTATTTATATATTATGTATATCGTCGTCTAGTACCCATAGTACAAGCTTTGCTTAGTTTGGGACTAGGTCGATTTGTGTATGATTGTCCCTTAATATTTATTTATATCTGGAACGTCAGATGTTCTGGATTTGTATTACAGAAAACATTTATAAGGTTCTATGTCCGTAAACAACCTTCGAAGGTATTACTGGCTCACTAATGCACACACTTATACCTTTTGAAACTCAAAATCCAACCACCACATATTCCAAAATAGAACCATCGCTAGACAAAGATGGCGGCTTATTTTTTATCCATCATTATTGTGCGTTTTTTGTGGTCATTACTCGGCCGGGACCAGCGTAATAATGCCAGGCCAAATTACAAGGCCCGGGCTTCGAGGCCTATTAGAACGCCTAGTGGTGTATTTTGTGTATCATTTGAAATTTGGTGGAATAATGAACGTAAGTGTAGGTTTCGTGGAAAAGAATCTGAGCGTTTTTATTTCGGAAATGTTCGAAGGTCAGATTATAAGTGTTCCTAGTTGTGACTTTCTTCCCAGGAAACTGGGGTAATACGGTATTTGATGACAGCTCAAATCAGCTATTCTTTGTAAAATGTCAAAAACGATATGTTGGTATGAAGTTTCTATGAAGGAACTGGCTTGTGACGTCAGTAGTCAAAACACGTCTTCTTCACAGTTTTGGTCCAATTAAAAATAGTATAATGTCCAAAAGTTAGCGGTAGTTCCGTGTATTTTTGAGTGCGTGTCTAGTGGTTTCAATTATAAAATTTATTTTCACTATAGTCAATTACCGTATTATAGCAAATTTATTACAGTTTAATGTGGTTTACGTAAATACTATATTAATAAACGACCTATTGACAGTAGGTACCTACTTTTTAGAGGTTTTAGAGCAATAAAATATTATTCAAAGAAAGACAAAATCAGTGATCCCAAAAGCCATAAAGTGCAGACTAAGTGCCAATATTTTTCTTCGACCGCAGTGTTGAATACAGCTAAGATTTAATTGCCTATAGAAGACTAACTTTACACCGAAGGAAATAAATGTGTCTGTGCATTCACTGTAGATCTTCATGCAATATAATTTTATTAGTTACTAAGACATATATTGGATTGTACAGTTAGTTCAAACACTTACAGTTGCCGAGAAACTTCTTGACCCAAAATGGCGGATCTGCGCATGCATATTTGTACGTAAATCGGCTACTGCGCAGTCAAGGTTAGGCTCAAGAAGTTTCTCGGCAACTGTATCTCCTGTGATAGTTTCATATAGATGAGGTCTTTCATAAATGTATGTCCGTAGAGATATATAAATAAATGTAATATAATTGCACACAAATCTACCTATAGTCACGAAGTAAGCTATTGTAGGCTTGTTTTATGGGTACTGGATGACGATAAATATACCACAGAAAAATGTATACTTAAATATATAGAAAACTTCCTAGGCCCAGGAATAAAAATATTTGTTCTTTCCGGGATTCGAACCCAGGATCGCCGGTTTCAATGTGTTAAGATATAAATTTGCTTAAGAGGATATATCACTGCTCCTTTTCCAAGACTCACGTTAAGTGTGCACCTAGTAACTGTGACGTTGGATACAAATGAGTTTCAAACTTAACTTAAGGCGATATTGTCCGGCCCTACGGCCGAATTGAGGGGGTGAGGTGCGCGGCAAGACGCGGAGCGCCGCCCGCGCGTCCCGCCCCGCTCGCCGAGTTCGCTAACGCAAATTCGCGATGGCGATGCACTGTACGTACAGCGGTGTCACAATCACAATACGGTCGGCAGTCTTTTAAGTGGTCGGTGCAAATCGTTCAAAGTGAAATGCGAATTCTTACTGTAGAAGTACTAAATATTATTTTACGTTTTAACATTTTTTTTCTTTTAACTTAATTTATGTTTTATAGTTTTTACTTGCGACTGTTCTCTGTGAAGGGATCGGAGTTATTTTAGTTTTTTTTTAATGCATATTATTGATATGTAGATTGCAGCTCGATATGTTGATTTACTACCCTCTTCATGTTGCGGACTTTTAATAATAGATTGTTTGATAATGAGCTAAAAGATTGAGCCACTGTGACATGAAGTGATTATTTGGACGAGCGAAAGAAGTGAGCGAGGATAAATATAACCTGAATGTCGTAATGGGTTTTAACCATGTGTTGAACACTTTGCTTTTCACTTTGACTGCGAGAAAAAAACTTAGTAATTAATGCGCAATAGCTTACTGTTCTATTTTTTTGTATTTTGGGCACTTTTTTGTAACTATGACTAGGGCATAGACAATTACATTTCGTAGTTTCGTATCTAATAACCCTTTTTATTTAATAATTTAAGCTAATCTATATACATATTATAAATGCGAGTGTCCTGCCTGACTGACTGACTGATGACTGACTGACTCATCAACGCAGAGCCGAAATTACAAATGCTAGAGAGTTGAAATTTGCACACTAGGTTACATTTATAAAGGGTACAAGAGATAAGAAGCTATTTTGAAAAATTCAACCCCTAAGAGGGTTAAAAAGGGGTTGAAAGTTTATATGAAGATTACTTGAAACTTTGTAGGGCATATTATTAGAATACAAGAAAAGTGATTTCAGTGTTTTTGTAAATTCAGCCCTGAACACAGCACTTGACTTAAATGATACAACTTTCAAATAAGGAAAGTAACTTCAACATTGCTTCGATATGAAAATAATAAAGGTGGATTAATGTTCAAAATAAAATTCCACTCGGACGAAGTCGCGGGCAACACTGCTAGTTAATCCATAACTATGTTGTATTAGTTAAATTACGATAAATTCTTGGAGTTGTAATCTCAGTATTACGAATAATTAAATGCCTCTACTGCAGAGACTTCTTGCTTTGTTTTTGCTGGCCGCTAACAACTTAACTTTTCATAGCAATTATTATATGGCTTCCATTTAAACCCAATGATACTTTTAGCCCGTAAGATTTCACCCACTTCACGAATCTAAAATAACGTACGTTTAGTACTATTTTGTTCTTTCTTCACATTTCTATCCCAGGGTCTATCTTAATTATTGAAATAAAATAGCATGAAAGTAGATAAGTTCTAAGTTTAGATCTGGTTGATATCTTAGTTTTACCTATGAATAAGGTCCAAACTTAACCCAATCGAATTTGCTAGCCAACTTTTAATCCTTATAGATCCTAAATGGCACATTAATATCAAAAATTACGAATGAACATAAAAAATATAGGTTTATTATTATTATTAAATTACTATTCAATCAGGTCCATTTAACACAATTTATTGAAATAGATTTTTAATTTTATATATGGCGCCTACGCCTGATAATTGATGACAGACGATTCGATTGACGTCAGACTCATAAAAATCTTGTATACATGTTAGAGCAGTGTCCATAATGCAAAGCCACAATGATTCTTTTAAAATACTCAAGAAAGCTACGTGTGAACTTGTGACGGCAGTAAGGTGGGGATGAGGAGTGTGAATAAACGTACTATTTAAAAATTCACAAAGGATTGAATAGAAAGGTCACAGGACTCGGTATTTAAAATCCATCAAAGTACCATGAAATGGAGGGGAGAAACAAGTAAGCGGTAGGCGTTAAGTAACCGGGTCTTTGAACAATACTATTGTCGAATCTACTATTTCTTAAATTGATATTATTAATCAAAAAATGTCTCATGTAACTAGCATTGGCCAATAACTTATAACTAAATTATCAAGATATTCAATAATCTATTAAATGTGCTTCTGAGATAAATATAATCAAATTAATAAAATTATTTGTTCTTTTAAATACATTTAAATGTGGCCTAATCTCAAAGGCGCTATCATACATAAACAGACTGCTAAACACATTACCCTCCTCTGCGGCGCGCAGTAAACTACATACCTAGGTGTCCGATATACATTCGAATCGATTGTTGCTAAAGGCCTTACAGGAAGAACAAGTACTGATGAGTATGTGTAAAGTACAAATTTTATTTTTACTAACCAATATCTAGGTTACATAACATACAATAATCACGCCTTTTCCCCACGGGGTAGGCATGGACTTAAAGTACTAAAATATGTTAACTGTGTACTAAATTCCATGCGTGCCAAGTTCCAAGATTGACAGGAGACATAAGTCAGAATACGCTAAAAAACTTAATTTAGATGAAAAATATTTGTGGTAATAGGTACGTAAGTCAATTTGATTCTTAATGCTTTGAGCAATGAGTTCTTTTGTACGAAGTGATTATGTTGTTGTAAATTATAAATAAAGCGTTATTTGCATCTACTTGAACATGTTAACCGTGCTACTTTTTGACATTTATGTTCGGTTCTGTAAATTTATTATAAATAAAACATTAACTTACTTTTTCGCATTCCTTGCTCGAGCATTTTCTTTGTTATATGAAAAGCTTCTTTTTTTACTTCGTGCAGCTTTATTTCCCATTTTTTTTTTGCAACAATAATTCGTAAATGCGATCACGTGGTTGCGCGGAACAAACTGACACAGGTCCGTCCTCTTCAAGCGCCGAAGCGCGACTAAAATGGCACCGCGCGTGATTGCGCTCGTAGTTTTAGTAGATATTTAGTTCTAGTGATTAAATAAATAATTTTATTCAGACAATACCATCGGCTTTGACGAGATAATGTTAGTATCTATACATTTACGCAAAAAACGGGTAAAAAAGGTTCGTATTTTAGCCATACTACTGAAAACATATTACGAATAGAGGTAACTTTGGGGTTGTTTTCTATCGAGCGAAATTTTTCCAATCATGTTGCTGAACACGATTTCATATTCAGAAGATCCTTAAGTATGATATATATGTTTTTCATAATCTTCAAACACTGATTAAACGTCTACGACGAGTCTGAAAATGAGTGAGTTCGGCGTCTACTGGGAAAAGCCCGCCTTAACCTGGTTATACAAATCGACATTTCGTTCTCGTCTGTCTCCTCCTCCAAAACTAAACCAATCTTTCCGAAATTTTGGGAACTGAATGATAAGGAAATGTTCTGTGTCGAACTGTTTCCATTTTTACGCACAAATTTCATAATAAGAAGAGCAAAAATCAAAACGGTCAGACGCAGAACATTTTTTTTTTCATTCAGTTCCTGATATTTGGTAAGGATTGGTTAAGTTTTAGATAGGTTAGGTTAAGAAACCTCGATTTGTATTAAAAATTGAGCAATGGTATTTCCTCTTAAGTTCTATTACAAGGAGATGTTTTTATGACTAATTCCATTCACAGCAGGACAATTACAATTACGCACGAAGACAAAACCTCGTTTTCCAAGCGTTGGGTAAAAAGGGTAGCCAGCTTGAAATATTTCCTTAACGACAAAACATTACCACCACACCAGCATTTCCAAAGAACGCCCAATACATTTTTTATGCCATCAAGAGTGAGTAATGATGATTAATCCCCTGGTCTAAGATTGATAAATATGATAGGTGAGAGCGAGATGGTGATAGATTGGTTTTTTTAACATAAAAACAGTGTTGGTAACATTAAAGTTTTTTTTTGTCTTACGAAATTAGTCAATAAACAACTTCTTTTCATGGTAAGTATGGTACTTTAGTGTTGGTATTTATATTGTCATCAACTGTGCCATTTATATAGTGTTTTATCTAATACGACGACATCTTGAGTTATGAGTACAAAATGATGTAATAGTACCTATTATTAAATACAATTAAACAATCAAATATATTAAATATAAATAAATAAATAATAAATAAATAAATAGGGACTATTTAATACACACACACACAAATATATAATTTACACACAAAGACTAGTCACTACCTACAGATAGATATTAGGATCGATAGAGAAGTTTGATCATTCTAAAATCCTAGGTTTTTGCAACGTGTTTTATTCCCAAGCATCCCAATGTAGGTAGCCGATTTTTGATCATAAAAACAAAGGTATATACTTATATATGTATCATCCCATCATCACAGATTAAGGCGTCATGTCAAAACATAAAAAGAAGTATTCATGTGACGGTTATTATTTTAAATAGCAGCTGGAACATTTTTCCACAAACTAAATAATCGTAATAGGTACTAAGGTACACTAAAAACCGCTACTCTGAGGCTCCATCAAAAATCGGCGTCATTTTTTATTCAATTTCGTTCGGAATTAGAATTGCCAGCGAGATACCGACAATGACACAGGCAACCCTGTAATTACCCCCTCCTCCCCCGTCTCTCGCCCAAATTACTACACTAACCATCAACCACTAGCCTCATAAAAACTGAGAACGGAGAAAAAAAGTCATATCTCGCTTTACAACCAATGGCGGAATTGTGACTACTTCAATTTAAAATCAACACTACTTCATTATTCTAAAGCTCACATTGGGTCATCCAGCGCCTTTGATACGAGAAACGGCCGAATCATCAAGCAGTAATGATGAAACAATTTTAGCCCCAAAATGCCTGGGTTTATTGAGATGATCTTGAATCACACAAGGAAAAAGGGAGTTTAGACCACATTCAGCTAATCTCAAGTTAATTTTATAGAGAAGCAAGAAAATATCGTTTGTTTTTTAAGACGTATGGCAAAATGCACAACTCTTTGGAACATTAATAAATTAAAAGATAACCAATATAACATTTACACTGAAAGAAGATATAAATGCACGATCAGGCCAATCTCAAAGAAAAAATATTTTTTCTTTAAAATATTTCTGTGTTTAGCTTGTTGCTGTTTTGTAAATTTACGCCGTAGGTTTGAGTTGTCACTATTTAGATCTGATGGTAATCTTATTTTTTTTCGTACATACTTCCTGTGCTATATTTTGTAATCAAAGTTTGTCTTTACTAAGTAGTTGATAGTCGTATTAAAAACAAACGTAAAAATTTGTTTCTGCGACTACATAAGTCTGAGAGGGAAAAGATTGCGTGATGTGCACGATGTACAGGACAGTCTACCAATCTTCACTGCAATTTACTATTAAAACTATACGAGTGTTGTTTATAATTTTAAGGGAAGTGGAAAAAAGTAACACTGTATTTTCTTTTAATGATGTTGTTTAGTCAAGGGACACAAAATTTCTCAGTTTATGATATGAGCATCTAAAACGGGGGGAAAACTAGCTGGGTTCTGATGTTTTTTGCTATATATTTTTAAGTAAGCTTTAAATTTTACAATTGCGACTTAGCCACTGGCCTGGTTCCCTTAGCCCTTTATTTGTGTCATAAACTGTAAGATCTTATTAACCTCGAATGATACAGCTATAAAAGTTTGTAGAACCACATATGATTGTTTTTCTTTTGCACAACGTTTTTATAACGATTACTTGCTAAGCAGTTTAACTCTGGACAATTACACTTGAATGTTTTTTATACATGACACAAATAGTAATTTAAGTAATAAAAATGGCCGCTACCATATATCAATAACAGGCTGAATAATTGATGTCTTTAATTGAAACGCAAGATGGTGGACAGTAATAGAAAATTTAACGACTGCCTTTTTTATAATTTCTTTCAGAGTCGCAATTTCGCTAGTAATCTAAATTCTGTTATCTTTTATTTCTATCTCATCATCATCATGTCTTATTATTATAATAAAAAAATCATAAAAGTAAAAACGAATGAGGTTTTCCCTTTTACGAGGTGCACTTTTGGGTTCATTTTGAAGCTGTTCTTACGAGTCTGTATTAAAAATTACGCAATCCAGTCCAGGTTTCAGTCTTCACAGATGCCTAGACCTGAAGATAGACGTCTTAATTTATGTCGTGTACTGAAACCATTAAATACCATGCTATTTTGTCATCAAAGTCGAAAACGAGCTAGGTCCTAACGAGACAAAGCCACCAGTATTATAATTTCCCAACCAATAAAACCCCCAACACTTAATCTGCTGCAGATCGTGATACCTTTAATTGTCACCAGCTAAGGCACAGGCTCCAACTAGCGCCGCCAGACCCTAATATGGCTCCCCGTATGGTGGATAGTCACGCCCTGGCCTGGTCTACAACCAAAACAACTGAAACACCAAGCCTCCAAAGCGCACATAAGGCCATTCGAAGCGGTCTTCAGGATTTGCCCCAGCGTTTATTCAGAACGGCACAAGAGTTTATAGCCGCCACCATATAATAGGTCCTTATGAAATAACGCCCTGGGACTGCTTCCGTTGCCGCGTATAGTACAGTCGACCAATTTGATTCCTAGCAGGCTACTGTGCCTTATTCCAGTGCAATTAATGTATGTTGGCATAAAAAGCGCAACGATGCCATATTTTGTCCAGTGAACAAACAGCTCCAGGTAAATAGATATTGATATTGCAATATCATCTGTTTATACAGAAAGGTAAATTTTTGATAATACTGTTTCCATAAAAAAAACATGAATCCCATTGCATAGTTTGATATAGAACTGTAGAAAAAACCTGAGTCAATTAATTGTTTCTAGTACGAGTAAGTACCTAAATTATGCTCGGTTATTTCTTGATTAAATTCACCACCCAAAGGTTGTGAGTCCCTCTTTCAACGTGACACGATACTTTATCGGTAGACAACAGCAACAAGACTACAAGATGACTACGGATAAAGTATCGTGTCACAAAAACAGTCCATCAGTTCAGCATAAACTCCCTAAACCCTGCAGCCCAAATACTCTAGCATTTTAAAATCATCCACCGCGGTACAATAGCCCACCTCCCGATATGGTTGTAATTGGAATTTCCTGGGAATGCCAGCTATTACAGGGCAATGTGCGAGCGATACCACACTAATGCGACAAGTACACCGCGCCCATTTAGGCGCTGCCCTTATATGACGGGACACAATACAATTAGGAACGTAATTAATATTTAATAAAATAATATATTACATCATACAAAATATTTTTAATTCATTTATTTATGCAAATCACAGTATTTGAGGCACTTCTCTTTATTTTGGATTTTCTATTGTAAAGATCATAAGTCGATCAGGTTTGACTTAAATCTCGTTTGTATTTTTTTTAGTGTTCTTACTACAAATTTCAGTTGTCCGCCATTTGTAATTAATTATATCGTGTAGGTCAAACTTATACTTCAATATTAAAATTAAATAAATTAATTAGTTCTCTGAAATTCGTTCACGAAAACGAAAGGTCATAATTTCAAGGATATATTTAAGGTATCGACGACTATACCTATACTTGCATGTGTAGCTAATCTTACCTACCTCGCTATATTGTTTTGACTGCAATAATAATAACAAAGTAAGTTGTGAACTGGCGTTCCACCTTTCTACGCGGTACAAGCCACGGTTTTCTAACATATCTAAATATATGAAACAAATTACTTTCAAGAAAATATTTTAAAATGGGAACACTACACCTCGCACCCAGTAGGGTTTATTGCTTGCGCTTTTACCTTAGCCGTAAAAAGAGGAACACTCACTTTCTGCGCTATAAATTAAGGTTCACACTTGCTTGCCGGCTCCGCCAACGCTAAGGTAAACGTGCCCTTAAAAGGTTTTGTTGATATTTTTCAGTTTTATGTTTTTCTATTGTAAGAAATTGTGTTTATTATTTATTACCTTTAGCCGTGAGACCAACTGCTCGCTTTAGCATTGGGCTCAGTGATTGTTTTTCTGTAGATTAACTCTAACTTCATACAGCGTAAGTACTGAGACTTGAAACGTACGTAAGTCTTTTCATTTGCGTCAACTAAATTTCTGTTTTCCATGGTAGGTAAGCGAAGTTGCGCTTAATTAGTTAGACGTTGAGTTCATAGTTTACTTCATTGTGTTATTACGTCGTATTTTTTGTAATGAAATGCAACTTTCTTGTGAGTATAACAAAGTATGCTTTGTCGCATTGTGAAGCCGACCATGTTCTGTAGAAGGCACTTATACATATATTACACACTAACAGGGGGAGTCAAGACAGGTAGAAAGTAAAACGGCTTTAAATGATATAGAATTTTAGGCCACATGAAAGCTGAGTTGTACCTATCGTAGTTAAAGATAAAGACCAACAGTGATGAAGAAGATGAAGTACTTACCTAGATGAAGTACTTTATAAGGTTATTAATTACGGAGTCAGAAAAAGTAATTTCTGGTCACGTCCCCAACCCACCCTTTCAACATCGCTCGCGCTCCGAACTACGCGAAAACGGCAAAAAAACTCGTCCCAGAAGTTACTTTTTGTACTTTATGGGTAGCGTTATATGACCATATTGTGTTACAGATCCTGTCTCTAAAGCATTAAGGTCTACAAATGAACACTACAGTGTGCTTTTTAAGGTTCTGTAGCCAAATAGCAAAAAACGGAACCCTTATAGATTCGTCATGTCTGTCTGTCCGTCTGTCTGTCCGTCTGTCCGTCCGTAAGTCACAGCCATTTTTTTCCGAAACTATAAGAGCTATACTGTTGAAACTTGGTAGGTAGATGTATTCTGTAAACCGCATTAAGATTTTGATGCAAAAATAAATAAAAAATTAGTAAATATTGGGGGCTCCCCATACTTAGAAACTGAAACTCAATTTTTATCGAGGTTTCTAAAATATTTTTTTTCTTAACCGAATAGTTTGCGTGACAGACGCTTCCAAAGTGGAAAAAAGTTGTCCCCCCCCCCCCCCCCCCTCTAACTTCTAAAATAAGAAAATGAAAAATCTAAAAAAAACATATGATGTACATTACTATAAAAACTACCAACGAAAATTGTTATGAACGAGATCTAAAGAGTAGTTTAAAAATAAGAATCGATAAAAAAGATTCTATACAAATAAGTAGTTTTTTTTTAATACCTAACTTTGCACCTAATTTATATGGGGCGCTATACATACCAGGTGCAAACTTAACTTAACCACTTAGGGATGGAAAGTGTTTGTACGGAACCCTCGGTGCGCGAGTCCGACTCGCACTTGGCCGGTTTTTTCCGTGTAGAATACTCATTTAAAGCTAAATACCTAATATATAATGTCATTGGCATAATGTCATTTCTTGTTTCGTATATGGCTACGTTTATTCGATCGAATGCTTGAGTAGTGCAACATTCAGGGGTCGGGTCTGTGTATCCTAATTGTCAATCATAAAAAAATCCATCGAGAACTCAGCTATATGGTACTCAGTGGTGCCATTAATTAGAGCGCAAAAAAACTGCCATAAAATGTTAATTAACGTAAAATTACTTTCAAATAAGTGCACTAAACCTGCGAATGGTATTTTTTTCTCAGAAGCATTTATATGTCTTTGCGAATAAGCATGTAATAAAGTTGGTTGCTGTAGGACTACACCTGTGGTAAAAACGCAATTTTATTCTTCACAAGTATATCTGCATACTATCAAAGTAAAAAACGAAGAAGTCCTATGTTTTCTCTAAATATGTGAAACATAATTTAGGAACATATTAAGCCAGCAATTAATTGACCCTTTGAACGCGTCACATCAGAAAATTGTGGCACTGACGCTAACGTCGTCTAATGACATAACATTTTTAGTCATCAAAAACTTTGTAATTAAAACAGCAACAGGTTTTTTAATCCCTGTTGATTTTAGAACACTTTTATTTTTAATTTTTTACGGCGTCAGTGCTTATCTTCGCCACTTGGCGTGCAAAAGGTTAAATCCACCCATTTACCACGCCACGTTTTAGCTGTAGGTAATAGTCGTAATAAGCAGCATTAAAAAGGATTGACAAATGCCATCATTTCCTTGCCGTAGGCTTTAACACAGAGTATTAAATCAGATAGTACATCAAGACTCACCATAGTAACATAATATTATCTACTACTAAGACTAAACTGCTGAATAACGGCACAATACGTAAATACCTACAACATGCATGGTATTTAAAAGTAATTCACACCAAAATTCATGTATTTAATCCGCAGTTGCCCGATATGGAAATTTCCATCTATTTTATCAACCATAGACAATTCCCTTCGGTCGACAATTTCAAAAATATTAAACGTTAATTTCGATGACAGGACCTGGACTCAAGCGGTTCTCCCAATAAGATTTGGGGGCCTGGGCGTTCGCTCGTCGACTGGAGTGGCACTTCCGGCGTTCTTGTCCTCCGCCTACAGCTAGTTGTCTCTTGTCGGTATTATTTTAGATCTTCAACAGATTTCCGACACAGAGCTAGCGAGCCTGGCGGAGGCAAGAAATGCTTGGTGTGACTCTTGTCCGGGAGCCGACATTCCATCCTCCAAATCTTGTCAGAGGGCCTGGGACGCTCCTCGTCTCAAGGCATCCCATACAGCCCTGATCGACAATAGTTCCGACGACTCAGATCGTGCCCGTATCTTGGCGGTGTCTGCGCCTGAATCAGGTCACTGGCTCTGCGCTCTGTCCTCCCACAACGTGGGAACAGTTCTTGACCCAGGCTGCCTGCGAATAGCAGTTTGCCTGAGGCTTGGGTCAAGAATATGCATCCCACACACGTGCTCCTGCGGCAAGGGCGTGGATCAGCTGGGTCGACACGGCCTCTCATGGCCTATACCGCCACGGCGCCATAAACGACTTGGTCCGCCGTTCGCTTGCTACCGCCTCTGTACCTGCAATTTTGGAACCCGTGGGTATGGCCAGAGACGATGGCAAGCGTCCGGATGGCGCCACTTTGGTACCGTGGAAGCTGGGGCGAGTCCTGGTGTGGGACGCAACATGTGTCGACACGTTCGCCGCGTCCCACATCCAGGCGACTCGTTCACAAGCCGGCGCAGCTGCCGACCAGGCTCAAATCCTCAAGCGCCGCGAATACTCATCTTTGTCTAAAGATTATGAATTTTCGGCACTTGCGGTAGAGACATTAGGACCCTGGTCGGCCGATATGAAGGCATTTATGAGGGCCCTGTCGCCTCGGTTGGTACGTGTCTCAGGGGACCCCAGAGCTGGCGCGTACCTCTCACAGAGGATCGCTCTTGCGATCCAAAGAGGTAACGCCGCCAGCGTAATGGGAACCATGCCACAGGCAGACCTTCTGGATGGGGTATTCTTTTTATAGAAAATGTATATATTTTATTCTTATTTTTTCTAATTAGTTTTAACAAATTGTACATAATAATTATCCTTTCTTTTATGTTTATCTGTAGTTTTTAGTATTGTAAATATTATATTGTATGTGTTTATTTTAAAATAAACTTTTTGACCAGTAAATCATGCTAATATGAATACAACCCTGAAAACCGCTCAACATGCAATAGGTAGAAAAACCGAAATTATTATCGTGTTTCTTTCGTTCCACTTTATTTTTGTCCATTTTCTTCATCCATTTTTGTTATTGTTATTTTTACATTAATGGAATAACAAAGCGGGAAACCTAAAACAAATCAAATAGTCACGTCTGAAATTCAACCGCAAATTTTTATAGCTAATATTAGCTAAAATATATATTTTAGCAAATGACTGTTCTCTTTTACTCTGTGTTCGTGTTAAAAGTTTTTACTGCATTAGACTTAAAGGTAATTTCTCAATGTGGTTAGGTGAAAAACCATTCTGTTACTCACAAGAGCGGTAACACTTTAGATAAATGTGAGGCTCTGTTTTTGTATTCCAGGAAATAGTCTTGTGGAAATATTTACCACTGGTCAGTCGGGGAATAAATCAGAGAATCGCCTAAGGAATCTAATACGTGCCTATAAAGCAGTTTACCGTCTAAGTAACAGCACACTTTTAACGACTGACGAACAAGTCGAACAACGCACAGCCCGACCGATGATAGATTGATATCTATGTGGGAGGTTCCTCTTTAAAACGTAGTACTGAACAAAGGTTCCGAGCGTTCGAAGCGAAACTAGCGCCATTTTCGATTTTGACCCCCCGACAAAAAAGAGGGGTGTTATTAGTTTAACATGCATTTAAATAATAAACCTACTAAATAAAAAGATAGATTTGGAGTGAGTGAGTTGCAGTGTGAGTTTATTCACAAACTATCATATTAACACATTCCAATTTTATCTATTCCAGTATAGCCGTATTCTAAGTCAATCCTTCAAGTGCTCAATACCTTTATGATGGCAGGGAACATAAATCCGGGTTATACGAGCGGCAATGACTTCTGGAAACAGGATCCTAAACGCTGATCGGGATGTGTAACTCGGGAGGACTAAATCGATTCCTGATTCCAGGGACTTGTAGGAAGCACATTCAGTTTCAAATTAAATGAAAGCAAGCGTTTATTTAAAAGGTATACCGTCCTTTCTTCGTGGCGTCATCGCCATGATGTCCTCTCAGATGATCTTCGCAAAAGCAGCTCGTTAACTGTATTTTATTGGGTTTTGTGCAAAATACAACGGTCACGAGGCGTAGCAACTTGACCTACCGACACGTGTGCACCGCTACGGCTGGCTACGAACGCGCGCCGGATTTCGTCGAACAATATCGAAAAGCGGCGGTGGTATACCAACGCTCTGGTTGTAGTGAGCCTTTCTTCGCTACACCCAAACATTTGACACAGGGCCATTTTTCAAGTCGAAAGACCTGTTAATAACATAAAATATTTACCTCGCTCTCTCTCCAAGCATACATTCGCATTATTCAGAGCACAAATACACATACATACAAAAAACTAAACCTAAACCCAAACAGACTGACATTCAGCTATCTGCTAGCCCATCACTGCATACATTAGGGTTAATAAAGCCTACAAGGCGCTTTTCATTAGCGGGCGCCATCTTGATAGCGCATGCGCATCGACGGGAGCTGATCGACGTTTTCACGATCATTTCTTTTAAGCTAATTAGTCTAATGAGGTGTGTAGTTTTTGATGTTGTGTCATTTATTTACATAGCAACAATTTTTTTAAAGAAAATAACCATTTGCTTATAAATACTATCGTGAGACATTACAACAAAAAATGTAACATTGAAATAAATGGACTTTTATTTATGATTTTTGTTGATATTTTGTAAAACATCCGCTTTCAGAACATTACAGGCTCCTCAATACCTACACGAATATATGTTATATACTGTATCTAATTATAACAACTAGAATGTTATTTTGTTTGTAAATTACGCGTACCTTTCATATATATATTTGAAATACTTAGTAAAAAGTCGGTACATAAGTACTTCAAAAATACGCAGTGAATCTAGGTTTTTGTTTGTAACCTAACAAATATTTTAACTGTTTATGATCTGTACCTAACAATATTTGCTATTATAATTATAATCTCGGTCTCAAGAATTTAATCTCTTACTTTATCGTTAAAATAATGTCCGAAAATTGCTTAAAAAAACATTATTTATAGATATCCATGTATCCACACATTATAGTAAAACATTTACGATAAATGCTTTGACCTATTCCCAATAAAAACCATTCTAAACTAATAAAAGACAGTAGCAAATTATAATAAATCCGAACTCCGTAGCTAACTAATGGAAACTTCCAACAAAATCAAATGCAACTACTACCACAGATAAACTATTAACCCCATGTACAGTCGGACAGAAAATGCTTCTACAGGTATAACCGTTAAATGTTACCATTGAAATAAAATCCTTTAATGTCATAATTAACAACATATTCCCAAGAATTGAACGTCAATGCTCAATTTGGCTAAGTGCCTACGTTGGGTGCATTGAATGCGTCGAATGTTGAATGCAGGCGATATTGGAGCTAAATATTCGCCCATCAGATAACTTACCGGGAAGGGCTACCAGTGAAGTGAATACACTGTCGCGAGAAATGTTTAATAAGTTTATTTATTTTATTATTCCCTTATTATTACTCGACGTTATTTAACGTTTAATTTAAATCTGCCGGCCAGGTTACGAATTTTCTATAACAAAGTTACAGTTTGATGGTATAAAAATAATTTTGTGATTGGTATAACGTTAAAATATTTCTAACCTACCTCCCTAATCTTAGTTTGCGCATAATCCACACTCAGTCCCTTATACTACACATACATACGAGCAGTCTTCTTTTTCAATTACCTATAAAGAATATTCTACTATGGGAAGTACTTTGTAAATTATGGACAAATAATAAGGAACAGGTGGCGCTGCCAATCTGAATCTTTTACCTTGATACTGACGTTGATAGTGCTGCCACCTATTAGTTCCTGCATGTTCTCTTGCACAACGAAATTTCTGCCAACTGGTGCCGTATCTAAATATTATACCTTATCATACATAACATATATAATACAGCGCCCCATAATTACAGCCCACAGGCTAGTAGCTACAAGCACCAAAAAAAACTAATATGACATCTACAGTTTATTTGTGCACGGACCCTATAGCAGCGGCTTATGGGTATTTTGCACTAGGTAAAAAACTGGAGCATACATCAGTAATATTTGCTTAAGTCATACTTTTTGTATTTGAAAATACCACTGTTACACGCGATTGTACTTCGTGAATTCACCAGCGCGGCGCACGTAATCTCGGCCTCGGGAAATGAAGCCTTCTTTAAACAACTTCTTTATTTTACATTCACGTGTTGACCCAATAAGTATTTTCGTTGCTTTTATTTATTCCTACTAACCTCAGTGTATTTTAAAATTATTTTATGAATCCAAACAGTATTTAAATAACTTACGTACTAACTTCAAGAAAACGTTTAGGTCACAATGACTTATTAAAGTTGTTGTTGAGTAAATGCTTCTATACACTATCGGACTATTTGACATGTGAATTTAAATTTTCAATTTATAATTACTGATTTCTTTTATTTATTTTTTTAATTTTCCTATAGGTACAATGTTAGGAGATGTTAGGAGAGGAAAAATGTTAGGTCATCTCTTGCGTCACGATAATTACATGAAGACTATTATAGAAGGAAAAATAGAGAGAAGGAAGAGGGGAAGACCGAGAAGGACATATATGGAGCAAATAAAGGAAAAAATAAATGTTTCATTGTATAAGGATGTAAAAGAGAAGGCGGAATGTAGAATAAGCTGGAAATTACTCCACCGACAAGAGCTTAAATATATGATGATGATAGGTACAATAATGTTGATATTACATTTTTCTTTTTTTTTATAGAATTCTTTAATCCTAATATGTTTCTTAATTTAAGTTGTTTTTCTTTTAGTTTGTATCTATAATATAATTTGTTATTAATTGCATGGTATAGTTAGCTGCTAAATGGATGTTTTTGTACGCCAACTGGCAAAACATAGTGTTACGTTATAATTTTGTTCCGCCTATATTCACCTATGTTTTACAAAATAAAACACCTTGACTTTGACTTTGTAATCTGCAAAACATTCTTTATAATGTATTTATCTACATAATAAACCTGGTTCAAAATAAATCAAATCGAGCTTTAAATAATAAAGACAAATCATAAATTAAACAACGTGTCGTTGTAATATTTCAATAACCCGTTAAAACATAATATACAATGACAGGCCCATAAAAATATCAACGTTCTCTTAACAAATTTTGTACAATAGCAAAGAAACCTAAAACTTATTCCGTTAAGCATAGAGAAGGCAGTTGAATCGATACTATAAAATACAGTATATCTAGTATCGTACTAAATATTGTCTTTATCACTATTGCCCTTAAAGTTGCATTAATTACTATGATTCGTTCAAACCAGGTACACAATTGTGACCGAACACAAAATTTGTAGTAACAAAGACTGCATTTCTTCTAAACAATTATAATCACCAAAAAATGTCACATGGTTTAAGAAATACGTTGCATACGTACTAAATATTTTATAGTACAAAGGCGGTAAAAAACGTTGTCTACGAGTATAGGCCCACATCAGTCAGTGTCAGGAGCCCATTACAATGCGATGCGACCATTCTCGTGAAAATTCGACTCACAATTTCGCGAATTAAATCCCGAAAACCAGAGGCCGGCTGTCACCTCCGCTTGTCTCCAAAAACGATATGGCATTGTCTTTCGAGACGATGTCAGGCGACTTTAAAATAACCTCCCTGAAATCTTCAAGTCAACGAAGTCCCTTAAGTATCACAGTTAAGGTAGGATTTCGAACGTAGTGATTCTACGTATGTGATGTTTTATGTTTTGCGAGTGTAGTATTTATGTCGTGTACGCCGGCTTTCGTCTGTCCCGCGCCTATTTATTGCCGGTTCCGAAAAGTCTGCTCGAATAAATTAATGATTTAAAATTCAGAATTTCGGTAATCGGGTTTCAAGTCGGAGGATTAGTTTCAGGTATAGGATAGTTTGAAGGAATTATGAAAGTAATGTACAAGTATAATATTCATGACACAGCTCCGACTGACAGGATGTTTACTCGGAAACTGCATGATCAAATAAAATTTCGAAATTAACGTTCTTCGTCATATAATTGCAACAAAACGAAGTAACCAAGTCATGCGAATAGCAACCTCAACGCTGAGACTGTAGCGTCAACTGAAGTAGCCAATCAAATTGGCGACTCGATGGTATCGCCACCCGGGGCTATCGTTGGTTCAAACGCTACCGTTCGTGAGTTATCGAGGAGCCGATGTGGGCTAATTGTGTAGGTTTATGTACTCCTGGTGATGAAAGGTTAACTAGAAGAGATGCTTCCAGGGATAAGTGTTGTGTGCATGTACCTTTGTGTTTAATACTCATTGAGAGGAGGTTGGGGTTTGGTATTATAAGATAACAAATAACCATATTGTGGGTAAAACCAAAAACATAGTAGTAGTAATAACATAACCAGGGATTAATTAAATATACGTGCAAAACACCTTTTATAAAAGTTACAACACTAATAAAAATATTCAACTAAACAAATTATATCGGTGGGTAAATCCTAAAGTTAAATAACTCAAAGCAGATAAACATTGTCTTAAGAATTAAACGTACAATCGTGTGTAGTTAAATCAATGTTTGAACATAAACTTGGCCTACAAAATCTACATAAATCATTAAACAGCTCTTTATTGATTTACAAGCAAAACATAATATATAAAGCTCCACTATATTCGCTCAAAGCAATAAAGAAACTAGTTTTGTACAAAATATGTTGCAACATTTTATAAATTACTACAATAGCCTAAATTCCTAAAGTCGCCTCGTAATAAATGAGGACACTTTAAAACAAAACATTCCCAAGATGGTTTAATTTATTTCAAGCTGTATATATATAAATAAACCGAAAACCAAGTAAGCCTACTGGAGTGAAGGCAAGTCGTTATTAAAAGGGTTTGATTACTCTCAATTCAGTATAACTTATAGCAATCTGGAAAGACACTAAGGAACACCAGGCTATTCAGGGACGAAATGAAAACAAAATGAATATTTGCGGTTTACAGGAAATGGGCTATAAAATCCTTGTAATCAATTCATCATTAAAATGGCTACCGACAAAAAATAAGTGCAAGATCTTGTACGCAAAAAACATTGAAACTTTTACGATTGTCATTATGTCGGTGAGCTTGAGGTTTTAGACTCCATAATAACCGTCCTTAAATAGTATGCACACACAAACACACATGCACAACGTCATAAAATAAATGTAATTGTTTTATGAAACAGTCGGGCTGCTAGTATTTTATGATAATTTACTATAATTCTCTTTTCATTCATTTTGAAACCACATTCACTAATAATATACGTACATGCATAATAAAATGAAGAGGAATAAAAACATAGATAACCTAAAAATATATTGTGGAAATAAATTGAATTCAAGGGAATATTAAGTAGCTGACATAATTTACCACTATCAAACCACAATCGGATGATTCAGATTTTGTCCGAATTCGAAAAGAGCTACAGCTTTGACTAAATGAATTCGGTTCCTCGAAAATAGTAATTAAGATCTTGCAACAGCAATTTTATTATACCTAGAGCCGGTTTGGGGTCAACGGCACACCGTGGGTGCCGACTTATGCATTTCTACCTCTCGACGGTGTCAAAAAGAGAACGAAACTTATGTATCATACGAAAGCTATTTTTTTTTCAGAAAATGATCAGCTATTAGTATAATAACACCTGTACCTTTAATCTAGCACAACTGTGATACGAGCCTCTGTCGCGCGACAATATAATGGCTGTCTTTGGCTTGTCTCTTGTCCTACCTGCCAAATGCCGTGTGAGCAAGACGGGTGATGCTGAGTTGCGCGATAGGCAAAGTGGAGACAAGTTGCGCTAACCCGGCTGAAGATAACCCGTCGAAATATCCTGTTCAATTCTGTTAGGAAATCGTTCTCTAAATTAAAGTTCCTAACTAAGTAAGTACCTACGAGTATTGTCTGTGCTGTATCACAGTTAAAATAATATTTGAGTTGTTTTATTTAATAGTTCGAAATTATTTACTTCACTTGACTCATTATCAGCTTGGCAAGGTTTTTGATCTTGTACTATGCCTTATATTTGGTCTGCTGCCAAAGTCTTATATTCGTATTTTATTCAGTTTGGTTTCTTAGACAGTATCCCTTTCATCGTTTATCAGTTCTAGGCGTACGTTATCAAAAGGTCAACTTTAGTTGACCAAATAAGCGCGATTAAGTATAGCCTGACCTACTGTTTATATAATGTTGACCCCATCAACATTATATAAACAGTAGGTCAGGCTATACTTAATCGCGCCTTGAGATGACATTGGACAATAACGACAGTTCATTGCCTTGGCTCCTTAACAGTAGCATTAACGAATAAAAAAAACCTTATCTAAATCCAATGCTGGTTTAATGAGTTCAGTTAATATAAACTTCAACATTTTATTAGCCCCATTCTATTGCCATTCTTACTTAAAATGTAAAATTAACAGCTTTTAAGTAATGGTGCCGGGCGAGGAGTTATTTTCGCAAATTCGCCTCAGTCATCATTTATTTGTATCTAATTTTAACCTTATTCAAAAGGGATAGGGTTTTTTTTATAATAATATTAGAGTGCGAGATACGAAAGATTATACTTTCGTGTTTTTTTGATGGATATAATTTATGGAGTTGTGCGTAATGGAGATCATTTTACGTTTTAAAGATTTTTGATGTACTGTTCGGATTTTATAAAAAGTAATTTACTGCCGTTATTTAGAAGGATTTCCTCAATGGTGGTTTGTTTTTGAGCATATTATAAAACGACTCACACTTTGTTACAGTTACCCTTTATCAACTTAGTTAAACCACTGCCGGACTTAGGCGTCTGGTAACCTGTATATTTGTCCCACATTGTTCTCAATATACATATTTGATTATGTTATTTAGAAATTACCTATTGTATGTTACGCGACCGATTCAATATTCAGCCATTTAACCGGCAACCTATCGCGATCGCAATATCAAAAACATATCGATACAATACCATAATAACTATAAAATTATTCCAATACGAAACTAGGTACCAAGACCAAGCGAAATGTAGACCGTATCACGTACACACTGAATCTTAATAAAACGAACCTCGATTCAAAACGCAACCTTAACAACTTTATAAGAAAACGAGAATTTCTATGACAAAGAAAATTATGTCTTGATCGTGACGCGTTCCGCCAAATTGAAATTTGAACGGTTGAATTAAAGTTGGTTTTCGGTTGTAGGTATTTATGGTCGGTATCAAGTTTCATTCTCACTTCGTCAGGTGTCGCCAGCGGCAACACGTTGTTTTGTTCGCTTTTGTTCTACGGGTGTGAATTCGATAAAAACCGGAGAGGAAGCGTGGGGGCTGAATAACCCCGCGAAGGCTTTAGATTCGATGCCCTTTTGAATCTATGAAAGGGCCCGAAATGTTTGGGTTTCGGCTTCTTTTTTTAAGTCTGGCGAAAGTTTTGCTTTTTGATGACGACGAGTTCATGCTGGATGTTTATATTCGAAAATTGAAACCTACATTTAGTTTCACATCTATACAGTTTATTAACTTCCCTTACTCCTTTTAAAAGTTTAAAAATTAAGCTTCAAAATCAAACCAGACATATTAAGATCACAAACACGAAGAGTAAATATAAAACTACTATTTGGATAGTATTGAAATTAACTAGGTACTTAGTACAATGTTTAATAATATGTCATTTAAAACTATAAACCCGATGTAATTTAAACTTTAATAAGTACAAAACAGGAGTCACACTCATACCTATACTATCATCACATTAAATAATAATAAGCGATGAGTAAAAACTATGCCCGCTTATTATTGTTTAAAAATCTTATTTTTATTTCATCGATCATTATAGTTATCTGATCTGTTATGCAGCGGTGTTAAGTTGAATCCATTGTGACAGTTTTACTTCAAGTTATGGTACAGCTAGCAAAAAAATACTAAAACTAATATATTTATTAACTTTTAAATACTTAATATACTTAGAGAACTTGAACAGATTCTATTTGTTAATGTTTCTCCTATAAATTTAATAAAACTATAATATTATTATAATTAATTCAAAACAACAACATTTTTGCCTTAGCATACTATTGGCCGGGTGCAGAGGTCGCGTAGGGAAAGCGAAAATGATCGCAGCGCTTGATGTGGCCAAAAGTGGTAACTTTGGCCTCTCTGTTTCTGTCAAACGTCATACTTTTGTTATAATGCTTACGTTTTCTACTATAACATAATAAACTGAAATAAGTAAAATGGGTCACGAATACGATAGGTGTTCTGTGGTAAACTGCAATAATACAGGACGAAATAGCAATTGAAAATGTTATGCTTTCCTACACCGAGTTGGAAACAAGATCAGAAAATGAATTGGATCGCTGTTGCTAGAAGAATAAAGTAAGTGTATTAAACTGAACATATTTTTATCTATTTAGTGCAATAATAATATTACGATAGAATGATTACCATGTTTCAAAAATATGAAATGTAGAATTACTTATAATTTGTAAATGTTACTTATTGTTTGTTTATTAATGTGCCAAAACTAACAGCTTCCCTTTACTCTCGGTTTGAGGCTGAAAACTTATGTTCTGACCGATGCTTTAGAAGCCAGTTTTGAAAATAGTAGTAATTTTACCAACATACGAGTAATAAAACATTATTTTTTTCCTTTAATTTGCAAGGAAACAACAAAGAAGTAAATTGACAATAATATTAAACACATATATAATAATTACTTTCTTCAATAAAGCTAAGAACAAAATGTGTTTCACATCAAAAACAAACAGATTTTGCACTTGTTAGGTGCGCTACAATCAATATTTTCAATTTTTTACCTTAATTTTGTTGCGTCCATTATTTAGCACTTTTGACAGAGCCCCGCCAAAGTTGTGAACGCTAGGTGGCGCTAACGTCATGCACCCGGCCAATATGTAAGCCACTTTTTAACCCATTCATCATCATCATATCAGCTGACAGACGTCCACTGCTCCCAAAGTTCTCCATAACGATCGGTTTTGCGCCCTGATCCAATTTCTGCTTGCGATCCTAACCAGGTCGTCAACTTTCGTCGTCGTCGTGGTTGTTAACCCATTATTTTATTGTAATCATTTCATCCACAACTTTAGTCCAGTTTTATATCAATAGCATTTATTTTATTTTCAGGCAACTGCGGCCCATAGCCTATACACCTTAAAACTAACATACATATCAAATAACACAATAAAAAAAAAGCCTAATTTATCTGCATCCTCACGGGACAACGGTTCGGAATTTTTAATACCACAAAATTATACGAAGAAAATTTTTACCTCAAATATTATGACTAGAAATCGTCTGCTGACGCTACATTCAAGTTTTAATTCAAGTCCCGTGTAAGAATTTCAACGCGGCCGGGCCGAGTCCCGTAACTGCGCATTATCGGCCCTCTCTATTAGTTTGATACACGCTGCGTTAATCTGAGATGAAACCAGCTCTAGTTTCTGCCCGCGGGTTTTCTTCGAGTAGAAAAAAAAGTTATCAGGTTTAGAAAACCATTTCAATTTATAAGGAGGTTATAAAAATCGAGAGTAGTCTTAAATCTTGGGATATTTTAACACTGAACTTAGTAATTGACCTATTACGAAGAAACCGACCGTCATAGTAGCCCACAAAAGTGACAATGTGGATAAATACCTTATTCCATTTTGACTTGATTGATTGATACCAACCTGAAACAAAAAACTTAATTATTTTTTTAAAAACTTTGAGCATTCAATTTATTTTATTTTATAAATGCGTCGAAATAAATTTACAAAAAACTTGTGACGCGAAAGTTTTAAGGCTAAGAACCCTGAGGTTGTAGCCTGAACCCTACCACCAGTATCCTCTATTAAACAAAATAAAACATTTATATACACCTAAAATATCATTCAGACTTACCCAACAGTATAATTGGGATATAATTATTTTTACGACCCATGTAAATTCAGAAACCATTTCTGGGAACAGGGTTCAACGCAATAAACAATTATATTGTGATAGTGCCAATATTATGATTGTGAAAAGTTATTCATATTTAATTTTTCGACATTAATTGGTCGTAGCCTTTATGCAGTACAAGTAATGTGGAATAGTGACGTCACTCTACATACTGAGAACAAATCAATAAACGTATCTAATCGGGAAACGGATAAAATTAATAAATAAATAAAAAAAAATAAAAATCATTTATTTGCTTTTACACAGGTTTGCATTATATACAGTGAGATACCTGGCGGACCCCAAACTAGGCTGAGCCTGTATCTTGGGACCCTGAAACTTAGGCTTAACATCTGAAATTTAGGCTGTACTTCAGGATTTGATTAATAAATGGGGTCTTTATTATTTTATATCACCCTAGGCCGTAAGTGGGATTTTCTTCAAAAGGACGTATCTTACTATGACATCCGTATAAAGATAAGACCTTTTACCGTAACACGGCAGTATGTCTCTTCTTTGTACCTTTATGGATTACCGGTTGCCGACACAAACACCTCAACGTTGAACCCAGCTGATTACGCTAAATCGCCCGTAATTCCTTTATTAAAATTACTCATAATTCTGAATCTTTACGAGTAATCGTTTTATTTACATCATTACATCAATTATGAACATTTTAGGTCAAGGCACACAAATGCGATATAAATTTTGTTATATTATCACTTATAAGCTAATAACGATTCGGCCCGTCGTTAGGGACCGATCACTGAAAAATATGCAAAATGATTATCGGTTTTTTATCCGTTTCCACCGAATTGCGACAATCTTAGTCGCCCACGGGTTTAGGAGCGGGTTTTGCGACTATTATTATGACAACTGTTTTTATAACAACATTTATGCCATAAAAGGTTCAAAATTCATGGTTATATTTAAATAAAATCCTTACAACTTTATCAGAATTTCATATCCTCTACAAGTACACTTAAATATCGATAAGTTCGTGATAGTATTCTACACAATGAATATCGTTCATGACATTGCTTCTTTTCGACTGACTTCCAAAAAACTTTTAATATTTGTTACCTTAGAGCTATTGGTCTATGAAGGATTATATGAAGGGAAACCTTCCAATATCGTTAAAACGGAAACTCATGGACATTGTGCATTCTTCCAATCCTGACCTACGGAGCACAGACTTGGTCTTTGACAAAAGTTCAAAAGTCCACCCTCAAGGTTTGTCAAAGAGCCATGGAACGCAGTATTCTGGGCGTAAAACTAACTGACAGAATCAAGAACACAGTACTGCGTTCCAAAACGCTGGTAGCTGATGTAGCCCAAGCGGCTGCAAAGCTTAAATGGGACTGGGCCGGACACGTATCTCGCATGCCGGACGACCGGTGGGCTAAAGTTACCACCGAGTGGGTCCCACAAAACAGCATCCGGCGTCGTGGTAGACCTCGAAGGAGATGGCGAGACGAACTTGACGCCTTTCACCGAGACTGGTGGGAGATTGCTCGGGACAGGGACGCATGGAAGAATGAGAGGGAGGCCTTTGCCCAGCAGTGGGACAATATAGGCTCTTAATAATAATAATACCTTTTTCGTTATTTATAAACCGATTAGAAATTGTTTTTTACGAGAGGAGGCATTTCTTAATTGGACCCATAATATTTTGAAGATCTAATGACGAGATCCCTGAGGAATCGTAGGAACTCCACAAATATTATTGGTATATCTATGGCGATTGCGGTATATGTATAGTAATTCGTTCAGATATCTTTGGAAATACGATTTCTTGTCGAAGTCGTTGAAAAAGTTATTTCGCATAAAAAATATCTCAGTTACAGATAAAATTGTGCCGTCAGTCCTCGAAAAGGCACGTGGAATAAGAACTGACATCCATATTTTTTTCTAGAAAAAATAAACAGATGATAGAGTTGTAGAGCAGGTCTAGCATGCAACCGTAACACTGGCGTCTTCATTGCAGTCCAGGCAAAAGTACGTCATTAGTCACTTGAGAAGCCCTTGTTAGTGGTCATGCTAGACCTTAATTCGCGAACACGTAATGAGACATTCTTTCTGCTTCCAGATGTATTACAAACAGTCGCAACTCTAATAAAAGTGTGAATGGAATCGAGACTCTTTGTTACATGGGATACGATTGAAAGTCCATTAATAGAGGAATGTATCATATAAATTACATGGGATCTAAACAGCACTGGGAATGCTGAAGCCCACCATACGTTTTTGCGGCAGTAACGGAGACATTTAGAGCAAGCGGTAGATTATGTCGTGATGTGTTCGTGTCGTAAAGTGAACTGTGTAATAATAAGTTTAGTGAAGGTATGGGAACTAGATTACAAAAGACTATAAAGCAAAGTCAAATTGAATAACAATGAAATTTTATATATATATATGTAAATCACACTAATATTATGAAGGCGAGTTTATGAGTGTGTTTATGTGTATGTTTGTTACTTCTTCACGCTCAAACGGCTAGACCAATCTGGATTTAATACAAAGGCTAATTTTTATCCAGAAAAATTTAGTGTTCTCGTGGGATAAGCAGGTAGGTACTACGCGGCGCAACTACTAATATATATACAGTCAAGGAAACTGAAATACGTACCTTTTTCGCTTTTCTCACAACGGCAATAAGGGTCAAAAGTGTACGCGTTTCAGTTTCCTTTACTGTAACTTAGTGGTAAGATTCGATTTATATGAATATGTAACGTAATCAGAATACAAAAGTGATATTTTTTGGACGTCCTGTCACTGTTGTTGAACTACTAATCTCAATCTAATATACCTTGATGATATACCTGGTGATCAATCCAAATGGATCAGTAGTGAGAAACCGAAAACTATAATTAGAGATAGGAAAATTTGTTCTTAGGAACCAGGGCGTCGATTTAAGATTTCATAGAAACTGCATTTTTTATAAGTATCATACACAACCGAGAATAGAACCTAGTTAAAATTCTGTCAGTAATCGCATGTCGTTTTGTAACATTATTTACAGCGCTTTTGATCTGGTTATGTATTAAACTATGTACCTATACGATAAATCGCATAAGTACATAATTTAATTTAAAAAAATGTAGTTTTTATTCAATCTGAAATCGACGCTATGGTTCCTATAAACAGATATCCCCATCTCTTATAGTTTGTGACATTTGCCTTCTGATCCATTTAGATTGATCAATGATCACCCGGTATTTCCAGCAAATCAAATATAAATAGGTACCTGATTGTGACATCGTTTAAGCACTAGAATTAATTGGTTTTTACCTTGTCTTTAAAACAGCTTTAAATCAATATGAGGACAAATTGCAGCATTTTTATATGTCATGTATAGTAATTATTTGCTTAGTTAAGTTGGTATTTCTTTTCAATTCATGCTAATGATTTTGAATATTCATACATGCTTGATTGGCAGACACTGGTAAGTTTAATAATCGAAATAAGTCAGTCCCCATTAAAAAAATATTGAGCATATGATAATCGTCCCGTCGACATAAAACGATCACATTCTCCGAACACCGATAGAAAAAACCGATTGCAAGAGTCAAACAACGGAGGCAAGCTAATATGTTTCTAAAAACCAAGTTTTATGGTACATTTTGCATTGAGAATAGCTACTAAGATAATAGAGCGCTGTGAGAATGCCGGACTCGTACGGAACTCTCATTTTTTCTATAATTTTATGTCACTCGAGGTGGGAGATTATTTTTGCGTGAAAGATGAAAATTGTGCAGTTTTAGTAAAATAGCTGAAGAGCACCGTTAACAAGTTTAATATTGGCACAATATGTATTTATGGCTCTGTGTGCCATGCGGTGGGCATCCTACGATATTTAACTAGACTTTACGCTGATCACTGTGTTCTAGATCTCTCAAGCCGGCCTATTTACCATTAAAAATGTGAAAACAACATTATTACTATGAAAAATAATGTTAACTTTAGTGTTATAGAGTCAAAGATGAGCTAACTAACAAACTTAAATGAGCTCGCCGAGTAATATTTATTAAGTTTAAATACCTTGGCTTTCTGCGAAATCGTTTCGAATATAACACGACAATCACTATGATTACATCAAAAGGAATAAAGGAAACCAATAAAAGTATTAATATGAGTATACTGTTTATATTATAACCGTAAAAAAAAACTAATTCTGATGATATTATGCTTTCGTGATTGTAGGTTCTATTCGTGTTAGTTGTCTAAACTCATGATTAACTAATGAAGTAATAGAAAATATACCCAACACCGTGCGTTTCTTAGAATCATATTACGATTAACTAGAGATCTTCCTTTGAGAAAAAGTACACGTGTGGTCTACTAACAGAATACAGTTTTAAACCATGAATACAAAGATCAAAGCTTAAAGAAAATTGTGGTGTAACCACATTTAAAAAAATGAGACATTACATGTTTCATAAATTTATAGAATACAGTTTATTTATTAGTTCATTCGCCAATCTTTGGACAGTATTAAGTATCACAACGCATGATGTATTTCTAGAGATGGGAGAAGAACGTTCTCGGGAACATTCCTCATACACATCCGGAAACGTTCTCGAGAACGGCACACCTTTATGTATTTTAAACAATTCTTAAAGAATCGAAACATGGCGGCATATATCTATACGTTATATTTTATGTTATCAGCATAACAAAAAGCTGACGCTTTACACGGCAACACAACAAACACCGGGAACAATACCTACTTTCTTGACATATTAGAAAATATGTTAACACCGCACTAAATCCGGAATGCCGCTACTCATATTTATAAAAATACGGAGAACAATGATGTGTTAGGGTCTGGGGTACGAAATGGAAAGAGTTCCGACTTTTGTGTACAGAAAGAACAATGCCGTGTAGGTGCAGGATCCAAAATGGGTTCCGTTTCTACTAACGTAAAAAAGCAAGCGTCTTCAGTATTTTCATGTATACAAGTGAGTAAAAATTATATTACAGGGGACAATAAAATAATACAAGTCATATTAAGGTGAGCGTATTGTTTTAATTAGGTAATCCAAATTATACTTCTGGATCAAGTGTGATCAGCGTACCTTTAAATATGGATTTATTGATAGGTAGAGTTAAATAATCACTACAATGTGTCTTTAATTTACTAGCCGCGCCCCGCGGTGCTACCCGCTCATCCCACGGGATCACTACATTTTTTCGGGATAAAAAGTAGCTTATATCATATTATGTCGATCCAGGTTCTCAATCAGGTCTAGCCATTTAAGCGTGAAGATTTAACAAACATAAACACACTGTTTATGAGTGTGTGTATTATAAATAATATCAGTGTGATAACTTGTGTCAATGTCAAGGAAATTGGAATACCTACTAAAATTAATTGTTGAGACTATAAACATTTTCAAAAACTCCGACATGTGTAAAGTGAAATAAATATGTTTTATAATGGTCAGGGTATCAATGTATAATACGCGGCACCCCCTGTTAATCCCGGCGGTGTTCGCGAGCGCAGCGCGCGCACTATTTCACACTTTATCAGCGAGGCGATGGCCGCGTACGCATAATTCAGACCCATTGCAGCACCGCTCTTGTTAGCAGTAAGTACGATACTTTTAAACAACTTCGTCTGAGCAGAAGAAAAACATGTTATGTAAAAGACTTTGCTTCTTCGTAGTCGGGCAAAAAGTATTATATAACTACACGTGGATGAATAAGTATGTACAGGAACCCAAAATAAGAAGAAACGCAATAGAGCAAAAAGGACAAGGTGCTCTAGTATCAAAAAAATAGGTAATCCGTCGGGAACTAGCTCCTATGGAATCTACCCTACCGCTATATTCGTGTGTAAATCGAATTTTACAATCCGGAACACATGCCTTCCTTGAGCTTAATTTGGAAATAGGTCAAATACTGTAAGGTTGTCTAGTATTATTGAAAATTACGGTTTTATTCCGGGTTGGATGTCAGGAACGGCCTGACATGTTACAAATTCATAACAGTGGTCTTCAGGAACCTCGATGTCGTCAGGTTTTCGGGAAACAGTCCTCTTTTTATCTGATATTTATTATTACTGTTCGTATATTCTGTGTGCTGCGGCACGACCCAGGTTGCCATGTTGCTGTATTAAATGCTGTGATTTAGTTCTCTAACATCGTGTGTCTCTTAAACAAAGCAAGGCTCGGCGTGTGTTTTGTTCAGATATTTTTCATTTAACTGGACTGTCGCATAGTGTATTTATATTGCATGAAAGTTTAAACGGTTCTGTTTATCTCATTGTCATCATTACAATTTCGAAATGTTTGTCAGACACGTATTGTTTAATAAAATGTTATCAGAATAAATTTAATTTTAATTTTAATTGAAGTCTGTATGTTTCGGAAGGCAATATTTAGCTAATATTTTACCCAGCATAGACTGTGTAATAATTACATTAAACAGTAAGTACATTATTGAATTCACACTTGGGTCGGTAGGATTTCAAACATAAAACTCGTAACATTGTCAACACATTCAAGTTTACCTTACCATGTTTCATCAATATACAGAAACACCTCAAAATATTTGTCATGTCATTACAGATACACGAAAAACATTAAACAAAAACCTCGAACATATACCCATTATAAATTTTAATAGGCACCCATTCAAAAACCCAGAACTAAAGTGAAAGCATGTACTTGTACACATATAAGGGTGGGGTCACACCAGCCAAAGGTCCCACACAATGACCTTACTAGTGTCAATTCATACAAATGCGTTCCAGTATATCTTGGCCCGTGTTAGAAACTGGATGCATGCGTTTCTAATGTTATTGCGTGGCTTGTTTAAGAGATGGGGCTCATGTTAAGATGGTTGTTGGTAGTTTGTTGATATAGCCTTCCTTGCGTTGCTTTTGAAATTGGTTATTGAATATGGGAATAGATGCTAACGATATTTTATTTACATTCGAAACTGAGATCTCGCTAACATCATGTATGATATAAAATAATTATCTAAAGATAAATTTTACCGAGACGATACCGGTAAATATAGACAAACACGTTCATCTTTTTTAAGAAAATATTGATACATAAATGTACCAATTATGTTCGCAATTTGATCTGTCCATGCAATATTTTAGGAATTTGTAAATACAACCAAAATACAAATGAACCCGTTTATAGCCAAAAGGGACTGCCTACTATACTTTTTGGTTTGTCTAGCATGCACATAGTAAGTTGAAGCCGATGGATTTGGTTTATTGGCAGTTAAAAGAATAAGTAAATTTAATTTATGATTATAAGGGGAATTATCTCGAAAGCTTAGCACAACGCTTTAAACATTCATAAAAAAACTAACTGGACTGGACATTGTTGCAATACGCGGAGTAAAGAGCCTAGAAGGATATACCTAATTTAAGGATATAATTAGCGAAATAAAATGTAAAAAGATGTTGACAGTAATGAGTGTATGTATATTCGAAGTAACAGTAATTTAATAATTAATTAAAGTAACAATAAAATATGACTTAAACTTAATTATATAAGAGTGTAAAGCACAACTGAGGTTAGTATCTACAATAGACATGTCTGTAAAATGCATCTGGAAAGCTGAACCACAATATCAACATAATGGATCCCACAAGATGGATACCGGAACAGAAGCATGAAAAGAAGATGGCAGGCCTGGACGCGTTCTGCAAAGAATGCTAGAAGATCGCCTATTGTTTGCCTCTATTGTAATTTTAAGTGTCATTTGTATTTGTATTTCTTTATTCTTGAGGTGTGCAATAAAGAGTATTCTATTATTATTAGAACCGCACTGACAATAGGGTCGAATTGAGAAGATAACCGCTTCTTTTCTCCACTCGAATACCTATTTAGGCCTTTTCCCAGCAGTGGGACACTTAAATTATCAAAATTCCAACGAAAGTAAAGTAGAAGCTAATACCCTACGAAAGCCATATTTTTGGACTTTTTCATAAAAATATTGTACCTACGTTATTGTAAAAGTGAACTCTACAGATCCACAAGATATTTTCTTTAAATATCAACCATAACATTAGCATGCCAGGAAACCTATTTCTGAATATAACCATACAATTCTCAGGACCAATTGAATTTCATTTCCCTTTCAATTTGCTCTATCCCCAGTTTAAGAGTCTCGCGCAGCGTAAAATGTGGCTGTGGGCGTCCCAATAACAAGGGTTTGTGTTTAGACGACAACTATTGTAAGAATTGGCCGATGGGATCGCACTTTCTGGATCTATAGGGATCTGAGGGCGGGATACATACGCTTGGGTAGGATGCACACTTCTTTATACAGGTAAGTAATGTTTATTTACGGATGTATGTTTGAGCATTAAATAATCAGTTGATTTTGGATGGCAGATTAGACTGATTCTCAAGTTTTGTCAGCCACTTACCGGGACAACAACACAGGGTCGACATAATCTCATTAAGAGAAAGGTTAACAGGTGGTTGGAAAAGTCACAACAAAATTGTCTTCAAAACGTCGTATCATGGCGCTGAATCTGAGACACGAGCTTCATTCTGAGTAGCGTTTAGATTAGAGGGGTGATTTGTACGAGATGGTCGACAAATTTCGGGACTGATTTCACCGACAAATCACACAATACGATTCATCCTATTGACCGAGCGAGGGAAGCGTCTCTGTTTCAGTTTGGCCTAAAAATGTTGTACTCGTATTATGTCCATATTTCGGGCTGTTCTGGCCAAGAGATCTGGAATGTTGTTGTTGAAGACCGATCCTGAACGTTGGATTTTTTGGATGGTGAAATGCTTGAGAATGTTGTAATTGCACCTTTCTTGCCATCCGTGTGTCCGCTCCACATTGGCATATAAACAGCACCAAATGTACAAACCGACAACCCTCGAACGTGTACGTATCGCATTAACGACGCATTCTCTAGCACTTATGTTTATTGCGGACGCGACAAGTTACTTTCTGCGTCTGGGAATTTGTTGCTATTATTTCATTGAATAAAACGGTTAGAACTCCAGATAACGCGGGGAGCGTAGTAAATAAACGAAACAAAAGCGTGACAATTACTTCGTTTATAACTAATATACTGAAATCTTAAAATAACAGATTAAATAATTTATACGTACTACTCGTATGTATACATTATGTTTTCAGTGACTGGTATCAGAAATGTAAGATACCTATGTTTTGTATTGCAATAGTTGTAAGCTCTATATTATAATATATTTTGATAGATTGAATGTTCCAGATAGTGATATCGATAAAATAAAAACATACAGTTGAATTGAGATCCTCCTCCTTTTTTGAAGTTGGTTGAAAATTACAAGAGTCCTGTCTCCTTTATAATATTCACCTGCCAGGTCACCCAATACAGCTCGAAAAGCAAACATACTATACTGCTGTCATAAGCCCGAGGTAAGTACCTATATTGATTAATATGGGATATCACAAGAGCTCATCGGGTTCGGACTGAAAGTAACCGCTAGTTGTAATAAACCAGGCTAATCGGTTTGTTTTTTTTCGAGCCAAAGTAAGAAAACTTCAAATGTGCAAGCGTCTCGCAAATATTTGACGCACGCGGACTCGAACCGGTAACCCATCAACACTCAACGCACGTTAACAGTTCAAGCGGACCCTACATTATGCGC
Organism: Apotomis turbidana; assembly: GCA_905147355.2. Taxonomy (NCBI): domain Eukaryota; kingdom Metazoa; phylum Arthropoda; class Insecta; order Lepidoptera; family Tortricidae; genus Apotomis; species Apotomis turbidana. The sequence goes on along the minus strand of LR990281.1, from coordinate 20,906,023 downwards.
ATACGAGAAACCTCATTGCAGATCTCACATCACCTAGAACCCCCTATTGCTATACATCTACAGGCTCCTTTCGCTTGGTTTTGAAATGTCAAAGTGTGCGGATAGATGTGGATCCAAATAAATCTGTCGCTGTAACTAGAGGTTTTGAGTTATAAAGGAGTGTTCCAGTAACAACTGTCCTCCAGTAAAATTACCGCTAGCGGTTTTGAAACAAAGAAACCACTTCTATATAACTAACACAGTCTTAGCAAAACTCTCGTGAGAACAACTAATAATTAGTGGACTCTTCAACGTGGAGGTGAACGCATAGAGATCCCTGAAGAAGAACTCCGAAATGCATCAAGCCGTTCCTGAGATATAACTAACCAACAATTAACACCTTAACTACTTCACTGTGTTTGATTATAGAACATATGTTAATTTTTCCTCTTTTTATCTTGTCCTCTTTTTTATAAGCAAGAGTCATCGGCAGACGTTTTATAGTATTGAGTTTGAACATAAAACATATTAGAGATCAGTCATCAAAGACGCTATTAACCGCTACTCCAATAGAATACGAATCCGCAAGTAGCTCTCAAATTGTAGTTAGGTAGGTATTTTTATAAAATTGACACCAAACGCCATTAGCTCACCCCGTTTCATAAAATCCAACATATTCTTTCTGTGAGAATTTCACCCGTCTGCAGTACTTAAATGTGGTATCGCGGATCAATAAAATAATTCTCGAGCATAAATATCAAGTCTCCGCGAAATCACTTACAGCTACGTAAGTGTTTATTCCTCAGCCTTCTGTAAATCGCAGGCTCTCTAGACGGAATGGCAACCAACTTAATTATGAGTAACTGCTAACAAATGGCGACTAGATTCGACCTAAGAAAAAAAAGTTTTATTGAAGGATTTATAGAAATCGCCACAATGACACTATGAAGCGTTCAAATGTGTTTAAAAAATCTATAACGGGGCAATACGACACCTAAGAATGGGTAAATACGTTTAACACAAAAACGGTGAAGTAAGAAAGAGGGCTATGATTTTTACTTAACCGCAAAGAAAAGTCTCTTCTAAGTAGTTTGTTAGTCAATATTTAGTACACATTAACCATAAGACCTTGGACCCAGAAAGCTTAAATTTTGCACAGTTATTATTTAATTCAACCGACAAGACCGGATTTTAGGAATTCAAACGGGAAAGAAAACAGGCAAAAGCTAGTTTCATAAAAGGATAAAAAGAGAGGTAAATCTATAAAACCTACCGCCATCTACCTGTATCAAGGACCTCCCGTAATGGCCAGGCTTTACGATCACGCTAATTGGCAATACCAAATAAACGAGAAATATGAATAAACCCGCGTCAGCGCTTCGTACGTTGGAACTGCATATTGTGCGATTTGCATGGATTGCAGTGCGAAATTGAAATAGTAAAGAAATATTTCTTATTTTATTTGATGCAGGATCTTACGATCGTGTGAAGATGATGATGTGAAGATAAATTTTATTTCATGCTAAAATAATTTGAAAATAACGAGAAACTCATGGCAAACGAATAAAACTCTAATGATTCTGTGATTTTCTAACTTTACGAACATTATGAACAGGACATCTACGAGGTTTTGAATATAACTAATTACGCTAATAATCTTATCAAATGTATGAAAAATTTGCAATCGTGTGCAACTTGACATAATATTATTTGTCATAAAAATAATTTTGTCCAACATTGATGTTTTTTTTTCTTCTCAATTAATAGTCGAAGAGCCCTGTTCCTACCAGTTGAATTAAAATAATACATAGGCCTTCAAATTACAAAATTCGTAAGAAAACTCATTCTTGTACTTAGATATTCTAATAAGTAATTATTTGCCGATCGCGTATCGGTCTTTTCAGCCACAAAAGACGGTGCTTCGCAAACTGAAGACCACAAATTGTCTCTAATCGGCTGAAGGGCCCATGATGATGATTCTAATAAGTGGGTTCATATGAAATCGAGCGGACCAAGGACTGCCACAAGCCTCCTAGTCAAACAATACCCTATCTTCCGGGCTTCAGCAGTAATGCATTATTTTAAACGTCCACTTATATGCCTAGTTTCAGCGATAATGTAGTATTTTAAATATGCAGTTATGTGCCTTAGTTTGTAAAGTTCCCTGAAAATGTCGACCAGCCAAGAGAATAGGAAATAGGAATAGCTGCATAAATAGTTAGAGAAGTTTATTGCTAACGGGACCTGTAACTAGCGCGTAACTGTCCATTGTGTGCCAGCAGAAACGCGTCTGCTCAAAAATTACCCGCTGCACTTAACTTGTAACTTCTGGAACAACGACAAATGCGATATACAGGGTGTATTCCGTACATGCGTAGAAAGGAACAAGTATTCTGAAAAATTACCTTTGCACTTAACTTGTAACTTCTGCCACAGGGCGGCTAACGCGAATCCATACAGGGTATTTTCCGTTTAGACAGTGGAATTTGACAGTGGAGCGCTTTGTTAAAAGTTTGAAAGAATACACGTAAATTAAATAATAGACCCGGGTAAGTGCGATGTTCGTGATAGATCCTGTTGGTTTTCTTGAAGTTACATTTAGCAGGGGTGAGCACATATTTATTCTTAATCTTTATGTATATCTATAAAATATTGATTACATTTCTTATATTTGGAATATAAGAATTATGTATGTATGTATGTACACTTTATTGTACACAACAACTGGTTATAAATACATTGATAACAAATTAAATATGTACAAAGGTGAACTTATCCCTATTAGGGATCTCTTCCAGTTAACCTTTGAACCTTTGAGTTTGAATTGAAGGAATGGGTATTTGCAGAGAAGAGGCAAACTACACTGCGTACAAACAATTATATTACCTTCTTCTATGCTTCTTGTATGCCTTGTATGTGTTGATCGATCTTGTATGGATTAGCTGTGACTCATCCTGTATTGCTTCACCTTAAGCATAATGAAATGTGTGAGAGAAAGATTCACATGACAGGTGTCGAATAAAGATCTAGTATTAACGGCGTGCAATGCTATGCGCATTTATTAATGATAATGACTAGCATTTACCCACGTGTTATTGAATTAGATGTTCCCGAGAATATAAAATACATCGGACATCTGGACAGAAGAAACACCACCAGAGACTTTCAACTGAAATTAAGTCTAAATTTTTTAACAGAAGGGGGTAAAAAGGAGTCATAAGAGGAAATTATTAACAGTAGGTAATTGTGCGGCCTATACATAGGCAAACTTTGTCGTATGTTTGTCATTCAGTACGTTAATGACTCATCAACGTGTACTTTATTTCTATTTGCATCTTTCGAACATGTATTTTCATAAGCATACAGTGTAGCATTACAGTTAAATTTTAAAATGTGTTCAATCCAGTAACATAAATTATTTTTCTTGTATCCTTTTCCTCCGAAAACTTGACATTGCTTTTAGCCGGTTAGGCAGGCTCTATGAAATAATTATCAAGTTCCACTAAGTAGACTTTGATCGTCCTCTTTTACTTTTCTCAATAGCTAAAGTAATTTTGCATACTTATTTTTAACCCTCAGAACACAGCTCCCGAAGGATAAGTAAAATACGTTTGAAATCCAGGGTCCAGGTAAAACCTTTCACTGTGTAAAATGAACCCGCGTTACGAGTTATTGTCAGGTTACAGTGCTCATCAATACTTGCTGTGATCTTCACATAGCCTTTACAAGAGATTACAAAAAGAAATAACAACATTGGTGGTCAACATTGGAATTTTTGAACTGGTTAAAATAAAACTGTAACCTTAAACTCAGCGGCTTAAAGGATTTCGACTTCGTGTCGAGTTGAACAACCAGATCATCATATTTTTATATTTCCTATTTGAGATGCGCATTAAAAGTTATTGCAATAGTGCCGTCTCCTCTGTTTCGACTTGGAAAAAAGGGACAGTATACTCGATTTCATATACCATGGCCCGATGCACTTGAGACGGTAATTAGGCGTTAACAATAGGATTAGTGATAACAAAAGATACCTGGCCGGACCCTTTTGCGGCGTGGTATTTTACATGCAACCTAATGATCTTGATCGTTTAACCTAGTAATCTTTATTAATGTAAACAATATTTCATGTTAGTTGTCATCTGACTACATTTGTGATTACACGTATACTTAAATAATTATGTTTCGACCTTGGGAAACACCCACAAGTAACCCGTCCAGTGGTGATGTTAGTTTGCAGCAACGTAAGAAACGATTTTTAAGCAAGGACGCCCAAGATGTGGTGATAAGTGTTTATAAGACATTGCTAAATCGAATGGGTAAAAAAAATTTGATTAAAGAAACGTCTATATTCACCAGTGTGCCGGAAAGGACAGTTAAAAGGATTGTCTCATCACTCTCATCAGGACCAAGATACCTCCCTCGAAAACGAGTAAAAGCTTCTTTTAAAAAAATTGATAATTTTACAGAAGAGGTTGTGAGGAGAACTGTCTACGACTTTTATAGAAAAAATGAAGTTCCAACGCTCACAGAGATTCATCAAGCATTATTAGCAAGCGAAGTGGGATTTCCGTATTCAGAAACAACACTATGGAGACTTTTACGAAAACTTGGTTTTAAATATGGAAAGTTAAACGAAAGGAGAATCATTATGGAAACATCACGGCTTAAAAAATTAAGAGAAGAATTTATTACCGATATACGATTGAAGAGGTCTACTGGAAAAAGTATTGTATATTTGGACGAGACTTGGTTTGATACCCACGACACACTGAAAAAAGGATACAGGGACGACTCTCAAAATTGTGCTACAAATACTCCATGTTCAAGAGGCAAACGTTTAATTATACTGCACGCCGGTACTGAAAATGGTTGGATTCAAAGGGCTCTTCTTGTTTCGAGCAAACATCTGAAAAATTCAAGTGCAGACTATCACGAAGATATGTGTTCGGAGTTGTTCGAGAAATGGTTCGTGGAGCAGCTTTTACCCAATATCCCTGCCAATAGCGTTATCGTTATGGATAATGCGTCATATCATAGCCGTCAAGAGGAAAAGATTCCCAACACCAATTCAAGAAAACCTGACATAATAGCATTTTTAAGAAAGCGTCATATTACTATACCTGAGAAAATAACTGTTAAGAAATTGCTGGAAATTGTACAAAGTCAAAAGTTTGAAAAGAAATACTTCATCGACAAAATAGCGGCTGAGGCTGGGCATGAAATATTGAGACTTCCCCCCTATTATTGTGTGTTGAACCCAATCGAGCTTATGTGGAGTTATGTCAAGAAACAAATTCGTAAGACGAACATTACACCAACAGTAGGTGATTCTGTAATTCAAAATTTAAGAACTGTGGTAGACATGACGAACCCTACGCTTTGGAAAAATGCTTGTGAGCATGTCATCAAAGTGGAGAACGAGTTTTTAGCCCACCCTGTGTATCCGGTCATCATAAACACCTGCGAAACCTCAAGTTTGGAAGAATATACGTCAGAAAGCGAATAATTCTTATATTTTATGTAATTAATGTATATGTTTTAACGTAATTAAATTAAGTTAGTCTTAAAGTTACCTGAAAGTTGATTGTTATTACTTTATTGACACAATTAAAATAATAATAATAATAATATGTATATAGATATAAATAAATGTTTCATTGACACAATTTTTGTTTTACAAAAGTTTGCTATTATTATTAAATAAAAAATATATATTAATATGTATTAAGATATAAATAGATATTTTATTGTCACAGTTGTATGTTTATTGTTATTAAAGTAAGTTAGTCTTAAGTTACCTGAAAATTGATTGTTATTATTTTATTGCCACAAATTTTGTTTTACAAATGTTAGCTATTATTATTAAATTAAAAATATATATTAATATGTATTAAGATATAAATAGATGTTTTATTGTCACAGTTGTATGTTTAATATTATTAAAGTAAGTTAGTCTTAAGTTACCTGAAAATTGATTGTTATTATTTTATTGACACAATTTTTATTTTAACAAATGTTGTTATAAAGTATTAAATATAAAGCTATTACTATTCAATTACTATAAAGATGCCGTACCATTATAATTAAACAATACCGTAAACAACTAATATTTCGTATTTTTATTTTCAAGTACCAAAATGTTTTAGTCCCGCTTTAGTTGCATGCAGATTGTACCGACGCGTGCCATTTTGAAGTGCTCCTAATTAGATAACAAAAGGCAAACATTATGAGCCCTATTGTTAAGTTTCAAGTCCATCGGGCCATGGTATATGAAATCGAGTATACAACGGAAGCATAGTATTGTAACTGTAGTTTTATGTCCATCAATTTTTATGGATCGTATCTGTCAGAATTGATATAATTCGTTCTTTTGTGACTATAATTTACGATCTTTGGTTAATTTATTTTTTCTTCGACAATGTGTTTTCCATGTTAAAAGTTAACTGCGCGGTTAAATGAACCAAGACATGAGATATTTACTTTGAGGAACCAAAGGCATGCGGGTGCATTAAAAGTTATATGTTTGACATTCTTTCGTTCGCGTTTTTTTGCAAGAATATTTTATTTAACACTTGATTATTTTAATTATTTGATAGAAATCATTTGTAATATAAACTAATATCAAAGATGAAAAAAAGACAACGCATTGCTGCGATTTGCGATCTTATGATACGGATATTGATCCGTTTTTAGTTTTACGCTCATACTTACTTAATATTATGACAAGTGTATTATAATTATGATTTCATTACATTAACCGCAAGTTCATAACAGTTACCAGTTTCAAATTAGTGTATGTGTATGTTCTACATATAATATTGTATGTATATACCCTAATGACGTAATTTCCTTTGAAATCCTGAAACCAATTTGTATATATATTTGTATTTTAAATAAGAATGAGTATGTCTTATATTCTTGAAACCCTATCGATTGGTATAGAATTGATGGGCATACCGTATTGTTTGGCATAAATTATCTTTGCTTAATTTGGGACTAGCTCGATTTGTGTAAGACCATCCCTTGATTTTTATTTATTTTATTATTAATATATTACATTCTGAAAAGTTATCTATTTCAGAGAAAAGTAGGAATTATGCGTACGAAAATTATACCAAATAATTATTTAGAGCAATAGAATAGAATAGAAACTTTTATTTCAGGTCATAGACCCATAAAAATATTAGTAACAATGATACTTATTCTATGTTAGTAGTATAATTTAAACAAGGAATTTAAGAAATTAAACGTTTACATGCAGGGACGTCCAGCGGGCAAACATTGGACAGTCCCATCGGTCAGCAATCACGCTCAAAATGCGGTTGGGGCTGTCGCGTAACCTAGAAAGAAGTGAGGCACATCTCTTTCTCATTACAGCCGCAAAACCATCCGTTCGGGCCTCGGCGAACATGCCTGACGCACTGCAACGCCGCGGCAGCCCCATCAACACCCGGAACTATACGGAACGGATATTTAGAGCAATACTGTAAATTTTATGCAACGCAATATAGAACTCTTATTCCTTCTAAAGCAAAAAAATACAGACAATTTTTACAATTAACACCGAGACTTCCTCCTCAATTACTCCGGTAATTTTAACGACAACGTCACACAGCTGTATTGTTTTTACAATATTTGCCTGACGTTAATAATCAGTTCTTTGACAAAAACTGGATTCCAATCCATTCTGATCGATACCTTGAGGCTCGGCATATGTTTTTACAGCTAAATCTCTTTTTAAAGTAGGTCCAAGTAAACAGCGAACGAACTCTCAGTAAGTCTACGGAATACCACAATTTACATGCGCTTGTACTTTTTACCTTAACGTGCCATCAATTCCATTATTAAAATGAAAGTATCGATATCGACATCATAACTATATTTTTTAGCCATCCATAAACACGTCCAGTTAACAAAGTGCACCTCCGATAACGGCATCTAGTCATCAAGCATCAAAATCAAGAGGTAAATGTTTTTTTGTCTATTTTAGCTGTAGCATTTTCAGTTAAAACCAAAGAATGCACACTGCTAAAAATAAAAATCTTTTATTTATGCAAAAATCTCTGGAAACAGCCTATTATTGGTTGTATGATCTTTACGCCTGAAGAAGAGAGAATTAATATTCTTCATGACTAAACATCGAGTTACAGAAGATCATCAAGCAAACACCAATAGAGAGGGAGAGATTCTAACGCGAAAGTTGCATAGTCATACTCTTAAGAACCCCAGCCATCCAAGAGAGCACTAACCTGGAAACCGTCTGGTAAAAGAAAAAGAGACAATCCTAGAACAACTTGACTTCGCTCAGCAAAGCAGGAGATGACATTCTTGGGAATGACGTGGGCGGGAATAGAACAGACTGCCCAAGTCCGGTACAAATTGGACAGTTTGATTCGAGCACTTCACCCCAGCCGATGGTAATAGGAAAGAAGAAGAACGAAAAGCGCAAAAGCGAAAAGCGCATTCCTCCACTTGATACCGCCATGATAAACCGTAAAATGATCAGTTGTTATGATATATGATAAATGGTAGTGTTTTTTTTTTCTCATCACCTACTCTTTTTCTGTTTATTTTTTGCTCATTCCTCTACCCAAAGGTTGTCTTGAAGAGATCGAGAATTAAGGATTCAATTGTATGTGTAATAAAAATAATTGGTGTGCAATAAAGAATTGTTGTATTGTATTGAATTGTAGTGGACACATTTTTGGTTAAAACTAAGCGCTTGTCACTCAAGCCGCTACATCGGCAACAATGTATTGAGCCAGTTAAATTGACACACGCGGCAACCCCGCTAATTATTGTGTCGTTTAAGTTACAAAAAATCTAACTGATAAACAACAAAATACAATAGGTGTAAAAATATAAGATATGAATAAAGCTGGATTTCATAAATTAATCACTTAAGTCATACTACTCATAACATAATCACTCTCGTTGTTACTAAGTAATTATGAAACCTTCAACTATGTATTTCATTTCAACCATCTAGGTACGCAATCACAAGTACGTACGTTCGAGCTAATTATTAAATCATATGTTCTTTTTTGCATATTCAAAGTGTTGCATAGACGCTTATTATATTTTTGGACATTTGCTTCGCCGCTAAGATTCCACATAGACTACCTACATACAGCGCTAAAGATTGGAATGCATATTTTGATATGTGTGTGTGTGCGGGCTGATTACGTTACGCTGTTGGAATTTGAAATTTATAAAAAAAAATGTTTGTAAAATTTTACGAGGTATTCATAATTTAGGAAAAGCCACAATATTCCCAAAACTTCTGGGAACAAAAAAGCACTTGTTTCCAACACGCGAATAAATCAGTTCTTAACAATAATTTATTAATAGGCGAACTGTTAATGGTAAGGTTTTCGTTTGGAAAAAGTTCCAGCGATCTCCTCGGGAGATTCTTCGAGCGGCAGGGGGCGTTGGGCCATGAAAAGCGCGATCTGTGATAGACTTGTTATACTGACACCGATATTACCGACAATCTTTAAAAATATACATATACTAAGTAGGGTTTATAGTTGATAAATTGGTGTAGGACCCCGAAGACTGCTGGATGCTGTCGACGCAGGACCGGTAATATGTTCGTTCATGGGAATGGTTTTTAAGGAATTTATTGCAGGATTCTAAACGCTCTCTCGTTCTCAGCGAGCGTTCCTTCTGTCTAAAATAACGTGAGCATTTAATTCTTGCATAGAACTAGCATAGCAAAGTACTTACAGTCAAACAAACTATGTATTACAACGCGCTCGTTTGATTCTTTGTTTTGTCTACTTTTTGTTTATATTTAACCCAGTAATTGACTGGTAGAGAACGCCTTAAGCCCGACTTAATCTCTGCCATTTTTGTACTTTTCTTTTTGTATTATGCAATTTAAGTATAATTTATTAATTAACAAAAATATTCAATAAAAATTAAATGCTATTTATTATACAGAACTCCATAATAATTAATTCATTTTAATATTATTATAATTGTGCAATATTTAATTTAATTTTAATCACTTATGAAATGTCAATGTTAAATATTATGAAAGATTACTAAATATCGATTGATTAAATTACGTTAGGAAATAGTAATATATTTCTCCTACTAAGTTAGATATAACAAATGGAACCATTTTCTGCAGGAAAATGTAGAAAAGCTCCTAATCATCATTGTCAAATATATTAAACTAAAATTACTACTATTTTACATAATGCATGCTAAATGTTAAAAACTAATTTAAGAATCTATTGGAAATAAAAAAAAGGCTTTATTATTATTATGCAATACAGTTTAAATAAATACAGTAAGAGCTCGTGGCACAAGCGCATCCCAGCAGCTTATTTCGCGGCCCGATACTAACGGTCCAATCAGATTTATGATGGTGTTTCTGCGCGACGAGTGCGCTAATTGGTGCGTGCCCAAGGATCGTCGGTCTGCCTGCCTAGCGTTAAAGCCTCCGCCACACCGGCCCGGGAAACGTGCGCGTTTAAAGCTCCCTAGAGAGTCTGTAGGTCTCTCTAATAGCAAGCCGGTGAAGACCGAATTCTATGAACGAGACCCCACTGCTACACTGCTAAGCTATCACTCCTGTAATGTTTAACTTGTTAATATGTAGCAGTATAGCGCCCAATTCCTAAATGAAATAGTATGATCTGTCCAAAGATCTGCCTAGCGGTAAAGATTCCGTCACGCCGACGCGGTAAACTTGCGCGATTGAGAGCCCACCCATGCACAATTCGTCGGGTGAAGTGGTAATAATTTTCTCGATACTTTTATCTCTCAAACATAACCCCTTTTTTTAGATATTTTCGGTTGGATCTTCAAAACCCTTCCGTTTTTTTAACAATGTTTTTTAGCTTAATGGATGCTCAATTATAAGTTCTCAAAAACTGTAAAACTATTTTCAATATAAAATGCACACGTTTATGACACAACTCAAAAAACATGATTTCCGCGCTTCCGAGCACGCACTTCCATCTCGCTCACGCTTACACTCAGTGAGAGAGAGAGAGCTAGCCAACGCGTTGGCGCCCTCTTAAGCGCCCAACAGAGTCTGATTCTAAAAGAAGAAGGATGACCAGTGGCGAAGCGTTCAAATTATTAGGCGCACTTACACAAAGACGAAGTGTAACAGATTTCAGTACATAACTTGTGTAAGAGGCAACATTTAAGTTCACTTTGTAATAACACCATTGCACCTTGTAGTACTTGTTATGCGAATGTAATTGATAAAATTTTCAGAAAATGAAACTTCTAGATTGTAACAGCAAACTTCAGAACACAATTTCTTTATTAAAGTCTACCTTGGTTTGACTAATACTTAAACCGGCGAGCGTTGGTTGCGATACGACAGTCAGATAGGAAAGTGTAGTCCAGAACGGAATGCCTTAAATCTTGCAGCTTTATTAGGACTCCTTGTATTTTATAAGGATTGTTAATAACAGACAAACATTGATTGTGTTATCGATTAATATGCAAAGGAATCTTAAGGGAGAAGTCTTTATCGGCATGCGTTCAAGTCATATGACAATTATAATTATAATGAATGATGGGTATATTTAGCTATCTTCTGCAAATCAGGGGATAACCTATTACATAATGTGCTGTTAGGGCATTGTTTGAACTATGAACTCTATGATCTACGAAATTAAAGTCGGTTTATATTAAAAGCCGCTTTAATGCTCTAAACTCCCAATCTTAATTCTCCCAAAATCAAATAAACTTATTGTCTTAACATTTCTACGTTAACATGTCGTTAGCTAGTTTGCGATGGCAAAAGAGCCATCTACCGGACAATAGAAACACTAAAATATTCAACTACATTAAATATAAATCTAACATACCGCCCACCAAGGACAGAATGTCCTTTCTAACCGCCCACCATAGCAACATTGACCTTTCCGGTCCTGGTGAGGGAAAATCAGAGATGAACTATTTATATACTTAACAATACACAAACTAAAAATCACAAATGACACAGAATAACAATTAATAAATCCGTTAAATATAAGTAAACATTACAAATCTAACAATCCTACTCATTAATAGGTAAAACACAAAGTTTTGAAGTCGGTCGTTTCACAATTGAATTTTTACATTTCAACGACACAACTCTAATTAGTCCATCCGAGCCAGGATGCTTGGTGAGGACTTTACCGAAAAGCCATTTGCTAGGAGGTAAATCATCTTCTTTTATCAATACGATGTCTCCTACATCATCCACTACCAAATCCGAAAAATGTGACCGGTGTGACAGTATTATGGGCGTTTTAACGTTTTCGGGTTGATGTGACTTGGATATTCTACCATCTACTCGAAGTAATCCATTATCATCAATGAATGGAGTTAAACAAAGCAATCTTGATGATTTGGATTTGATCTGTCCGTAAGTTTGTATTTCTCTTAATTTTATTTGAAATTCAGCAGCTTGTGTTAATTTGATGCATTTCACTAACGCTTCATCTAGCTCCCATTTGTTTAGAGATTTTACATTGTGACCTTTCTGAATAATAATATTTTTTGTATAAAATCTCCTACAATATGCTACCACTCTGATAAGTTTTTTTTCTTTTTGTTGCAGGTGCTGACAGCGGGGGTTACTTCACCGAGTATTGAAATTCGTCGTGACTTTCGGTTCCAGGTGAGTTCTAAAATCTTTACTATACTGTCCTGTTTTAGTTCTAAAGTTTTATCTAATCTGCTATCTTCTGTTTTTCCCGTTTGACCTATAATCTTTAGTAATTCCTCTTCATTGCTGGACCATTTTTGTAGAATGAATCCACCTTCCTTCAAAAGTGCATTCATCTCATTATATAATCTTATACCGTCCTCTATAGTTTGACAACCAGTCATTAGATCATCCATGTAAAACTCCCTTGCAACCTTCTCTGATGCTATTGGATACGCTTCCTTGTGATCAATTGCGACTTGATTCAGCGCTTTAACTGCTAAATATGGGGCTGAAGCTGTACCAAATGTAACTGTGAGCAGTTTGTAATCTTGCACTTTATCTTCTGGATGTGTTCTCCACACTATGCGTTGAAAATCACAGTCTTGTTCTGCCACTTTTACCATTCGGTACATCTTCACAATGTCTGCTATTAGGCACACTGGATGTTTTCTCCAACTCATAATCAAGTGTCTCAAATCTGGTTGCAACCTAGGCCCAACCATCAAATTATCATTTAGCGAAATTCCATTTTCATTTTTACAGGATGCATCGAAGACTACCCTGACTTTAGTAGTAGTCCTATCTTCCCTAACGACTGCATGGTGTGGTAAGTAGACTGAATCTACATTAAGTTCCTGTTCTGGCACCAGCACCATATGGCCTAACTGTAAGTATTCGTTTATCACTTCAGTATATCTTTCTTTTAGTATTTCGTCTTTTGTGATCTTTCTTTCCAATGATTTAAGTCTTTTTATAGCAATTTCACGAGAGTTTCCATTTTTGCAGGTTGGCTCCTCATCGCGGAACGGCAGCTTTACAACGTATCTGCCATCTTCATCTCTGCATGTCGTCGCTGAGAAGATGTCTTCGCATCTTTGTTCTTCTTTTGTTAAAATGGCTGTACTTAATAAAGGTTCGTTTTCCAACTCCCAGAACCGTTTTATTATTTCATTCTCTTCTACTTGCGTATGGAACACGGATATTTTGTTTTCTACACCTGTGGGGCCTATTGGTCCCGACAATATCCAACCCAATGAGGTACACTGAGCTACCGGGGACCCTACAGGTCCTCTCAATACACCGTCCTTTAAGATTTGGCTATAGACTTCCGCTCCCAACAAAATGTCTATTTTATTGGGGGAATCAAAGTTTGTGTCCGCTAGGCACAAATTCTTTAATTGTACCCAGTCGGGGACCAAAACCTGTCGCTCTGGCAGTAAAGACGTAATGTTTGGTAAAACAAAACATTTCAACTCCATTTTAAAGTTCGGATCAGTTAGTGACTGTATTTTTAATGTCACTGATGCTTTTGACCTTATTGACCTCTGATCAGCGCCCACTCCCGAAATTGTAAGGTTGGCCGACGTTTTGTGCAGTCCTAACCCTTGAACTGTAGCTTCCGTCACAAAGGAGGCTTGTGAACCCTGATCTAACAAAGCTCTAACTGGCTGGTATTGACCTGTTCTCGATTCTACATTCACAATTGCTGTGGGTAACAAAACTTGGTTTTTTACCTGACCTTTTGAGAAACAAGTCACTACTGGTGTATCCTCATTTGAAGAATGACTAGACCCTAAATGAGCATTTACCCTAGTCACTTCATCACCCGTACTGTCTCCTACTGATTGACCTGAACTACCTGACGAACCAGCGAAAACACCTTTTGGATGAAGTAAAGAATGGTGTTTTTTGTTACAAATCCTGCAACTCGTGGCTTTTTGGCAAAATCTTACACCATGATTGCTACCTAGACAATTGTAGCAAATTCTATTTTTGGTTACAAATTCGTGTCTGTTTTCATAATCCTGGTTAGCGAACTTCTTGCAAAAGCATAATTTGTGTTCATCGCCACAAAATTCACAACTCATCTTAACAACATTAGTTGCATGCAACGCTTTGGTGTGACCTATTTTATGACTAGTCGATACCTTTGAAGTAATTGCTATTGAATTATTTACATACTTCGGCTCAATGAATTCAAAAGCTCTATATCTGTTAGTTAAGAACATTTGAAATTCCTTGAACGTCGGCAACGAATCCGATGACACATTAGTTGCTACATTTAATTCCCACTGCTTTCGTGATTCGGCATCCAGTTTAAGCGAGAGCAGGTGAATCACAATAATGTCCCAGGTCGAAACATCAATACCTATGTTTTTTAACGCGCTCAAACAATCGGATGAAGTATCCATTAATTCCTTTAAGCCGCTGGCGGATTCCGTCGTAATATTGCGTTGACTAAGCAGCCGCTTTAAAATGCAATGTGAGATATATTTTTTGTTATTATAACGTTCCGCCAATTGATTCCAACACTGATTATAATTTGCGTCCGTCACTGGTGTATACCGAATCAATTGCTCCGCTTCTCCGGTCAAGAAACCCTTAAGATATTGCAACCGTTGTACGTTATCTAATGCCTGATTATTGTGTATCATTGACACAAACAAATCTCTAAACGTGGGCCACTCTGTATATTGGCCTGAAAATGTGGGAATGCTAATCTTGGGTAACTTGACTAGATTTGACTTAGTGTTTACATTTTCTCTATTGACATTTGCCTGATTTGCATTAATCTCAGTTTTGAACTTAGTTAAAATATGTTTTAACTCACACTTGTAAGCCATAAATTGATCCTCGGTTTGCTCGTAAACATCGTCTGACATATATGACTGCGCATTTAACAATGTACAATCAATTGTTTGCAACAGCTCTTTATGTCCCTGCCTAAAATCAATCCACAGCTGTTCTAATGCTTCCAACTTACTTTCAACATAAAACTCCGTTATACGTTCTTTAGGAGACTTTTTGAAATTCACTCTCGCTTTATTTATACGAGTTGACAAGTCAATTTGAAATGATATTAAAGATTCCATGTTTGCAACAACCAAACATAAGTTAACAAACCACACAAACAATCGAAAGTAACCGCCAGACATTAATTATTAAAACGACAATTAAGAAGCAAACACAATTAAAGTTAACACATAAATTACTCTACTATTAGGTTAACAATTAATTACCATTACTTAAAAAAATCACAAGTCCGAAATTACTCAAAAACACTTAGAAAATTTCATGGCAAAAATCGTGAAAAAATTACAAGTGTTTGAACTTATTGGGACTTAGACGAAATCCGGCATGGATTCCCCGCTCCTCCGTTTTTTCCACTAAATATTCTAAGTCCTAAATCTAATGAATTTAAAATTTTACAAGTTATTTTTAGTCCAATTTTTTACTAAGTCCGGAACTCCTTGATAATAAGGTTCAAAATGTCTAAATATTTTATGAACTTTCCACTGATGTTAAGTTTTGAACTTCTTTGAAATAAGGTTCAATTTCGCCTTCCAAATTATATAAAAATGTACTCACGGTTTGCACTTTCTACCACACTCACTCTTATGCACCAAAATTTCCAAGTTGATCTGCTGAAATGCGATTACTAGCGCCCTCTCTCCGCTGATCTCGGCAAACTGTAGATGCAGCTTTCCTCCGCTAGATGGCGGTACCGTCGCTGCACACTGCCGCTCAAATCGTATCCCTCTGAACAGCGAACCACTGCTACTATGGGAACGATGCGAAGAGTAGCTCACGCACTGAACTACTACACCCACTTCCTCAAAAACATCCGGTTCGAAGGACCAATGTTTGAACTATGAACTCTATGATCTACGAAATTAAAGTCGGTTTATATTAAAAGCCGCTTTAATGCTCTAAACTCCCAATCTTAATTCTCCCAAAATCAAATAAACTTATTGTCTTAACATTTCTACGTTAACATGTCGTTAGCTAGTTTGCGATGGCAAAAGAGCCATCTACCGGACAATAGAAACACTAAAATATTCAACTACATTAAATATAAATCTAACAGGCATTATATATATTATAATAATAGACACACTTTCGCATTTATAATATTAGTATGGATATTAAACACCAATCTTACACAAATCGACGTAGTCCTAAACTAAGCAAAGCTTGTACTATGGGTACTAGACGACGATATACATAATACATAAAAACATATGTATAAATAACAGCCATGGCCAAGGAACAAATATTCGAGTTCATCACACAAATATTTGCCCTGGCCGGGATTCGAACCCAGGACCGCAGCCGGCTCAGTAGGCAGCTGCAATACAAACCGAGCCAACCGCTTCGTCAAATATTAAAGGCTCATATTAAAAAAACAGAACGGTATCTTTTGTTTTTAGCTACTTTTACGTCACATAACGTAGCAAAACGAAAATATCCACTTTATATTCTTATAATTCAAAGTATCATTAAATTGCTCGTTTAGACATTTTAGGTTTCCTAATTATACTTCTTTACGATTTCGACTCCAGTCAAAGGTTCTTAGAAGGCTTGCGAACAAAGGGCAGCAAGTTAGAACGTAATTTGTAGTTTACTGCCCATGGGCCACTTAATTATATTACTATTAAACCTCGGATCTTCACTAGAATTAGCCAACAGCAATTAACGGAAAACGAGGTAATCTTGTCGAATGAATACTTACAAGAGTGAACGTTGTGTTGTATAAGGTATGAAATAAAAGTGTTTAATGACATATCGGTATACGATATCGACACAATATGTGGCAAGGCAATCCGTCCTTATAGCGGTGCCATAAGTACCCTTTTCTTACGGATTGCCACATATATCTACTATGTTATGAAAGTTGCAGGATGCTATTAGATACTATTCAACGTGCAGATCCTAAGAGAGGCCTATGGCCAGCGGCGTCGGCTAAGATGATGATGATATTAATACTTTTGCGATGTCCCCTATTTGTATTTGAAAGACGCGCTTGGTGGCCTACTAAACCGACGGTCCTGGGTTCGAATCCCGGCAGGGGCAAATAGTAGTTTTTGTGATAAAGTCGAATATTTGTTTCTGGGTCGTGGATATTTTCTCTGTATTTAGTTATGTATTTATCTATATGTATATGTATGTATATCGTTGTCTAGATACAATACAAGCCTACCCTACTAAAGCTTACCATGGGGACAAGACCAATTTGTGTTGTGTGAGGAAAGAAGAATATAAGGAGGAGAGAAAAATATTTACATTAAGTTACAATTTTTCAATGTTATTTCATTCTGGTCGCATAGCAAAAGTCGATATATCGGCCATTTCACGAACATACCTATACGCTAGTCGTTCTAACAAATTTGGTCCTCTCCCAAAATAAAACGCAACATACAAAGAGTTAATTCTCATCAGTACCAGTTCAAATAAAAATTTAATGAACTTCGCGAAAACCGAAGCCAATGTAATGGAATGAAGGTTTGAATAACATCGCTTCAACATGACTGGGCAATCGACATCGGCTTTCTATTAAATAATACCACAAATGTGGCGCATTGATACCCTGCAGCGGGCCAACGCACAGGCGTATATTGTTTTGTCATTGTTTAGCCTGCCAATGTAATTGCCGACGTCTGGTGCAAGTAAAATACTGTCCAAGTAATTCTGCCAACTGTAGCACCTTGGCATACAATATTATAATATATTATATACCCACTAGAGATTCGAACCTGAGACCCGCCTGTTGAACATCTAAGCGTGAACACATTACTGCATCCTGTAGGCTTCCCGAGGCTTGGCAAGCGTGCGGACGTGGTATGAGGTGGAGGGAGATATTATTTGGTCTTCATTCTGGACCATGAGTGAATGCAGATGAAACAGAAGTTGTAAGTAGTCAATAAATTACATACACTAAAGTGGAGAGCGACTCGCGTCGGGTTCAGTAAAATAAAGTGTTGAGACGAATCACTAATGAGAGTAACTCTCCGTTCCTTCTGTAATATCTCAGCAAAATTACAGTTATTTTCAACCGCCGTCGCTTACACTTCGGAACACCACCCTGACCGCAGACTGTAACGTACGATACACCGCAGTGCATTCGAAATAATAAAGCACGATTGCGTTTGCGCCGCAAACTCGCCCAAATTGTTTCCCGACTACGAAGCCTCAGAATGCCATTTACTGAGGCGATGACGGGAAAAACACTGGTGAGATTACAATGTATGGAATACAAATGTACATATACAAGAAATATATAACAATATTTATACTTATCGATGACATTCTTGATCTTAT
Source organism: Apotomis turbidana (assembly GCA_905147355.2). Lineage (NCBI taxonomy): Eukaryota > Metazoa > Arthropoda > Insecta > Lepidoptera > Tortricidae > Apotomis > Apotomis turbidana. The sequence continues at coordinate 20,887,275 of LR990281.1, read as the reverse complement.
ACGAACTTGAAATGTCGATATGCATATTTATATTCATCATCATCATCATCATCATCATCTCAGCCATAGGACGTCCACTGCTGAACATAGGCATAGACATAGGCTTAACATAGGTTATTTATATTACTCCGCTTGAATTTTCAGCCCGATCTTGGAAATTATGCATAGGTACTACCAATTTATGCGATCCAACATAGCATGTTTTGTCTAAGCTGGATGCTGATGGACTTAGAAGTGAAAACGTAGAGAAATGTGACTTTTATTGAGGTTCGCCACTATTTATATGGATTAAACGATCAATAATTTACTCAAATACCCAATAAATTGGATTTTTCACGGTGTAATTGACAATGACTTGACATATTAGTTCCATTATCGAGCCAACTGCAGGAGAACTGCATGAACGAACAATATAGTCATTAAAAACAGCTCCACCCCCTTGTCCAACAAGTCTAACACCAATTAAAACTAGTGTCGCACCAGTGTCGGCGAGAAGTTTCGATAAAAAAAGTGTCGATAACTCCTCCCCTTGACATAAATACGAGGCGACTACCATGAAGGCATTACTGGATTTCCCTTTTAAGCGACGAGCCCTGTGGAGTTGTGTTGCAGAAAAAAAACTGCAGTAATATACACGATGATTTTTTATCGGTGATCAGGTACCAACTTTTCTAACTCAGTAATTGATGGCGGTCACGTTGAAGTCGTAATTACATGAAAACAAACTTTTATTTTTCTATGATAATTTTTATTTTGAAACCAATTTTGTCTTAAAATTCCTTGTCACCGAACTAATCTGTATCGGTGTGCTTACAACCTCTTTAATAATTTAATAGGAATGACAATTTATGAGTAATAACTTATCATTGTCATTGGCATTACATATACAAAGTCGTAGAAAATTTCGTAAAATTTCCCGCCAAAGCGATGACACTTGACGTAGGTATCGTACTTCAATAATTTATGTAGGATGACCATGTATCTAGTGGTTATTAGTTTTAATTATGTTTTAACTTTTAATTAATTTAACAGTGAGGTAATTGGGCGGGACCTCACGTATTAAGTTTAATTTTAGCTAAATATTAATATTTTTCTACTCCTGATCACCGATTAAAAATCATCGTGTATTATTAATATAATATTATTGCAGTGTTAATATTTTAAACTATTAATTTGTACGTTAAATATTCAGAATAAGTACGACTATAACGAGAGTTCCTACAATAGATTTGCGAAAGTTGAAGCCACTTTCGGTTTTATATATGTGCGTCTACGAATCAAATTATGGAAACGTTTTGCTTGTGACATCTTTATATCATCATTCCATCTGTCATCATCTTTCTAGGCGTATTTATTCTAAGGTTAAATATCAGGTATTTTTTTCCTTGCTAAGGTATTTAAATTATAGTTGATTAAAAATTTAGTTACTGTTAATTGTAGTTTTTAGGTATTCATCTTTTTTTTTCACTATAATGCAGTCACGATTCAGTCGCAGTCTCAACTTAACAATTACTTGCAAACAATATGTATCTACCTGTATAAAAAATATCCAACTAGTCAATTTTTTTTTTCTCACTTGGAAAAACGTTGGCCGCAGTTAGATGTATATTTATGATAAGATTACATATATAACGGACATATCGACGCTTAAGAATCAATATTGTCTAAGCAACAAAAATACAATTTTACAGGAAGCGTAAAAAACGATTTAAAAATTTGAATTTCAAATTATTGTTTTTTTTTTAAACTATTAAAATGATAAAAATGTACTAAAACTATTGTTATACGAGGCACCTTCTGTAACATTGCCCTGAACAAAGATATTGTAAGTTAGGTGGTATTTCTTCAAAGTAAACTTATATTTTTTTATAATTTGTAAGATGAGTGGTTAGAGTAAAAAAAATAAAAAACATGTTTTTATTAACGCTACACAATATTAATATAAGAAAACCATGATAAAAATACTTTTATACCAAATTGAAAGGATAACTGCTGTAGTAATATAATCGTACAAAAAGTTTGTGTAAGTTTGGTGGTATTGGTTTAATTATAGTACTGTTTTTATTTATTTGGTAAGATAAGTGGCTGTAACGAAATAATAAATTCTTAGCTTAAGTTAACTTATAAAAAAAGTATTTATACAAATAACAAGTCTTTGCAAAGTATTTTGAAATACCGTTAATGCACAATAGGTGTAGCATTGCCCTAAACAAAGTTTTTGTAAGTTAGACAATATTGGCTTCAATATTTGTACTTGTATGTATTTTAATTTTAATGTAAAGATAACCTGGATTAAATCAAACAATTGAATGAAATATAAATATAGACCTCAGGCCTTGGTACAAACAGTTCAACATTTGTACTGCAACAAAATTACCAAAAATATAACTAAATTAAGCCGTTTGATTACAAATTGTATGTAATATTGACAGACTTTCACTAAGTGTTTATCATGGTTCTTCTGGGAAGATTGTCTATCTCAATTTTCAAATATACCTAACGGCTACTTTTTTTAGAAATACACGAAATTAAGAAATATAATCATGCGTTAATTATAAAATACACCAAAACATACCTTATACGCCTTAAGTAGTCACAAAAAATTATGAATTTATCACATTTTACTATTTTTTACTAGAAAATTAACGTTACGCACTTGCAAAAACTTGAAATACTAATAACACTGGCGTCGTCACGGTATAGCTGAGCCGCGCTCTATTCTCTTTCACACGCGCACAGTACCTGCTGACCGCAGCGCCAATGTTTCGGCATTTTCGGTACCGCTCGCGGTGGCAGTCGCGCACTTCAATCGCGGGGAAGCAACAGCGGAGTATAGATGTTCGTCAGAGCACATAGATGGTATTGGCAGAAAAGTAAACGCGTTTAATAGTTAGATGATATTTCCATAGCGGATTACTCATCCATTTCATAAAATAAAATTTAGACGATTTTGGCATGCTATTCGTTTTTTTTTCTGAACCTAACTGTATTAAAAAGTGAAAAACGTCAAAATGTTAGTTAGCCGGTATTGATTCTTAAGCGTCGATATATAACGCTTATGCGTTGTTCTGATTTCCCTATTTTGTCTAAGCCCACTAGGTCATTTAAAAAAAGTGCCAAATCTACAAAAAAAAACAAGGTATTTAGGAAAAGCGTTCATTAGGAAAATCATGTTGAACTAAAATAATTAATTACTTAATTGAAAGCTATTAACTATGTAGTTATAATTTACGAAATGTTGTACATTTGATAGCCATCAACCGTAAAAGCTTATTTTCTATCTACGGTACTTAATAAAATTATATTATCTATAATTTAGTTGACTTCCTTCCACATGTGAAGATGAGTCATTTAACTTCATATTAAAAGTCTAAATGAAATGCAATTATAAGAAACTATAAGTGGATACAGGTATTATTATAAACCGTTTCCATACCGCAATAACACCATCGTGGTAAATGATTCACTCTCATTACGCCCTATTTTGAAAGGAATTTAATGCTTTAAAGTCATTCATCCAAGGTTTTTCTTCTTTAATTCTGGTTGTCAATGACAACTTGTTATCATTACCGTTCGATACTTTTCTGGCTGCCATAAAAAAACGTTCATTTTGAAAATGCACTTTCAGAATGATTACAAAGTATTGTAAGTGCTTAAATTAATTATCTTTTTCTTCAATGGTCAGAACTAATGTACCACGTGGAAGTTTCTCAACTCGGTAAGTATCAGTTTTACATTAATTAACAATTGTTGAGTTAGGTTGAATATTTTTATGAAGATTCTAAATAATGTATGTCACATGTGCGTTAAATTTTAAATATCTTAAAATACATCAAATTATAATAACGTAAAACTATGGATAAATAACAAATTTTATCATTGCATGCCCACAGAAGGCGCATCAAAAAGTGAAATGAACAAAACTCAATACTTGTTGTGATAATGTATCTCATGTTGTATTTTTTTTTTCATAATGATTGAGGTGGGCAATCAGAAAAGAGAATTTGTATTTGATACCTACAATGCTTTGTTGTTGATTCATGTAAGTTTCTGTCTTGTATAAACATAATTAAAACTCAGTTAATAAAACACGTCGTAGGTAATTATCATAGTAACTATTCCGTTTTTACTGTGATGCTAAAACTTAAGTTAATTTATTGCGGCCATTTTAGAAGCTGAGACGCGTATGATAGTTACGCTGGTTACCCATGTGTTTATCTTAATAAAACTTTACAACGAATTGAATCACTCTTCACTTTTTTTCCAGCGCTTCACCGGTTAAATTATCGTAGTATAATATTTATCCAGCGATATCTAGATTAGGTACAGGATTCCTTGGGCAGCCCTGGCAGGCAGCCCGATAAGTGGCCGCCCCGCTCGCGCGGTGACACCTTAATAATATACTAATACGAGTATTATAGCCAATTTATACATTATTCTGGGGTATTCTGTCAAACATAATGTGTGTTTGAAAACATGTTGTCTTAATGCAAGAACGGTTGGTGTGTAGCGCGATTCCGCAATCTGTTCTTTAGTCTTTTAATATGGTACTTACACGAATGTTTACGGTTCGTTACTTAGAATGAATACTTAAATATTTACTTGATTCGTTATTATGCATTTTTAAGTACCTTGTAAAAGATGAAGGTGCTCATTTCTAATTTTAAATTGGGTTTTCTCCACATATCCATACTTATACTTATACTTATAATATTATAAATGCGAAAGTGTGTCTGTCTGTCTGTCTGTTACCTCTTCACGCTTAAACAGCTGAATCGATTTTGATGAAATTTGGCATGGAGATAGTTTAATATCTGAGGAAGGACATAGGATAGTTTTCATCCTGGAAATAATCCCTAAAAAGATTGAAAAGTGAGTAAGTAATTCATGATGACATTGATGACCCTGTAGGAAATGTAATTATAAGACCAAAAGCATAATTGCTCTTAAATTTGCTTAGGCGCTTTTAAAAATCCCTTTTATTAATTAAGGTGATTAGGTGGATATGGATATCTATCGTGTTGTACGAGGTTGCTTCCATACTTCCAAATTTCACGCGGACGTAGTCGCGGGCAAAAGCTAGTAAGTAATATAACAAGCACACGTACAACGATAAGTTGATAATAAACAACACAAAAACAACAAACATTCATAAAATGACCTCTTAACGTGTCTACGTATAGTCTGGAAAACTATAGAAAGTATCGGATATTGCCTAGTTCTAGCGCACTTCAAAGATTCCCATAAATATCGAAAACCAGGTCAAAAAGCCCGCTGTCATTTATAAATCATTGAATAAAAAGGCAACCGCGAATCGAGCTCGGCCAACGTCCCAAAGCTATACCTATCAATTTTATTCAACAACTGTATCACTACATTAGTGTAAAACCAACTCGCTGCCTGCTGTCCGTCCCTATGTGTGCTGAGATCTTTAAAACACAACGAATTTTTATATGTTTTTTTTTATAGATGGAGTGATTCAATAGAAAGCTTTATATGTATCATACACTAGCTTTTGCCCGCGACTACGTCCGCGTGGAACTTGGAATTATGGAAGCAACCTCGTACGACACGATAGATATCCATATCTACCTAACACCTTAATTAATAAAAGGGATTATTAAAAACGCCTAAGCAAATGTAAGAGCAATTGTGCTTTTGGTCTAATAATTACATTTCCTACAGGGTCATCAATGTCATCATGAATTACTCACTTTTCATTATTTTTAGGGATAATTTCAAGGATGAAATATGTCCTTTCTCGGATCTTAAACTATCTCCAGGTCAAATTTCATCGAAATCGATTCAGCGGTTTAAGCGTGAAGAGGTAACAGACAGACAGACACACTTTCGCATTTATAATATTAGTATGGATAGTATGGATGCATAATTTATCAGCATTGCACCCGTGCGAATCCGGGGCGGGTCGCTAGTTATATTAAATTGCGTTATTCGTACTGGGTGCTTAGATATACCATCAGGGTCTTAATTCGATGTTTGAGACTGACATCAGTGGCCAATATTGAAATGAGGCCTCGGGGTCAAGATAATAATTGTACCACCATAAGTTTAGAGTGACCATACTCGCTAGCGACTGCGTAAACGATTTGTATAGATTGTAGTTGTCTATTCGAGATCTTGGCACTGTAATTCTTCTTTAGCGCAAACGCCATTTGACATAATATTTTAATACCGTGTTGAAACCGAGATATTGCTAATATAAAGATATTTCCATGTTTCGTCGAATTGGCAGTCTTCGCTTATTCGATTGATATAACCGTATAGCCGTTTGAGCGCAATCTCATGAACATATTCCACTATTTAAAAAAAAATCGGGAAACTTCTGTGCAAAATTTTACATACCTGTTTGATCACAAAAAGTAACTGGAAATATCAACTTAACACAACATACCTGTTCTTTCCCTGATACAATTGTGAAAGTAAACAGACTACTAGTAGTAACAAAATTGACACGTAAGTGACAGAACATTGCTGAATAGTGAATAAATAAATTTGATTTGTATTTGATATGCCACCAATGGCATGTTGGTATGCAGTAATAGAAGGGGCGGTGTGTATTTAAAACAATTGGTTACGCAATCACTTTGATGTGGACCAAGTATATGTCATGCTTACTGTTCTGTACTAAATGCCAATGTCGAAAAATCTGTGGCTACAAACCTACGTGCTTAAAATGGGCCTGATTTATTTTCTTGTATTTTTTTTTCACATTTTAGTGACAATTTATATAAATACGTATGTTACTATTCTTTGCAAACACCTAAAAAGTTACATAAATTTACAATAACCTTTTGGTTGTGACATATGGGGAAATTATGTTTCTCAGACAAAATGATGGGTTTTTGTACTTAGGCAACCACTCAAACCTATAAAGAAACCAGCTCAAATTTAAATATATTTCGATCCATTTTACGTTCCAAATACAACCTTCACTACTAAACGGATTCGTATTTAATGAAACGGATCTTAATTTAATAAAAGATATCATGATAAGCAAGGAATTCACGATCCTCCAATAACGTGCCTAATATCGTGTCTGACCGCAGTGAGTTTATTGGTTTAATGTCTATCACCTACATGTAGTATCCCAATTAACCAGAGGATATCAAACCCATTATAGCATTTCAAGTTATAAAAATTTACATACCACCGGCGCTACAAAGGTACAAAGGGATTTGTCACGTCACTGTTTAGTACGTTCGTCTGCTCAATAATTCATAATATACCGAACGTGCTAAGACGGACATTAACACTTCAACAGCTAAAAGCAAACAAACAAACACAAAATTACTATTCTCGATACGCCACCGAGACGAAAACGTTTCGGTTGATTATAAAAAAAACTTGGTAACCACCTTTGAAAGTACCTCAAAACTGTGAAAATTAGTTGTATAGAGGGATCTAAGTTCGGTGGTGGTGTTATGACATTTAAATAGCCAATAAAAACGTTGTATACTCAAGTGTAAGGAAATAATAGGACATGAGGTATTAAGTATAAATGTGCCTGATACTTGGTTAAACACAGTTACATCGTTCAAAGCACAAGTGTGACGGAGAGATATAGATACATTTACGTGTTTAAATTGGAATATTTTTGTCTATTCGTCACGTTTCTGAAACTTTCGGGCGAACGACTTTTTTTTAATGTGCTTATCAAATAGCATGAGATATTGCCGCACAAGAAACAAGAAACTTTTTAAGCTAGCCAATCATTTCACAAAAAACGATTCACAAATATCGCAATACAAAATAATATTTATATCAGCCCAACATTGTACAGATGATAATATCAAAGTCAACTGTTAGCCGCGACTGCCAACAAAGTATACAAGATTATTGAGTCGGCAATGTAATGACGATCTTTATCGCATATAAGTTACACGTATGACATCAACGTCCAGCCGACCAATAAAAATATGCTGGTAATCTATATATAGCTTATAGTTGACGACGGATGGCGCAGTGGTAGTGCAGCCTACTGTGTCGGCGGTCCTAGGTTCGAATCCCAGCAAGGGCAAATATTTGTGTGATTAACTCGAATACTTTTACTTAAGTATATTTATCTATATAAGTAGGTATATCAACATATACCTACTAATATAGATAAATATACTATAATATGTCTGGGGTCCATAACAGCTTACTTTGGATCTAGGTCGATTCGTGCGAATTTGTACGATATTTATTTATTTACTTTATCTCAAAAATTGCAGTCTAGTGTTTTAGTAGATCCGTAGGATCGACTTTCATTGAAACCATTGCTTGAAATTATTTTAGCAAACTTCAAAGGTGCTCTTTGTCGAAAGGCATACAGTACAAAATAGGTACTGTCACAGAATAAAGACACTAGTACTGTGTAGCTGATATAGATTATTAATAGGCGGTTATATTTCGTGGATGTTGTAGCCTTAGATGTATAATAATTATAAATATTTCTAGACAACCTATTTATTTAATACCTTTTAATAATAATTACTGAAATGCATTAATAGTAATAATGAACACTCAATTGTTAGTCGCCTGTTTCGTTATATTCGCGAGTATTCAAAACTGTTGCGTTTTAGGAATCGTGTATCTTTGTTTTTTCTTTACACACTTAGTTTGTTTATTACCATTAAGGTTGGTAAGCAATATAATGGGAAATGTTAATGTGGAACTGGATCTTTCATTAACATATTTTATTATCGAGTAAGCATTAATGCGTTCTCTTTGCAAATTAACGCTATAATGTTCGATTATTGTTTTTTTGTATCGACATACTGCGTAGTTTTAAGCTTTTAAGCTCTCGTAAACTGACTTTTTAATCTTTAATATAGGTAATGAAGGCTTATGATCTTTCATGCCAATGGATGCCAATCTTATTTCATCGATTTATCTTCCTGACTTTTGTAAAGGAACTGTGAATATTTATGTGTCCTATCCTAGCTGAATATTTATGTGAGCTAGCTGCAGTATAGATATATACTTACGTTTTACCCGACAACGCATTTAAAAAAAAGGCCCGTAATAAAATACTATACTTGGAGGATACTAGACCCCAACTTATGTAGAATATAAAAACATTGTTTTTAGAAATGTCCTATTTTAAATATTGGAGAACCGCACACAAATCGATCTAGTCCCACCGTAGCTCTAGTAGACTTATGTTATGGACCCTAGACGACGATAAACATACTTATATAGATATTACACACTTAAAAACAAATAACATCCATGACTTGGGCATATATATTCGAGTTCATTACGCAAATATTTGCCCCTGCCGGGATTCGAACCCAGGACCGCCGGCTCAATAGGCAGCTGCGTCGTCGAATAACCTTTGATGACCGAATGACCATGGCCAAAGAATATACTAGGCTTTGTGGTAGAGTTGGGTTGACAGGAGTAATGCTCTTAACCCTTCACGCAAAATAGGCGCATTGTAAGACGTCGAGTTGTGGCCCGCGATAACTTATAACAAAGAATGGGGCAAAATTCTAGTAAAGTGCAAAGCGGCTCCCATGGTTATCAAACGTGACGAGATTCACCAAACGTGTCGTCCGCAGCAAAAAAACGTCATAATTTTACCTCTTTTGTGATGTTATCACGTTCTTACCTGAAAAAAGAAGAGTTATTTCATTAGTTTTGATCATTGGTACAATCAGATTAAAAATAATATTTTTATTATTTTGTCTGGTGTGTGGATAATGTATCCACATGCATAATCATTGCTGTTAGTCTTTTGGGCAGCTTCATGGAAACTATAAATGAGATAGAGTGGTATGAGTAGTTCGGGGCATGTCAGTAGGTTTTCTTGGAGACGACTATTCTTGTCTCACATTATTAAATGCTTCAGAACAAAATTTTCGCCACCTTCTCGAACTGTCTATTTATTAACTTATTTCAGAAAAGAAATCTTATCGTACAAAAGTCAGACTTAATGCAATGTCCTCATACGTCAACCTAAAGATAAAGCAAAAAAAATACATACAGTCAAACATAATACTTCCTCTTCTTTTGAAATCGGTTAAAAGTAGGAATTACTACGAAATTAATGTGAACACGTTTATCACGCAAAAACGAGGCCGGCGTAGTTACACTTTAGCACTTGACGGAAAGGGACGGACGCTTCAATATCTAGGTACCTACAATACGATCATAGTTAACTAATATGACTTAATTTGAATTTAATTTGAACGATGTTCTGATCAAAATCACTTTCGACTTGCAGGTCAACTACGATATGGACAAATTGTCATTTATAGTTAGTGGTAATATTGAAAAAAAAAACGTCATTTGTCACAACTATTCAGCCTGTAAAAATAAATATTAGCAATTGTTTCACTACTCTTACACTACTTCTGATTAAAAATACAGCAAGTAACCTTTGCAGTGACATGGTTATCTTTCGTCTCATTATTTTGCGTGGGTTTGATGGGAACGCTCATGACAATGTTTCACAGAAATTCCAACAGAAATTTGGTCGGTTTTCAAAAAAACTTTATTTAGTTATTATTCGTATTTTAAATAATGCTAGAGCCTAATTCGACTCAAATATGGTCAATTTATTTCAATGTTTCCACTTGACTTTTGTATTAACTCCAGGAAGACTGTCGCTGATACAAATGACATCAACGGGGTTTGCTAACCTAAAATATTTACTGTGCAAAAAAGAGTAACTCGTCTAATTTTTTTGGGTTTATATAATTTTAAATATTAAAGATGATTACTTAAATAATTGATTGTTTCCTAAAATCCCTATTGTATTGATGTTTTCGATCCCGCCTACCCTTGTTGTAGTCTGCGTATGCATTAGCTGCCCCAAAATCTTTTAACTTGGACGTACACGACGCCAGATGAACGTGGATGATAAACCAACTGATAGGGCTTACTGAGAACTGTTTCAACAGCGTCCCAACAACGCACAAGCGTCAGCGATTTATGACATAATGTACAACACAACACACATATATGTACATGTGTGTTGTATTGTACATATATATCGATTGCCTAAATATCGTTACAGTAAAATAATATACGGAAAGGATCTTATCTCTAGATAGCAACCTCTTCCAGCCAACCTATTTAATAAATTACGTATATAACATATTTTGCTTCATTAAATTATTGCCATAGTTAGGGATTCCGTTTGCATCTGGGATTCTGTATGAAATTACATATCTATGAAATGAAAATTCCATTAAATGTTTTCTATAAAACAAGGGTAAACTTTATTTTGATATTCGCAAAAGCCATATGAGAACAATATTTCATAAGTGAGCTACCTATTTGTGTAAAATGCGACGTAGCGACTGAGTAAAAAAAGCTATGAATATACGCTTAAATTTTACATAAAAAGTCCCATCATTCTAATCATGCTCTTGCCTTCATTCTTGCTTCCGCTTCAGCCTATGTATTGTTCCACAAAAAACCCTTTTTAATAAAAACGTTTTAGTGGCACGACACGACGTCTGCCACATTTGTGGTGAATCGTAATTCCGAGCTACGTGTCTGTTCCGAGATCGGCAGACGTGGGACGATTTTTTGATTTCTTAAAATGTTGTGTTTTCAAGCTACATAACTAACAGTAGTAACATTTTTATCCACAATTATACTCTTTATATACATATATTAATTTTCCATATGTGATTCGTCTTTTTCTAATGGTACCTCGCCATAATCACCACTGCATGTCGACTATCGACTTACCACCATATTTTGTCGACATTCAGGCCGTTCTAAGTAACAAAAATCCATATAGTATGTCGGTTATATTACGGTTATCCGAGATATAGCTAATACATTGCTCAAATAAAATGGTACATGTACTTACTCGTATATGAAATGAGAAGGACGGACAAATATCAAATATTTTTGCATAATAACAGGGTGAATGAAAATAAAAATCCCAGTCCCGTTTTTACCCTTTGGGTACGGAACCCTAAAAAGGGTTCTACATTTTTCTTTCCGACGCGACAGAAATTACGAATGCCATCTAGTATATAGGTATGTAAAAAACATGGTTATTGAAACGAAATAACCGGACTCAAAAGACCTTTATAAAAGACCTTCTTTTAATTGAACCGCCTAAAGCTCACTAAAATCAAAGTACACACTTTTAATGAGTCCAAAGCTTGAAAAATAAATTAAGTAAGACAATGCTTTCCAACGTGGGGACTAAAAAAAGGAAAGCCCAAACATTTAGAGCCTCCACTCGCTAATGGGTATGCAAACAACTACTGTTCAGGAACGTTCGAATATGCAGTGTCGGGTTTTTTCTGGTTTTAATTGTATGATATTGGTACAATTTCTACGAGATGCTATTAATCCAAGTGTAAATAGTAATGCTAATAGTATTTGCTATCTTAGACTAATTTTCCGTTTGATCTCTGCCCTATATATTACAAAATTTAATTGTATTTTATTTAATTTCAGCCAATTCTTCTTCCAAAATAATGAAGTGTATGTAATAAACAATTTTTATCGAGGCACACTGAATAAAAAACCGGTCAAGTGCGAGTCGGACTCGCGCACCGAGGGTTCCGTACAAACACCTTCCATCCTTAAGTGGTTAAGTTAAGTTTGCACCTGGTATGTACAGCGCTCCATACAAATGAGGTGCAAAGTTAACGCAACCAACCCGTTTGTTGTATGGGAGCCCCCCTTAAATATTTATTTTATTTTATTTTAAGTATTTTTTTGTTATAGCGGCAATAGAAATACATTATCTGTGAAAATTTCAACTGTCTAGCTGTCACCGTTCTTGAGATACAGCCTGGTGACAGACGGAAGGACGGACGGACGGCACGGACGGACGGACCGTCCCGTTTTTACCCTTTGGGTACGGAAACCTAAAAAACATTTACTTAAAAAAAAAAACCTATTGCTGTTTTAATTTTGCTTAATACATAAAAAAAAAAAACTGGTTGTATTTTACGTTACATCTATCATTTTAATGTTTGTGTTGTGTTTGTATAGTATACTGTGATTGTTTATTATTTGATTCTTCTATGATACGCTTTTTCTCATTTGATCAAAAAAAAATCTAGTAGAGATCTCTAACAAAACATTTATACGCCATTGTAAAATAATTATGTACCTTTCTTTGTTCACTGAAATTTAATTTGTTTCATTTTTATAATCAGTAAAGTGTCATATCGGTACATTTTTGTCTAATTGGTACCAAGAAACTCACTATAAAATGCCCACTTTTCCATCCTTTTTTGGTACTGAGGCGTGAGGCTCTGGATGGACGTATTGTTTTAAACCCAATCCCTCCAAGTCCAAAACTAAACCATTATCTCTCATCTCCTAAACACTCAAATGAGTACAGCAATCTCGCCCCCTCTCTGTTTGAACAAAACTTAAAACTTTTTAAACTTTAATACTTTAATTCTAAAGTCCTTTTTTCATTGGATGCTTCAACGTGAAAGAGAGTGCATCTGATACAGAAAATGGTTAAGTTTAAACCATAACGACGCATCATAAGGTTTATTTTTGAAAGAAGTTCATATAGTTGAAAAAGTTTATGCCGTATGCAGTAGGGAAACAATTAACACATGAAATTTAAAGGCTTGCTTTAGTTCAAATATGCAATATAACCTTTTTTCTGTTGAGAAATGTCGTGAAGTTTGTGTTTTAATGGTACAGAGTGTGCTCACGGGCATGTTTATTAAAATAATAAAATTATACTTGTTTGTTATTCTGCTACTACATACTAACTTCGTGAATTTCAGGAGAAGCAAAGTGCTTTCAACATTACGACAGTTAAACTTAAAAGGTAAAAAACCATACAGAGCTACTTTTTGAGAGCGTAGGTGGCGCTGCCAACACGTAAACATTAAGCTCGGACTTTTAATTCGAAATAAAAATTCTACGTAATTTAAAACGTATATTGATGTCATTTTCCTAAAGTACATTAGAGAAAATTCATATGCAATTGTGGACAACAGTATAACAAACAGTATAATATAACAATGCAGTGAAATTTGTAAAAAGTGACAAAAACAAAACATTGAACTAAAGAAATAAATCCAACTAAACCAGCTTAAAAGTGCCTCTTACTAAATGCAGTGTTAGGATAAAATTTACCAAAACATCATTGTGTTATTTGTGTTATAGTACTTAACAATTTCATAACTGATTTAGTGATATATACAAAATTATACACAAGTTAGAAATTGTCGTATTGCCGGTGAATCAGCTCGAATTAATAAAAATCGAAATCCCCGGCTTCTTTCATCTGTAGGAAATCTAAAAAGCATTATATTTTCTTACTTTGATACTCAATTTTACTGATATGTATCTATAAAAGTTATGTTAACTTCATCATCATTCTTCTAGAATCAGACCCGTCTGGTGATAGTGTCATATTTTTGTTATGTTTACAATTTTTTTAAATTAAACGAAATATGAGTTATTTTTATAACTACAACCAGCTTCCATCGCTCACGCCCCCTACCCACATACGCAAACGTTGGTGAAAGAACTTTCAATTTCATAAAACAAGCGCTATAGATCGCTATAGATCCCCGAAATCCAAGCAGGCGCATGCGTCACGAAGGCGGAGGCGCGAGGAATTCCGAACGAATTCGACTTGTCGGCTCGCGGCCTGTCGACGCCATCTGGCTACTAGGGATGTGGCAATCGCGGTATTTTAGTATCGATGAGTTTAATTTAATTTTAACATCATTCATAAATAAATATACATCATTGCATTATACAGATACGGTAAATCATGCTATACCTACCCCGGTATCTTGACAAATAACCCATACTCATTTCTACTTCAATCTTACGAGTATACACGGAAATTAACTGTGAAACGAAGTTAAATATAAACCTAACCAATAAAATACAGAAAGCAAAACTTTATAATATATGACATTTTGTACATAATCTAATTAAACTGTCTCTTTAATAAAATTTAACTATCCAGTTATACTAGTATCAGCGATTTTCGCAAAGCATATCAGCGATTTTCTGCCGTACTTTGGAACGCAACAAAAAAGTGAATAAACCGAATCATTTCGTCAGAAGGGGTTTCCAATTGTTGCAATGCCACGTAGATACTATATTTACAGTTGAAAAAGACAAACAATGTAAAATTCAACCAAAGGTCAAAACGTATAAATTATATAAAAGAAATCCACATAACTAAAATAGTTTTAGTCGAATTTGAATAGTGCAACATCTTGAACACAATCATGAAACACGCTTAACACAGTCATGAAAAAGCAATTTATAAAATACAATTACAACAATAACAATATTTACATAAAGGTCGGATTGCATGATCGGTTCAAATGGATAGCAATTCATTGTTTTAGTACCTCGTTACGTAAAATAAATAATGGTAATATACAGCAGAAATCGAAACACATTAAATAAAATAACCATCGATTCGCTAGAAAAAATCGATACATAAATATCCCATCCCTAGTTCCAAACGCGGCAACATCGCTTCGCCCATCCCTTTTACGCTGGGCACTAAATCCACTCATCTCGCTCGCACACCGACTACCTTATTTAAATAAGAGTGAGCGCTCGCGCCTGTGAAAAGCTGTCCTTGTATTTTCAACCCTGTAAAGTTCGTTTAGGGTTGTTTTTTAAGTAAGGACGGGATAAAAAGCGAAAAAAGGCTGCGCGAGTGGAGGCAAGGAACGCTCGGAGGAAGACACTTGACTTAGTTACGATTTGGCCGGAAATATTGTGCGTTTTGATTGATTCTGCCGGCCTTGCTGGCTATAGCCGGAGGAGGCGAGCACGTTTACATGCAAAAGCCTATTGCACATTATATCATGACAACAGAGATATATGTATATAAAGACACCTTTGATATTGGTGTCATGTTGGCCAACTATTCATTTGCTAGCTATATATTTTGACAAATTTAATAGACGAAAGGCTTATGAGGGACGATAGTCGAGGGTCTAATTACATATTCTGAGATGTGTGCCCTTTAGTGACGTGTTCCATTTAATGATAAAAAACTATTATTCGGCCATATCACTGGCTTATCACCGAAACATCGTGAGATGATGCGTTTTTATTGATGCCAGCCGACTTTCCTAACAGTAGCCATAGATTCGAGCGTGAGTAACATACGACAGCTATTATAACAGCTATTACCAATTATAACGAAACGAACTATGACTTGCGTCGACACATTGAACAGACTATGATCCAATTCCATTGATTTCATTTCGAGCTACATTGACAGACTCTAATTTATGGGCCTTATCACACTTGCGATTAGCGAGCGAATTTTGTATGAAGGTGATCTCGCAGCGAGTTCGCCGCGACGCTTTATGATACATAGGAAACTCGCTCGAAAATCACAAGTGTGATAAGGCCCTTAAATTACAGTCTGTCAATGCAGCTCGAAATAAAATCAATGGAATTGGATCATAGCCTGTTCAATGTGTCGACGCAACTCATAGTTCGTTTTAATAGGTAACCTAATATATCATTTTTTTCATAAGGGGAGAGCATGTACCTACTTAAAATAGGTATACTGGTTATATTTCGGACAGAATTTGGAATTTTGATTAATTTCCTTTCAAACTTGTAAATTATAAGAAGAAAACGTGTCATTTCAAACGTTACATTAGGTCAACTATTAGGTACATTAGATGAAAAATTATTATATTTAACATTACGGACCCCATTTTGCGAACTAACCCCCCTGGGTTGTTGATCCCTATCAACATCAACCAAACGGGGTAAAGAAAAGTCAAATTTATCCCAAGGGTGCCTATGACGGTCGTTCGGACGTTCAACGCTTTAAGTTTACCTTACTTATATAAATAACTAAACTGTTAAATTAGTTCGGTATCAGCTCAGCAGCATCACGTAACGGATGGGGTAGCAGCTATTGATGAGGCTCTCTGCAGTTCACGCGATACCGAGTAATGGAACGATTACCATTGCGATGAGATATTACACGTCTAGATGTTTGAGGAACGCATCATTTGTGAATTTGTATGTGGCTATACATCAGCAGGTCCGTTATGGTTAGTTATAGCACGACATTCTGAGACATATTATAGGCTAACAAGTGTCGGTTCGACCCATAGATAGTGGCGCTACAAAGAGATTTTATGTGGCAATAATATGTTTGCATTATCAAACGTCATTAGCGATTCGTCAAGGATTTCTCAATAACCAAATTCAAAACATTGATTACCGGAATGCTGCTCAGTCCTTCGTTCTTCTTGCTATTAAATACTGAATCCTTTTGAAAAAAACTTGACTTTCATTATTTTGTAAATAGTTTTGGCGCTATTATGCAAAAATAGTTGAAATTTTCAGAATATTTAATCCCGTTTTCTCTTTGTTTGACTTTTAACGTCAGGTACCAAAAATTTGTCGTTGCAACTAAAATTTATTAGTAGCACTAAAAATCCGCAATACGGCGTGGTTTAAAAAACACCCTGTTGGTCTATATGCAAGAGTGAAGTTTGTTTTACCATGTACCTATTACCTAGCTAGTGTGTCCAGTCGCCGTGGCCGAAATCGGATAGGATTGGATGATGATGATGATGATTGCGTGATAAACGTGACTTACGCGACCCTTGCAGTACAGGACATATTTAACGTTACTAAGGATATCTGTCAGAAAAATTATCAATATATATCTATATTATAAAATTCTAAAATTGTATTTGTAAATCAGTTTTCTATGAAGAAGCATTATTTCAGGAAAAAAAATAGCGCGATGCAGGAGCGTGGCGATTGCCGTACAGCGCGATCGGTTTGTAAAATTTTCTTTATCCTCTCGTCACGCCCAAACGGATGGACTGATTTTAGCCAATTTTGGTACAGGGACAGCTGCACATCCAAAGATGGTTAAAGAATACTTTTTACCCGACTGTCGTATATAAAAAAACGTGTCTCAAGGTACCGATAGGCTCCTTCTAGTCAAAAATAAAACTACAAAAGGTTATCTCTTTTGATATACGCACAAGCTACGTTAATACTAAGGTTTGTATTATGCTGCTGAACAGATACTACTAATGAAGTTTAGCTATTTATGTGGTAGAAACATTTCTCCGAACAATATAACTGAATGCTTTAAGACTGAATAGGAACTATCTAGGTAAGCCATAAGCTTGCTCCATCGCCAACTCCATCATTACAGTTATATTACAGTGGCCATTACATACGGACTGCCTTTGAGCTGAATCAAATTCTGGATGCAAAATAGCAAAGCGGATGCAGTTTTATTATAATTGATATAACTGCTTCGGAACTGCAAACCAAAGGTGAATTAAGATATTTTGTATAATATCAGATTCATCTCATTTTACGACAAGAAAAAGTGCCGTTAGTCGGCCACGACAAGGGTTGACAGCGCCATGCCGCAATTGAAGCCTGTTGCTGTCTTTTGTTCAATAATTCGGGTATTATGTGAATAACTAATGATAAACAAAAAAAATTGTTAATGGTAATTTCATGCATCGAAATTATTTTTCTAGGACCACACACGAAAATATAGTATTTTGAAAGCTCTACTAACTCTTAAACACAGTTGTGTTACTCGTAGCGCGTTGATGTCGTTTGTTAGGTAAATGTGTGTCGAGGAAGGTAGAGCTTTTATTTCTCTAAGAAATTGAACATTAACCAGAAGCATTCAGCCTTCTGCAAAGGTTATTCCAGAAGCTACAACATAAAATTCTTTAACCATTTGACCGCCAAAGACGGCAAATCACGTCGACGGAAAACTGTGCCCCAGACGCCGCGACGTTATTTGCCTCTATAAAATGTAATACTATCTACTTGCAGTTTGGCGTATGGGACACAGTTTTTCGTCAACGAGCTGGACAGGCAAGAAGTTAAGAAGGGGGTGAATCAAGGTGTGAGGTTTAAAGGCACGCAACACGCCGGCAAAATATTATAACTATACATTTATGGCATTCGGTAGAGATCTAAAAAAGTTTTTTTTTGTTTCACCTTGTGAAAAACCAGTAACATATAAAGCTCGAGGTGGCGAGTCGATTACCTCAGCGACCGCAGTGTCGGGTGGCCGGGGTTGTGGGGTCGCCGGATCGATGGCTGCTGGTCGGTGTCGGTTGACAGTTTACCTACTTCACACCTAATCTAGTTGTTCTAGGATGACTTACATACTAGAAGATGGTGATGATATATCATTAACATTGTTTGGCAAAGACATTTTTTGAATAACGGAAGAATCGGCGGAACATATTGTCATTTTTTTTAAGATGAGAATCGAACATGTTTACTATAGGGGTTAAAAGTCTATTTAAGATTTACTGCTTTAAAAGTCAAAAATGACAATATGTATACTTGAAAATACGACATTTCTACGGAGCGCTGAAAACGCTCAATACAAATAGCTAACGATCAAAATGACGTCCTTGTGCTAAGTACGTTATTGTTATTTGGAAACTTGTATGGAAAAGCAAGTAACTTGCCATGTTAGTCGAGAATAAGTAGGTTCAAGTTATTGATTTATCGAAGCAGATTCTGAAATCAGTTACAAATGGGGTAAATCGCCAATTACTGGCCACCGTTCAATAACTGGCCACCTCATACTAAAAATTGAATTCATAAAAAGAATTGAACGGTGGCCAGTAATTGGCGATTTACCCTGCGTTCGGGCTAAAATAACATAAGCGGATTTTTATAAATCTCATTCAGTCCTTTTAATTTTTAGAAAATTATTTTTCATTGCATGTATGTAGCAGATTTGAACATCTATCAACATCCCTATTGTTGTAGGTAAGCTACAAATTTTTATGATATTCAGACATAACACTTCTAATGATATCTGTCTGTAACATCACCAATATGTGTCTTCGTCAGCGATATGCTTTATTTCCTATTAAATTTACTTTATCAATATCAATTAATACATAATAAATAGTCAATGTACACTACATGATGATGCAAACTCACTTGGTCCGTTTGTGTAAGCTTATCTGATATTTCTGCCCGTGTCCGTTTAATTAGTTATTCGACATAATATGCGGATAAACGTCTGAATAAAATGTAGTGGCAAATATTCAAGTATACATTTTACAAGGTGGTAAATTCTACCCTCATTTCTCTCCTTATGGCATGATTTTCGTAATAATGATTATCCTATGTCCTTCCTCAGGACCCATCCTATCTCCATAGCTAAACTCACCTACATTGGTTCTGCGGTTTAAGCACGACGAGGTACAAGACAGACACAGTTACTTTCCCCTTTTTAATATTAAGTAGAGATTCGTAAGTATCTGCATACATTCGGTAGCCGTACAAATGGCTCGGCAATGCCAGCATCATGCCTCACGCTAAGTGGCTGCAGCGGACAAATGGGCGGCCATCGCTCAGCCGCTGATAACAGGAAGCAAATATACATTGCAAGCAAACAAACGAATAGACAAACTTGTACCATTTGTGCGTGGAACGGGTTTTGATTACATTCATTAATAAAGAAGCTATGGATGACAAAATTCTCAGTGATTGTGCTAACAGGGCGCTACGAAAATCAGCGCCGTCGCAAGCGTGTGTAATTACATGCGTTGTAATACCTACCTAAACGTGACGTATTTATTCTGAAGTCAATAAAATAAAGCAATGGAATTTACAAAGAACTTAATACATAAAGTGAGGTCCTAAAATTTATAATAAAAAGATCGAGACCCTAAAATTGGATTTACTTTCAAAGTATACACTTTCACTTTAAAAAAAACGAAGAAAAGGGCAGATTTGCCCTCACGGGCTCACCCGAAATTCTTTGGAAACCTTACGGCTTCAGTCGAGTGCGAGGGCTGGGCTCCGATACCACTTCGTATTGTGTTACTACACTTGGGGACAACGTGAAGAGTAAACTATGAAAATTATTAAATATTATCTTCAATTGCCGTATTAATACACATTAATTAAAATAAAACAATTAAGCAGATCTAATCACGACTGTTAGTTATGTTAAAATAAAAATATTTATTGTATCCATGCCATAATCATAAGTCATGTATGTACGTGTCTCTACGGATATAAATATTTAAGATTACTTTAATTTTATCTTTGTACATAATTTTTATGCTAAAACTCAGACATTTTGCTGTATTCAATAAGTTCCTGAAATAGTTTTGTTCGTTGTATTATAATTGGTAAATAACTTATAAATAGTTGTTATCAGATGATTTTAAGCAAGAAAAACGAATAATATTATTGAAAAATAATATGTCATACACTTTATTTGAAATTAACTTCCTTATGTCGGTATTATTATACTATCAATTTCGATTTAAATGTGCAATAACGGATGCAAGTACCTAATCTATTTTCTGAAAATAAGTTAAGATATATCAACATCATAATAAAGACGAACGGACAGCCATAACTTCAAATAAACCGTATTTAGTGCTTCAGATGTCCATAATTCTGGAAGTTAGTTTCTGCCGTCATCGTTTACTGGTAGTTATGGGTCGCAGGCTTATCCCGGTACGCGACAGTTATTGTGATCGCGGATGGCAGGAATGCAAGGATATTATGACTTGTAAGAGTTATGGTAGTTTATTGACTTGATGACGATAATATAATAGGTTCTTCTGCCTTTCCTTTCCTCTGGTAAACGTATTAATGTACCATATATAGCAAACCTTAAACTACAGGGTTATGACTTAACTCAAATTATCATAAAATAACACTCCAAATTAACGCAATTTTGTAATTTTTGACTAGTCTAGCTAACGTAATAGAGGACCAAATTTACGAAAAACGTAGATCACTAATTAACAAGGAGGCTAAAAAGGGGTATGGACTTCAACCCTCGATCCTAATTAACTTTCTTATCGAAAGCAAAATAAGGTTTAGAAATCATTCATCTACTTAAATTGTTAAAGAAGAAATCATTTGTTTGCTTAAAAAAAAAAACAGTATACCGATTAATTTGTCCTCAACTGTAGTCACTAGACCTCTAGTTGGTCAAATTTAAAATCCAAAATCTACGCGTCATGTCAATAATTTGGAACGAGCTTTAAAGTGCAGCCTTTGCCACCTAGAGTGTGAGATTAGCCCAAAATTATAGATCAAGTTACTTGTTGGCTCGGGTCAAAAAAGTAAAATTCGTTATCAATTGAATAAGGTCAACAGCGTTGTTAGAGTAGTCAAATTTGCAATTTAGAGGAATAACTAATTTTACTATGTATGTCTCTTTTAAAAAGTGCTCTAAATATAATGCCGTGATGAAGCCATTATAAGATATCGCAAAGCTCCGTCGAATTAGGTCCTTAAACGCATGGCATTATCCGAAACGAATATTATAGAAATATTTTGGAATATAATAGAATAGAATTGATTTATTTGTAAATCACAGATAAGATCTTATATTTTAAAAACATGCAGTGCTCTGTGTTTTGCCTTTTGGCGTACAAATTTTATACCTTACTAAAATATGGTCTTGCTTATATAAAATAATTTTAATTTTATTATAAGTGTATTGTATAATTTTTAATATTATTAAACATTATACAATACAATACAATACAGTTATAATAAAGTTAAATGTATTTATGCTAAAAGTTAATACTACAACGTCACACCTGATATTAAAATATGATAATGGTAAACTCAAGCTAGTGGTTGTATCTCACGAGTTCCGAAGATCCCTAGAATACCTGCTTCCAATGCGACAAGTATATCTAGCAAAGGTTATAAATAACAGGCCAACGTCAAAAATGTTATACAGTTACGTAGCCGTCGGGCGACGTGTATAAGCACGCAAATGCGAATGGATAACATACTCGCCGCTATTGTGCCGCGGCCGATGCTGCGATAGGAGCGTTCCCGATTTACAGTTAAGCGGTTCTGCGCGTAGCTTCCTGGACCAGGAATTGGGTTAATTGTTGTGTATGTCTTAGTCTATAATGTCAAATGGGAATAGAGTATTATAAAAGAATGGTTTAGTTTCGGTAGCAGCAACTGAAGCTCTACTATAAGTTAACTTTTAACACAAAAAAAAAATAACAAAAAAAGAACCGACTTCAGTAAAACTGAAAAGCCAAAAAAAATAACCCGTTCAAGTACAGATTACATTTGACTCACCCTTCGAAGTCGATCCCAAACCACTCAGTTCTTATATTTATATATTATAGTTTACGCGAGGTTTGGCACCGACTTCGAAGGGTGAGTCAAATGTAATCTGTACTTGAACGGGTTATTTTTTTTTGCTTTTTAGTTTTACTGAAGTTAAAAAAAATTTTTTTTTTGCTTTTTAGTGATTCATATAAAAGTTCTAGTGGCCATCTGTGGTGTTCATCATCAGTTTCCTTACACCAAATCCGATTTACTGAATGTAAATTCTTGACTTTATCAATAAATTACCGAAAGCGCCGTAGATGTCCCTATAACATTTGAAGAGTTCCCTCATTCCATCATCAGATCCCGACTTAGTGCCAACGGGACCATCTCGGAGTTATACCCTTTCCATTAAAAAAAAAAATTGAAAATCGGTTCACGGTTCTCGGAGATATCGAGTAACATACATACAAAAAAAAATAGTTCGAATTGAGAACCTCCTCCTTTTTTAAAGTCGGTTAAAAAGTTATGTTTATCTATTTATACGGGGATCGTTAACACGATCAAATTGATTTATAGCGTTGGTTTGCACTTGGGTCCGAATTCGATGAGGCTATGCAATATTCTTAATTTAGCAATATCTCAACTTTATCACGGCCATAAAGCAGACATATATCGCTTTTGCCATTTGAGCTACAATCAAAAACAAATTACAAGTTGTAACTTTAGCACATTGCACATCGCTAAAGTACTTATACGTATATAGTAGTGATAATTTAAACATATGCCATCGGAGACGTCATAATATAGCCCCTTATAGGTACCTATAAGATGTTTTGTCGTACACATGTCGTCTTTTTACGCTGTGCTTAGCAAGAAAAATGTTCTACACGACAGGACTTCCGCCACTAGTTATTGTAGTTTACGATTGACAGACACTGTTTTTATTTTTTTAAACAGGTTTTCCGTACTTGTAGTTTCACCTGTCTCGGTGTTTGACTTTAGTTGGGCACTATTTATGTCTCGATTGCATTACTCGACGAAAACAGAGCAAGGCCCTAATATCTCTTTTATCTCGGAGAGATTTCCAATGTGGTCGTGACATACCTAGTATATTTCCACTTCGCCGACTGATCGCGTTATGTCTGTGCCTTACGTATATGCAACACCATGGATATCAGGCGCAAACTTAACTTGACCGGGTAACGAGAAATGGCTTTTTATGCAACTCGAATCGCAACTATCGCGTTTTAACGACAGTTATTTGCGATATACATGAGATATATTATCTGGGGCATCACTTATTTAGCGATATCTCAAACTACACTGGAATTAGCACCCGGAGCTGTAGGTATGATGCTGGGGGTCGCACAGTTGATGTCTCGACACAACGTGCGCCTTACTTGATTTGTTGACCGACCAACTGAGAAACTGTCAACCTTCATGGAGGAAGAATTCTAACCAACTACGGAGTTTTTGTTAACAAACTTACAAATACACAAATTACATTATCAGATAGGAATTTATTTCACATAGTACGTAATGTATGATTGTCAAACTATCTATAGGTACGTGTACCTGTACGCACATAGCATCGCACACAGCTGGCTGTAGGGTCTGTGCACACGTAACTGTGCCCTTGCGATCGCTATCAGCGCATGCAGGTTACAGGGGACCTGCGCGTTTTGAGTTAAGAGGAAATACCACCGCTCCTTTTTTTGATACATATCGAGGATTCATTCCCGTCCGTTTCCTTCTCCAAAACGTAAACAATAGTTGCGAAATATGAGAACAAGAACGGAAGGAAAATTTCAGACCGTTGCGATTGTAGCGTTTATTCTTATTAAATGTGTGACGTCTGTTTTGGCTAAAATTCTGCGGCTAACAGACGCCTAGTACCTACACATATTCTATAATCATTTCCTACGCGGTTACACATCATTTTTCTAATTCCAACTAGAAGGTAAAACTTCGTTCGCATCACGATAACACTTCCTCAAATTTGTTACATTACAATAAATTTGACGACGCGTTTGGCTCGGTTGGTAGACACCTGCCTACTGAGTCGGCGGTCCCGGGTTCGAATCCCGGCCGGGGCAAATATTTGTGCAAAATATTTGTTCTTGGGTCATGGATGTTATCTATATATGTATTTATATATTATGTATATCGTCGTCTAGTACCCATAGTACAAGCTTTGCTTAGTTTGGGACTAGGTCGATTTGTGTATGATTGTCCCTTAATATTTATTTATTTATTTATTTATTTTTATATATTTGTGCGTAGAAACTTATTTGCAGTTGATAATTACCCCCGACCATTAGGCATGGGAACGGATAATGATTATAGAAAAAAATATCTACAGCATGATGCACATATTTTTTTTCTTCGTTAGAACATTGATTGTAATGTTATCTTTCAACCAGCTTCAATAATTGAGGAGGTTCTCCATGGGATCTAATGTGTTTTTTTGTATGCATGTTACGCGATTTCTCCGCTAATTGTGGACCGAACCTCAATTATTTTTTTTTTTAAGATTGTACTCTTGATGTAGTCCCATTGTCACCGTGGCGGGATCCGATTTTGAAATCCGAGGATAATCAAGAGCAACTCTCAAATATCATAAACACTAATAATGGTTTTCATGTATTTTATAAAGCTAATGATGGAAGGTACAACTCCTCAATGCTTAGGAGTTAGGACATAATTCTTTAAATATTTTAGGTAAGTTAAAACCGTTAGTAGTATTATTTTTGGGATACCCCTGAGAGTATCACCCATTATCACCAAGTCAGGATCTGATAATGAAATCCCAGGAAAATCGAGGGCAACCCTCAAATATTACAAGCCCTGATCAATCATGTTGTGTTTTATACAAACAATCAGTTCTTAGATGGAAACACTAACATTGTGTTTTACTACGTGGTAATAGTAGGTATAATAATACATTGTAACTTCTTTACTATACTGCAATAGTAGTTTTAAAGGAGGTATTTCGTGTCTATGATATCATCAAAATACGCACTTGTCTTCGTAGACTGACCATACATTGATACAAGTATATAACTATTAAATACATATACGTAAGAATGTTCATATCGAGTATGCGTTGACATCCACAGTTTAGTGCTTACGCAGACAATGTGGCCTGATATTTAGTGCCCCATTCACCGGTTTTTAATTATTTCCCTTCTGCGCTAGGCCTTATAACTTAGATAAATAGCCGAGATAGAATTATGAAGCATTCTTAGCTTCAGATTAAGTTATTAGGGCAGCTTAGAGCGTGTTTCGTGATAGTGATATTTATTGATGTAGCGTTTGCTTTGCGCTCACTAAGTCATGTCTTCCTAAGGTAAACAATACAAGGAGCTTTTAACTCATCTATATATGCGTACAGCTTGAGCCAGTAAATTTACTAGAAGGTTCTCGCCAATGTCGTCCGCTTTATTCTCCTTTTTAGGGTTCCGTAGTCAACTAGGAACCCTTATAGTTTCGTCATGTTCGTCTGTCCGTCTGTCCGTCCGCGGCTTAGCTCCGTGATCATTAGTACTAGAAAGCTGAAATTTGGTATGGGTACGTGTATGTATCACGCCGACAAAACGGTAAAATAAAAACTAAAAAAATATTTTTTTTGGGGTACCTCTCGAACACCTAAGTGGAGGTGATTTTTTTTTTCGTTCCAACACTAGTGTGTGGGCTATGGTTGAATAGGTATTTTAAAAATAATAGGGGTTTTCAAACATTATTTTTTGATTAAGTTAGCAGTTTCGTAAAATAAAAAAAAATAGTGTCCCCCCCCCTCTAACTTTTCAACCACGGGTCAAAAAATTATGCAAAAATTCATGAACATGAGGCCTTATAAGAACTTTCAATGAAAATTATATTGAACAAAATCAGTTAAGCCGTTTTTGAGTTATCGCAAAATTTCATAATTTTCTTAAAGAACATAAATTGACTTCCAGAAGGTAATAAGTGACCATAGTTACTTTGGCGTTTACGACCTTTTTATAGAGCTTGAAATCTTTGTCGTAACTTAAGTCTATTGTGAAGGATGAGCAACTACGGAACCCTACACTGAGCGTGGCCCGACATGCTTTTGGCCGGTTTTTTTTTATTTACTGTGATTGGAGAAAACGTATCATAAAACCATTTTTGAAGCTATTCTTGTCCCAAATTGGTTAAAAGCCGTCTAGCCTAGCTAGCCTAAAATTTATATAATCACTATATTATATAAGAATAACGACCTCAATGAGAAGAAATTGTATTTCCGAGACGAGTTGCTGTAATAATACAACTATCTAACCTACCTTTAATATTCAAAGAATTATCCCCTAAGCCCTAACCACTAAGGAGTTGGTACATTCCATCATCAGTCAAGCATAATGAGATGACGACTACCAGAGAGAGTAGGTTAATTTAGCGTGTGTTTATTATGAAAAATAAAATGCGTGTGTGTGTGTTATGTTCTGTTCCGTACTAAAACATATTACATTTTATAACGATGCAATAGTAAAAGTTTATGCTATATTAATTACTGCTACACAGTTAACTATAGAAAGTAAATCTAACTCCACCTGTCTCGTAAACAACTTAATACAAGCATTAGCACAAACACAAGTTAGTTACTGTTGATAAGCAATCATGAATGCGCATATAAAGAGATAGCCGCCGTTGGGCTCACTATCGTCTAAACAACGCATAAAACACCGACGGAATGGAAACAGAAATTATACAAGAGAGAACTCGAAGCTAAATCAGACTTTTCTATTTTTTTAAGTATTGGTTATTATTATTATTTAAGAGTTTCACTCTTGTCGGTGCAGTTCTCTCCAGTCCGTTCTACTTAACGCCAGTTCTTTGACTTCCCGATACGGCTATAAGTATTGGTACAGTGGTTAAATATATGCAAAATTTTACGCGATCCATTACATTGCTGGTCATCGAACCCAGGATCTCTGCGTATCTGAAGCAGTGCTCTGGAGCCTGAGCTACCGCGTCGTTACGCACATTGCGTGAAATTAAGCATTATATTCCGCCAAAGCTCCCTCTGTGCCTCTTTTTTTTAAATGCTAAGCGTATTCATCATACTTCTAGGACGTGCGTTTACGCAACCATTTCCCATCATATTGCTTCTCCAGTAAGTTATAGTTTCTACCTTGCTTTAAATATCACAACAATTTATCTACTTTAGCGATATTCTCTTTATCTTTAAATGCCAAGTTATCAATATTACTTAAAAGCAGCTGAAATACTCGTAGCAAAAATCAACGAATAGCATATCACAAATATGTCTCCGTGGCACGTCCCGGCCGATGTACTTACGTCGCTCAAATGGCTGTATGATATTGACAATCGAATTAAAATTCAGCTTGGTTCAACTTAGTGTTTATTAATAACCTCTCTGTCCTATTTGTAAAAAAATAGGTTTTTGAATCCCAAATTGAAGTTCCTAGAAGCCAGTAAAACACTAACCTAGTAAGTGCACTAAGTACTGAACGTTATTCGCCTTTTACCATAAATAAGCAGTAAAAACGGCGAGATTATCCAGCTTTCTAACCAGTGTGGGCCTAAAGCCCCAGGCCTGTGGTATGCGCTTTAAATGAAGTAACATAGTATTTCAGCTTAGTTTTTAAATGGATTTTGGTTTTCGCCATTTTCGGATAAAAATCATGATTCGGCCATATTTTTGTTTTCGGCTATAAGCCAGCCGAAGCTTCGGTCATGCCGATGAACAGAGGCGCGCGTTCTTCAGTCTTCGTGCCATAGCTTGGCTATATATATGTATATAAATGTTTACCCTGGACCATGTATTTACTCTTTCTCTAACAAGGTGTGAAAAATAAACACAAAATGACACTGAAGCCAAAAAAGCTTCGGTTTCGTTTTCGGTTGTAAATCAATTTTCGGTTGGACGCTAGTTTAGTAAAACAATCTGAAGGTTTAAAAAGAAGCAGATATAGGGCATGTTTTCCATCGTATTTTGTCGGGGTAGCTCGTTTTTATTATTTCATCTCAAGTTTTTTACCT
Source organism: Apotomis turbidana (assembly GCA_905147355.2). NCBI lineage: Eukaryota > Metazoa > Arthropoda > Insecta > Lepidoptera > Tortricidae > Apotomis > Apotomis turbidana. The sequence continues at coordinate 20,858,217 of LR990281.1, read as the reverse complement.
AAATTGATAGAGAAAGCTTGTTAAAACGACCTTTTCCGACAAAAACCGATGAAAAATCATACATATTAAGGGATAATTTTACACAAATTGACCTAGCGTTTTAAGCAGTACCACCCATATCAAGTTCAACTCATAATAAATCGCAAATTACACGTCAGAAAAATCCATCAAGCCCGCCCATGCCTTTCCATAGAATTGACACCCAACTAACTAATAATCAATATCCCTGCATCCGCGGTAAACTAGGACAAATCTCCTATGTGGTCTCATAAAACTCTAAATTGCAGTGCATTAACTTCTTATGGGACCACTTTTTTTCTGTTACGACGTCTGAACGCCTTATTAAAGCTTGTATTGCCGTAGAAGTCGGTTAAATAGTAGGTACAAATTATTACTTGACTACTAAGTTTAGCTTTCGAAACGAGCACTTGTTTGTGAATTGATTTTCTCGCACAATTTACTCATGTAGGTACTACTACAATTTTATTTTAAGAGGTCTTATTCCTTTTAGAATTTATTTTTTTCATTATTTTGACGAATATATCGATAATTTCAACCAACTTTTTGAAGTGAATAATACTTTTTCCCGAGTTCTAGGTAGTAACGTAGCTATTTTATGCTTTTATTGCGTGCAATCGAAAATAAGTTGAAAAAACGAATTTTCCACGTGAATTTTGTCAATTTCGAGTAGTTTTTCGAACAAAAATTATCAATGAAAAATTAAAACTGTAGGTTTCAAATATATACCAATAAATTCCAATAGTCCTGTTCTAGGTAGTAACATCAATAATATGTTAAGAAACATGTTTGATCATAGAGAAAAATGTCTAAACAATCAGCATTTTAAAAGGAATAAGGCCTCTTAACCAACATAAAAAAATACTACTCAAGTCAACTGTAGGTATCTCTTTTTAGGGTTCCGTAGCCAAATGGCAAAAAACGGAACCCTTATAGATTCGTCATGTCTGTCTGTCCGTCTGTCTGTCCGTCTGTCCGTCCGTATGTCACAGCCATTTTTTTCCGAAACTATAAGAGCTATACTGTTGAAACTTGGTAGGTAGATGTATTCTGTGAACCGCATTAAGATTTTGATGCAAAAATAAAAAAAAAAAAAAAAATATTCCCCATACTTAGAACTGAAACTCATTTTTTTTTTTTTTTCATCAAACTCATACGTGTGTGGTATCTATGGATAGGTCTTCAAAAATGATATCGAGGTTTCTAAAATATTTTTTTCTAAACCGAATAGTTTGCGTGACAGACGCTTCCAAAGTGGAAAAAAGTGCAACTTTAGGTGATAATTTAAACCTGGTGATTAAACAGTGTTAGCCAATGTATACCACATACCGAAGTGCAATAAATTTACACTTGGCACATTAGTTCATCCTGTGTTCGAGTAAAATAAGGATTAGCAACTGTACGCAATTACAACTTAAATCTAAGGCATTTGTGCATATATGTAAGTCACTTACTTAAGAATTTTATGCACTTAGATTGTGTAAATAATCTACATAAATTACTTGGCATAATTATAAAAATAAGTCAAGAAGACGGGCTATGCTAGAAATGACTTCAAAGAATGCTTCTAAACAAAATCGCCGTAAATCGGTTAAATTGTTAAATTCGCTCCGTTCAATGGTGTACGTAGGGTAGAGCGGGGCTTAAAGGTCCGCGGGTAAAAAGGTCCACCATACCATACCTAACTCCGAAATTAAAAGTTCGTTTGACATCGAAATGACTCGACTGTGAGGGGTTTGCGGGGGGAGTACGCGTGCCGCCACGCGCAGTGCGCTGTTGAACGCCGAACGGTGTATATATGTCTGCGTCGAAAAAAATTCACGTAATTAAAATATTGCACTTCATTTCCTTTTTGTCTACTGCTTTTATTTAAACCGTTAGAAGTGTGAGCTTGTTTTATACATGGTCATTTTATATATGGTTTCCTGTTAAGATGGTGTAAATCTAATGCTAAAAATTGTTTTCTGCGTTATAACCTTGAAATGAAACTAATTCACTGCGGGGCATAAAGGTCCATAAATTTTTAATAACCCAAGATATTAGAAATAACTTAAGTTGAGTGACTATTTTTGTTTTGTTTCGTTATGATTTTATGTTTTAAAAGAAGTTAATTTTAAAAGGGTCTGAGACCAAAAGTGAATCACAAAAGACTTAATGTCACAATCTAAAAATTGTGCCATAGTTATGTTTGGTAGAAAATATGTAAAAATATAATTGAGTTGATTTAACATGCCTTTCTTTTTTATAGCTGTTTTAAATAACTACACAATGCCATATAAATCTAGTGGTCCTTTATGTCCCACAGTCGGGGCAAAAAGGTCCAATCGACCCGACTTTCTATATCGTTAATATCTGGCTTGGAGTTGAAAATTGGTTATTTTTAAATATTGTCACTAATAAATAGACGAAGAACTAAGCTATCCATTGCTATTGAAATCTTTTTCGTAAACAATATAAGTTAGCAGTTACCACCAAATATATGTAAAATGGCCCTTTTTTCCCCACCCTACCCTACATAATTTTGTATAAATGATCATTAATTTGTCATCTGAACGTCTCACTGTCATTCTGTCATCATCAGCTAAAGATGACTTTTTCACATTATGGAAAACGCTTGCGCATTCGACGAAATAAAAGTTGATAGAATAGGAATAGACCATTAGAATTCCAGAGGAAATAATGTCATTTCCATGCGACGATAGTAGAATAAGTATGGTTATTTATTTATTTAATCTCTACCGCATGGCCAAACATACAGACGTAGTCATTATAGTATACTTAGAGATATCGTAATGGCAGCTAGATTGAATATTACGAAAGGGAATATTTAAACTTTTTCGATGGTTTGTGCGGTTCTCCACGAAAAAACTCGCAGTAAACACTCAGTTTCCGCCATACATTAGGCTGCGATAACAAATATAACAGCCCGTACTGGTGTACATAATATTTTCTTCGGTTTCCGCGACTGTCACACATTTAAATAAAACAACAACAGCAACAGGTCTGCAGTCTGCGAGCATGTCATGGACAATCCAAACCATTCAATTAAGTTTGATAACACTTCAATCCTTGCCAGAGAGAAACGATATTTTCCCAGAATGTTGCGCGAGGCTATTGAAATCAAAAAATATCCCAATTTCAATAGAGAAGATGGTTTGTCATTACCACCGGCTTGGGATCCTGTTGTACATCTTATCAAGGATCAAGCAAGACACAAGACTGGAAACCTTGGGCATCGAACGGTGTAAAACAAATTAGTGTTAAAAGTAGTATATGTAGAGTTTTTGTTTAAAAGTATTTTATAGTAATAAATAAGGCAATCTGGGAGTTTTCTTTGGCGGTTCTTTCTCCTCAGTAAGCCTTTAGTGAACCGCTGGTAGATATTTTTAAATAAATAATAAATGCCCTTCTGGCACATGTGTAACTGTCTTTACACATTAGGCCCATCTGGCATGTATGAACACCTTTATTTTAAATTAATATTTGCAAAATGGGTAGTTTGCACAAATGTAACTTTGACAGAGAAAAATTATGTTTTTCTCAGTCAACCTTTGACAACGGTATCTGTAAAGGTACTGAAACGTCAGGGAGGCTCAAATAATTAATATACGCGATATAATCCGTTTAAATTGTTTTATTTAAATATAACAGCGTTAAATTATGTTGACGATAGTAAAATTTCGATGTATGGCAAGTACTTTATGTCTATATGCATGTTTGTATACTTTACGGCCGACAACATCCACTGTCAACTCCGATCTTATTGTTGGCCAGCCTATCTTACTGTTGAGATTTAGTGAACACTAGCAACTTTCGAGCACACCATTGGGCGAACACATAGAAAACATGCACTATACGACTATACCATATACCAACATATAAGTGAAGTGTCAATTAGTCGAGTCGTATGAAAGTTATGCTTCTAAAAAGGTATACTATTGATATACATACTTACTCTTCTATACGGGTACCAATTTCTCGCCTTTTTTTTAAACACCACAAACTGATATCTACATCGGGAAAATTCTGGTATAACAACAAGCTACAAGTGAATATGGAAGGATCTATTTATTGCCGCTTGTAAATAACGAAATAAAGTATTTATAATAGTATCATTCATGGTTAATTAATGTTATTTACGGAGCAATTTCAGCCGGAACTCGCTTTATAGCTTATGTAGTACAGTGCAATTTCTTTAAACAACTTTTCAACGTCAAGCTCAGCGTTTTAGTTTTCCCATGGGTTGAAATTAATCACCCATTCTTAAATATTATTTATTATAGCATTCTCCGTGGGAAGTGTATGTGAAAAAATGGCAAAAACATAGTATTATACTGTCCGGACACTGTAAACAATGATATGGAGAAAGGTATGCGTTTGGGAAACCGAAACATTGTTCGGAAGATTAAGTTGAATGAACAATTACTACGATATCATAACGTAAAATTCTTATGATTTTGAAATTAATCATGAAAATGTCAATACCGTAAATTATATTTATCTATTCAATACCGATAAAGGTTAATAACTGTTATAGGTTGCACCAATTTTTTTTTATTACTATAATTTGAAGAAGAAATATAGTTATCGATCTTCTAATGAAGAGGGTATAAAGCAGGTAACAAAAGTAGATTCGGACTCAAGAAAATATTCTTACTATAAAGACAGGCAGTAACTTTACGGTGACGTTAACGGATTTCTAAAAACAAAATATGAAAAAAATCTCTCTCATTCGTTTTTTCCAGAACTTTTAAAGAACGTAACTTAGTTTCACAAAATAGCATATGCTGCTTAATTGTTCTTGTGTTGTCATACCTACTTATTAAATGATACTGGCGTATGTAATAGCGTAGGCACGTGATAGATTGTAATGTTTGTCAAAGTCTGTGCATAGCCTTCGTAAGCCATCGCATTTGTGCTATTCGCTGATCGTTGTCTATGAGTATCTGTCTCGGTCAGGCATAACCTGATTATAGGTTTCATTCCATATTTGCTATGGTTGAACATTTATGTTATGATGTATCAAAATTGTTTTTAAACGTGTGTTCAAATCAAGCTATATTTTAAATGGGCCATCAACATCGTAACATATCATCAATGTTACTATTTAGAACAGGGCTTTTGAGGGTTATTGGTATAAACATACAGATTGAATTTTTCATTGATAATTTTTGTTTCAAAAACTAGTCCAAATTGACAAATTGACAATTGTTTTTTTTTTCTACTTCTTTCGACTACACGCAATGAAAGCATGAAATAGCTATACTACTTTCTATAACTGAGGGATAAGTATTAGATATTCACTTTAAAGTTGGTTGAAATTATGTCATTGTCATAATACGAAAAAAAATAGGAAGGAATAAGGCCTCTTAATGAATACCGATACTCTCAGAAGATCGGTTTGGTGAGCCTTTTGTTTTCTGTATGCTCTAAAATCGTTGACCTCTGTTTTATTACTATATTTTGACTATCCAGGAGAAAGGATCCAGCGGTAGATCCACAGGCAGTGCTCTGGATTAGGCATAATAGGTATAAAAACTAAGATTTTTGGATATATACCTGGCTAAGACATATGTCTGACCCTAAATTACCCAAAGGCTAAATACACTCTTGCTTTACATATCAATATAACTTTCTTTAACACACAAATATTCTATTTATAGATAAATTTACACGTAGTTTCTAATTTCGTCGTCTTCCCAAACTATATCTTAATTAAGTTTGCAACCTGATTACAAATTTCTACTGCACGTCCGACTAGTTGATCGATTGATCAGGCCCCTGGGCCTTCCTCGATAGGTAGAAACCTTATTGTATAGGTAGAGGCAGCACTAGTGCCTATAAACCTGCACTAAACATATCTAGACCGTTAACATTATAGCCACTGGACAAGGAACTAACAGCACACTATCATACCAAATTGCATATCATATTCGTACTGATTCATAGAGATGTGAAGATTGGCAACCATTGGTTAGACGGGTTTATGGGTAGATTTTAACAGGCTAGCTTCAGTCGGGAGAGTTGCGTGTATAGGGTTAAACACTAAAATTAAGTGAAAAAGGAAACTATTTAGTATGGCGTTCTTATGATATCATCGAAAAATGCATAAAAGACACTTGTTTAAAAATTTTACATATCGTAAGTGTCAATAAATAAATAAATAAAGTGCCCATTTTTTTAAATAAAAGTCATATAATTCATGAATGGAAATAAGTTTTTCGAGTATAAAGACGTGCGTTATGCCATTATCATCATCGTTGGAAAATAATGACTTTTAACCTCAAATAATGAGGTCTTTAGAATTGTGGTTGTATGGTTTATTGCCACAAGTAATGTATTGAAGTATGTTTTACGACAACTAATGTTCGTTTCCTTTCACTTCTCACCACTAGGTGATGATGATAAAGTAATTAATATATTAAAGTGTTTTTGGCGTAATCACGGCAATGGCTAAAGAAAAAATAAAAAAAATACAGAAATCTAGACATCTGTAGATCGTTAATTTTTATATAAAAATCGCAAACTAAAAAGAGGGTTATGACATTATTCCTTCGAGTTAACAAAATAGCACACGCCTTCGGCCTTCTAGAAAGTATATTATATAATAAATGTATGGTTTGGACTAGTACAAGTACATTTACATATGCTTAATTTTCAGTTACATTACAGGCGAATGCTGAGGATGAGAGATGACCCTATGAGATGAGAAGTGTTATAAAATTACGACGTTCATAAGGGGTTTACAAGAAGCATTAAAAGAAAGGGCACAAATCAGAAGCTTTCATTTCCTAGGCATGTAGCTCGGGCTAATAGCGGTGAAACTGAAATAACGGCCGCAAATGGTTGTCGGCACTTGACAGTGGAAACTCGTCAACGAAGCCGTGACTAGTGGAGGAGGTAACGACCCATACAAACTAGGACTGTAAACTTCCTAAAATAGTAAGACACGTGAACATGAAGGTAATACCAGTTAAACAGATATCTGGGATAGTGTCACACATGGACTTTTGCCCTAAATCGATTTTCAACTCGGTCATCTATCCGAAATCTCGCCATTCTATGTCTAATTCAGCGATATGCGCTTTTCATCTGTCCATAAAATCACCACCGGTCTTTTTTTAGCAGTATGCTACCACCACCTTTTGCCACCTTTTGAAACTATTTTCAATATTTAATAGAACAACGAAACTCGACATACCAACCTTATGCTTCAAATATACGAGTATGTCAACCCAATTAGACCCCGAGCCGAAGCGAGAAAGCAGCTGACAATTTTACTACTGGCTTATGTCAAATTGCATATTACAATTCTTAGTTACATTTGGGGACTTCCGGTTTGTGACTTAAGATGGCCGCATGCGTTTAAGTTGCGTTGTTCATTATTTATTCATTTTTGTTGTTCAATGTGTAGTATTGATAGCGTATTGTGCAGTGATCTAACGTATGAGTGAATAGCTAATGAAGAATTCAACTTGAAGCGTTCATAGCCCTTCCTGGGTCAAGGCCCGATAGTCCGCGTGGTTTTTTGTAAATCGCTATCACTTTACAAAAAGCAAAACCTCACCGAACAACGGCATGCTCTACGAGCAAACTTGAAATTGGCGAAATCATCATTAACCTGATGGAAGCCATTTTTTAAAATTAGAATAGAATAGTTACATTTGATGTAACTGACATCTAAATTTGTTTCTATTAAGCGAGACACCAGTTGGTTCTACACGAAATTACAAACCAAAATGCCACCTCCAATATTCGCAGCTGCAAGCTCGTCACATATCAGCGCAAGAGTTTAATCGTCGACAAGAGATAGCGAGTGAACGATTAAAGTGAATGAATGAAATCGTGTCGGCACCAATATAGCTATCATTGTTCTAGCTTCTCATTGTTAGGAGGTACCTATTTCATTGCATATTTACGGTGTGCTAATAAGTGTGAATTGATTTTGATTAATATCGTTTTTAGGGTTCCGTAGTCAACTAGGAACCCTTACAGTTTCGCCATGTCCGTCTGTCCGTCCGCGGCTTAGCTCCGTGATCATAAGTGCTAGAAAGCTGAAATTTGGTATGAGTATGTGTACACATTCACAGAAATTTTTTTTGATAAAGTCAGCAATTTTGTAAATATTCGCTGGGGAAATCCAAAAAATAGTGTGTGTGTCCCCCCCCCCCCTCTAACTTCTCAACCACGGGTCAAAAAATTATGGAAAAATTCATGAAAATAAGGCCTTATTAGTACTTTCAATTGAAACTATATTGAATAAAATCGGTTGAGCCGTTTTTGAGTTATCGCAAAATTTCGTAATTTTCTTTAAAATGACGTAAGTGCCGCGCGGTGTTCTTATACTTCGAACGTTACACATATTAGTTAAGTTCCATACTGCATTCAAACATTTCGCTCAATCTGGTGCGTATAATCGATAACTTCCAGTAGGTAATAAGTAATTACAGCTACTTTGGCGTTTACGACCTTTTTATAGAGCTTGAAATCTTTCTCGTAATTTAAATTCAAATTTATTGTCTATTGTGAAGGATGGGCACCTACGGAACCCTACACTGAGCGTGGCCTGACATGCTCTTGGCCGGTTTTTATATTATGTTACCAACAAACAAGCCGGGATGGCCTCCTTCATTTTGCCGCAGCTCGTAGTTACCACAGCCGCATAATAACACACTAAACAGGTTTGATGTAGATCACTGACACAGAGATAATATGGATAAACAAACATATTATTTTTTGCTCCTAGAACCTTCAAAAACGCCTATTTTTAGTAGAAGAATATCTTCAATGTACAGACATTCCATTTCTACAACTCCATGAATTTTACTTAAAATCCCAACAATTTTCTCGTATTAAAATAATAGAAGGCATAAGAGGCCTTATTCCTTTTAAAAAAAAAAATTTCATATGACAAATATATAGATAATTTCCACCAACTTTTTGAAGTAAATTCTACTTTTCCCCGAGTTCTAGGTAGTAACATAGCTTTTTCATGCTTACATTTCGTGTAGTCGAAAATAGGTTGAAAAAACTAATTTTCCGCGTGAATTTTGTCAATTTCTAGTAGTTTTTAAGACAAAAGTTATTCAATGAAAAATTCAAATTGTAGGTTTCAAATATATACCAATAAATCCCAATAGCCCTGTTCTAGGTAGTAACATCAATAATATGTTAAGAAACATGTTTGATCATAGAGAAAAATGTCTAAAACAATCAGCATTTTAAAAGGAATAAGGCCACTAAATTCCATCAAAAAGGGTATAGCCGTGTTTGTATGGGGCATCGGCCCCAGAAGCCAAATCGATTGTCGTTTTGCTAATATATTAGCCCAGATGTAAGATGCTTTTTTACAAAAAAAGGACCATGAAATACTTCAAGTTTTTGAGAAAATTAAAAAAAAACGAAAATTGGTTTTTATTTTATTTTATCTAAACTACTCAATAGATTTTTTTGTAACTTTTACACATTATGTAGGTAATAAAGATGTATAATTTAAAAAAAAATGGATTTCCAAATATCCTTATAAGTAGTGAAATTTTCACTTTAAATTTTTCAATAATTTTTTTTTTATATTTTCGAGATAGAGACACCCACCAATTTTAGCTATATTATGTATAAACTAATATTCTATAATGTATATTTTTTTCAAAAACATTCACTTGGATCAACATATCCAAAATCAAACAAACTTATCGCCTGGTGACAATTTTTCAGACAGTTATTTTCAAAACCTCGTATCTAGTTTGTTGATTGATACTGAGATACGAGCTTTATTTTAAGTAGGTATTTGTTACTTAGTTTTGGTTGTCAACTGACGTTATGGTATACCATACATTTGTTGGACTTAATATGCCTAACTACTCGTACAAGAATCGAATAAAAGTAACATTTATGAGCATCATCGAAATAAAATGTCTATCTGTCCCTATCTCGAAAATATAAAAAAAAAAAATTGAAAAATTTAAAGTGAAAATTTCACTACTTATAAGGATATTTGGAAATCCATTTTTTTTTAAATAATACATCTTTATTACCTACATAATGTGTATAAGTTACAAAAAAATCTATTAAGTAGTTAAGATAAAATAAAATAAAAACCAATTTTAGTTTTTTTTTATTTTCTCAAAAACCTGAAGTATTTCATGGTCCTTTTTTTGTAAAAAAGCATCTTACATCTGGGCTAATATATTAGCAAAACGGCAATCGATTTGGCTTCTGGGGCCGATGCCCCATACAAACACGGCTATACCCTTTATAAAGTTTATCAGGCATTGTCTTTAACAAGATCAATCATTTATATACGAGGAAGTGCGACAAACGCTTTTAATTCGTCGACTTTAAGCCAAGGGATAAAAAACAGGACATCCGGTGGAGATTAGGGCAGTGAAGCGCAGTGACGATAATGAGTCCTTGTGGTGGCGGGTATAATCCCAGATACGACTGATGTAGGCATTACTTTTATGCGCGCTCGACTTGAAACATCTCGCGAGAACTCTGCCAGATCGAGCTTTTGCGAATGAAACGCAACAGAAGGTTTTATCTCTTTTGTTTTCTTTGAACTGTATTTTATTGGGTAATAGCATTAACCCGCGGCTTCGCTCGCGTGCCTATATATTATACATCATCCTACGGGAACAATGCTCTTTTTTTCAGGATTAAAAGTAGGCTATTTGTTAAGTTAGGGTATAATCTGCAATCTGCATTTCCCTCATGCATATCCGTCCAGCCGTTTTAGCGTGAAGAAGTAACAAAACATACACAGACTTTTGCTTTTCTAATATTACTGGGAAATACTTTTTATTTTATCATAACTCCACTTTATCAAATCAAACCGAAAACTCAAGCACTCAAATCAAGCGATCTCAGCTTTTACTGTACCAAATAAAGTTCACTTCAAAATTCATAACTCGAAGTGAAGCTAAGACACCGGGATATGTGTGCATTTTATTTGAATAAAGCTTTTATAATGTCCCGAGCCTCCGCTTATCGATTTAGGATATTCGAGATTGGTTTAATGATTCTAAGCCATGTTCTAAGTTACGTCATGTTCTATTGTAAGATATTGAGGTTCTCTTCGTTGATGAATAAAAAATGTATTATTCTGAGCCAGATAAACGTAATTCAGAATTCTGAAATGACTTATTATTGAAACGCTTTAATGTATTTATTACGGACGCAGGTATCCCGTGACGGGATTCCCGTCCCAACGCGCCGCCCGCCTATAGGTACCGATTGACGACGATCGAGATGCCACCAAATACTATTTTTTTAACCTATTAGGATAACGCGGGTCTCTATCCATACCTCAAAAGCAAAAAAAGAACCCCCTAATAGGATCACGTGTAGCTGTCTTTCAGTCCGTCTGTTACAATCGATTTGCTGCAAAACTACTGAACCGATTAAATTGCAATTTGGCGCAAATGCTTTCAAGAATTTTCATGACCACAAATAAAATTTCAAAATCGGTGGCATATTCGTAATTAACGTCCCAACAAACCATAAAAATTACACCCGTACTCATATTTAGTCATTTCAACCCCATCGCACCCCAACAGGCGACCCGACCCGATAAACCATAAAAGCATTACCAATGGATTTTCAGACTTTGTCACCACATTTCTCCCTTTTAGGGGTTGAATTGAAAAAAACCTGAAACACGTGTTTACTCATTTATTGTTAGAAATACTCCTGTGAAGTTTCGAATAAAATAGTCTAACTAATCTTGTTTCCCCATACAAACTCTGGAACCCCATTTCACCCCTTTAGGGGGTGAGTTTTGAAAAATCCATTCTTAGTGCACCGCTTCACCTTATAAGGAACCTACGTGCCAAATTTGAACTCTCTAGAACCAGCGGTTTAGTACTTAGACATTTCAACCCCATTTCACCCCAACAGGGGAGCTGGTAACTCACGTCCTCCACGTTGGATTTTAATATCGTTGCGGTTTTTGTAATCAGCGACCGACCCGATAAACCATAAAAACAATACCCATGCTGATTTTCAGACTTTGTCACCACATTTCTCCCTTTTAGGGGTTGAATTTTCAAAAAATCCTGAAACACGTGTTTACTCATTTATCGTTAGGAATACTCCTGTGAAGTTTCGAATAAAATAGCCTAACTAATCTTGTTTCCCCATACAAACTTTGGAACCCCATTTCACCCCTTTAGGGGGTGAGTTTTGAAAAATCCTTTCTTAGCGGATGCCTACGTTATAACATCTACCTGCATGCCAAATTTCAGCCCGATTCGTCCAGTGGTTTGGGCTGTGCGTTGATAGATCACTATGTCAGTCAGTCAGTCACCTTTGAGTTTTATAAATATAGATAGAAATACAACGCCATTAGCCCACTACGAACACTAGGTATCCACTTACAACGCGCGCCGATTTTGAACAAACGAAAGCGAAAGGCGGAGGATAGCACCCAAATGCGCTAGTGCGTACAAGCTCCTACACGATTCGCGACGCGTAACGAGCTCGTTCCAAAAATGAATTCGACTTATTCTGACGTAAACTTTAAATACCCCACCGACGAACATTACGCGTAAGCATGTCTTGCTATCAACAACTCCATTTTTTATGTCACTAACTTCAAAACTCGCCTGAGGCCCAAAACTCACACAGTCGCACTTCACATACGAAACAAAAATGGGGTTTGGACTTGACGATTTTATAATAATACCGGAGGTTCTATGCTATGAGAGAAAAAAAAACTGGCCTAACGCCCAACACGGAACTTTTACTGCATGTTCTCTACAGCCGACAATCAAATTGGAACCGGTTCCGTTGGATTTAGAGTCGGTTTTCGCGTTGTGGCGTCTTGCTGGGAGCAAGGCAGTAATCTGTAACGTTCATCAATTATCTTCAGTCAGAGTTAATGACTTTTATAGAGCGGCTTGAGGGATTTTTAATAGCAAAGGCAAAGGTTTCCACTCTCGTGCGTAGATTGTTTCTCGGGACTCGCACCGAACGCGTCTCATTTCGGTTCACAGTCGCTTTTTAGTGTTATCTGTTTTGATTTTAGAGATCGTATATCGATGTGAGTTTATGTGAAACGAATCTGCATATTTCCGCGGTTTTATACTAGTTATTTTAATATAGTCCCTATTAATATTTTCATAGATGTGTATCGTCATTGTTTCTGTTCAATTAATGTTCGATGACAAAATAATGTTAGTTTTAATACGAAAATGCTTGCCACGGCAGGTCTAGGTCACAATTAAAATAACACAAGCCCGTTAAAATACCTAATAATCGACGTGACTGATTAATTCATACTTTTGATAAAATTTCCTGTTTCTCCGTAGACAATACAACAACCGTTAAGTCCAAACCATCGTCAAAAAAATCAATTTACCAAACTACAAAATCATCGCATCACAATTTCGCGCATCTTTCAGAATGGCGGGCGTTTTTTCATCCTTTGTTACCTATTCGTCACGGGCTTTGTACCTGCGCCGGAGTAGTTTTTTCGACCAAATTTCCGATGAAGCTAGGACCTGACCCGGGGCTACGTTTCGGAATGTACAGTAGGTTACAAAAATGTTGCTACACGTTTAAAAATGCATTAGATGGGTGATTTTAAAATTGATTTATAATTTGGCTTGGATGCACTGTATTTTCGTAAATTGGCTGAATACGATACTACGATATTAAATAGTAAACATGATGTGAGAGTAATGTTGGTGTTAATTTGAATCTTAGTATTAACTAATAATAGTAAAAATGCAACTGATAGAATACAAATAAACTAATATTTATGATATAATACTGCAGAATCGTACAACTTTTTACTAGGATCAGACATATGTTGATATATTTCAAAGTTATTAAAGAAATTTTGTTACTAAAAGTTAATAAAAACTTGTCAACTAAACCAAAACGGTGACCCTTTTCATGCCCGACTGTCCAAAACGTGTTAATGTCTTACCCCTTAGGACAATGGGGTTGAACATTTTTTAACCCCGTGAACGTAAGTTTTATTTCTTTACGACGGCGTGGTAAAGCTGTATAAGGTATTATAGCGTTGTTTATCGAGTAAGACGGTAGGCGAGGTGATAATTTGTACGCTATTTTATGTTTTGAAGTTCGATCTTTATAGGTTTTGCTCCAGGGTCACGAAGGATACTATATTATATCTTACATACAACTTTCTTGTAGTACCTAATGTATGAATTGCAATAAAGAAAAGTATCAAGGCAAATTGTGTAATTTATTTACAAGCTCTTACTTATTTAACTCGGTATTTAAAATGTGCCTTTTTTGACAAATATTGTAAGTTTATTTTCAACCACATCCGGTGGTATTGCCGTATTTTTTTTTGTATCTTATTTCCAAGAAATTACTAGGAATAGAGAACACACATTTTACAATCAACTTAACAGCTAAACTAATTCTAGCTTTTTGTACCTACCTACAGTACCTAACTTAGTCCTTTTATACGGTCGGCAATGAAGAGATTTCTCTCCTACCATTTACACGTCAGTTTGACAGCTAAAGTGCTTTACATGTTTTTCTAGGCAACATTATGCTATTACATATTTCAATGGTAATTCTATTGACTTCGATTGCGGCTCTTTTGCGTTTTTGCAAAATAGGAACGTTTTATAAAGATCTAAAGATAAAAGCCGTGTTTGTCTAGCCTCGGTAGTGTTTTATTCGTTTGGCTACCCCTAGAGTGCTCAAAGTTTCGCATAAAGATAGGTATAATAGGCTAAATAGTTGTTGGAAAGACGCAAGGACAAACATATACATATAGTGCAGTAGGTACCTATGTCAAGGGCAGACGTATCTTCATTACTCTGAATTACTTGTTACTAATAGTGAATTGTTCTTGAACTGTTCTTCCAAATTAATTCAAGCTCAAATAATGATCTGCCTTAAAATAACTCCCCTACAGCGATCGTAAAACAAAGTAAATAATTTACGTATCTAAATATAGGACACTTAAAGCGGACAGTAAACGCAACAGACTTGCAAGAAAATGGCGGGCATATAGAGCGGGAATTCAAGCAATCCCGCTAATACAGCAACAATCGATGCTTAAGGCTTTATAACACTTTTACAACAGTCTTAAAGCAGCTATACTTTATTTGTTTATAATGCTTAATGGGCGGTGCTTTTATACTATCGCTATAAAAAGGGGTCTAACAAAGTATGAAGTATAAAATTATTTGCCTTAGCCGAGTTTAATGGCTAATTATATTGTTTATTTATGCGCAATCACTAAACTCATTTTCTAGGTAATATACACAGACTAGATAAACAGATTGTTTCAATCACAATATTGGCAAGAAATTGCTAATAAATCCGTAAGATAGTACAAAACTAGCAGATCGAAAAGTAGACTTGCCCTCTTTCACTCTATTCTAAATAAAATAGGTCAAGCGTTTAATGCCAACATCCTTTCTAAACTTAAAGTATGTACAATGATTCACATACATATTAAAAATAAAACAAGCATCAGTAAACATGAACAAACCATTTTTTATCGATACCGCTAAACTACCCAAATATAGTCCAGCCCACACAACTATGTTCCAATTTAATCCGAAAATTACTTGTTAATATATGACAATTATAACAAATAAACTTTAAAGTGAACAACATAATTAAACAAACTTAAATAAAAACGTACAAAATCACTGATAGAATATGGATTTTGATAAAAATAAACGAGTTTTATTTTGGACCATAGTTGGACGATTGGACTATAGTTGGGTAGTTTTACGGTATGATAAAAAAGCAGTAAGAATTATATCGAATGCTAATATTTATGACTATTTCTTACAGAAGCTACGCTGTAGTAAATTTAAGCTGTGGTTGCAACTGTGTATTTAACTTCAAATCAGAAGTCTAGGTTCATTTTTGGTTTAATATCTAGTTGAAACCCCATGAAATGTGCAATGCCGTTATATCTAAATTGGTAATAAATTTAACGGCACATTTGAAGTTTAAAATTCCACGATCGTTCCTATACATGGGAAAAAAGTTTCCTAACACCACTATTGCTTGCTCAATACGTTTCTCTATGAAATAACTTTTTGCTTGGTATTCCGAAATAAACTGTTGATTTACTATGATATAACCAACATAATATAAAAACCCATTATAGTTGTAATATTGAAGTTGCCGGTTCTCAAATCCTGGATTTAGTGATGTAGGCGTATTTCTTACATTATCCCATTCTTTGTGGGATTCCCACAAAGGGATTGTCAAATGATAGGGATAGGAAAAAACATGTGTCTGGCGCCGCGGACGTCGGTACCTGCGTGCCTGCGGTTCTCAAACGTTGACATGCTAATGACTGGCTTCACGTAACGACTAAATGATAGGTGCGTATTTTTGTTTTGCTAAGTTAACATGAAAATTTGTGGGCAAAGTAGATAAATATTGCAGTTTCAGTCAGTAGGTATGCATTTACTTTTAGTTAACGAGTAATAAAGGCGGTGCATATAGGTATAATTTTACAATCGGGCCAATTAAAAAATATAATAATAAGTATCTGCCGAACTTATCTTGGCTATAGATATCAACAACTTGATACATAAGAGTGAAATAAATACACAACAATCAAGATCCAGATACCTAAAGGCAAAGTTTACCTCGTCTCGATGATCATACTATGATTAGGTACCTACTAAGATCAAGTCAGGACTGCCACAGTCTAATAATGAAAATAATCTTAAGGTAAATTTGACTAAAACTAACTACATACAATTCCGAAGTGTTAAGGGCCATACTGATGATTTAAATATAAAGTTTAAAGAGGAAATCATTAAAGAAGTACCGCATACATGTATTTTGGGCATAAATATTGATATGTGTTGCACCTGGAATGAACATATCCATGCTCTTTGTGCTAAAATTAATAAATTTATATTTGCACTGAGAAAAGTTAGCCGAGTAATATCCACAGAAGCAGGTTTAACTGCGTACAATGGATATATTGCATCTTCTCTTCGTTACGGCATTGTAATCTGGGGCAATTCTACAGACAAAGAGAAGCTATTTTTAATTCAGAAATGCTGTATAAGGGCAATCTTTAGACTACGACGAACTGACTCATGCCGCCCGTATTTTAAAAAATGTAACATCTTAACCTTGACATGTCTATATATATATATGAAAGTTGTGTGTTTGTGCAAAAGCATAAAGATATGTTCAAACTAAAGCAGGACACAGTTTCTCGTGAAATTAGATCTCAATATACGCATAAACTATATAAACCACCTGCAAAGTTCCAAATCATAGCCAAAAATTCATATATGATGTGCATAGAGATTTATAACAAATTACCCGATATGTTCAAGAATATTTGTCTTAATCAGTTTAAAGAATCTGTTAAACAATGGCTAGTGGGAAAATGTTATTACGCCCTAAATGAATATTTTTCGGACTAAGTGTATATAAATATGTATTTTTTATAATGGTAATAATATTTGTTTGACACTTTGACATGTTAATTAAGTATGAATTCAAATAACATTGTCCGGATATCTCTTAGTGTATTTATTTTTCTTTTTGTTACCTTATAATCTATCTGTTTGACATATTAGTTATAAATTTAAATTCTAATTATGTAATGTGTGTACACCTGAAAAGGTAAGATTTGGCTGATCCAACGCTTGCACCAGTAACCGCAAAATGTAAAAATATTAACCTAAATCTGTCACACAATAAATATTCATTTCATTTCATTAATGCCTAGTCAGCAATCTTACCAATAATAAAATGGCGTGTGTTGGGTACGCCATCACAAGAACGTATATATGTAGTTGATTATCTTGAGGGTTTGAGCCGCCGTCACAACCATGGTTTCATTATTGACGTCTTCATTGAAGACTGCCATTTGCCGATATTGCGGAGAACACAGAGCAGTTTGCATTTTGTAATCAAATGTGTACAGCTTTTCCTTATTATATCTTCAATGAAGAGACCATGGTTGTAACGGCGGTTCAAACGCTCATGTGAATCACCTATTTAATACAGTTTGAGGGCCTTCGCTCTAATACAACTGCCCTACCTGGCTCTTAAGTGTACCCGAAATAATTGCCATTATTACCGCAGGTACCTAACTCTAGTGGACGCGCGGGATCTATACTTATACATATTACATTTGTCAAATCAAAACTGTCATAAGGATGCCGACAGACACCGTTAATATTATGTGGTCAAATTTTTTCTTTTTTAAATACTTTTATATAATTTATCCTTACAGTGATAAACCGGTTAATAATTTAAAAAGTGAAATCGCATTAATGTGTTTTCTGACTTAAAAAATATTGATATGTTAATTAATAATCATTCGTTATTTATTTTGCATAATACAGTAAAAAAAAATCATTGTTTTTCTTATTTATAATCAAGTAGTACGTTCGCTTTAGAGTTGCATTAATTATTTTGATGTCATTTTAAATAATTTAAATGTATTATCTCTTTAAATAAAGCAATGTAAGGAATTATAGGGAAACATTGAAAATTAATATGGGTTTAAATACTCGACATCGTTTACAATGCCTTATTTAAATGAGAGACGAAAAAATACTATATAGGTTTTTATACCTTAACCACACTTTTCATAGCATAGTGAGTGTGCTGAACATACCTGAAAGCAAAACAAGAAATTAGTACACGTTATTCAGTAAATGAATTTCACAGTTCTTAACTTAGCTGTGACCTAGGCACCCTATTAAAGGTAAATTTGCATAACAAGTTATTTGAGGCAGTAACCGTACACTTTAAACATAGTTATATATGCTAGAAAGACCCGTAAGTTTAATCGCCCAGGAAATAAAAAGTTGTAGCAGTCTTTGTAGTTGGGTAAAAAGTACCCTCTATATTTTTATGCAGCTACCAAAAACAGAGAAATCGAATAAGACCTCTAAATCTATTATGTTTATTTTGATAAAGCAGTTTCTTAGTATAGTCATTTCACTTCTGCAATAAAATTTGGATTATAGATTAATATTACTAACACTACCAAAAGAGGGCGGAGGGGAGACATTTTTTTAAGATGTTTATCGATCCTATTTATTGTTGGGATGAAATGTCTATATGGGACCTTCAGACCACTCTAATATTTATTTATTTATTTTTTAAATTCGACATTTCTACGGAGGAGCGTTGTAAACACTAAATACCCACTCAATTGCTTCGAATTTTGAGTTGGACTCTATTTATATAATAAAATAAGAGCGGTGACAGGTAGCGGCAGTTACAAAAAGCAATCTAGTGGATACTAAAGAAAATACCGACTAAATAAAATTAATGACTAGCGTGCCGTGACTTCATCTCTACCAAAGGTAACAATATGTAATGGAGAAATAAGTAAATTACCGATATGACCGTAAAAAAGTGTGTTGGTTGTCATACGATTATTGTTTTGTTGAAATATAAAGATTTTAATAATAATTACAAATTAACTTTGAACTTTAAAAAATCTTAGGGGCATTCGAGTCGATCAGATTCCCATACAACATAAAGAGGGTCCACTTTCCAGATTAAAAGCTTCAATTTCGTCTGAAATATGTTTTATATCATAATTTGATATGTGTTATTATCGCAACATTACATTTCAAGACGCAAAAAGGTCAAAAAATAATTTATTTTGAGCAATTCTAAAACACGCATTTACAAAAACTCTGTCTCAATTGCACCGCCATCTATTGGACCTCTTCGAAACCTTAGTAATTTCATATTTATATAATAGATGGCTCTATTCGTTCACAACTATTTTCGATAGTTATTTAGTGTAATAGATGTTTTTATATCAAGAAAGGTGTTGGATAATTTAAATATTATGAAATAAATTATTCCTGACACTAAATTAACATTATTTAGATTTTTTTACAAACCATTTTTTTTTATGTATTACGTAATCAAAGCATGTTTAATACAACATCAGTCAACACCGCTATTGTAATTCACTCGAACTTATAATATATACACAAACACGTACCTTCACATCATTTCCTCAAATCCGAAGCGTATTAAAATGCTCGCGTAACTCAAAGGTTCACACTAACGTTAAGTTTTGATTAATGATCCCATTTCAATACGATTCGGACCGAATGAAAGCGTCCGTATTATTTCACGTTTAACCCCTAAAATGGATTTTGTTTTGGGAAGCTGGCACCAGTGAGTCTTGAATGAATTTGTTGAGTTATTGATAAGTTACGACACAGGGAGAAAAATAAATATGATATCTGCGCAATTTATTCCATCGTAAAGGATGTTGTGGCTAACATTGGAGATGTAAACTTATGTGGCACGTATTTTACACCTACCTACTACGGATAGCCTACGATTTCAGCCAGTTGTTTTCAATAACTGCCTCTTCATATACCTACTATCAACACTAAATATCGTTTTTGTAAGCATCCAACGATATAAGTAACATGCAGAGGCATTACTCCTTTAAAATTTTTTTTTTTATAATATGACAAACATATTGATAATTTCAAGCAACTTTTTGAAGCAAATAATACTTTTCCCCGAGTTCTAGGTAGCAACGAATGAAGTAGCTATACTTCATGTTTTCATTGCGTGCAATCGAAAATAAGTTGAAAATTTTGTCAATTTTGAATAGTATTTGAACAAATATTATCAATGAAAAATTCAAAATATAGGTTTCAAATATATATACCAATAAATCCCAATAGCCCTGTTTCAGGTAGTAACATCAATAATGTTAAGAAACCTGTTTGATCATCGAGGAAAATGTCTAAAACAAGCAGCATTTTAAATCATGACGTCACAAATAATTATAATATTTTTCCGTGTCACGATTTACTTGTTCCCATGCACCGCGCAATAAAATAATTTCTATCAGTTAATTTTTAACGATTCGACATACACATAATAGATCACAAATCATCCAAATTACGAAAGTATGACCTTACTTGTCTATCAGTATGACTGACAACTTTATTGGTTACTGGCCAGCATATTTTGACCTTCGTATTCTTTTGCAGGTGAAACAATATATCCAGTTTGAGAGTTCAAGTTGGTTCGGTGGATAATAGGCTGTATAATGGAGCAATAGGAATTACATGCAAATTCTGAGCGTGGTCTGTATGATAAATTGTATTGTCGGAGGAAATGCGGATAAAGTTTGCGTTTTCAGACAATAGCTGACGGATTGCGACTTTCCTTTCCAATTTTGGTATACCTAACCAGTAACGTCCAATATTATACATATGAGAAAACATTCAAAGTAAGTGCGGATGCTAAACGCCGTCCGGCGTCGAAAATTAGAGAGCTCTCATCGGCTTCCGAGATTCTGACACATTTAAATCAAACTATTTAAACGGATTCGGAATTAGGACCGATATCGAGTAGGTACATTAATTGCACCTATGATTTTCCCGACGTCTCTTGAAACTTTACTGTTTCCCTTAAAACACTTTAATTCAGTTGTATTCAACACATAAATGTTTATACAGTGGTGTATGATATTAAAGTAACAAGTTAAATAACACTAGTCCAATCTTCCATCTGAGATAAACTTAATTGTACTTAATCACGCCTTGTTCAGATAAGTAACTTATCTAGAGCCCGGAGCTTTACCTAAAATTACTTCATACATAAACATCATAATCTAAATTATCATAAATCGGTCTAGCTGCACTCGAAATGTGAGCTCTATTGTGAAAGGCGTAGGCGTTCGTTTAGATAGTAACGATTGTTCCAATTCGCAGAACTTTAGGTTCTAGTGTTTAGAATAGTAGGGTGACCATTTGTATTAATACAACAATGAGATTTCCAAATTTCAGTTTGTGGTAGAATACTTTGTTTAACAGGTTTTTGACAACGGATTAGAAGTCATACAATTCCATGCAATGGTTTTCGATACCCGACTATACTAAGTTTGGGCTCATTGACTACAGGTAACATGCATCTATCTCAGATCTGTGATAACCTAAGGAAACTTGAAAACTTTTGAAAACTGTAAGACTATTGACCGAATCAAGTTTACAACTAGACAAAAGTCACCTCAAGAATTAAAAGGAAAATCTGCCAGAAACATAAATAAAAATAACAGTGCAAGTACATCAGTTTCCTTAGGTAATCACAGAACTGAGATACGAGTAGATACACATTGTATTTTTTACTGTTTTATTGTTCTGACTTTGATACAACACTATTACGACTTGAAACCTACAAATAACCGACGGCAAAGGCTGGTTCCTAATAAAATTAACACAGTTTTCCTACTTATTTGCATTCTCGTACTTGCCAGCCGACATGTCTATAATAGTAGGAGTAAACCCATTATTGGAGAATCAATAAGCGTCATTAAAACTTTCTCGTTATCTGTGAAGAGTCCCGTTGGAACTAGAACATGATAATGATACGTGCATTTCTCTTTGGGAGTCTGTTTGTAAAGTTGAATGTTTAAAGGCAACCCAGTCGTGTGTTTAATACATAGAACTGAACACACGGCTGACATTGACAGACATTGACGACGCGGTTGGCGCAGTGGTAGTGCAGCAGAGCTCTGGTTTTGAATCACGGCAAGCCCAAATATTTGTGAGATGAACTCGAATATTTGCTCTTCGGTCATTTTATTTATATGTATATATGTTTTTATTAATATTATCGTCGTCTATTATAATTATTAATTATACCCATAGTGCAAACATTGCTCAGTTTGGAACTAGTAAGACTTTCGTATGATTGTCCCTTAATATAAATGTATTTATTTATTTTATAGAAACAAGGTCATTGTATTCAAATATATCATTATTATATGTGCCATCCCATAAGCCGATAGACGTCCACTGAATCGGATCTCCACTACAACTGTCATCCATCATCAACTGTCAACCCTTTCTGATCAGATCGTCGGTCCACCGTATTAGAGGCCTTCTTTTTAGCTGCATAGAAGCTGATACGTATTATATTACCATCGCCGTGTATGAACCTTAATGAATATGTTAACAGCGAGATTGTTTATGAATAGTCACACTAAATTAATTTAATATAAAATGGGAAATCAATCCTTAAAGTGTCTCGAATTATGGTGACCCTAGCAGCTCTGTCAGTAGCGGTGGGCGTTCGACTTAACTACGGATTAAGATAACTCGGGTAAACAAGCACCGCGGTTTCACGCTTGCTTCGAAAGTTAAAGCTAGCTCAGCTTCGGTGGCATGGACAATATTTTTTATCCCACAGGAGTATACATTTTTGATTGGTTACGACAAATTTAAATTAAATAAAAATATTTTTAAATGCATATGGAACATCAGGACCAAATTCGAGCCCATCACACTAAATATTTACCCTAGCGAAATTATACAGGATCGCCGGCTCCGAGGTAACCATGGAAGCAACCGCATTTCTGCAAAATCGGTATAAACACTAGCAGTTAAGCTAAAATTAAAACATTTGCCGATTTTACACGAAAAAATATTTTTAACAAAATGCCGCCAGTAGGGACCTAGTGAGCAGCAGGCATCAAAAAGCCAATGCTAAAAACCGTTACTGCGAACTTCTGCATCAGCTTAAGCCTCGTTTCTAATCTCGCATCGGCAGCGTCATCGATCGCAGTCGTAATTTATTTTAATTAACAACCACCGAGCGACGTGGGCGCGTGATTGAGGAGCGACGGCAAAAAAGACGCTCCAGTGAAACCGAGCCTTAACGAGTCCAACCCGACCAAATGTGAAAGATACACCACTACATCACTACAAAACAACAGACACAACCACTTAACTTGGTAATTTTAAACTCAAGGGAAGTGTTCCAAGATTGATATTGTCATGGAGTTTATATTCGACTTAATGCATTTGAATGCTAAACTCGCGGTACGCTATAGAAGAATTTTCTGGCGTTTTAAATCTACTTCGCTTGCAACGCATGATGATAAATAACCGATCCAATCAAAAGTTCAATCGTTGAATGTAATCCAGAATAACGTCGAGGTGTTCTGAATATGTTCGGATTATACGATGGATCTAAGATGGTAGAAACTGCCCCATATTAACATTTCTGGTGTCGCGGGCTACGTAGCGTATTCCTCATTATTAATGTGGCTTTTTGTTTAGGTATTAATGCGGGGTTTTAGCAAAATCAAAGAAAGTAAGATTAAGTACGCCAAAGTTTGTAAATGTATAGATATGTACAAACACTTTATAAGAGCAACAGAGGCAATGAATTTTAGTTTAGAGATATATTTTAGTCACGTCTGTGTGGATGTAATTGTTATCCTTCTGTTGCTCTCCACAATCACCAAGCATTCGAGAACAGAAAGCAAAACCTCGAAGTTTATTGAAAAGGAATACTTAAAATTAATCACGAAAATATAACTAGGATGAAGATAAGTGGATAAGATCTAGACAATGAAAAACAAACTTAAAGCATACCGTGGCATAAGAAACATATCTGAATTAAAAGGTCTGTCTGTCTGAAACTGTCTGTGTTCAGAGAGAAATACATTAAAATTAGCACCAATAATAAAGTTCCATCATGTGTTAACTTTAATATTACCCATAACATCCTTTCCATCGGGAAGAAAATTACAATATAGATAGAACGCTTTAAAAGGATGAACTTCTTAGAGTCGTAATAAGGAAACACAGATAGCATCATCGTTAATATCTTTAATTAAAGCCAGTAAATTCCAGCAAAATACAAAGATAAAACAGAAAACTGGATCAATACATCTTTATGCGCTTACGCGGGAGTGAACGAGACGGCGCATCACTTGTCCTCGCTATGGCATTAGAAACGCGGTTTAAGATACAAATCAGCTGATCAGACGTAAGGACTAGAAGATAAAAATAATATATATATTTAGGTACTATTGCACGAGTCAAATAAATTTACTTAAGTAGAGGGTTTTAGCCTTTGAAAATATTTATAAATGTCCTTTTACTAAACCGATTGACTGGACAGGCC
Source organism: Apotomis turbidana (assembly GCA_905147355.2). NCBI lineage: Eukaryota > Metazoa > Arthropoda > Insecta > Lepidoptera > Tortricidae > Apotomis > Apotomis turbidana. The sequence continues at coordinate 20,833,296 of LR990281.1, read as the reverse complement.
ACGGCTTTCATCTAATATGAAGTTATCCACGGAATGCCCATGATTATATTACAATAATAACTTAATTTAATTCCAACAATCCGAATTGATTGCATTCTATAATGTTTATAGAATATAGTAGATATAGCTGGTTGCTTCAAAAATAGAACTGCTCACTTATTTGGCGCAAAATCTTTGCCAATAATTTTGAAATTATTAACTTTACAAGGGTTTTTCAAATTAAAACCCATTAACTTTGTTTTTTAACAATCCAATTTTAACTTTTTGTAAACAAATATATGTGACTAACAATTTTATGACAAACTAGCATTAACCCGCGGCTTTGCTCGCGTGCCTATACAATATACATCATCCTACGGGAACAATGCTCTTTTTTTCAGGATTAAAAGTAGGCTATTTGTTAAGTTAGGGTATAATCTGCAATCTGCATTTCCCTCATGCATATCCGTCCAGCCGTTTTAGCGTGAAGAAGTAACAAAACATACACAGACTTACGCTTTTCTAATATTACTGGGAAATACTTTTTATTTTATCATAACTCCACTTTATCAAATCAAACCGAAAACTCAAGCACTCAAATCAAACGATCTCAGCTTTTAGTGTACCAAATAAAGTTCACTTCAAAATACATAACTCGAAGTGAAGCTAAGACACCGGGATATGTGTACATTTTATCTGTATAAAGCTTTTATAATGTCCCGAGCCTCCGCTTATCGACTTGGGATATTCGAGATTGGTTTAATGATTCTAATCCATGTTCTAAGTTACGTCAGGTTCTATTGTAAGATATTGAGGTTCTCTTCGTTGATGAATGAAAAATGTATTATTCTGAGCCAGATAAACGTAATTCAGAATTCTGAAATGACTTGAAAAGCTTGAATGTATTTATTACGGATGCAGGAAGTTTCCCGATCATTACTCCTCCCGTCCCAACGCGCCGCCCGCCTATAGGTACCGATTGACGACGATCGAGATGCCACCAAATACTATTTTTTTAATCTATTAGGATAACGCGCGGGTCTCTATACCTCAAAAGCAAAAACAGAACCCCCTTATAGGATCACGTGTAGCTGTCTGTCAGTCCGTCTGTTACAACCGATTTTCTGCAAAACTACTGGACCGATTAAATTGCAATTTGGCACAAACGCTTTCAAGAATTTTCATGACCACAAATAAAATTTCAAAATCGGTGGCATTTTCGTAATTAACGTCCCAAAAAACCATAAAAATTACACCCATACTCATATTTAGACATTTCAACCCCATTTCACCCCAACAGGGAAGATGTTAATTCACGTCCGCCACGTTGGATTTTCACCACATTTCTCCCTTTTAGGGGTTGAATTAAAAAAACCTGAAACACGTGTTTACTCATTTATTGTTAGAAATACTCCTGTGAAGTTTCGAATAAAATAGCCTAACTAATCTTGTTTCCCCATACAAACTCTGGAACCCCATTTCACCCCTTTAGGGGGTGAGTTTTGAAAAATCCTTTCTTAGTGCACCCCTACACCTTATAAGGAACCTACGTGCCAAATTTTAACTCTCTAGAACCAGCGGTTTAGTATTTAGACATTTCAACCCCATTTCACCCCAACAGTGGAGATGTTAATTCACGTCCGCCACGTTGGATTTTAAAATCGTTGCGGTTTACGTAATCAGCGACCCGATAAACCATAAAAGCATTACCAATGGATTTTCACTTTGTCACCACATTTCTCCCTTTTAGGGGTTGAATTAAAAAAAAAACCTGAAACACGTGTTTACTCATTTATCGTTAGAAATACTCCTGTGAAGTTTCGAATAAAATAGTCTAACTAATCTTGTTTCCCCATACAAACTTTGGAACCCCATTTTACCCCTTTAGGGGGTGAGTTTTACAAATCCTTTCTTAGTGCACCCCTACACCTCATAAGGAACCTACGTGCCAAATTTGAACTCTCTAGAACCAGCGGTTTAGTATTTAGACATTTCAACCCCATTTCACCCCAACAGGGGAGATGGTAACTCACGTCCGCCACGTTGGATTTTAAAATCGTTGTGGTTTTCGTAATCAGCGATCCGATAAACCATAAAAACAATACCCATGCTGATTTTCAGACTTTATCGCCACATTTCTCCCTTTTAGGGGTTGAATTTTCAAAAAACCTGAGACACGTGTTGACTCATTTATTGTTAGAAATACTCCTGTGATGTTTCGAATAAAATAGTCTAACTAATTTTGTTTCCCCATACAAACTTTGGAACCCCATTTCACCCCTTTAGGGGGTGAGTTTTGAAAAATCCTTTCTTAGCGGATGCCTACGTCATAACATCTACCTGCATGCCAAATTTCAGCCCGATCCGTCCAGTGGTTTGGGCTGTGCGTTGATAGATCACTATGTCAGTCAGTCAGTCACCTTTGAGTTTTATATATATAGAAGATAGAAGAAGAAGATAGAAGATAGGTAATACATTATGCCAATAAATTGTATGCCAGCCTTAAAATTAACTACAAGCGTCAGCCATCGTGACAAAAAAAAGGCAAAGACAATGCGCGGCAGACAGTTAGCCGTATTTATGATTTCGTAATATCGCGGCTGACATTCACGCAGACGGACGGTGTAATAGCACTAGCGACGTTGGATGAGCCATCATATAAGTTACTTGCACTATTCCGTTGGGCTTTTTTTAATGGCTTGAACTGGACAAGAATACAGTTTACCCTTTCTACCAGAGGGTTTGATTTTGAGTAAAAGGACAAACGTATAAAACGGGAATGTCTCAGTACCAAAGGAGTGAGAACTAGGCTTTTAACACTATGACCTACCATAATACAGAAACGCATCGTGCTATAAAGTAAACTAGTTTTAAGTTGTGAAAGAAACCTGAAATTTGAAATCATTGGCAGAAAACGATCGATGATAACAGTTAAAATGTCAAAGTTAAACTCTAAGTCAAAATATGCTTTATTTAAGTAGTGAAACCGACGATTCGAAAGTCCTTCTAGGTTGCTAGAGCTACAAGGACTTAGGAATCATCGGTTTCAACCAGAGAACATTCTGATAGAAGACAATCTGTTCAGCCGATTGAAGATTATTATGACTCATCAATATCAATTGAATTCTTGCTCAATAATTATTCAAACAATAAACAATCGAAGTATTCTCATATTTAAACAATTGCACTCAATATACCTTCTCCATCCGCTCGTTGTTCCACTCTATTAGCATACACCGCGTAGGCACAACCGGGCGGGCGAGCTAGTTTATGTATGCGAAATAAAAGAAGCCCGTCTGCAGATGAGAGGGTGCGAAGTGCGAATTAATACAAACATAACTTATCCATATAACGAGTTATGAAGCTCATGATATGGTAGTCATAGAAACATTTAGGGAGGAAATGAGTTTTTGTCATAGGTTATTGTTTGTAGCTGGGCTGGTGTTCCACAACTCGACGTCTTACAATGCGCATATTTTGCGTGAGAGTTTTTGTCATAAAATATTTTGTATTGCGACACAATTTTATTGCTGACTGTACTACTTTTATACGCAAACGTTAAATCGCTCGTCAAGACCAATCAAATGAGCCCAATTACGAAGAGTTTATCGTGTGCCATTTAAGAGTTCCTAGAGCCACCTTTCATCTTCATCATCAAATAAGTTCCAAGATACCAAATTATTGTTTTGTCACGTGAAATACAATATACTATACTAGTCCATGGAAATGGTACATTTTGCCTTGCATGAAATCGGGTAGTTCTGATTTTTTTATATGTTCTATATGATGAAGTGGTTATGGCAAATCCAAGTTTTCGACCTCGGGAACCCTCCGGATCATTGTGAAATTCTTGAAAAACCATGAATTTTTCGGTGTTTTTTCATTTTCCACCAATTTTTACCATGAACCGCAAATATCACTATGTAAACTTTAAAGAAGACTAAATTTTCAACAAATTATGTTCAAGTGAGAGAGCGATAAATCAAATAGTTTGTAAGATGCAAGCGTTCAAAAATTAGTCAAACTTCGAAAAAAAAAATATTTTTAGACGTTTTTTAAGTGTTCGGCAACGAGGTCAACTAAGGACCCATTTTACGTTATAAGTCCATATATTTTATTAAAGTACACATCATCCGCAACTAAATGAGACCAATTTGGTCTATTAAGACTCGATAGTTCTTTAGATACAGCTGTGTGAAGTTGCTGAGGTGAGTAAACAAAATAATAGAAGGGTTTGTAAAATGAAATGCGACGTATGAAATAAGCATTATAATTTACAGAAACACAGTAATAATAACAATTATTAGTCAATTTTGTACATCTTTGATGGACCAGGCTGATCTTCCAGATCTACAGCACTTCTTTTGTGGAGGGCTTACTACGTTAGCATTTCTTCATCGACCGGCTCAGGCCGCTCGAAACCACCATCCAATGATGGGTCGTCGATGAATTGTTCGTCAATGTCGTCACATATCAAGTCAGGCTTGTTTTAGCAAGATTGATCGCTGCAGTGGTTGCAAACAGCCGAGCATTTGAGGCCAGATTTTCTGCAACTACAAGTTGTATTACCAACTTTTTTTCAGTTGCAGGTAATCATTTTTAAGCAGGGGTTGAGGAGCTGATGGCTTCGTCATCAGCTGAGCAATGAGGCCTCGAGTGCGAGACCTCATTCCTCAGATGTGAGTGAGAGGAATTAGGAAAACCGCAGCGTTTTGTTTGAGGCGCGGCTGATTTTTCAGTGTCGACAGAAACTTCAGAATGTGTGTTACCAGTGATGACATACGGAACAGAAACGTGGCCTCTTACTGTGGGCCTTTTAAGGAAGCTCAAAGTTGCACAGCGCGCTATGGAGAGGGCTATGCTCGGTGTTCCTTTGCGAGATCAAATCAGAAATGAAGAGATCCGTGAACGAACAAAAGTCGCTGATATAGCCCAACGGATTAGCAAGCTGAAGTGGCAGTGGGCGGGGCACATAGCACGTAGAACTGACGGCCGATGGGGCAGTAAGGTTCTCGAATGGAGGCCACGCACCGGCAAGCGCAGCGTAGGACGTCCACCCACAAGGTGGACAGACGACCTGGTAAAGGTTGCAGGAAGCCGCTGGATGCAGGTCGCTTCCAACCGGTCGATCTGGAAGTCACTGGGGGAGGCCTATGTTCAGCAGTGGACGTCCTGTGGCTGAAATGATGATGATGAGAAACTTCATTTTTCCTTGGCCAAAAAGTCCTGAAGTTGTATCACAACCACTGCAAGCGTGAAAGAACAGTGCCATTACGGGTTGTGCTTGGTGGATGAAGGAATCCGACGAATAGGTAAGAAGAAGATAACGTCAGATGAGGACTTTGTTCCAACTCTACGAAGACGTGCTCTTGGTGTTTTTTTCTAAAGCGTCAGATGGATACCCATCGAAAACCACAGTTATATGGGAGCCGTAGCGACTTTGCAATTATTGGACATGACTGGAACCGATTTCCTCAAAATACACCACTAATTTGAAAAATCATTTTTAGGTAAATTTGTTAACATTTGACTAGCTGTATTTTAGAAACTATTGGGTCTAATGTAACCAAATAACTTTTATTTTGTTGCAAATTTAGTATACTTAAAAGTGTTCATAGTGATTTTTACTGTAACAAAAGCGTTTGGTGGAAATAACTAACAAAAAATTAAATAACACCGAACAATTCATGGTGTTTCAAGAATTTCACAATGATCCGGCGGGTCTTCGATGACGAAAAATTGGAGTTATCATTACCATTACACTGTAGGCAACATATACAAAAATCAGAACTACCCGATTTAATGCAAGGCATCCCCACTTTTAAAGCACGATTTCCATGTACTATACAGGCATAGTTCGATTTCGATACGACAGTTAGAAGTAGGTTAAATATACTACCAAAATTTGATTAAATTTTGGATATTAACAAAGAAACAGACACGCTTAGTTTCAAGTGAAGCTAATTGTATAAAAAAGTGCGTCATCTGGAAGTCACATAAGTATGTATTTTTTCTTTATTTCAATATGTCAATATTGAGTTTTTATTTTATTTATATAATTATAGTATGTTAACGTTAATGTTAATGTTACGTTAATGTTAACCATCAGTCTACACCCCTATTAAAAGACAGCCATTTATTAAGAGGCCAAAATCCCTGATGATATCCAAGATACGACTGGGAAATACTCCAACTAAAAGTCAATCTCTAATAAATGATGATTATTTTGTATCGCTGCATAAGCTACTACTAGTATCAGGTACAGAAAATGAATGCGTTTCCAATCCAATTGCAATTCCCTTGAAAAGGCTTAAACGGTCAAAATAGATCACGACATCATTAGAACTGTAGAATCGACGTCAAACGGCCCATCCGTAATGGCCCACGTTGTGTGCACAATCGGCCTTAAATAACTGGGGACGCAATAAAGTCGGGTAATCAGTGTGACCTGCGCAGACGCAGCGGCGCGCGCTGTCAAACGGCCCGCTTTTTACCCCACTACGGCGAACCTAAAGGTAGCCTACTCAAGTAATCTTACAAGGGCATTCTCTAGTAAGTATGTAAGAAACAGCCGCTTCAGGCCGCGAAGGAGAAAAAAACTCCTTTTATTTACTTTGCCGTAATCGGATAAAAGTTTTCTATCTATAACTAAATTAATGCCCAAGGCCCGCTATGCCTACACGACACAATATAGGTATCTGTCCTTTCTATAAACAAATACATCCAAGCTAACAGCAAGATTTATTTAGAAACCTCCAACTAGCCTACATTATTTATGATTTTGGACTTCTATTAGAACTAGACAAGTTGAAAACGAACTTTACATTGACGATTCTTTCCCATCCTAAGCTTATTTACTTAGGTTACTCTGTATTATATATCGGCTAGCAGTAACTCATTAACTTCTAATGTACCATGACTGGCCTAAGGTTTGCTGCTAAGTACTCCATCCCACATGACTCGGCGGCCTTGCAAAATGTGCGCTGCATAACAACTAAGGCCTGACAGCTGCATTGACTCTTTGTTTCTATATCTAATCGATCACTACGTGACATTGCGCAACCTGCATGTTAATGACCCTAAAATATTAAGTGGCAAATAGTCACGCTTTCTTTAATCAATGTAAAAGAGGACCTTGATAGCGAGACGACAAACAACTTCCGCTTTTTTATATTATAGACATCATCATCAAATTACGGGAAACGACGAGAAGAACGACATATTACAAAGATTTCCTTTACAGTAATTTATTAATGCACCACCATAAACACCGACCACCACCACCACTACCTAGGACGTACCAGCAAACCCCTAATTGTTCATGACAGTTTACTAACACAATCAATCAAAACAATTTACTTATAAAACAACACTTAAATATTGATCAATGAATATAATCAACCCAAAATGTTCAGTGAATATGGACCTTAATATCATCTTTATTGATTCGGGAATCGACCAACTGAAACGGGAATTTACGACACTTAGACTTGTCAGGGCCAATTCGACTATTCAGTACAAGTTTGCATAAATTGCGTATATTACAAATATCCTGGACTTAACTCTATCAGCTTTAGGAGTGGAATTGTAAATGGCTTTAGTTCTCCAGATCAGTCTCTAACGATTCAAAGGTATCAACATTAGCCTTCGGCTGTCTTAGCACTTTGCTCTGTTTAAACACAAAGTTATTTACAAATTCAATTTATTGTTGCAATAGCCGTTTAATGGATTAATTGTCTGTCAATTAAGGAATCTGTGCCTTGGGTACGCAGTGTGATTTAAGTGTTAAAGTGTACCGTAAATAATAAAGAATACTTTGCAAAATATTACAAAACATAAACGTCAGCACGCCAAAGTTTCCGCCTACGCAGATTCAGCTTATGATCAACGATTCATAAAAAGTGACTAAGGTTTTGTAGTAAACACTGTTTTAATATGCTATAAACAATACCGTTGCAGTTATACACTACATGATATTTTCATGCATACGAGTACTCAGTAATAGTCCATCAAATACAAAACACTACTACTAATTTATTAATAATTATTATTAACACATTGTCATAAAATTTAATAATTGTCAGACTAACTATTAAACGCCTACATTTCAAAGATTTACGTTAAGAAAGCTGAGGCTGCAGTTTACAGTTAAATGCCTTGAAATCCTTTATACATTTACTGCTAAAGATTATTCATAAATTGTCGCACTTTACTATCCTAATCACGTTGCATATCTACTTACCCAGTTATAAAAATTAAAATGAACATGTTTACTTAACTACACAATAACAACAAACGTATTGCTTTCGTCAGCTTGTTTAAGTAAACAACTAACGTGTAGGCGACGGGAAAAAGGGTTATCAAAATGATACAACAATATCAAAATTTGCACGTCGGTATGTTCATTAAAGTCTATTTGATATAGCTTTTTTGCCTGTGACATCTGTCATCTCAGTACATTTTATAACCCAAATTTGAATAAATTTTATTAGGTATGATGACAGATCTTACCATTTGTTTGTCTCTTTTAATCAAAAATAGAATACTTATCTTGTTTTGTTATTTTAAAGGCACTTGAGCAGGTAAAGGCCAAAAATATGGGGTGATAGACCCTAAACTAAGATCTACATAATTCGTAAACGAAAAATGCAGATTTTTATGGTCATAGCCACGGGTTGGACCAAATATTGCATATATATATTGTACTTTATGAATTTTATTCCGAAATGTTAGATCTGGCAAAATTCATACAACCTCATCATTGACATCCCATCTTTGACACAAAATTCGAAGATTGGTTAGCGGCATTCTTAGCTTTTACCTTTAATGATTAATTAATTTAATTTACTTTCGAATCAAATGAAATTAGAGGTGTGTAGCCGCTTCTAGATACCAATCGGCCCTTTTAAACAGGTGTTTAATCTAATTGGCATAGATTAATTCCGAGGTGATTAAATTAATATACGGTAGCACTTTCACCGCTCAGGCGTTTGAGCTTCGCTGAATCAGTCACCGTATTTGCATGGCGAGATGTTTATCTGACAGATCGTAATATTGACCTAGTTATGTAACCACTGGATGTCAAACTTAAATTTGGCGGGATGTGGAATGAAATAATATAGAAGGGAAATGTCAGGGAAACGCTTTCTTGTTAGTATGCCATAATCTTTCAGAATGCAGACACAACTGAACAAAAACAACTAAATTGTTGAATCAATATTCATTGTTAAAAAATGTATAGTGTTAATGGACAATTCTAAAAATATTAGCTGACAGAGCCGTCAGTCCTATGTTTAATGAGCACTTCTAGACCAAGTCCATATTTAAAGCCAAATATATGTTTTATTAAAAATATACATCGTAAAAAAAAAACTCATTTTTTAAGATAAGTGTAAATTGCCAGACAACAATATGATATTTCGGGAGCCTCAGAGCAATGTTGCAATTGACAATCGCGGAGGTCGGATAAAGCCCGCGATACGATCTAACCGCGGGTGGTGCTTATCTCGCCAATAATTAATTCCTGAACTATGGCACCTGATGCACAACTGTTGGGTAACAATAGTGAAACAGAGAGCGTGAATGTACTTATACTTTAGTAATAGACTAGGAGGTGCCCGCAACTTGGTCCATGTATATTTTTTTTTTTTTTTTTTAATTTAAGCAGTGGCGGATTAAAGGTCGAGAGCGCCCTAGGCAAAAACCTCATCAACGACGCTCCTTTGCAGCCCTTTGCGCTCCTTTGCGGCCCTTTGCGCCCCTTTGCGGCCTTGCGCCCCTAGGCACGTGCCTACTTTGCCTTAGGGATAATCCGCCACTGAATTTAAGGTATTGGTGTTCCTATACAATAATGAAACCGTCTTGGGGATGGTCTTGAGAAAGATGCTATACGCAGAGTTAAGTTTCCGAAAATGTGTATCATATAATAATTTGAAATATTGGTAAAAAGAAAGTAAGAGCTACGTTCAATTATTCATAACTATTAATACTTCTCTCCCGTGGCTGGTTTAATTATATTTCTAGAAAATAGTACCATGCGCAGTTCAGTCACTGTCTCAGACAGTACAATATATAAGATAATGGTAACAATAGTTGGCTTATTTACATTAAACACTGCTTATCAAGAAATCTCCGAGCTATTAAGGAGTAAGACGCAGATGTGTTTTGGGTTAGGCAAAACAATTTATACGAAAAGTATACATAGAAGTGTTAAAGCCAAGTCAATATCAATACGACAGGTCATAAATGTAGGTTCTACAAATGTATTCACATTTCACGCATAAATTTACAGATTAACGAAATTGCGAATTCACAGTCTAACCGACAATGAGGTAGTAACTAAACTTTCGATAACCCTATCTAAGTTATGTCGTTGACAAGGACGTTTGCAAATGAATTCCGCTAAAGCCCTGTATTTCGATAATATTTAAACGCTTACAATATATTATTTAACCAAAGTTGGTAAAGCTGAACTCAATGGAAATTTCGAAATGTTAATAAACTACGTAAGTAAATAACGGTGGTGAGTTGTAAAGACGGACCTAATTTACCCCGCATTATTATTTCATATAGCAATGGCGAGTTTACATAAACGAAGTAGCATAATCGGCAATTTATTATTGTTATGCATTAAATTAATCAAGTCTGCCGTTGGGAACTGAGTAAGTACTTAAAATATGGGTTATGACTGAATTTTATACAAAATGTATAGTATATCTAACAACTTATTTTCAACTTAATGCCATGTTCAATAAAATTAAAACTAAACAATTTAAATGCTATATACATTTTTAAATTAGGTACTTCCTACACATCGTCTGAAAACACAATACAATTTATATCACCATTATTCGAACCAAACCAATATCAATTTAAATCATATTAAATGCCGTGAGAAATGACCTTCCATTACAGGAATTGTCCAACTAGGCAACTTTGTGGCATTCAATACGCCATTAGATCAACCGACGTATGGGTCCCTATTCACCCATAAAAAACAATATCATGTCGACGCACAGCCATCTCACCGGACCTTAATTACCAACTGAGAGCCATGCGGTTGCCAAGGAACAGTGAACTCTTTACAAAGAGATTTATGTCAGGGCTTGGCTTGCGACTGGTGAGGTGTAGGTATAAGTTCGCTTAATAAATGATCGCGGTGTTAGATGGAATGCTGTGAGGCAACAGAAACTTCGGGGAGATTGTTCTAGAACGGTTTATGGGGAAGTTGTGTAAGGTCGTGCTGCTGAATTAAGGTGACGTGTCACTGTACAGTGGACCAATTATCCTTAATGAACTTTATGGGGCTCTTAAGTTGTGAAATGGTATCGAAATAGTTACATTAATGAGATACATTAGAGCACTGTCAAGCGTATTTTATCGATTTCACCGTAATATACGCCAAACACGAAAATAATTCTGTAAAAATTGGAATGATATAGTTTTTTTTTACATACATAAAATTTGAAACTGTTCAACTAATAATTTGTACCGCATTACACCAATTAACCTCAAAATAAAAAGGAAGCAATTAATGTATTAAATCCATCATCGACAGAGAAATGAGATAATTATTTTTAATATTCGAAATGGCGCCCCATAACTCTAGAAGAAAAGTGTGGCGCTTCCAATTATTTTAATAATTATGACAGAACTGAACATTTCACGACATTGCTAAAACTCATGTCCAAGCGATTAACCTAGAAAGGTAAATAATTAATAAATTTCTGTAAAACATCCGCATTTTAACGGCTCTATTAACGTAAATCTGTTAAAATAAACATTGTGGAGTCCATATTTTATTGAGAGTAATATCTTCCGCTTTTGACTAACTGGCAAGAGGTTTCCTCGAACGAACATTTGATGTTAGAATAACTGAAAATTAAAATAAAATTTACTCAAAAATATAATGTCGAATCTGTTCACTTTGCAAGTGACACGACGTCTGCTTTAAATATATCTAAAAAAAGGTGCATCTGTTCTATACTCACGAATTTTATGAGATGAAAGTATACCTACTGTGCGTATTGTGCTCAAAGATATATTTGACATGTTTTCCCTAAATTTGTGTTATAGCTGTAGTTGTAGTAAAAGTGTGTGTGTGTACTATAGCATGAATGTTAGAAACAGTTTGTTGTTGAAAACAGTTATAATCATCGATAAACGTCTACGTTTCTTTTGCGTGTTCCTTTTCGTAACCCGAATACATCGCTCAATTGGCTATTGTCAAAGTCAATCGAATTAGATCCCAGTAAACTGAAACGAAACTTCATGATACCTAGATAAGGCATTTACGACGCTAGTAAAAACAAAATTGTATGTCGACTTGTAAACACGTTTTGTAAAATGCGGTATGCGAACATAAAATGCTACTTACTTTGACTGGTTTAATCTCTTGCCTCGCTTGGAATCGTGAACCTTGTATGAAACAGATATAAAGGCTTTTGCAACTCTTTAATCGAATCAGGTAGGCTTATGAAGAATATACGGATTACGGAACATCCAGAACCATTAATTACTGACAAATGGATTAATAGAGACAAATTGGAGACTACATTTCAACCCACATGTACATGTCGCATTTTTACTGATAATTTTACCACTTATTAGGCTTTCACATCTGAACTAATAACATACCAGGTATAAAGAAAGGCATAGGGTAGTAGATACGCTGAAAAAACAAATAGCTCAACTAGTTTAAGTACTTCTACTTGAGAAATAGCCAAATAGTGCTTAGTAGTAACCAAAATTATACTAAATTTACATAACGTATTTTGGTTTCTAGTACCCCTTAGTTTGTCTATCCTCCGATTTTTGTAAATAGCAGCTAACATTTGGGCTAGTATAATTAGTTTTTTTTTGTATAAAGGGCAAAGTTACATTTTGTATCATCCTAGTGATTCCTTTTTGGATCGGTTGTTTTCATGATGTTTCAGCATCTAATAATATATCTTCGAAGATGATATCGATGTATCATCCTTATGGTCTCAAAATTTACCACGGGGACGATACGTGTTAAAGTTTTAATGATTATAAACAGATTCTAACGTGCGTTTAGTTCGGTCCAGGTAATTTCTAGTGTAATAAATGTATGGGCAAGCTAGATACCAATATCGATAAATCACGCCTGGAACGGGGTTGAGAGAAAACCTCGGCACGTGATTCTCTAGCCCTGAGGTACACATCGGCACACAGTGGCAAGGGCACAGACATACAGAGAAAATGGTGAGAAGGATCTCAAAAAACATATTTGTATGTGCTATCGGACAAAAGCTCGCTTGACCACCTGAAAGGCTCATTTCGCTTGCAATGAACAGTTGAAAATGACAAGAACGGTTGGAAAATGACATCGGCTGCAAGCAAAACTGTTTTGAAAACGGTCGACTGCACCTCTATCACAACTGTGGTAGGTACGTGACTCTTTCTTGCGCGAGATATTTATCTATCTCTTTTTGTGCAGTACTGTGAGAGTGACCGGCGACGTTATACCGCGCGAAGCGTAGTTGTGCTAGACGGGCTGGGTTTTGCTGATAGTATATTTTGTATTGGTCATAGTGAAAACAACGTTTTCTTTTTCTTCCTGGATCTGCATGCTTCTCAACGAAATATTTACATGTTTTCGTGTTAATGCATAAAGTTAAAATAAATAAATAATCAATTATCACTAGAGATCGTAATTAAAACACAAATCAACCGTCAGTGGGACATAGCAACTCATTTGCTTACATTAATGCATTGACACGGATATTCGAGCTAATGAATGAAATTTCAATGTCGGAAAGTAAAACTTGCGAAATCACACATTATGACAAAATGCTCTTTTGATTTAGACTTCACCATATCTTTTGATTATATACCTAATTTTATCTCTCCACAAAAATACTATAGGTATTAATAAATATACAATTGTTTATTTATCGGGTTCTAAGAAGACCTAAAAGATGACGGGATCTGTGGCAGGAACCCAGCCGTGGAACGTATACTTGGTAAAATACTTAAGGTACTTAGAGACTCAAGTGTGTAAATTTACGATAGGTAATTTTTTACAGTAAATGTTTCAGTGTGTAAAATAAATTTCTACAAATTTTCGGCCAATTATATATATGGTAAAAGATAAAAAATAACTAATTTAAAATGAGTTTCTTAAAGAAGGTGTAACGAAGGACCTTAAACCACACATTATTTTCATTCAATTATAACAACGTACTTTTTCTATCAATTTATGAAACAAGTACCGTTGCGGCTCTTTAAAAAAGCTTTCCAAGACGGAAGTACAAAAACTAAAAATAAATAATAGACATTTAATTGAATGCAATTTATATATCATTAAAGCAATACGGTATTCCTTATCTTAATTGTAAGACCGTGCTGGTGCAATTTCCGCAAATCATAAAAATCACACCTAATTTTAGAGATCTTCAAATGGCCATACCTTGGCGAAAGTAGGCCACCACAGACTGCTTGCCGCTATCAAAATAAATGCCACGCCAGTATGTTCCTTATGTAAATAAGATACGGTAGCCGGGAGATAAGGGGATAGGTAGAATTAATTTGGTATTTGTGTTTTGCATATTAATGGCATTTCTCTAGGCGGTCTTCCCAAACCTGTATTTTACTAGTAACTTCTGAAAGCTTGTATCAGAGTCCATTGTGCTATAACAAAATGAACCTTGTATTATGTGGAGTAACTTTCATGTTTTAATACAATGATAAGTAGATATATGGATATGGAAAGACATCATCAGTAGCCTCTGTACCGTTTGGTTGTAAAAGTTAGAGTAACATGTGGTTTAGTGGTCCATTTGGGGTCGTAGTTGACTTTCAGTTCAATTTGTTCTAATAAGAACATTGGTTGGAACTCATTAACTACTAAAGAGTTACTAATTCATATCTTTGCAAATTGTGCTAAATTTAATGACGCTGAATTACTTCAACCCGCAAGAACCCAGCAAAGTTCGATGTAGTTTTACAACAAAGGTGGTTATAGTTGTATGGTGTTGAGCCTTATGAAGTTTATGAAATATGTATATGCTAGAGCAGTCATAAGTCAACTATGCATATATGTAGGTATGTTTCGCACTCATGCTGTGAGATAAAAACTATACTGATTTAATTGTAAAAGATAAAACAAGAATATGAGAAATAATTAAAATAGTAATCTTTAACGACTTTATCAGTAAATAAAACATGTCACAAGCATTTATTCTCCATTTAACTTGAATAAAAATGAACACTTCATTTCCTATGTAAGGAAGTGAATAGCACATGACACCAGTGATACAGCAATAACAAAAATAACTAAGTACCTACTTAATACAAAAATTTCAAATCAATACATCGTTAAGGCCCAGTCATAGTATGAGCGAATCTAAAAACCAGTCTAGCCTAAACCTTAGCCTCCTGCGGCGAGCTCCGGACGCTTTTTATCGTACTCTCGCGCACCGTAGATAGATAACATACAGAGAATATACTCGCAGTGAAGACATACGTTTATTGCACTTACTTTTGCTTTCGCTCACTGGTCGACAGCAAGTGGCGTTAGACTAATAGACTTGGGTGAAGTGTCATCAGGGAGGCCTTATCATTCAGTAGGTATCCTAACCACCTGACAGTGTCAGCACATAAGGAATAGGACATGGGCGAAAGTACTAACTTTTCAGAAAAAGTAGTTGCAATTAGGACGTTAGTGCACAACTCTATACGGTTTAAATATAATGACTGTAAAAATTTACTTTTATCGCTCGTACACTATTATAATTAAACGAATTATTTTGTCATGTTACAGGAAAAGTCATATTTTTAGCTTTGACCTAGCTTTCAGAAAATGTTTTTCTAAGGCTTGAACAGCATTTCATGGAAAAATTGTGTACAGTCGATCCTCTGTACCGCGTGTTGTCTGTGCTGCGCCAGCGCACCCTTTTGCGCCGCAGCATCATGTTTATTTATTGTGGAAAAAGCATGTCTATTAGCAGCGAAGTTCGCGTTTGATATTAACGACATCGCTTCTGTGTTGTCACAACTCATCTAGAATTCTATAATGCGTTACAGATCTAAGATTTATTATGAGTAGAAATAATTTTAAATCCTCTTCAAAATGTACTTACATAAATATAAAATCCCTTCCTAGTAACAACATTTGTAACCCAGATCAAAATAAACCACAGTAAAAAAACATAATGAGAGGATCGTATGGACAGCAGTATCTCCTATCATGGGCAGAAGAATACAGTCATATTCGTATGTATTACAACTAATAATTAATTAGTTACATACTATGTAACTAATAAGATGACAACCATAAGCAATCGAAATATGTACATATATTATATAATCGAAAGCAAATAATTGTAGTGTTGGTAAAATCTTTGGTGTAAAGAAATCGATACCCGGAATCAACACATTAGGTACTGAATTATTTAGCGATCAACTACCGATTCATAATTTTAGTTAAACATTCAAAAATAACTATTAGTATCGTCACAAGTAGATAAGATCACGGAATTTTTAGCCTGGGCTATGTTTTAAATAAATACAAAATGGTCAGTCGATTATGCAGAAATGCCGTTTTATTTTATGTATAGTGTTTTATCTAATATCTTTGATCGTTACAAGAATGTACGTAAAATCAAAACACGTTGGTTAGATTTTGAAAGAAGTGATAATTCGAGTGTACGATTTACATAACATTTTATAAATTTCATCATTCTGACATAATGTACCTATAATACCATCAAGTGCATAAAAGTAAACGTAATATACGATTTATAAAAACTGTGTAAACTTCTTGATTCGATATTTATCAATCCGTACTAACATTTATCAACCATCTTATCAGCGAGCCGGTTCCCTTACGTGAGAACACTTTGTACACGGTTCTTTACGGTTTATGATCCAACTGATGAAAAGAGATAACTGAGGAACTATTATAATATCAGTGCAATCCGAAAATAGCTCAGTGTTCCTTATGATAAAACTTTCCAAGCTCTCTTAAAACGCCTTAGTATGAGCCATTAAAATAACATTTTAATGGACTGGTTGAAACAGCTTAGACCCTTAATTTGCCTCCACAGAGTTCGAGCGTCAGTAAATTCAAACGGTTCCCCCGTGTTTTGACATATTTTTTTAGTTATAATCCTTTATGGCATAATCTATGTAGCTATACTATAATGGACTATGCGGATAATCTGATATGGCAGAATTTGGATCCACATAGTTCAATAACACAGATTGACAATAGTCCGAATATTATTTGCGCCTAATTTCGATACTCCGAAACATGTTCACGCATAAAATGTATGAGCATAAAATTGTTATTGAAATTATTCGTAAATATTATCGGCCTTAAAAGTAGTATGCGAATGTATTTTCGGACTAGAAAATGATGTTTCTGCAACTGTCGAAACCTCTTATGCCAAAAGCGTTTCGAACAATTAAGGTTATACGAAATAGAGCGAACCAGTTCAAACAGCTCAAGAAACTGATAATATGAAAATACAATAAAAAAAATACCATCAAATCAACGATTAAAAATGTCGCATACAACTGTCATCTCACAATAAATAATACGTAAAACGTTCATAACTTGCGATTACAGATGATTTGAAACAACCGGCTCTAAGTCTGTCTTGATAAATTGTTAAGCACGTGGACATGATGAAATAATAATAATTGTAAACATTCTAGTCACAATAATTACGTTATACGGCTTTAAAGGCGGACTGGTATGTTCCCGGTTCTCCACTTTAGGCATTTAATTACTTCAGACTTCACTTAAATGAATGTGTATGAGTGGAATAAATAAACTGGATACGTTATCACCGCATCGATTAGATATAAAAATGTCCTAAATATATGCGTAGGTATGTTCACAAATCACTAGAGCTACGTGCATTGTTTGGGTGCCGTTTTTTCATTTTGTATAGACAACTGTCGATATTATTGTCTAAAGCAATACGTTATTAAGTCTGGAGTTTCAATAATTAAACATAGGTGCTTATAGGGAAGCTTTTCTAAATTTATGAAACATGTAAGGCCGCCTTTACACCTGTAAGTTACTTGCGTAATATTTACATAATTTACTTACAGTTGCATTTACACTTGCAATAAATACTTACGTAAATAATGCTTACGTAAGTTGTGTTAGTTTAAACTTGCAGAAATTATTACACGCCCATTTACATTATACTTCCCAAATCAGTAATAAAATGCCTCCTCACAGTCGTCACGTTCAAGCAGCTGCTGCATACATAATTTTATCAAATAGTCGAAAGCAAAAGAAAAGAAAATGCTGGATAAAACCATGGCTAGAAAGAAGATTGGCAAAAGGTGCATTTGTGCACATATTTTAACGGAGTAAAAATGGAAGGCCGAGACCAATTTTTTAACTTTATAAGAATGGATTCTACGACTTTTGAATATCTTTTGCAAAAAGTCGCACCAATCATAAAAAAAAATGGTACACATTTGGGTAAGGGCCAAATTCTTTGCATCGTTGGACAACGGAAATCACAATGGAATGTGTCACACCGGAAAAAAGTAGCACAATAAAATTGTAAATGTACGTGTACAAGGTTTGAAGATGAATAATAAATAAACATCGGGACAGGTGAAACTAAATAAAAGCTTTTAATAAGCACAATTGGTAACGTTGTCTTTGTTTCGACGAATTTCCGTTGTGACACGTAGCACAATGTTGTGTCACTCGTCGCACAATGTTGTGTCACTCGTCGCACAATGGAGGCAAAATACTTCACGCCATAACCAGAAATGTTTCACACTCAATCAAAATAAACGAGTACCTATTACTAGTGAACTTTGATGTGTATCAGCAATATACTAGTATAGTTTGCAGTTAATCATTCGCAAGCAGAAAAAGCGTGCTGGAAAACAATAAAATTACATAAGAAGTCACAGAATTTAAACTGTACGCGGAGCTTCCACCAACACGATGCTCGACGGTCAGTAAAAACAACATGGCAGCACTCGAAGTCAAGCTTGCAAGTTCGGAGTCAGTGTTCCATTAAAATAATTGAAGAATCTACTGGAATAGCGTTGCAAGTTCCGTGTAAAGTCGTCGC
The DNA here is from genome assembly GCA_905147355.2 of Apotomis turbidana. Classification (NCBI taxonomy): domain Eukaryota; kingdom Metazoa; phylum Arthropoda; class Insecta; order Lepidoptera; family Tortricidae; genus Apotomis; species Apotomis turbidana. Next base: position 20,814,241 of record LR990281.1, on the reverse strand, counting down.
ACAACTGGAGGTTGCACAATGGAAGAATATTTGGGACATGCATAAAGTAGCCACAAAATTCTAAATGATGAAGGATATCGAATATTAAACTATACCTGCGTCTTAACAAAACCTAAGACTATATATACAAATAAACTGTATAAGTTAAGGCGTTCGTACTTTAAAACAAAATCAATATATTCTCGAGAAAGCAGAGTACGGACATATTCATTTTGTATGGGAAATATAATAAAAATAAAAAAGTATATTTCTGAATATTTTTTTTATTAACTATTCTGAACATAAATTCGTTTATTGATGATTGGGTTAATAGGAACTGTTATTTGGCGTGTTTTTCTACTCTACAAATTAACGATAAATGTTTTATTTTTAGTTTGATATGAGGTGGACATTAATGTATGACAGTATTTGCAAAGAATTTGGTCCTTACCCATTTTCGACCGGCTATTTCACCATCTGAGAAACTTATGGTCACACTTAGATTTCTGGCTACAGGGATGGTATATTATTTAATAGGTAATTAAATAATAATATGCAAATTAGACGTCTGCTAAGCTAATTTCTCCCTACTTTTAGGTGATTCCTACCAATCGTTGATGTACTTGTTCCGAATTATTTTTGCTTTTATTTTGTTTTTTTTGGAACCGGACATTTGTAGCGTAATTTCTCAACTTATCAATTTAGTTCGATAAGTTGTGAGTCGCTTCCGTAAACAAACTCGAACGTGTTTAGATCTGTAATTTTCCAACTTACGTAAGCTGTGAGAAATTACAATAAGTCACTTACAAAAACTATTTACACTTGAAAAATTATCGTAAGTCGCTTACGTAAGTGACTTCCATAAGTAAAACTTACAGGTGTAAAGGCGGCCTAATGTCATTTTTTTTTAATGTGGTGTGTACCCCACATTTTTTTATATTAAACCATTGATGATCAAAGCTCAAAATTTAAATTACTTACTGGAAGAAAAATGTAAAGTACCTACATCTTCCACCAGGTAACTCATTTCAATTTTTTTTTAGCTTTGATGGTTGTATGGCTGACTACCTATAAATTTGTACTCTATGCAAATCAGTGAGTGTCGCTCTCGCACACAAAGGGTTTCGTACCATTCATACACAATATGCAAAAATAATTGCAGCCAACAATACGATTGTTGTATAGTTCCCATACCAATCAACTTTCAAATTTATTATATTTCTGTTATTTGTTTGTTACAGCAGCTATACTAAAATAATACATATTCTGTGAAAATAGAAAGGCTCTAGGCCTTAGAAAGCCGTCACGTCTCAGTCACAGGGTTCTGTTGCCACCATTTGAGTACATAACCCTGAATAAGTAGTTACAGAGTATAACAGAACTTACATGAAATGCGGTAAACTAACAATACATAGTGCCTTAAGGTTATAGAGTTCCTTTATTCTATCGTAGGACCAGTTTTTAGAACTGATACACGATTTCTCAATCATGATAACGATCAGCCCGATTTAAAGAACACTCAAAGAACTACTTTAACATACTGATGAAAAGTAGCAATTAACGTTATCGCAATTTAAATAAGTGACAGTTAAGAGGAAAGTGAAACTCCGTAAACTCGTTTCTTGCTTGATGACAGTGAAGATAATTTTCATATTGTACCTTAAAAGATCTTAAAACTCGATATCACTATAATCCTAAGTAATATAACGTGTTTAAATAAAGGTAAAAATCAATAAACTTTTGATTCCCAATGTTACATGGTTGTTTGAAACATCGAGACTGAAAGTGTTTAATTTAATGCTGTGCTGAATTATAATTATTATCGTCCTACATGCACGAACAATCTACGCCCACAAAAAATAAACCAAGTCTTTCCATCATAAACATAACTAAGTATTCGTACAGGCTGCCAAGTCCCACTTTCATTTATAGGTATTTTATTGGCATTACTGCAATTGCGGAAAATTCTTTACATTTCCTTCACCGGCTTCCTTCCTCAAAACAGGCTCTGTATACGCAAATGAGACGAAAATGGCAAAGGTTAATAACGAGTCTAAAACGGAACAGCGTTCCTAGCTTCCTGCAGCCATAGTTCTTAACAAGGAAGCAACATATTAGTCAAATGCCTTGACCAAAACTGGAGCACCTCTTTCGATAGTAACAAGCCCGGGTGGGAATCTTGGAAACCAAACAGAAAGCAAATACGGAGCAATTTATTCTCAGAATTTTACTGATATGCATTGCTTTCATAGTTCGTGCGGAACCCTCGGTGCGCGACTCTGACTCGCACTTGACCGGCTTTTTATTAATAATTTCGTTCTATAAAAGTGCTTGAGTTTTTAATTTTGTTATGTAAATACTGAAAATAAGCAGTTTTGTCAAGTTATCAGATATAAACATCAATTTCCCGAACACTTGAACAAACCTTGAATCATTACGTCCTTATGAATTAGATCGAACATCAAACAACTTGATTTTATAAAAGCGCTTTATTTAAAAAGACCGCTACAAAATTAATCGCGAAAGATTAAAGCTAGCAATATTATCGTTAATACTTATTGACAGGGGCAACCTCTGTCGCGGCAAAAGAACGAATAAACCCTCTGTCGCAGGATATTTATTATCTTATATGGGTCACTTAGGGGGTTATTGACCCCTCATTTGGATATCCTCAGATCTTCGTTTGTGTTCGAGGCGGGACCACTGATCGTTGCTATTGACACTAGATTACAATCGGAGAATTTTGGTAATTATTTATTTGGTGTCGATTGAAATACGCAGATTGTTACATTTTAAGTTATGATGTTTTGACACTCTTGCCTTAACTATAACTGAATGCTCGATATGTTTTTGAATTACGTAAATATATAAAAATGCATTTGATTTAAACCGTGACCACGTGATCTATCTGCATGCAAAATTTCATTTAAATCCGTTCGACTTTCGGACTAACATCTTTACACGTTTTCACATATAGATTCTTTAAACGAATAAAAACCTTCTACTACTCTCTACTTTTACAGCTATTAAAATTATATTAGCAAATGTTTATATCAATAAAAGTATTCGAAGTTGCGTAAAAGCATTTGAAAGATTTTGCTCTTCACATTATACATTCTTTGTAAATTAAATACAAAATGGCGTCGGTTTATGAATATTCATACTAATTAACGGAACATCAAACTTGGGCTGAGAACATTTAATTCTTGTTGGTTATAAATCAATTCTATGTATGCATATTTTTATTTGTGTTCATTTGTGCCGTTATAGGTTTACATAAGCTTAAGGTACAGTCTGGTTCATATTTTAACTCTCCCTTCTCTAGTACAAATTGCAAAACTTGAATTTTTCTTCAATCTCAATCTTAATCATATTTCGACCTCACAATAGTACCAGTGGTACCAGTCAAAGCAGAAATACGCAATTTGAGCGCCATTATTAAAATACGCTACACTTAAAGCGATAGTTGCTTCAGAGCATTGCCCCCAAAATTGACTAAAAACTAAAATGTCAGAAGTCTACTCAGTTCACATAAGATCTCTCTTTACTACAATACAAACCAACCGATTGTAAAAAAGCTCAAATCCCTTCAAAAATATTATGGATATAGGCTCTTTCTCAGCAGCGTAAAATACGGCCCTAACCTTGTAATTAAATCATAAATCGACTTTCGACACTGGCAACCAACAATCACATTGCTGATAATGGAACGGAATCGAATGAAATGAATCGAGTGAAAAATTAAAGACGAAAATTTTATCGAAAAATCGAAACGAGTCGGCAACAATTTCGCCCCGATCCGTCTTGCTGGATATCGGGTTGTAAATTATTGGTTTGTTTGGCGAGAGTGGTTTCGTTTGTCTGATTTTCGTATGTTTTATTGTAACTTGTTGTCCAATCGATATCTCATGACATGAAACACCTTGTGTATAAGTATTTTTAAGGTATGATTGTTTTGTTATAGAAATATAGATACTTTACTTGATAGATAGCGTACTTTATATACTAAAATAAACATCTAGTGTAAAAAATCACTGACTGTACTGTAGACTGTATTTCGAAAAGTTATTGAGCATTGCATGTTTGCGTGTCACAGTTTGTCATCAAGGTGTCACTGTAACTGAATCATTGATATTATAAACACGATATCAGTCATAGATGACTAGTCAAGTGTTAAGAGAAAATTAATAATTTGACGCACTTTAATAATGTATGTAAATATGTAGGCGCTAGCTTAGATTTCTTTATTAATATTCCCACGTCAGAAAACCACTATCACATTCGTGCTGCTCTAATCATCATGGCCACAAACCAAAATCCATAGAGCAGACATATTCGTGAGCAAAAAGCAACCGTGGCATTATCGAAAACACGATACTAATATAACCCTCCCAAGCTCCTATTTCTTCCAATCAACTAGTTACAAATTCAACCTTACTTCATGTAACTAAAGTTTACAATTTGAATAAATTCAAATACACGACAGGCGCCATCCAAAGTTAGAGTTTGGATAGCCGTATGGCATAACTAACCGAGTTGATTCGATAAAACTCCGACCAATATCGAGTCGATACGTTGAGTGAAATAGTACCAAGGGGCTAGTCGGTGATACATTACGCAGATATGATTTCGTCCCTAGCGTTCCTGGACCCGACTTTGCTATCTGCGGGTTAAGGTTAGAATATGTACTCTTTACAATCCCATACTTTAACGGATACCAAATTGTAACAGGAATCGTTATCCTGTGTGCCTAGTCGCAAGCTACTTACTGTTTATTATAAAATATAGAAGACTTAAATTTATCATAGTGCGTATCAAACTTAAATGAGCTAACTTAATAATGGTCTGGATAATCAAACGGGTAGGTCCTACCAGTCAGGAGAAATATTTAGGAAATTCACTAAAATTGTTGTCAGGATCATCTTGCATAAAAGTAAGGGGCCTAAAAGAAGTACCATGAAACTGTTTAAGTATATTATTTAAGTAGGTATACCACTAAACTTTTACAATATCATTTCATAAACCTTAATATTTTCTTGATGTTTAATTACTTGTATAATCGTAGCCTTTGAAACCTTCAACTGTGATCATTCATACCGTTACTCCCTTTGCATCGAACAATCAAGCGCAGATTTACGACGTTGCAAATTTATGCAATAAAACAGTTCCTGCGTCTAATAATAGATGGCGTTTCACGACCAGCATAAATGTTTTATTGTCGTAGCGGAACGGCGACAGTAATCTCCCGTTTAAACTCCTGCCTAACACTTATTTAGAGCCTCGGGATTTTTAGCAGCATCTATCTATGTTCTTGAATAAAAGACGTTGGTTGCTTCTTAACTCATCGTCATCATACCAGCTGTAATATGGCCCCTGCTACAGGCCTACCCGAAAGTTCTCCAAAACAAAGGGTCGTGCGCCGCCCTCATGCAACAACTTCCCGCGATCAAGATCAGGTCGTCAATCCACCTTTTTGGACGCTTTCTAACGCTACTCCTTCCGGTACGCGGTGCCATTCCTTACAGCCCCAACCATCGGTTCTACGAGCAATGTAGGCCGCATACTACGACTTAACACTGTTAACTATTGTTTTTATTTTATTAGTTAGAAACCGTACCAATAGTTATTTTTGCTCGCTACGACGGTTGTTCTGTGGCAGGATCGTGTTGGCATGCAGTTATAATCCTTGCATATTTAAAACTGATTTTTTGCTCTAAATGATTAAGCAGCCTCGTTTTTCTATAAAAAAAAAAACACCATTTCAGCACATATCCACCGCCTCTTGACTAAAGGTTTTCACTGCAAGCCTCAAAAGAACAGGCAAAATTAATACATAAATGCTTTCCACTTAAATATGAGATGCTTATTAAATTCCAGGAAATAGCACTTGTGAGGCTGAATATACTTATTGGAAAGGTTCATGACGATATCGATCTGCATTTACGACCCCGTATGCTAATATTAATAGTAGACACCTTTACTATCTCGAGTCTATTCGATATTCTCGGAAAACTTAACTGCCGATGAATTGATTCCATCAGAAAATCGAATCGAATAACGGCGGACATGGCACTCAATTGCGAGTACAGGAAGAACACCATAACCAAGAGGAATAATGCATTCAAATTCAATTTCAATCAAAACTTTAACTCCAAGGAAGGTTTAGATGCTTGGAACATGAAATGATAAAATCCATCTCTATTGTGTATATGGATTTAGTGCCTCCATAATCAGTAACTAGACTTTTCCAAATCAACAGAATAGTAGCACTGGTATTAAATAGGTTTCGTCAACATGTCACATTATAGGGAAACGGGTCTCTTGCGAGTTATTCCACTGGCGAAAGAATACCATTCATCAGCATAGCAGCTAAAAGACGCTGCTAAAAAAGGGCCCAATCTTCTGCCTCACTAAACGTTGTCCCGACACCCTGACCGTCCGCCCACCTGATTGAGGGCGACTCCATACTGCGTCGTCCGGTACGCGGTTGCTTTTAAATGAAAAATGGTTGGAAATCTTGTTTGATGCTTATAAAACTATATAACAATGCATTTTTTCTTGAGCCTGTAAGAAGCTTATAGTTCCACGAGTATTACTTACATTTTTGATAAAATACCTAAATCATGATCACAGTCAGTACTTGCTTGTGAATAAATATGGCGGTTGATTATATAGTCGTGAATACTCTACACGGCGTCGGTATTATTATCTATGATTAAGACAATGCTCATTCAAATAACTAAGTACAGTTAAATGAAAACGTGGGAAATACATAATGTGCATAATGTGAAAATTAATAGAAGAGGCGTACCTATGTTTTACGCATAATAAAACAGAATGAGGTCAGAGCGATGCCAGGGAAAGGCACATTCTAAAACAAAAGCGAGTACGAACTTCAACTGATCCAAAATAAGGAAGGAAGCAGCCGTCTGACCCGACCCGAGAAGGCGAGTAAAGCAAATAATATGTATGGGAAAGAAAGGAATAATAACATCTCCACAGAGCTTACAGCTTTTTTAGGGTTCCGTACCCAAAGGGTAAAAATGGGACCCTATTACTGAGACTTCGCTGTCCGTCCGTCTGTCACCAGGCTGTATCTCAAGAACGGTGATAGCTAGACAGTTGAAATTTTCACAGATGATGTATTTCTATTGCCGCTATAACAACAAATACTAAAAATAAAATAAAATAAATATTTAAGAGGGGGTCCCAAGCTTGTTATAGATTATGGTACGGAAACCGTCATGTGCGAGTCGGACTCGCACTTGCCCAATTTTCCTCTTCTGTCAAGTTGATACTCTTTTTATGCAAACAAAAGTCTGTCACTGAGTGTAATCTAAGCAACATCGTCGCGACTTGCTGTACGACAAAAATACGTTTTGAACTGACTGGCAAATTGCTCGGGTATTTATCCAAAAGGCACATGGCATTAATAGACCCTCAGTAGTTGAAAACCGCGCGCGGGTTGGGTTGTGTGCAATTTTCGAATTCTATCAAGATGCAACTTTTTATTTATGTAAAAAGGCTAAGGGCGGACTTTTTTTTCTTTTGAAAAAAATGCGCATTCAAAATGCCTGAAACGTTCTAAATAATGTAAACACACCTAAATCGATGTCGAAGTTGTCATTTTTCCTGTGTGCAACGGGCAAGTTCATACTAGATATTACATAATTTTTTTGACATTCCGCATACCGCATACAATTAGATAACATTACTGAAAAAATGTTATTGTATTGTCGCCTCAATAGTATTTAACGCTCGTGGCATCTTTCTTACGATGTTCGCTACGCTCACATCGACCCCCATGCCACTGGCGTTTTTTGCCCCCGTTTATACAACGTTGCATACAATATTTTTTCTACGACTCGATATTTCATAAATAAAATGCAAATAAACAACAAAGAAAATAATTACATGTTCCGGTCGAAATCAACAAAATTAAAAAAATATATAGTCTGATAAACTTTTTTTTTATTGACGTCTATCTGTCAAAAAATATGAACTTATACATAAAGGTATACGTTCACTAAACTAAACATCCATGCACTGAAGATAAAACTTTTTTTTAAGTTGGCAGCAATGCCTTAGTACAATATGTTTTTTTTTAATTGTAAACTGTGTGAATGCAGCTGTTTATCTTGTAATCTGTGGTAATAAGTCATGCTTTTTTGGCGACATTATAACATCGTTTAGCAGTGTTTTTTTGGGCAATAGAGTATAGACTTTTACAGACTTTCATAATTTTTGTCTTTATATTAGAGTTAGTAACTATATAAATGACAGAAAAAAGTACTGGAGTAGAAAAAGTTCTTTTTATATCATCATAGATCCAACACACTATCATTAGAACAATTTCCTCCGACCGTTATAAAAAACATTTGAAAATAGAAGACACAGGGTTGCCACCACAATTCTCATTAACGAAGCGGTCGCTCGGCGTCCGTCATTATCCGGCCGCGGACAGCCCTATAATTTCCCCGCCTGCGCCCCTGCCCCATTCCTCTCACACTTATCAACATACCAGATGTGAGAGTGAGAGGGAAAAATGAGTTTTATTAAAAGAAGATGCAACGAAATGAGTTTCGACGAAAAACCTTCTGTTTCGTTTTATTATTAGTGTTGTAATGGATGGTTGGTTGTGCCGTATGACGATTAAATATTTAATTTAGTTAGAGATTTTATGTTTTACAATATACTACATTTTTTTCCAGAATTGAACAACAATATATGCGTGCATAATACATGGAAGATCAACACTGGACACTGGCGCATACATGTTATATAATTGTAAATGGGAAAACCTATGAAATAATAAATCTTATATTATCACTCAGTCACGCAACGCAATATTGAAATATTAGTTTACGGTTACAATTTGTAATTAATTCCCTCGTTGCTTAATAAAAATAAAAAATACCTATTCGCTCCTACTCCAAGTTAGTTCAACTCAGATGCTGAACTCGAACTCCATAAATTCTCTTTTTTGGAAAAAGAATCAGGGTCCATTTTTAATATGCATCGATTATTGTACCCGCGCAGTATCGAGTGAGTCGTAATCGGTGGCGGGTGCTAATTTCGCACGCGGACCGTTCGAAAATTACGAGTAACCATAGCCTATCTATTTATTGCGGGGGAGTATTCTAGACAGCAGTCGCTTGCGTGATATTTTAGAGGTAGTTCGAGAGTTTGCATTAAAAGGACTGTTTCGGTAATGGAAATGAAAATAAACGCATAATACAAAAAAAATGTAAGAACGCTGATTGATCCTAATTTCAAAATCGACGTAATAGCTTTGCATGAGAATATTAAAGCACTGATCAACATTTTTAATGAAAAAAAAACACAATGCTTCGGCTACGTAAAGTTGACCGTAACATAACGTGTTGCGTGAATTTTCTGCCTTCTGTCTGTCTTGCGCTCTACTGAACTGAAAGAGATAGGTAATGTTTATCAGGTTACAAAAAATCACGTGGCAGCAATAAGTCAAAGATATAGCTCGCTGTTTCAGTAACTGCCTATTCAGTCTTGCCCAAATAATAATTATTGGGATGTAGACACGACGAGAGCTCGAGAGCTTCTAATTCTTAGCGGCCCGCATAAGAGACATATACTTAGGTGGGTATTTCAGAACATCCTTGCGCTACATGTAATCGAACTAATGGAGGCACCCCGCAGATCAGCGTTGCGCATTCTTTACTAATAATCGATTTCTCATTCTGCACATCGCTACGCTGCTAGGCCGCTACAAACTTAACTGTGCAGGCAGTCAAAAGAGAATAACCCCATATCTAGATGGGTTTCGAGTGTAATGTGCGATTTCAGCGACAAGATAAACTGAACGCTAGTTGGTAACGCTATTCCATTTACAAAATCCAACCAGAAACAAAGTTACGCGTGTGAACGGAAAGAATAGGAACGATTCCGACATTATAGAGGTCCTTACTTCAAGTTGATCATGCCCAACATCAACACATCGAACTGCACGGTTAACTTTGCTCAGCTGTAACGTAAACGATGACAAGCGATCGTCAAAGTTTTTTATTAGAATTTGTAACGTAGATAGATACATATTTTATTATTACCGACAATATTTCAAAATTTATTGTAAAAGTAGAAATAAAGATAAAATAGTCAATCGTATTCATGTCTACGTATGTCTTGAAAATTAAGATCATGTAACTTTTTGCAATGAATAACAATATCACATGGCAATTTTATTACGGTATTAAGAGGCCTTATTCCTTTTAAAATGCTGATTGTTTAGACATTTTTCTCTATGATCAAACATGTTTCTTAACATATTATTGATGTTACTACCTAGAACAGGACTATTGGGATTTATTGGTATATATTTGAAACCTACAGTTTTAATTTTTAATTGATAATTTTTGTTCGAAAAACTACTCGAAATTGACAAAATTCACGTGGAAAATTCGTTTTTTCAACTTATTTTCGATTGCACGCAATAAAAGCATAAAATAGCTACGTTACTACCTAGAACTCGGGAAAAGGTATTATTCACTTCAAAAAGTTGGTTGAAATTATCGATATATTCGTCATAATAATGAAAAAAATAAATTCTAAAAGGAATAAGGCCTCTTAAAATTTAAAAAGCAAACCTAGACAGGACAACTTTTTCAAGATGGCCGCTTTCCAGCCACTAAGCTGTCAACGTCGGACACGTCTTGCCACGTGGGATCAGCCAGGGCTATTACTAAACTAGGCGAATATATTATATCCCACTTGTCATTCCAAATTACCCATTATTTTTGTAAGACATGAGCGATGAAAATGTCCATGTGATAGACCTAAACATTTATAAATTATTGTAAACATATACCTACAAATAAGTGTTAAATAAATAAGTTACAATTTATTGATCTAGTTGAGTGCAAGTATTGTTATATACTGAACAAAGAACTTTACATTTGATGAATACAAACTCAAAAAAAACAAACTCAATCAACGACATAACTTACTAATTAGGGCACGAATCAATAGTAAGAAATCTCATCGCTAGGTTGTGCTAGCAAAAAACTCTCTATATTTAGTACCTATATAACTGTGGGAATGCATCTCGTAATGAAATCTTTTTACTAATGTTAACCGACCACTTTAAAAAGTATACGACTTGTTAGTAAATGAACCCTCTATGATTCCTTTCTTAGTTGGTCGGCGTAAAAAATGAAATAAATGAAAAATGCAACCGACGGTGGCTTGTAGTTTTGAATTTTAAATTAAGAACATCGATTCATTAACAATGTTGGTTTACTCGGACAGACCTGCATTTGCCTTGTTTTGTTAAGTTATAACATTGATAACGTACAGTCAACTATTTTGACTAAATAATATATGTATAGTTGACTGATACATTTTCAATTGCTAATTCTTTATTTCTGGGTCTAAAAATGTAATTTATATAAAATTAATCACCTGTTTTGAGGCGTTTCTATTAAACTCTTGGAAAAAAAGGGCCAAGTTGTTAGAGATAAACTCACCTCACAAATTTTCCCGTTTATGAATACAGGCAAACAGGTGTAAGCCATTTTCCGATCAAAGATTTGCAAGATAATAACAGACAGTAATTAATTCCATGGGATGCGTCATGTATGGATTTTAATCGTAAACGCGAAGCCATGCTATTAACGTAAATTATAAACTTAAATCAAGGGAGTAAGCCGTCACTCACACGTCTAGGCACCTACAAATTACACGCATATCCCTCAGTATTTCAGTTAATGCGTATTAAAAATAATGTATTAAAAAATAGCAGGCGTAATCGATTATCACGCGTTTAAAAATGGATATTTTATCCGATAAATCCTTTAATGGAGCGTCGAATATTCATAGCAACACAGAGTTTAATTATAAGACTATCTGTGGTTCGAAGACAACCTTCGCCAGTACACGCGGAATTAAAAAAGTAATTTTGTTGAGCGAGGGAGGATTTTAAGTACAAAATAATGATTTAGGTACATTACAAACTGGTTAACTGGAACAACACAGCTTTGCTTATTTACAAATAATGTAAAAGTATTTAGTAATTTAGCATTTATATAATTTTCATTATACCGATATTAAGCTAATAGATTTTAGGTTAGTCCTTCCTCTATCTACTTCCAATTCCTACGTAATTGTTCTTAAATATAGAATATCTCAATAATGCGCAAGTTCTTTAAAAACGTAGAGACTATAATTATGAACACTTTAAGTGTCAATGAAATTTATTTTAGTCCTTCCAGTCACGACACTCATAATGCGAGGTAACGAAAAGACTGAGCGTCTTTATCTTCAAATTTATTTTAGGATTATTCATAACAATATTTTCTCTGAGACAGACAGGAGACATTTTATTGCCTAAAGGTGAAATGTCACTATTAAATGCGATCCTACATTTAACAGTTCGGATTGCGAGTGTAGAAAGGTCTAGATACCCAATTACCACAATACTTAATAGACATTACTCACGTAACCAACACAAACACCTACGGTGCAAGCACTATCAGTTCTTCTCAAGCCAGTGAATATGCTACGTACTTACATTGAAGCATTAAGTAAATATTTTCACTAAAATCCGATGTGGTAATCCGAATCGATTCACAACACAACACACGATGTAATATATTAACATCATTGTATACTTTATTTTTTAAACTAATAGGATTCTTTATTAATAATAGTGAATGCTTCATACTAGAATTTATAGAGTTCCTGTTAACTGAAAACCAAAAACTGTATCACTTATGAAAATAGAGGAAGGATTATTATAGTCAGAAGCTTAGCCTAAAATCCATCAGGTTAACATTGTTAATGAAAGTTAAAAAATAATTTATATAATTTTTAAATAAGGAAAGCAGTTTTTTATACTTAAACTCCTTCGTCATTTAGAAAAGCTACGATTAAACTATAAAGGTAGCTAATTAAACCGCAGATAGATATAGGTAGCTATCGTTATCTCGGAACCCTTAATCGACTCGGGCCTAATGTACAGAACTAACGTTTGATGGCATATTTACGAATTGCCAGGCTTAACGACCGCTCGATAAATCGACGGAAATCGATACTATCGAGTCAATTCTTAGTCTATCGATAGTTAGAGTCGCTTCTCGTCTAGTGAGGTTATAGATAATCCTAAATGGGATAGAATGCTGCCGCTGCAATGAATGAACCACTCTATTAGAGCATCTCCAAATACAATAAATCGATAATGATTAGCGATATTTATTGTACAATTTTAGCAGTAAACCGATGCAATAAGATACCATTCCAATTGCAACTCACTAAATACAATATGTAATTATGAATGAATGATGATTTCAGAACATGATTGCAAAGAGGCTACAACATCTCAAGGATTGTAAGAAATACGAAATGTATATTTTAGTGTGTGTGTGTACCTATATAAATCCTTGAACACAATGATAATGTTATACCTATATATATATATGTTATACCTATATATATATATATATATATATATATATATATTATATACACACTGATTATTCCTAAATGGGTATGACTCGGTTCAATTTATTGTCATACAGGTACTAACGCTCGAGACCAATATAAACGGGTAACACAGTTATATTTGAAAATAACTTTCAATGTAATATGTACCTACCTACTCAGATTTTATGTGTTTTTATAATAAGTATTTTATTAAATAACTCAGAGTACGGTACACTCGACTCGATAAGGTCCCGTGTTTTAATGATAATTAGTGAAAATCGTGTATGACTACAATGTAAAATCAGTATTACGTAGGATCATAAAAGTATAAAATAGCTTAATTAACGTATAAAGGTTTTTCTAACTCTCGTTCACTAAGATTAATGGTGCGTCAAATTTAAGTGTGTACAGCTAGAACCTGAGTGCTCTTTAATAAATTGGACCAGGAAAAACCTAAACAGCCGCTAAACACCTCGGGACAAGTTCTCTTATGGACCCGAGTCACGCGATTGCTAATGATGGTAATGATGTAACGAACAATTTATGAGGCCAAACGTTGGCACACCGTCTGATAAATTTAGATGAAAAAACAGCGCCAAATTCGTACTAACGTATTTTATCTGTGGCTACAGTGTCTATATTTTTTTGTAGCGTAATAAGGTCGAAGGTCTATATAAAGAATAGTGAATATAAGTTTTTTTACACAACCTTTTATTGCCAACTGTATTTTCTTACACAAGCGTTAATTGCTCATCTAGGCCAATCAAATGAGCCCAAACACGATCGGTTTTTTTTGTGCTGTTTTAGGAGTTCCTAATATACCAATTTATTGTTTTGCTATGGAAACTACATAGGTACACAAAGTTTCATTTTGATACGAAAATTTATACGGTTGAAATTTACTTCCAAGATTTGATTACAATGTTTGTTTCAAACTAACTAAAAAAAATAATAGATACAATTGAAAAGCGTGTTAAAAAGCGCGGCCGAAAGGAAAAATTGTCAACAACATTCCGCAAAATAGTTTATTATTGAGTAGTTTCTATTTTCTACGCAACATCGAAGTTTTCTATTTCAAGATCGGCATCCGTTAAATTGCATGCGATGAAAGTAATGCACGCGAACGCAGAATGCATCTGCAATACTGCACGTAACAAGTTGTGTAACTGTTCAATTGTAAATTTGCTCGTGAGTTAGGATTCCTGCTGCAAGGGTTGTGGTAGAGATTGGATAGATTTACCCGATCGACTATCTTCAAAAATATCACTGACAGCCGTAATCCTTTTAAAAACGTTACCTATCCCAACATGCGTAATTACAAAGTTATTTTTGAATCTACTATTTTTTTAAACGATATTGGCAACTGACATTATAATTATTATCCTAAATATTCCAACAGATTTGAAATAGCTAACTATTTCTATTATAATATAACTCTGTAATATTATAACTCCGTAACTTTTCAGGCGTTTTAAAGATACCAGTTACCAAATAAAATTAAGACGCACGTGTATTCACTTTAAAAATCTCGTTTTCGTGGAATAACCAAATTAAACCTTGTAACACTGGTGAAACCATGAGGCGAAACAAGTACCTATACTTCGATAGCTCTTGCCCTAAATATAATTTGTAACTTAAGATGACGTGTAGATGTAATTTTTTATAATTTGAAATTAAAATTGTTTTGTATACTTATTTAAAAATTAAAAGAAAATAGTGTTAGTCCTCTTATGTTGCAGTGCCCTTGCAGGGTGTCACATGTATACCTTTCAATTATTCCATCATAATTATGTAATGTGATATGCAATAAATGTTTGACTTTAACTTTACCTAATTTATAAACTAAATAGAGATCCTGCTATCGACAAACTCTAGTTTTTTTTTTGAGAAAAGAAAACCCGTACTACGTCTATGGTAATTTATTCGAAAAGAAAAGCGTTTCGTTTCTCACGAAGGATTAGATAACTTTTATTAAGCACTTACGTCAAGAGAATATCGTTATGGAGCTCCTTTTGTTTATTGCATAGAGGCAAGCCTAAGCTAAGGTGCGGAAAGCAGCACTTGAAATCGGGTGCCCTTCGCTTGGTCTAAAATTGTATGTTCTAAAATTGTTTGGCCGAAAATGTTTAGTATAATATTTAATGGTATACTTATTCTTTAGCATAAAGTTTTTTTTGCATACATATTTTTTGTCATAAAACATGTTTGACCTAAAATTGTTTAGTATATTTTTTTTATGACTAAAAGGCTAAAAGTATAATATTGTTAGGTATAATTATTCTTGAGCCATTATAACCTCCTAAGAACCCATATGCTGGAGCGAGCAAGCGAAAGTAACAAAAGTAAGCATAAGTCGCTCCCAGAACAATAGTTTAGGTTAGGTTAGAACTGCGTCCTTAACAAAAAATAAGGCGCTCCCAGAACAGTAGGTTAGGTTAGGTTAGAACTGCGTCCCTAACAAAAATAAGGTGCTCCTAGAATAGTAGGTTAGGTTAGGTTAGAACTACGTCCCTGACAAAAATAAGGCGCTCCCAGAACAGTAGGTTAGGTTAGAACTGTATCCCTAACAAAAAAAAGGCGCTCCCAGAACAGTAGGTTAGGTTAGGTTAGAACTGCGTCCCTAATAAAAATAAGGCGCTCCTAGAACAGTATGTTAGGTTAGGTTAGAACTGCGTCCCTGACAAAAATAAGTCGCTCCCAGACTAGTAGGTTAGGTTAGGTTAGAACTGCGTTCCCGACAAACATAAGTCGCTCTCAGAACAGTAGGTTAGGTTAGGTTAGAACTGCGTCCCTAACAAAAATAAGGCGCTCCCAAAACAGTAGGTTAGGTTAGGTTAGAACTGCGTCCCTAACAAAAATAAGGCGCTCCCAGAACAGTAGGTTAGGTAAGGTTAGAATTGCGTTCCCGACAAACATAAGTCGCTCCCAGAACAGTAGATTAGGTTAGGTTAGAACTGCGTGCCTAACAAAAATAAGGCGCTCCCAGAACAGTAGGTTAGGTAAGGTTAGAACTGCGTTCCTAACAAACATAAGTCGCTCCCAGAACAGTAGGTTAGGTTAGGTTAGAACTGTGTCCCTAACAAAAATAAGGCGCTCCCAGAACGGTAGGTTAGGTTAGGTTAGAACTGCGTCCCTAACATAAATAAGGCGCTCCCAGAACATTAAGTTAGGTTAGGTTAGAACTGCGTCCCCAACAAAATCTAAGTAATATTAATTTAATAAATGCGGCAGTTTGGATGCAATTATTACTGACACCAATTTTATGCCTAAAATACATTCGACCAAACAATGTTATTCCATACAAATGTTAGACTAAACAATTTTCGGCCAAAAAAATATATGCAAAACAATTTCGGCCAAACAATTTTCGACGTAAAAACAATCGACCAAAGATTATTAGGCCAAAATATATGTGCCGAAAAAAATATCGGCCAAAAAATTTTAGACAACCAGATATAGACCCCTTGAAATCTATTCGTGTGTAAGAAATGCAAGAATTTGGGTTCAACCTCACCTGTTGGTAAGTTAGTAATCAATTTTTTTGGTGATGAGGTTCACCTGTTTAACCATCCCTAATAAATCACTAATAATGGGTGTACACACAAATTATTAAACGTTTTAATAACAATTTGTGCTACACACAATCCTTATAATCAAATTGTACTCCAAAACATTCCGCTTGCTCGAGCCATGTTAAAATAAAAATATTAGCGAATACGAATCTATTCGAAAACTAAGCGAGCTGTAACGATTAAACACCGCTCATAAATTATCACTATCGTTGCTCAGCATGAAAGCAAAATCCTCGCGGCGGCCTGGGCAACCTTAGGGCATTCAAATAAACTGTTATATTTCTGGTCTAGTATTAGCCAGAGCATCCGCTTCATCGCAGTCGCGGGTGCGATATCAGATGAAAAGATGCATTATTTATTACTTTAACACTTAAACGTTAAAAAGTTTCCGATAAAAAAATAATCTACGCGAACAACTACCCTGTACGACAGAACTTTACGCAACATAAATTATCATTTCTTGCTTCGCGCTTTCTTTTCAATTTTGTAAAAATAATGAGTAACTAATATCCCCTAACTGATAGGCAATCAGGCGACACTACATCATCTGTTTGGCTCGCACAGTATGGAAAAGAAAGATACAGGCAAACGCGTGACAAAGAGTTGCGTGTCACAGTTATACTAAGGGCATAGAACATGATAGAACGCCTGAAGTAAAAACAAAAACAAGTTTTTCAATTGTTTGCATGAAATTGAATCCCTACAGTCGTTTTCTTTGCAACAAGTGAAGTATTGCCGCAAAAAAGACTTTTACCGCCGGTATCTATCTTACCGCCTCAAATAATAACTGACATTACATTACAGTATTCGCGCGTTGCGGTTGTAACCATGGTGACGGAATTCCAAGATGGCGGCTTATTGAAGCTACCGGACTGAAGGATACAGTTTGACGACAGTAAATATGGAGGAAGTGAAGCAGATTAACCATTATGTTTAACTCGTTCAAGTGGAAAGCTTGATTTTAAATAACCTTGATTTCGGATTATATTCGCTATAAGATTAGCTATTGGTAAAAAAGCGGATGTGTCACCGTTTAAGTATTCTTCGCCACACGCATGCGTTACGGTAAATATGAAGTGTGGGAATGGCATAATTTTAATAGAAAAAACAATAGGTATCCCGGCGGCACAATTAAAAAAAAAAGAGTACTAAGTGACAGCATTTTACCGGTTTTATTGTTAAACTTGTGCTTAACGTTTTACTTTAGCCGCCTATGTTTCAAATAGCTTCAATAAACATCAATTATATTATAAATTTCAAAAAATTCTATTGACAGCGCGATACAGGATGTTGTATTTACAGTCTGACACAAAAGAGTAGAAATTAAAAAGTGGCAATACTGTCGTGTCTTTTTAATCTAATCAATCTAAGAAAACGGGGACGTCAATACAGTATTGCCACTTTTTAATTTCTACTCTTTTGTGTCAGGCTGTACGCGCGACGCCATCCATACAGCGCCATCATTGGTAAACTATACTTTGTCCGGTCATCACGCCTAAACGGCTGGACGGATTTTAACAAATTTTGGTATAGTCCAGCTATCCGGACATCCAAAGATGGTTTGAGGATACTTTTTATCAGACTACGCTAAAGAAGCAAGTTTTAAGCGGAAGAAGTTGCGAAGTCTAGCGTATCCATATTTCAAAATTGCTCGGTTTCATGATAGCGAACGAGTGTTAACCCACACGCATCACTGTGTCTGCTATATAAGAGCAAATTGATTCTCGAGCAATATCTATCATTAGCTGAACTCTCACGCCACATTCTCGATCGACCTACTTGAACGATTCTCCAGCACGTATGGGACCATAGACTAGATATGAGTAATCATTGCATTTTTACAAACCGCACAAAACTAAATTTTATATTGTTAAGATAAGACTTCACTTTGCTGGCACATAGATTTTTAATACAATGTAATAATAAGACATGAAATAACTTGTGTAATAATTTGTACATTGGGCATTAAGATTATTCCAAAATTCCAACCATAACTGCAAATACGTAGAGTTTATAACAAAGCATTTCAATTAATTTATTTTCATTCATTTTTTTTTATGCTAATGACGGAACAACAAAACAAAACACGAATGATTACAATACTCGTTTTCATTTCCTCGTATCTATCTTACGATAGTCATGAAAAGAGAAACCTATTTTGTGTTTAATAGAGTTGCTTTTGCTATAATTATAGTGATGCGAACTAAAGACGGTGATTACCTTTGCTTATGACCATAGGGTAAAATTATTTAACTGGTCAATTTGAATTTGGAACAAGGACAAACGGTCGAACTGACAATTATTTAATGCCACATTGTGCCATATAAGTCGATCTCATTTTTCACAATCACAGTCATAATCATAATAATTGAGCTGGATAATTACAGAATCCAAACAAGACTAGAATTACCTACCTAGTGAGTTCAGAATTTTTCTACTTGGATTATTAGGCAAGTCTATATCAAGTATAAAGACAGCCAGACGTACATATGATTCCATAATTGCTCTGTGTTGCCTATTTTAAATGCAGAACTCTAAAAATCTTAATAACAACAAAGAATATGCGAAATGCTTTATGAATTATTTAAGCCACAAATCATTCGATTTAATTTTATGTAAAGCCAATGTACGCTCTCGCAGAAACAAAGCGCTTAACGTGATGACATGTGGCCATTTTAGGACAGGTACGGCCAATAATAAGCCACTAATTTCGTATCACCTTGTCGTTTTAAGCCGACTTAAAATCACGTCTCCTACGCAGAAAAAGTTGTAAACACTGAATGAGACAAAGTCATAGCTAGTTTTAAGGACCATAGATTGTGTAGTTATAGAGTCGACGTCGTAATCGTGAGTTCGTGACATTGCAATGCGTCAGGTGTCGACACCACAATTCAATTGTACGTTTTTTTAAAAGGTCTTTTCTTGTGCAGGTTTTGAGTGTGCAAATGGGCGTGAAGCGGACTACATTTAATTTTCAGTTACGCAAAGATCTTCCTCTGCGATGATAAGTAATTCGTAACTTGAAGAGATAAGTACCGAAAATGATGCATAACGTAGACATAATAGAGCTGAAGCCGCTATACCGCAGAATAAAAACATGGCAAGGGATAAAAAAGGGGAACCCATTTGAATAGTGTGTATACAGAAAAGTAATTTCAAGAATTAATGCAGCAGAGAGAAACCATTGAAATCTACGCGTTGCGCTATGCCATATCATGGATGCTATATAAAGTACATTCAAAAACGTCAGAAAACCGATAACGGATCGATACCATATCTCGATGCCTAATTTATCACCACGGCGTCTTTATTTAAACAAACTGTTCCGATTTTTTTTGCATTGGATTTCGATAAGTCATCGCCAGTTATGTAATTCAATGTTTTGTAATGCAAATCAAGTTTGATAATGATTGATGATCATTTTAATAAAATAATCGTTTTGTTAGAGGCTTGTTGAAACTTATTAGGTGTTATATTTGCATTATAAAATATGGAGATAAATTTTATATATCTTAATGGTTGATCAAAAAAAATTACAAAGTGACATCATAGTCCGACCTTGATTTAATAATAACTCGTAACGTTGCACATTATAAATTCAGGTCTCCACTGAACAAAATGTTCAACTCTAACAGCACAATACTTTGAAAGGCAAAACCTTAACACGACTATGTCATGTTTGTTGTTCCAGTTTACCTTATCCTACTATCACAACAATAATTTTGGATTACAAAGTAACGGTCACCAACCAGTTTTTCGTTTTAAAATGCCGTTTAAAACTCCGCAGGATATCGCGCGAAGGTAGACAAGATAGTAGACAATAGGTTTTCTACCGGTTTTAGTAGCAGTTAAAATTTTCTGGAAACTCAGAACCGGTAGGTACCATCCCTAGTAGAGTGCGCCGAAAGCGCGCCTGCGGCTCTCGCGCGCACTGTTTAATTTTCAATTTAGATCGCAATATGCGATGCGCCCAAACTGGCATCACTCGCGATAGATTTACGCGCCTTATTTATAACTACTTCAATATCGCGGGAATATATTAAAAGAAATTAACCCGCGAGTTATGGGGCAGATAAGAGTTAATGAAAGTTTACGCAGGGTAATTGTGGGGTGAGGAGATTGTTTCGGGAATTATGTTTGTGTGTATGTAAACAACTCGTTTGTATCCAAGCCAATTATTTCAATGACTTATATGTATAAAGGTTTGAGATTTAAATATGATTAATTATTTATTTTATAGTTATGATACAGCTTTCTATAATAAACAATCAAACTGAGCTACATATTCATGGAATATTTTACATTACTTTGAAACTAACAGCTTGTTTTTCGGATATAGGAAATCATAGCAATAAAATTGCAATAATCCATCAATCAATCGCCAACCATTTTGTTTTATGTGATCACTTTTATTCAGCTAATTAGTATCGATAAAATTGAACACATATCAATTGCGAATCGATTTCCTCTTGGACCGCTACTGCAGTAAAAGTTTTAAGCCTCGTAAGTACAAATGTAGGTGGATGGCTAGTTGGTCTGTACATTCCTTAAAGTCGCCGCCACGCTTTGTAGTACGGACTCTCACCGGCGCCGGCGCCACGGTACATGTGCCCAGGGCTTTAATTGGCAATAATAACTTTTAATTTCTAGACTTTCATCGTCCATTTACAGTAAACGACAAAGAGTAATAGGTACTCGGTTGCATAAATACAGAGTGATCAATCCAAATGTGACCTGTCCCTACTGACCCATTTGAATTGATCACCCGGTAGGTATAATGTAAGGTCTGGCGTCAGGTTTGTTATTAAAGGATTTTTTTATTTTGATGTCGTATAAGACGGCTCAAGTAAAATCAGTGTTATTGTTATGCCAAGTAGCAAAAAAAGCTGCAGAGGCGCTTATACAGCCTTTATTCAGCTAAAATTAGCAGTATAAGGATTATTAATCTTGCAGCTTGTTTGCTACTTGGGATGTTTATGATTGTTAAAGTATGAAACTAACCTTTAAAATACAGCTGCCGACAGTCTCGCTTTCGAGGACGGTCACGTTGTAGAAGGACTGGTCGAAGATCGGCTCGTTGTCGTTCACATCTAACACTGTCACTATCAAAGACGCAGTCGCAGACAGAGGCGGGGTTCCCCGGTCCTTCGCTACCACTGTCAGGCGAGGCATGGGATTCGTCTCACAGTCAACCTTGGTTTTAGTAGTCACAAGCCCTGACCGCTCATCTATAGCAAACCAATCGGATTGCGGAGTCGGAAGCAACGAATACCGAATCTCAGAATTCTCAGCTTCATCCACATCGGTAGCAGATACTTGGACGACTGGTGTACCAGGCGCCGCAGCTTCCAGCACGTTGGCTTTATATTCTGATTCAACAAACACCGGAGCATTGTCATTCACGTCAGTAACGCGCAGGCTTATGATCCTCGAAGCGTGCAGCGGAGGTGAACCTTTATCAGTCGCTACCACATTCAAGGTATACGACGACTGGGATTCTCGGTCCAATGGCAAAGCCACAACTACCAAGTAAATTATGTTGTCATGTGTTCGCAAATCAAAGTGACCGTCGCCTCCGCTGAGCGTGACGTTCACGTTTGAATATTCTGTCTTAGAGTCGGGATCGTGAACTGATATCCTGGCTACGAATTCGTCTAGACGCGCTGACTCTGATATTTTAGGTGTAGCGTCGTCGCTTAAGAATATTACATCGATAGTTGGTTGATTGTCATTGACATCTGTTACTCTGATGGATACAAACGTTGTAGTTTCCAGAGGTTGTGCCCCTTTATCCCTAGCTACCACCACCAGCTCGTGCAACTCTTTCGTTTCAAAATCTAACGCTTTATTCACAGTTATCTCACCAGTCTCAGGGTCTATCTTAAACATGTTCTCCTTATCACTCTGTCTTCTATTAATCGAATATTCTATCTGCCCATTTTCACCGGAATCAGCATCAGTCGCAGATACTTTCAGAACAGGCGTACCAACCGTAGCATTCTCCGGTATGCTTGCTGCATAAACACTCTCAGTAAAAATAGGTGGGCTATCATTAACATCTAGAATAGTTATATTTACAGACATAGTCCCTCGCAATGGAGGAGTACCTCCATCTAACGCCTCTATGACCAATTCATAGTGATCTGTTGTCTCCCTATCCAAGAACCCATTAATTTGCAAGTCCAGGTATAGCACTCCATCTCGTTCTCTATGAGAAGACAGCCTAAACGCATTATCAGTGTTCCCAGACACAATATTGTATCTCTGCGTATTGAACACTCCCAGATCCTGATCTTTGGCAGGATTAAGCTTCCTCTTAACATCCCGTGGAGTGTTCTCTGAGAATTCCACGTTCATGACGGGCGTAGGGAAAGTCGGTGCGTTATCATTTTCATCGGATACTCTAACTACGACTCTTATGTTGTCACCGGAATAACTTGCCGGAATAGCCACCAACGCGTAGGTGTCTCTATTTTCTCTATCGAGCGGGACTCTAGTCCTGATCTCTCCCGTATGGGGGTCTATTCTGAGATCGTCATTGACAGCGGAGCCCGGGACGGGAACTATGGTGTAGGGTGGCGCCGCGTCGGGCAGCTCGTCCCCTAGATGGCCGACCAAGGTGCCTGCGCGGGCATTCTCCCGCACGACGAATTCGCGCACGTGCTCACTCGCCGCGCTCGCAGCGAGCAGCAGTGCATACGCGATCCACATCGCGCTGATTTCACCGCGTGCACATCGTCACTTGCACCTGTAATAAAGAAAAGTAAGTTTATTACCTACTCGTTAAATAAAATGAAGCACGATTATATAAGCGACGATTTCAGTTGTATTTGAACTAAAATCATTATTCGCTCACAACTATGTATAATGTTGTAGCATCTCACGGAATACTACGGCATTGGTACACTTATATGTAATACATTTACACACTACATTAGATCATATACTCGTGGGCCGATACATACTCTCTCTCTCACACATTAATTACAAAGCGCGATAATTATAATATTGTCGAAACCATTACGTCACCCAAAAGCCTGTAGATATTTAAATTATACATGTAAAAAAACTAACTTTCGCCGGCTAAACGAGTCTGATAGTTAATTGCCCAGATCTCTATCAGCAGAATGGTAGCGATTCGATTTAGCTACACTATCGCAAACTTAATTCAAGCGGTGGCCAAAACAAGAATTAAGCGTAGCTACGTAGTAAATTAAAGCTTAGAAGCGATGACAGCGACTCCGCTACCGGCAAAATTAACTTTGCGTTGACGCATCTGCATCTCAAGCGCTCGAGAAAAAATATTTTAACTACAATCTTAGCGTCTTTAGGATTAGCCACTTTACAGCAACATTATAGAGTTGGATTTTGTGTAAACTAGGTGATGTGATGAGTTAGGAATTGCGGATTCTACAAGGCTGATTTGTCGCTGTTTTAATAGTCCAGGATATTATGTTGGATTCAAGATTTTACAGCAATAACGAATAGCGTTGTCAATCTAACTGTAATACAGAAACGAAGCCTAGACATGAATTGATGGATGCTATATACAAAAACGAGAAACTCGACGTTTTAGTAACATTATAAATGTCTTAATTAGTGTGATTAATTATTAATAGTTCACAATTTTTCATTTTGATATTACAGAAAAATTACTTATGTTAGTAATTTATTTATTTATTTGCAAAAATAAACATACGTTGTAGTTAAGGGACGGACTACTAAAACAGTGCATACAAAGATAAAAGCACTTTTGTTAAGTTAATTCTAAGTAACGGATGCCACTACTTTAAACCTAAAGCATAATATAAGATTTAAACCTGATACATGACCGTACAAACTATAAAAAAACTAAAAATTACCACCAAGAACAAAACCAACTAGTAGGTACCTACTTGAGAAAATTAAAAAAAGCCGTCTTATACTATGTTTATACCCAAACACCGGATTTAAAGTTAAACGATATAGAAAACTGGCATACAAGTATATCTTAATAATGTATTCATAGTAAACATGTATAAATTGTATGTAAACTAAAATATGTCAGTCACGTTCACGTACTTATCTAAGAATGCCTACAAATGTTCGCAATATTGATATCGACGAAAGGAACGATCGACAAAAACCAAGGAATGCCACATCAACATTTAAATGGAAACTAGTATTGAAAGATGGAATTACAACAATTCGTTTATTAATTTATGAATCGCAAAAAGCGCGTAGTTTTATAAGTGAAGCGGATGCCTAAGATTTATTTTTAATGAAATTATGAAGGAATTACTTGTATTTTTTTTGTATTTATAAGTGCGCATATTAAACTGACAAGCAGCGTATTAATAGAAATTAAGTTTTATCACCAACTTATTCTGAGCTAAATCTATGCCCCACTTCCGACGGGATAGGGTAACGAGCAAACATTATAATTAATCCAACATCCATCCATAATACTAAACATACATGTGTTCGGCAATAAATATTTTAATTTCATTAAACATTTACATTCCGCCACCTTTAGTAGTTAAATATATTGGTTAAAATTAAACTTGTAGCAAGTTTTATTTTAACCAATATATTTAACAATCACGTTACAGCAATGTTCGCATTGTTGTGTTCCGGTGTGGGGGTAAGATAGCCGGTGAAATTACTAGCATAGAGATATCTTCATCCTCCGGGTAGGCAAACACTTGTGACTCCTCTGGTGTTGCAGGTGTTTACGGGCGACGGTAATCGCTTTCCATCAGGCGATACGTTTGCTGGTTTGCCTCCTATGACATAAAAAAAGTCGCCACGCAGCTGCTACACAAGTTATCTAAATATTTATAGCATTTGTGAATAAATCAATACATACTTTTCGATATGCAGTTTTATCCCATTTACCCTTATAAAACCTATTGTTTGTAAGCTTACACTAACTTTAAATTTAAAAGAAAACGCTTCAATACAAAAGCGTGCAACCATGAATGGTAAGATACATATCACCGATTATAGCGAGCAATGAAGTAATTATTTTTTACCTCCGATAATATCCTCTTATGATTTATTGAAGAATCTTTTTTGACTCTTGTTCTTTAGTTTCAGTTATTAATTATGTCGTTTAACGATTCGATTAACATTAACATACTGGCTCATGAATACATTGAGCGGACACAGTTACAATTTTTCAAACACACCTACCTGGTAAATCTTTCATTTGTGTTTGTACTAGAGATTTAATGTATTTGGACACTTGTCCAAAAATTTCAAGGTATGAACACTAGAAGTATGTGAATGAACCTAATGTTTTTAAATTCTTACCAATATTACTTACTTACCTACATACAAAATTCGTTTTCATATTTAATTCATCCTTTTTCCTGAAAGAGTACTTTTATTGATTGATCGACGTAGCTTTAAAAAAAAAGTTTCACAGTACGTGTAGTAAAGAGTACTAAAGAGTAGTCAGCTCTAAAGAAATGTGACCTCTGACGATACAAAATCCTTCATATAAACTATTAGAAAATTCTAATTATGTGTTCAAAATTAGTTTTCTATGGAGAGGCGTAATTATTTCAGGATTTCTTTTTATGGGCGCGCGGCGTCCGTGCCTAAGGAAGAAAGAGACTAAACTTTTAAAAACTCTATGTCTGTTCATAACATAGTAACGGCTAAACGTATCTTAACAAATTTTGGTACAGGTATAGCTAGGATACTTGTAACCCGACTACGGTAAAATAAACTTTAACGCGATACAAAGAGTATATAAGCCAGATGGGCCTAATGTATAAAAATGTATAAGGTATAAAAACAGTAGTTGTAGGCAAAATATATACAGGGTACGCCTATTAAATAAGACGTTTTCAAGGATGTAGTGATAATAAGGCCAATTTTACATGATTATACTACACTTTCTAGCCGTATCTTCACAATTTATCATTATTGATGTTTCTTATCTAGGATTTTCACCAGCTCTGACCATACGACCAGATGTTAAAGTATGGCATATACTTAATAAGATTTTATAAGACATAATATGTAGGCGGATATATTAAGTAAAAGCTAACGGTTCCAAACTAATCACGTCGCCATTATCCGCCGTTCTTGTCATCGGTAAAAAACCGGTCTTTTTTCAACGGATTAACTTCTTATCTAAGATCTAGCTTTTTTCGTTGATAAGCCGTATTTGAGCTTATTACTGTCTAATTAGTAATTTTCGCCTACGCTCGCGCCGTTATAAATAAATTTTTAAGTATAAGGCACAATTCCATCATAGAGTAAATTAATTAATGATAAGTATTAAGTAGATAGGTAGTTATATTTAAATGTGATCATGCCTGTCACAGTATAAACGTTTTTATGCAAGAACTCTTGTAGACGGTTCCTAATGATTTTTAAAATAAGTTTCACCGCTAGGTCTCACGCAAAAAGCGTTCCGTACCCTCAAAAAAAATATCTTTATTTATTTATAGTGTATTGTGGTAGTTGTCATAGTACCTAATACATGCTTTATGAAAATTTTAAGGGTCTACTTATCCAACCGTTATTGCAAAATAACTTTTGGTATGTATTTTTTTGTAGTTGTCCCTTTAGTTTAGAAGTTTATTTATTTCCAATATTTGTTGTTATAGCGTATATCATTTTTCTGCGAAAATTTCACGCCTCTGCCTGTCACCGTTAGAAAGATGAGGAACCGGACGGACGGACGGACAGACAGTGGAGGCTTAGTAATATAAATAAAATAAATAAAATAAATAAATATTAAGGGACAATCATACACAAATCGACCTAGTCCCAAACTAAGCAAAGCTTGTACTATGGGTACTAGACGACGATATACATAATATATAAATACATATATAGATAACATCCATGACCCAAGAACAAATATTTTGCACAAATATTTGCCCCGGCCGGGATTCGAACCCGGGACCGCCGACTCAGTAGGCAGGTGTCTACCAACCGAGCCAAACGCGTCGTCAGAATAGGGTCCCGTCAGCACCTTGTGAGTATGGAACCCTAAAAACTAATACATATTGACATTTAGGTATATGATTATTGTAAAATAGAGCAGATGGCCGATGGGGCCGAAAAGTGCTCGAGTGGAGACCACGGACCAGCAAGCGCAGCGTAGGACGTCCACCTACAAGATGGACTGATGACCTTATAAAGGTCGCCGGAAAGCGCTGGATGCAGGTCGCTTCCAACCGGTATATATGGAGGTCCAAAGGGGAGGCCTATGTTCAGCAGTGGACGTCCTATGGCTGAGATGATGATGATGATGATGATGATGATGAGAGCTTTTTTAAATGTTTTGCCTTTAAATGATATTATATCATCACAACTAACTAGTCACTTTTTATTGACACTATATTTTGGAAATACCAAACCACTTTGTATTGTTTACGGAATGTGGTTTTGGCGCCATTTAGGTACGTAATAGGACAGAAAATAGGGGAATGATATCCTATTTTGTCCCATTGTTAACGCGTTGATGTCGTTCTTACAGACTTCCGAGTTGCGAGCGCGATAACTATAAGTATAATATCAGTCGCATCCAACTCGCTCGCCTTCATACAAAATTTGATTTTGGCTTTGCTCGAAGGTTGACTGTCATGGCATTAAGTCCGCCTTTTGTACGATAAGTTTTCTTTTGTGCAATAAAGATTAAATAAATAAATAATATTCGCTCGCAGCTCGCAAGTGTAATAAGGCCCTTACTCATCATAAATTAGTATTTCTTGCTCCTAGAGCCCGTTTGCTACTTGGGCAAGCAGGTAAGTTTTCTATTCCGCTCTAAAGATATAATTGGGATTCAAAAATAAAAATAAAAAAACGGAGAAAATACAATTAAAGCTCTGTAAACAGCCCAAGTAATAGAAAAATAAGCTTCTCTAATAGCAGCTTTCTCTAGGGAGGGGTAATTATTACCGGAAAAATCGCAGCGTGGCGCAAGCCTACAGCGCCATCTGTTAGTAGGTAAATTGTTCTTTGCCCTCTCGTCACATCGAAGTGGCTGGACGGATTTTATTGCTACTCCAAGTACTGTGATAGGCATAATTGTAAAACATGAGTACCTATGTAAAATGAGTTCTCTGTAATACATTAAGCAGTTTAACATACGAAACTAATATGCTATTAACGATTAGCCATCAATGGTACCAAAGCATTTTGAAAGTAACAAAACTTTCTGATTTTGGCATGTAGGTATTATGAGGCTGAGCTAAAATAATTAGCCGATCGATGTTGAGCCATATTAAGTAAAACAAGTAAACTGTCCAGTTCATAAAATTTTACACGACGTACTTATTTGCAAATCTTTCGTTTTACCCACAGTTGTTTAAAGTGGACTTGGATTTTATTATCACTAATAATGCGATCACTTCAACTGCTGTGTTTCTGGTTCCACGCAGTCGAATAACGGATCTTTATGATATAATTTGTAATAATGTTTTCACCGAGTGTTGACATTCATTTAAAAATGTGGAATTCGATATGAATGATTCACGTACAAAAACTGCATCAGTCTTCTTCCTCATCTGAAGGGATCTTTCGTAGGCTAAATGTTATTTTACCAATGCATTGCCACTGCTGTACCTTTGGCTTGAAGGACGTTATCACACATTAACGATCGGAAATCGTTAATATATGTATACACAACTAAAACAATTGACAACATTTTATATTCCTAACAGATGAAAACTAATATAGAGATCGAGATAGCTTCTACTCGTACTTACACGCTAAAATATTTATTTGAATTTATTTTCCTGTACCTATGTAGAAAAATACAAGAAAATACATAAAATAACCGAAACCTACGACAACTGTCTGGATAAAGCTGTCGTCTTTCAGCTATCCGGGAACAAAATAAGCTGTCAACAATGTGAACCAAAACCTCATTCGTTTTTTTTAATAGACACCCAGAGTAAAGTGACCTTTCTATTGTGTCATAGTTTACTCCAATTTAGGATGAGTAAAATAATCAGAAATCTCAGCAAAAATAAAAAACAGTGATTACAGTATCCTCTTTCTAAGCGGAATACGGAAAAGTAATAAACTTGTAGTCTTTAAATATGAACTTCAAAGTGGGATCTGGACAATATTTAAATGTGCCAATTTCATTGTTCCTCAGTTATAATATTATTATATTATGTACTTCATAAAATCTTATTTTCATTAAATCTAAATTTAACCTGACTTAAGTAATCTTCATTGAAAATATATTTGGAATGATTATTATTTGTACACTTGGGAGGTAACACAAACAGCTCAGGTAATAAAAGGTATTTAGGGCAAAGACAAGTGTTGTCTTTGTTAAAACCCCGCTTTATCTGGCACAGGTAGGTTGGGAATAGAAAAAATAAACATCCCGCCAAAAAAAGGTAACAGCTGATTTTCGCTATTAGCTACGATTATTCATATTTAAAATTATTTCTAAAATATGGTATAGTAGTTAGGTGATGATGACTTGTCATTTAATACATGCATATTTATTGTCAATTAATCCATTTACCAAAATCAAAATTAGATACTAACAGAATTACAGTAGACATGTTATTCGAAGTTATAGGTAAAAATAATATTATAGGTACACACGAAGCATTTGACAACTGCAGCAAACCATGATCACAATAAGAGCCAACAATAACATTAACTGCAATTGAACTATGATGGGTTTTCTTTAGCTAACATAACCATTTTACCGAGGCCTGTATCCGGACGACCGTCCATTAGCCACTCTAATTACTGTGCTATATAAATAAGGAGAGGGAGCTCAATTAACTCTGGTCGAGACTGGGTCGGTTTGTGCCAATAAAATTCACATTTTATGATCAAAAATAATACGTCTGTGTACGTGCTATGCTCCGTAATGCCGCAATAGAAAAGATAACCTTAAGTAGTATCAGAACATTTTATTTTAAGCAATTCTTACTACATGGAATAAAAGCTTGTAATCGCTCGGCCCTTAGGGCGGTGCTTCCCGATGGGCCATATCAATCACGATAAAGGAGGTATCTTGTCTCACCTACAGCCCGACACAAAAGAGTAGAAAATAAATGAGGGCGCCACTTCCTTCGCAACTGTCACATTTTTGACGTAAAGTGCTTGAATATGGTAACAATTTTGTATGAAAAATTTTAGTTCCTTTTTCATCCGTTTTCTACTCTTTTGTGTCGGGCTGTAGCTAAAGTGATCGGTAGAACACTAACAATTATTGTCTCTTACAAACGTTTTAATTCGTTCATTTGTTTCTACTAACTTTAAGTCTTGCCTTGGATGTATTAAGTTTTTCAAGTGATACAATTGAAAACGAAATCAATAATATCAGCAACTTTTTGTTGATGTTTATCGTTCATTAAATTAGTTTGGTGTATGGTTTCATTAAATCTTTAAACTTTTTGGGAGTTTTAGAGTTATGTTCAGTTCATATAATTATTATTTATAAATAATCTGAAATGTCCCATGTAATTTTTGAATCATTGGCGAGGAGTAACTAAATTCAAATTCAAGTAATTAGAACTCCCATTTAATAACTTTGGTACACAAAAACCAACCCTAATGAGCAATTATGAAATTTTGATACCAAAAGTGTCGCCAAATAAAAGCAATTTCTAAGCAAATTATCGCGAAGAATGCAGCGCGCGCGTCGCTCGCGGCCGACATCAAAAATGTCCAAATTCGAACGTCCACACGCTATGCGCGCGGGCAAGACTTACTGCACGATCTTTACAGAAGAAATTCCAATTTTAAACTTTTGTCTGGTTTTTTGTTTATTGTAAACGTTTTTGGTGGAAAGTCGGCATTGTAAAAATGCTTTAAACTTAGTTTCTTATGAGGTTCACCTGTAATAGTGATTAAGGATTAAATACTATCAATTACTGTGCTTTACTATATATTTTACAAAAAAAAAAAAACGAATTACAAGCGAAAAATAACGTTTAGGATAACTAATCAAGCCCCTAAACATAATTCAAGTCCTGTCATTAAATACCTAGTATGTGGTATAGTAAATATTAGATTTTTGAATGTCAAAAATGTCATATTGAGGTAATCGTATTATGTATCTAATATTGCTTTGTTATCGATATAATAAACGTGGACTTATATACACCTATAACATATTATTATGACACCTTAGTATCCTGTGTTATCTTTACCATCTCATTCAAATAGCTTAACTTTTAGTATTATATCCTTATTCAGAAGTATTTATTCATCGTTCTCACTTGAATACCTGTGTAATAAAAACATCCGTAGGTATAAATCGGGTAACAATCTGTCCGTAACATCAAATGGCACATTCCTCTTAAATATCAATTTCATTAACATCAAGGAAGCATTTCTATATTTTTTAGATCGCCATGCTCTTGTCAATATTCCATTTCACTTCTATTACTCTAAATTGGCTTAAATAACAAGCTACTATTACCAATTCAAGCCTTATTCTATCGTGTAATGTTAAGAAATTGAATTATTTTGTTTGCCGAGATAAGACTCGAGTTTCTTGAAGATTCTTCTGTGTCAAACAGATTTGGGCTGCACAATGGGCACTTTAGTAAATTCGTTACGGATGCGTTTGAACCATTTGCATTCAATCGCCATCTTATCGATTTGGACCACGTGGAGTAACCATTGCTCATTATGCAATTGGTAATTTTGAAATGACAGTATGTGTAAAGCTAGGTTTAGACAACGACACCTTTGGTGAAAAAGGTACACTCAGTTAGTGTGTGAACGTCACAGTGGTATGGAGAACTCAGTGAGAAACATTTTTGTTACACCTTTTTGGTATCATTTTAGCATATAGTAGATTACCACAACAATGTGGACCAGAACAGAAACCATTGTCAATCTGTCAGCTTTCCTTACATTTACAAAGAGGCAGATTAATACTTTGACGACGCGGTTGGCGCAGTGGTGGTGCAGCTACTGAGCCGACGGCCCTGGGTTGGAATCCCAGCATGGGCAAATATTTGTGTGATGAACTAGAATATTTGTTCCTGAGTCATGGATGTTTCCTATGTATGTATTTATCTATACATATATGTATGTATATCGTCGTCTAGTGTCCATAACACAAGCCTACGAGTACTAGAGCTTACTATGGGACTAGATCGATTTGTACGAGGTTGTCCTATATTTATTAATTATTTATTGCTATTCACTAATACTAACTCAATTTACCTTCCAAATTCTCACGGAATTTTATGCTTCAAAGATTTTGCTTTTTTATTATAAACGTGAATATCTATTTGTTGCTTATTGATTGGTCCTGTTATTTTATTACGCAAACAGATCAACAACAGAGTCGGGGCTGAAGAATGGTAAATGCTACTTTTTACCCGGAAAATGTGCAGTTACGAAAAGAAGCAACATACCTTCGGAAGCCTGCCTGCGCGGGAATAGCAAAAGTAAAACAAAGTGATTTTATTGAGGCATTACAGCTGAATCAATGTTCCAATGATCTCAGGCGTTACATTGCAACATCGGATTGCATTTTATATAGCATCGTACGTACTGGTATATAATACGGCTAATGCATATGTATCCCCGTGACAAGCTTTGGTGCGGGTTCGGTCCCGGCGCAAACAAGTTTTGCGCGTCCTAAGGAACATTGTTAACAGTATTTTAAATTCACTTGGACGTACACAGCGAGCGAAATGATTCTTATTTGATTTAAAATTCTTTGATCAAGAGAATGGTTAGTCCTATCCCTTTTCTCGTTTCATTCGTCACACTATTAGCGACGGGAAAAAATAATAGCAATTTGTATAATGTACCTTTTTTACAGTCTGACCAAAAAGTAGAAATCAAAAAGTGGGAATACTGTGTCGTCCCCGTTTTCTTAAATTGATAAGAAAGGGACGACACTTACTAGCTAGCTTAATCTTAATTTTACCTGCCAAATCTAGGATGATGGTAATTCGGTGAAAAACGTCGTTACCTCGAAAGACATGAAAAAGGGCTGAGTCAGAGACTGATTGATGCTGGTTTTTTAACCACATTAAATTAACATAACAATTAGGTAAGTAGCTATATGAAAGGAATTTATATACCTGGTAAGTGAGAACACAGTGACTTTTAACAAGTAGGTGTTAATTGACATCAGTATAGAATAATTGATTATTATAACATTTATTTACTTTACCTTTCACTTATAATATAATCTAAGTTAAGAATTTGTAGTTAGTTATTTTAGTGACAATACAAAAGTATAACGTACTTTATTTTGTGAACATTATTTGATTGTAATATAACTGAACCACATTTTAAACGAACTATAAACTATAAAACTTCGTATCTCTATTAAAGTAAGTTAACAGCGCAAGAATAAAGTTATTAAACATTATTTTTGTAATCTCGAAATAACAAGATAGTTTAATCAGTGAGTTTAATTACACGCATACACATCAACAAGCAGATTTGTCCGTTAGGGACACACAATTTCATTAACTGTCATTTTATTTTCAAGCAAAGTTGTAATTAACCATAGTAGTATGAGGTCGAAAAGGCCTCAAACGCAATGAAGTTGTTAAGAGCCTCAAGTGTAAGCTTCCACCCCAACCACATATATTTACGTTTAGAACATAAACGTATAGAGCTGTATAAATTCAACGCCATACCACGTTTTGGATCTGCCTATTCTAAAGAATGTTATAACAAAAAAAAATTTTTAACAAAAAAAAGAACCGACTTCAGTAAAACTTAAAAGCCGAAAATAACCCGTTCAAGTATACAGATTACATTTGAGTCACCCTTTGAAATCGATCCCAAACCACTCAGTTATTACATTTATATATTAAAGTTTACGTGAGGTTTGGCACCGACTTCAAAGGGTGACTCAAATGTAATCTGTATACTTGAACGGGTTATTTTCGGCTTTTAAGTTTTACTGAAGTCGGTTCTTTTTTTTGTTAAAAATTTTTTTTTTTTCGCTTTTTAGTGATTCATATAAAATACTTATGGCGGGGTGATCAGGGAGGTCTTGAAGGCATGCATCTCGTTTGAATTATCTCCTAACTCCTAACTGTTAAGGAGTTGTACTTTCCATCATCAGTTCAGCATGAGAAGATGATGACTACCATATGCAAATACTTAAATAATTTTAGAAAATACATGAAAAATATTATGAGTGCCTATAAAATTTCAGTAATTCCTTCGATTCCTTATGGATCTCGTCATCCGATCTTCACCAAAATTTTATGGGACCAACCTTGAGATGTCTATTCATGAACCTAAAAAGAATTTTCCAAATCGACTCATAAATGACGGAGTTATGAGGTAACAAACATTAAAAAAAAAAAAAAAAAAAAAAAAAAAAAAAAAACATACAACCGAACTGAGAACCCCCTCCTTTTTTTGAAGTCGGTTAAAAATGTAGTCTGGCTGCGCGTGAACTAGTTTTTGTTGGGCGGGCAAGAACTATATCGTACGTTTAATAGACTGCCCGGACTATTAACTGATAATGTATTGTTAATTAAGGCTTAAGGTTTCGCGAGCGGTAAATGGAATGATTGGAATAGCAGATATTTAAAATATCAGAAGTACGAGTATGTGGGAAAGATTTGTACGTGGACTCTACATATAGTTTTACAAAACATAGTAGATATATTATTTTTTAGGGTTATGTGTACGTATGTGTGTCTACGCGGATTTAGCACCCCGAAACGGCTGTAGAGATGTAGTTATTATAAGATTTTTGGCTTCTGTACATGGCTCAGCGGATCTTGTTACTCGCATATTATCACTTAATGGCAGCAATATCCGCTTGCCTTTTGTATCTGAGGCCTTTGAGAAGTGGGGAATGTCCTGTCCGACGGATGACCGGCCAGACAACTTGGTGGCACAGAGAGGGTGGGACGATATCCTCTGCAAACTATCCTACTCGCGTTTATTGGATGACGCTTCAGGAGCAGATTTAGCTCGTCTCAATGCGGTTGCTAAGCCAGAATCTGGTGCATGGCTCCATGCTTTGCCGTCTCCTCAGTTGGGTACACTGCTTGATAACGACTCGCTAAGAATAGCAGTGGCCCTAAGACTGGGAACCAAGGTGTGTGAGCCGCATCGCTGCATTTGTGGAGTTATGGTGGAGGAAAATGGACACCATGGCTTAAGTTGCCAGAGATGTGCAGGGCGTTTTTCGCGCCATCATTCTATTAACGAAATTGTCCGCCGAGCCATGGTGTCCGTTAACATCCCCTGTGTGTTGGAGCCCCCTGGTTTATCTCGAACGGATGGCAAAAGACCGGACGGACTTACGTTGGTTCCATGGCAGCGAGGGCGTTGTCTTTTATGGGACGCAACGTGCGTTAGCACTTTTGCTCCGTCCCATTTGAGGCAAACCGCGAGGTTGGCGGGTTCAGCGGCGGAAACAGCCGCTAAGATGAAACACGCCAAGTACGCAGCCTTAGAGTCGATGTACGATTTCGTACCCGTCGCTGTGGAAACGGCTGGACCTTGGGGTAGTGAGGCTCGCGAGCTTTTTAGGGATTTAGGGCGGCGATTGAGAGAGAGGGGCAACGATCCTCGCTCTGGGTCATGGTTGGTTCAGCAAGTCTCCATTGCCATTCAGCGGGGCAATGCTGCTAGCATAATGGGGACTTTTGGACCAAATATGGCCTTGAGAGGGGATTTAAGAGATTAAGTTTTCCTTGACGAGGCGTGTTGCGGATTTATTTCATGTCATTTGATTCTGACGAAGCTTGTTGCGGATATACTTTGTGAATTGCATGCATTATTTTTAATTGACGAAGCATGTGGTGGATTTTTGTTTGTTCATAGGTGTCGGTTTTATTATCAATAAATCTTTTTATAAGATGCATGAATTAAGTTGTGAGTGCTTCTTGCCATTAAACATTACAGTTTGTCGAGAATATAATAATGTTATAAATTGTAATTATATAAGTTACATATATAAAAAAATGATTTGAGTAGACTGGTGGCTAACCAAGAACATTTATAGGATATCTTTAACCGACTGCAACGGAGCAAAAAGAGCTCAATGAGGTTTTCTTTCGTGCTGACACTTTTATTAAAACTACTTAGGTACTTCTACACTACATAAACATTAAATATGTGTGTATGTATATATATATATCGTTATTATATGTAGGAATAGGTAGGTAGGGTATATTATAACTCCTTGATTTGTGTCTGATTCTTTTTTCTTTACGTTTTTAATGATCCTGCACTAAATGCTAGTTTCTGTTTAGCCCCGTGGTTGACTGGTAGACCTTATGGCATTAAGTCCGACATTTGTACTACTATTTTGTACTAATAATGTGCAATAAACCATTTGGTGAATTAAGTTAAGGAAGCTACTAAAATAACTTGGTACATTTTTTTTTATTATCCGTGTATGTGTTGAAAAAAGCGGACATCAAACTAAAGCCGGGAAATCCACCAGATTATTTTAGACTACAAAATAAGAAATTAATGAATAGATAGGTACCTGCCTGAAATTTGTAGTTAACAGTGACTCTATTTACATTTTAAACAAATATTTCAGGTGCCATTCTAATTAATCGTTTTTAGAAAATCCCCTGAGAGCATGTCGAACCTTCCTCAGTGTTTCATAGCAGTTAGTAGAAAGAAAAACGTCTATGTTGTTGGACTTTTTTCAAATTTGAGTACGGAGGAACATGACGGTGCCTCGTCTATTTACGGTAATTATTGTTTTATAGTTATGAAATGCCTTTGAAAGGAAGGGAGGGGAATAATTGTGTCGTATAAACTACCTAAAATCTACTTTACTTCTACTTTAAGCAATTTTCAGTCCGTTTGTGTACATGTACTTTGTACTATGTCTTACACTTTGTGTGCTGTATTTTGAATCGTCTTGTACTTTTATCTAGGTGCCGTAAAGTCCCACTTTCATTGTAGATGACTTTTCATACTGCAAAAGCTCAACCATACCATTCATATTAAGATTATCATAAGACCATTACTATAGATATAGAAGTTTATAGAGAAAGTAGTTGACAGACGCGCATTTAACTGCAGATAGGTGGAAGTTTTCTCAAGATTCTTGATCCTCTTTTGCACACATCCATGTCTTTTAGGGTTCACGAGTGTAATCTTAGTAATATAAATAATGTGAGGTATAGGATAATTAAAATTAGGAATAACTCTAGCTTTGTTTAGTGGGTGGTTGTATTCACTGTTGAAAAGTGGATTTAGTATTAAAGATTGAGCTTTTCGAAACTAACCGGCAGGTTAAGTTTGTTTGCCTGTTAAGTGGGTCGCAAGTTCGATTCCCGCTAAAGCTTAAAGTTCATTTTATCACATGCAAGTCAGTGTCGCACATAAATAAAACATTTTAACCCACACCGTGTTGTTATTTATGTAGATAATCCTAATTGAAAGCTCTGATAGTAGTTTCATTGAAGTTGTTCGTAAACTTAAACCAACCTCCAAAGTTTAGCACCGCATCAAAATAATATCAATCCACAAAACACAGTATCAACTCAGAATCAGCACTTGAACCACTGCAATCCGGACACTGGTTATCACTTAAAATTCACTGAAAAAACTGTCAAATAAGTTCGCGCGTGCGCCGTAGCCCTGCGCCCGAGACTCGGAAGGCACTGCCGCTGGACGCAGCGGGAAAGGGGGAGGGGGCCGTGGGGGCGGGGTGGGGGGGCTCGCCCCCCTGAGAACAGGTTGCCTCGCATACCGTTTGAGCG
Source organism: Apotomis turbidana (assembly GCA_905147355.2). Classification (NCBI taxonomy): domain Eukaryota; kingdom Metazoa; phylum Arthropoda; class Insecta; order Lepidoptera; family Tortricidae; genus Apotomis; species Apotomis turbidana. Next base: position 20,775,576 of record LR990281.1, on the reverse strand, counting down.
CCAATTTTGTAGCTCTCGGATAAGGACGGAGCTTAGAATGTTTGGATGAGGCTGTGCTTTAAGCTCGAGTTAATGGTGCGGCTTCTGGTCTGGTAGTTTCGCGTCATATGATAGCGTTGAAACGTTATCGGACTATTTAATATCTAGTGTATACTATTAAATAATAATATTTAGAGTTAATAACTATCTAAGCATAAGATATCTATTTTACACCTTAAAATGTATGTAACCTACTACTGTTAGAGCGTTGCTAGAAACTTTAGAGTACCCATGAATTAATGCTTTTAAGGGTTTAACGATTTTTTATTCGTAATTGTAGATTATATTTTATATTATTAGATCGTAAATAAAAGGATAGCCCCTGTTCCCTATGTGTGTTATATAGTATTATAATTGTAGGCGCAGGCATCTGAATCGTAGAATTTCAGGAAAGTAAATTTTTAGCACAGGTTATTTTTTAGTCCAGTAAAATTATAGAAAACTACGTCAAAGGACATGAACAGATTGTATATACGTTGCTAGTGTGCATCTGCACAGTTCATGACGTGTATGAACTTTTCAGCTATTACGTTAAATCGGCATACTTTTCCATTATCATTATTATAGTCCCGCTTTTTGCAATGAATACGTACGGAGGATTGCTTCAGAAAGATCGCTGTTTAATAATAAGACCGCCTCTTGTTTAATGTTTTTCCAATAGTTTATAAGTAAATGAAAATATTACCCTCCAACTCATAAAAAGTGATTAATTGAATCAGGCGTAAAGCAATATTATTATTTTCATTCATAAAAAGTGATTAAACGACTGCAAAAACAGCCTCTTATAAAATTTTGTATAAGAAAAAAACGCAGATAACTAAGAGTAAATGGTAAAAGACGGTACAAGTTAGCGTAACACCAAAATACGTTAACGTACAAAACTGACTAATATTTTCCAACTTATTTCCAAAATAAAATGTAAGTGGGCTGGGCATATAAGTCGTAGGAGTGACGGTAGGTGGAGCCACAATGGCGACTTAGGCAGAAACGCAGAAACGTGGGCCGACAGCCAGCGAAATGGTCTGAGATGTGGTTAGAAAGATGACAGTGTTTATAGCCAAAGAGCCAAAGAGAAAAGTATGGCGTGTAAATGAGGAGCCTTACAGTCAACAGTGGGTGAATATGTTAAATAATATGTTTTTCATAACAAATGTGCCTAGAGTATTCTATTTGAGAAGTTCCCCCGATTCCTCAATCCTCATAGATCCCATAATTAGATCTTTACCAAAGTTTTACAGGACCAAAACTTAAACAAAAAATATTTTTCGGAATCGGTGTATAAATGACGGAGTTGTGAGGTAGCAAAATTAAAAATAAAATAAAAAATACAACCGAATTGAGAACCCCCTTTTTGTAGATTAAAGATATTTAAAAGATATCTTATTAAACCTATACAGCCACTCTTCTTAGAACATTATCTTTATTAACATTATACTGAATATAGGTACTTATTATACCTACATATGAATATTTATCAATCAAGCATGTATTATTTGAATATAATAAACACAATTAAATTTTATAATTTGATAAATTTTAAGCCTTAAATACAAAGATCAAAGCTTAAAGAAAAATTGAAAAAGGAGCTACCTGGGGAAAGAGAATCGATAACTTTTGTAAGTACAAATAATCATTTGTGACTCGGCCTTTTTTTTTTAGTACAAGATTAAGGAGCTTCGTTTCAAACTCCGAATTAAAGCAATGCGCAGCCGCGTAAAAAATATAAATACGCCATTCTGTCTTATTTCCAAACTCTTCTTATTTAAGGATATTTTATTACTAAATACGTTAAGGTATGTATTTAAACATATTTTTTCCATGTAGCTTAAAGTACCTAGTGTTTACTCGCGTGAAAGCGTCAGAATTCAGTTAACAATGTAGGTACGGTAAGTATCAAAACAGCGAACTGCAGAATTATACGATACTCGTTTATAGTCATTTCATACTAAAATTGACACCTATTTTTAATGTGGTATCATTGATTTATGCTTTGTGGATGATCGAAAGCTTGACAGTTTGAAGATAGTTTAGATTTTTTTTTTACTTTCTTCACATTACTCCTTCCATTTTTTTCCGTAAGTGTTTCTTTCGTAAAAAAATATTTGCGAGATGCGTTGTAGGTACATTGTACAAGTACATATATGTAAATACTTTTTATGACACAAAAAAACATTTCTTTAGAAGGTGGTAAAGTGAGCGAGTTGTAAATTTTAAAAGGTCGATTTGTCATCTAATTACTGTACTGTTTAGTTTTTGGAGCTGCATTACAGGAAATATATAACATTTCCACTTTCAATACTCGTAAGCTAACTTCTTCATACCAAAAGTTTGATTGCCGCATTGTTCCCTTCTTAGCTCTGCGACAGGATAGGTTTTATAGGATTGGAGTTGTCATCGACAAGAGCGGTAGCGTGTTTGTTTACTCGCATTGTGCGAGCGCCGGGGACGCCAGGCACTCGTGACGTGAGGTCCCATGGTGGTATGTGTTGAGGACTAGACTAGAGCAAGGAGAACGAAAGTCACATGGAACATATGGGCATCTTAGGAGACGATAAAAAAAATGATTTTTGTAACAAAAAGTTGTTAACTCGCATTGTGCGAGCGCCTGGGACGCCGGTCACTCGCGACGTGAGCTCCCATGATGGTTTGTGTTGAAGACTACACTAGAGCAAGGAGAACGAAAGTCAAATGGACCGTATGGGCATCTTAGGAGACGATAAAAAAAATGATTTTTGTATCAAAAACTTGTTTACCTACTCGAATCGTGCGAGCGCCGGGGACGCTGGTCACTCGCGACGTGAGCTCCCATGATGGTACTGTGTGTTGAGGACTAGACTAGAGCAAAGCGAACGAAAGTCACATGGACCATATGGGCATTTCTAGGAGACGATAAAAAAATGATTATTGTATCAAAATGTTGAGCCCATGCAGTAATATGCTAAACAGGAACTGTAAATTTATGGAGATATTGAGTTGCAGGTTTTTTCTGAGCCACTATGAAGTGTGAAGGCTCTTCAGTGTATCTGCGGCAACAACCCGGCGGGACTGTAATGTTCTTGCCTGATGCCGCATTAATTTGTATAAGAAGCCGTTGATATGAATCTTACATTTTTGACACTCGGAATATTGCTGCATCTGTACCATACCTACCTCCGTGCTACCGGGTGTAGGTTTTATCCAATTGAGTTGTCATCCACCAAAGGGGGCAATGACAGCAACATTGACATCCTTAGGAGAAATTAATATATATTTAATATTCTTTATCGCCTATCTAGTCGTGGTGTTGGGGTCTCATTGGCCTGGATACCCAGTCACGTGGGTATTCGCGGTAATGAGACTGCAGATCAGTGTGCTAAGGATGCGGTAGTTAGTGGCTGCCTCTCAGCATATAGATGTTACTATCAGGATTTGGTCTCTTTAGCAAAGGTTCATCTCGATGATGAGTGGTTCGTAGAATGGGCTCGATGCAGGCAAACTAAAGGTTTGAATTACTCTGACATTCAGGACAATATTCCAGTAAAGCCTTGGTTTTTTCGATATCGTGATGCAAATAAAAAAGTGACTTCCTCCATATGCCGGTTACGTTTGGGACACTCGTGTAACCCCGTCTTTCTTTTTAAAATTCATGTTAAAAATAACTCTTTGTGTGAATGTGGGTTGGATGAAGGTAATTTGGATCATTTATTTTTTGAATGCAATAGACTTTCTTCATCTCTGTATGACCTTCTTCCTCCATTCATCCCTCGCCCTGTAAATTTCAAGTCTCTTCTTCGTTTAGTTTTCACACCATTCATCTCTATTTTAAGTGACTTTATGAAAAATAATAGTATTCATCTTTAGTTTCCCGTTTGTCTCGTTTTTTTTATATAATTGATTCATTACGTTGTATGTTACAGCATTCTGATTTGTTTACCTATTGGCTGTTTTGTTTTGTTTACTTATATAAATTAATATTCTTGCTTTTTTCAAAACTTGGCATCAAGCAGAATTAAAACGCGCCTCTGCATAACTGACATTGGCAAAAGCCTCGAGCTGCCATTCTCGGCTTAATAATAATAATATATTTAATATATAACCTCCTAGGACCCCCGGTACAAAATTTTGTACATAATAAAGTTCACCCTTCGGGCCCCAACATATAGCAGATTGCGTAGTAGTAAACGCCGAGAGTGCATATTTTTGTACTAAATGTTTAGGTTCACCGCTTTTAAATTTGAATCTTCGCGGGTTTATTTTGACAGTCCATGGAGTAAGTGTGTTCTCTTTTTAAGCATTTGAGTGCTTACCACAGTCAAATAAGTGTCACCTATCAAAACCACGAGAGTGACGGTGTAACCATGACGTCTACTCGCCGAAAGGGTAAGTTTAATCTTGATATATTTTGATAATCTTTGTTGTTTTCATCGTAGTTTTGTGGCCAGTATGTGCGCAAAGGATGGAATATTAAAAAAAAATTGAAATTTCTAAGGCTGGAGCTAATAAGCCGGATTGCTGGGTGGCAATATGTATTTGTTCAAAATTTTGCACTTTGGGTCTCAATTGGGCCATTTTTTCTAGTACACGAGCGAGTCTTCATCGGAATTGTCATCAGAAGACGATTTGCCACCTCAAGTCTGTCAAAGTGAAGGCCGGGTCGTGGTCGTGTATCTGTTGGTCGCGGACAAAGCACTCGCGGACGCGGTAGTCGTGGGAGAAGCCGCGGCCGTCGTAGAAATGTTTGCGAAGAGGAGGCTGATCTTTTGCTACAGAATCATCGAATCTATTGAAGTATATCGTGTAATTCTATGGAAACTTTGTTAAACTGTATTTTTGACAAAGATGTTTAGTTAAAACTTTCATATCTTTAATAGTTTGTCTAATTTTTTCCCTAATTATGTTAGTGAGCTTAGTTACAACTCAAGCCTCGTGTACAAACTCCATGATAGTTGACATGGAACTCAGACCCCATGTACATTTTTTTGTACAAAAGATGGGACAATTTAATTAATGTCATAGTGTTCTTTACATACCGTCTATACATCTAAAATAGTATCACACCCAAAACTCGTCTCATTTTGTAGTTGTGAGGTCAAGTATGTTCAGGACTGACAGCAAATATTTATTATGTACAAAAAAATGTACAAGCGGTGTCTAGCAATTCGACGCCAAAAAAAATCTGGGTCTCAGGAGGATAATATCAATTTGAGATATTTAATTAAGTGAGGCTCGAACAAAACAATCGACGATCTATACCTAGGTCATAATGGCACGTAGTTTTGTGTATATGCGTCATCTCATACAAATTTGTAGAATCAGGCCATTAGGTTATAAAGCTCGTAACCGATAACGCCGATGTGGTATGACCTGCCCCTGATAACAACTTGTATGTTAAATGATGTATTAACTTTTAACGCTCAGAATATTGTCTACCTTGTTAGTTTACGTTCCGCGGCAGGAAGAGGTTTTATCGTGTTTGTTGCGTCGCATTCTGCAAACGCCAAGATTTCCACCCACTCGCGACTCACAACCTGAATTTCTGAATGATCCCAAGATTTGGTAGGTATCTATATTTTTTCAAGAAGAGAATAAGTTGTTCAAATGCACTGAAATACACAAGCCGGTGGGAAGCTAGTCATATGGGAACGACCACGCCACTTTATCCTACATAGAAATTGTACCATAAAATAGTGTAAAAAAAAAACAGAATTTTCAGAGAATTTTTTCAACGTTTTGGAAACTTTTGAGTAAGTGCAAAAGGGCGAGAGAAGGCGCGGTAGACTTCCTCAGGAGACAGGTCAGAATAATAATGTCTTATTTATCTACATATAAATAAGGTCTACTTCATAATCATAAAGCTTCACATAGCTTTAACTTTACCCGCGTCACAAACAACCAATAGGTAGTATACAGTCAAAAGAACCTTCTATAGTGTTTAAGTCTATGGCCAGTTATAAGGTATTATGACATTTTAGGTACCTAGGTATAGGTATTTTTTTATCATATTCTGAAAGTTGGTCATTGTATATCCATGTAGCGGGTAGAAATTGACCCCTTGTCGACCTAGGGTGTAAAATTAATTTGAAAAAAGAGCACTAGGGCCTGCACAGCAAATCCAAATAAGTTTCACGGCAGTCGGCAATGGAACTAACTTGTACAGCCATGAAAAAAAACACTAAGGGTTTTTATAGTGTGGATGATATATTATTAAAGTAAATTAATTGAAACAACATACCATTTTTGTTTTTAAACAGAACTGTGTTTTTATGAAAATCAATAAATAAATTGAAACATGGTTCAATACAATACAATACAAGTACGCTTTATTGCACACCAAAAAACATTTACACAAGAAGTTACAAATAAACAAATTAAAAACGGTAGTGTTAGGTGTCTGTTTATTTCGCTGGCAATATTAATAAAACGCGCCAATATTATTTTTAGTCTGGTAACATTTAGAAATACCCGCCAAAGCTGTCGTCACAGGACGAGTTTATAAAAGACCAAACACTGGGCTGATAGGGGCATTCTCTCGTTGCGACTGGTGAAGTGTGTACTGATTACCTTACCTTGTATTAAATGTGAAAGAAATAAAATAAAGATATCAGTTGTCCTGAACAAGTGTTTTATTCAAATAAGTGGAGTTTACAACAAATCAGAAAAGTGGGATTACCAACGCTTATACCACGTAAGTACACGCCTATGATTTCATTTCATCTCTAATCTGATTTAAAAGTGATATTAGCTTCAAACTATTAATATTAAAATATTTATAAAGGCATAAGAAAACCACAAATGGTCCATATGGTGTTTTCATTCCGGTAAGGTTACCTTAAGTTTAGTGGCACCATGTAATAACCGTATTTATCGTTACGGAGTTATTCCGGAGATTTATACGGTTAACCACACATATTCATCTTGCCAGGGGTACTCTCTGGAGATAAAAATGTGTTGTTATTACAAATTGGTGGTTTTAAAATGTAACTGTATTTATCGTTACGGAGTTCGTCCGGAGATTTATACGGTTAACCACACATATTTATTTTGCCGGGGGGACTCTCTGGTGATAAAGATGTGTTGTTTTCGACAAGTAGGTGGTTTCAAGATGTGGCTGTATTTATCGTTACGGAATTATTCCGGAGATTTATACAGTTAACCACACATGTTTATCTTGCCAGGGGGACTCTGGAGATAAACATGTGTTGTTTCGAGAAGCCTATTCAATGCGATGGGTCCAATTACTGTGAATGCAAATACTATTCCATTTTTGAGGTGTAGGGATGCGGTATACTTTATTGGGTATTAAATTCATTAGAGTGGTGATGGTACATGCCTTATCATTTCATTAAGACAACTATAAAATCATATCTCATCTAAATATTTTATTTTGTGGACTATACGATTGAATTCAGTATTCAGTTTTTGTCTTCATTGCTTTAATGTAATAATAAACAAATAACCAGTTACATAATTCAATCAACAACTTTGGTGTGCGCCATAATCAATTGATTTCTTATTTGCGAGGTCCACATCATGGAGGAAGACGGCGATCGAGAGCGAAATCACAGGCACAAGCGGTTGACGACCCCAACGGGTGCTCATTTGCGTCAATCACCTGAAGATCCTTCTCACCGGGATCGCAGTCGAAGTCATACAGAACGACGCAGCCGCGGCCGTTCCCGTGATCGCAGTGGCACAGTACGTACCCGAAATAGTACTTCTCAAAAGCGTGAACGAGAGCTAATGGGGCTACAGGCTAGACTAGATACGCTAGAACGCGAAATTAGGAAAGAACGGGAAAGCAGAGCGCGATCACGACCACGGGACCGCACCATGCGTGGTTCACCATCTAGATCACGTAGTCGCCACAACAATAGACTATGCAATGAAGTAGAAAGACCAGGTTCTGGTCGTGATCGCAGCCAACAGCAGCAGCGCAGGTCATGTAGTCGTAACTTTTCTACCGAAGACGTAGCTCAAATAGTAAATTCCATTAGAAATAATTTATCATCTCATCCGCCAGCAGGTGCCATTTCAACCAACAAATCTATAGATCACAAAAATATCCTTCCAAATGTTGATCCATCTACTAAGAACCAACGAATTGTTATATGGTTGAAAAAGGTTAACGAATGTGCATCTGTTTACGGATGGGATGATAAAACTACGATCCATTTCGCAATGCAAAAACTCCAAGGTGTGGCCAAAGTTTGGTATGAAAGTTTGGATACCATATTGTTTACATGGCAAGAATGGCAAGAAAAGTTGATCAATGCTTTTCCTTGCGAAGAAAACTATGGCCAAACATTGGAGGAGATGCTGAAACGGAAAAGTAAATTTAATGAATCAATAGAGGTTTATTATTATGATAAATTGGCTCTTGTAAATCAATGCGGTCTTAGTGGAAGGCAGGCAGTTGACTGCATTATACATGGTATTACCGATAGGACAACAAAATCCAGTGCAGTGGCCGTGCGTTGTTCAAACCCTGATCAACTTTTGCGATTCTTAATGAGTAATAAGGATCTAAACAATCAAGATAGAGGCAACATCAAAAATAGAAATTGGTCTGATAACTCTGCAAGCAATAATCAAAGTTCAAGGACAAACAAAGCACAGCCACAGAGCACCTTTTGTTTCAACTGCAAAGAAAAAGGTCATCACTTTTTGCATTGTCCGAAACCGTTGCTCAAGTGTAATCATTGTAACAAGGTCGGTCATAGGTCCGAAAACTGCTTCAAGAAATCTGATAATAATTCTAAAAGCACGAAAACCCCCGAAGTTAGATCCTTATGTCTAACTGGCATGGCTAATTCAAAATACACTAAAGATGCCCTTGTTAATGACGTGTCAGTAGAGGTGTTTATCGATTTCGGAAGTGAAGTTACGCTAGTCAAGGAGTCTTTTGTCACCACTTTAGGTACATCTCATAACCAAGTAGAGTCCATTATGAAAGGTTTTGGGAACAGCTTAGTAAAGTCTCTTGGAGAAGTATGGCTTGATCTTAACATTGATGGTGTCGTAGCTAAGGTACCCTGTAAAGTAGTAAAGGATAATCTTTTAGACAAATCAGTACTGGTCGGACAATCATTCACGGAACTACCTCATATCATTGTGTACAAGGATTTAAACCATTTGCGCTTCATAGATATTGGAAATGAAATGCCACAACCAGAATCAAGCAATACTTCTACAGTAAAAATTTCAGTTGCTCAGGATGTAGAACTATACGGACCTGCTTCTATTAAGGCTATAACCGATGAAAGTTTTAGCGGGAACATTGTGATCAAAGAAAGGTTAGTAGGGAAACCGGGCCAACAGTTCATTGTATGTGGTGGGTTGTACAATGTCAAAAACGGCACCATCAACATAATCGTTGCCCCATGTTGTAGTCCTTGTTTGATGATGGAACATTTTGTGGTCTGTAGAGCCGAAAGGATTGCTGCCGTGAATAGAATTATGGCTCAGAACCCACCGATAATAGAGTCTGCGGATGTTGAAAATATAACGGAGGCTAAACTTCGAATAGGCGACAATGTTTCGGAAGACCACAAACATAGGCTTCTGACATTGTTAAACAAGTACAAACAATGTTTCGCCACAAACTTAGCAGAATTAGGTTGTACTAACGTCACCCAGATGAATATTGAGCTCAATAACCAACGTCCTATTGCATCTAGACCTTATAGACTATCCCACCATGAAAGAGAGCAAGTGCGTAATATGATTGATGAAATGATGAAGGCAGGCATAATTCGAGAGTCTGCTTCGGAATATGCCAGCCCCATTATTCTAGTGCGTAAACCTGATGGTAGTCTACGTATGTGTATAGATTACAGGAAGTTAAATTCCGTAACTATAAAAGAAAGGTATCCGATGCCAATCATTGATGACGAGATCGCTCGTTTAGCTGGTCAGGCGTATTTTATAACCCTGGACCTGGCATCCGGATACTATCAGGTACCCATATCGGAGCAAAGTAAACATCTGACTTCATTCGTGACCCCAGATGGCCAATTCGAATTTAATAGGATGCCATTCGGACTGGCAAATGCACCAGCTGTGTTTCAGCGTATGATGCACCGCATTCTGGGATCCGCCCGCTTTACTAAGGCCACGGTGTATATCGACGATTTGCTCATATTTGGTAAAAGTCCCGATGAGTGCTTGGACAGGTTTGAGGAAGTTTTGCAATTGATTGAAGAATCCAAACTGACCCTCAACCTCTCTAAATGTAGTTTCCTCCGCGATAAGATTGATTATTTAGGCTACGAAATCAGCGCTGATGGAGTAAAGCCCGGAGAGAAGAAGATCCAGTCTGTGCAACACTTTCCACGTCCAGTTGATGTTCACAAAGTCCGACAGTTTCTAGGTCTAGTTGGGTTTTTTCGAAAATTCATTAAGAACTTTGCCCAAATAGCCAATCCATTAACAAAACTGTTAAAAAAGGACTCTATCTGGGAGTGGACTGATGCACAGGAGGGAGCTTTTGAGACTCTTAAGGCTAGACTAATCAGCAGGCCTATCCTTGCTATTTATGACCACACAGCAGAGATAGAATTGCACACTGATGCCAGTAAGTATGGCATTGGTGGAATATTATTACAGAAAGTATCTGGCACTAATGATTTAAAGCCCATTGCTTACTACAGCCGCCAAACATCACCCGAGGAAAAGAATTTCCATTCTTATGAATTAGAAACTTTAGCCGTCGTCTGCTCCCTAAAGAAATTTCGGGTATACTTGATAGGGAGAGATTTCAAAATAATGACCGATTGCACTGCGGTCTACTTTCTCAAAACGGGACCTGATTCCTCGTATTGCCCGCTGGTGGCTCATGTTACAAGAGTTCAGTTGTTCGGTGGAGTATAGGGCCGGGATTAAAATGTCGCACGTTGATGCCCTCTCGCGTAACCCAACTTCAGACCACGTTCCCCAATTTGAACCCTTTCCTTCTATAATGAGTATTACCGCTGACGATTGGTTGCTCACACTCCAGCTAGGTGATTCTGAGCTTGCTAGGACTCGCGAGATTCTCATGAGTGATGTAGATCCTACGGACCTACAACATATCAGGGATAATTATGTTATCAAAGATAACAAGCTATTTCGCTGTATCAATGGCAACAAGGACGATCTCAAATGGGTGATACCAAAGGGCGCAAGGTGGCAAATATGTAAAATGAACCATGACGACATTGGACACTTTGGCATAGAAAAAACTCTAGAGAAAATAAAAAAGCAATACTGGTTCCCAAAAATGTCTCGTTTTGTAAAGAAATATGTCACTGCTTGTATTGAGTGCGCGTATGCGAAACAGCATCGAAATAATCAGGAGGGTTTGTTGCATCCCATTGCCAAAGTCGAAATGCCTTTTCACACTTTACATGCCGACCACCTTGGGCCTTTTGTGCGATCAAAAAGAGGGAATTCTTACCTTTTGGTTCTTGTTGACGCTTTCACGAAGTTTACCTTTGTCAAACCCGTCAGAAATACCAAAACAATAAATGTAATTAAGGTGTTGAACGATGTGTTCTATACCTTTAGGATTCCTGTTCGTTTAGTGACAGATCGTGGTAGTTGCTTCACCTCCCATTCCTTCAGAAAATATTGCGCTGACAAAGGAATCAAGCACATATTAAATGCGGTGGCTAGTCCTAAGTCAAATGGTCAGGTGGAGCGCTACAACCGCACGATCCTGAACTCTTTGACGGCCCAAAATCTCAACAATAATGAAAGGGACTGGGACAATGAAGTAGGGAAAATACAGTGGGGTATCAACAATACCGTAAATAAAACTACCGGAAGAATGCCTTCTGAAGTATTATTCGGTACTTTTATGAACGGAAATATGAATCCCGCCTTCAATGAAATTGTGCAAACGACTCGCGAGAATAAAGATATAGGCTCAATTAGGGAGGAGGCTAAAAATAAAATTGATGATGAACAAATCAAACAAAAGGCTTACTACGATAAGGGCAGACGGCCTGCACGTTGTTACAATGAGGGTGATCTGATAAAAATAACCAAAACGTCCTTTAACAATGATGGCAAGAGCAAGAAGTTGCTTCCTGCATATGTAGGTCCATTCCGTGTGTCAAAGGTGTTGGGAAACGACCGATACAAGATTTCTTCCGTACCGGGGTTCAGTAACATGAAACATGGGCGTAGTTCTGTTATAGCCGCTGATCGCATTAAGCCCTGGATTCATGTTGCTGCCCTGGAAGTTCATGGTGACACTGATAGCGATGATGAAAATTGTTCTAGTCAGCAAAATAATGGATAAATGTTTGTGTTAACGAAATTTATGGTTAATACTTGTAAATAAAAGATTACCTTTACTAAAATAATATGTTAGTTAGTTTAAGATTAATGAATTAAATCCTTGCAAACGGCTGATTAACATGTATTCATACAATGTTATTTACACTGAATGAAATATTTTTTTTGTGTATTGTATTATTGAATTATTTCGGAAATTATTGTAACTATAATTGTATACTAGCAACTATTGGTTAGTTAAGATGTTGATTACATACATACCTTCATACATACTGTGAGAACAGGTTCGCTCACGGTCAGTTGTAAGTGGGAACAGTTTTGCTCACTTTAGTCAATTAGTAGGAGAGTGAGAACAGTTTTGCTCACTTAGTCAGTTAGGAAAGTGAGAACAGTTTTGCTCACAGAATAGACTACTGAAAAAGTGAGAACAGTTTTACTCACATTAGTTAATTAGTAAAGTGAGAACAGTTTTGCTCACATTTGTTAATTAGTAAAGTGAGAACAGTTTTGCTCACATTAGTTATTTAGTAAAGTGAGAACAGTTTTGCTCACTTAGGTAATGTGGGAACAGGTTTGCCCACATCTCGAAATAGATGTATGAAAATAGTGTGGAAACAGTTTATAATACGGAAATTTTAACTATAATGTATAATATAATTAATTGTTCTTATGTAATTTCCATATTATTACTATTTTAAATTGATGATTTTTATTTTGCCTCATCCAACCTAGTGTTAGGTTTTCACATGATACGTGTATGGGGACATACACGATAGCAGGATGGTCGAGTGTTAGGTTTCTGTTTATTTCGCTGGCAATATTAATAAAACGCGCCAATATTATTTTTAGTCTGGTAACATTTAGAAATACCCGCCAAAGCTGTCGTCACAGGACGAGTTTATAAAAGACCAAACACTGGGCTGATGGGGGCATTCTCTCGTTGCGACTGGTGAAGTGTGTACCCAACTAGCAAAACTGAACCAAATTTAGCTGTAAATCAGTGACAGACGCAGTTTTATATCCGTGATAGAAACATCTCTATCACTGGGAAGTGGCCCCAGTTTTACAGCTATTTGATGATATATCATGTGTATTTTGGCACCGCACGTCACTACTTTGATGTATATCCATGATACTACAATGTTTTATGAATCTCTTTAGCATTACACCAATGGTGCCTGAATCACTATAACACTAAATTATGATAAGAAAGTAACAGCAATGCTGATATAGAGCAGTTTTTTGTTATATTGTTGTTAGGGATTCTTTTATGTCGCATATCGTTAGTGCTAAATACTGAGTGTTATGTGTAAATAAAGTTGTATGAAAAAAAATGACCTTACAATTAACAGTTTTGTAAGTATAATAAAATAGCAAACTATTTTTGTGCTAGTAAGAAGTGTCAAGTTGCTTTTAGGTACGTGCATAACGGGTAATTCATCATGCGCTCAAAATTTTATTGATGAAATAATAGCATATTATTTGTGTTTTTTTCATGCCCTTATTAAATATTGAATATTTAATTAAATAAAAAATATTTAAAATAGCAAATTATTTAAAGTCACCAATATGTATCTAAAATGTGTTCTGGTTACCGATATATCACAGATTTACAGTTTCCCACCGCCATTACCAAACACTTTCGGGTTCCTTAATAAAACTAGTAAAACCCACTACTGTACCTACCTTTAGGTAATAAATAAAGTATCTTCAATATTGTTCAACTCATTTGCGTGAAATGATAGTGGTTATATTTTTGGTCAATTACTGTTTTTCAAGCAGAATTAATCTCATAAAACTCAACAGATTTGAATGGCTGTTTTCATCTTCTCCATTGTCATCAAAATTGTCAGTCGCAAACAAGTCATCTTGGTATCCTGAACAAGGTTCTGTTAAGATTTCATTTTTTGTATCTACGGAACCAACTTCCGAATTCTCCACGCTGGTTTGACTATCATAAAGATCCTATAAATGAGGTTACAACAGCTGATATACATTTATTTAGCGTTATATTAGTAACAATAATGTTTATATGTCACTGATGATATAAAAGGTCTTAAGAAGTGTATTTGCAACTGTTTAGTGTTAAAGTAGATCTTTAAACAACTTTATGCTGCTGGTGTTAAGAAAACGCCATTATATGATACTTTAGACGCATATCAGCTGCGTTATGTTATTATATATCTCGAGTTAGCTCCTATTAGTGCACTGATATATCACCAGCGATATTGCAGCGCATTAAAAGCCACAATAGAGTTACTTAGCTGTATACAGGCACTGTATATATCTGATATGCAACGAAATAGCTCTAAATCACAGTTAGGGATACTGTTGTGCAGATGTGTTATATGTGCCGTATTAAGAAGTCCAGTAAACGTTTATGTCATCAATTCTTATCACAATATAGCTGTATAAGATTATACAGCTAGATGATGATACAAGTCGCCAATATACAACATAGCAGCTCCGAGTTGCTATTTTATGACTTTTATATCACTATTTAGTGTTAAAACATTTTATTTTATCACTACTTTGCTAGTTGGGTACTGATTACCTTACCTTGTATTAAATGTGAAAGAAATAAAATAAAGATATCAGTTGTCCTGAACAAGTGTTTTATTCAAATAAGTGGAGTTTACAACAGTAGACAACAGGCATATATATAAAAAAAATCGTCTTAATCTTTTTCAATTTTAATCAAGTGCATTATTTACTGTGATATGAATAATGAAATTGTAGAATATGAATTCTTGAACTGGCTAAAATATTGCATTAAAAAAACAGTCAAAAAAAAATTATCTGTCATTGCATGTTGTTGTGTGCATTCATTTAACTCTCGTGACCATAATATATGTATACCTATAAGTGATATTGAGAAAAATACTTAATCGGAATAGGCTACCTAGGTATGTATATATTTCGCTAACAAAATTAAGACATAACAACAAGATGTGAAAGTGTAATACCGACCAAGACAGCGAAGTGGAGGTGGGTGGACACTTCAGACAATTAGTGATTCATTAACCCTGTCTAGGTTATTTAACGACTAGAAATTGATTAATAACAATATGAACAATACTTAATTACCAGTTAAGATGACAAAGAATAAAAGATTTTTATATCCTTACAAAACCCTGTGCCAGCTAAAAACAGCAAATCAGTTTTTTATAAGTACATATTAAATTTGATTGGAAAGTTTTGATTAAAATGCAACGCAAATGGTCATGAGACGTGGTGAAGCAACCGAGCGACGCCCGACGTAGCACACAGCCCTAATATGGCTAATTTCAGCTGTATAAGCTCTTGTACAGCATACGTGTACTTGGGGCGGGCGTGACTTTACGGATGACTTGTAACACTCACCTATTTTGCCCGAAGAAAGATGGAATGCACATCCAAATGCGTATACCTAGTGAGCTCGTCTTGATTTGGTTTATTACGTGCGTCAGAGGTACAAGTTTTTCTCCAGCGGGCTGGGCACTAAAAAGGAGCTATTATTTTATGAATGGTGGGCTGGTGGCCAATCGGCCGTATCCGACTAGTTTTATATACACAGTGTAGACGCAGTGGACGGATGACCAAGCAAAGGATACAGGAGTGCAGACGACTTCGTCCGCTTGGAACCTTATCTTGAAATTTTTACCTACATCTTTATTATTTTCAAATCTAAGCAATGTTGAAATTACTAAACGTGATTTTATTGCATTTTTTTACGTAATAGTAACGAACCCTTCGTACGCGAGTCCGACTCGCTAATGGCCTTTTTTTAGTTTTTTTTCGGCTAAATTGGTCTAATTACGCGGTATCATTATGAAATCAGGTACATCTACGAAAAAATTGCTTTACTAAATTCAATGAGTTTAAAACTAATACGTTTATAAATTCTTGGATTCGAATAATAATGCCTTTATACAAACTTTCAATTCGTCCCGCACTCAAAAAAAATTTTGATCTTCATACAAATTTTCAACCCCCTTTTCACCACCTTCTGGGCTGAATTTTCAAAAACGCTGAAATCACTTTTCTTGTATTCTAATAATATGCTTTTACACAAAGATTCAAGTCCCGCGCTCAAAAAAATATTTGATCTCCCTACAAACTTTCATCCCCTTTATTACCACCTTAGGGGATGAATTTTCAAAAACGCTGAATTTACTTTTCTTACATTTTATTTTAATACCTATTTACAAAGTTTCAGGTTCCTAGCTTAAAATTAAATTTGAACCTCAAGACAAACTTTCATCCCCATTTTAACCCCCTTAGAGGTTGAATTTTTAATAACGTTCAATTAATATTATTTTGTTATTCTTATACATGCCTTTATGAGAAGTTTCAAAGAATTTGTAATGGATTCAAACTTTCGACCCCTTTTAAGCCCTTTTAGGAGATGAATTTTTGAGGACACTGAAATTACTTTTCTTGTATTCTAATAATATGCCTTTACACAAAGATTCAAGTCCCGCGCTCAAAAAAATATTTTGTCCATACAAACTTTCAACCCCTCTTTTTCTACCTTACGAGATGAATTTTCAAAAATACTGAAAGCAGTTTTCTTCAATTATATTGTTACACCTTTGTGCAAAGTTTCTAACTCCTAGCTTTAAAAAAAACTTGTACCCCATACAACCTTTCATCCCCTTTTTAACGCCCTTAGGGGTTGAATTTTTCAAAATCGCTTCTTATCTCTTGTACGCTTTATAAGTACAACCTAGTGTGCAAATGTCAATTCTCTAGCATTTGTAGTTTCGGCTCTGCGTTGATGAGTCATTCAGTCAGTCAGTCTGGACACTTGCATTTAATATATATACTAGCTGTTGCCCGCGACTTCGTCCGCGTGCAACTTTATTATTTTCAGATCTAAGTAATGTTGAAATTGCTAAACGTGCTTTTTATTGCAATTGTTTACGAAATAGTAACGAGTCCTTCGTACGCGAGTCCGACTCGCTCTTGGCCTTGTTTTACTTTTTTACGGCTAATTTGCTCAAATTACGTGGTATCATTATAAAATCAGGTACATCTAAGAACGAATAGCTTTACTAAATTCGATGAGTTTAAGAACGACGTTTATAAATTCTTTGATTCGAATAATAATGCCTTTACACAGTTTCATTTCAAGTGCCGCACTCAAAAAAATGTTTGATCTACATACAAATTTTCAAACCCTTTTTCACCACCTTTCAGGGCTTAATTTTCAAAAACGCTGAAATGAGTTTTCTTATATTTTAATAAAATACCTTTTTACAAAGTTTCTAATTCCTAACTTAAAATACAACTTATACCCGATACAACCTTTCATCCTCTTTTTTTGTGCTTGAAACTTGAAATTTCACTGAAATAACTTTTCTTTTATTCTAATAATATGCTTTTATATAAAGTTTCAAGTCCCGCACTCAAAACAATTTTTGATCTTGATACTAACTTTCAACCCCTTTTTAACCCCCTTAGGGGTAGAATTTTCAAAAACACTGAAATTACTTTTCTTGTATTTTATGCCTTTATACAAAGTTTAAAAATCCGCAATAAAAAAAAATAATATTTTCATACAAATTTTGAACCCCTTTTTCACCACCTTCGGGGCTGAATTTTCAAAAACGCTGAAATTACTTTTCTTGTATTTTTAAATTATGCTCGAAAAATTTTTTGATCGTCATACATACTTTCAACCCCTTTTTAACCCTTTTAGGGGATGAATTTTCAAAAACGCTGAAATTAGTTTTCTTTTATTTTATTTTAATACCTTTTTACGAGGTTTTAAGTTCCTAGCTTAAAATTAAATTTGAACCCTAAGACAATCTTTCATCCCCCTTTTAACCCCCTTAGAGGTTAATTTTTTAGTAACGATTATTATTTATTTATTATTGTTATTTTTATTAGAAGTTTCAAACAATTTGTAATGGATTTAAACTTTCATCCCCTTTTTAAGCCTTTTAGGGGATGAATTTTTGAAAACGCTGAAATTGCTTTTCTTGTAATCTAATAGTATGCCTTTATACAAAGATTCAAGTCCCGCACTCAAAAAAATATTTGATCTCCATACATACTTTCAACCCCTATTTTACCACTTTAGGGGACGAATTTTCAAAAACGCTGAAATTAGTTTTCTTCTATTTTATTTTAATATATCTTTACGAAGTTTCAAGTTTCTAACATAAAAAAAAACTTGTACCCCATACAACCTTTCATCCCCTTTTTAACCCCCTTAAGGGTTGAATTTTTCAAAATCGTTTCTTATCTGTGCAAATTTCAACTCTCTCGCATTTCTAGTTTCGGCTCTGCGTTGATGAGTCAGTCAGTCAGGACTTCAGGACACTTGCATTTACATACACGATGATTTTTAATCGGTAATCAGGAACAGAAAAATATTAATATTTAGCTAAAATTAAACTTAATACGCGAGGTCTCGCGCAATTGGGTCATTGTCAGTTCAAAAAACAAAATTTGTCCCTTCGGTGGTCAAAAGTTAAGAGCTTGTATGAATCTAGGATATGTTGATATTACATCGGATTATAGAAGAGGGAACGTTCTTTATTCTCACACACATTTATCAGAAAATTAAGCCCTGGAATTCTTAATTTTGCAAATGTCCACCGGAAAGACGCGCACCTAAATCTGACAATGACCCAATTCCTCACTGTAAAATTAATTAAAAGTTAAAACATAATTAAAACTAATAACCACTAGATACATGGTCATCCTACATAAATTATTGAAGTACGATACCTACGTCAAGTGTCATCGCTTTGGCAGGAAATTTTACGAAATTTTCTACGACTTTGTTTATGTAATGACAATGACAAGTTATTACTCATAAATTATCATTCCCATTAAATTATTAAAGAGGTTGGAAGCACATCGTTACAGATTAGTTCGGTGACAAGGAATGTAAGACAAAATTGGTTTCAAAATAAAAATTATCATAGAAAAATAAAAGTTTGTTTTCATGTAATTACGACTTCAACGTGACCGTTATCAATTACTGAGTTAGAAAAGTTGGTACCTGATCACCGATTAAAAATCATCGTGTATATAGATAATTATATATATAGTTAAGATTTAAGATAAGTTGAGTTAAAACATTCAAACGTTTTCCTAGTATTTATTTTACCATGTATTTTATGAAGAACATAAGTAGTTAATTTTGTTCATAAAAAAACTGTTTTGTTGTTTTTATGTGTTCACCTAATATCACTATCCACACAATAAATAATAGGTAGGTATTCGTAAGTAGTTTTTTTTTATTTTATCGTAGAGTTAATGCCCTGGAGCGCATTTGATTTATGCACTGCTGATTAGAGACGTGCGGTTTCTGAGTATTTCCGGAAAGATTTCTTATTTCCCATACAAAATGTGGAGACCCCGGTTTTTTTTTTTGAAAAGGCACATTTCTTCTGCTGATTATTCTTTTTTCAAATTACTTGTCGCAATGAGTCACTTTCTACCCGCTATTGAAATAATAACTTTCAGAATACGAGAAATGAAAAATATATTTCACATACGATAAAATACACGTCCGGAATAGTAGAAGTTCCTTACTATATTATTATTCTAGTGCATAGGTCTCCGTCTCCTAACGTGTAGGTAGTTAGAAAGTAGAAACTTGAAAAGTGCGCATTACTATGACACAACCACCGGAATCGGGATAAACCTAAATGAATAATAAACACCTTTTTTAGTTAGTTAATAATTTCATTTGTGTACCAATTACATATGTTTAATTTACATCCAACTGTGCCTTTACCTTATAAATTGGAGAAAGAAAATTCCAAAAGATTGGCTGAAGTTATTTGTAAACCTACTTCATATTGTATAATTAAAATAAATAAATATTATGGGACAATCATACACAAATCGACCTAGTCCCAAACTAAGCAAAGCTTGTACTATGGGTACTAGACGACGATATACATAATATATAAATACATACATAGATAACATCCATGACCCAAGAACAAATATTGGAGTTCATCACACAAATATTTGCCCTGGCCGGGATTCGAACCCGGGACCGCCGGCTCAGTAGGCAGGTGTCTACAAACCGAGCCAAACGCGTCGTCGTTGAATCTTAGGACCCAATGGAATTTATATTAGGCACTTTAGAATTTATTAGGCGGTTATCATCAAGGGCAAAATTGGACAGCTTGTTGGTCACTCGTTTGTGAACATTATTTATTTATTTATAGCCTTTTCTCAGATACATATTATTAGGTATAGTTCATTTATACAAATATTTTAAATTATTGTGTATCTGTGTGCCCTTTGGCAAAGGCCTCCTCCAACACTTTCCAATCTTCTCTTTTCCTTGCCAGTCTAGTCCAGGTTTTGCCAGCTGTCTTAGTCAAATCATCTTGCCATCTCCTGAAAGGTTTTCCTTTCTTTCTCTTGCCTTCTCTTGGATACCATAGTGTTACTACTTTGTTCCACTTATCCCCTCCTCTAATTACATGGCCAGCCCATTTCCACTTCAGTGCTCTTAGCTTTAACACCACATCTTGGGTCTTTGTAGATTTTCTAATTATGTTATGATTGATTTTGTCTATTTTCCTTGTTCCCATCATACTTCGTTCCATGCTTCGCTGACAGGTACGAAGCTTGGTTTGTTGTGACTTTGTGAGCGCCCATGTCTGGCATCCATATGTTAGGATGGGGAGTATGCAGGTGTTGAATAGTTTTCCCTTAACTGTGCTGCTTATTGTTTTGTTTTTCATTATTTCCCTATATGACCAGTAACTCTTCCAAGCATGCCCTATTCGTGTCTCAATTTCTTTGCTTGACATATTGTTTATTTTGATTATTTGGCCTAAATATGTATACTCATCCACATATTCAATGGGTATGTTATTTACCATGAGTATTTCCTTCCCTCATGTTTGTGAACATTAGTATTTTATAAATTTATGAAACATGTAATGTCTCATTTTTACATAGAGGACGCTAAAGTGTACAAACCTTTCAAATAAACAATGCAAAGATCAACACACAAAGCATAAGGAAAAATTCGTCAGGTCTACGTGGAGCGAAGTGGCTAACGCGCTGGACCGGTAATCCAGAGGTACCGGGTTCGATTCCCGGTCCCTTCCACCAGGTAGCTCCTTTTTCAATTTTTCTCTAAGCTTTGATCTTTGTATTAATGGTTTAAATTAGTATTTTAATTTATTTTTTGACTGCTGTTATCAGTATCGGGTAATAGATTAAAAAATAACAAGACTGGTAGCATTCATATTAAATTTATGATTATAAAATGTCAAAAGTACAAATATTGGTAATATATTCTTTACATCAAATATTAATTTACTGTTTTTTTTTTCTTAACTCGACAGTAATATTCATTTTATAGTATGTATTGTCTACACCCACGGTGAGAGGATATTCAGGCTATTTCATGAAGGTAAGGTATATCCAAAATTTCTAAGATGTTTATACAATGAAATTGGTCCATAGGTGTCAATTCTTTAAAAATACACTAATTAATGACAAACAATGCATCCCAAGTTGTAAGTATATCTCAGAATGATAATATACTAGTACCTGTAGACATCACAAGCTCGTTTCAAAATAGCTGGAATATTTTTGAGAATTTTTGGAAAACTGAATCAACAAAAAAAACTATATAATTCAAGGTCCTACTCACAAAATTTCATGAATTGGAACAAAATTTTTATAAAAAAGTAATGATGAAAATATACTTTATTTGATATTCTGAGGTATGAGTTAGAACTTTTGATTTTCATATGAATAATGCAAATCAAAATTAAAAGGTACAACAGGCCAGTATGCAGGCTTATCACTATCAATATTGGACATGAAGTTTGATTTCATTGACATCTCTAAAGCTGATATTCTCTGTGATTTAACTCCATAAAGCTCTTCTCCTGATAAACCATAGTGCCGTCTTGATCTTAATTTGGCTTCTCTTTCCTCCGAAACAGCTTGTTCTTCCGCTTCTAATTTCTTTTGCCGCTCTAATCTCATTTCTTCTTTGTGCTTAGCATTAATCATCAGAAACTGTATGTACTCTTCACTCACTTCTATATTTTGTACTTCATCTGAACTATCTTCTTCACTATCTGACTCTAAGTCTACTGACATAGTTTGGGAGTAAGCACCATCAGCAGCTTCCCATGCCCCTAATTTACCTTCTTTTACTTCACTCATATGCATTTCTGTAGGATTGTCATCCTTTCTTTTTATCCCAGAACTGGCATAGTGGTTTCTTCGAATAACATCGTGTAGAACTTCATTTTCGTATTCCAGAGACTTCGCTTTAGCTTTCCAGTAAGCAAGCTGATGTTTCAATTGCCAAGTAGCCGCAAAAGTGAAATGCTCTGCCCAAGAAGACATGGTAAACACAATTTTAGATGCACTGTTGTTCACAGGTTTGGACTTTAACTTTTTCTTGGCGAACAATTGTTTATTCTTTTTCTTATTTTTATTTTTAGTCTTACGTTTCCGTTTCTTGTTTTGTATTGAAGGTAGAGGTGAATAGTTCATATTATTGGATTTTTCATCGGGTACTGTAGACATACTTCAATTGCAGTTTATTACAATATTACTTCACTACCGTCATCGACATCGATGTCAAATTTTCAAATTGTCAAAATGCCATGTAGGCTAGTCGATTGTCCAGCATAACCCCGGTATACACTATCGCGAAGTTGACCCAACCAAACATATATTTTGGATTGGATTCTTAGAGTAAGGAAAATTCAATAGAGTACTCGTAACTCAGTACAGTCTGTAAGGCTCCGTCCACACTTGTATCATTTCGCCGATCCGATCCCCGTCGCGTATCTTCGCCGCGTATCATGAACGGTAGTGTGGACATCGAGCCGTCGCGATCATGCAACGCTCGCGCGAAATCCATGTTGATACGCGTATCTTCAGTACCCCGCACGCTCGCGATCAGGAAAGTGTTGCATGATCGCGACGGCGTGACGGCCGTGACGTCCACACTTCCGTTCATGATACGCGGTGAGGATACGGGGTGAGGATCGGCCGTGATCCATCTCGAGGTGGGTTTTTGCGCGATCATCAAAGGCGCTATTTGAGTCATCGATCCACGCTGTGGTCATTGGTTTTTAATGCTTAATCTTTACGATAATTAAAAAATACCATACCACTGATGGACTGTACTTCGGTAGGCCTTTCCTTGCGGCGTCTTCCGGCACGCGGTTTCCACTCGAGAACCTTTCTGCCGCATGCCATAAAACAAACACAGTCATACGAAGGCCATGTCTCCGTGAGCGGGTGACTTAATCGAAGGCCCCCCCACGCGGCGTCTTCCAGCACGCGGTTTCCACTCGAGAACCTTTCTGCCGCATTATGTATTATAAAACGAGCACAGTCATGTGCTAAATCTCCATGAGCAGATGACAAAAATGAAGGCCTTCCTCGCTGCGACTTCCGGTACACGGCCCCCACTCAAGAATATTTCCGTCCCAAGGTTCAGTGAGCGATCTCAGCGGGTGACATTTTTAAATGGGACGCAACTCCGCAAAGAACAACGATCACAAACGAAATGAAATGTTCGGCGAAAACGAAATGCCAAAATGATCGGGGCGGTGATACGGTGCTACGATACGGATAGCGTCCAAACTACTGCACGCCGAAATGATCGGTGCGGTGATACGCAACGAGGATACGATACGGCAAGTGTGGACGCGTTTTTTCGCGCGACGGCGTAAATGATACGGAGTGCCCGCAGTGAGCGTCCAAACAGGACGATACGCGGTGAGGATACGCGCCTTAGGCTCCGTCCACACTTGTATCATTTCGCCGATCCGATCCCCGTCGCGTATTCTCACCGCATATTATGAACGGCAGTGTGGACGTCGCTCCGTCGCGATCGACGAACTTTTTTTCAAACTTGAATATATTTTTGTTTATTTTGTGTATATCAATCTTTTTTTGAGCTACGAGCCGTCGGACTCACTGGAGCTTTCTATGTAAAATAATGGTTTGTTTTATTGTTCATTCTTTAGGTTATAAATTTATCGATTTAATCGATTTCTACCAATTTACAGAAATAGCACATGAATCGAAACGCAAGATTTAGTCACAAAACAGCTTTTTAAAAAAAACGTAGTACGTAACTGTTTGAGTAATGATTTATTATCGTTAAATACTTCAACACCGTGATAAGAAAAAATATAACATGAACTCAATTGTATCAAAAAGAAAGTGAAAAACGTTTATAGATACTTGAAAAACCACTATGTCATTGCTTGTTTTTTTTTTATGAAATTCAATAGGTCGCGCAGATTTACGTTATAAGGGTCCTGTGATGTGACAAATGTTTGTTAAAATATCATACAGACTATAGAAATATACGACTGCTGTATTGCTATCTCTGCAAAGCACGTCAAGTTTCAGCAAGAAGAAACGAGACGACAGTATATTCGTCAGTACATCGCCTTTGGCTGCCTCCACACTTGTATCATTTCGCCGATCCGATCCCCGTTGCGTATCCCCAGCGCGTACCGTCCTGTTTGGACACTCACTGCGGGCACTCCGTATCATTTGCGCCGTCGCGCGAAGAAACGCGTCCACACTAAGCCGTATCGTATCCTCGTCGCGTATCACCGCACCGATCATTTCGGCGTGCAGTAGTTTGGACGCTATCCGTATTGTAGCACCGTATCGTATCACAGCCCCGCTAATTTTTAGCAGTTATGTCACTCCGAGACTGATTATTCATATAACTGATAATGACTGACTTTTTATTATAGATGATGTGAAAGATAGGTTTTCGAACGGGAACTACGTACCGGAAGACACCGCGTGGTTAGGTCTTCAGTTGTCACCCGCTCACGGAAATATAACCTACATACGACTGTGCTTGTTTTATGACAATGCTACAGAAAGATCCTCAAGTGAAGACCACGTACTGGATGACGCCACGTGGAGAGGCCTTCAACTATGGCACCCGCTCACAGAGACATAGCCTTCGTATGACTGTGTTTGTTTTATGGCAATGTGGCAGAAAGGTTCTCGAGTGAAAAACCGCGTGCCGGAAGACGCCACATGGGAGGGCCTAATAAAGTAGACAGTCCATCAGTGGTGTGGTATAGTCTGGCTAATGAAATATTACTCAAACTTGTTGTGATTTTGGATAATATTATTCTTGTTTCGTGTCATAATTATGTAAACGTTGTATCTCGATGGAATTATGGACGCTATCATAACTTAACTAAGTGATAAGGGTTTAATTATTGAGTTATAATTATGATCTCGTAACATGTATGCATTTAATAATAAACACTTTTTGAATGTTAAATATATTAAAGTTGTTGTAATGACTATTATGTTTCAATTTGTCGGGTAGTTATTACTTAGGAGTTATGATGGCGGGAAAACGATGTAGAAGGGCGCGCCAGCGCCATTTTGACTCACTTGCTGAGTGACCGTGCTGAAGAGCGGATGTATTGTAGATGTATATGCTGATAGCCAGTGCTAATAAAACAAGTTAACTAGTGAACGTGAAGTTTTCTTTACAAATCGGAAGTGGGCGTGAACTTATGCGCCATGCCGAATGAAAACGTAAGTACTTTTGAGCTTGTACATTATAAATTATGTTAAAAGAAAGAATGAGCTTAGCCGTCGAAACTCAATTCAATCTAAGATGTGCGTCGTTACGAGTAGTTGTTGTTTCTAATTAAGCAACTTGTAGTCTATGAGTACAGCCATGTAGGTGTGCTGTTTGCAGCCATGTAGGTGCGCTGCTTGCAGCCATGTAGGTGCGCTGCATAGGGACGTACAACCATGTAGGTGCGTTGTACGATTGTGGCCATGTAGGTGTGCCATACTCGAGATACAGCCATGTAGGTGTGCTGTGTGCAGCCATGTAGGTGCGCTGCGTAGGGACGTACAACCATGTAGGTGCGTTGTACGATTGTGGCCATGTAGGTGTGCCGCACTAAGTACGAGATACAGCCATGTAGGTGTGCTGTTTGCAGCCATGTAGGTGCGCTGCTTGCAGCCATGTAGGTGCGCTGCGTAGGGACGTACAACCATGTAGGTGCGTTGTACGATTGTGGCCATGTAGGTGTGCCGCACTAAGTACGAGATACAGCCAGGTAGGTACCATGGCCATGTAAGTATGCCAAGTCGATGCCAAGTCGATGCCAAGTCGTAGCAAAGTTGATGCCAAGTCATTGCCAAGTTGATGCCAAGTCATTGCCAAGTTGATGCCAAGTCATTGCCAAGTCGATGCCAAGTTGATGCCAAGTTGATGCCAAGTTGATGCCAAGTTGATGCCAAGTTGTTGCCCAGTTGATGCCAAGTTAATGCCAAGTTGTTGCCAAGTCAAGTCCAAGTCCAAGTCAAGTCCAAGTCGAGTCCAAGTCGAGTCCAAGTCGAGTCCAAGTCAAGTCCAAGTGAAGTCCAAGTCAAGTCCAAGTCAAGTCCAAGTCAAGTCCAAGTCAAGTCCAAGTCAAGTCCAAGTCAAGTCCAAGTCAAGTCATGTCAAGTCAAGTCAAGTCAAGTCAAGTCCAGTTCAAGTCGAAGTCAGTCCAACGCGAGTTCAAGTACCTTCAGAGTCAAGTAAGAGAAGATATAATCTAAAGTTGGAGATAAAGATGATAGAAACTTGTTTATCAGAGTTAATATTCATCTTGGGATAAGTACGATTGCCCGGGAGGAACATTAAATGCGCTTAAACTTTTCAGAACGATGATGACGGGGGTGCGAGCCATACACCCCGACACCCTCCACGTTCCTCGCGAAGGCGCCAGAGGTCATGCTCAGCCTCTTCAGATGATAGCGACGCGAGGTCTGTAAAGAGAGGCAGGACCGGGTTGACCGCAGAGGATTTGCTGAAGATTTTAACCGCAGTGCAGTGTACCAAGTAAGACTAGCAATACTAATAATGTCGTGCCTGAGTTTAACCCCAACAACAAAGCCCAGGACGTTGAGCGCTGGTTGAGAAAAGTCAGTGAGTGTGCAGAGATATACTCTTGGGATGAAAAACAAACTATACATTACGCGCTACAGAAATTACGCGGATTAGCAAAAAGCTGGTATGAATCCCTTCCATCGCTCAACTACTCCTGGGACGTTTGGCAGGGTAAATTAAAAAAGGCATTTCCGAACGATGTCAACTACGGAAAATTGTTAGATGAAATGTTAAACCGAAAATCACGTACAGACGAAACCTTAAGAGATTACTTTTATGAAAAATTGACATTGTTGAGCAGATGCGAGATTATCGGTCGTAAGGCAGTCGATTGTATAATTTATGGAATTACTGATAATTCTGTTAGGAATGGAGCCCAAGCTCTTAAATGTGAGGAACCGAAGATCTATTGAACTATCTATCGTCGCAACAGCCTTCCAATGTTAAGGAACACACGCGCGGAACATTGCCAGTAAATTCGATAAAGAGACGCGAATTCCGTAGTAACACTTATGGTAGGAGTCCTAGCAGCTACAAAGGAACAGATATCGTATGTTTTAATTGCAATGAACGTGGTCACACTTATCAAAATTGCAGTAAGCCAATTACGAAATGCGAGAAATGTCATAGAGTGGGGCACAATATAGAGAATTGCAGTAGGAGACCGTTACAGACACGAGAAGTTGACACCAAGAATCAGAGTTCCGATCTTATCTTATCTTATCTTATTAGGAAGGGGTCCTTGCGGATACACTTCGACCCAATGGGATCTTTTGTGTAGTTACCCCCATCGCGCCTACTCAAAGGATCGTTCCACCACCTTCATATATCGGATGATGGAACCAGTTGGTAGTGCCTGGAATTCCTTCGGTTCTGGGTAACCAATACCGAATTCCTTCATTCTGAGTCTGGCGAGGGCATGACATCCACACAGTATGTGCTTCATTGTCTCTGCCTCCTCGCCACACATTCTACAATCTGTATTGTCAGACAGTCCCAACTTGGCCAATAGTCCTTTGACCCCAAAGTGACCGGTAAACAGCCCCGTTATGATTCGGAGCTGTCTTTTGCTGTATTCCCATAATTTCTTGGTCCAGCCTGATTCTATACATTCCATGAATAGCTTTGAGTGCCTCAAGCCTGCCATTTTCCTCCACTCTTGTTGGTGCTGGTTTTTGGCATAGTCCTTGATGGCTGTTGCTATGGTTCCCTGCGAGAGACCCACACATGGTTCAGGTCCTATGAAACTTGTCGCAGACCCTTTTCTAGCAAGTTCATCTGCAATTTCATTACCGATGAAGCCTTCATGCCCTGGGATCCATACCAGTTGCACCTTATTGTGCCTTCCAAGCTTGTTCAAAGCTAGGACGCCATTATACACAAGTCTAGAATCCACTTTAGGCGCACCTAGCGCTTTAAGTGCCGCTTGACTGTCACTGAGTATGTAGATGTGCTTCCCTCTGGTAAGTCTATCTATGTTCTCCTGGGCACAGGCGATTATAGCGTATGTCTCCGCTTGGAAGACAGTGGCATAACCTCCCATACTTGTACTTGCATTGAAGTCGTTTGCATGAATGCCTGCTCCCGTACCTGATCCCATTTTTGATCCATCAGTGTACCAAATAATGTCCTCACCATCCGCTGTAGGTGGCTCGCGATCCTCGGCCCATTCCGCCCTCGTTGGAACTTGTACCTTGAAGTTCCTATTGAATACAAACTTAGGCTGCATTTTATCGCAGCTCATGGTTGTTATTCTGTCAAGAAAATTGTTGCTTTCCATGTTAGTGTGCTTAGTCTTCGGCGTGCAATAACTCCACAGGTCCATTGTTTTAACCTGTGCAGCGATTTGCGCGCTTCGGACTGTATCACTATGTGTAGCGGTGGTAGATCTAGCAATATTTCTAGCGCCGCGATTGGCGTAGTTCTAAACGCCCCTGTTATAGCCATGCACGCCGTTCTTTGCACCTTCGTCAAGGCGTCTCTGCATGTGCTCCTCAACGTCCTTGGCCACCATACGAGGCTGCCATATAGGATGATCGGTCGTACCATCATGGTATAAATCCACTTTAGTACCTTTGGGCTTAATCCCCACGTCTTACCATACGCTGATCTACACATCCCAAATACTCTGAGAGCCTTTGTTATGGTGTGATCGACATGCTTTTTCCAATTGAGTTCCTTATCTAGTATGACACCAAGATATTTCACCTCACTGGACATTTCGAGTACCTGTCCATACAGTTTTAGTTCCTGCATGTCCTTAAGAATCCTCTTTCTCGTGAATGGTATTACCACTGTTTTGCCTGGGTTAATGGATAGTTGGTGATTGTTACACCATTTCTCCACTTTCCTCAGTGCTTCACTCATAATTGCTGATACCGTACTGGGAAATTTCCCATTTACGAGAATCACCAGATCATCTGCATATCCTACCGTATAGATAGGACCACTGTTGAGTTCCTCCATTAGGGAGTTTACCACCAGACTCCATAGAGTAGGTGAGAGTACTCCTCCCTGGGGACACCCTTTTGTAGCCGTAGCTAGTATTTCATCTCCCATCAGAGACGACTTTATTAGCCTGGCGTTTAACATGTTGCCTATCCATTTGCAGATAGTCGGTTCTATGCCATGTCTTGCAGCTGCTTCACTGATAGCTTGGTACGTGGTGCGATCAAACGCTCCTTCCACGTCTAGAAAAGCCGCCAGGCATAGTTCCTGATTTTCTATGGCCCGTTCGGCTCTGGTTGTTACCAGGTGCAACGCGGTATCGGTTGACTTTCCAGGTTGGTACGCACATTGTAGTTTGTGCAACGGACGTATTTTTAATGGACCATCCCTTATATGTCTGTCCACCAATTTTTCCAATGTTTTTAGGAAAAATGAAGACAGACTTATAGGCCTGTACGATTTGGCTTCTCCGTAGTCTGCCTTGCCTGGTTTAGGCAGGTATATTACTTTTACCATTCTCCATACTCGTGGTATGTGTCCAAATGCTATAGACGCTCTGTACAGTCTACTCAGATGAGGAATGAGTACGGTTGCGCCTTCTTGTAGTAGTACTGGGTAGATTTCATCTGGTCCCGGAGCCTTGAACGGCTGGAACGTTGAAATTGCCCATTTCAATTTGTTATGGTCTACTACCTTTTTCGACGTGTCCCAATTGTGTCTGGTTGTGCTTGCGCTTTGTTCCAATACACTAATTGCAACATCGTCTAATTCACTCTCGTGTATCACTGAGCCTGGAAAGTGTGTGCTACACATAATTTTTAAGGTTTCTAGCCCTGTCTCCGTCATTTTTCCGTCCCTACCCTTAATGGTTGTGAGCGGGACTGACTTTGACGCAGCTAGTGCTTTTGTTAGTCTCATACCTTCTGGTATAGACCCTATTTGGTCGCAGTGACCCCTCCACGCGCTTCTTTTGCCTTTCTCACAGCCTTATTATATTCTGTGAGCTTGTGAGCATAACTCTCAAAGTTGTTTGAGGCTTTTGCGTCGTTGAATATAGCCCTGGTTTCTTTCCTGAGTTTTGCTATCTCTGGATTCCACCAGGGTATTCTTTTTGCCAGAGTTTTCTTTTCCGGGCAGTTATTGGTCCAAGCTGTGTATACCGCTTGAACTATTTTGTCAGCTTCAAACTCTATATCAATAATGGAATTGAGCTTACCTTTCGGATCACCCAGTTCCACTTTCAGGTCAGCCTTGTACGCTTCCCAGTCAGTGTTCCTAGGGTTCCTTTTGAGTACAGTTTTTACATCTATCTTCGTATTGTACCTAAAGCATATGTATCTGTGGTCTGATAGAGAAATTTCCTTAGAAACATGCCATGAGTTGATGCTTTTGCTAGTGTTATTGGAAGCCAACGTTATATCAATTACCTGACCTCGCCTTGCGTTGACAAAGGTTGGTTCATTGCCTTTATTAAGAATTTGTAAGGAGGAACTCACCAGAAAATCCAGTACCTTCTCCCCTCTCTTGTTGACATCCGAGCTGCCCCAGATGACATTGTGAGCGTTCGCGTCGCAGCCGATGATCAGGTCGGTGTTCGCCTTGCTGCCTTCGACGACAAGATCCCGCAGTTGTTGTGTAATCGGGTCCGTCGCCTCGTAAGGGAGGTAGGCTGACGAGAAGATAAGAGCCTTCCCCTCCCCTTTATTCTGGATCTTAACACTGGTAAGATCCCTGGAATAGAAAGCATGTAAAGGCATAGCATCGATGCCATTTCTGACATAGATGCATGTCCTCATATTATCATCGGAGCAGTGGTACAGTATGGTACCGCCAGTTCCGCCCAAACCTCTAATTTCCCCTTTATAAATATATGGTTCTTGTATTAGAGCCATATCGAATTTATCATTAATTAACTGCCTCGCCAGAAGGGCTGTGGCTGCTTTGTTGTGTTGTAGGTTAATTTGTACACACCTTACACCCGCCATTGCGCCATTATGTGGTTTTGGGCCTGCTGAGATCAGCGGCCTGTGGTGGCGCCTCGCTAGACATGGGGGAGAGGTCGCATCCCAGGTACAGATCAGCCATATCACGCAAGGCCTCCGAGTCCACCGTTGACAACGGCGATGACTCTCGACCCATGCGTGACCCAGCACGATCCTCCCTCCACTCTCTCTCCACCATCGTCGCGTCCGGCTCCGTGCCCGCCTCTGCCTCTACCGTCTTGGCCTCCGCACCGTCTGCCGACAGTGCCTCCTTGGCCTCGACGTTTGCGGCGTCATCGGCTGGGCCTTCCAGTACCGCACCACCCACTGGGTTCGCGTCCCCACACGCGGCCACATCGCCCTCTGTGGCCGCCCCGCCCCCGGTTGCCCGGTGGTCGACCTCCGCCCTCCCAAGCATCCTCTCCTCCGCATCCTCGAGGAGCTTGAAAGAGCTCAGATCCACCCCCGAGAAGAGTTGATAGTTGGACGCCTTGATGACATCCGCCGACTCCCGATCCATCAAGATGATGCGTCGGGTGCTTGCGTCTGACATCAGGGTGTCCACTATCTTCCATTGCTCCGTATGCAGCATAGGATTAAGCCTCTGCAGCACACGGAGCATTAGTTTAACGTCCTGGGCACCAACGACCCGCGTCTTCCAGGCCATTTTGACCGGTTTCGGCAGATCCTTGGTGTCCACGACCTTAAGGTGCAGTCCAGCAATCTCCACTCCTCCGATTGCTGAGCTGAACCACGTGGAGGCCCCCCTCCCTTGGCAACTGACGTGGAGGGCGCCCCCCACAATGTTGCCGATCACGATTCTCGGCAGGGGATCAGGTGCACCGTCCAGGAGCGCTAGTACTGCGCCCTGGATAGCAGACAGATGCCCAGCCTGAATCTTGACGGCAGGGTAGTCCACTGGGATAATGGCCATCCTCTCCACCGCCACCGCCTCCGCATACGACCCTACCTTCGTCCTTTTGGAGGCGCTAGCCAGCAGAGTAGAGTCGCCACTCGAACCCAGTGGCCTTTTGTTTTGCCCTGAAGGGGCCGCGGTTGCAGGTGCGTCCGGTGTCACACCTGCGCCCGTCTGTGAAGTCAGACGGGCTCTTGCTCGCGCGTTATTACGCCGCTTCTGCCTCTTGCTGAGAACGAAACCCTCGGCTTGTGCACCCTCACCTTGAGGTTTGGGCACACTCGCTTCATGGGGCACATTCCCAGTCGGATTCGGAAGGGCTGCACGGCACGGTTGGCCGGTAGGCTTCGGCATGCCTTTGCTGCTCACTCCTCCGGTCGCTTCAGTGGGTCCCCTTTCGGGTCCCTTCTGAGCGAGTCCGCTTTTCGACCCTTGGGGAAAAGATCAGACGGCCCTTTGAAGTGAACAGGTCCAGCATGTCCTCTACCTCCACGTCCACCTATGTGGCTGGGGCCCGCTCCCGCATCTCTGCCAGAGGCAGTGTTGCGGCCTGCAGTAACACCCAGTGTAGCGCCTTGCGCATTAGCCTCCTCCCTTGCGGGTACGGCTTGTCCTCCCTTTCTCGTCGTTTTAGGTAATGAGAAATCCATTTAACCTACCACATAAGACTTCGTCAGACTGGCTCCCCACCCTCCTTGGAGCCCTCCTACTGGGGATGCTTTGACGCATCAGGGATACCAGCCCGATATAGCGCCCCCGGATGAGTTATCCATGAGTCCGCACGGCACCAAAACCATCGTCACCTCCACAGGCGACTCAGGAATCGTGCGCCGCCGACTACGGACCCCATCACCCCAGGGCACTCGCCCGCGGCCATCTGACTGGACGCAACAGCCGATTGATCACGTCTGGCTAGGACGTGACCGCCCGTGTGAGATGAATCCCGAGCCAAAGTGGCGTGTTGTCTTTCAAGGGTAACGACTCCGACCCCCGTCCGACTCAACCTACCAGGATCTCGTTCTCCATCCGTACGGGTCCCCGCGCACGGCACAAACACGCGGGTGGCATTCTACCGCTTACCATCCTTCTTAGTGGATGGAAAGCCCGCTGCGACATGCCACGTCATCGCTTGCAGCTGACTGTGTGGGATATGCGGAGTAAGGAGGGTTTGGATTTCTAGAGGCTCAACTGGTTGTTTCCGTGCTACCTGTTTCCTCGTTAGAACCAGGTAGTTAACAGGCAGTAACCGCGGGAAGGAGCCCAACCAGTTTTGCCTCGAGGATCAAGGCAACTGTGAGCTCCCCCCGAGGCCATTCACCAAGTTAACTACCGGGCAGGTAGTTACCATAGAGACAAACCCAGTACAAGAGTAGCGACCGGTCGCAAATTATGTCTTGTTCTGGACCCACCTCCGCCCAAGAGTTCCGATAAAAAGGTATTAAAAGTAGTGATGGACAAGGAGGTAGTTATAGCTACTAACAGCGATGGCAAAGGTGTAACCAAGTTGAAGGCAGTGGATAGTCATCCAAATCACGGTGTCCCATTATCTAACAATATTAATAATGACACAAATGATAAGTTCCACAAAAACGTCTCTGTTAATGGCACAATGCTAAACGCTTACATTGACTTTGGGAGCGATTGTAGCTTAATCAGATGTTCCTATGCTAAATCTCTTTGCTTAATTGAAAGGAAGGATCATCCACTGCCTACGATAAAGGGTTTTGGCAATTCTACAGTTATTCCGAAATTCCAAGCAACCGTTGAAATAAGAATTGACGAAGTTGATACAAAACTGGAGGTATTGGCAGTTGATGATGTCTATTTACACGTCCCACTGCTAATAGGGCAGAACTTTACGGAGATGGCATCCGTGACTGTGTTGAAAGACAACGAAAGGTTGTTTTTCTATTACACTCCGACTGACGATCTTGCTATGCAAGATAAGGGTCTCAACTTATACGTTTCGAAGGATATTACGATAAATAAAGGGGGGCTAGTAGAAGTTTATACCAGGGAGCCTTACACTGGCGATATTTACTCAGACGGAGGTACTAGAATGAGTCCCAATCAAGAATATCACCTTCATCAGGGTTGTTACCATGTCAACGACAGCAAATCAATGATATTTATTACTGCCTTAACCAATACTCCGCTTAGTTTCAAGTCAGACATGTTATTAGCCCGAGCCAATCCCATAGAAAAGGTTAAAGCATTGGTTGTCCAGACATGCCAAAGTACGACTGAACTGATGCCACTTGACGAATCCGACATTAGGATAGGTAAAGATACTAATAACGACACTCGTGAGAGACTACACAGGCTTTTACAAAAGTACAAAAGCTGTTTTGCTACAAGGCTTAGTGAGTTAGGTCGAGCCAAATATGCAGCAATGGATATAGAATTGCACGATAAAACTCCGGTAGTGTACAGGCCTTATAGGTTGTCGAACAACGAACGTCAGAAGGTAAGGAACATGGTAGATGAGTTAGTCGAAAATAATATTGTGCAGGAATCGAACTCTAACTACGCTAGTCCCATACTACTGGTTAGGAAGAAGAACGGAGAGTCTCGATTATGCGTAGACTACAGGGCTCTTAATAATAAAACTGTAAAAGATAAGTACCCTCTACCCTTGATTGACGACGAGCTCTCAAACCTAAGTGGAAACAATTTTTTTATTACGATGGATCTAGCCTCTGGTTATTACCAGATACCAATGGGAGAAGAAAGTCGTCGCCTGACTGCGTTCGTCACCCCGGACGGGCACTACGAATTCAAACGTATGCCGTTCGGGCTGGCGAACGCGCCAGCGGTATTTCAAAAAATGATGAACTTGTTAGGCGCTCGAAGATTTAAGAGTGCTTTGGCATATATGGACGACCTTCTTATCCCAGCGGCTTCCATAGATGAAGGTTTTGAGAGGCTGGAAGACGTATTGAAGTTGATCGAGGAGGCGGGGTTAACCTTAAAACTGTCAAAGTGTAGCTTTTTTGATACAAGCATCGAGTACTTAGGTTACGAAATCTCTGCTGAGGGTATAAAACCTTGCGAAAGGAAAATTTTAGCAGTGCGTGATTTTCCCGTACCCCGCAACGTTCACGAGGTCCGTCAGTTCCTGGGCCTGGCAAGCTATTTTTGTCGCTTTGTGAAAGGGTTTGGTGAAATTGCTAGGCCTTTAACTGCGCTACTCAAGAAAGATGTGCAATGGCTTTGGGGTAGTGACGAGTCGGAGTCGTTCGAAACGCTGAAAGACCGTCTCATTAAGCGCCCGCTCCTAGCCTTGTATAACCGTGAACTAGAAACTGAAGTTCACACTGACGCTAGCTCGCTAGGTCTGGGCGGTATACTCATGCAGTGGCAGGTGAGCCCCAGGGTATTAAAGCCTGTCGCGTACTTCAGCCGACAGACCACACCCGAAGAACGCTACTTCCATTCGTATGAACTGGAAACTTTGGCTGTGGTCTGTTCTTTGAAGAAGTTTCGATCGTACCTATTGGGACTTAACTTTACGGTATATACGGACTGTAATGCCCTCCGGACGACCTAAACGAAACGCGATTTAATCCCACGTATAGCACGGTGGTGGTTGTTGGTGAGCGAATACAATTTCAACATTGAGTATCGTCCGGGGTGTCGTATGGGCCACGCGGACGCTCTGAGCCGCAATCCTCAGAAAAATAACACTTCGCCCCAGTTGGTTAAGACCTTAACTATAAACACGGATAACTGGCTACTCACACTCCAATTAGCTGACCCTACATTAGAGCGAATTTTTAAAGTATAACAGCCGGGGACCGATTTAGAAGTAACAGACATTAAAAAGAACTATGTTGTCAAGAACCACTCGTTGCATAAGAAGTTGGGACAGGAATTACGTTTAGTGGTCCCCAAAGATGCAAGGTGGCAAATTTGCAAAGCCAACCACGATGACGTTGGTCATTTTGGGTTTGCGAAGACACTGGAACGTGTTCAAAGCCGTTACTGGTTTCCTAAGTTAAGACGTTTCGTCAAGAAATACGTAGCGGCTTGCATCGACTGCGCGTACAATAAAGATAACGCAGTGCGAAAGAACTCGGGATTGTTACACCCAATAGAGAAGGTAGAACAACCGTTCCACACCTTACACTTGGACCATTTGGGTCCATTTGTAAGAAGTAAGACCGGGAATAACTACATTCTTACTATAGTGGACGGTTTTACAAAATACGTTTTTGCTAGACCAGTCAAAGACACTAAGACCAAAAACGTAATTAAAGCATTAGACAGTTTATTTTATGATTTCATGTCACCTCAAAGGGTTATTTCAGATCGTGGGACGGCCTTCACTTCCGCGCAATTTAAAGAGTATTGTACAAACAAGGGTATCAAACATGTACTCAACGCGGTTGCTTGTCCTAGGGCGAATGGGCAAGCGGAAAGATTTAACCAAACTATTCTCACCGGTTTATCCGCGCAGAATTTTGGGAATGACGAACGCGACTGGGACAAGCAGCTGGGTCGAGTACAATGGGGTATTAATAATACTATAAACGCCACCACTAAGAGAAGCGCATCAGAATTGCTTTTTGGCGTCAAAGCTAATTGTCCCTTAGATAACAAGTTGATGACCAACCATGTCGAAGGAAGCGAAAATGACCACCAGTCATTCCGGGACAATGACCTCGACAGAGAGTTGCCTATCGACCCCTCTCCGTTGTCGATTGCACCCGTCGATGATAGTGAGTCGATTCATACATCGTTACCCAGTCCAATGAATACTCTCAGTGTTAATGACATCCCCATCTCATCCCCAATAGACACAAACAAACGGCTTGACGAAGTTAGGAAAGAGGCTTCGGAAAACATTAAATCTAGTCAATTAAAACAAAAAGCATTATATGACTTGAAACGAGCACCGGCAGTTTCATATTCAGTAGGTGATTTAGTAAAACTTGTTAAAACGAGTTTTTATAATGACGGCAAAAGTAAGAAGCTCTTACCAAAGTTCATCGGGCCGTACAAGGTAGTGGGGTGCTTAGGAAATGATCGATATAAAATTACTAATGTGCCAGGGTTTACATCTAAGAAGTACGAAAGTGTGGTAGCGTCCGATAGGATGAGGCCGTGGATCAATGTGAAAGCTTTACAGGTCAATAGATCATCTGGTTCCGAGGGTAATACATCTGAGTCCATCAATAATTCTGATTCAGAGTAAAGTAGAATAGTAGATAGGTAAATAAATGAAAAAAAAAATGATTCTCTTGTGGATATATTTACATGTATAAAATCCATTTATTAACAATAAATTACACTTTTTTCGCGGATTTGTTCAAATCATTATAATCTAATTAAAAGAGAAATTGCGAGTTTTCAATCTTACAAATAAGTTTCTAATATTTAATAGCATTCTGAGTACCGAATGTTGTGATTTTACGTGCCTCGGAGATGGCACGTAGTCGGATGGCCGAATGTTGTGATTTTGGATAGTATTATTCTTGTTTCGTGTCATAATTATGTAAACGTTGTATCTTGATGGAATTATGGACGCTATCATAACTTAACTAAGTGATAAGGGTTTAATTATTGAGTTATAATTATGATCTCGTAACATGAAGTATGCATTTAATAATAAACACTTTTTGAATGTTAAATATATTAAAGTTGTTGTATTGACTATTATGTTTCAATTTGTCGGGTAGTTATTACTTAGGAGTTATGATGGCGGGAAAACGATGTAGAAGGGCGCGCCAGCGCCATTTTGACTCACTTGCTGAGTGACCGTGCTGAAGTGCGGATGTATTGTTGATGTATATGCTGATAGCCAGTGCTAATAAAACAAGTTAACTAGTGAACGTGAAGTTTTCTTTACAAACTTTTGGCGGGAAATTTAAAATATCTGCGGCTGGTCACACTTTGTGTAGTACGAATTATAGTTTTGATACTAGTAAGTATTTTTTGATTTTCTATGCACACGTAAGGTACCTAAGGAAATAAGTTTATATGTTGACGTGCACTCATAGTCAGCTCACATAATTTCTACCACTATGTACAGTACAGTCAACAACAAGCACATATGTTTACACTTTCTAACCATGTACAAGGCGAAAAATGAAATGTAGTGCAAATAAGACCTAGCTCGATTATACCATACTAATCCATCACCAAAAAAATTACATTAAGTACTATGCCAAATTTCAACTTGATCGGAATGTTAGAACTACCTACATATTTATTTATTTATTTATTATTTATTTTTAGCCTGTACTGTCCCACTGCAGGGCAAAGGCCTCCCTCTCTTTCTTCCAGTCGTCTCTGGACAAGGCAGCAACGGACCAATCCTTTCGGAATATTTCTAGGTCATCCCGCCATCTCCGGCGTGGTCTGCCGCGACGTCGTACATTAGGTGGGATCCAGTCAGTGGTATTCTTAGCCCACAGTTCGGTCGACATGCGGCAAACGTGTCCAGCCCAGTCCCATTTAAGTTTAGCGGCTGTCAGGGCTACTTCGGCTATTTGGGTTTTGGAGCGCAAGATGGTATTTCTGATACGATCTGCTAATTTTATGCCCAAGATACTACGCTCCATTGCCCTCTGGCAAACCTTGAGGGATTGTTTTTGAGCCTTAGTCAAAGACCAAGTCTGGGCACCATAGGTGAGGATCGGAAGAATGCACATGTCCATGAGTTTCCGCTTTAAAGTAATAGGAAGTTCTCCCTTCATGAATTCCTTCATGGACCAATAGCTCTTCCAGGCATTTTCGGTACGCCTTATGACCTCCTTGTCTTGTCGTGCCTGGAAAGAAACTATTTGGCCCAAGTATATGTACTCATGGACATATTCAATACCTCCGCCATCGACTTCTATCCTATGTTTAGTGCTGTTTGTCATGAGCTTGGTCTTTGACATGTTCATATGCATGATTATGGGTCTGTAATTATTAATATCGGCTTTATCGCCTTTTTTATGTAGAATAATAATATTGGAATGACAAAAATCCTTCGGTAAAGTTCCAGTTCTGAGAATGCTGTTGAAAAGATTGGTAACATGTGAAATTAAGGTGGGTTCACCTATTTTCAATGCTTCTGCCGTAATACCATCCTCGCCGGGGCTTTTGCTGTATTTCAGTTTGGATAGTGTTACATGTACTTCATAACCAGTTATGGGGGGGATAGTATCAGGGCAGGCGTACGGTATGGTATTACAACTAATGATGGAATGTGAATGATCGGAATAAAGATTTTTATAAAATTGTGTGCAAATATTCATTATTTTAGCTCGGTCACCTTGTTTAACACCTGTTTCGTCTCGTAAACCAGAAATCCATGATTTGCCTCTATTAACACCTTGTTTGGCAATTTTAAGAGATCTATTTTGTTCGAGAGTGAGCTGGATGAGTTCACTATTATAATTCCGGATATCTTTCCTAATATGTCGCTTTACTTCCCTGTCTAAAGTTTTATAGTTGTTTCCTGTGATGTTGTTTTTGAAATTTTCTCTATTTTTAATGAGGTTTATAGTATTGGTTGTTAGCTTGATTGTTTTTGCTTTTACGGATTTTATTTTCCTGGATGCGCATCTGATACATTTTTGAATTTTAGAATATTCATAATCTACATTTGTGTTATTGTGCTCGGGACTTGATTCTAATGCGTTGAATGCGTTTGTGAGTTCGAGGTTAAAGTTATCTTTATTACAGATTAGCAGGGATTTGTCTAACCGTCTAATTTTAGAAAGAATTTGTCTATGCCGGTGTATCCTGAAATTAAACATTAAATTTGCACGAACTGGTCTATGGTCTGAACTATATCTCATCGAATTTATAACATGTATATTTTTACTATATTTTGATTTGAGGATAGGACAAAATCGATTTCATTTTTGGTTTCTCCTGTGGGAGACACCCAAGTCCATCTTCTCTGCGGTTTCTTAAAGAAGAATGTGTTGCTTATACTGAGGTTTTGTCCGAAGGCAAATTGAATTAGTCTTGAACCACGATCATTCCGATTTCCTAGCCCATATGGTCCCAGGGTACGGTTGTTTTCGAGTTCTTGTCTTGTTCCCACCTTTGCGTTGAAGTCGCCGAGTACGATAGTCCACGTACCACGGTGCTCTTCGCAGGCCTTGTTCAGTAGGTCGTAGAATTCTTCGACTTCGTCGTCAGTATGTGAAGATGTTGGGGCATACACCTGAGCGACTGTGAGGGTTTCTTTGTCAGTCAGTCGGAATTTCAGCAAAGCGATCCTTGCAGAATAGGCTACGAACTCTAGTATATTTTCCTTCCAGCGTTTAGCTACCATGAAGCCTACTCCACCGATACCGCCTGCCTCTCCGTGGTAGAAAAATATGCTATCCTCTCGCTCGATCGTATTTTCGCCTTCTCTTCGCACTTCGGATAGACCCAGAATATCCCACCGGATGTGTGTGAGTGCGTTTTCTAATTCCAGCAATCGTTCCTCCGTCCTTAAAGTTCGAATATTGTAAGTTAGTACGTTAAGATTTTCGGTGTCCTTTTTGCAAGCTTTGATTGTCTGACGGCTGGGGTTTAACAACGCCCGGGGATTCTTAGCACCCCCTGCTCCAGGGAATGACTGTCTACCGTCATCAACAGCACCCCCGGAGCCACCGGGCACGAGGGGCCTGTTGTTTGTTTTGTGCTTCATATTTAGAGGGGATCGGACATTTAACCCACCACGCTCGTCCGGTGCGGGTTGGCGGGTGAACAGTGAGCCTTCTAATTTGGCTCGTGAGCGCTGCCGTAACTGATGTGCTTGACATTCCTCCGCCACCGCTCTAAGCTGATACCCTGTTCTAGTATCAGCTGTCCCAACAAGGCCAACACGGAACCTTTACAAGGTGTTCCAATGTACATAAAGTATCAAAATTATTTATAGGCGATCCACCTACTAAATTGTTTAAATCATAGACATTTAGTGATACCACAAGAAATATCTGTCAACATTATTTGGCTAGTCAGTCAGACTCTATTTTTTAATAATCGTAAAGTTAGGTATTAAAAACCAATGATCGCAGTGTGGATCGATGACTCAAATAGCGCCTTTGATGATCGGGCAAAAACCGACTCGGGTGACGATACGCCGAGATCCATCTCGGCGTATCGTCACCCCGTATCATGAACGGTAGTGTGGACGTCGCGCCGTCGCGATCATGCAACGCTTTCCTGATCGCGAGTGTGCGGGGTACTGAAGATACGCGTATCAACATGGATTTCGAGCGAGCGGATACGGGCCGTTGCATGATCGCGACGGCGCACGACGTCCACACTACCGTTCATGATACGCGGTGAGGATACGCGACGGGGACGGATCGGCGAAATGATACAAGTGTGGACGGAGCCATGGATTTCGAGCGAGCGGATACGGGCCGTTGCATGATCGCGACGTCGCGACGTCCACACTACCGTTCATGATACGCGACGGGGATCGGATCGGCGAAATGATACAAGTGTGGACGGAGCCTTATGGATGAATCAATATTTAAGTATGGTCTGTGGTTTGGCAAAAAAACAAGATGTTAAGAAAGTTGAATTCAATTCAATACCATTACCATACCAACATGTTACATTGTAGTCTTTGAACAAAACCAAACGAAACGTCATATTACTGGAATGTATTGGATTTTAAATAATAAATATTTTTTTGAATAGTGAGAAAAAACAAAGAAAATCCTTAAACATGAATTATAAAGATAATTGCCGAACGTGTTTAGCCAGCGGCAAAGAAATGCGATATATACATACGACGATTTCGATCAGTGGCGAGAATGTTATGTTGTCAGATATTTTAGCGAATTTTTATAACTACAAGGTATTTGAAATGAAAGTAAATGGAAACAAATATAACGACGGGTTTACAAAATTAGACACATATTATATAATAAATGCTTAGATTAATAAACGTTAGTCGTTATAAAGTTAGTACCTTCTGTGTTTTAGATCGTGTCAAAAGTTTTGTGTTTTCATGTTCTAGGTCTCTACTGAAGAGGAATATCCAGGGAATATCTGTATCAACTGTATCTATCAACTTACCATGACTTATTCATTCAAAATCCTAATTGAATCCAGTGCTAAAACCTTAGGGGAATGTTCAAGCACTATAGAAAATGATGATGTTGACTATAGTTATGACTCGGAGGAAGAAGGAAAAACTTATCACATGAAAAAATATGAAAGACGGCGAGATCGCATCATAGAAAACACCACAATGAGTGAAACAACTATAATGTATTGTGTTGAATGTAAAGCAGAGTTCCACTCTATAAAAGATTTAAGTGCACACTGTGTTAATAACCATCCTTTAAAATCCTCCATTGGCCGTGATTGTGACTACTGCCCTGAGAAATTTGAAGATTTCCGGTCACTTGTTTTACACCGTAAACTGCATCTAAAACCATATCTGTGTGAGAATTGTTGGGAAGGGTTCTTCTCTGAAAATGAAGTGAATACTCATTCCTGCCAACCTAATGGTCATCACAAAGAAAAAAATAGCTCTGATAGAATGCTGCGACAGTGTGATCAGTGTGGAAAATCATATCCACCTGGATATATACGGATCCATATGCTGACACATAGCAATGACCGTCCTTACAGCTGTAAATATTGTCCGAAGAAGTTCAAAGTACCTGGAGGCCTTCATTCTCATGTTTTATGGAACCACAAGAGGACTAGGAATCACAAATGTGAGGTCTGCAATGCTACATTCATTTCTTCAAGTTCTCGGAGCACTCATATACGTAAAAATCACTTGAAAGAAAAGAAATATGGATGTGAGAGTTGTGGCAAAAGGTTTTTCTCAAAATCAGAGTTACAGAGGCATTCTTTAACACATACCGGGGTTAAGAATTTCCATTGTCATTTATGTGACAAATCATACCAAACACGTTATGGTTTGAATGTTCACTTGAAATCACATTCACAGATGTCTATGAATGTGCTCAATTTGTAGATTCATATAATTATAATT
Organism: Apotomis turbidana; assembly: GCA_905147355.2. NCBI lineage: Eukaryota > Metazoa > Arthropoda > Insecta > Lepidoptera > Tortricidae > Apotomis > Apotomis turbidana. Next base: position 20,732,083 of record LR990281.1, on the reverse strand, counting down.
AAGTTTATGTAAAATGATAGTACAAATTATTATAAATTGGTAACAATCCCCAATTTACAAATGATTATATTGAATCATAGATTGGTTAAGGTGTGATGTCACTGAATCAAACTGAAAATTAAATTTAAAATACCTAATAAGAAATTGCACTTAATACTGCTCGTCCCAATTAATAAATATTGTATTGTTTTTGTTTAGATAGTTTAATTTTATTGAAAATTCCAAAGAATAAACAAAATGTCAAGTACCAAAAGCTTTTATTTCCCAATAACTTAAGATACAAATGTAACGTGTAAGATAAGAAATTTGATAATATTTTTCATATTACAGCTGTTATTTAATTATATTTTTATACAGAAAATATAACAACTAAAACTACATTTACAATCACAATTTTGGTGGTCACATCATGTGCCTCATATGAATAATATGACAATGATTAGGGAGTTTTTGTTATTTTGTGGAATTGAACTTATTATTGATATATATTATGACTTAGGGCCTTATCACACTTGCGATTTGCGAGCGAGTTTTCTATACAAATCAGCGTCGCGGCGAACTCGCTGCGTAATCGCCTTCATAGAAAATTCGCTCGCAAATCGCAAGTGTGATAAGGCCCTAAGTCATAATATATATCAATCACAGATGTACCTCTAGAGGCTCTAGCCAATAATATGTATTGAACATATTTTCCGGTTATGCAACAACTTATTGACAAACTTACCTAACAAGCCATGTGCAAGCATGGACCATCATGATGACAAGGTGGGTCCAGTCCACCTCAGTAAACTTGTGAACTTGAATGTTTCATCGTAGTTTAAATCATTAGCGCGAAAAATACAGCAATGTAGAAAACAGATTTTCAGCAATCTTTCCTAAAGTAATTCCAATGTGTTATCTGTGTTTGAATTTATTTCCTGTTGAGGTTTAGAATAGAGAATGTTCTTATCTGTTTTCTAAATTGGGTTACTTATTTTTATATGCATATTGACTGGGCTTGTCTATTCTATATGAATAGGCATAAATAAACTGGTGCCAAATTGTGCTGGGAGTCGGTATATGGATGAAATTATTCTTTTCTGACAAGTGAACTCATGTAATTTATGACTAATTTGAATAATAGTTGTCACTGTATTGATATCATTCTTAACAATAATAGCAAAATTAACTAACACATAAATTAAAAAGGGACTACATCTGTATGTATAGAACTCTATAGAACTTGTTGAGTGGAATCAGCTTTTATACCAACATAATTGTTAATGTTTAATTGAAAACTAAGTACTTATTAACAATAATTCGTATTGGTTGTTCCAAGTGTCATAATTGCACTAAAAAAAATTCAACACAAAAAAAAATATTTTGGGTCTAAAAGTCGATTCACTCCTATGACGTACGAGTGTGTACCCCTCACCTATGTATGTATATGGCTAGTATAGGTAATCAGAGTCAACCACAGATGGTTACAGAGACGTAGAGACCCCATACTAGCGATTTATGAGGGTCGGAGTCCTACCAGAGCGCCCAGGAAGCGACGACGCGTCGCGACGCGAAGTCTTATTAGAGAATTATTGTATATTTCGTGTTGTCGCTATGAAGGCGCGCGTGAGACGCTAACACTGAATAGATGCCGCTGACGGCACGGCACATGCACATTTGACGCTGCGTGGGCGCTGGTAGGAAGCCGTGACGTGTCTCTTATAGTATTTTGTCACAGAAACTACCAGGAAGTGGTTTATTGCAATTAGTGACAAATTAGACTACAATGATATTGATAACCTACTTTTGACACTGACTGGACAATGCCTCGTGCATGAATCCTGTAATGTCACAAGACTGCCGCGAGACGTACATTTTATGTGCGATAAGACGGGAGATGTTCAGTTGTGTCGAGTGATAGAGGATGGGCCTGTCACAGTGTCACGTGTCAATCGCAGAAAATAACATTCTGGAGCGAAGTTTTACTAAGTATATTAAAACAATAAACGTATGCAGGGGCAAGCTGAACTGAAATCGCGTAACTTACTCTTAAATATAACAAAATTAAATTTATAACATCAACTTTAAATTGAATTCACAATGTATTTTAAAAGAAACTGCCATATTTGAATCCATATTTTTTGCTGTACAATATTGATGAAGCCTCAATTAAGGTTTTGTATTATTATTTTTTAATTTCAATTTATCTATGGCACACAATATTCAACAGTGTAGTAGCACCTAATTTTTAATCAATATCTAAATGAAATATATAGCAGGAAACAACTCGGTGTTCTATAATTTTGCCGTAGAAATTTGACCAATCCACTGTGGGCGCGCTCCTAACTAACGGTTGGACATGCGATTCCGCGACAGTAAACTACATATTACAGACAAACTGCTATGAGTATGGCCTCTAAATTAAAACGTAATGCTAGTATAGTGCATTTTTAGGCATAAATTAATAGGCTTAAGAGAAGTCTTCCGATTGTATAATAAAAAAAAATATAAAAAAAAAGTTGCGCTATTTTTGATAGTATTTTATTGTGATCGCATGCAAATATCCCTAGGGTACTTTTTTATTGGTCCTGTGCTTAGGGTTCACTCAAAAAGGCATATTTTTTATAACGCCTGCAATAAAAATTATATCATTAAAAGAGATTGCTATTAACTTAAACAAGGCACACTGTCGAAATAGTAATATAATATTATTGTTATTTTAAAGAATGAAAAGTCATATTTTTATCGTTTTCTGTTTTAAGAAAAAGGTTCAGGAAAAAGAAAATTCTAAAGGTTATTCGTACTGTATACTTGGGTCTCGGTTTCACTGATGAGTGGCTGGGTTTCTTTCAACAGTTTCTTTTTTGTTGTCCTTTTTACAGTACTGGAGATGACTGTATCAGACCGTAAAAGTAGCGAATGGATCAAATCACTATGTTAAAACTGAATGTTAATACGGCGGCCATAGCACATTAAAGAAACAAATTGCTATAAACTTTACATAGGAGCTTTCGAAAAATTACCTTAAAATGCAAATATTTCTAAAATTCGGCTAAATTCGGCCAAGTTTAAACTACAGCGCATTAAAGTTAGCTTTAACTTGTAACTTGTAATACTTAGTATCTTGGAATTGCTTGGCACATTTTCTATAATCGTGATTTTCTAGTTTAATTATACATAAATGATAAAACAGCAATTATTATTCGTTAAAATACTAAACAGCTACATATTGTTTGTTATGGCTATACTTAAACATATCGTCTTTGTAATAAGATCTAAAAAAGGACCTCAACTTGTACACAAAAGTTACAATAGTTTGTAGAAGTATGGCCGAGTTTTAGGGGTTTACCGGATAGTTATGTTTACCCGATCTCTATTGACCAACAAGGCCAATAGGTGAAAAAATAATTATAAGACATAATGCTCTGTGTGTTATAGCTTACAAAAAAGTAGTTTTACGCCAAGAAAGCGAAACTTTTTATTTTTTAGAATGTCCGACCGTTAGTTAGGAGCGCTCCCACAGTGCAATCGTCAGTCTTGAAGATTTTTTTACAGAGTTTGGAACTCTAGTTAGATGACTACAATTTAGTTGATATTTGCTTATATTTGATACAAAATTGTAGATGAATATTGAATATGTTCTCCCTTCGACAAAATTATAAAGAACCGACTTATACTATTATGATAGTGCCATGTGTATTATTATAAAAATATAAAAATTATCACTTTCACCAGTCTCTCTGTAACGGTATAGGATAGCATGGTTAGGCAAGTAAGGCCCAGACGCTGGTGGTTACGACAGATATTTTTAATCCGTTATATTCGAGTTCCTGTAAAAGAAGATCGATTTTAAAATAAAGGAACAGCAGGTATTCTACGCGTACATATATAAAGCAGCTACATTTAAGAAGGGATAAGGCCAGTCGGGTCAGCGTGCCTACCATGATCGTAATATATAAATGCACACATGTTTTACTACTAACGATATCTAACAACCATGGTATAAGAAAATAAGGTATGGCACTCCGGAACAGCAGGTGAGACTTTTGACGACATCACACTATGATTGGTTGGTTGGTTCTGTTTTTTTTTGTGGATTTTATGGCTTGGCTGCAGAGGCCTTTAAGCCACGGTTGGTTCTGTCAATCCGTTTCTGTGTTACCAGTGGTGTATCATAACATAACACTCCCCGATTCTCTTGTTATCTGTATTAATCTCATAAAATCGCGAGTGTTTTAGATCACTTATTACGACAAAATAAAAGTTACTGTTAGTCAAAGAACATAACAAGCATAATTATAATTTTTTCACCTCACTAGCTCGGAAAGCCCAGTTTGTTTGTTTGATATCTATTGAGAAAATCGCTTTTTATCCACATGTGGAGAAAGAGTTTTGACGTTTCAACGCAGCTAAAGTAAAATTTGACATGAGCTTATTTTCTGAAAAATCCCGTTTAAAATACCTACATGAAAGCTAATTAGACCTTAGTTTTAATAAATGGCAAATTGGTTGATTATTGCAGATATTTTTCAAAGATATAGTACAAACCCTTATTCTTTTTTCCTCGCTGTAGTGAGGTGAAAAATTTTGTGTTATACACGGGCGAAAGTTATTTTACGTCTCGTGTATTGAAACACTCGCTACGCTCAGGATTCTATTTTGAAGTCAATCATAGGATCTTTTCGCTAGCTCGTGTTTCAAATAAACACTCGCGGGTAAAATACAACTTTCCCCCCTTGTATAACAAATAACTATTGTACGACTAGCGGTAAACAATTTTAGCAGTACAAACAGTAGTAATAGTAGTGTAACATCTGTACTTTTCAATATTTTTATTACCCTATGTGGCGCGTTTGTCCCGACTGACCCTAACTCTCGCAAACTAACATCTTACTGAAAACATATTTTGGTGCGTACACGTATTTTTTTGTAGTTATATAAAATTCAAAGCGCAATTTATATAATTAGGAAGAAAATCTATACTAAAATCATGCTATTTTAGAAGTCAAAATTAGTAGGATTTTTTCCGTTAAGCACTTCGAAGTCTCTAAACGCAATGTGAATATACAGATAGTTATTTAAAATATCGTGTTATACACACAGAAAGGCTCGTGTATTAATAACTACGTCACAATATATCAAGTTAAACACACATATTGAACGCGTGCGCTTATTTGTTAAAAATACAGGTATAGAGGTGAATGGATTTTACGAATTACACACACATCTACATAAAGTACTGCATGATAGGAAATAAAGTTGTAAATCAATAGATTTAATGAGTGAATGGAAATAGGTACACTTCAATAAACCAACTCTCTCGATTTTACATGGTTGCGGCAGTCGAAAAAATCATAAATATTATCGCGAATATCAAACTATGATTAATTTTATTCAAATCAGATTTATTTCATTAAAAAAATATTATTATTTTCGTCAATTTTGAAGTTCGCTGCTGAACTTGCTATCGGTACGTAAACAGAACAGTAATTTAAATATCTCGCTGCCATGCCCGTTATTGCGTGTGTCAACCTCTACTATCTTAGTGGACATTTTAGATGAAGTACAAGTTCTTTCTTTATCAAGTTACTATTAAAAACCGAGCTGCCATTCCGGAATAATAATAATAATGACTCTCTTGGCTATACCTATAAATCGTACAATTATGCAATGGATGTTATTATCTTATTGCTCAACGTATTATCATTAAATGTAACATTATTAAAACTATAAACCAAATTAAAATTGTTTTAATATAGACGTAGTTTATCACGATTTCGCAAATTTCAATTCATTTAATATTTATCGCTTTAAAGACTACGTTATTTAGTAAGGACCCTTCGTAGAGAGTAATCTCTATTTTACTTCATTTTAACGTAGTTGGTAAATAATGTAATAATAAAATCGTTAAGCAGTTTTGTGGTGATGGAAACAACAAGTTATTCCGATATATTATATCCCTACGTCCAAGAAATTATGCACTTATCATGATTGCGCAGATATGTTTTTCAAGGGATCATGACCACGGTAAGGCCAATTATCCTAAAGTATTATAGATATTTAAATCTATAAAAAGCATCTATAACAATAAAATTATAATTTTTCTCCCCTAAACTTAATACTTATGCAAATTATTCATTTTATTGCCACATGCAAATAATAGGAACTAAATTTTACAGCATTTTCTACCAGCCACTATGAATTCAGCCACTGTCATGAAGTGGCTTAACCGACGGGATTATTTTGGGCGAGTGAATTCTAATCTACACATTCTTTACAACATCTAATCTACAAATAAAATACACATATAAGAATATTCACCGCGTGCTCAAAAATTCATGTCTAATCCTATTTGATACATAACTTCATCCATCGCTGGACTCAAGAGGGCGTGTTCCGTGGTTTCTTTCTCCGTACCATTCACACTGACGCCGCTGGCCGTGGGCTCGTCGTCGGAGTTGGTGGATACCGACACGTTGAGGGGCACCATTCCTAGGATGATCCTGATTTGGTCAGTTAGGTGCTGCGCTGATACGATTTGGTGGTATATGCCCTCGGCCGTGCTCAGGATTTTGTCGACGTCCAAGCACATTGATAGGTCGTTTACATGCTGAAACCAAAATATTTAAACAATATAGTTACATTCATTACAAAAAATGCACATGAGTGACATTAAAAGTCACTAGTCCATCAAATAAATTAACTTCGGGCTGTTAAAAATCTTTCACTAAGTGTAGCCAGAACAATAAATAATAGTATGAACGACTTACTTTTAAGATTTCGGTGAATCCATAGTTGTTGAATATTATCACTTCTTTTTCTGCGTCGAGTATTGCAACACAAATCAGCAGGTGGAAATTGGCGCATGGCAACCCTGTCCAAAGTACTTCCCATAACCTGCAAATATAAAAAATATTATTTTCGAGCTATTATAGTAATGTTATATTCAAATTTTGTTTACGCGACTTGTAGGTATTGTATTACCATCCTTATATACGATAGGTTTCCTCTTCAGGATCAGGCGGCGCGTTGACCTACAGTTGTAGAATGTCAAAAGGTTTATCTTCATGCGACAGCTTAAAATTCCGGAACTAGTAGTAGTATAATTAAAGCTTATTGAAACGGGTCTATCGCGATATTTTGATTTACCATCATTGCCTGACGTTCAAACCTCGAGAGTATAAAGTGTTATAGTAGTAGTATGTAGTAGTATGACCACTATCGAGAATTGTTCCTTCTTCACGCTCTGTTTGGTCTTTATCGAACTTAGAAGCTTTAAATTATTAAGACATAGGTAGTAGGCTAGACTACCTAAACTAGGTACTTACCAATGACATGATTTTACGTTTTGAACCAGTTCGAGCACTAACTTCAGCTGTAGCAGCTGCTCCTCTAACGTGACCTACCTCATAATGTCTCCGTGCTAGAATTACATCCTGAACCACACAAGCAGCCAATGGAGGCAGAAGTACATATTCCCTGAGTCATTTTGGCCCAACTGGTGCTCCAATTCGGAAAATTGGCATCAAATTCTCCAGATCCAGTCTAACCTACCTCATGAAAAATTACGTCCCTGTGCGAGAACTCACTCTTGAACACCAGCAGCCAGCGGAAATACGATCCTCGGGCCCTCTGAGTCGGCTAGTGTGGCAGCTCGGGGCTACAGAACCTCAGAACAGAGCAGCTGCTCTAGCGTCATTTTTTTTTTTTTTTTTTTATGTCATAGGAGGCAAACGAGCAAACGTATCGCCTGATGGAAAGCGATTACCGTCGCCCATAAACACCTGCAATACCAGAGGAGTCACAAGTGTTTGCCTACCCGGAGGACGAAGATAGAATGCCTCTATGCTAGTAATTTCACCGGCTATCTTACCCCCACACCGGAACACAACAGTGCGAACATTGCTGTTTGGCGGTGGGTTAGCAGTCATCTACCTCATGATGTCCCTGTGCGAGAACTCCCTCTTGAACCAAACCAGCAACCAGCGGAAGCAGAAGTACATGTTCCCAGAGTCTTTCTGAGCCAGGTGGTGCGCCAGCTCGGGGCTGCAGAACGTCAGGAGCTGCTGCAGCTGCAGTAGCTGCTGCTTCATGCCAGCCTGGTCCATGTCGAAGTTGGACGCCTGGAATGATTAATTTTATTGGTGAAAACATTGAGACATCAGAAAAACATCAGAATAAGTTGAAACTTACGATCTTTTCCATGAAGCCAACAAAACACCAGAAACTGTCGACCTCATTCCCCAGTAGAAGAAGCAGCGGTGCTAAAATATCGCTCATCCCTTGCACGTAACCGAGGTCGAAATTATACATGACATATGTCATCAGAATGTCTTGCAACACCACCAAGTTGGGATTATTATCACCGGCGAAGAACGGGTGTGTTCTGTCTGTTCTGTTGACATCTTTTTCTACCAGACTTTTCCTGTCTCTGTATTCCGAAAACCTCGCCTCCTGGCCTTCGGTCATGGACCGCCATTGCAGCTTCATGGAGAAGTATTCTTCTGTGCGTTTACGTTGTAACGTTCGTATTTCTGCGTGTGTCATGTGCCATGGATGGTAGTCTAGTAAGTATTTCCACACTGAGTGACGTATCGAGTGTGCTACACCCTGGAAAAAATATATTAAAGAATAGTACATAGAAAGAATGGCCACAGAAGTGTGGGTATTTGCTGTTAGCAAATTAGAAATCTGCTGTCATTGTTATATGGTTATATTCCTATTGTTATAGGGATATATAACAATAGGAATAGGCATTCGTCTCACTGAGTTGGTTGCACGTAATTTTTTAACTGAGTTACATACGCCTCTAAAGATGAGCTGTTTGACACCATCGACCTCCATGACCCTGCCTGCTGTATCCTGCAATCCTTCCCATTTTTCTGTGGATAGCGGAGTGCCTCTGTAAGTAATCAGAATGTATTATTGATACGACATCGCAGACGTTACACTACTTACAAGGAAAAAGTCATAGGTCATTTCACCTCAAACTGATACTTTAAAAAAATATGAGTTTGAGGTGAAATGACAAAACACCTGTCCATTATGTTTTCATGTTATCCAACATTTAATGAAATCAGTAATTAATTATCAATTTGCTTGAACAAATCTCTCTACTGAAGTTAGAGGGTTTGGTCAATTTTCCGTACTTTGAAGGTCAAATTTCTCCTTACAGGTTGAATTTGGGCAGCTAAAAAAAATACGTGTCTGCTAGTATAGACTACTCTAAATGAATCAAATCGGAGTCGGACAGTTGGGATTAGCCGAGCACTGAATATAGAGATAAGATACATAATTATGTATCTTATCTCTATATTCAGTGCTCGGCTACCGGTAATTACCGGTAAAAATTGAATTTACCTAGGGATAACGGGTCGCGGCGGCAACGTCGGCTTTACGCTGATGACTTCGTACTCATCAGACTTGGTGACCGTGGTCGCCTCTTCCAGCGCACTCATGCTCTTCGTGAGCAAGTCCGCCACTTCCTCAGACACGTCACGTTTCCCGTTTGCCTCGTTGCCGTAATACACTAAAACCGAGAATGTAGCTGTTTCAGACCGTTATTATGATTTTTCAATATATGTATCTTATGTTTATGTAGTAAGGTGAGCAAAAATTAATCAAATTTTCATGAAAAGTCTAGGACAAGAAAAGCAGACTGTTGTAAACCGTCGTTTATACGAGTTCTCTTCATTCAAACATGTGTTATGTAGATGACGGTATCTGCTGTGTCGGAGTGCGTGATTAAATAATATATATTCTAATAGGTAAGATGACGGTTATATCATACATATAACTTATATGTACAGAAATCACAGCTACCGAACAATATCTAACATTATTCTGCTTGACAGACCCCATAATATAATGATGCTGCAACCTAAGTCAAGGTTCTATCATCCCAACTAGAGGTTGTCTGATATTTATTTAAGCGACAATACATACATTTTTTGAGGTCAAGTGTTGAGCAACCCTGCTGTGGATTCGATCCTGGTCAGCACCATAAAATGATTAACGAAAGAAGAAGGAAAGAATTAACAATTATTATTACAACTACACAACAAATGTAGAAACCAACTAGATACAAGCAATCTTTACTAATATACAAGGGAACCTCTTTTGATCTCTTGCTCTCCCAATAACATTATTTTTGAAATCATTTCACTTACTTACAGCGAAGATATCATGATGTACCTACCTACCGTTCACCAAAAATATTCTTGAATTATTTTATTATTTATTAAGTCGCGCTTAAGGATATTTTGTATCTCTTGATACTATAGAAGCCAAAACCTAGGAATGATCATAATATTTCCATGAACTCATTATAAAGACATACCAATATCTGTCAGCTTCGAAAACGCAGTCATAGTGGTCTCATAAGGCCTCTGCTTGAAATTTGACACCAGATTCCACACAACGTCAGTAGTATTCTCCGTAAAGATGTCCAGCTCAGCAAAGCTTTTGTTCAACACTTGCGTTTCTACATTTGGCTCCACAACGACATAAGTGTTCCTATCATGTCTTGTTTTGGCTGTTTTCACGTGATTTTTTAAGTTGGAAACGAAAATTTCTGCGTTTCCATGTTGGAAGTAGAACGTGGTCTGCCAGATGCCGGGTTTGGTCGAGAACTGCATCTGCTGGTTGTTGCGGGTGACGCGGAAGGTTTTCAGGTCGTCCAGAGGGATTTTGATGATGCGGGAGCGAGCGGTGGCGTAGTCGGATGTGAGGTTGCCGCTTAGTGTACGTTGCCGACGACCTGAGGAGAAAAGTTGTTTGTGGGTTGAAGTATTAAAATGGCAGAGCAATGAGCACTGCGATAATGCGACGTTCTACGTTCTATTAACCTTGGGTACAAGCAAGTACCATAGGTTGTACAATAGTACAAGCTTTGCTTGGTTTGGGATTATTTCAATTTGTATGAGATTGTCCCTTGATACTTATTTATTTATTTAAGGCTATTTTTTTCTAATTATTCTACGCACCAGTGTGCTCTAGGGTTCCTCGTCTTTGTTCGGCCCAATCGGCACGAGCTTCTGGCTACCTCGTCGTCGCGTCGGGTGGTCGCGATTGTATCAATTGCGTTGCCACAAACAACCCAAAATATAGTTCTGACGGTTTTTGCGAGTATCAAAAGGAAGTCTGTAGTCTGTAGGTTATATTTTGTAGTCCTGAGACTTCTGATCCCGTTCTGGTGATCCTAGTTGTGGTGGTCAGTTTCTGAATTTAAGAAAAGCAGTAACTTACCTATGGTATTAACGACAGCCCACTCCTGATCTTGGGTGTCCGAGTCGATGGTAATCAGATCATTGGGCCGCCACTCGATGCACTTGGTCCCGTTTGGATTGAGGGCCAAACACAGCATGCCGATGGAGTTGAGGTCCGTGATTGGGCGGCCCATGCACGCTTTGAGTAGCACGCCATCTTGCGTGAATAGGTCCTGAAATAAAGATCGTTCACTAAGATATTAGAGGAAAATAAAGCGTCTGACGGATGCCGAAAATTCGACAGCAAAATAGTGAATAGTCTTACTGCCTACTTTTTTTTCCTTTTCTTTTTTTTTATAAAGATTTCGGTGTGCAGTGGGATTTTGCTTAGATAAGCTGATTAATCTCCATTCCGCTTCTGGCTTAACCATATTCGGCGTGGAAATGAATTAAACTCTTCTTGTTAATAATGTTTCACTGATTCCCACAAGATGGTTAGTAATCTTAGCATCGGTAAACCTTTTTCCCTAAGAATTATAACTTGAATCATTACAAGTCAAGAATAAAATTTTTGAAGGAGCCAATTCTCCTTTCTATATGGTCAGACCTAAGTAAAATTCGATAACTGAACAAGATATCTCAAAACATATACATAGTACCCAACGGCCATAAAATTAACTTGGGACTTAGCTCCGCCATATCAGCTATCTGTATGAACTTGTTAAGTTTTTCTGAACAGGAAAAGTGCGGCAGTCACTTCGTAGGGGTGTGAAGTGGCATAATTTTTTCAACATAATTATGAAATATTTGAGTCGAAAAGCGGTAAACACATTTCTTGGTCTACTATTTTTCGTCTTAAGCAAATCACGCCGAACAAGTACCCGGTAGTTCATCTGGCGGAGCTAAGTCCCACGAGTCGTTATTTGAAGACTTATTTACTATTGATTACTCTACTAACAGGTTCAACAGCACTTAGTGAAGAAACCAATTAGTCTGCTTCCACAACCATAAGGATCCTATAATTGTATCAACGAGGCTACATCATGGATGAGGCTATTCAAATAAAAATAATCCGAACATTGATAGTAAAAGTTAGTTTATTGGAGTTAGTTATAAGAGTCAGCAGATTTTTTATCAAATTAACAAGAAAATACTGTTTTTTTTTTCAAATATTATTTAAGTATATTAGTATTGGCCATTTCTGTGAGTGTTTATGGATAAACTGATAACCTTATCAGGTCAATGTTATTAATAAATGGTCATTGCTCTCTTGGGGACATGTTACAATGTTACAAATAATAGAAAATGTACTTATGTAACTGTCATACTGTATTCAATTCCATCACTCATGCTTAATTACAGTAAAAGTAACATCAACATCATATTATCAGTAAGTATGGCTTGACTGACTGCAACTTTGCTTCTTCAAGTCCTCACATACTTGTACAAATACAAATTAATATTTATGAGGATTTTACCAGAAAAAAAATGCGTGAATACATACAGGGTGCACTATTTTTATTCATATATTGTATAATTACATTATATTATTCAACATCGCACATTTTTTGTTGACGATGTAAGTATAGTCTCTGTTTTTATAGGACCGATATGTACAGTAGTATAAAGGTCCTTAATAAATAAATAAAACAAAAAAAAAAAAAACATCGGACATCATCCCTATTAGCCGGGTCCACACAGGGCGAGCGGCCTCGCGAGGCAATTGCCGCGCGCGGCATTCGGCGCATGCCTCGGGCATTGGATGAAATTACGCTCACCGAATGCCGCGCGCGGCAAGCCCGAGCCGTCTTGTTCGCCCATTTGACAGATAAAACAATATGGCGCCGCCGCACGCAATCAGCTTTTGATTTTTGACTTGTTGCTACGTTCATACAAAGATTTTTCCAAAAAAAGCTAATTCAATATTTTTTTATGTTTAAAACAAACAAATAGCACATAATATTTAGTTACGGTTATTCCGTTTCGCGTAATACGTAAGTGTCGCACGCCATTTTGTTTTATCTGTCATAATTTGACCGAAGCAAACACGTGTACGTCCACACTGCGCGCGGCAAACGACCGAGGCACCTTTGAGCACGGACAACAGCGCGCGGCTCGGCCGCGGCAGCGCTCGGCCGAGGCAAACCGTGCGGGCGCCGCGGGCGAGGCGCGTACACACAGAGCGCGCCGCCGCGCGCGGCAATTGCCGCGCGAGGCGGCTCGCCCAGTGTGGACGCGGCTTATAGCATGTCATTCAGCCTGTTGCCTTATGGTATTTTATTTCTTTTAAATTAAAACCTATAATTATTTGTTCTGCCTCTCCCTAGGCATGTATGCTTTCGCTGTAGTGAAAAACCTGTTTTGAGGGTTCCGTACGGTCCGTACCTCAGGAACCCTATAGGACCAGTGTGTTATCTTTTCAGTCTGTCAAGAGCTTTTTCTTAGGATTGCGTGGAGGTATCAACCTGAAATTAATATCACATACTCAGGTCTGCTACTGCTACCCTTTAGCTCTGTGAAACGAACGGCTGACTATACATTTTCAGTTGGATACTAGTTAGAATGTGACACTGTATCTTCAGTTTCCCACACACTGTTCTGAATAAATAACATTCATCACACAAAAGAATCGTTCTGCTAAGTATGTATTGAAAAAAAAAATGAAGTTTGTATTGTTGAAAATAAATTTGTGACACATCCAAACTCACAGCTCACATGAGATTTATTAGCAGTGTTAAAAATTTGCTAATTAACACCTTCATTGTGGTATAGGGCCTTAATGATCCGATACAAATATGGCTAATTACAAGTTAACTTAAATGCTGCAGCAAGCATGTTTAAAAATGGCAAAAAGTTAACATAGAATTGAAATTGTGCACCCAAGTCCATGCATGTATGAGGGATTAATCCATCAGACAGCATACATAATGTCCTTTTTTTAAAAAAAATAAGTCAAAGTTACTCATGATGATTACTCAACTTATTCACACTTGTGAATGTATTTGTAAGCTTACCTCAAAGTATTGGTATTGTCGCATCTTAAGACGAGCTGTCAGCACAAATTGGTATGGTATAGCTATAGTAAACAATATTATTCCTTCATATTTTACCAGAAAAGTTTATCTTAGCATGTATTTTGTTTGAGATGGAAATATAAAAACATGCTTACCTGACAAAATATAATGGAAAGATATTATTAAATAAAGATATAATAAATATGAGACAGGCTCACACATATACCTACCTAATCCCAAATTAAGCTCTAGTAGGCTAGTTTTATGGGTACTAGATGACTACCTATATACATATTCCAATACATAGAAAACAACCTTGCCACACAAACAAATATTAGAATTCTTCACACAAATATTTTCCCTGACCGGGATTCAAACCCAGGACTGCTGGCTAAGTAGGCTGATGCACTACCTCTGCACAAACCACATTGTCTTAGACATACATTATGCACTATATAGCTGTATTTTAACCTCTTACAACTAAAAGGACATGTTGTGATTAAGAGGGTTGAATATATTTTAAAATGTATGCTCAAAGATGAAAAATATATAGTGTAATTTTTTATGCTTCTGCATCCATGAAAATACTGCCTTGACTTTTTTGGTACCACCTGTAATTTCCTACGGTTAGAAGATAGGTATTATAATAATTAAGGCTGTTTACTGTAATTATTTATTAGGCTCTTTTATATTTTTTTGATTCGGGGGAGGGAGATAAAAATTTATAAAACTGACGTGGTCGTGAATAATAGATCACGTTTGCCTTATCTAAAACACAACTACCGAATACGCTTACAATAGCGCACACAGAATCAAGTATCTAAATATCAAAAATAAGGTAAAAATAATAATGTAATTATACTAGTATTGAGTTTTAACGTCAATAAAACATAACTACGCTTAAACCCTAGTTTCTCAAGGTCGAATTAATATACACCAAAACAAAGAATAGGCAAAAGGCCTTAGGATAAAAATACGCTTACCCTACACTGCTCCGGAATGTCTTCTACAGAGCTTAAAGACATTTTGCTTTTGGCCCAACAAGGCAGTAATTAAAGCTATGCACTAACATAAATATTGCAAGGAAATACACATAGATCACACCATAATCTTGTAGGAAATTTGTCAACAAAAAAGGTAAACATGACAGTTTTCTTCGTCGTTCTGTTTTTTGCTCATCGAATACAGATTAAACAGAATACAGATTAAACAGAATACAGATTGAATGCAATACGACAAACCGAATAAACCGATTGAGGTATTAAATTATTACGTCAATGAACAAACCCCATATTGTTCGCATATATTTAATTGGTTTTAAGATACAAAAATTGGCTAGCCAATCTTACGTTCTCAATGTATTCCTCAAATGTGGCTCAAATATGCTAAATTACATGTAAATTGCATAAATAAGTAGAAACAAAACTCTTTGTTGACGTCGTTTAATCTTTATACTCAAATATCCCAGGCCCACTAAATCCCGCTCCAGACCTTCCGATCCGATCCGATTTATCGGAAGAATTGCACTACACATTATCCGATTTCTTCTGATAAATCGGAAGATTGCACTAAAGCTCCGTCCACACTTGTATCATTTCGCCGATCCGATCCCCGTCGCGTATCTTCGCCGCGTATCATGAACGGTAAGTGTGGACGTCACGCCGTCGCGATCATGCAACGCTCGCGCGAAATCCATGTTGATACGCACTTGATACGCGTATCTTCAGTACCCCGCACACTCGCGATCACGAAAGCATTGCATGATCGCGACGGCGTGACGTCCACACTTTCGTTCATGATACGCGGTGAGGATACGGGGTGAGGATCGGCCGTGATCCATCTCGAGTGGGTTTTTGCCCGATCATCAAAGGCGCTATTTGAGTGATCGATCCACGCTGCGGTCATTGGTTCTTAATATCTTTACGATAATTAAAAAATACCATACCACTGATGGACTGTCTATTTTGTTAGGCCTTTCCACGCGGCGTCTTCCAGCACGCGGTTTCCACTCGAGAATCTTTCTGCCGCATTATGTATTATAAAACGAGCACAGTCATGTCCTAAATCTCCATGAGCAGATGACAAAAATGAAGGCCTTCCTCGCTGCGACTTCCGGTACACGGCCCCCACTCAAGAATATTTCTGTCCCAAGGTTCAGTGAGCGATCTCAGTGGGGGACATTTTTAAATGGGACGCAACTCCGCACAGAACAACGATCACAAACGAAATGAAATGTTCGGCGAAAACGAAACGCCAAAATGATCGGGGCGGTGATACGGTGCTACGATACGGATAGCGTCCAAACTACTGCACGCCGAAATGATCGGTGCGGCGATACGCGACGAGGATACGATACGGCAAGTGTGGACGCGTTTCTTCGCGCGACGGCGCAAATGATACGGAGTGCCCGCAGTGAGCGTCCAAACAGCACGATACGCGGTGGAGATACGCAACGGGGATCGGATCGGCGAAATGATACAAGTGTGGACGGAGCCCTACACATTATCCGATTGCTTCCGATCCGATCTGATTTATCAGATGAAACCGGATGTGTAGTGTAAAGCCTGCTCCAGACCTTCCGATCCGATCCGACCGATCGGAAGCAATCGGATAATGTGTAGTGCAGTTGTCCGATTTATCGGAAGAAATCGGATAATGTGTAGTGCAGTTGTTTGGAAATTTCTTCCGATAAGTCGGATCGGATCGGAAGGTCTGGAGCGGGTTTTATAGGCTAGTTGACTCATGTCAAATTGTAATAAACTAATGTTTATTCCGTATAGTATTTAGCAAAGGAAACCTAAACACATATATATTTTTCAATCCATAAAAGTGAAAGATGTCTGAAAAACTTGAATTTGAAAATACGGTTTTTAATCTGTATTTTGTAATGCTTAAAACGCTGTCCGCCATTTTCGCTTATGATAGTGACGTCATCGATCATGTAAACAAAACTGAAAGTCTACTTTGACGACTTTGAATAGTGCCCTCCCTCTCGATGTCCTGTCAAAGTATATTGGAGTGAGCAGAATGGCACTATACGACGGTCGAATTTCGAATATTTACAGGTAATTCTACGTCACGCCACAGATTAGCAAAAGGGAAAAATGGCGGACGGCGTTTTGACTGTTCATGAAATTTCTAATTTTCAATTGATAATATTTAGCTTTCCAGCTTTCACAAAAATACAAGACTTTTTTTTAGAGCTAGTAAGATCATTATTAACCATTTCGAATATATTTCAAAACTGGGTCTACTAGCCTATTGTTAGGAAATTTCTTCCGATGAATCGGATCGGATCGGAAGGTCTAGAACGGGTTTAAACTATAGATGTTTTAAATGGCGGCAAATTTAAAAAGTTAAGCAAAAAGGTATTTCATATATCTGGGATTTTTGCTACAATATACAAGTATGGTAAGTAAGTAAGTATGGTATTAAATCTTTATAAAGTTTCCATAATTATAAATAGGACGTTATCTTGTAAACGCCACAGAATAAAATACTAAAGAGGTTTTATGCTTTTAATGTTCGCAAACGCTCCATGAGAATAAAAGCGAGTCAAAATTATTATTATACCAACACGCTTTCAATTAAATATTCCATGATCGTTCTTTATCATATCACTAGCCTTCTCTGCAATCATGATTGTGGGCGCATTGGTGTTTCCACTTGTGATGTTGGGCATCACGCCTGGCATCTACAACTCTTAGAGCCTCCATGTTTCTAACTCTGAGTCTTTCATCTACCACCCCATCAGGGCACACGAGCCTACGGGGTGCCATTGTGTTGCAGCTATATTTAATACGTGGCACTTCCAGTATTCATGGCTACCAAATACTAAATTTCGACACTGTTTTATTTTCATAGCTACAACCTCTGAACCGATTTCTCGGAAATATGTCGTGTTGATAACGCTCACGAAATCTTCAACGTAACGAGCATGTTTTTCTAAGTCTTTATCTTTAGTAACCTAAATGTATCTGTGGATATTGTTCAGGATATTTGTTCTTCAGTGTAATATTGCCTCTTGATTCTGGATGAAGCATATTCACAATAGTAAATACAGTCTCTGGTGTTTGACCTGCAAGCGCGATGGCTGTACGAATATAATTATGTAACCCAAAAACAACTGAACATATTACAGTGGGTAATACCGAAGCAGCTGGAAATGGAAAGACTAATGCCTGGTAATCAGGAAACGACTGTAACCTGTTCAGAGCCACATGTCCTACCATTGTAGGAGTTGGAAACTTATCTAAGTTGGTTAAAGTCTGTACATTTTGAACAACAGTTTCTAGGCCTTTCTGGCCAGTTAGCACTACTAATATCGAACTATGATCTTGCAGGTTTTGACAAACATTAGGTGAATCCAATATAACATTAATCTCCTTCTCTTCCAAGTGTTGTTTTGGTCCAACTCCTGAGACCATTACGTCGCCGTAGAGCAAAAAGTCACCAAATCGTTCATGGTCATTTTTGAGTTATGAGGGTTTAAAGAAAAAATATATATATATTTTTTTTACTGAAATTATCTTAAGATGAAATTGTGGTTTTATATGTGTTTATTCATTGGAAACTGCTATTCTTTGGGCTCAAAATGTATTTATATTATTCACACTAACGATTTAGGAGCTATAGGCGATAATTAATTTTTGCCCTTAAATATTACACCTTAATTATGACTTAGTGATTTTTTGAACGAAGTTAATGATTATTTGCCCACATTTTAGTGCGTCTAGATTTAACTAAGTAAAGTTAGTTGAATTATGACTGCTCTGATAAAGTGAAAATACGTGTTAGTTAAAAACTACTTACTATAATATATTTTTGGATTCTGCTTAATATTTAAGGATCAAATTAAATCACGTCATTTAAAATTCTGAAAAAAAATAAAATTAACAAATCAAATTAAAATGGACTACAAATCAAATAAAGTTGACCTACAAATCAAATTAAAAGGAACTTCAAAACAAAAAACTTCAGAGTTTCAAAACAAATTAAAATTATCATTAGAAAATCCGTAAAAATGAACATGGTCTTAGTAAAATAGCGTTCTTTACGCATCACAGTCACTCTTCGACATCTTCGGCTGTTTCTGTGACATCAGGCTCACACAATCTATCAATAACTGTCTTATTGGTCGGCAGACTTTGGTACCATGAATGAAGCTCTCGAGGAATAACTGCTTTAGTGCATAAATTTAAGAGACCTTTTTTTTTCGCCTCAGATATAGGCAATGCCTGTGGATATGCCTTTAGAATGGGATAGGCTTTTATCATATAGATCCAGTCCTCGGCATCGTCATGGTTGTCTGGTTCATCAGATACAAGCCCCTTGCGCCTCTTTGTGCGTCTCAGCGGCTTTGGCGGGCCACCGTTTTGGACATTAAATTCAGAGTAGGGGCCCTGAGGGTCGTTTGCTCCCAGCCAAGAAAAGGAGGCCATCACTGGTCGGAGACAAGCCGGAGCCTCTACTCCCAATGGTATCACTGCCACAAACTGTAGCTACGCCAAAGCCGTGGCTAGCTCCGCACACGCATCCGGCTCAGGAGCGACGGCGGCGAGCCAAAATATTAGTAATAGAGGCGGCACGCGGATGCCGGCTAGTAGAGGACCACCAGACGGACCATGTGAGTTACCTCCCGCATTCGAGCATCGGAGTGAGGAGTGGAGAAAAGTGGTCAGCAAGAAAAAGAAGAGGAAAGGGGCTAAAGCTACGGCCGCTGGAAAAACGCCGCAAAAGCCAACACAGCAGTTGCCAAAGCGAGCGAGAGAACCTTCGCACCCCTCGCTCTGCGGCCGTAGTCATCACGCTGCAGCCAGGTGCCGAAGACAGGGGAGTGACTTTTAAGAAAGTGCTTGCTGAGGCCAGAGCTAAGGTCCAACTTAAGGACCTTGATATTGCGGGAGGAGTGCGGTTCAGGAGGGCAGCCACCGGTGCGTGCATCCTTGAGGTTCCTGGAGTGGCAAGCGGTGAGAAAGCCGACAAGTTGGCCACTGCTATCAGGGAGCAGCTCAGTGGAGATGATGTGCGGGTGGCTAGACCCACAAAGACGGCTGAGATCCGCATCTCAGGCCTCGACGAGTCGGTGTCAGCCGAAGAAGTGGTAGAAGCTTTGGCTGGCGGCTGTCACAAGGACCGTATAATCATCTTAAAAACGGATTATTATATTTGAGTAAATAATTGAGTAAACATGTAATGGCTATTGTAGTATGTAAAAAAGCATTTTGTTATTAGGCACACACACCCTTTAGTCATCACACCGATATAACAAAATTTTACTTGTTTCGTTCCACATAATCCTGTTCCTTTTGGCTTACCCCATACAAGTACTTCTAAACTTGAACCTATGAAATAGTATTTCATTTTATAAACAGTTTTTGATAAAACAAATTACAATTAAATAACAAACTGATACCAAAAACATTTACCTCGTTATCCAAATCATCTTTCTTTTTTACCAAATCCAAAAATAACTTCGCGCGGTAGGTACACGTAATTATTACGTAGCAAATAGTAACTACACGTATCACTGTCGGCTAAGCTCATGCGCATCGACTGGCAGGTCGACGCGGCGGGGGCAGTCGCAGCGGTCGGTATCGGTGCGGGTAGTCCTATTGTTATGAAAAAAAGCTGCACTCTGTGATGGAAGCAAGCCGTTTTGCACAGTGATAATATAGACCAAAATAAACGATTTCACTCGAGGCGAAATTAGTTTCACCCCTTAGGAACAGAGATGGCGCCACTTATTAAAAAAAAATTAAAAAAATTCTAAATCCTGAACGGATACTCCGATTTTGACGTAAGAGGTGCCAATCGGCAGATAATTACCCAATTTAACATGAAAAAAATTAAAATCACGTAGAAAATAATTTTGGATACCTAAGAAATAATATTTTCTGAAAAAATATTTAAAATTTGTGATTTTTGGAATTTTACTCGTAAAAATGTATGTACATGGTACTTTTTTTATTTATTTATATTAATACACAACTAATTTTACATTTACGAAAAAAAACCGCATATCATTAGCTCGTATAATTCCCAAAGTCCAAAGTTATTGAAAAATACAGACATGGCGCTGCTGGGTCAAAAAATCTTACAAAAAATCTAAAACCTCAACGGATATTCCGATTTTGATAATTAAGGTGCTAAAATAAAAATTCAAATAGTAATAATATTTCCAAAAAAAAATTATTTCGAAAAAATATTTTTTTTTTGGGGCTTTTATGTAATTTCATAAAAAAAAAATATGAATATGGCTTTATTTTACTTATGTATATTATAACACTATTAGGTAATTGATTGTTTAATAAAAAACCGCATATCGAGAACTTGTATACAGTTCCAAAGGTATTGAAGATTTTACTATAGGGTGCCGGTGCGATGTTGCCGCCGCACGTGCAACTTATGTACATGTATCTAGAAAAGTATTCTCTCGTTTCGAAGGTACTGATTACCCTGAAAATATAACCACAATTGAAAGTACAAATAATAATCATCCCAAGTAGCACACAACACACTTATATCCCTTGTACAGCTTAAATTAGAGTTTTAACGGGTGAATAGGCTCCTATACAACCTGTTTGCTAATATCACAAGTATATTAGATGCTAAATAGCATTTCTGAATCAATATTTTACTTACTTTACGTTTTATTTTCACTTTAGTCTTTGCAGGCTTTGCATTGTAACGTGCAAGTTAGGCCGTCGCATCATACTCATACTCATTTATTTATAAAATGTTTTTCAATTTTACATATCACATATTGAATTATTAAATTATATTAGGTTACATTATTCCATTCAATTACACATTTCAAATAATCAAATCATTAAAATACAATACAGAATTTAAATAACATTAACAATTAATAATTTCAGTACAATAATCAACAATAATAATTTATAGTCAGAATTAGTATGATATATTATAAAATTCCTCAAGGCTATAAGAAGCTCTAGATATCATAAAAAAAAAACAACAACGCATTATGCCACAGCCCAATTTGTATCCATAATGTTCAAGGAGTTTCCAAATTGAACTAACCTTCAACTATTGTGGACCCCACCTACCTTTGATGCCGTTTCATTCCCAAAAAGAAGGACTTGGGACTCGATATTTCCAAATTAAAACGTGAACCCACATTTGGTTTGCATGAAACGGTATTCAATGGCAGCTGAAATAGATGGAAGGTATCTCACAAGCTTGTTTAGTTTAGTGTTTTTTAGTTTAAACAGATCTTTTCGAATCGCAATAACAGTAATAATATATGCTCTGTTGGAGCATCGTATAGCCTGTATGTGAATCTGGGACCAACAACGTTACGATTAATTGAGAACCAATTAATGACATTAATATAGTGATTGAATCTTACACGATTTTCCCACATTATATTAAAATAATAAAACGGGACTTAATTGCGGTAAATAAACATTTTTGAACTCGTTTAAATCCCGTTTTGTTATAATAATGAATGACATTAATTATGTAAACACACCCTAAAAAAAAGAAACAAAAATGGCCCTAAGTAATCGTTTCACATGAGCCGTTACGTATCGAGAGAGAATTTCTATAGATAGCGATGTACTTGCAAAAGGAGTAGTTATTTCAGGGTATAACATGCAAGTTTTAAAACAGGTCTCTTTTCTTATCGTAATAAAATTAGACGTCTTGTCATACTCTGTGAAAGCCTTGAAGTGCAGTCATCATTTCATTACTTAAAGTAATAACTGTTTTGTAAACTGCTACTAGTAGACCGTTGCACTGACGACTGCAATTTGAATGCTTCGATGCTTTCACAGAGCTGGCGACAAGCCTTTCGCCGACTACTTCAGCTGCCATTGAACAACATGTTCTGCGTGTAGCGTTTCAAGCGAGCCAAATGTGAAATAAACGTCTTAATTTGGATATATCCTGTCCCAAGTCCTTTCTTTTTGGGAATGGAATGGCGTTGGAAGCAGGTTGCAGGTGCGATCCACAATAGAACAGTTAGTATGGGTGCAAATCGAGCTATGGAAAAATGCGTCTGCAGCCGATGCAACGGCCTAACATGCACGTTACAATGCACAGTTTAGTGAAAATAGGCAGAATATACTTGTGATATTAGCAAACTGGTTGTATAAGAGCCTATTCACCCGTTAAAACTCTAATTTAAGCTGTACAAGGGATATAAGTGTGTTGTGTGCTACTTGGGATGATTATTATTTGTACTTTCAATTGTGGTTATATTTTCAGGGTAATCAGTACCTTCGAAACGGGAGAATACTTTTCTAGATACATGTACAAAAGTTGCACGTGTGGCGGCAACATCGCACCGGCACCCTATAGTAAAATCATTAATACCGTTGGAACTGTACCTACAAGTTCTCGATATGCGGTTTTTTATTAAACGATCAATTACCTAATAGTGTTATAATATACATAAGTAAAATAAAGCCATATTCATAATTATTTTTATATGAAATTAATTACATAAAAGCCCCAAAAAAAAATATATTTTTTCAAAATGTATGTTCTTTTTTAAATTAATATTATTGCTTTTTGCCTATTTGAATTTTTATTTTATTTTTTTAAACTAATTTAAGTAATTATCTGTCGATTAGCACCTTAATTATCAAAATCGGAATATCCGTTGAGGTTTTATATTTTTTGTAAGATTTTTTGACCCAGCAGCGCCATGTCTGTATTCTTCAATAACTTTGGAATTATACGAGCTAATGATATGCGGTTTTTTTTCGTAAATGTAAAATTAGTTGTGTATTAATATAAATAAATAAAAAAAGTACCATATACATACATTTTTACGAGTAAAATTCCAAAAATCACAAATTTTAAATATTTTTTTCAGAAAATATTATTTCTTAGGTATCCAAAATTATTTTCTACGTGTTTTAAATTTTTTTCATGTTAAATTGGGTAATTATCTGCCGATTGGCACCTCTTACGTCAAAATCGGAGTATCCGTTCAGGATTTAGAATTTCTTAAACGTTTTTTTGAATAAGTGGCGCCATCTCTGTTCCTAAGGGGTGAAACTAATTTCGCCTCGAGTGAAATCGTTTATTTTGGTCTATATTATCACTGTCCAAAACGGCTTGCTTCCATCACAAAGTGCAGCTTCCAGGCCAAAACCGTCCATAACAAGTAAGACCGGCACTGGGCGAAAAGTCACTAACTTGCGAGCGAATTTCAATCAAATCACGTCAGCGTACAGTACATGTCTTTATTGTAAAATTAATTAAATATGATTAGTTATTGTATTGTATATTTTTTTGTAGGGTAAAACTCATTAAAACTGTTTAATTAATTATCGCTTTGGTTAAATGATGTACATTGCCTTACAACTATGAATAAAAAATAACTAAATCGACATTTGACATGTTTATTAAAAGACAAAAACTTAGCAAAATACATGTCACAGCATCCACAGCACAGGTTTCGTCCAATCACAAATAGATGTATCCACCACAAGTTTCGTCAATAAGCAATGGCACAGATTCATAGGTATATTATCCGCAACATGCATCGTCACAATGTGCACCGTAAAACTACACTAACGCACTGCCTGATAAGTACCCGGCTCAAACGTCCCAAAGATACCCGCCGCATTCCCACGTTGGATTGCCAAAGAGATACGCTGAACCAGGTACGAACCCGACCTTTCATCACAACCCCTATCCCTCATACGTTTACCAAGGGCTCGTATAAATTGCTTCGCTTCAGAACACCACGGCCCAGCAGTCTCAACGGCCAGAGGAATGAAGTCATACATCGGTTTCAAGTTAGAATACTTGGCGTGCTTGAGCTTAGCCGCGTTTTCCGCAGCGCCTCCAGCCGACCGCGTTGTCTGCGCAAGATGAGACGTTGCGAAAGTGCTTACACAAGTAGCATCCCACAACAGACTTCGCCCTTTCGCCCAAGGAACCAGTGTAAGACCATCAGGCCTCTTGCCATCTAGACGACTGAGACCCTGGGGCTCCAATACGCAAGGCAGATTCGCCGACACCATAGCCCGCCGTACAATATCATTGATAGCGTGATGTCGGGGAAATCTACCTGCACATCGCACACAACTTAGCCCGTGGTGACCATTGGCTTCAACCATCCCAAATTTTTTAGATTTAAATTTTTTAAATTTTTTACTAAATAGAGTTAGTTAATTTTCGCTTTCACACTTTTGACATACCAGGTATTCAAAAAGTAACTAAGTAAATTAAGTGACTTTTGAATGAGGTTCTTCGTGGTTAAATAGTTTAGTAATACTTAGGGTAAAAATAACTAAAATGACTTAGGTACGCTCATTAATAAGTTACAAGAAGTTTAAAAATGTATAACGAAATTAGGTATTTTTCGACTAAAATATTGAATTTGAAAAGAGTTTTTAGTTAGTTCTTTAACTTTGTAAAATTGAAACTATGATCGCTATTGCTACCGCAATAAGACTGAAATTTGGAGAAAAAAAGTGCGTTTTTGATGACATATATAGGTAAGTCAATTTTGGGCATTTTGTGATTTGGTGACTTTTCGCTCTACGGCGACGATTAGTAAATGAGGCGAATTAATCGCTCCAGCTGATAAAATCACTTCTTTCCTAGCCTTTTTTTATTAAGCATTTTAACTTCTACGCCTACAGCTCTCCTATTTTCGTCAAAAAGTATTCTTCTGGCTTGTGTGTTCTTCAGGACATATAGATTGGGCCTGTTTTTAATCGGCTTTAGGAATGAAACGGCTGTACTTTGTCGTTTTCCTTCGTCGATAGTGTACGATGCTGGCGAATATCGAATCTGCTGGAAACCATTTGTACCTATCTGCAAAGATATCATGTCCATTTTCTTTAAACGCTTCAAAGTATTTTTTGATTCTTTCTACGCAAACAGGGCTAGTTACACCTAAGTAACCGTCGGTGCCGTGTAATGCAGCTGAGTCACTGGTCAAAATCTGAAGATCATTCATTCTTTCGCTTTTCTTAAAATAATATGTGACGTTGTCCCAATCCCACCCAGGGTTGAGAGCAGACCACGTATCGTAATCCGCCTTATTCCCTCTTACGTAGTACATATAGTTAGCGCCGCTGGAGCCTCCAAGCATTTTTCCTCGTGTTAGGTGAATGTTTTTTGTTCTGTGAGCCTGGCTGGAATAACCGTCGTTCTCCGTGTAGTAGTTCCAATCCGACATCCGACAGGGAAAAAAACTGGGTATCTGAAATTGAAACAGATAATCCATACTAATATTATAAATGCGAAAGTGAGTCTGTCTGTCTGTTACCTCTTCACGCTTAAACCGCTGAATCGATTTTGATGAAATTTGGCATGGAGAAAGTTTAAGATCCGAGGAAGGACATAGGATTATTGTTTTCATCCTAGAAATTATCTCTAAAAAGATTGAAAAGTGAGTAAGTAATTCATGATGACATTGATAACCCTGTAGGAAATGTAATTATTAGACCAAAAGCACAATTGCTCTTACATTTGCTTCGGCACTTGTAATAATGCCTTTTATTAATTAAGGTTAGGTGGATATCTATCGTGTTGTACGAGGTTGCTTCCATACTTCCAAGTTCCACGCGGACGTAGTCGCGGGCAAAAGCTAGTAAGTAATAAATACGTTATGGCACGTTTCGTGAACGTATAACCGAACAGCTTATTTGGAAAACAGCATAATTATCGTTGCTTGTAAATCTTGTAATATAGCAAATAAAACTATACTAGCTACCCGCTCCAGCTTCGCACGGGTGCTATGCTAATAAATTATGCATGTATTATACATATAAACCGTCCTCTTGAATCACTTTATCTTAATAGATAGAGTGATTCACGGTAATCCGCATCAAAATCCGTTGCGAAGTTTTATAGATCTCAGCATACATAGGGACAGACAGGACAGACAGACAGACAGCCGGAAGTGACTTTGTTTTAAACTATGTAGTGAAATCGCAATAAAATAGTTTTTTCTCAAACATCCAAGGAAATGTCGTTCTTATGATCGTGGTAATAGACCGCGAAATACGTCTTTGTATAGCAATTGTTGAAGATTCGTTCTAATTTCAAATTAGAACGATATAAAGGAATTTCATACAACATTATTGGCCGTAGCCAACAAATAGATTGTCTTTTGTTTCAGTGGGGTTTATTTCTTTTATTGATAATCTATGGCATACTGCCAATAAAAAAAAACTTAGTTTGTGCATGTATATTTACGTTTTATTTCTTATATTTAACTAGTTTATTCAATTAGATTAAATCAGATATTCAATAAAATAAACAAGGAATCACGTTTATTGTTAAAAAATATAACAATATCTAATTAATAAGGTGTTGTCATTTTTTAATAAATAGAATCATCTTAACATTTGGTGGCAAAAACATTGACCCGAACAGCTTAAAAAAATAAATTTGTTTTTTTTTATTAAGTTTGAAATAAATTTGTTTTTATATGAATATATAAGTTGAACATTTGTATTATTTCCTTGGATTTAGTTGAGAAAAGCACTATACAAGCCTCGGCGCGAACAGGGATTGTCGGCCTCGTATCTCTAGATGGCCTCGTTATCACTCGGCCATCTATTACTACTCGGCCAATAATCCCCTATTTCGCGGCCTCTGCAGTAATGTACTATTATCTCGTCGGCGCCGCCGGCTTTAACCGTTACATTATTGATCAGTTGGAAAAATGTAAGTAATTGTTTTTACTAAAGAGGCTTTTCATTTGAAGCATCCACTGCAGCCATAAGTAATGAAAAACCAACCACTGCTTCAATGGGCGGATCGTCGCCAGCGTCTATCAGAAGCACAGACCAATCCGCGACCTCGGTGAGCCGGTTGGCGACCACGCAGCCCGCTGATCCCGCACCCACTATGATAAAATCGAAATCCTCACCTTATGAAACATTTTTGTGTATATTTGTTATTTACGACCACGTATAGGAAAGCGCAGCGTGGGCCCGCCCCCGACTAGGTGATGGACGGAGGACCTCGTGACGGTGGCGGGGAGTCGATAGATCCGGTCAGCATGAGATCGCGCTTAGTGGCGAGCTATAGGTAAGGCCTATGTTCAGCAGTGGACGCCTGTGGGCCACAGGCTGTGGCTAATAGATATAAAAAGTTGATGAACTGGAACAGTATTATACAATTATTTTTCTTTACGCTCGTTGTGGCTGCTTCTGAAGATGTTCTTAATTGTTGTATTTTCACGCGTTGTCACAATCGGCAGCTGCCTTTTGCCTGCCTTACTCTTTCCCACTGCATTATATAAAATGAACTACCTACTTGAGAAGCATAATAGGTTAAACAATATTCGAACATTCCTACTTTCCTATGTTTCTTACTTTTTAGTGTAGCTTGCGGGGGATATTCATGTGAGCCGAGATGTAATGCTGCAAGGACGGCTAGCGCGCCTTGTATTAATTTGATAGTTGGACCGATGAATTCTACCTCACTGATAGAAAGTAAAAGGTCGACGAACACCATTCTGGAAATGAAACCTTTGTTAATAAGTGATTGTTCTGTTCGCTTTGTTTTCAACATCGTCGACAATTAAAAGATTAAGTAAGTCGATTCCTACGTGTCAATTTTAGAGTTCTATAGGTATGTCTCAAAATATAATAATGAATAAATGACAAAATTAATTAATTTAATCTGTCATCGAAAGGGGCTTCCTCACGACTAGCAATAATTCCGCCTCGCCTGTAATGTAACAGATTACATCATCCTTACATCATCCACGAATCATACTTTAAAAAATATCGAGTTCAAATTGTTATTTTCTTTTGTATTAATTTTGTTTAGTGCTTTACGAGTCAAAATATTAATTAAACTATGAACAAAATTTCGTATAAAATTAAACAATCAAATAATGACAACCATGGTGGTCGTGAGGGACTGGTACTGTTGGAACGTATTATTTTAATTTATTTAGATTTTTATTTCATTTCATGCAGCGGGTATCTATTTTTTTTTAAATTAATAATGTTACTGAAATCACCAACAAAGACAATAGGTAGGTACACATACCTTCACCTGAATGGTTGGAAGAAAAGTACAAAAAGTCGAACCTATGTTCTCGCTGTCGAGGTGAAAAGTTGTGTGTGCTACACGAGAGCAAAGTTTTTTGCATCTCGTGCTGTTGAGTCCCTCGCTACACTCAGGATTCTAAATTAGAATCCTTCGCTTGCTCGGGACTCAAAATCAGCACTCGCAACAAAAAACAACTTTGCTCTCTTGTTGCACAAATATCTATTTCTTTTGTATTAATTGTTTGTTGCTTTAAGATCTCGTTATAATAAATAAACACCTAATGTATCAGCTAAATCTACAGCAGCAGCAGCAATCTAGAGCAAAGCTTTTTGCATCTCGTGTTGTTGAGTCCACACATTTGAAATGAAATGAAATGAAATGAAATGAAATAATTTATTCAGTAAGTAGGCCACAAGGGCACTTTTACAAGTCAGATTGTGAATCTACCGGTATTTCCCAAGAGGAGACCGCTCTTGAGAAGAAAGCCGAAAGAAACTCAACAGTAAGTAATTTTTTCGTAAATCATAGTACTTGAAACAATAATTTATATTTATGGTATAACTATATACATTGGTATACGTAAAGGAGATGTATAGATTCTCCAAATCAATGTTAAGGAAGTTACTAGGTACATACCTACATTTATACAAAATTTATTTCATTCAAACTAATGATTTCTCCAGAGATGTAAAAAGTCTCTAGGCGTCTTGACATGCAATATGATACACTTAGTGAAGTTAATTCCACAGAGATGTATAAAGTCTCTAGGCGTCAACGTGAATAGGGAACAATACAAAACAATTAATAATATAAATTTCTTAGAGATGTATATGGACTCTTCTGCCCAAGTAGCACAACAGGGTCTAAATAGCTCGTATATCATATCTAATTAGATGCTTAAGTGAAATTTACCACCATGACTAAGTGCTATGTAGGTGGCAAGAACCCTTATGCCACCAGTATATAACCAAAAGGAGAAAAATTGCAGCCTATTTTTGGTGCTAAATAGAATCCATAAGAGATCTCACAATTACCTTAAGTGGTAATTAGAACTATGGGTGAAAGTTATGCGCAGTGAACGAATGAAAACATTTCAGTTCGGTCAATGAGTGATAAATGAGTCGCCAAAATTATCTTTGAGTGGCAAGGCAACTGTCAAATTGTGTTTTATTAAAAGTAATACGTGATCTGCCATATTCATTTTGCATTTATATGACTGTTTGATTGTGATTAAAACTTTACGTTATACAAGCATTGAAATAAGCACGAAATTCTTGCGATTTTTTTTTTACTGTGAAACTATAGTATGTTTTCTTTGTAAATTTCGACGCGCCCTTCATTTGATCAGGAATATTAAAAAAGAGAGTGCTAAATTAAATAAGGAATAGATACTGATAAGAAATAAAACTATTAAAAACCTGACCTAATGATTGTAGGTTACGTACAATGTTAAAGTAACATCGTCACAACTATCAAAAGTCTGTGATTATGCATGAGTGTGATAAAATTCTGGTTAAAATAATCAATTTTCATAGGCTTCCATTTGTAAACATGGCGAAACAAAAAAGATCCTACAGTGTTTATTTTCACTTATTTGTTCCTTATTTGAAACTATCAAGTCTAATAATCACTTATTTGTATCTTGCGAGTGGCAAAGCAGTGAATGATATTACCAATAGTAATTATTTGCTCTTTTGTAGACTATTAAACAAGCAAGACTATTAAATATATTTTGACAAGGCGCAAATAGGAACTATAATAGAACTTTTAGTTCGTTAGTGGTTTGAAATAAGTGAAAATAACTGCTTTTGGTTCCAAGAACCTCCTACTGAGACCTATTTATGCGTTGGAGTGGCAATAAGGTACTTCTTAGGCCTTAAAGTTGCAATATTTTTTGGTTCCAAAAGAGCCGTAAAATTATCCCTTTAGCCACTATTGGTGATATAATTCGCTATTGTACTAGTCATTTGGAACTTTTAGTTCCAAATAAGGGTATGTTCCCACTTATATGTAAAAGTTGCTTATAAGTGATTTTAAGGCCTTATATAGCACTATTGCTTCTTATTGAGTGACAATTTGAACCTGCATGCAACTTTAAGTAGCAAAATCGACTTTATCCCACCATAAGTAATAAAGTAGAAACAAAAAACGCTCCTATGCAACTACAAGTGATAGGATGAACTCATATACAGTTTTGAGTTGTGTTTAAAGCTATAAGTTGTATCAAACACTGTTAAACCACTCATTTAGAACTAAAAGCTATAAGATAAGCTGCAAAATTCACTAATGTGCTGCTTGGGTGGGCGTCACAACATGCAATAAATAAAATAAAATTAATGAATTAAATTCCTCAGAGATGTACAAAGTCTCTAAGTGTCATTCTACAATAAGCTGTTTCTTAGAGATGTATACAGTCTCTTGAGAAGAAAGCCGAAAGAAACTCAACAGTAAGTCATTTTTTCGTAAATCATACTTGAAACAATAATTTATATTTATGGCATAACTAAATACATTGGTATACGCAAAAAAACAATGTTAAGGAAGTAACTAGGTACATTTATACAAAATTTATGTAATACAAACTAATGTTTTCTCCAGAGATGTATAAAGTCTCTAGGCGTCCTGACATGCAATATGATACACTTAGTGAAGTTAATTCCACAGAGATGTATAAAGTCTCTAGGCGTCAACGTGAATAGGGAACAATACAAAATAATTAATAAATCAAAATGTCTTAGAGATGTATATGGTCTCTAGGCGTCACAACATGCAATAAAATGAAATAAAATTAATGAATTACAACCAAATAATGATTAAATATAAATTTAAAAGATAAAATCAACATTGGATTACTTCAATCGAGTACAGGATGAAGTTTCTCAAATTTACTTCATTTAACAGCATACCTACTCGCGGTTTACTACATATTTAATTAGCCCTTGCTAGCATGAACAGACCGGACCCCACAAACGGCACCCGTTCACGAGCGTGACGCGTATCTCAGCCATCGCCTCCCTCAACCATGTTTTAGGGAAGGTTGCGATTGCGACCCAATCAACGACGCCGCCAATAATATAATAAGCATATTCGCAACAAAAAACAACTTTCCTCTCTAGTTGCACAAATAACTATTTCTTGCAACTTACTCGGAAAGTCGGAACTACACGTGATTGTACTATTCACCTGCTAAGTCAGGGGTCGCGGGTTCGATGCCCACTATTCAAGTATTCAATGCTAATTAGTTTAATGTATGCACATAAGTTTTATTTTCTATATCGGTGTTAGAGCTAGTAAATCCTAAGCGAAGCATGTATTTAATTTTCAAAATAACTTACCTTTTATTTAGTTTCTTGTCTACAAAAATGTTTCGTTCTTTTTTTAATTAAATTTCGATATTGATAAGGTAGCAACTAAAATGGCACTAGTTGTTATATAGCACAAACAGTGAATTTATAATCGTAGCTACCTCTCTCAGTGACCGTAAACGTTAATTTTATTCAGAAGGTTTTTAAATTTTTCTCATTTTTATACAACTCAACACGCCGCTCTGGTTTTATTTGAATACCCAACTAGAATGATAAATTAACTGAGTAGGAATTTAAGACTGCCACACTAAGAATAGAATATTTAAGTTGAAGTAATTTGAAACGCTGCGCTGTCGTACAGTTACGCTTTTTTTAATGTGGCGCGGTTTAGTACATTACGTAACAAGGGTGGTAAACGAGGAATTACAAACGAGTGTATTAGAAGCCTGAAGCCGAAGGCGAGGGCTTTAATGACACGAGTTTGGAATTCCGTTACACCAGAGTCACGTACGACGTTTTTCATCACACTTGGGAGGAAATAAAACAAAAGTAATAAACAGCAGTCAATACCAAAATATTTAAAAAACAACTCAAAGTGATAATGCTTTTATTAAGTGCGGCGTTTGTATCTTCTTGAATTAAGGAATAATATATGCATACGTATAGGTTAAGCATCACGATTTTCTCGTAGCAGAGTAAATTGAGAAGACATGGTGGGAAATATTCTAGAAAACAAGATTTACTCCCAAGTATTAAGGGTGACCTGAAACCAAATAACTAAATTAATCTTACTAAGTATAAGTTAAGTACTTTGAGACAGAAAATCTCACTTGGCTAGTTTTTACATATAAAATATTATATTTGTCTAATCATTAACCATGGCGAAAAAGGTATGTAACACTAAAAGAAGCCTACTTGCAGCTAAAATATCAAGCTCCGTCAGGAAGAAACTGGTGAAGGTCTACATCTGGGGTATAGCCCTCTACGGCTGCGAAACTTGGACCATGACCCAAAGAGACAGAGAGAGATTGGAAGCGTTCGAAATGTGGTGTTGGAGGACGATGGAAAAGATCAGTTGGACAGAAAAGAAAAGTAATCTGGAAGTTTTAAATATAGTTAACGAAAAAAGATCTTTATTGAAAATTATTGAGAACAGGAGAGGAAAAATGTTAGGTCATCTCTTGCGTCACGATAATTACATGAAGACTATAATAGAAGGAAAAATAGAAGGGAAAATGAAGAGGGGAAGACCGAGAAGGACATATATGGAGCAAATAAAAGAAAAAATAAATGTTTCATTATATAAAGACGCATTTTTTATTCACACGGTAGTTATTGCTAACATTGTAAACTTATGTACCTATACATACTTTCCAGGCATAAACTACTTTTCCAACTCTCTCTACCAGTTTGACAGTTTACAAACAATTAATGCAACGTATAATGCCCGGATAGAGGAAATGTTGTCACTAAATATACCTACGTATTCTTTAAATATTTTGTGAATACACAAGGAGGGTCAGTTTCGTCTTGCCTTTTACCAAGTCTATCAGTAAGTAGGTATTATTGTGGTTGACAATTGGATTATTAGATGAAATATTGTACTAAATTGGTTGCCTCTCGTGTCCCTGTCTGGCGCCGCCGACGTTTAAAAATTTAAATATTGTACTTGTAGTTACGTAAAGGTCAACACCCACGTAGACTATTTATTTTTAGCATTAGTGATATTTGTTAATTGTTAATAAAAAAAATGTTACGATAAATTATTCATTATTTCAGTGACCATTCGATCGCGACTTTGCACTATTCGCCTAACAAGACAGAGGTCACCGGTTCGATGTACACTGTCGAATAGTAATTAGATTATTGGAAATAAAACCGATTATTTACTTATTTAAAATTTAAGACATTACAAATAGTCGGGGATAGTTAATTGTGCAACAAGAGCAGTGAGAGACAGCATACTGGTATTAAACTTTTAAGAGACGTCAAATTATGTCAAATGAATAATCGCAATTTACTAGACAACTTACGAATCTTACGATACACTGACTTAACGATTTAACTTTGAGGTCTAATAAATTATATATTTTTTTATGTCACAAAACAAAATTACATCACTTAGTAAAATCGAACGTTATATAATTAAAGCCCCATAGTCAGGGGCAGGCAGGCTGTATAGTGTAAGTATAATAAGGGCTGTCAGGTTGACATTATTTTGGTCTCTCCTATTGATCTGCATAAGTATTGAGCCTCCATGTTTCACGGAGCAAACTTTGAGAACCGTTGGTGTTGATAAAGCAGTGTATGCAAACTGTTCATAACTAGACCTTAAAACACTCTTGTGATCTTATTATGGTATACTGTGTGTTTTAAGGGCCCTCTTCATGTAAAAGTTGCATAAACTATGTACAAATAGCCCACATCCGCATGTGTTGTACTCGTAAATAGGTAGGTGCTTTTAGTAACTCTCGGAATTCATCACTTGATTACGTGATATTGATGAAATGATGACGGCAGCGATCACAAAGGTGTACCTAAAATAGAATTTATTTTCATTGAAGCCGGTTTTTTCATACAAAATGATTATTGGCAAAAACTTATTGTTTACAGGTGACTCAGGATGGTGGCTTGGTGGCAATGGTTCGACAGATATGTGGCGTTAACGGAGGTCAAAATGATGAGGCCGGTAATGTGGCTCTTGCAGTTTGGGTTGGCGGGCCTAACCTGGATACCTGTGAGGAACTGGATGATTGAATATCCTCCTGACACTCGAATCAACGGTAAGTAACGTCAGCTGATATATATAAACTTCATCGGGGTTAACAGCAACTATAGGGACATCTCGATTTTTTTCAACGAATCAATCAATAAATAACTTACTAGTATAGTCAATAAGCCCCTTTTGGGCAAGTGCGTTCTATGTGCGTGTGGTAACATAAAAATCAAAATTTTGGAAATATGAAACACCCTAATTACTACATAACAAAAGCGAGACCTAGAACCCTGTAAGATTAAGCCAGCGAGATGTTTCATTATGCATATATCGGTGAAAAGAAAAGGCACACTGATATTTTATCCAACAATAGACATGTTGACTAATTTTTTTTGAGCATGTCAATCGATTCTATTTTTTATTGTGATCAAATGTCTATATGGGACTGACTACACTTAAATTGCTCTAAAAGTCAGAAATGACCGTCAAAGTTCAACATTTCTACGTAGCGCTAAAAACGCTCCATACAAAACGCGTCAGGCTAGTGACGTCACAGGCCGGTATAGGTACCAATAATTGTATGGAAAAATTAAGAAATTTGGCATTTTCACCGTGAAAAAGTGCGTTTAAGTTCATAGTTGTTATAAAATTATTGTTTCGTAAAATTATGAGGATTCTGAAAACATTTTCAAAATTTATTTTGGATTAAAAAAAAAAATCATAAAATTTGCGTACCTTTGAAGTCACATATTTCCAAAAAAGATATATGTTTCTGGATTTTTTTCTTTGTTTCGTGATATATTAGCTAATTTTATTCATATAACTACAGTACGCTGTAGAATTCAACATCAGTCAAATAGCCTATTGAATCACGTTTATAAAAGGTTCGGTTGCGGTTTCGGCAAAAAATCATGTTTCGGTCGGTCATAAGTGCGATGTAATATGTTAGCTCGGCGCTTTGCGCGCTGTTCGAGTGACGTCAAAATAACGCTTTTCAAAGCCTCCAGTAGGCTTTGAAAAGCGTTATTTTGACATTGACAGTAACTGTCAATGTTTTTATACGTGTCAGCTGTGGACAAAGTACACGAAACACGTTCAGCGCGCTAAGAGTACAATATAACAATGCCTTTCGTATCCTGCTGAAACTACCACCCTTCTGCAGCGCGAAAGGCATATTCGCGGACGCAAGTCCCTGACTTCTTCGCCATCTTAAGAGAGAGGTCAGCCGCTTTCAGGGAGAGGCTTCGGGCCTCTAAAAACGAAATTTTGTGTCTCATTGGTAATGACTACACCTATGAGTTCAACAAGCATTGGCACAAATTGCACCGGTCTGGGAATGGGCAGTTGTAATTTTATTTTTAAATTGTAACTGTTTTATTTCTATGTTTTAGTTTGTATGTTTTACTTTTATTTTTATTTCTCAGTCTTTTACATTTTATTTGATTTTAAATTGTATGTAAGTATGTAACTATGGGTTTTTTGCCTGAAAATAAATGCTTATTATTATTATGTTTGTGGATTTTTTTCCATCTCGACTTTACGTCGGGTTTTTTTATAGGGCCAGATACGAGTTTAACCAAGTAATCTGGTCCTTGTGTATAGGTTTGGTGTGCTAACGGTGTTGATTTTATATATTTTGTGTCTGGTATATATATCTGCCTGTGTTGTGTGGGATGTTTGTAATGTGTTTTGTGTATGTGGGGTAGGGGGAATAGTCGTAGTTTCCGGAACACTAAGCAGTGTGAGTGAAGTTGGGTTTAGGAACCGGCGTAGGTACCTACTATCGAACAAGTACTATTGATTTTTGTAGTTGGATATACGTTTTTGGGTGAAGATCTATTATTTTCAGGGCAGTGTGTAGGGTTTTAGACATGATACCGGTTGAGGATATAATTATGGGTACTATCTTTATCATTATTTGTATGTCGCACCCATTCACGGGACAATGGTGTCCCGGACCTTTGGTAGGCGTGCACGGAGCCGAAGCCAACGTGTAGAGGCCCTTTCGACAATTTAATGAAATGTAAGGGGTAGACTATGCGGTTGCTCCCCCTGCCTGTGTCATGGGACGCACACAGAGACAGCACCCGCTAGAGGCAAGAACTATTGTGGTTTTATGGAGTCTAATAAACATGATACTAGGCTATTGTATATGAGATGCGATGGACTAACTACTGGGCTATTGTTTGAGACAGCCGGACGTCTACCAGGAAAAGTGTTTCATAGCAAAAAAGGCACTGGTAGACGATGACTCGCCTCCCGCTAGATGGGCCCCCATCAATAGCGACACTTAGAGTGGCCTAAGAGCAACACCGGTGCGGAAGGCTAAGGGCGGAGAGGTGCAATACTGGGCTTTAAACCGAAGCCAACTAACCCCTTACGTTCCCACATCCGCCCCCGAGCCGCAACTCTCGCGACTCCACTCTGGCCGGCCGGTTAAGGCAAGACAGGGGCGGAGGCCCCGACCCATCACCCCCCGTCAGGATCCCCCAGGAGCACTCAGGTACGTGGGGTCACTACCCCCCAACAGCTCGCCATAAGCTGCCCTGTGGTGACTGACTGCGCTAGTAGGTAATACCAACGGGCGATGGGGTCGTCGCCTCCCATTATTATTAAAAGAAATGCGTTAATTATTGAGCATTATTCAAATAGGGATTTCACCCTTCGTGAGATATTAAATATTAAAACAAAAACTTGCTACACGTAATAAGAAATAACTTACAAGAAATTTATCCTTAAGTAAAGTTTCTGCTAATGAATTTCTAGAAACTTATATACACACATTATAACAAAAAAAGAATGTCGTGAGATTATATGTCAACGTTGACATCTGCTAAGAGCATGAAGTAAAGACAATATGCAACAGTACAAACACGGCTAACACTTTTTTTATGTCCAGGATTTTTTTTATGTTGTTAGCTTAGAGACCTATTTTTTTTTATTTTTGATTTTAAAGGTGCGCTTCTTCTAATCGTCTTCAAGTTTTCTTTGAATTTGGAACAAAAACTTATTTTATTTTAGTGACTTTACCGCATGCGCATTAGAAAAGTAACAATTTATTTATTTATTTATTTCCCGGCTGAATTACATTTATTTCTCATAAAAACACGGTTTCGCTTACATGAGAACTTAAGACGTTGGACGTGCAATCCTAATATAACAATATGGACTACGTATGAGCGCATTTTTTTTTGCGTATTGGTCTTTGTGTCTATAAGAACAATTTTCCCAAATAGTGACATTATTAACCCTAACAGCGACACTGGGTCTAAACTAAACTACTCTAAATAGTAAAAATGTTACGTTAACTGTCGACGCGACTTGAAAGTTAAAAATGTTACGTTAACTGTCGACGCGACTTGAAAGTACTACTATGTAATAAGTTTCGGCGCCGCCGAAAGGTTCGGCTGTTTTTTGGCCGAAACCGAACCTTTGGCCGAAACATGATTTTTAGGCCAATACTTGCCGAAACCGAAACCGAAACTTCGGTCGGACTCTAGCACATATATTACCGTTTCTTGTGTTGCGTGGTCACTATTTCGTGAAAATTTCCGTCAATTCATCGTTGAAGAGAAAAAGTAATTATGTCAGGTACTATCGCGAAGTCAGTGCCAAACCACTCAACTGTTACTATTTGATTATACCGATGATTTTTAATCGGTGATCAGGAGTAGAAAAATATTAATATTTAGCCAAAATTAAACTTAATACGCGAGGTCCCGCGCAATTACCTCACTGTTAAATTAATTAAAAGTTAAAACATAATTAAAACTAATAACCGCTAGATACATGGTCATCCTACATAAATTATTGAAGTACGATACCTACGTCAAGTGTCATCGCTTTGGCGGGAAATTTTACAAAATTTTCTACGCCTTTGTATAAGTAATGACAATGACAATGACAAGTCATTACTCATAAATAATCATTCCCATTAAATTAT
This sequence comes from Apotomis turbidana, assembly GCA_905147355.2. NCBI lineage: Eukaryota > Metazoa > Arthropoda > Insecta > Lepidoptera > Tortricidae > Apotomis > Apotomis turbidana. Next base: position 20,692,910 of record LR990281.1, on the reverse strand, counting down.
TAAAGAGGTTGTAAGTACACCGATACAGATTAGTTCGGTGACAACGGAATAAGACAAAATTGGTTTCAAAATAAAAATTATCATAGAAAAATAATCATGTACTAATTACGACTTCAACGTGACCGCCATCAATTACTGAGTTAGAAAAGTTGGTACCTGATCACCGATTAAAAATCATCGTGTAGAATACGAGTATTTTTGTTCGATAGCTAAGAAATTTACGTGAGGTTGTTTATAATAAATTAAAGAGTTATCGCCTAACTCCTAGCCATTGAGAAGTTTAGCTTTATAAAATACCTGAATAACTTTATCAAATACATGAAAAACATTGCTAGTGCCTATAACATTTGAGGGGTGCACTCGATTTCCCTGGGATCCCATCATCAGATCCTGACATGGTTTCAATGGGACCATATCTGAAGAACTCTTTCAAATAAAAAAGGACGGGTTGCACTCCGGGAGTGCCGGCAGAAGTGAAAACTTAAACATCAACGTTGTGCATTTTTGAATATTTTGGAATGGTTAGGGAATAATTTCACTCAAATTGTTTTATTTATCAGTACCTATAAAAGTACTATCATGTATGTGGTAAAATACAATATTCATTTATTGCGCTATCGTAGACAAACATGACAATTTATATTACATAAAAAATGAACACTACAGAACTATTATAATTATATTACATCAAAAAGTTTCTTTCTCAGAAAAATCAACTTTCATCTATAATTTCAACGAATCTTTCACCATCATCATTACCAGCATCATCATCGCCAATCTCTGAAGTAAGAAACGAACAATTTTGATTCGAATCTATTTAAATGTGTTATAAAGACCGCATCAATAGTAGTTTTGTATTTCGTTGTGCTAAGATTGCGATCATTTGACATCTTTAACACAAATTCATTATTTTATCTATCCAAATATCATATTAAACTCTCCATGATGCGTTCAAGAACCGCACATTATGACCACCATAAAAATAGACTGTTTCATTAGAACAAATTTCTTATCTGTGAAAATGTTATTATTGCTAAATAATAACATCGATTTCGATAGTATTATTTATTCAAATTTCGAGCATCTTTGAAAAACAAAGAAATTTGATTTGACCTCTATTCTAATATCAGTCGAGATGACGTTTAGTTCGCAATGAATTGTCAAATTTGCATCAAATTTGACAAATGTCACACGTAGTAAGATATCGAACGATATGATAGTTGGCGCCAACTCTAGTTTGTCTCTGAATTAAAAAAAAAAAACTATGACAGCTGCCAGAAAACTTCATTGCCGCCATTACCGGGTAATATTTGTCGTAATGTGCGACTCCTGAATGCATCATGGAGGCCTATGATATGTGGCTAGATAAAGTAGTGTATGTAACCGTACATAATTAGGCATTAAAACACTCGTGTGATGTTATTATGAAACTTGCCTTCGGCGCGTTTCATAAACAGTCACATAAACTCCTACAAAAATTCAATTAATGCGCAATGGTTAATTTTTATCGTCTGCAAAGTTAATGTTGAAATCTCCACTCAAAATCATTGGCAAATCATCAAACCTTTTACTCCTAATATCAAGAACCAATGAGTCACTCGCGGATTGCTTTAATGTATTATAATAAAAAGAAACGATTTCCCTCAAAAATTATGTCGCTAAAATTTGTCGCGCGTATATATAGGTTAACGCTATAAAGTATCAACAGATTACAAATACCAGATGTGCCCCGCGGTGTTACCCGCTGTTAAAAAATAGCCTATGTATGGGTGCCGGTCGTATCGCATTAACGTCTTTTGTCCTAAAAATGTTCATGGGGTTCAAATTTAATTTTAAGCTAGGAACTTGAAACTTCGTAAAAAGGTATTAAAATAAAATAAAAGAAAATAAATTTCAGCGTTTTTGAAAATTCATCCCCTAAAAGGGTTAAAAAGGGGTTGAAAGTATGTATGACGATTAAACATGTTTTTGAGTGCGGGACTTGAAACATTATATTAAAGCATATTATAAAAATGGGTATGGTGGCGCGAACTGGGAAAGGCCTATGTCCAGCAGTGGACGACTCCGGGCTGATGATGATGATGATGATGATGATATTATAAAAATACAAGAAAAGTAATTTTAGCGTTTTTGAAAATTCAGCCCCTAAGGGGGTTAAAAAGGGGTTGAAAGTTTGTTTGAAGATCAAAAAATTTTTTGAGTGCGGGACTTGAAACTTTGTATAAAAGCACATTATTAAAATACAAGAAATGTCATTTCAGCATTTCTGAAAATTCAGCCCCAAAGGTGGTGAAAAAGGGGTTGAAAATTTGTATGAAGATCAATTTTTTTTTGATTGCGGGATTTTAAACTTTGTATAAAGGCATTTAATTAGAATATAAGAAAAGTTATTTCAGTGTTTTTGAAAATTCTACCCCTAAGGGGGTTAAAAAGGGGTTAAAAGTTTGTTTGAAGATCAAAAATTTTTTTGAGTGCGGGACTAACTTTATACAAAAGCATATTATTAAAATACAAGAAAAGTTATTTCAGCATTTCTGAAAATTCAGCCCCGAAGGTGGTGAAAAAGGGGTTGAAAATTTGTATGAAGATCAATTTTTTTTATTCCGGGATTTTAAACTTTGTATACAGGCATATAATTAGAATACAGGAAAAAAAAATCAGCGTTTTAATTCCACCCCTAAGGGGGTTAAAAAGAGAATGAAAGGTTGTATCGGGTATAAGTTGTATTTTAAGTTAGGAATAAGAAACTTTGTAAAAAGGTATTTTATTAAAAGATAAGAAAACACATTTCAGCGTTTTTGAAAAATCATTACTGAAGGTGGTGAAAAAGGGGTTGAAAATTTGTATGTAGATCAACCATTTTTTTGAGTGCGGTACTTGAAACTTTGTCTAAAGGCATTATTATTTGAATCAAAGAATTTATAAACGTCGTTCTTAAACTCATCGAATTTAATAAAGCTATTCGTTCGTAGATGTATCTGATTTTATAATTATACCGCGTAATTAGAGCAAATTAGCCGAAAAAAAAGTAATAAAAGGCCAAGAGCGAGTCGGACTCGCGTACGAAGGGTTCGTTACTATTTCGTAAACAATTGCAAAAAACAAAAAGAAAGCACGTTTAGCAATTTCAACATTACTTAGATCTGAAAATAATAAAGATGTAAAATGTTCAAGATAAAGGTTCCACGCGGACGAATTCGCGGGCAACAGCTAGTCTATATATAAATGCAAGTGTCCTGACTGACTGACTGACTGACTGACTCATCAACGCAGAGCCGAAACTACAAATGCTAGAGAGTTGAAATTTGCACAGTAGGTCTTGTGCATTTATAAAATGTACAAGAGATAAGAAGCGATTTTGAAAAATTCAACCCCTAAGGGGGTTTAAAAGGGGATGAAAGGTTGTATGGGGTACAAGTTTTTTTTATGTTAGGAACTTGAAAGTTTGTAAAAATGTAATAAAATAAAATAGAAGAAAAGTTATTTCAGCGTTTTTGAAAATTCATCCCCCAAGGTGGTAAAATAGGGGCTGAAAGTTTGTATGGAGATCAAATAATTTTTTGAGCGCGGGACTTGAATCTTTGTATATGGGTGAATCAACTTTTTTGTGTTGTTTAATTTGTCCCCGTTGTCCAAGTGACATCTTCATACTGTTTCATAGAAAAATGCTTAGGTTGTCCGAGGGACAAATTTTGCGTAACCATAGCAACAACTTAAAAGTTGAATCACCCATAAAGGCATACTATTAAAATACAAGAAAAATAATTTCAGAGTTTTCAAAAATTCATCCCCTAAAAGGGTTAAAAAGGGGTTGAAAGTTTAAATTCATTATTAATTCTTTGAAACTTCTTATAAAGGCATGTATAAGAATAAAAAAAATACATTAATTGATCGTTATTAAAAATTCAACCTCTAAGGGGGTTAAAAAGGGGGTGAAAGTTTGTCTTGGGGTTCAAATTTAAATTTAAGCTAGGAACTTGAAACTACGTAAAAAGGTATTAAAAGGTGTTAAATTCTATAACAGCTCATTTACCTTTCAGGCTACTCTATTGTGGAACTCTCTCCCTGTTGAATTGAAACGTAGTCAATCCGTTGCTACTTTCAAAACACACCTCAAAGAACATTACTTGTCTCTCCTTTAATACTTTGTCACTGTGACTGACATAATCTGTGGTTCGTTACACAAAATATTTTTTTTTAAATATAAGGTTTAAGTAAGTTTATATATGAGTATATATTTAGTCTTATGTTCATTTATGTATATTTTTATGTATGTTTATGTTTCAATATATATTATTATAGGTTTTAGTAGATTTTAATAATTTTTCAGTAGTTTTCTTGATTACTTTTTTCATCGCCTACTCATCTCATTTCATTTATATTAATCCGCTACCCAAAGGTTGTCTGGAAGAGATCGCTTTTTAGTGATAAGATCGCCTATTGTTTGCCTCTATTGTAATGTTAAGTCTTATTTGTATTTTGTACTTCTTTCTTCTTGAGGTGTGCAATAAAGAGTATTCTATTCTATTCTATTAAATTAAAATAAAATAAAGCTAATTTCAGCGTTTTTGAAAATTCATCCCCTAAAAGGGTTAAAAAGGGGTTGAAAGTATGTGTCGGTGATGGTCCGATATTGGTGTTAAAGGGTTACTCCGTCCAATAGAAAAACAGTCTATTTAGTGACCTCGTTTTATTTTGCCACACGTAATTTACATTCACTTTAAAATAACAGTAATCTCCTTAGGTAACTAATAATTACCTAAACGACAAATACAACTCAATAGTTTGGACAACAAGTGCTGACCAGGCCGAAAGCAAGAATGATCCCCACCAACCCAAGTAGGGCAATTTATCGACAGAGGTCGTGACGTCACAGTGGTCTGATCGGTCTGGCCAGGTGCAGCTGCTGTTTACACCTGTTTCCCGCGTAAGGTAATTCAGCACGACGACGCCGCCGTCATATGTATGACGATCAAAATTTTTTTGAGTGTGGGACTTGAAACTTAATATAAAAGCATATTATAAAAATACAAGAAAAAACATTTCAGCGTTTTGGAAAATTCAGCCCCGAAGGTGGTGAAAAAGGGGTTGAAAATTTATATGAAGATAATTTTTTTTTATTGCGGGACTTGAAACTTTATTTAAAAGCATATTATTAAAATACAAGAAAAGTCATTTCAGCGTTTTTGAAAATTCAGCCCCGAAGATGGTGAAAAAGGGGTTGAAAATTTGTATGAAGATCAAACATTTTTTTGAGTGTGGTACTTGAAACTTTGTGTAAAGGTATTATTATTCGAATCAAATAATCTATAAACGTCGTTCTTAAACTCATCGAATTTAGTAAAGCTATTCGTTCGTAGATGTACCTGATTTTACAATAATAACGCGTAATTAGAGCAAATTAGCCGTAAAAAAAGGCCAAGAGTACGAAGGGTTCGTTACTATTTGGTAAACAATTGCAAAAAAGCACGTTTAGCTATTTTAACATTACTTAGATCTGAAAATAATGGGTTCCCTTTATCTTGCATAATATCGATTACCCGAAATTCATTTCGCATAACAGCTATCACCGAAACATTTTTAGCCGAATGATTCTTTAGCATAATCATACATGTATCATAATTGTCAGTTAGCATACTATTCATTTAGCATAATTTTAAATGGCAGAACACTAGTATCACCGACTTTTATTTCTCATAATTTTATATGGCAGAACATTAATATCGCCGAATTTATTATGGCATAAAGACATAGTTTACGGAACAGACGAGTGCTAGGAAACTAGATTAGGTTTTAGGTTAGATTAGGTGATTATTAACTAAACTGATACCAGTAAAATCGGTTAGGTTAGGTTAGAACTATGACCACAACAGAACCGAACTGCTGCCAGTAAAGTAGGTTAGGTTAGAACCGAACTTAATGGGGTTTTTTTTACTTAATGGGTTAGGTTAGGTTAGAATTAGAACTGCGACTATAACAGGATCGAACTATAAATATAATGAGATATAAATTTCTTCGAAATAACTATTCGAACATGTAAATATTATGCTTATTCATATTCTGTCATATGAATGTTCTGATAAAAAAATCATGTGACATCATATTATGAGAAAAAAAATATGCAAAATAAAATCGGAGAAATGATGTTTCTGTCAAAGATTGTTATACAAAATGAAAATATGAGTATCAATTTTATGCAACATATTAGTGAACCGAAAATAATAAAGATATACAATTTTCAAGATAAAGGTTCCACGCGGACGAAGTCGCGGGCAACAGCTAGTAATTGTATGAAAAATTAGATTGAAAAAATGAAAAATGTTTTTTTAATTGTATAATTATACTTACTCTTTTCCACTGCCTAGATCGCCGGTACAATAAGGTATAATACTACGGTCGTGGGAACGCCCGCCTTGGTCTAAATTTAATTAATTTAATTATTTTGGTAGGAACTGACACGTTCGACTTCATCGTGGTGGGCGCCGGGTCTGCAGGAGCCGTGATCGCCACGAGGCTGGCAGAGGTCCAGGAATGGAGAGTGTTACTCGTTGAAGCCGGTGGCGACCCACCAATCCAAACATTGGTAGGAACTTCACTTTACATATGATATGCGCCTGTCGAGATACTTTACTTTACATTTTATAAAAAAAAAAAATTTTTTTTTCGAAGTGATCAAGTAGAATTCAGACTTACATCGGCAGCATATTTTCCTATCAATTGAGCTTACAATGTTTGTTACAATAGTTGAGTCCCTTTTTAATCGACTTCCAATAAGGAGGAGGTTCTATGTTTCACTGTTCGTATTTTTTTATGTATGTTCACCGATATCTCCGCCAATTGTGACCCGATTTTCAATTTTTATTTTATTTGAAAGAGGTGGTCCCATTGTCACCAAATTGGGGGCAACTCAAGTTTTATAAGCAATAACAATGTTTTTCTACTCCAGTACTTTTTTCTGTCATTTATATAGTTACTAACTCTAATAGAAAGACATAGATTATGAATGTCTGTAAAAGTCTATACTCCACTGCCCAAAAACGATGTTATAATGTCGCCAAAAAAGCATTACTTAGTACCACAGATTACAAGATAAACAGCTGCATTCACACAATTTGCAATTAAAAAAAAAACTTATTGTACTAAGGCATTGCTGCCAACTTCAAAAAAAGGTTTTATCTTCAGTGCATGGATGTTTTGACAGATGGACGTCAATAAAAAAAAAGTTTAACAGAGACTATTTTTTTCTTAATTTTGTTTTTCCGAGTGGGAACATGTAGTTAATTATTTTCTTTGTTGTTTATTTGCATTTTATTTATTAAAATGTCGAGTCGTAGAAAATGTATTGTATGCAACGTTGTATAAGTAGGTGAAAAAACGTACTCTTTGGCCGACTTTAGTTTAGTATAATTTTATGTACCTTAATAATCCTATAGCATACGATTACAATAGCATAATTATTTTCTACTAGCAAAAAAGTGCGTTAAGTAAACTTTACGTAGAGTAGAATGTAAGTACCGTTAGGTACGACGACGAGCGGTTCGAGGAGCAGTGTTAGGTATCTTGCCGCCGCGGGGCAACTGCCACTAAATTTTTAATCACAACAATTGTAGTGCATAATCATGCACGTGTAATGTATTGTGGTCCTGATTGCACCTTAGGGCAGGTCCGACTTGGATTAGGTTAGGTACGACGACGAGCGAAGCGAGGAGGAGTGTTAGGTTGAACTGAGACCCTAACGAGCGAGCGAGCCGCGCGGCATCGGCCGGCTAGCATACCACTCCATGGAATAAATGTGTAATCACAACAATTTGTAATGCATAAATTAGGTACCTACTGATTGCACCTTAGGGCAGGTCCGACTTGGATTAGGTTAGGTATTCCGCATATGTCCTGTACAACAAGATAAGACAATGAAGTCTATCTTGGAATCAAATGGTATTCGGCTTACAACTTTATGCCGCCTAAAATATTATGCAAAAAAAATATCTGCGAAAGTACTATTCGTTTAGAAGACTGTTATGCTCATCAAACATTATGCCAATATAAGATTCGGTATTATAAAAATCTGCGAAATGATTTATGCCAAAGCATACCCTGCGTAACATGTTTCTGCCAAATGTTACTTCTGCCAAGTATCGTTATGCAAAACAAATATATGTCAAAAAAGTTTCTACAAGATAATAGTGAACCCCCCGCTATATGTATTATATTTAAAAATAAATAAAAAAACAGAAAAGCCAAAAATAAATAACCTGTTCATGTACAGATTACATTGAATCACCTTTTGAAGTCGGTGTAAACCACACGTTAAACTTCTTTATCTAACAAAAATACTCGAAAATACCAAATAGTAATAATTATAGGCTTCATGCGTGGCATCTGTTTTCATAGTAATAATTGAGTGGTTTGGTACAGACGCCATCAGATATATCGCAGCATATAAGGTGTTCATAAATATCTGGACATGTACTTTCTCCTCTACCCAAAGGTTGTCTGGAAGAGATCGCTCTTTAGCGATAAGAACGCCTGTTGTTTACCTCTAATTGTAATTTCTTGCATTGTATTTCTCCTGTATATTTTATGAGGTGTGCAATAAAGAGTACTTGTATTGTATTGTATTGTACTTTCATGCCCAGTCAATAGGAGTCGTGTTCAGATATTTATGAACGCCTTATATGCTGCGATATATCTGATGGCGGCTGTACCGACTTAAATAGGTGATTCAATGTAATCTTTACATTCTTTACGTACATGAATGTGTTATTTTTGGCTTTCCAGTTTACTTTGAAGTCAGTTCTTTTTTTTTAAATCCTGGGTGTCATTTTAAACCATTTTTGATTACTGTACTTATCCTAGATACATTTTGCATGTCCTTTTTCAGACTCCCGGGTTAGCACCATTCGTAGCCTACACCGACGCTGACTGGAACTTCTACACAACAGATGATGGGTACACGAGCCAGGCTCACAGGACAAGAAACATCCGCTTAACGCAAGGCAAAATGCTCGGAGGGTCCAGTAGCGCCAACTACATGTACTACGTGCGAGGAAGCTTTGCGGACTACAATAACTGGGTAGATGTGGGAGCCACGGGATGGGATTATCCTAACGTGACATACTATTTTAAAAAGAGCGAAGGTATGAAAACTCCAGAGCTCCTTACAAAATTCCCTAAACTGCATGCAGCAGATGGCCCAGTAGGTATCACACAGCTCACTTGGAATGAGTTTACTTACAAATATCTAGAATCATTTACAAGCAAATATCAATTCCTTATGGATACAAATGGATTTGAACAGATTGGATATTCGCTCCCCCAGTACACGTTCTGGCATAACTTACGCCAAAGTACGGCCAATACTTTTCTTAGGAGCGCCAGAGACTCTAAGAATTTATTCGTCCTCAAAAACTCTTTATGCACTAGAATACTTTTCGATAACAAGACGATGACAGCAATCGGTGTGAAAGTTAGATTACCTAATTATGAGGTCATTAATATTCTTGCTAGTAAAGAAGTGGTTTTATCAGCCGGTGCCATTAAAACCCCTCAACTGCTGATGCTGTCAGGAATAGGACCAAAAAATGATTTAAAAGATAAAGGCATTAAAGTGTTACTAGATTCTCCATTAGTTGGTCGTAACTTACAAGATCACCCTACAACAATTGTAATCCTTACTGGTAAAAAAGACATGTGGTCTGCTTTACAAAACCTTAGATTATTGGGAAATATTAACCAATTTCCTACACCTTCTATAATGGGATTTCAGAGTCTAGTGGGTGACTCTTGTATCCCAGATTATCAAACAACTGTATTCCCTCTCCCAGCAGCTACTTTGCTCTCGACTATGGCTTGTTCTTTTATATATGAACTAGATGATACAATATGCACAGCAGTTGCAGAAATTGGTCAAAAACAGGAGACTCTTTTCACATTGGTGTCTTTGCTGCACCCGCAATCAAGAGGAGAAGTCAGGTTGAGGAGCAAAGATCCCGAGGCTACTCCAGAAATTTATACACGCTATTATTCAGTCGATACAGACTTGGATTTTCATGCGAGATGCATAATGGACTACATCAACGTGACTGACACTGATTACTTGAAAAGTGTAAATTCTTCAGTAGCTAGACTAAAGATTCCTCAATGCATTGACTATATATTTAATACCCTCGGGTACTGGAAGTGCCATATTCTAAATACCGTTACATCGGCATGGCATCTGGTGGGAACTTGTCAGATGGGTCACAATGGTAGCAGCGTGGTAGACGCTGAGTTGAAAGTCTGGGGTGTTAAAAGGTTAAGGATAGGCGATGCTAGTATCATGCCTTTAATTACTAGTGGTAATACTAATGCGCCTACAATGATGATTGGAGAGAAATTAGCCGATATGATTAAAAATACCTATGGTGCCGATTAATAAATAATTTATACGCGGATGATTTCATTCGACTGCTTTTAAATGACGAATGATTAATTAGTTATTTTTATTGGAATAAATTCACGAAAAATATTAAAGTTTTTTTTGGTTAAATATAAAGATTAATTGGTTGCCAAGATCGTTTACTAAATGTTTACACCCGAATTACTTATTTAGCTGTGTAGCACATCGTTACTATCGATTCTCAACAAATTTGAGACGATGGTGCCGACGATAAAGTCTAAATCTTTACGGTAGATGGCGCTACGATGCCACTCTAAGGCATGTCGAAGCAACTGGTTGAAAAATTCAATGGCTCTGACATCTGATTCGGTGGTCCAATTGAGAGGACGCCAGTGTTGGCCCGGAAAGCCGTTGGAAACGCAGGTTCGAATCCTGTCCGAATCATTACATTTTTCAATGTTCGCTTCATTTGTAAACATTTAGTTTACGTTAGCAGACGTTACTGCTTTAATAAAAATAAGTAAGATCGTTTACATTAGATTACATCATATATCGTATATAAGGTCCAACAGCTTGCATATTTCGGGCAAACAAAAGCAATTAAATATTATTACTCCAATCTTAACTAGGTATCTACGTATACTCCTAAAATATTCATTGAACGAGCGAGCGAAGCGTTTCCGTTTCAGCTTGGTGTAAAAATATTTCGTATAACCGGATGTTTGGATCCTCGGATTTCCGGCTATTGTCGCCTAGAATTCGTATTTTTCAACCGATTTTTTTAATAGCCTGTTTAGGTGTACCACTGCTGGGCAAAGGCCTCCCTTCTTTTCTCCACTCGAGTCTAATGCCAATGCGGTTCAGCCATTCTCTGTTTTGCAATCTTCACTCCCATATCTATTTACTAAAAAAATAATGCGCTCTGATAAAAAAAATGCGCTGATGAGTTGGCTCAACCTTTAACGTCTCTAATAAACCAACCTTTCTCTGAGAGCGTAGTATACCCGATTCTCTTAAATTGTCTATGATAAAACCTATTTATAAAAAGGGTAAAAAAACTGACTGCAACAATTATCGGCCTATAGTTTCTACCAACCTTTTCAAAAATAATAGAATCAGCCATGTCAAAACGTCTCTATGCATTTTGTGAATAATATACCTACTCAATTTTAACGAAAGTCAAAATTGTTTCCGGAAAAAATACTCCACAACCCTAGCAGTCTACAAATATATCAATCATTTCAATCAAGTACTGAGAGACGTAATGCTGAAGGATATAAAAGAAGTTACACCAATGTTATTCGTCGCCCAGTAACCTCCTTTACAATAATAAAACAATAACCTCACAAGTCGGTGCCCAACAGCCCAAGTAACACAAGTTGCTGTATAACTATTCACATTTGGACTATTTTAGAGCTCTTGGTGTAATAAGACTCTAATAAGAGTTCGCTGGTAGACTTTCAGCTGAATAATAGCATTCAGTACTTTTTATTCAGATTAAGTCTGATTAACAGCTGCATTACGTCCAAAAAATGTATCATTATATCGCTTCTATTCAGCTTTTACCACTTTCAGCTGCATAGTAGCATTCAGTAATTTTTATTCAGCTTAAGTCTGATTAACAGCTGCATTATGTCCACAAAAGTATCATTATATCGCTTCTATTCAGCTTTAACCGGGATTTAGACCCTTTACCTGAATAAGGGCTGTTTATTGGATACAATTTTGCTGACAGCGGTATAACGAGGTATGTGTGAACTGCTATTCCGCTGACTTTTAAGGTACCACGAGTGAACTATTATACAGTCAATAGGCGTATAATGGATGAAATGTGGTTTATTATACTGCGGAATGCTGACCGTATTTACCGCTAACCAACCTTTATACTGCCGTTGATATAGTCTGCATAGGGGCTGTTTAAACATTCACTAGATGCCTAAATGCTCTTTAAAGGTACATTAATGTACCGGTATACCGGTTTTTACTTAATAGTAGTTCACAAAAGTAACTTTCATCAGACTTTGTCTGAATAAATGAGTAGGTGTGGACCTTTGTGCAGTAAATGAAGTAAATGTGGTACTTAAATAAGTTTATTTATCTGTTGATGGCTGAGAAACGGATTTTGCTCCACTAAAGTAAAATAACAAAGAATAATTTGTATTGCACTAAAAGTATCCAAGAGGCTTAAATGTGGATTCCTAAATTGCTATATAAGACCTGTTTAAATGTTCACGGCAAGGCTAAATACCGAGCATGTGAACTATTAAACATAAACAAAACAGGTTATAGCTGATTACAGTTCACGTGTTGAATTTTACACAGTTTTTTGCTAATTAGCAGAACACAAGTGACCTACAAAATAGCCCTTAGCAAGAATTTGAATGTATAATGGTTCACATCGCTGCTTAGCATCAAGCCACCATTTTATATTGTGAATTTAGGAATTATCGTATCATTTTTTTATTTTTAAGAGGTTTAGGCGTGAATACTAAACCGAAAGAACTAATGTTTACTTCCTAAAATCATTGTTGTAGGATCTGCCTGTAGAAGGCATATGTTCGTAACACTGGCTCACTCGCCGCACGCACACACAGCGATGTCTAGCATTCACTCTCGCCAACGGCTCGCGTGTCACTAACGCAGCATCCCATGTGACGTGCGCCCGAGACAGCGTATATCTATTTATGTATAGATACTACCACAAACACTACATCCCTTCCATGTTAAAAAGCTTTTAATTATTTGAACTCAAATTCACAGAATTCACTTTATGCCTAACTGCATATCATTAATGTGTTTGAATTACAGGGAATCTATAGAATCCCAGTTATGCGTGAGTAGGTAAGTATTGTAATTATGTTTAAGTTAGTCTACAATTCCTCTGCCTTGCCCTAAAGTTGACAGACAGTGTACCCGTAATACAAGCTTTGTCGTAATACAACCTTGGTGCAACAAATAAGGAATATATACATATAAATGTGTACTCAGTCTCATTTTCTACGATTGCTTTCTATTCTTCTACCTTCTTCAGATGTAGCCTTAGTGTTTGTCCTAACTGTTCATTCCTAACCGTGACATCCCCACCGGTGCGTGTCACTAGACCCTGTGGATTATACAATTTAAACTTAAGTTGGTTTGTCTCCATTTCCTTAATATAAGATACATCTACTTCTCTAAATCATCCTTCTTTGTTTGCTATCTCTTATAAGTATATTCCTTTCCCTTCTCCTTTTTCTCCTTGTTACTGCTTTAACTCTAAGTCTAAGATAAATATTGTGATAGAGGTCCTGTTGTTCTTGAAATTATAGTTTTCTAGCCTTTTCATCCATATTCTATAGTCTTTCAATTTGGGAAATATGTTATAACACCAATAACCCAATAAATCAACTCGCAAAATAGTCATGACACGTTAAGACTATATGACCGAGAAATAGTCGTAAGTACGAGTCGAGTATAAATAAATGGAATGGAATGCATACAAATCAGTATTCTCGAAGTTTGAACTTATGCACTTTTTTTGACCATGCTCCTTTAAAATCACTGATGGTCTATAAACATCACCCATGTGAGTAAGTAGCATCTTTAAAACACGGAATATAGTATAAAATTTGTTGATATGTTGAAGTTTACATTTCCCAAAGCTCTCGATTCAACAGTTACAGAACTTATACCATTAAAAATGCTCTTTTAAAACCACAAAAAGTTAAATAAACGACCTTTGAACTCCGTCATAACGCCACAACGTAACATTTCAATATTTTATACCAGACAAATACAATTCGAAGTCACGTATCGACGATTTCGTCACATAAATCAATTGAGATCTCTATTTCTATGACTACCACAGAATACCTATGTATATTTACCAAATTTTACATAAGCAAGAAATCGCACCTCATCTAAATGGCGTAGACCTAGTGTCACTGACTGAGAAATATCTACACTAAATATATTATATACCAATTTATTATCAAAATAATTATCAGATGTAATAAACAAAATGAACACTCTTCGCGTAATATTATATATTTCCTTTCCTTTGTTTCTACTATTATAACATTGCTGTTACTTATCATTTTTATAAGGTAACAATAAGAATTGGTTGTAAGATGTTTTATTTAGATTTTCTCTTACTAGCTCTATAAAAACCTGTATCTCGCCAAATTCGACAATATCCGGATACGGGAGTCCTATTTAAGTATCAGAATTTGAGTAACATATAAGTACGTAAATGTATCTGATTCCTTTGGAATTTATTATTATTATTTGAAACATTATTATCCAATATAGATATCAACTCGATTTTCTCTTGTTGTTTACAAAACAAAAGGTAGACAACAAGGTAAGTAGTAAGTTTATTTGATTACATATAACTCAAACTTATGAAATATAAGAAACCGCAATTTAGATTCAGTATCCATTTTTCAAGTCGAATAAATGTTATCAAATCACTCAAAAATTGATATCATGCTGTAAAAATGCAACCATAATTTTAGAATTAGGTAAGTAAAAGTATCAAAATATGGCTTATGTAGCTTTCGACAATATAAAATCACATTCGTTGAAGCAACGATACAGTATGTTTAGTTTTCTTGACTCCCATCACACGCATTAATAATTAATAAGGTACCTATGGTTACTTCGTTGCCACTAATATATAACAGCTGAATAAATGCTGTTGGTTACCATTACCAATCAAAGTGGAATATAAGCGATTTCGAGCACTTTAAAACGACTAATCTGTTGAGATATTACATCGAAACTGACCTGTTGCGGAGGCTCAGGAGTGATGCCAAATCACTAATAAAACAGTAGATCTATTCCTAACATTTCAATTATCTACTAGGTACTTTGTCTATTACACGTTTTATATTATTTGTCAGCGTTATTATATAAAGGCCAGCACCCAATCAGATTTTATTATTATTGCTGATCTGGTCAGGTCAGGTATCATTTCTTTACCATAGTCGACCACCGATCAAATCAGAGGTTCTTCGGGCGGCCACATCATTGATAAAGTGGTTGATATTTAAGACTAAATTTTATCGACTGAGGGAATTATTAATGCGAGTGTAGGATTGTACGAATATCATCTATCACTTTCAAAATTTACTTGAACCGATATACTTTATAAATACAAATGTATATGCATTGCTTACTCATATCAGGTTTGTATCTTATAAAGGTATGGTTTCTGTTCCTAACTATTTCATGAAGTAACTTACATACCCATGATTAAGATTGATAATTAGGAGTATATTTTTTTCAAATACAGCTTTTTTCTACTACTCCTTTCATATCTCTTTCTTCTCGCAATACGGGTTAGGTACATCAACATTTGCTACCAGGCTTTACTATCTTAACAAATATATCTATTGAATAAATGGTATTTGAAGAAACATGAAGCTAAAACCACAGATTACATAACTGAAGGGAGATCTTGAAACTATTTGCCAAACAAGGGTTTCAATGTAATGGAAGTTAATTATCCAATATAATGAAGTCTTTTGTTATCTAATTTAATGAAGTCTAGTGTTCCAATTTAATGCAGTCGGGTGTTCTATTGTAATGTAGTTTGTCATTCCAATTGAATGGAGTCCGTCATTCCAATTGAATGGAGTCCGTCATGCCAACTTAATGGCGTCTGTTATTCCAATTGAATGGAGCCTGTCATTCCAATTTAATGGAGCCTTGCATTTCCAATTTAATGGAGCCTGTCATTCCAATTTAATGGAGCCTGTCATTCCAATTTAATGGAGCCCGTCATTCCAATTTAATGGAGCCTGTCATTCCAATTTAATGGAGCCTGTTATTCCAATCTAATGGAGCCTTGCATTTCCAATTTAATGGAGTCTTGCATTTCCAATTTAATGGAGCCTGTCATTCCAATTTAATGGAGCCTGTCATTCCAATTTAATGGAGCCTTGCATTTCCAATTTAATGGAGCCTTGCATTTCCAATTTAATGGAGCCTTGCATTTCCAATTTAATGGAGCCTGATATTCCAATTTAATGGAGCCGTGCATTTCCAATTTAATGGAGCCTTGCTTGCATTTCCAATTTAATGGAGCCTTGCATTTCCAATTTGATGGAGCCTTGCATTTCCAATTTAATGGAGCCTTGCATTTCCAATTTAATGGAGCCTGATATTCCAATTTAATGGAGCCGTGCATTTCCAATTTAATGGAGCCTGATATTCCAATTTAATGGAGCCTTGCATTTCCAATTTAATGGAGCCTTGCATTTCCAATTTAATGGAGCCTGTGATTCCAATTTAATGGATTCCTCATTCCAATTGAATGGAGCCTGAAATTCCAATTGAATGGAGCCATCTATTTCAATTTAATGGAGCCGTCTATTCCAATTTAATGGAGCCATCTATTCCAATTTAATGGAGTCTTGAAAACCAATTGAATGGTGACTTGTATTCCAATTTAATGGTGGCCTTTATTCCAATTTAATGGGACACGATAATCTTATAAAAATGTCCTCAACGCCTACTTGCCACAAAAAGGAAAACAAATTTGACTATATATTTGTTATATAACATTTACTTTTATCTAACTAATCAATATTCTTATATGGAGATCTCTTCACGTACTTAACTTTGGACTCTATTTACCATAAACGTATCTAATATTTACGTCGGCTAATAAGTCTCACGTTACTATAGGCTATTCGTCTCTCACATAGCAAAATATCATCAATCATCAATAGTAAGATTAACATATTTATTATAAAGCCTGCATGCAATGCATAACATGCAAGATGTATTATATATTATGTAATATTAAATGAAAACTGTAATATGATTACAATATCCTATCCTAGGCATATCATCTATAAATCGGTAAGACTACCTAGCATTATAATGAAAAAATATTAAATTTCGTACCATAACAATTTTCATTAGAAACTTGTAGTGATGTATTATACTAAATAATCTTGCTGTATGTAATTATATACCTAGTCAGACATTCTACTTTATAATATTAATCAGGCTGTAATTGCTACGTTGGAGTATTTATTCTTTAATGATCTTGACTTAAATAGATTCCAAATGTGCATTACAAATTGGAATCAAAATCCAATCCTTTATTTCGTTCAAAATAAATTAAATTATACAATGGCATCGTGATACTACAATTTACACTTTTAAGACTTATTTGCTACAATTTCCGACGCATATTTTTGTTTTGTCAAAATTGTACAAACTACAAACACAACCTCAAAATTAGCCGTACTAAAACATGTAAGTATACTTATGTAAAATATCAAACTAATTTCAACTTGCAAACACAAAGCAGCATTGATTATATTTTTTTTATAATGGCACCGTGATTATAAAATGTAAATATCAACAATTTCCGACGCGTTTTTGCTTTGTCGAAATTGTACGAACATAACCTCAAAATTTGCCATACAACTTGCAAACACAAATCAGAATCTTTATTCTTCTTAAAGTAATTTCATGATACTCAAATAATACTAAGCCAAATACTAACATAATGACAAAGTTTTTGTAATTTATTACTTTTCCTTTCGCACAAAAGTGGTTAGATCCGTAAATAACTTTATTTCACTATTTTTTACAGGTTTCCTCTCTCTCTTTTTATTTGTTTTCCTTTCTTGTAACAAAATAAACGTTGATTACCTTTTCACTCGTCGCCAAATGTAGGATCTGCCTGTAGAAGGCATATGTTCGTAACACTGGCTCACTCGCCGCACGCACACACAGCGATGTCTAGCATTCACTCTCGCCAACGGCTCGCGTGTCACTAACGCAGCATCCCATGTGACGTGCGCCCGAGACAGCGTATATCTATTTATGTATAGATACTACCACAAACACTACAATTGTAATAACTTTTAACCTAATATTTACGTTTAAAGCAATAAAAAAAATATTTGTAATGTTTACACCAAGGCTTATTTATATCAAATGTCAGAGAAAAAAATTAATATTTTCGTGGCGCGTCAAAAATATCTTATATATTATATAGGTATAATGACAGTAAACTCCCATTCCCAATCATTTTCTTCACGTTATTGTGAAAAACAGCTTCATTCCCGATAGTAAAAAAATGTGTCCTCCATTAAAAAATACTTTGTAACTTGTGACACTTGACACAATAAAGTCACCATCACCTGTGCATTGACTCGAACCAATTATGTTACTGTTTGGCAATGTTTAATAAAAATAGTTTCTCATAATACAGCTCAGTGGCAGCCTATGTATGCTTAAAAGATTTATAAAGGTGCACATGTGAATAAAATTCTGAATAAAGGGTAACTAGTGCTCCCTTAGTCAGTTGGTATTCAGCCCTTATAACTCCTGATACCCTTTATACCACCGTTAAATTGCTCTTAAGCAGCTTTTAAGCAGCAATGTGAACTTAGGGCTGAACAATTTGTGCCCATTTAAGAGCTTTAAGGTCTTATACAGCACTTATACAGGTAATGTATTCAGCTTTAAGGGTAATTGACATAACTTATTCAGGTGTTATACAGGCTATGTGTGTTACTTGGGAGGGTAGGTTTTTTTTTTTTTTTCTTTTCTACCTCCAACATGATCGGAGCCTGTCTTAACTATATTTCATTCATTCCAGTTCTCGCGATTATTCTTCTCGCACTTTCATGCTTCATACGGTATCTTTCTTTTATTCATCGTTTCTTTCGCAGCTTTCCATATGGGTGGGATTCCCAATTATAACTATTCCTGTCTACTCTGCTCTACTCTACTCTTTTGGTATATTTATTTGCTTTCCAATTTTCTCAGGGGTAAGGAGTAAGTCGACACAGGTATTTTATTTTGAGTAACTTTCACAGAAATATACAAACATACACAGTAAGTACACAAGATCTTACATACAGCTTAACTATGCTTATAATCTATATTTATTTACATTACAACATTTATTATAGACATGGTTTTACGCTTATTTCCACAAGCTTAACTATGCTTTTAATCTATATTTATTTACATTACAACATTTATTATAGACATGGTTTTACGCTTATTTCCACAGACTATATCCAGTTTATTCACTTATCAGCTATATAATAATTATATTGTGAAAGCATAATTTTACTACTTAGTTAGTTAGTTAGTTGCGCTGGGCATTTTCCGCAAGTCGACATCCAACGTGCCTATTTTACTACTTGTTCCTATTGACCACTTTTGTTGCTAGTTTCTCACAGTATTTCAAAAAAATGTCCCTATTTTTCCCCGCAATGATTTGTTCTAGGTTTTCTTTCCTTAGTTTTGAGTCTATCTCTTGTTCCACTGTGTGTCTGTCCTTCTCATATACGGGGCATTCAAGCAGGATATGTGGCACTGTTTCCTTTTCAGTTGGATCGCATATGCATGATGGGCTGTCTTTGCACTTGAACCGGTTCAGGTACTCCTAAAACCCACCATGCCCGGTCATCACTTGCGTCCTAAGATTGGATGTTGGTATTTTTCTGATTATCCTATACGCCTTCGTCGCGTCCGGGAAAAACAGCTTGGTGACGGCTGCAGTTTCGCCTGTGGTATATCTCCGGTTCCATTCGTCATGACGCCTGAGACCGGGTAAAGGTTGTAGTCCGGTTTTCTTTTGGAGCCTACAGCAGCTTCTTTTGCCAAGGTGTCCGCCCTCTCGTTGCCCTCCAATCCTGCGTGAGCCTTGATCCAGAACAAACGTACTATTTTGCCCTGAAGAGAAATAGCTTGTAGGTTTTCTCGTGTCTCAACCGCCAGGGGGTGGAGGCACGCGTAATTTTTGATGGTTTGGAGGGCAGCCATAGAGTCACTGTAGACTCCAAAAGACTTTGCTGACATCTTCCTCACTTCCCTTGACGCTTTACACAGCGCTAAGAGTTCTGCTTGGTAGACCGTACAATATTGACAGAGCAAGTTTGAGGGCTCGAGTTTCAGTCTCTCTGTTCCAAATGGAGAGCGCGGCTCCAACCCTGCCCTCAATTTTGCTGCCGTCGGTGTAAATGCGGACTTCGTAATCACTATGCAGGTCTACTTGTTCTTGGTCCGCTAATGGCTATATCTCGATGGTGCTGCGCATCGCAGGGTGAGGAGCTTCAACAAATGGGGCCATTCGTTCGACTTCTCTATCTCCGAGTGCTGGCTGCGGTACCCCCTTTTTGGCTTCATACAAAGATGCTGCCTCTTGGATCCGGAGATCGAGAGGGAGTATTCCAGCCAGCACCAGGGCTGAATCCAGAGAGACGGTCCGGTAAGCTTTACAGATCTTTTGAGCGATTCCTCCCTGTACAGTGCCTAACTGCTTTTTAACCCCCAGTTTGTTGGCTGCAGGTGCCCATGCGCTGGCGGCGTACAAGATAATCGGCTCTACAGTTGGTACTTAGACGACGGCACTATAGGAGGAAGGCCTAATACTGTTTTAAACTAAAATAATCCCGGCTCTCTCCGCCCTCGGCTTAGAATTAAATACTTCTAAATGCGAACTCTTCCCCTGTGGCCCCGTTGCCGAATTATCCATCCCTAAGTTTTCATCTATTCTCCCAAATTTAAAGATCATAAATAGACCATCATTCACACTTTTAGGCGCCCCTATCTTCTCCGACGGAGTTAGCCCCGTAATTCAAAACAAGACATCAAAGCTAGCTGCATCCCTTCCACACCTCCAGCAACTTTCAGCTCACGTTTCTCTAGTGTTGTTAAGAAATTGCTTTGCCATGCCCCGCCTAACATACACCCTTAGAACATCTCCCACTTGGAAGTCGTACCCTGATATCATAATGTTTGACCGTACACTTCAAGGGGCTCTAGAGGGCATTTTAAATATAAATTGCAACACGACACAATGGACACAAGCGTCGCTTCCCATTCGGCACGGTGGTTTGGGTATCCGTCGCGGTGAAGACATCGGACTGATCGGTTTTATCGCCTCTGTACATGCCACTCAACAACTTGTCACTCAGATCCTACCTTTTAATGGTGACAACGCTGCAATCGCATTCAAAGACGAGGCGCTTGAACTGTGGTCAGTCCGACTCCCCAGCGCTGACATACCTGAAAATACTAATTGCCAACGCCAGTGGGACGAGATCTTATGCAAAACAAGAAGAAATGAATTGCTGAATGTCGCAATGGGCAGCGATGTGGCCCGCCTGAAAGCCGCCATGACATCCGAGTCTGGAGCATGGCTACACGCACTACCCTCACCCCACCTGGGAACACTCCTTGATAACGACTCCCTAAGAATAGGCGCAGCCCTCAGACTCGGATGCCAAGTGTGCGAACCACACCGCTGTGTTTGTGGAGCGACAGTTGAGGCCAATAGCCATCACGGCCTAAGTTGCCAACGCGCTGCTGGGCGTTTCTCAAGGCATCACGCCTTGAATGATATCATCCGTCGAGCTATGGTCGCGGCAAACATCCCATGTACCCTAGAACCCCAGGGCTTAAGTCGTACCGATGGCAAAAGACCGGACGGGCTAACACTGGTCCCATGGGTGAGAGGTCGCAGCCTTATATGGGACGCAACCTGCGTCAGCACCTTTGCTCCCTCTCACCTCGCCGATATGACACGTGCCGCCGGTGGGGCTGCCGAAACCGCCGCTAAACTAAAGCACGTGAAGTACAGTAACCTGGAACCAGTGTATGAGTTCGTCCCGGTTGCCGTAGAGACTGGTGGGCCATGGTGCGCTGAGGCTAAGGAGTTTGTCGCGGCTTTGGCGCGAAGGCTGAAAGACCGAGGCGTGGACCCCCGTTCCGGCGAGTACTTGGCTCAAAGGATCTCCCTGGCTATAGTGCGCGGCAACTCCGCTAGTATTCTAGGGACTTTCGAGCCAGGCACCTTCCGGAACTGTTCATAGTTCCCTTCTAGCTTAATAACTAGTTTTACTTATTATTTATTTTAGTTTTACAGTAATTTAGTTTTGGAATGTAATAAGATATATAAGTATGATTGTATTTAAATGAATATCAAGTACTGGAAATAATAAACAATAGGCACTATGCTGTAGGCATATTACTTACTCGACATGAGTAATAAGCATTATGATAGAGTCTCTTGTGAATGAATGAATGAATATATTTATTTCATGTAACAGGGCACATATTTTATTAGAGTAGACCTTACAAACTAGGGTCAGTAAGTAATTACAACTAAAACAAAACAAAACAAATTACAATTAAAACAAAACAACACTGACCGGGGAGTGTAATCCCTCGCAGTGCAGCATATAGGGACAGTCAACCCGATCATTCGAAGAATGCTGTTGGGACTGCAGAGCACCCGGCGCACCAGGGATGCAGCGCGAGCGCGCATGGTCGTATAGAAACAATCCACGCGCGGCTCCGCGAACATCCCTGATGCGCTACAGAAACGAGGCAGTCCCATCAACACCCGGAACGCATTGTTATACTGGACCCGAAGGGCCCCATAGGCCCGTTGCGTATACTTCGCCTTCGCCCACAGACTGCACGTAGGTAGTAGGTATGTAGGTAGGTAGGCAGAGGGAAGTGCAAAACGCCCTAAACAATGTTACCTTCACCTCTTTGGAGCACCTTGCAAATCTGCGGGCGATCATATTTGCCCTGACCGACAGGGCCCTTAATTCGTTCTCTTTCGATGTCCAGGTCGTCTCTGAGGTCGGTCGTGATCACATGGCCTAGGTACTTAAAATGGCCCACCCTATCCATAGGGATACCATTGAGGCAAACGGCAGGAACTTCCAGTGTTTTCTTGCGACCGCACTCAAACACCATGAACTAGCTCTTTTTAACATTATATCTGAGGCCATGATCTGCTAAATCACAGATTTTCAGCAGCTTACGCAGCCCACACACCGACGCGCTTAGCAGAAGCATGTCGTCCGCATAACTTATGTTGTTAACACACACTCCATCAATATGACAACCAACATGGGTTCTGCTGAGCGCCTCGATTAGTCCGTTTACGTACAGGTTAAAGAGCGAAGGTGAGGTCAAATCCCCCTGTCTCACTCCACACTCCAACCTGTACTCATCAGACTGCGCATCTGCCCATCTAACACAGTGTCCTGGTTTCCATACCAGTACTTAAATATGCGAATGGTTTTCAGCGGTAAACTGAAGTTTTCCAGCTTCCTCCACAGTAGGTCATAGGAAACCAGGTCAAAAGCCTTAGAAAGATCAAGGAAACAGGCTACCACCGGAGTTTTACTTTTGGCATAATACCTGACAGTGTGCTTAAGACTCAGGATCGCGGACTCTGTAGATAGCTGTGGTCGGAAACCCATTTGGTTATCGTGCAGTTTTACATGGCTATTTAACTATGAATTAAGCACACTATCAATTTTTTTTGCCATGATTGTGGTTAACGAGATGGTCTGTAGTTGTTCATATCTGCCAGGTCCCTGGTCCTGTTTTTGACAATAGGTACAACGATTGTCCGCATTAAGTTACCTGGCAGATAAGAATGCCTTAAACACTGGGTATAAAACAAAGCCAACACTCTCGATATGTGGGGACCTGCATGCTGGAGATGCTCAATAGAGAGACCGTCGTATCCGGGGGATTTACCTCCAGACACTGATTTCATAATTTTAGCAATGTCCTTGGCAGTCAGTCTAGGACCCACGCTCTCGCCTTCGGTCTCACCATCAAGCACCCCCAGCTATTCCATTGAAGAAATTATACGGTATTGGAGTAAGAGGAACTGTACACAAATGGTTTGAGTCATATCTCAAAAACTGAGTGCAATATGTGGAAATACAATACCACAATATAATAATAAACAGTCCGGAATATTTTATATCTCAAGTAAGATCAACACCACAATATGTTACTCGATCAATCCCTCAGGGTAGTGTGCTGGGATGCTTATTGTTTTTAATTTATGTTAATGACTTGCCAAAAGTAAAAGACACCACCGGTACCCTATTTGCCGACGACATTTCCGTTGTTTTTCCATGCCCCAACGAGAATCATCTTAAGCCCAATCTGGATAACATCCTACTAAAATTAATTTCTTGGCTTACGGACCATAATCTAGAATTATTCCGGCCACATCAAAAACAACCTTTAAATATTAACTTTTCATTTGAGAACAATAAACTAGAAATTGTAGACACCTTTTCGCTACTGGGGCTAAACATCGACACTCATATAAATTAGAAGGAACATATCCATAAAGTCACAAGTAAATTATCCAGATTCCTATATGCCCTTTATGAACTAAAAAAACAACGGACCTAAGAACTGCTAATCCTGCATATTATGCATACGCACACTCTTTATTAAGATATGGTATATTGCTATGGGGCAATTGGGGCAATAGTACCGATGCCAATGATTTGTTCATTATACAAAAGAAAGCCATCAGAATTCTGGCTAACATTAGAAGTATGCAAAGTTGTAGACCTTATTTTAATAAGCTGGGCATTTTA
Organism: Apotomis turbidana; assembly: GCA_905147355.2. Lineage (NCBI taxonomy): Eukaryota > Metazoa > Arthropoda > Insecta > Lepidoptera > Tortricidae > Apotomis > Apotomis turbidana. The sequence continues at coordinate 20,668,139 of LR990281.1, read as the reverse complement.
ACGCTAACATCCATGTACCTTTATTCACGAGGTCTGCAATTTCGTCAGCACCACTCAAAACAGTTGAATCTGAGTAGTAAACACAATTTAGCTCTACCTACTACAAAGTGCTCTAACTTGCAAATATTTAATACAGGACCATACATGATGTGTGTTAACATATAATACCTAACAAGATACCATTTAAAATAAAAAGCATAAAAAAATTAAAATTATTTAAACAAGCACTAGAAAAATTCCTATTAGACAAAAGTTACTATTCACTACAAGATTTTTTAGATGATGTTCAATGAAGTGAATACCAATGTTATTATTATTATATAGCAATGCGGGGAACATCTTGTATATATATTTTATTTATAAAAAAGAAAGCAGTTAGACTAAATATGTAGTATAGTTAAGTATTAGAATTAAGTTAATTAAGTTGATTGCTGTGCCCTTGCCTTGTATGGTGCATATTATGATGTTAATTGTAATATGTGTGCAATAAAAAGTTTGAGTTTGAGTTTGAGTTTGAGTTACTATACCAGTTTTGGGGAATATTTCCGTGTTTCTGATTCGATCAGTCCTCCGAACACCCAGTCTCAACGGATACTCATAGAATTTTGTTAGGGTCATTAATTACCTACATACAATTTTTGTCGATTCAGTTTTTTACAATATTGAAGGGATATGGGAGTAGAAAACAAAAAAATCACAATTTTTTACCATTACAAAAAACAGGCCAAGAGCATGTCGGGCCACGCTCAGTGTAGGGTTCCGTAGTTGCTCATCCTTCACAATAGATAATAAATAATAGATTTAAGTTACGAGAAAGATTTCAAGCTCTATAAAAAGGTTGTAAGCGCCAAAGTACCTGTAATTACTTATTACCTTCTAGAAGTTAACTTACGTCATTTTAAAGAAAATTAAGAAATTTTGCGATGACTCAAAAACGGCTCGATTGATTTTGTTCAATATGGTTTTCATTGAAAGTACTTATTGGGCCTCATTTTCATGAATTTTTCCACAATTTTTTGACGCTTGGTTAAAAAGTTAGATGGGGAGGGACGATATATTTTTTATTTTCGGAGCGAATATTTACAAAACTGCTGAGTTTATCAAAAAATAATGTTTGGAGACCCCTATTATTTTTAAAAGACCTATTCAACAACACCCCACACACTAGTGTTGGAACGACACTAGTGTGTGGGGTGTTGTTGAATAGGTCCCACTTTAGGTGTAAGGAGGTACCCGAAAATTATTATTTATTTTAGTTTTTATCTTGCCTTTTTTAGTTTTACTCATACCAAATTTCAACTTTCTAGTAGGTACTAATGACCACGGAGCTAAGCCGCGGACGGACAGACAGACAGACGGACAGACGGACATGGCGAAACTATAAGTTGACTACGGAACCCTAAATATTCACCCCCCACTTTAGGTGTACGAGAGGTACCCGAAAAAAAGTTCATTTTGTAGTTTTTATTTTACCGTTTTGTCGGCGTTGTACATAGGTAAGGTACCTACACATAACTCATACCAAATTCAGCTTTCTAGCTGCTTTCTAGTTATTAGCCTTTCCATCTGTCAAAAACTATTTAAAAAAATCTCTAATGTCAAAAGCATATTATACAGTAGAGGACTATATGACAGATTTAATAGTCTGGCCATCGAAACGTGATACTGAAAATGACCGCGAAATTTTAAAATTCTAGCTTTAGTATCGCTGTAAAAACTAGGACTAACCAGTTTCGGTACTTTTGACATTATATTTTTCATCTCCAATGACTAATATATCTGCACCATTGCATTGGTATCAGTCATTGCTCATTGGCGATGAAATATACATGTGCTAGAATTTTTAAATTTGGCGGAAATTTTCAGTATCACGTTTCGATGGCCAGACTCTATGCATGGCCTGAACCAGAAACCGGGTAGCTAACTCCTTCTTAGATTTTACTCGACTAGTTTAAGGGATACACTTCTAATAAGAAAACATATCAAACGTACATACATTGTGATAAACCGTCAGACTTTCTTGTAGTTTCTATTTTATTCTTACATTACCTATAGTCTTATCGCATTGTTGTTCTACTTCATTGACATATCAAAGATTCATTTGATGCTATGATGGTTGCGAAAGGATTTACGGCTTGTTAAAAATCGATTCTAAAGTATTACAATATATATTAATTTAAAGAAGGTGTAGACGGAAGAAGTAATCATATATTCGGGACGGTCCAAATACAAATAATACATACAGTAATAAATGCAAATCCAATAATAATATAATAGAATAAATATTTTAGAGCGGCGAGGAGCCTCGCTAGTCGCTACCATTACTCGTAGGTTGTGTAGTTAGGTACTTAATACCTAAACACTGATTGTGTTCCCTAAAATGAAACTATACTAATGTAATTAATACTTGAATAGGTATATTTTCTTACTTTTTGAGAAAAAGATGCACAAATTAAATGTGTATGCCAGTTAACAAAGTCCTTTTGCATTAGTTGATGTGAGCAATTGACAATATAATATAGTCTGCACGCGTTTACTATTATAACGATTTTATATTTCTATGTCACGCACGATTTTACTCACATGTCGTAAAGTGATGCATCTACGTAAATAGTACATTACTGCAGACGCCGGGAAGAAGGGCTTGCCGGTTGAGTACTGTAGGGACGTAACTCAAATGGAGCTGATTAAAAGAGCAGAGGTACTTCGTATAACTTTATTGCCCGGAGGCCAAAGATAGACTAACTCATAGATATAATAGACCACTAGATAGGGCGTTGATGACGTCACAGCGTAAGGAGCATAAACGTCAAGATGGGCTGTATCGCTCAAATGCGGCTGTAAATGTCAAATTATTATGCTACCATATTAAGTAAACGAGTAAGCATGCGATGATGACAACCCTGACCATCCTTTTCAACTTAGTCGCATTATAACGTCTGTTTTTGACGAAAAATAAACATTATTAATATTTGTGTTTTTAAATGAAAAAAAAGTGTGAAAGTGCGTGCAAAACTTAGAAAATGTCGTGCATTGTGCGCGGATGCAATTCGCAGTCTGGGAGAAAAGAAAACTTGGGTGAAAATATAATTTTTCATTAGTAAGTAATTCAGTATTGTTTTTTCAGCAAATGCATCAGAAATTATGTTAATATTAAAAATATAAGCTTAGACATAGGATTATTATTGCACGCAAATGATATCTAACTATGCTACAATTAAAATAAACATAGAAATAGTGAAAAAAACAATTATGTTAATTTCTGTCGTGAGGTTACTAATGACGTAGAAAAAGTTATCGATACTTTGCGATTCTGTAAATCAAGGTTACTTTGGTCAGGTGTATAATATTTAAAAAAGTCAATGACGTTTTGGTGGACATTGTTGATAGCTTATTTTTTTCGTGGATAGGCTGAAGACGACAACTCTGTCTGAGCATAGTTGTAGATTTCGGTTATTTTATGTATTTTGTTATATTTGTTTACGTACATACAGAAGATTAAATTCAAATAAATATTTTAGTGTGTCCACGACGCAAAGCTCTCTAGATATCTTTATTAATTTTCATCTGTTAGAAATATGAAATGTTGTCAATCGTATGTTTAATCAGCAAGGTGAGAGAAGGGAAGACTGTCAAATAAATGTATTATAAATTTATAACAATTTCAATGGTTTTTTGGTTCATTCCGTTAGTTTGCATAATAATTTTCTAATAACCACAGTCTAGTTCCATCATGAGACGTAACCAATATACTAAATTTCAGCTCGATCGGTGCCCAGAAGTCAATTTTAATCTACTTTTCCTTTTTACACTTACACGATCAGACAAAAAAAAACATTTGCCTAAAAACCTACAGAGTTCGCCAGCCGTGCAGTGCATAATTATAAATAGGTACTTTTCGTCCATTAAGAATATGGGTGAATGTCGAAGGAATTATTTGTATTGTATGATAACGTCGTATCTGTTATTAAGTAATCAGTGCTTTGACTTAGCTTTTTATTTAATCTTCAGCCAAAACAGCAGTCAAGTGGCTTAGAATCCTTTTCAAAGTGAGACTCAATTTAATCGCAATACTTAATCTTGTTATTTTTTTATAATGCTCTGTTGGCGGTACTCCTGGACACGGCGCGCATCGTCAGGAGGTTCCTCTCTCTGCAGCCCTAACCACCGGTAGCCTGGGCCCCTCCCTGCTGCCGGCGGCACCCTAGGTTAAGTTTTTTTATAATGTATTAATATTTTGTAATAACTTAAAAATCCGTGTCAATGTTTTTTTTTTTCATATAATTTTCAATATAGAGCCTTAAATTTAAAGACGTTATTTTTTGGAACTAAGCATTAAATATATAAAAAAAAAATAAAAAAATAAAATATTAAGGGACAATCTGACAATCCAAGTTAAAGATGTTTATTTTTTTAATAAGTTGATAAAGTTATCAACTTGATAACTTTATCAACTATATAATTGTAGTTTTATCGATATCGTACCGATATCGATAAATGTATTCGGGCATCACTACAACGAAAAATTTGACACATGGGCTTGTACATTTTTTTAAAAGACGTAACTGACAAATATACTGTCATCTCGTTTTTTCTTGCGGGAACTTGACGTGCTTTACAGAGATAGCAATATTGTCGTAGGTTTCTACTAAGTAACACGCTCTCTATTCACTATTCCATACTCTAAGGACTAACTATACATTTTATCTTTATGACGGATGTCACTCGCTAATTCAAATTCATAAAAAGTCTTTATTTTTATATCGGTGGCCAATACCACTGAGAGTGAAGTGCAACCTTCACAGTACCTAGGTATAGACGGATAGTGATAAGAAGCCGGCAAGTCCTTTTCAGGGCTAAGGCATGTATAGTGCTTTTCTCAAAAATATGCTATGAAATAATAAAAATATACCACTCAATAAATATAATTGAGCCGTTTAGCCTGTGCATGAACACAGATGCCATGTTTGAAAAAAAAACTTCCCGGCCTAGGCCTACAATTTTGTATGAAATTCCTTTACGGTTCTCTCGCGTTGTTCCGCCCGAAACGTGATAGTTCCAAGCCTGTTATAGCGCACGTTATGACGACAATTCATTGCATGTTTGAGAAAAATATGTAATTTTATTTAAGCAGTAGCAGAAACATCTGCTAACCTAACGGTACCTATGCATCCGATAACTGTTCGAAGGCTCCAAACAAAGAATATCCCAACATATAAAATTGGCGTCCAAGACTCATCAGCTCATAGTGCTTTCGCAGTAAAAAATGTTAAGTGCCTACGTCTTACAATATGTGTCAAAATTCGGGGGTGTTTGAGTTTCATTGAAAAGCGCTTGCTAGCTGCTATTTAATTGTACTTTCTTGAATTTTAGTGATTATTGTTTGTTTTTTTTTTGTTATTATTGTTATCTCTAATCTAATTAGGTAACCGGCAGGAAATGCAGGATTGTGTGTTTTTTTTTTGTGCAACTTACTTATATATTATTTCAATTATTATTTCAATATCCATAATTTATTTATTTATTTAAACTTTATTGCACAAAACAAAAAGTGTACAAATGGCGGACTTAATGCCATAAAGCATTCTCTACCAGTCAACCATTGGGCTAAACAGAAACATTTAATGGTGCAGGGCCTTATCAACTATCAACATTATACCAAAAGAGAAACTTATTATATGTCAGTAATATAATGAACACAATCAATAAACATACACAAATATGCAATACAATATACTTAGATAAATAAATAAATAAATATCAGACAACCTCACACAAATCAACCTAGTCCCAAATTAAGCTCAAGAAGAAGGCTTGTGTTATGGGTACTAGGCGACGATATACATACTTATATAGATAAATAAATACTTAAATACATAGAACATCCATGACCCAGGCATTCGTGTTCATCACACAAATATTTGCCCTTGCCGGGATTCGAACCCGTGACCGTCGGCTCAGTAGGCAGTTGCTTAACCACTGCGCCAACCGCGTCGTCAAATACTTACATAAACAATAATTCTTGTACCCAGTGCAAAATATCATAACCGGCAATCAGTCTAGGAGCTTACTGGTGAGATGCTTGCGCAACATGTGCTTAAAGGTTTGCTTTGTTTGTGCTTGCCTGATGGAAAGTGGGAGATCGTTCCAAAGCCGTATTGCCTGAACAGTGAAAGAATTTGACATAAAGCCGGTGCGATGAGGAGGGACAATGAGCATGAGTTTACGAGAAGTGCGAAGGACGCAACCGGGTCGAGCAGATACAAATTAAAATTTAGATCTAAGATACTCGGGTGCAGCTGGATCAAATAAAATGGAATAAAGAGTGGGTAAGACTCGTAATGACCTACGTTCACGAATGGGAAGCCAATTAAGTTGACGGCGAAAATCAGATATGTGGTCATATTTACGAAGTCCAAAAATGAATCTAATGTATTATTAAGAACACGATCCAAACGATTCAATGAAGCCTAAGTGATGTTTGAATAACACACATCAGCATAATTGTTATATTATATTATTTATATATTTATGTCAGATGATGATACCTTTTACTCTGCTAGCGATGATAGTTGTGCTTTTCTATCAATTAGTTCACCTGATTCTTCACTCTCACTAATTTCGGAGCTCTCACGCAAATTTCTTAACTCTCCTAACTTTAATGTTTGTCACATAAACGCTCAAAGCATCCCGTCACATTATTCTAACCTAGTTAATACTTTTCAATCAGATTTTATTCATGCAATTTTATTTTCCGAGAGTGGTTAAAACCTACGCTTGCCTCAACTTCCTATGCCCTTTCTGGGTATGTGTTATTTAGAAATGATCGCGCTGGGAAAGGCGGTGACGATGTTGCCATTTATCTTCTATTACGGGTACCCCTTATCTTGCACAATCTCTATCGTCCGAAATAGGTACACTTCGCATAATCGTTTTCGCACAATCATTTTTAGCCGAATGATTAAATCGCATAATTAAATACTTACCACAATTGTTATGTCGCATAATATTCATTTGGCACAAATTTGAATAGCAGAATACTAATATCGCCAACTTTTATTTCGCAGAATTTTATGTAGCACAATATAAGTTTCGCCGAATTTATTTCGGCATAATTGTACCATAGCATACCTACCCACAGCACCGAATCACTGCCAGAAAACTAGGTTAGGTTGAAACTGCGTCCCTCACAGAAACGAAGACAAGGCAGGTAAGTAAGGCAGGTCCAACTTGGCTTAGGTCAGGTACGACGCCGAGCGAAGCGAGGAGGAGTGTTAGGTTGGACTGCGACCCTAACGAGCGAGCGAAGCGAGCGAGTCCCGCAGGTCCGACTTGGCTTGGCTTACGATTCCTAACATTACCAATTTCAAAAACATAAAAATCCACCCAAACCAACATGCTTACAGTCAAGGCAAATCAACAGACTCTGCACTCCACGCAGTGGTAAGCAATATCGAAATCGCACTAACAAGGAAAAGCTCATGCCTGGGAACCTTCATTGACATAGAAGGCGCTTTCGATAAAACAAATTTTAGCAGCATCAAACAAGCTAAGCTAATAGAATGGATAATGCACATGCTAGAACAAAGAATCACAAGACTAGCAGAAAACAAAGATCAGCAAGCGCTAGTCGTGAGAGGATGCCCGCAAGGAGGAGTCCTCTCACCCCTCTTATGGAACCTAGTGGTAAATGATCTGATAGCAAAACTAAACGAGAGTCATTTCACGACCATAGGATACGCAGACGACCTTGTCATACTTATCAGTGGACTGGTAATAAGCACACTGTGTGAACTCACACAAACAGCACTAAAAATACTAGAGAAATGGTGCAAGGAGAATTACCTATCGGTAAACCCCAAGAAAACTGACACAATTTTCTTCACACACAAACGCAAACTGGGGTCATACGAAATGCCAAGCCTTTTCGGTACAAAGCTTACACTCTCCAAACAAGTAAAATATTTAGGGATAACCTTAGATATGACAAACTGATCTGGAACAAGCATCTTGAGAACAGATTAAACAAAGCCTGCACAGTCACCTTCTGGCAATGTCGAAGAATGATAGGCAAAAGGAGGTGTCTCGCCCCGCACATCATTATGTGGCTATACAAAACGGTAATCGTACCTATGATCAGCTACGGAGCAGTAGTATGGTGGCCCCGAACGCAACTAGCGTGTGCGATTGGCGGCCTGCAGAAAACACAAAGACTAGCATGCACGGCCGCAACTGGCTGCATGAGGACCACTCCTACCGCAGCACTAGAGATGATCCTAGGTCTCACGCCATTGCACATACATATACAAAGAGAAGCAGCCACTACGGCGATACGACTAAAAAGCCTAAACCTATGGACGAACAGTAATACCCAACACACAAAGATCTACAGTGAAATGATCACAAAATTCCCTACAATAGAAGCACCAATTGACAAGATACCTAAGACATTAACCGGCAAGAAGGAATACGTCATACTCCTAACAGAAGACCCGAATGAGGGGCTCAACCTAGAGGACCTGAGAATCTTTACGGACGGGTCAAAAACTGAGAAAGGAACGGGATGTGGTGTATTCTCGGAGGATTTGAGTATGCACATCTCTAAACCCCTAGGTGTACACAACACGGTATTCCAAGCTGAATGCGTAGGAATAATAGAAGCCTGCAACGCCATAAAAGGACGCCAGGTTCAGAACACAAACATACGAATACTTTCAGACAGCAAATCCGTACTACAAGCACTAAACAGTGAAATGTGTACCTCTGCTCTAATATACGAATGTCATCGCAGCATCACAGACTTGTGCAATGACAAAAATACGGTAACATTACAATGGATAAAGGGACACAGCGGCTCGAGAGGCAATGACGCAGCGGATGAATTAGCCCGTAAGGGATCGGAGACACCGCCATGCGGGCCAGAGCCAATAATACCCCTACCACAATCTTACATATACAACATAATGAACCAACACACATTATACCAACACCAAAAATACTGGGAAGACATGGGGAACGTGTAGACAAACAAAAGAAATACTTCCGAATAAGAACCACAAACTCACCACCATCTTACTGAGAATCCACAGGAACCAACTACGCAAGATAGTAGGATTAACAACGGGACATAATACTCTGAACAAACAAACACCTCTTCAATTTAGGTATAACAGACAGCCCAGTATGCAGAGCATGCATGGAGGCAGAAGAAACCACCAATCATATTCTACTAGATTGCAAACAGGTAGAAGGATACAGGATGAAATACCTAGGATCTCCAAGTACCGTACACGAAGCCATAAGCAACATCAAGGCTTTGCTTAGGTTCGTGGAGGAGTTGGGGTGGTTGGAGTAGCGCTACCCTCTTTTCACGCAAAATAGGCACGTTGGATGTCGACTTGCGGAAAATGCCCAGCGCAACTAACTAACTAATTACCAATTTCACCTTAAGGCAGATCCGACTTGGCTTAGGTTAGGTACGACGACGAGCGAAGCGAGGAGGAGTGTTAGGTTGAACTGCGACCCTAACGTGCGAGCGAAGCGAGCGAGCCGCGCAGGTCCGACTTGGCTTACGATTCCTAACATTACCTATTTCAGCTTAAGGCAGGTCCGACTTGGCTTAGGTTAGGTACGACGACGAGCGAAGCGAGGAGGAGTGTTAGGTTAAACTACGACCCTAACGAGCGAGCGAAGCGAACGAGCCGCGCAGGTCCGACTGCTTAGTAGGTAAGTATTTTGATGTGTCGTATTAATATTGAGTCGGACTTTTCATTTTTCGGTGTATTAAAATAATCATGCAAACGGAATATTATGCCATATAAATTTCGGCGACACAATTATTCGACCATAAGAGTATTGTTCTAATCAACATTATGCCAATGTACTATTCTGCCAAAGAAACATGTGCGAAATAATAGTATGCCAATAAGAAATTTAGGCAAAAAGCAATTGTGCGAAATGATGATTGTGCCAATGGTTGCTATGCGAAACGAAAATATGCCAATCAATTTTGTGCAACACATTAATAGTAACTCAAATATGACCATGTGTCTGCTTACCGCTCTCAGCTTGGCTGGTTTCCTATTCGCGAACGACGTGAAATTCGAATGCTGTGCACTCTGTTTTCTATTCTCAAGAACCCAATATCTCCCGAATATCTCAAAAACTTCTTTCACTATTATGGTGTAACCCGTGACCGTCAATTTCGCTCCACTGGCAATCTATCTCTGTCCATCCCTCGTCACCGTACTGGTTTTATGTCCAAATCGTTCACCGTCCGAATGTCCCGCCTCTGGAACCGCCTTCCCTCATGATCAAGCAAGCACCGAACAAATTCGCTTTCAAAAAAGGTTTGCGTGACCTCTACGCTAGCAGAGTTGTGAATTCTTAGCTAAGTATCTGTTTAGGATATTTCATCTGAATTTAATAATGTATATGTGTATATATTATATAAATATATGTATGTATCTAAGTATTTATTTATCAAAACTTGTTTGAGTTAGTTGCACCGCCCACAATTTATCTGCTTTGCCCAAAGGTTGACTGGTAGAGAATGCCTCATGGCATTAAGTCCGCCGTTTGTACGATAAGTTTTCTTTTGTGCAATAAAGATTAAATAAATAAATATATTCTGTCAATTTGAGACGAAACGGTTTGAGATATAAGGTACATAGGTAGTTAAATGCGCCTTCTATTTTGTTCTTCTTGGCGAAAGTCCGTGCCCTCAGATTTAACTTTCGCTTCGGTTAATTAAGGCGACTCCTAATCCCAACGTCCTTGAGGATCTGGGCGGAGCCTAACGTTATTCCCCCCGCTGACCGTGCGCCCCCGGAACATTACTTCGTTCATAATCTCGTTGAGTGGCGTCCAAGCAGCTTCATACACTCGCATAGTCCGAGCGTGAGTTGAAGATCAACAAACCTTATACCTTTAAAGGCATTGAAAAATCTCGAAGTAAAATAAATCATTTAAACAATGATATAATTATTTCGGATTACTAAATATCTATTTACCCACTACAGTAGAATATTAAAAATAAAATGCGTTAAAGCTATTTTCCAAAAAAACAAGTGAAATTAGCTATTTGGAAGTCTCTAATCGAAAAATACTTTTTAGTTTCTTTTGTATGTGTAGGCACCTACCAAAAATAGTTAAAATGCCGACAAGATTTTTGATTATACGTGTAAAATCATGCAGAAATAAAAAAATACCGTTTTTTAATAAATAAATCATATTGTGACCCAGCGGATGAACCGATATTTTAACATAGTAGTGGAGGCACAGCTTTATCCCCCGGGTCATATTGCTCTAATGAAAAGAAAAACTATAAATAATAGAGCGACAAACTCAACTTTACCGTTGGAAAACGGATTTACGTCCTTTACTTATAAACAGTGATAGTTTTTTATAACTACATTAGTAATGTTCTCAGATTTTTCCCTATACTTGTTGATATTGACGATATTTTACTATACGATATTGTTTTTGTTTTTTTTTCTATGTTCAAGGTCAATGGATACCCTATAAATGTTAATTTACTTGACTGTCAAAATATACCGATGCTGGAAAGTAGAAATTATCTAAGCGACATTTTTGGGGATATCGAGTTTACACACTGTTGGGATCGGCAGATTTTTCTGCATCGAATGGGTTGGATCTCGTATATAATAATATCTGTCTGACGACTTTTGTGTCGCTTATCCCGTCGGTGATTTAGAGAATCTCTACAATTTTTTTTCTACTAAGCGACTTGATTTTTGAGGTTTTTTTTTGCAAAATGGAGATTACATAAAAAGTTTTTTGCATGAACCTTAGAGCTTTTTACTTATTTGTCAATACAGATCAAACAACTTGGATAATTTTCTTTATTGCAACTAACCTTGCACTTGTTGGTTAACTGTTTTTACCTGATCGTAAAATATATTTTAATGTCGTTTGAGGCATTTTACCTATGTCTTTATGATAAAATTAACATAAAGGTAAATTATGAAAGAAAAATTGAATGTGATCCACTGCAATGTAAGCAGGACTCGAACCTGCAACCCTAAGTTTCCGGCGTAGTGCTCTACCAACTGGGCTGTCATATCGTTACGTCACCCCTACCCTAAATCTTTGATTCCATAATTCTTCGCTACTGGAGCGCCCTCTGTGTCATGTGTGTTTAAAATGCTTATGCGCATTAGCCAAAAAGTAAAAATGTGGTATTTCCACATTTTTAAACAGAATCGATATAAGATTCTATAAAAAATAACATAGTTAGATTAAATTACCTGATTGTCGTATCTTAACTATTGGCGTTTATCCAAATTTACCTACTTTGATACTATAAAACCATTGTCGCCTATCCTTTTTTACTTTGATCGACTACTGTCGCTTATCTTGAATTGCTTGAATGACAATTGAGTCGTATTTGTCGCATAGAATGTACTAAAAAAAAAAAAAATTTTCGTTAAATTGGTAGTTAGACAACTTTACCGGTTCTGTTTTATAAAATATCACACATTTAGTAGTAATTCAATATATTTATAAAGGCCGTTAGGCCCACCTGCGGTGTAAATCTGTGTCTGGGGCGCTAAGGCATTACTTTGGACTCGCTTGATGGACCCAAACGCCATCTCGCTCAAACAGTGTCTTACGAGACGTCACTTATACCACACAGAGTTGTAGGTAGTTTTGTTATTCTTGTTAGGATAGGATATTATCTCATTGCAATTGTAAAACTTGAAATTTCACGTAGTTCGTGATTTAAAATTCCTAAATGAATACCGAGTGACTACAGTCTTGAGAAGTCTTGTGCTGTTCTCATTAGTCATAGCTATCGTTTGCTACCATACATTGGTCTAGAACTACTGGAAATCTTTCAGCAGATCACACATAAAAATTGAAATTTCACGTGATATCTGATGAATAAATCTTTAACATTTCTAAAGCAGTTTTTTTTTGTATTTGCGTAGTTGGACCATATTTTTTTGTCTTAGAGAACTTTAAATGTCACTTCATTAATTTTCATGTTTGAAAATAAATATTTTCCTCTAATTAAAACATTAATCGTGAGGTTTTATTGTACGATAAATAGCTTTTCATGTCTAAAATATTTCCTACAAAGGCGATTAGAGAATTTTTCTTGATTTATTTCATGCTGATTTATGCACATTTATATATTTACCTGACTATAAAATGAGCATGCACATATATATTGTTAACTGTGTTGATTGTTGTGTAATAGATTATACTATTTTACCTGACTAATTTCTCGGGAAACGTGTCGTTTAGATAATTTAACCTAATTCTATTTTGACGGCCATTTTGCGTAAGCGACGCTAAATCTTAAAATATTCCATTGATAGACAAAATAACAAAAGCAACATGTAAAAAACATGATATTGTTTACATAAAATGAGCATCGTATGCACATAGATATTGTTCACTGTGTTGATTGTTGTGTAAAATGTAGATTTTACTATTTTACCTGACTAATATCTCGGGAAACGTGTCGTTTAGATAATTTTACCTAATTCTATTTTGACAGCCATTTTGCGTAAGCGATGCTAAATTTTAAATTATTCCATTAATAGACAAAATAACAAAAGCGACGTCTCCTGTAAAGTTAGCTCCGTGTCTCTTGGATAATTTTCCTTTCCAGCGTAGATACGTTTATTTGCGGCATAAAGAGCCGTATCTTTTTTTAACGTTAACTTAGAAGTTCGATTTTTTACAGCTTCAAGGGACTGTAGACCAAAGTACGACGTGTAGACGGTTTTAATTTCAACTCGACACCTACACGCGTTACCGAGATAAAGGGTCGTGACAGAAAGACGGACGGTCAGCAAAATGATCCTATGGGTTCCGATTTTTCCGGTAAAAATACCTAAATCTATAAATAATGAGGTTTATCACTTTTAATCAGTATATATGAAATTTTGCCGATAAAAATAAAATTTCAAGATGGAAAATGTTATTCATAATTTGTGCTAAAAAACAGTCTATTTTTATGGTGGTCATAATGTGCCGTTCTTGAACGCATCATGGAGGGTTTATGATATTTGGATAGATAAAAGATTTAATAAAATAACAAGCTTTCGATAACTGAATGTACTTATACATGACTCAAAAGTTTTTTTTTTTTTTTCAGATTATTATGCATATAATCCTGTGCCGTCCCTTTGTCGGGTAAAGGCCTCTATCTTTTTTCCACTCGTCCTTATTTAGATCAGCAATGTCCAACCCTTTTGTACTACATCCAGGTAGTCCCACCATCTCCATCGTGATCTACCGTGATGCCGAATTTTATTGGGTGGGTGCAGATTTCTTGATCTGCAGATCGGTTGACATGCGGCAAACGTGTCAGCTCTACTTTAGTTTAGCGGTTGTCTGGGTTACGTAAGCTATTTGGGTTTTGGCGTTCCTTCCGCGATCGATTAATTTGATCCAAGATCGTTTCATTGCCCTCTGGCAAACTTAGAGAGAAAAATTCTGAGCATTAGTCAAAAATCAAGTCCGGGCATTACGATGAGTCTAAATAAAGTTATATATTTTTTCATTAATTCAACTGTAATCCGATCATTAATATATGGCTTTTAAACGATATGTAATAAAAATCAGGTTTTTATTTTATAAACGGTAAACAATTGGAACAGAACTTATGGCCAGGCTAGGTATGTCTAGCTAGGCTCGGCGGATATGTCAATAATTACTAATGCTCATTTAGATTTAAATATGAAGTGGGAAATTTATTGATGCAAATATGTATTCTGACTATATGTACATAAAGAAGCCCTCATGCCAAAATTGTCACTTGCCTTCTTGGACTAGAAAATTATTGTAATTTTTGATACCTAATGTATTTTTATATCATATGCCATGTACTGTACTAGTGACGCAACGAATGTGAATACTTACAATAAATATTTGTATTCGTAAATTAGCGTTTTACCGAATAATACAATGGTATTCAAACGAACAATACTTGTTCTGCATTACGATATTCATATCTCTTAGGGTTGAATTCATAAAGATCATTAGACGTTATCATACTTAAATATCTGTATTATCAGATTTTTTTTAACTAACCGAAATACCTAAGGTACTCTAATATTACACAGAGAAGGGCCCTAAAACCCACACCAAAAGTGTTATTTTCTGGGAATCCTGTCTGGTGTGGGCCCATGACTGAGAATATCTAAGTATTCAAATGTGTTCGGGAATGCTAAGCAATGAATTTTTTTTTATAAGTACTTAAAATTAATAGATGCCTAAATACGAAAAAAACAGTTGAATTTAATTCTATATGAAAATGAGTGCTTTTTGTTATGTCGCATAGCGTAGTCGTGTGAAAAAACGAACTACACTCTCTTAAAATACACTTCAAACGCACGAAGACAGATCGAACCTCCGCGGGATCCGGTACTATAACAATTTTCCGTAACTAGATGGATCGCGAGAGCAAGTGACACAGCCTTCCCCTTCGACGGTTAGATTTACACTGAGCTCGCAGCCCGGGCACGGCCGCGCTCGCGGAAATTCAGTTTTTTTGATGCTTTACTAGACCGAATTTCCATTTTACTAACTTTTAAACAATACGATTAAAGATCAATGAATTGTCAATGTTCTTGCGAAAGAGCCGTGTAAATATCACTTGTAGTTTAGAAGCCTTAGGGAATTGAAAATTGAAAACGACCCTATTTCAACATTATTTTTTCCATAGTAATTATTGCTTTAAAAAAAAATCCAACTATATTTTTTTAGAAGAAATAGTCAAAAATAACATATATTTTTTTCAGATTTTTCCGTTGGCTAGATTACGAGCCTTAGGACTTTAAAAATCACCATTCCACGTACGGAGTCGCCTTAAGTAAGTATAAAATGGCTCGCGACACACCGCGTGTGGCGTGCGATAACAACCGATTATTTGACGGTGCATCATGCCATTGGTGCCCTGTCTTCTGCTTTTATCTGTGCAATGCGGCACATGCATGATAGTTGGTGGTGTAGCTATAAGTATAGCTCTATTTTTGGTAGATACAATTCATTTATACAATGAGGTAGGTACCTACTTAGATTAGGAACTTTCTCCGATGGAATTCGTAGCGTCTGGTGTGAACATAGCAAAAAAATAAAATTTTGTGTATGTAATAAAATAAGTGATAAAAGATGAATCATGTATCGTGACTGAAATATATAAATTTTGCTATGGTAGTGTTTCCTTTTATTAAATGTGCATCTCGTACACGATATTTCGTGACTCTAGAGTCTAAAGTAAGGTTCTCACAGATATTACACATTAGATACCTAGGGCGGTAAATTAGTGAATGTTCCAGAACGCAGGTCTTTGTGGCTCGAACCGAAGGTGAGGGTGAGGGGCACAAATATGCGATATGGGGCTTTACGAATTACCGCCCGTGGTTTGTCTAATGTTTTACGTCTTGCCTTGGCCAGTAACTTAGATTTTCTCGCAGAATATTCCACTTACGGCCTAAGCTGACGTAAAATTATACACAACTTAAATTATATTGGTTCGCTAGCCTTGGCAGTGCTATTTATCGCCATGTCGTGTTCCGATTGCTTGCTAACTGTAATGTAATCAACTGAAAATTTAATTCAGTTAGTTGGTAGAGATATTCAAGAACAATAATTAAACGACGAAACGAAACAAGATAGTATGAATGGTCTGTCCAAAACATGTCCGAGACATGTAGCTTTATAAAATCATGTTTAGAATAATTTTGTGTTTTATTCACAAGAAACATTATTACCAAAATATTATTAAGTAACCAAGAAAAACACCGCTATCATTTGACATTGACAGTCCAAAGGTGGTCTAAAGTTACGTTCCATTTCTCATTTTAGATTTTATTTTTTATCTCGCACTCTCCTTCGTATAATTGCTGTAGAGTGAGTGAGTAAGCTACATCATTATCTGTCATGAATAATAAAGAAAGAAGTAAGTATAATTCGGAACAATCGGAACGTAGAGCTAGCTCAGCTCAACTCAAGTCAAGGCGTCTGCAAATTTTATATCTTTAGAAACAGAAGAGTTTTTAGAGTTTATTAATTAAAATACAGTGTTAGAAGTCTTCTCATCATACATTTTGAACTAGTGTTCCATTTTACAGTGTTAGAGTTATAGTGAAATCAAGAAACATGACAAATCTCGATGTGAGTAACCCCGTTTTGTTTGAGTGTTTTATTCGACTAGTTTAATAAATTATCGGTTTAGTAGCCTTAATTATATCGCGCGGTTATTGTAAGATTCAAAGACAGCTCTAACGGGTGTATATATTTACACTTTTATGCTTGTAGTGTTGTTGTTCTGAATGTATGTAATATTTTTGTTTACAAATTTGCTTTATTTGATTTATAACTATTATGATTTATATTTTTGAAACATTTAATTATTATTAGGATAACTGTAGTGTGTTTAAAAATTAATGACTGTTCTTGGTTTCTATAAACATTGTGTCTGCATTATTTTGCATCATTACATCTGGGTCATGATCCCCTATTCATGTATTAATGTAATCAATTCTGAACCAACAATTGTGAAAATGTATAATAGGCAACCTACATACAGTATCATAATTAAAAATACTGATGTTGTTGCCTTCATTATTGAAATTATTTTCCTCTCCTATTCTTGGTTATGGCTAAACAGAAATGATATTGTAATCTGATACCAATTGCAAAAGTACCAAGAGTCCTTATGCAGTAGTCTTAATAATCTGGCACTATAAACGCTTTGAATGTCAAGAAAGTGTTCGCATGAATATACGGTTTTTCAATAATCAGAAGGTTTCCTTTGGCAGGATGAACCTTCTGAACGCAAAGATTTACAAAGAAAATTAAAAGACATTTTAAGAAGGAAAGCCACCTTGAATTTTAGTGCAGGAAGGAGTTATGATTCATTTTATGTACGGGATTTTGACATTTCATGTTCTAAACCCTATCATGTGGGGTACCTATTTATGAGCTTATTCCAAATATATATTGCATTATTACTATCTTACGTATATTATAAATGTCTGGGAATTTCAAAATATTATGAAATATGTTTGGATTTTTGGATGTGTGTTTTTTTATAAATAAAATTGTCAGACATATTTAGATGACACAATGGATTAAAACATAGAATACTTAATTCCAGGTAATACAGGCGAAACCACAGGTAAATGTTAGTAAAAATAAAAAGATAAAAGTGTGTTATATGAGGTGCGCAGAAAAACTTAACTAAATCCACACTTACTTACTTTAAAACATACAATGTACTATTTTTGTTATCCTCTTGATTTTTTTTTATTGTGCAGAATGTGTAAAACATTATTATTTTAATAAAATAAATATATATACTATTTTCAGGTCAGCAACAGCAGTACAGATAGTAGCTCGGGGTCCTCCTCGGATTCCAGCAGCAGTGGAAGCTCCTCCACCAGCTCTGGGTCTGGCTCAAGCAGTTCTGACTCTGAGTCCTCCACCTCAGACACTCCTCCAGTAGCACAGCCTGACCCGAAATCACCTGCTAAACCTGATGAAGAACCACCAAAACCTAAGAAGGATGAAACCAAACCCCGGCAGACAACCAACAAAAAAATATCCTCCTCAAGCGACGATGATGCACCAAAACCAGAGCCACCAAAACCTCCTCCGCAACGAAGACGCTCTTCAACCAAACCTAAATCTGCTGCCAGTGTTCTGGCTAAAGGAAAACCACCTAGGGCCACCACGGGAGCTAAAACACCCAAACCAATACCAAAAACCATGACCACAAAACAACAACCAAAAAATGATCAGAAAAAGAAAAGTATATTTTCCCCAGACAACAGCTCTGAGTCTGAATCTGACAGTAAATCTTCAAAGAGTCCCAAAGGTTCACCACGAAATAAAAGAGTAACCAGAAAGTCTAGTGAGGAGAAGGACACAACTCCTCCATCACCATTAACACCTGTAGAAAATGATGATTCTAATTCCAAGGACAACATTAAACGCAGAAGTGGCAGTCGCCTAAGTGGGCCTCCATCTAAGAAAGTTGTGGACAATAAAAGTGCCTCTTCTTGTTCCTCAAGTCAGTCATCAGCAGAAACTGTATCTTCAGAAAGTGACAGTGAACCATCTCCGAAGAAGGATGCTGTCAAAACTGGAAAGACCAAGCCTCCTTCTACTAACAAAGTATGTGTTATGTGTATCTGCATATTGTCTGTTAGTCTGATACTAGTGATATAGAGGTTCAATGGTGATGAGATGATTTGACACAGAACATATAATCTTCTCTCATTATGTCCTCTGTCTTTGTCTGACCAACAATTTAAATAGTAACTGTTTTCTTTACATACTTGTAAAGCCTGACCAGACATATACGAGGATGCGCCATATTGCGGAATTTCACTGGAACTAATTTCTTACACTGGCAATGATTTTATGATGGTTTGTCAACAATGTCAATGTCATTCGTGGTGATTTCTTTAAGACAAATATTTAAATTTATCCAAAGAAAATTCAATTCCGAAAACCATTCACACTTGTGAACGTAAGATAATAAATAAAGTGTACACATGTGTTTACTACACGAAAAACAGTCAGGCAAAGAGTGCATTCCATTAAATGATATTAGGAGGTTAACATAGTGGAACTGACAGGTATTTAAAACTAATGTCATTATAGTGGGTTGTGATTGGTTGCAAAATTGTTGCCATGTAAATCTTATAATTTGCGCCCTCTTGACAATCCTCATATATTTCTGGTCAGGCTTTAACACAACATCTGAATGTCCGCTTTTTTAATTTACGTGTAGCTCTTTAAGAGGCCTTATTCCTTTTAAATTTTATTTTTTTCATATTATGACAAATATATTTATAATTTCAACCAACTTTTTAAAGTTAATATACTTTTCCCTGAATTCTAAAAAGTAACAGCTATTTCCTGTTTTCATTGCGTGCAGTCGAAAATAAGTTGAATAAAACAGTTTTCTGCGCGACTTTTGTCAATTCAAGTAGTTTTTGAAATAAAAATTATCAATGAAAAATTCAAATTGTAGGTTTCACATATATATGTACCAATAAATCTCAATAGCCCTGTTCTAAGTAGTAACATTAATAATATGTTAAGAAATGTGTTTAATCATAGAGAAAAAACAATCAGCATTTTTGAAGGGATAAGGAGCCTTAAGTTAGCTAGATAAAATTGGGAACACCTGAAAAGCTTAAGACTATTTTGTTTTCCAGCAAGAGAAAGGCAAGAGTGACTCCAGTGAATCTCAGGTGAACAACATGCCACGCAAATTGACGCGTTCGTTGTCGGCGCGTGTTTCGCGCATGGCGACTGCCACGCGGCCCAGGACGACGGACACGGACTCGGAAGTCGATGAGAAGAATGATAAAAGGTGACTGTGCTTATAATTAATAGTACATTACTGCAGAGGCCGCGAAATAGGGAATAGTTGACCGAGTAGTAATAGATGGCCGAGTGATAACGAGGCCATCTAGAGATACGTGAACGACAATCCCTGTTCGCGCTGAGGCTTGTATAGTGCTTTTCTCAAATAAATCAAAGGAAATAATGCTAATGTTCAACTTATATATTCATATATTTTTACTAGTCCCGCCAACTTTTTACTTTTTCAAAATTTATTTTTGTAAGCTTAATGTTTTTGCCACCAAATGTTAAGATGATTATATTTATAAAAAAATGACAATATCTTATTAATTAGATATTGTCATATTTTTTTAAAATAAACGTGATTCCTTGTTTATTTTATTGAATATCTGTTTTAATCTAATTAAATAATCTAGTTAAATATAAGAAATAAAACATAAATATACATGCACAAACCACGTTTCTTTATATTGGCAGTATGCCGTAGATCATCACTACATAGTATAAAACAAAGTCGCTTTCTCTGTCCCTATGTCCCTTTGTATGCTTAAATCTTTAAAACTACGCAACGGATTTTGATGCGGTTTTTTTTAATAGATAGAGTGATTCAAGAGGAAGGTTTAAATGTATAATACATGCATAATTTATCAGCATTGTACCTGTGCGAAGCCGGGGCGGGTCGCTAGTTATCAATAATAGTACATTACTGCAGAGGCCGTGAAGTAAGGGATTGCTGGACGAGTTTGGGGTAGATGGCCGAGTCGAAGACGAGGCCAGATAGAACGAGTCCTGCAATCCCTGTTCCGGCCGAAGCTTGTATAGTGCTTTTCTCAAACGATGTGAGGAAATATTAAAATTAAAATAACTATTAGATAATCAAGTAAACAAAACAAAATATGCTACGTAGTACGGCTCCATGTCCGAACAAAAGTCAGTTTTATGGTCCCATCCTGAAGAAAGCATGAAACTTGGCATGAATGTAGCTGTCATGTATGTGCTTCAATGCAGATATGGAAGCATGTCGAAAAATTATTTTTTCCCCCCATTCCCCCCCTTTTTATGTGCCAAATCGTGTTTTTTTTTTATGAAAACGGGTACAGCTATCAGAAAACTGTCAAAGATCAATATGTTCCCTATGAAATTCTCTACAATATTGTCATTGGACGTATGTTGATAGAATATATAGTTTACAAAATATGTACATGTAACTTTAAAGTTAACTTTTTACTAAAGATAGTACTATACGCGTACTAAATACCTTATTCTCAAAACTGTACATCGCCTGTCAGCATAGGCAAGGGGATATAGTTAGATGACTTTTTCAAACATGAAAACCAACCCTTTCCTCCGTCCCTCTCTGAGACAGGAAATGATAGGTATGTGGCAAAATCGGAACTACTGAAATGTTTTGAAGACAAATATGAAGACGAAGAAGATGAAGAGGAAAATGAAAGTACTGTCACTGAGTCATTTAACGAAGATTTGGTAGACTGCACTTCATCGTTTCTAGATGGGCCTGCTGTAGTTCAAATGATAAGACCGGGCACTAACGTTACATTTGACGATTATCGCAAAACATTTATTAATTATGTTACGAACCAGAATGGAAATGGAGTTGATGTCGTTTTTGATGCTTATCATGAAGACAGTCTCAAGAATCATACACGGGAGAAGAGGGGTACAGGATTTCGTCAAAAAGTCACACCAGCAGATAAATGACCAAAAAACTGGCAACAATTTC
Organism: Apotomis turbidana; assembly: GCA_905147355.2. Classification (NCBI taxonomy): domain Eukaryota; kingdom Metazoa; phylum Arthropoda; class Insecta; order Lepidoptera; family Tortricidae; genus Apotomis; species Apotomis turbidana. The sequence continues at coordinate 20,646,037 of LR990281.1, read as the reverse complement.
TTCGTTCGTCACAGAACAAAGTTGAACTTTTCAACTTCCTGGCTGATGGAATCCAGCAGGTTCGACATGCGAAAACGATTGTCGCATCCAAAGGGGAACAAGTTTTGTTTAACGATGCCACCGTAGATACGTCCTCCCTTAATTCAAAACAAGAAGAAGCTGATACCAGACTCTTCCTCCATGTTTCGCACGCCGTGCAGCATGGTCACACAGAAATATTAATTAGAACGGTTGATACAGATGTGGTGGTTGTAGCTATTGCCTTATACAGCGGGCTTAAAGAAATGGGTTTGAACAAATGTTGGATATCATTCGGAACTGGGAAAGCTTTACGTACTATTGCTATTCAACAACTCGTGAATAAACTCGGCCCAGAAAAATGCAGTGGCATGTTATTTTTCTACGCATTCACAGGGTGCGATACAGTATCTGGATTTTGTGGAAAGGGAAAGAAGTCCTTTTGGAAAACTTGGAATTCCTTCCCTGAAGTTACCAGAGTATTTGAAACCTTGTCACGACCTCAAAATGAAATTGAAACCTATCAATTGGATGCTTTGGCAAGATATGTCATTCTGACTTACGACAAAACTAGCGAGGTAGAAGACATTAACCAAGCTAGAAAAGCGTTATTCATCAAGGGACGGGCAATGGACAGGCTGCCACCAACACTCGGTCCTCTTGAGCAGCATACAAAGCGAGCTTATTTGCAAGCAGGATTGATCTGGGGTCAAAGTCTGATACCAAATCCTGAATATCCGAACTTTGAGAAATGGGGTTGGATGAAAGAAGACGGTATTTGGATTCCATTTTGGAGTACAAACAAAGAAACGCCATCATCCGTAAAGGAATTGACGAAGTGTTCATGCTGCAGCTGCATTAAAGGACGATGCATTTGTAGGAAGTCTGGTCTTCCCTGTACTGGTCTCTGTAAGTGTGGGGGAGATTCTTGTGATATGCATTGATATAAATATATATATGATTAAAACTGTAATTTACCGTGTTTTTAATAAATTGCTGGAAACCCTACTTAGACCCTAGCTTTAAATCTGGAAAGATAGTATTGTAAAAAGGAAAAAAAAAGAGTACTTGAGTCAGACGCGGTAAGCTGTAACTCTGGAAATAATGCCTCTACGACTATGAAATAAGTGTCATTTTGTAGCCTATAAATGGAGCAAGAAAGAAAAAAGTGTGCCTGTTTTCATAATTTCATAATACGTTGGTGGCTGTATACAGAAATATATTAATCTTACCACTATAAAATGTAGTATCGTTTTGTAGGTAATTTATCGACGATGATTTGGTCTCTGAAGAGTAAACTCCTCAGTCTTATGGTTTTTGTAGAAAATTCGAAAAACCAGAATGAGGGAGATAAAAAGGGAAAAAGTCGGGGGAAAAATGATTTCTTGAAGTGCTTCCATATCTACATTGAAGCACATATATGACAGCTACATTCATGCCAAGTTTCATGCTTTCTTCAGGATGGGACCGTATTTTAAGTTAAGGACTCGTACTAACGGGAAAAAAGTAAAAACTATTTTTCGTTTTTACTTTTTCCCGTAGCATATTTTGCATGACTAAATTTTCCTCCTCATAAAGTTCCCCGTCATCCTTTGTTCATAAGTTCCCCGTCACTCTCATCACTAGAAGTAATTTTTATGTCTGTTAAAATTATTTTATAATCACTACGAAATACGAATACTTAAGCAGAAAAAAAGATTTTCAATGTGCCACCTTTTTTATTTTTAAACGGTTTTATTTAGCTTGCCCTGTTTGTTTATTTGGGTCAAATCTAGTAATTTAAATTTGACCTCCTTCCTGTTGACGTATTGATCTGAAATTTGGTACACATCTTTAGTTTTGGTGACAATATAATTTAATACATTCAGCATCATTATAAATCCAAGATGGCCGCCGCTACAAAATGGCGGATTACAAATCTTATCACTACTTCCTCAATATGGGTATCAAATGAAAGGGCTTGATCAGTAGAATATAGTTCTTTGTGAAAATAAAACGAAAATCCAATATGGCCGCCAATAAAATGGCAGGTTCATTTTTCTTTTCATAACCCCTTCAATATGGGTATCAAGTAACAGGTCTTGTCTAGTTGAATAGTTTACACTATGAAAAATAAATGAAAATCCAATATGGCCGCCAACAAGATGGCAGGTGATTTTATTTCACTACCCCTTCAATATGGGTATCAAATGAAAGGGTTTGGGTTATAGAATACTGTATTATGTTTTGACAAATTTAAAATCTAAGATGGCCGCGGGAAATGCCAGATTTCAATATGGGTATCAAATAAAAGGTCTTGCCTAGTAGAATAGATTGCACTTTGAAAAATAAATGAAAATCCAATATGGCGGCCAACAAGATGGCAGGTGATTTTTTTTCACTACCCCTTTAATATGGGTATCAAATGGGCGGGCTTGAGTAATAGAATACTGTAATACCTTGCTTTGACAAATTTCAAATCTAAGATGGCCGGCGATGATGATGGCGATTTAATAATTGTTTCAATATGGGTGATGGATATCAAATGAAAGGGCAAGTCGAAAGCTGCATAGTGGACCGTAGAGTTTAGAGCAGTCAATACTTAACAGTAATATGAATGATGACGACAAGCCAACTCCGAAGCCATTTAGAGGATAAGGCAAAGCTGGCATCTAAAAAGCTTGGTGTACTGCACAGAGCGAAGCGGTACTTCACTCCTGGGCAAAGGCTACTGCTATACAAAGCGCAAGTCCGACCCCACATGGAGTACTGTAGTCACCTCTGGGCAGGAGCCCCCGCATACCAGCTTAGCCCTTTTAACTCGGTACAAAGACGTGCTTTGCGAATTGTTGACAATCCTAAACTCACAGACGGAATCGAGCCTTTAAGTCTGAGGAGAGACTTTGCCTCCTTGTGTGTGTTCTACCGTCTTTATAATGGGATGTGTTCTGAGGAATTGTTTGACATGATGCCCACGGCTACTTTCTACCACCGCAGCTCTCGCCTCGCCATCGGCAGGGTGTTCATCCTCACATGCTAGAGCCTAAATGGTCGAGAACTGTCCGGTTCCAGAGGAACTTCCTACCGCGAACGCTTCGCATGTGGAATGAGCTCCCTGCCGAGGTTTTCCCCGGGGGCTTAAACCTGTCAAGAACTGCGTGGCATTAGGGATGATAAAAAGTATATGTCATAAGCGTCTTCCCCACAAGACTTGGGCACATCTTGTTGACTAATAGCCTTGCCGCTCTATTGGACCTCTAGGGGGGTTGACCGTTTTAATGTCCATTACTCATGAGAACGAAATGGAAAATAACAATAAAACAAAAACAAACAAAAATAAAACAGAAACAGCAACACAACGAAAAAGAAGGCTTAATAAAGTAAAGGAAAAGTATAGAGCAAAGCGTGCAAAAGAGAGTGAAATAGGAACTCGTAGTCGACTAAAAAAAACGAAGAAAACGGTTAGCGTCAGAGACACATGTGCAACATGAGGCCAGGTTGTGAGGCCAACGTGAGAGACAAAGGTATCTGGTAGCGTCCGAAACACCTGAGCAATATGACCCCAGGATAACAGGGCAACGTGAGAGACAAAGAGAATTGGTATCGTCCGAAACACCTGAGCAACGCAAAGTCAGGTTAAATAACCAACGTGAGCCTACCCTGCAATGCAGAACTGGAAATAATCTGCAATTCGAAAATGCTATTTATACATTGTTCATTCACGTTTGTGAATTTGCACCAAGCGTTGCTACCCTAATCAAGTACAAACACTGAATGAATTAAAAAGAAAGAGAAGTATGTAACAAAATTAAAAAAATTAAAAACTTGAAAATAAAAAATACGTAAAAAATTTTTTTAAGTTAAACGGTTTTATTGAAAATTTACTAAAAGGTAAAAAATTATTCGGTAGATCCTAGGTACCAAACATCACACCACTCTCCTCATCAATCTAGGGCATTGATCAGACAAAAAATAAAATCGTTGGGCGTGTGAAATTTCTATCAAGTCAACCGCTATCTATATCATAATATCATACGCAGGCTACACGCGCCCAACGATTTTATTTTTTGTCTGATCAATGCCCTAGATTGATGAGGAGAGTGGTGTGATGTTTGGTACCTAGGATCTACCGAATTATTTTTTACCTTTTAGTAAATTTTCAATAAAACCGTTAAAATTTTTTTTTACGTATTTTTTATTTAAATATGTTATTTGATCCAGCTATTTGAGCACCATGTTTAACCGCACATAAATATAGTACCATGGATTTTTTGTGTCGCAATTATGCTTACAGATTGTGGAGGTGGTTGGCTGTATGTAATTTTTCCTTTGCCAATTTAATTTTAGTATAGAAATTTAAAAAATTAGAGCAGCGGACAAAAATGGATTTTCATACTAACTTTTGTGGCCTAAGGCCAAGAAGTAATGTAGGGGAGCCATAAACGAGAAACTTCATGTCCTCATATCGGGACATTAACGCATGCATTTCCGAGCATGTTTGAAAAAAATAAATTAACCCCACTGAAACAAAAGACAATCTCTTTTTGGCCATGGCCCATAATGTTGTATGAAATTCCTTTATTGACCTCTAATTTGAAATTAGAACGAATCTTCAACAATTGCTATACAACAAAGACGTATTTCGCGTTCATTTAGTCCAATATCAATTAAGATTTGTTATGTAAGATACGATACGATTTTTTTACAATAAACACTAGGTCATCACATTTTAGTACATATTGGACGAGAAGGAGATGGCGGTTTACGGTACGATCGTCATCCTTTTGAGCTCAATGTGCATTGTTTACCGCCAACCTTCGTAAAATATTAGTAAAGCTTACTTCAACAACATATCGCATCAACGGGCGCAGTTTCCTCAGCGGCTTATCTCATGGTTCTGAAATTACTCAGATTGAGAATAGAATCCCGTATTACAAAAATCCCAAATGTTAGTCTTTGAGCTCTCAGATTGCAATTCGGGTTTGGGTGAAAACTGAAAGGTACTTATCTGAATCGAATCGCATTCTGTCAGCTCACGCACTGTACGTTCTTTGGACACCCGATGTAAAAATAAGTTTGGTTTCAGATGTATTTGTACAATTTCAGTAAAGAGATAAAGAAGAAAGGCCGCCCTCCAATCGCGCTTTCGCCCGTCTCTGACCTGGTACCGCCGGCGCCTAGCGAGCGACGCTGCCCTGTTCGAGGCTGCGATTCGACTGGACACCTCGGTAAGTTTTAAATATATAGCTCAACACAAAATTAATTAAATACCTTTCAGCTTCAATTACCGTTTCCTTCACATTTTCATCCGCATTCCTCGATTCATTCGTTACGTTACGATTTCACTTCACTATTATCTGGCAGTTTCCATTCGGATCTTACAGTTGGACCTGGATATCAATCTTAAAGTTGAAATACTCAAGTACAGTAGATATTTTTTGCTAGTACATACTCTACATCGATACCTTCTCACCATCAAAAATAACCAATTTTTGCACTATCAAATATTCCATTAAATGGTCATGTAAACCCATGTTTCCAGGCGGCAAAGCGGAGCGCCACTTCACATGGGACGCATGTCCACTGTACCACAACGTGACGGGCGCCTGGTGCGTGGCCGCGGCCGAGGAGCGTGCCGCCGCCGCCAACGCGCGCCGCCGGGCGCTCGCCAACGTGCAGCAGCGGCCTCGCGCCATGCCCACTATAGAGCAGCGCGCATACCAGCTCAAGGTCAAGGTGAGTGTCTCATAGCGCCGCCGGGCGCTCGCCAACGTGCAGCAGCGGCCTCGCGCCATGCCCACTATAGAGCAGCGCGCATACCAGGTCAAGGTGAGTGTCTCATAGCGCCGCCGGGCGCTCACCAACGTGCAGCAGCGGCCTCGCGCCATGCCCACTATAGAGCAGCGCGCATACCAGCTCAAGGTCAAGGTGAGTGTCTCATAGTGCCGCCGGGCGCTCGCCAACGTGCAGCAGCGGCCTCGCGCCATGCCCACTATAGAGCAGCGCGCATACCAGCTCAAGGTCAAGGTGAGTGTCTCATAGTGCCGCCGGGACTTCGCCAACGTGCAGCAGCGGCCTCGCGCCATGCCCACTATAGAGCAGCGCGCATACCAGCTCAAGGTCAAGGTGAGTGTCTCATAGCGCCGCCGGGCGCTCGCCAACGTGCAGCAGCGGCCTCGCGCCATGCCCACTATAGAGCAGCGCGCATACCAGCTCAAGGTCAAGGTGAGTGTCTCATAGCGCCGCCGGGCGCTCGCCAACGTGCAGCAGCGGCCTCGCGCCATGCCCACTATAGAGCAGCGCGCATACCAGCTCAAGGTCAAGGTGAGTGTCTCATAGTGCCGCCGGGCGCTCGCCAACGTGCAGCAGCGGCCTAGCGCCATGCCCACTATAGAGCAGCGCGCATACCAGCTCAAGGTCAAGGTGAGTGTCTCATAGTGCCGCCGGGCGCTCGCCAACGTGCAGCAGCGGCCTCGCGCCATGCCCACTATAGAGCAGCGCGCATACCAGCTCAAGGTCAAGGTGAGTGTCTCATAGTGCCGCCGGGCGCTCGCCAACGTGCAGCAGCGGCCTCGCGCCATGCCCACTATAGAGCAGCGCGCATACCAGCTCAAGGTCAAGGTGAGTGTCTCATAGCGCCGCCGGGCGCTCGCCAACGTGCAGCAGCGGCCTCGCGCCAAGCCCACTATAGAGCAGCGCGCATACCAGGTCAAGGTGAGTGTCTCATAGCGCCGCCGGGCGCTCGCCAACGTGCAGCAGCGGCCTCGCGCCATGCCCACTATAGAGCAGCGCGCATACCAGCTCAAGGTCAAGGTGAGTGTCTCATAGTGCCGCCGGGCGCTCGCCAACGTGCAGCAGCGGCCTCGCGCCATGCCCACTATAGAGCAGCGCGCATACCAGCTCAAGGTCAAGGTGAGTGTCTCATAGTGCCGCCGGGCGCTCGCCAACGTGCAGCAGCGGCCTCGCGCCATGCCCACTATAGAGCAGCGCGCATACCAGCTCAAGGTCAAGGTGAGTGTCTCATAGTGCCGCCGGGCGCTCGCCAACGTGCAGCAGCGGCCTCGCGCCATGCCCACTATAGAGCAGCGCGCATACCAGCTCAAGGTCAAGGTGAGTGTCTCATAGCGCCGCCGGGCGCTCGCCAACGTGCAGCAGCGGCCTCGCGCCATGCCCACTATAGAGCAGCGCGCATACCAGGTCAAGGTGAGTGTCTCATAGTGCCGCCGGGCGCTCGCCAACGTGCAGCAGCGGCCTCGCGCCATGCCCACTATAGAGCAGCGCGCATACCAGCTCAAGGTCAAGGTGAGTGTCTCATAGTGCCGCCGGGCGCTCGCCAACGTGCAGCAGCGGCCTCGCGCCATGCCCACTATAGAGCAGCGCGCATACCAGCTCAAGGTCAAGGTGAGTGTCTCATAGTGCCGCCGGGCGCTCGCCAACGTGCAGCAGCGGCCTCGCGCCATGCCCACTATAGAGCAGCGCGCATACCAGCTCAAGGTCAAGGTGAGTGTCTCATAGCGCCGCCGGGCGCTCGCCAACGTGCAGCAGCGGCCTCGCGCCATGCCCACTATAGAGCAGCGCGCATACCAGCTCAAGGTCAAGGTGAGTGTCTCATAGTGCCGCCGGGCGCTCGCCAACGTGCAGCAGCGGCCTCGCGCCATGCCCACTATAGAGCAGCGCGCATACCAGCTCAAGGTCAAGGTGAGTGTCTCATAGTGCCGCCGGGCGCTCGCCAACGTGCAGCAGCGGCCTCGCGCCATGCCCACTATAGAGCAGCGCGCATACCAGCTTAAGGTCAAGGTGAGTGTCTCATAGTGCCGCCGCTTGGGCTAGTCGGGTCTCAACTAAAAATGCGGAGCGTCTCGAAGGCTTTGAGCCCCTAGCAATAATTCATATTATTCGACACCAGGGTCCTTCAAAACTCCAGAGCACCTCGAGCACCTTTCAAATTTGAGGTCGTTATTTTATACACAGAAATTTTCAGACCAAACTGTTTTCTGAGATTCGAATAAATGTCTTTTACGGACTGCACTCGCACGTTTGATTTATTCCAACACTTAAGGCTTGCTCCTCAGACATAGAGTATAACATGATCTCTAAAAAACTTGTAGCATACTTCAAAATATTCTGACTACATCCATATCAATAACTTTCAGGACATGCGCTCCAAATGGAAAGGCAGCCAGGAGCTTCGCGAAAAAATGGCGCTGTTGGGCGGTGACGACATGAACGAAGAACGGGAGCCCGTATTGGAGGGCTTCGCGCCAGATTATGACCTCAGGCTCTTCCGTGAGTCACAGGCGCTCGCCGCCATCAAAATTGAAGAGGAACTGGGCGACATCCCCACGGATAAGGGAACAAAGTAAGGATACTCTTAACACTTTCGACACCAGCAACCCGGTAGCCGGGCGCTCTGCTCGTAGTAAGTTTTCGCTACATACGGTTTTTCCCATGTTATCGGCTACGAGCGTAACCCGTAGCGCTACGCGGTCGTGAATGCGTTAAACAGTATGGATTCTGTAGTGTATCTGTATAGCCTGCCCTAGAGGGCTTCGCGCCCGACTACGACATGTCGCTGTTCCGCAAGGAGCTGTATGACAGCTATCAGACAAATGCAACAGATGAAGCCCAGCAATATCTACTAGTACATTTTGCCTTTGGAAAGTAATCAATTTCGTTTTTAATTGAAAAGAGTGCTAAAAATAAATCGATTACTTATTTAACAGACTAACACTGACACAGATATATCGTTTAAGCTGCAAAGCTAAAACGCTGATGAAAACGCACAGTCTCAAAGCTGTGGCTAGAGGGCCAAGTCTGACCTGATACAGTCCGTGGAGGCCGCTTGCCTTGAGCTACTAACACGTGATATTGACATGACGTAGCCGTTCGTTGTCTACAGATTTTCAAAATTTGAAGATGAGAACAGGGGTTTAACAACTAATACATATAAATCCATTTCGTAGTATTCAAGATATATCTTAATTATTATTATTATTATGCAAAATCGTGGTATATTTTTGCGAAAAAATAACCTTATATACATAATGAAGAAAGCCACGTAAAATGTCTCGATAAGTCCCATTACGCGGATACTACAGTATCTATTTCACCCTTCACAATCATATCGTTCTTATCAGGATCGTCCACATGAACACAACCCTAAATTAACTATAATTTTTCCATGTCGAACAGATTCGTGGTGATGGGCAAATTCATGATGGAAGTGTGGTACCAGTCCCCATACCCCGGGGACGCGGCGAGAGTTCCGCGACTGTTCGTGTGCGAGTTCTGCCTCAACCACCACAAGAGCGCGACCGGCGCCGCGCGCCACCAGGCCAAGTGTGTCTGGCGACACCCGCCCGGAGATGAGGTTACTGCTTTATTTATGTATATATATATATCCAATTAACACACTTTAAAAAGAAACTGCACTTATGGCTGTGTGAATTATGCGTGGACTCCGTTAACGAGTTTCTTAGTTTAAATTTTAAATCTAGTGATAAGTAATTAATTTCTATTTAAGTACATCTAGCTTTACGTATCTCTATTTTGTTTATCTGTCATGGTAACAAAATTTAGATTTAATATTTGCATGCTTTTTTAAGTAGAGTATGGTGGTTCTTATAATTTGTAAATTATACCAGCTTATGTAACCCATATTCCGCAAATAAATAATCATTTCATTTCATTTCATGCGTTGTACGATATATCACCACCCTCCGAAATAAAGTTCGGTTAGCGTCAGTGAAAACTGCGTTAAAATCTGCCTGGGACTATCGAATTCTGTTTTATAACCTCTTCCCTATTTCTCCACAAAGATAAGAAACAAATTCAATGGTATACGAAATGGTTTGGCCAGGAGAAAAATCTGATGGTCGGTTTAGGTTAAGCTAGAGTTTTGCTGACCATATGATACGCCGGACAATAAACGGACGGTACCGTAACCACAGCAGTTTGTGTACTTGCTCGATTGTGACGGTGTAATTTACTCCCATATTTACTATCAATTCACGATTTACTATTTAGTGTTCGACTTTTAAGTATGTTTCTCTGAAATTAAACAGTAGGTTACCTATCTGAAACACTAAAAACGTTAATCCGAATTTCGTTTCGACAAATATCATTTTAACTTTTTTCATTTGTCCGAAAATTCAATTCGATATTTTACGATTGGGCAATATCTGCTTAAATACTAGTGCCTTCCACATCTGCTCAGAGACAGTCAATATATGTAGAGGCGTCTTACGCGAGGCTCGTCTTATGGCGAGGCTCGTTGTAACCATCTCTTTCTCATCCTTTGCAGCCAGCTTTTTTCAATTCCAGTATACATAACTTCTTCCAGTATTCTCGTTTTCATAAATTTAAATCATTCCACAGGTGTACCGAAAAGACCAGCTCAGCGTGTGGCAGGTGGACGGTCGGAAGCACAAGCAGTACTGCCAGCAGCTCTGCCTACTCGCGAAATTCTTCTTGGACCACAAGACGCTGTACTACGACGTGGAGCCTTTCTTGTTCTACGTGATGACGTGCGCTGATGAAGAGGGATGTCACGTTGTCGGTTACTTCAGCAAGGTCAGTGGAATATATATAGAAAAGCCAGCTTAGTTCTCTGGCAGATGGACGGTCGGAAGCACAAGCAGTGCTACCAGCAGTTCTGTGTGCTAAGGTTTTCGTGGACCACAAGACCCTGTGCTTACGACGTGAAACATTTCCTCTTCTACATGATGACGATGACGTGCGCCCATGAGGAGGGCTCGGATGGGCGATTTTTTTTAATGTCATAGGGGGCAAACGAGCATACGGATCGCCTGATGGAACGCGATTACCGTCGCCCAGACACCTGCAACACCAGAGGAGTCACATGTGCGTTGCCGGCCCTTTGAATCTGTTGTCGGATACTTCACGGAAGGTTAGTGACATTGATATAAATAGGTTCAGTTGCAGTCATCACATTTGCGTGACAACAACTACGTCAACAAGTCGGACAAAATAAATGAGTGCCGCAAAAAGCAGTTCATCCATAATACTATGAGCTCTTAAGAATACTACATAGAAACTTGACGCCGCGTATGCGATAAATGGCTACTGTAAAAAGAAAGATCTTGATAATGCACTGACAAAGTAGAATAATTACGACAATTGAAAACAGAAGCGTGTTACCAAACAGCAAGCAAGTGAAGAAGACCTGTCAAACAGCTTTGTTGCTCTATTTTCGTTATCTTATACACTGTATAAGAATAAGTGCACAAACGAGTAGGAAAATGAAAACGAATGAAATCAGAATAGAACAAGATATCTCGCCTCCTAAGTATGACATTTATTCATATGAAATAAACGGGGTTTTAATCACAATGCTTCGCCAGTGTTAGGAATTAGCGACCTTTACTAGCTAGCTCATGGCTCCATATTGTGGGGTGCCTACTCACGCTAAGTCTTTTGGTACATGGTCGCACCTGAAGAACTCGTCGTTCCCAGTAAGTGTCGATTCTACTCGTACGACCAATATTCCTTACGCAATACCTATTCAGTTTTGCAATTCTTCGATCTTTATCGGTGTCTCTGGTTTCAATGTCTCTTCATTCCAGGTTCGATTTCTCAGAGATATTACTCTCTAGAGTCGACCTTGACTCTTCTTATAAAGCCCATCGTGAGTGACCACGCTTTAGTGCCTTTAAGTCAACACTGACAAAAATAAACCGTTTGGCTATGATATGTAGTTTAGGACACCGTTTTGCTATGAAAATGTATCTACTCGACCAAATAAATTGAGCACGTATTACATTACAACGATACGATTAGTACAATAAATCCCACCTATTTGTCCGCTTACTACCAAAATTGGAAACCAACTAAAGGAAGGCGGGCTACATACATATGTTGATATTACTATTAGAATTTCTATAGTATATTATAGTAGTGGCCACGCGTTAAACCCTGTACGCCAGTACGCCTTTAATTCCACGATTATTAACTAATTATACAATTAAAGAAAAAATCCCTAACTGCTGGTGAAAATTATTGTTCGGTTTAGATCCAGATTGCCACAGACAACACACGCACATACAAAGAGCTTGTACAGGTATACCTACAAGTACTCTTTATTGCACACCACAAATACACGGGCTCAAACAAAACATGTGAGATACAATAAAAACAAACAGAGGTAGACAACAGGCTCCTAACAACCTTTAGGTAACGGAGACAAGAAAAAAAACGCGACAATTGAGTAGGTAGTGCTTAACAGTAATGAAACAACATATACCACAAAACCAATAAACATACCTGTACCTACCTACATAAATACTTTGACATAATAGATAGATAGGTATATAGCTGTGCTGTGTATCAAACGGTTGGCCTGTACTGTGTCGATTGGCGATTTTTTTCCGTTTTCACCGTCGTCGTAGCCTTTTCTACATGTCTGTGTTACATTCCGCGATGTATAGAAGCCATAACAAAAAGCCTACTAAAGCAGTGATCAGTAGTGTATCGTAATAAATATTCTTGCAAGGAAAAGCAATAAGATCGTTTGTCTTTCTTATTTTAGTTAGTACACTTTTCAGTTTTGTGATCTTTATTGAATACCGGTTACTACGTTGATCGTTATGAAGTACTAGCTTTTGCCCGCGACTTCGTACGCGTAGAACTCGTTAATTGATATTGACAATAAAAAAAAAAATTAGACTTTCAACCCTTTCAGGTATTCAATACTCGAATGGAATCTAGTTAGTAGTTTAGTTCTGGGCTATTGGGTGAAAGCCATGGACAAAATGCAAAACATCCTTTTTTTAATATTTTTGGAGTTGCAAGGCTAAGTCCCATTCGATTCAATAAGTTATCCGAGGCTAAGACCTATTCGATTCCATAAGCTATGCTCAGAAATGGCTCGAGATGGTGACGGTCCATAATCAACAGACGGTATGGTTCTATTCACCAAAGAATTTTGTCACATTATGAAATTGGTACAAAAAAATTATTAGGTAGCTACTATTATTTTTATAACTTGGTTTTTACAACTTACTTTATTGAAGTATAGTTCAATAAATTGTGCTAAATGATTTATTTAGGTCAGTAAAAACATGTAATTTTTTTGATTTGGAGACATGAGCAAGCTACATACTGTTCATGAGAAAAACATTTCGTGCCCAAATGTATTCCTGCTACTTTTCATGTTCGCCCCTGTGATTTATTAATAGTCATAGAAAATGTTAAAAACTTTTAATGGAAACTGTAGACGTTTAAAATTAAATGGTAAATTATTCGGTATAATTGGAACACGTGGTATAAGTACACTTTGTCCCTTGGCTTCTCCCGTTAAAATCGTGCCCTTCACAATGTATTTCCCTAATTAGGTGATTCTCAATCTAGCGCCGTTGCCAAATTTGGGTGCGTCTAAATTGCGCTTTAACAAAACTGGTACTTTTTTTGTTGATTTTGAAAACAATATCATTTTTGCTGCCAATATGGTTCTTTCACATAGCCAGTTTTCGTCATAAATATAAGTGTGCCTATAAACCGACCATGAAAAAATGCTCAGTCGGTGATAGAGCCAAAAAATTGCACTTTTTCTATTTCCTCTTATAAGTATCATAATAAGGCTATCCTTCTCCATCAAAGCGTGTCAGGCCCTTGACTTAAGCACGTCGATTATGTAGCATAATAATTGATTGACAATTCGGGTCTTGTCGATTATCCGAGTCTAAGATCCGAAAAATACAAAACTTTATGCACTAATACTGTACTCGGCGATAAATATAGCACATCGGTCTTTAGCCCTTAATTTGACAAAAGATGACGAAGGTCGCTGGTTCAAGCCTTGTTATGGTAAAATAGAGCAAAATATTCTGGTTCGAAAATAATATATGGAAAAAGGTGGTCAAAGAATTTGTTCACCCTGCCATACACGCCAAATTATGGGTTAGAAAGAGGCAGTTTAATTTTTTTTAGTTTATTTACGATATACGATATTGGCTGTTTATTTACGACGATTTCCGAACACTGGCGACCTTCCATCAATCATTGAACGTAAATACTTTCTCGTTTATAATATTATTAGGATTATTTATATATTAAGTATCGTATCTTTGCATACTGAGTTATTTACTACTTTATTTATACTCAGTTACCAAGCGGAGGTACATAATCAAAGCTTGTAGGCACTATTTTCAGATGATGTGCGTATCGGAACGTGATACCTACCTGAAGGGCTACTCCGATGTTCGAAATTTTACTCTCGTATAGTGCTATTCCATTCACTCAAATATACCTTGACAGGAGATCGAGAGGGATGGCACTATTCGACAGTTAAATTTTGAACATCGGAGTAGCCCTTCTGCAATCACTGGTTTGACATGTCTTGCCAGATGGGTTTGTCACGTTTGTCAAATCAAATGTGATTGATTCAAATTTGTAAAATTTTATGTATTTGATTCTTGAAATTACGCGATTAATCGAATTTTGCGGATACATGTTCCCATATCAGAATTTATTGTTTTTTTACAAAGAATAGTTTGGTATGCGTTTGGTGAAGGTCTATCGTAGGTAGATTAGTTTACGTCAAATCGATGACATGTAGGGAGTTGTTGCAACTACAATGATTTGCTCTCCTATAAAGTTTAATCCCGTTTTTCAAGGGAACACTACTTTTATTCGGGATGAAAAGTATCCTATGTCCTTCCCCGGGACTGAAACTATCTATATACCAAATTTCATCTAAATCGGTTCAGCGGTTTAAGCGTGAAGAGGTAACAGACAGACAGACAGACAGACACACTTTCGCATTTATAATATTAGTATGGATTAGTATGGATATAATATATCGTTGCGGGCAAAGTTTTCCGGTTCTAAGAGTTCTGTACAATACAAAATTCTTTGCTACCCAAAATCCCCCGTCAATCCCGTGCGATGCCGCCGCAAAAATTCAAATTAACGCAAAATCCACGAAGCATTATTTACAAAAATCTCGACGTACGGCGTACGTTTAAAAGGGGCGTGGGGGGTGCAGCCCCCCTAGCCCCCCAGGTCGTTGCTCCCACAGCTGACGCGACGCTGAATGGGGTAGTAAGCAGTAGTAGGCTATGTGTATGGGTGTGAATTGACGTGGTCGAGGGTTTGGGTGTTAATGTCTGTTTGAGCCCTAAATGACGGTACGTTTACAAACGGAATTGCACCTTTTTAAACAAAACAGTACCTACTTTTGATTTCATGCAAGAATGATAGTCAAATATCTTAGCTGGTACGTAGTAAAATAATAAAAGTCACTCTTACAATGTGTGACTTCCTGTAAAAAAATGTGACAATCTTTTATAGCCGACTGTAGTTTTCTTGGAACTCACTAATACGATTCTAAAGAGCCTGAACTTGATAGGATTACTTTAGCTATTACGGAGTTCCTAGCTCAATCGCAATCGGTTTCAGGTATATCTGCTTCAAAACTGAGTTGCAAGATTTCACCCGAACACACATAGTGAGGTACATACACACCTACATACTTTGGAAGTTAAATAAAAGCTTGTAAAATCTAGTCTCGGAGATTATCCTAAATGTCTCAGTTCTACTTACCTGTTTTATTTTTATTTGCTGTTGAAATATAGAACGCAAATATATGCGCCTGCGCCTAAACATTAATATATATGCGCCTGCGCCTAAACGATTAATATATTCCTTTATTAAACTCAAAAGTCTCGTGTTATTTCATCACTTGCCGTTTTAAACTTCTACAAGATGCTTTAAATCTCTTTTTTTCTCTGTATATTAATAAAAAAAACGATTCCCTTGTTTCCAAATTCCTTATTAATTTAGTATTATTATTTTATTAATCAGTTATGATGTACTGCTACGCTGATACCGGATGAGATACTTAAATCGTACGAAGTGCAAAGATTGTGCGTCTCCCCTGGCTTCAGCAACATCTTATTCTACTACTACTGGATTTGCCATGTTTTTGAAGAATATCTATCAGATAAGACAGATTTTCTCTACGTGTACCTAAGCTTCTTTGAACAAACTCACATGTAAATTTAAGTAATTGTATCAACTTCATCAGCAGACGTAAGCTTACATTTTAGCCAGTCCGCTTCTACCTACAGTTGTAATTTTTTAAGCTGTCCGAATTCGCCTTGAAACATAATATTATGGAGATCTTTTTGTTTCAAATGTATTTTCTAAGGTTGAAATTGCAATATTCTATCTCGATGGAATAAGATACTTTAACACTAAGGCCATAAGGGTCGGAAATTTACCCGAGTTTTGCTTCTAAGGATCTATGCTATTCCAATTCCAACCTTGTAACTTATAAAAGATGATAGATATTTTTAACGTTTTTCTTGTTTAATACTTGTTTTAATTTGTCCTCAATGACTTTCTCTGGGGTCATGTTTAGTAAGCATTGCTTACAAGATAAGATCTTTATGACGTCTTAAAAAACATTAACTATATGCTTCTCGTTACAATTTAATGCCAAATGAAAAATACAAAAGCGTTCTCGTCGCTGTATCCAATGATGTAGTGTAATATATTGCTGGGACACGCGACATGCCTCCTTTCTTTATACATGAAGCATACATATGAAGTTTGTATAGGTATCATCTGTGCCGTAGAGTTGGGCCTCGAATATTAAAAAGCCGTCTGAGGATATATCCAAAGTTTCTTATGTCATAAATCAGAAATAATACTATTTTTCGTCTACTTTAGCGATGTGCTTGCTCTATTTGTAATGGTAACTTGTCAATGTAACTTAATGATATCGAACAGTAAAAAAATATAGGTAAGTATATTTCATCCATATCACGGTCCTGTGTCCGATAGATCACACAAATGTCTATATGTCAATGGCAATTGAAATAAACCCTAGATAGCTTGGGTTAACAAGGATCAATTTGTTAGTATTTTATTAATACTAAAAATACACCGTTCATATCTTACGTTGTTACAATCGGCACAGAACGGATCCCATATAAAACTAAGCACAGTGAACCCCGTATGTTCGAGGATTCAATTACACGGCTGGTCGGCGAGTTTAATCCCGATTTGGCATCACGGCCGATTGTTCCGCCGATTTCCCGCGCGTAGACAGTCGCCGCTGGAATATGCAATTTTTAGGGTTCTATGTAGGTATTAACAGTGTAGCTCTGAGTTGTATGGTCAGAATAATGCTTTTGTGAATGAATGAATGAATGAATGAATGTTTATTTGCAAGAACATAGTAGGTACATTAGATGATGTAGTAAACAGTAAGTGCTTATGTTCTACCGTAGAGGCATGCAAACATTTAATGTGTGTTGAATTTAACCCTGCTTATTGTATGGATACTAATGAATATACAGAAACATAATAATAAGATAATTGCTATTCTAGTTACTTAATAATTAATAATAATAATAGAATTGATATTCTAGTTACAATATAAACTAACTTAAATAAATATGAGATTTCATATTAATTGTTGCCAGACAAAAATTCTTTTATAGAGTAGAAACAATTCGATAGAAGCCATTTATGAAGAGCTCCTGCAAATAGCTTAGGATGACATTCTCTTATTTCCTTAGGTAATTTATTATAAATCTGTACTGACATACATGGAGCATTGTTTTTAAACATATTAAATTTAGCCCTTGGCAAGTGTATTTTGTCTCTATGTCTAGTCGATCTGGGGTACCGACTACTAAGCGTATCAAAATATTCAGGGTGTTCTCTTACAAATATAGACGCCTGTTTTATATACATGCAGGGTAGAGGTAAAATATTAGTGGCAATAAATAAGGGTCTGCAAGGTTCTAGGTAGTGTGCATTACATATAGCTCTTATACATTTTTTTTGCACCATGAATGCTTTATGGGCATCTACAGAGTTGCCCCAAATCAGCAGTCCGTAGCTCAGTACGGAAGAGACGTAGCCGTGATAAGCTGCTAGAGCTACTTCTTTAGATGAGGTGCTGCTTAATCTTCTCAGAGCAAATACAAACCTATCTAGTTTTTCACAGATTTCAGTAATATGAAGTTTCCAATTACAAAATCTGTCTATATAGGTGCCGAGGAATTTTACGGATTCTACTTCATTTATTATTTCGTTATGGTACTGTATATTTATATTATTATCCTTATTTCGATATGTCCTGAATTGAATTATGTTTGTCTTATTAATGTTAATTTTGAGATTGTTATTATTTAACCAGTTAATTACATTATTTATAGTGTCCGTTATATCGTTATTAAAATTATTGAAATTGTCAGACTTAACTAATAGAGTTGTGTCATCAGCAAACATTATACATGGATGCTCTAGATGGTTAGGCAAGTCATTTATGTAAATAAGAAATAATAACGGGCCGAGAATACTTCCTTGAGGTACTCCACAGCAGTTGTATTTAAACTGCGATCTTTCGGAAACAAGGTCACCATTTGAAATCTGCTGAATTTCTGTACATTGCATTCTTTGAGAAAGATAACTTTGTATCCAGTTAAGCGCATTACCTCTGATGCCATATTTCTCCAATTTATGCAACAAAATTGAGTGGTTTACGAAAACAAATGCTTTGCTAAGGTCCAAAAAGACCGCAGCTATTGGTATTTTATTATTAATCGACTCCGTTATTATTTTTATAAGATTAAAGCAGGCTAATGTTGTCGAGCTTCCTTTTCTGAACCCGTATTGCTGGCTGATTAGTATCGACAAAGAATTTAGAAAGCCTAAAAGCCGCTTATACATGGCTTTCTCAAATATTTTAGATATCACTGGTATGAGAGTTATAGGCCTGTAGTTATCCATTGAAGTCTTGTCTTCTCTTTTAAATATAGGCTTAACTATGGAGCGTTTAAGGTTAACTGGAAAGGTTCCATGTTCGAATGACAGGTTGATAACGTGCGCCAGAGGTAAGGAAATTTCTTTGGCACATAGCTTTAATATTTTGGTAGCTATTCCGTCCACCCCTACTGCGTTGGTATTATTTAGGGACAGTATGATCTTGTGTAAATCATGTTCATCATATGGTTTAAGAAAAATGGTTTTGTCATTTCCATTAATTTTTGTATGGTGATGATAATTATTTTCTACAGTCTTCGTAGGTTCGTTGGTAAGATTAATAAAAAAATCATTAAACAAGTCCGCTATCATGGTAGGATCTGTATATCACTTTATCATTTATAATGCAGTCAATATAGTGGGGTTCAGTATTGGCATGGCCATTAATAATTTGCCAAGTCGCTTTTGATTTATTTTTAGCAAGATTAATTGTTTGGTAATTGTGTATCTGCTGAGCCTTATTTATGCACTTTCTAAGCAATGTTGTGTACTTCGCATATTTGCGTTTATTACGTGCTTTATTTGGTTGCTCGTTGATGTATTTTAGGTACAGTTTTCTTTTATTTATACATGAAAGTCGTAATCCGCGTGTTAACCAGTTGTTATATCTAAATTTTTGGTTGACTTTTACTCAACTTTTACTTACTTGTGTTTAACTATGTCCCTTTTTCTCTTGTCTCCACTAAATCTAGTTACCGGCTTCTATCCTTTGAGCCAAAACACATATCCACGATACGTCATCATGGCGTGAATCAGGGAGCAGGTGGAAATTCACGTTCTACTGCTTAATATTTAATACTATATATCGATACCTTAGTTCACACTCGTACTAATTACAATTATTTTGCTAATGAAATTTACACCATATAAACTTGTGCATTGTGCACTAAAGTCCTAATAGCAACGACTTTTTCCAAAAAGTTAGTACGATTGTGCCCTAAGGTATCGATATGTCTCCTATAGCGATGTGCTCTATTTACCTTTTAAATGACAATTTGTCAATGTCACTTTATGCATTTCGAGTAGCAAAATTGGATATAGGTAATTATATCGGCCATGTGTACGTGATATAAATAATAATAATAAATAAATATTAAGGGACAATCATACACAAATCGACCTAGTCCCAAACTAAGCAAAGCTTGTACTATGGGTACTAGACGACGATATACATAATATATAAATACATATATAGATAACATCCATGACCCAAGAACAAATATTTGCACAAATATTTGCTCCGGCCGGGATTCGAACCCGGGACCGCTGACTCAGTAGGCAGGTGTCTACAAACCGAGCCAAACGCGTCGTCAAGTATATATCACAGACGCTTTGCTCATGTAAAGTAAGAATTGTATTTTGGAGTCCCAATCTACTGTACCTTTGTTATCTGAGAAACAATAGCCTTTATTCCATTATTGAACTTATCATACTTTTAGATTTAAAGTAGCAGTTTGTGGCCACACTGCATAATAGAATAAAGACTGTTGGGGTTACTTACAAAGGTAAGTGCCAAGATACAGGCCTAGCCTAGTTTGGTACTTACCGGATATTGATACTGTTTGTAATCATTTTCTGTTATTAAATAAACTATTCTATTCTAAGTACACTCGGCCTACAAAAATGATTCCTACAATCTGTAAGTCAATGTGAATCGATTTAGGCCTCAGGCAACAGGGATCAACTTCTTTAAGTTAAATTCAAATTCAAAATACATTGGAATGTTATGAATTTTCATTTGACAATCTAGTCTGAACTGATCCCATGTAAAACTAAGCACAGTGAGCTCCGGATGCTCGAGGATTCAATTACACGGCTGGTCGGCGAGTATAATCCCGTTTTGGCATCGCGGCCGATTGTTCCGCCGATTTCCCGCGTATACAAGTATCGACAGTCGCCGCTGGAATATTCCAAAAATCTTTCCATGGATTTTATTCTGTGGGTACCTATGTAAAGAAATAACAAGTCAGTTTATACAACGCGGCAATCATATCTTTTGTTGCTGTTTTCTTCTTGTCAGCAAAACGTCTGAAACGATGCGTGGCACGAAGTCACATCTTAGACCAAGTTTTTTTACGTAGAATTCGTGGAACTTGCCTCTTTTCGTCGTTCTACCGTCATCAAATGTCTCAAAAATAGGGTGGTCGACCATATTATGAGATTGTGGTTAGATTAGATACCATCAAGGTAACAAAATAGTACCTATTGAAAATGATTTCACTCACGGTTATAGTTATGAGCCAAAGACGGCCTGACATGTTTCGAAGCAAAGAGATTTTTTCGAATACGTTAGTAATTGTGAGCGTCAGGATAGCTGGACTACGCGACATTTTCGATGTTGAGGGGTATTTGGTACTATTTAGTACCTCGCTAATCAAAAAAAATCTCGATAAAAAGGGAGCAAAGTTAGAAAGAATGTGGTCCAGCCATTCTGTCGTCAGGATGACTAAATAGTTCCAAATTGGTACAAAATTTTGGAACCACAATACATCGGAAATTTCGCGTGGTCCAGCCATCCTGACGCTCACTAGAAGTTCATCATATGAGGTCTGTCCGTCCGCGACCCTGAATAAGATCTCCTAACGAGTTTGAAACATGTCATACTATTCTTAACACATAACCGTAAGTGACACCGTCTTTCTGTATTATTATGTATGGCTGTTATTAAGTATCTTTCTCGTTTATGAGTAGGGGAAATCGAATCAAGTATATGGTTAGATGGTATTACAATAAACCGTGAAACATGCATCGCCGAACCTCGCCAGTATACAATCAAGAGCGAATATTACCGGTGGACGCCAAATTAATGCTTTATTGCATGTTCGTGCCCAGTAATGAAATTTCACCTTTTCGGGGTCAACGGCCCGGCAACCCGCCCAATGTATTAGATTTTTCGGGTAACTTTTCAGCGTCAATATTTTCTATTTATATTCGAGTTCTCTTTGTTTTTAAGTTTCGCGAGCAATCTTGCTAACTTGAATTATATAAAATTGTAGCGTGATAAAAATAAGATTGGAGTAATTTTGCGGCTGTTATTCTTCGCCTTCGCTTCATTATTGCCTTGGTTCGTTCCAAATATATACTGGCAGAATAACAACTATAATCCAATATAAACAATGCATTAATTTACTAAACCAAGAATTATTTCATCCAACTACGAGTCCAGACAGTGAGCATATCATCAAATTTTCAACCTTAATACAGCATATTAAATGCTCAAATTCTACTGCAGGCACATTTCCATTCGTTCATGCTTGTATCTTTTATTCTGTATTATCTTGTAACATTCACGTTATTTCGTATGAAACAACGTCGAAATTCTACTGCATCCACTTGAAAATACGTTCACATTTCTATCTACTACGCCGTATCAAATTTTAGTTCTATTCCCTGCAAACAAAGTTGATACTCCGGTGCAACCGTTTTACTATGGCCTACGGCGTAGCAGTGTAGCACCGTAGCACTCCACGTAAACTACGTGCCGTAGCGTCTACGGCGTAGTAAGTCGAGGGCCTTGCGTTTCAGTTTTGAAGCAAAATGATGTTCTTAGCTCTTTCATAGACCTTTACCGATATACTTGGAGGAGCTTCGGCGGTTCAAGAGGCTTGGATATGCCTTTGATACATTATTGAGGACCTGATATTTTATACTGCCGGTAGTGCTGTTAGTTTATAGATTTGGATTGGCTTGAGACTTGTCATTTGACTGAATTGAAATGTGCTATTTCTATTTATAGTTTTTGTGAAATTCGAACGTTTTATGTGTTATTTTACAGTGGTGAAAAATAAATGTTATTTATCTTTTAGAACTCAAGTTAAGTTACAAAGAATAGTATT
Organism: Apotomis turbidana; assembly: GCA_905147355.2. Taxonomy (NCBI): domain Eukaryota; kingdom Metazoa; phylum Arthropoda; class Insecta; order Lepidoptera; family Tortricidae; genus Apotomis; species Apotomis turbidana. Next base: position 20,623,406 of record LR990281.1, on the reverse strand, counting down.
AAGAAGACTTCGCTATACTTTTCACTGCATATTTCTACTTGAGACTTGTCATTTGACTGAATTGAAATGTGGTATTTCTATTTATAGTTTTTGTGAAATTCGAACGTTTTAAGTGTTATTTTACAGTGGTGAAAAATTAATGTTATTTATCTTTTAGAACTCAAGTTAAGTTACAAAGAATAGTATTAAGAAGACTTCGCTATACTTCTCACTGCATATTTCTACTGTCAGTTTTTAGGTTGAACATTAGTGTGTGAATGATGTAATTTTTTTATCGGTGTGTTTTCTAAAGCTTGACACATTATTTGAGATGATTAGTTAAATTTATAAATTTGAGGCGGACTATAGTCTGCTTGCGGGGAAGACATCTAGTCAATAACCTCGGCCGAACAGAGCACGACTGGGTCCCCCGAAACGATACATCCGGGTCTGGGAAACATATATTTTTAACCTTTTTCACTGTGGTCACAATTCATTGCACGGATTAGTTCAATTTGCACCATTTGGGCGGCTATAGTCTGCCTGCAGTGAAGACGTCTGGTCAATGACCTCGGGCCAGCAGGGCTCGTCCAGCTCCCCGAAACGACCGACATCCGGGTCTGCGAAACCTTTTTAACCTTTTTTGGTTACCGTAGTCGGGCAAATTGCTTGTAACTAAGCTTTAGTATTCAGCTACCTCTGCGCAATAACTGCCTAGCTGAATTCCGACTAGGTTATGTATTTGCGTTAATATGTAGGCGTACAGACACAGTATTGCTGGACTTCATTGAATTGTTTATTAACGTTTGTTATGGTATGGTTATTTCATGAAATATATAATTATAGAAAATAACTGAAATGAACACCTTAATGAACAATGAAAAATATAATAGAACAGAAATTAATGTGAAGGTAACACAACAACTGTTTAAATTATAATACTAAAGTGTGTGTGCTCCTGCACAAACTTAACAAACAAGTGATTCTCAAAAACCGTTTTTTTTTTAGAACTTTCAAAATTTCATTAAACAAACCTAATCTAAGCTACTGGCTTCTTCGTAGTAATTCCGGGGTAGATGGCCATAAGGGAGAGATGGCCCGTCGAAATAATTCCTGAACTGTTGGCTAGATGGCACTTGTAATAGTTTAGTTCGCTTGGCGACGGGCGTAGAAGCAAGGGTACTTGCAACTTTTTGGTGAAAAAAAATCAAAAAGTAAGTAAAATCTTTGTTATTTGTTTTGTGAAGTGGAAATATTTTTCAGAGGGTTATTGTTTTAGGTGGTTATGATATTAGTTTCGTAAAATAATGGTTATTTTTGGTTTGGTTGCAAATTATACGAGTAACAGTTTGTCCTAACCTCAAAATTACTCGCATCGTGTAGTGGCTTATTTTTTTTTTAGTTGTGGTCATCTCTCCCGGAGGAAAAGGAGAGATGGCCAGTGTTAGTCGGTATATGATGGCCATATGGCCATACGAAGAAAAGCTGTCCGATGACTATCTGATAGCAGTAACGACGTCCATTAAAATTGATAGCAAATTAGAAAACGGAAAATAAGTTAAGAAAGAGATATTTGCCGCGGATGTGGAAAAAAATATTATGAAATCCTTCTTTTCGAGAACTGGCTTCAATGAATGGTATGCCAATTTTGGGTACAAGAAAATTGCACTGAATTTGAAGACATATGCTCTGATCGTGGTGCAGAGAAGAAAGGCTTTAGTAAAAAGGATATAAGACCGAAAACTATGTAACAATTAGAATTAAGGATATCGCCATCTTACCCGTTATGCCATGGTCATCACACCCAGACACCGTTCCGTACAAACACTTTCCATCCCTAGGTGGTTAAGTTAAGTTTGCACCTGGTATGTATAGCGCCCCATATAAATTAGGTGCAAAGTTAGGTATCAAAAAAACTACTTACTAGATCTCGTTCAAAACAATTTTCGTTGGTAGTTTTTATAGTAATGAGTACATCATATGTTTTTTTTTAGATTTTTCATGTTCTTATTTTAGAAGTTACAGGGGGGGGGGGGGGGGGGGGGGCAACTTTTTTACACTTTGGAAGCGTCTATCACGCGAATTATTCGGTTTAGAAAAAAAATATTTTAGAAACCTCGATATCATTTTTGAAGACCTATCCATAGATACACCCCACACGTGTGTTTGATGAAAAAAAAATTTTGGGTATCAGTTCTAAGTATGGGGAGCCCCCAATATTTATTATTATTTTTTTATTTTTGCGTCAAAATCTTAATGCGGTTCACAGAATACATCTACCTACCAAGTTTCAACAGTTATAGCTCTTATAGTTTCGGGAAAAAAATGGCTGTGACATACGGACGGACAGACGGACAGACAGACAGACAGACAGACAGACATGACGAATCTATAAGGGTTCCGTTTTTTGCCATTTGGCTACGGAACCCTAAAAACGGAAAAATATTATGCCATACATAACTTCTAAATTTATAACACTACAAAACATACTCTACGAACATAAAAAAAAATTCAATTCTTAGCTTCAATATTGGTTGAGATCTGGTCACTTGTTCCAATTAAAGCTTTATATCTTAGAAACTACTGGTCTTATTACCATCAAACATAGCTAAGAACCATCTCGACGGACAAGTCATTCGATAAAAAAATCGCACTCAAATTATTTGTCTATCCGTCTGGGAGCTACGATGCCACAGACAGACACAGAAATACATAGATGTTAAACTTATAACACCCCTCATTTTTCGTCTGGGGTTAAAAAGAAAGTACACCGAACAAAACGCTTGTCAAACAGTGTTGATTTCTTTAAACTCAGTCTTCCGAAATCTTCCACAGGATCTATACATCTCAGCAACGTATGTTAAGCACCACACGAGTGTCACAAGCTACGTCTTGAGTTACAAGTAAGGTACCTTAAATCCAGACAAAGGATGGGACCACAGACTGTCTGTATCAGGTCATCGAACTGCAGTGGCACACCCCTCCCCCCACTTCCCGAATCGTTAAAAATAAAATCTCTTAAGAAAGTATAAGCTTCTTGATAAATAAGCTGCTTTGTGAAAGGCTTTTCATGTCTGAAACGAGACATTAGGTTTTAAGTTATTACAAAGAATAAACAGACTATAACACTATAAAGTAGGCGTTATTAAGGAGAAGGGAGAATTTTGCGTCTTACAGGTGTAGAGGAGGAAGTTAGGGGTTTTAAATTTAATTCGAGCTGAATTTGTTTTTAAGTAGTAGCTATTGAATATTGTTTTCCTTATGTCTGTCTCTCTTGGTCTTTTGGCCATTTCCTACGGAAGTTAAGATATTATTTCAAAATTAAGACTTTTTTAACATCTGCTATGAACAATCGTGTGATTATCACCAAACTGTTCTCATAAATTCGCAAATTTTAATTTTTTTGTCGATTTTGTTTTTTTCTCAGATTTCAATAAAATTTGGTGAGTTGGTAAAGTTGCTTATTCTGAACAAGGCAGGTAAGCCCAATTTCACGATATGTCCTACAAAATTTTCCATTGAGATACAAAAAAATGTATGGAATTTTATAACAAAATTTCGTTTTTTGTACTAAAATTTAGTACAAAACGAGTAGCTCGAAATGAAAAATAAATAATTCGACAACATAATAAAAATTGGCCCATGGGCCAAGTTCTGTAATACATTTTGTGTAACTCAATGGAGAGAAATTTGTACGACATCTCGTGAAATTGGGCTTACCATGGTCAGAAGAAGCAACTTTACCAACTCACCAAATTTTATTGAAATCTGAGAAATAAAAGAAATCGACAACAAAATAAAAATTTGCCCAAATTTCTAATTTTTAACATGCTCTTTTTGCTTCGAAGGTCACATTACAAACGGAGATAAAACCTCAGACAATTGACCCGGTTTTGAGCGCTAGGAATTTGTAGTTGTATGCTCAATAGCGAAAATCTAGTGGTCTGTCTTGGTTATGTTTATAATTAAGCATGAAAAATACGACGTTTCTAATTACATCTGTTCGAAATAGATTTACCTTTACATAACTTTTACACGGCTATGTGTCGCAATATGGCAAATAGGTACATCAATGTCAATTGTATTAGGCCCGTGTTCATAGTCTCTGCCATTGCTACCCTTTTTACGCACTTACCACCTCTTCCAGTCGTCAAACGCTAACATGATATAGAATATATATATATGAGTAAGGGAGTTTAGGTAGACGTAAACACTGGCTGGAGCAGATTTATTTCGTTAGGTGTGTGCGTCGTCTAGACTCCCGGCGTGTTTGCATTGGCAAATTGTCACTTGGGGCGCGCGCAGAATAATCCAGGTTGGCCACTTCTTTTTACATATTTAATAGCTTTTAGCACGATCAATTTCATATAACACATCTCGAAAACTCGGGTTTTGTAAAATTTACCTGGAGCCATTTCTAACATTGCATCGAATTTGTATCTCATATATTCAGGGTGAAATAATTTTGCACGTTCAAATTTCACGGTTTTTTTTCTTTCAGTAAAAATTCATTTTTTTTTGTCGCTAGCCTGTGTTTGTGTCCCACTGCTGGGCAAAGGCCTCTCCCTCAGACTTCCACAGGTCCCTGTTTAGTGCCTGTTTCATATCATATAAAAAATATTAACAAAAAAAACACTGACTTTAAAATAAACTTAAAGCCAAAAATAACCCGATCATGTACAGATTACATTTGAATCACCTCTTCAAGATCGGATTATTTTTAGCTTTCAGTTTATTTTGAAGTCGGCCTTTTAAAAAAAAATAGATTTTTTCCTTGAATTGGCTACGCGTATAAACTTGAGTCACCTAGTAGTATACTTTGGTTATCTCACCTAGTACAGTTAGCATCAAAAGTAGCTTACAATCTCAGGATGCAATTTGATATGTGTCAGTATTAAAATTGTACTATGTAGTTTTGACTATAAGTTGTAGTTGTCCGATATTTATTTATTATTTATTTATTAACATTCAAATGTTTAACACTAAAACTCCATGTGGACTCGCTGCTGATTTGATCTCTCGATTTGGTTGGGGTGTCGTGTACAGAAATGCCGAATGTAATACAATGAAAATTAATAATGAATTAATAGAATGTCTGTCGAAACCCCAATTTGCCAAGTTGGAATTATGAGCATTTTCAATCAAAACTGCCTCTGGGCCGTTGAGTTTCTTGTTCTATTGCTACGAGTTTCTGTCTCTCTCATATTATGTTTTAGAGTATTAAATGCATTACAAAGGCGCTGTTAGAATAGTATGCGGCGGAGGCAAGCATTTAATTAGTGTACCACGAAGCACTTACCTACTTCACCACTAGATAGTATGATAAAATAATAGACTTATATAAATAGGATTAGGATTAAAACAATAATTGTGCTATTTTAATAGGTGCTTAGTTGATTAGATGTACGAGGGGAGGTCCAAAAGTTCGCGGAATGGAGGGGATGAGAGTGGGGATGACCATCATTTTTAATACAGCACTAATTGCAAACTCATTAAGAGTAAATATACCATATTTCAGACTAATTAGGTCATTACTTTAAAAGTTATCATCGAGCAAGCAAGTCAATCCGGAAGAATTCTGCAAGTATGGAGCAAATTGAGTATCGAGCCGTCATCAAGTTCCTAACCAAGCAAGGAAAATCTCCTCAAACCACCCTGATTGAGATGTCAGCAGTTTGCGGTGATCATTGGCCTGGAAAAACAAGGGTTTACAAATGGCATAGTCTCTTTAAATTGAGTAGAGAGTCAATTGAAGACGACCCTTGCTCGGGGCGGCCCGCTGAGGCTACCACATTAAACATTATCGAAAAGGTTGAGAAATTACAATTGGAAATTACAATGCCCGGCTGAAGAAGAAACAGCTTTCTACATTAGTTGGAGTATCAGAAACCACCATTTTGAGGATCCTACATGAACATCTCGGCACGATTAAGTTAGTGCAAGATGGGTGCCGCGAATGCTTACGCCGCATCAGCGACAACAACGAATCGACGCGTCAAGCAGCTTTTTGGAACGGTGTGGCGAAGAAATTACGTCGGTTTTGAAGCGGATTGTTACTGGAAATGCATTGACGTAATAATACCTCAATGTGGAAATGAGACTTGGGTTCATCATTTTGAACCTGAGTCTAAACAGGAGTTACTGCAATGGCACAAGAAGGGTACCCCACCACCTAAGAAATTCAAGGTGTCAGAATCGGCTGGAAAGATAATGGCTACGATATTCTGGGATTGTCAAGGTGTATTAATGATTGACTACAAAAGCAAGGGCATCACTAAAACAGAAACGTACTACGCAACATTATTGGAGCAATTGCGGCAATGTATTAAAGAAAAAAGGTGAGGAAAGTTAACCAAGGGTGTGCTGTTGCTTCATGATAATTCTCCAGTTCACAAGAGCTGTACGAGGGCTGTTCCGATTTTTTTTAGTTAAACAAAAACTATAAGGAATATAATAAAACTTTATTTACAACTTTTCAAAGTATTCCCCTGCTGCCTTTATGCACTTATGCATACGACTGAACCAACTTTCAAAACAGGAGAAAAACTGTTCTTGCGGAAGGTCAAAAAAAAGTCGCCTGAATTCGTCCACTGCTTCATCCGCCGTCGAAAATCGTCGCCCACGTAATGATTTTTTTAACGTGGGGAACAGAAAAAAATCTCACGGAGCCAGGTCAGGGCTGTATGCAGGGTGTGGTAGCAATTGCACTCCTGATTTGCTAATATATTCCGTGGTTCTGGCAGCCGTGTGGGCCGGAGCATTATCTTGATGAAAAATGATGCCCCGAGCTCCAGTACTTGGACGACTGACGTTCAGCTCCTGGAAGGCCTGTGGTAAGCAAACTTCAGTGTACCATTGGCTGGTAACTGTTTTCCGATCTTCAAGTGGAATTACGGCTACAGGTCCACTACGTCGAAAAAAAAAGCAACCATTTTTTTGTTGACGCTTCGACCGCGAACTACTTTAGTAGGTAAATCATCTTCTTCAAAGACCCATTGTGTTGATTGCTGTTTTGTAAATGGGTCGTAGCTATATATCCAAGATTCGTCGGATGTCACAATGTAGCTCACTTGTTGTGAATTACCATTATCAAATTTTTTTAGCATAAATTTGCACCAATCGACACGTATGTCTTTTTGCTCCTGTGTGAGAAAATGTGGTATCCATCGAGACGAAACCTTCCGAACTTGAAGGTGGTCATGCAAAATGGTAGAAACTGCCCGGGATCCAATATTCAGTTCGTCCTGAATCTCTCGGTGGGTAATGTTTCGAGATTCCTTGATTAGCCATTCCACCTTGATAACATTTTCTAGAGTGACTGCCGTTGGCGGTCGCCCCGGCTCATCTTTGATGTCGCTCCGCCCACGCTTAAATTCACGGAACCAGTAACTGACAGTGGCAACAGATGGGGATAAGGCCCCAAAAACACTAGTTAAATTTTCATGAGAATCCTTGTAAGTTAACCCTCGTTTATAATCATAATATATCATAGCACGAAATGCTTCCCGCGTTAGCTCCATTTTTGCGAACAAAAAGTGACAGACATGTTTTTTTTCTGATTTCATAAAAAAATAACTGAATGTCACTGGCCAGTGACTCTTACGCGAAAGAGTTCGTAATGAAATTTGCCTTTAGGCTACAGTAAAATTAAACGAATACAATTAATAGTACGCCGTTGACTAACTATTTTCGGAACAGCCCTCGTATTGCGACAGCTGCCCTGGGCAAATGTGGCTTCTAAGAATTAGACCCTCCACCCTACAGCCCGGTCCTGGCCCCCAGTGATTATATTTATTCCCAAATTTGAAGACAGAGTTGCGGGGAAAGAAATTTCACACCGATGATGAAGTAAAGGACGCAAAATTGGCTCATTTCGACATCTAAAACAAAAAATATTATTTTGTAGGTTTAGAAAAGTTACTTTCTCGATCGAACAAATGTATTAACCTTAAGAGGGACTATATCGAAAAAGAAAAATAGTAACGTCTTTGTATTCGATTAATAAGTCCGCCATTCCGCGAACTTTTGGACCTCCCCTCGTATCATGTATTTATATTCTAAAGTGAATATTTTTTGTCAGGAAAAGAATTCGTTCCTGAACTACAACGTGTCTTGCATCCTGACGCTTCCTCCGTATCAGAGGCAGGGCTATGGAAGACTACTGATCGACTTCAGTGAGTATACTTACAGTCTACCCTTTGGTTATCTCATTTAACATATGGAACGCCATAGTCTTCATATCACGACACAGGGAAAATTGTTACGCTGACGTCACCGTCATCAAGTGACGGCCAAATTTCAAATCAATCCAAAATCCACTTTAAAATCGAAGTATTTTTCAATCCTTATTTTGTTTTTGTAACACTTCTGTATTTTTGCTGCCGGCGTGAGGGGCACTAGCGTTCAAGAGGTTAATTTGAGAGTAAAATAACGATATTTATAGGATCTTTAGTAAATGTAACTTTTGATGTCGTCGATGGTTCAAAGACCAGTTAACAGTGCGATGTAAAAAGTCCTTGGCTAGTGAACAACGCTAATCTTGGACAATTCTTGAACAACGTTGTTGCACTTAAGCACATTGACATCAGTGTGAAAAGCCTTTAGTTACCCCCAGTAATTTCAGCGGTCAGAATCTCGAAGAGTCGGTGACCTCACATCTCACTGGAATCACGCATGCATACCTAAGTATGCATAGCCCAAATGTTTTATTTATTTTGGAGATAATTTGGTTGCTAAGTCTATGGACTAGTTTTGTTACCCTCTAAGAACATTCTAGTCGTAGTAAACTTATGAAGACAGCCCAAAGCTCTTTGGTGCTGAAAAATATAGTAGGTAATAGAGATCTTGGTGTCACGTATCCCGTGTTCATGATAAATACCTTCGATCTAGAACCGATATCTTGCGGCCTTCCCTTGATATAAATATTTACATTTATACAATCCTAAACTTGAGCGGACGAAAGATTAAGGACATAGTAATGATAGAATAATTTAATTGTTGCTAGACAATGCTGGAGATTAAGTAACTATACATTGTAAAAGTTATCTCAGCTTAATTACCGTGTGTAGACATAACAACATTCTAACTATTTATGTGAGTATCCTCCTAATCACTTATAATAAATGTGTCAGGCATGATAATGACATACTATGTTCTCAAGACGGTTATGTGTGTTAAGGATTGGCTATTCTAGATCGCTTTAGTTGTAAAAACCCAATTACGATTACCAAAGTGTAATTGTTAAAACATAGCACTTCTACTGACGCAGTCGGGTAAAAACAACCGTAATAACAAAGGAGGAAGAGGTCAATGTTCAACGTTGATAGAATATCTTCACTATAAGTTTAATGACAAAGGGACCGGATGACCAGAAACTCAGACAAATAAGAAGTAACCCTCGGAAAGCGCCTTCAGCTCATTTCAGTTTCATAGTAACCCGTGACCTACCTCAAGCATTAAAAAAAACTATCCCCGCCGATTTCCCTGGGCAGCGACCACGGCGGTTTGTTTTGGGCCGGCGGGTCGTCGACCCGGATCGATGGCTGCAGTATAGATCGGTCTGGCGTCTAGACGACCCCCCGTGGGCGTGGGGGGCGAGACGCGACCGACGAATTGTAGATGCGCGTTCTGACGGCTCGGCTACGGTTAATTATCGTTCTGCGTACAACGTTGGGGTAGTCGAACGTTACTTAGTCATTGTTCGCCGTGACTCGACACAATGAGGTGAAGCTAAGTAAAAATAATGCAACACGAATGGTAATCACATATGGGAAAAGAAAATTACGTGTGCATTGTAGAATTTGATTTGTCCCATCGATATATAGACAGATACCGGGAGGTTGTAATGTAACATCGATATGTTATCAAAATCAATTTTCATTTTTTTTTCAATTCAGTATAGGTATAAAGGTGGGTATTGTTATACTGAATATAAGTAAAGCTACTCTTATCGTAACAATTTCGCCCTGTTTTCATTATTGAGTCATATGAAACTACACATAACCTGATGTAAGTAGATATAATGTAACTTGAATGATTCATACTTGCTTGGGAGTCGAAATCGCGTGCGTAGAGGCCTGTGTTGGAAGAGGTTAGTTATTATTTGCGTGCAACCCTATAACGAAAAACTTAGGTAATTTACAAAACTAAGTACGTATCAGGTAATTTAAGCATAAACTAAGAATACGCAAATCATATCATATCTTGTAATACTAATTCGTTTAGATCACTGGATCAGCCGGCTAATTTTTTTATGTAAAAAAAAAAAAATATTATGTAAAAAAAACCCGAAAATCCAATTACAACAGGTTCAGTGATTTTTATTATTTTCTTTAATCACGTCAAACACGCAAATTCGAACCTGCCCGAGCGTGCCGCTTTCCTAAATAGCAGCGTAGCAAGTCTCCCTTTGTCAAAACATTGCATCTAAAATGGTATTTTATTTTCACACGTTATAATTGCAATAGTCTCCTGTTAACTTTCTATAAATTTGACAAGGCTTAAATCAAACTGGCAATTTATGATTGCTTAGAGGTAGGAGGATAGAGAATACAGAACTGCCCTTTACCATTCGCGCCTCAAAGCCCGCGGGCTCACGTGAAGTCGCCTCGCCGCTTAATACGTTGTTTTATGAGACTGCTCGGAAATCTGGCAGTATTCAAAATTCAGCTCCAAATCGAAGCTACATATTTCCAATTACCAAATACAAAAATTATCGAATCCCGGCTGGGGCAAATATTACAAGCTTTGTTTAGTTTGGGACTAGGTCGATTTCTGTATGATTGTCCCATAATATTTATTTATTTTATATTTATTATTTAATTCCATAAGAAGTTTTAGTTGGTCATGAAAAGATTTTATTGGCCTATTGTCAGCAACAATTTGATGAATCAAGTGCGCTATTTGTTTTTGAGGGTCTCACAAACCTTACATCCCATCGTCTATCTTTTCTTCACTTTCCTACTTCTATTCTATATCAATGTATCATTTCCCACAGGTTACCTCCTAACGAAAGTTGAAGGCAAAGTTGGTTCTCCAGAAACGCCCCTCTCAGATCTTGGTCTCATCTCGTATCGATCTTACTGGAAAGAAGCGTTGTTGAAGAGGCTATGCTCTGCCCCTGGACCTACGCTAAGCATCAGAGACCTGAGCAAAGACCTCGCTATCGCGTCTTCGGATATCGTGTCCACTTTGCAAGAGAGAGGTCTTATGAAATATTGGAAAGGAAAGCATATTGTGCTAAAGAAACAAGTGAGTTTTTTATAAATTAAATTATTTAGTGTTTTGAATATATGTTATATAGATGTGCCATCATAAATGACTGACACGGTACGTTCACAAATTTACTCAAAGGAACTACCGAGAAGGGGTAAAGCGACGAAGAGTCCTTTGCGATAATTATTACATTCTGGTAGTTTTAACACTAAATTATCAATTTGTTTAAATATCGGTTCAAAGCACTAAAATCTACGTCAGGTTACAGTTTGTGGCTATATCAAAAAAAACACGCAGAATGAGATCCGAATTCCATCTTAGAGCCTTATCACACTTGCGACTTGCGAGCGAGTTTTCTATACAAATAACCGACGCTGCGTGATCGCCTTCATACAAAAGTCGCTCGCAAATCGCAAGTGTGATCCTTATCACACTTGCGATTTGCGAACGACTTTTGTTACCATGACTTTGTCCCCAGGACGTGCTGGAAGAAGTGTCCCGTCGAGCCTCGCGCGCGCGCTGCGTAGAGCCCAGCTGCCTGCGATGGACGCCGCCGGGCGCGCCGCCGCCGCGCTGACGCCGCGCCCCGCGCGCGCCACTCGCGCCCAGAGCCCGCGTGCGACACATGCCGCGCAGCCGCAGCAGCCAAGCGCGCTCGCTGCTCTAAGCTGTGACAGTGAGCAAGTTGATAATAGTGACTATGAAATCTACTTATCATACTATAGCGCGCACGCTGCTCTAAGCTGTGACAGTGAGCAAGTTGATAATAGTGACTATGAAATCTACTTATCATACTATAGCGCGCACGCTCCTCTAAGCTGTGACAGTGAGCAAGTTGATAATAGTGACTATGAAATCTACTTATCATACTATAGCGCGCACGCTGCTCTAAGCTGTGACAGTGAGCAAGTTGATAATAGTGACTATGAAATCTACTTATCATACTATAGCGCGCACGCTGCTCTAAGCTGTGACAGTGAGCAAGTTGATAATAGTGACTATGAAATCTACTTATCATACTATAGCGCGCACGCTGCTCTAAGCTGTGACAGTGAGCAAGTTGATAATAGTGACTATGAAATCTACTTATCATACTATAGCGCGCACGCTGCTCTAAGCTGTGACAGTGAGCAAGTTGATAATAGTGACTATGAAATCTACTTATCATACTATAGCGCGCACGCTGCTCTAAGCTGTGGCAATAGTGGAGTGAGCTGCGCTGTGTTCTACCGAGAAACTATGAAACTCTTTATCTAAGCTGTGCCAGTGGGCAAGCCGTGTGTTCTACCGATAGATTATAATAGTAAACTGAATTTTTAACTTATCATAATTAAGCCTGCTCTGACCTGTGCCACTAAGCTACGCTGTGTATTACTACAGATTCCGGTAGCTGAGTCGGTTAGTTGCAGTACACACGCACAAAATCGGGTCATTAAATGAGGTTTCCACCACTAGATAATCAAGTTATCTCGAGTTTGATAAAGCAGTGACCTTAAAATCTCGACCTCGCGTCCCTCGCGCTGCGTAGATCCTGGCTACTCGCTGCTCTAAGCTGTGACGGTAAACTGTTATATCAAGTGTCTATGAGATCCTTACTTATACTGTAGACTACGAATCTCTGCGTAGCCAAGCTGCTCTAAGTTGTGCCAGTGTCCAAGCTGTGTGTCTACCCATGGATAATAATAGTGACCATGAAGATCTAAACTACGCTGTGTATTCTACCGAGTGACTAAGTTTTTTTTACTAATAGAGTAAAGCACTTATTTGGAGTCGGCGCAACATGCTCTTTTCTACCATTCCTGTCATTCGTCATCCCGTCATTTAATTTCTTCTTCTCCATACCCTCCTTCTCTCAATCCATCCATCTTTTCCTTGGCCTACCTCTTCTTCTATATCCCTCGACATTTAACTTCAACACTTGTTTTCTCACGTGGCTATTGACTCCCCGGATCACTTGTCCCGGATCATTTTTCCCTTAAGCCGCATATTGTACCGGTGACCCGTCGTCCCCACTCGAAACATACTTTTTTAATTATGTAAATAGTTGTCTCTTCATGTAGTCTTGTAGTATTTTTTAGTTTTTGTACTAAATGTATATAGGTATATATATATATATATATATATAGATAAAGGTGAATAAAGTACGCGCAGTCGCAGAATAAACAGGTGCGTCACCTTTGGACCTTAACACCATCAGATAAAGTCGAAAAATGGCGAACCATTTTATTCCCCGACTATACACTAGAAAAAAAGTAACGGGTAGAATTACTATAGAATTCTACCCGTTACTTTTTTTCTCGGATGTATTATAGATTTACCTTCTAGTTGCATGGAAATTCGAAGCATCGCTTTAACATTTGCTACCGTCTGCTAGGCTCCTAGTCCAGTCCAGTAAAATTAGAGTGACAATTCTAAAATCTTCTAGATTTAGCATGTGGAAAAATGATGACATTTGAAAGCTATTTTCATTTTTTTATCTACTTCTGTACCATATTTTTTTTTCCTAAAACTGCACTTTGCTCGTAACTTTACATGGTAATAATTCGGTACCTACATAAAACTATGTAAATATAATTGATAGTAGTTTCGAAATGTTCAGATATGTGAAATATGAAAAAACTCCCCACGTGGGACTAATGCTGTATAAGCGTGTGCTACTTGGGTCAAAAAAACTATAACCCTACCGTAGTTAATGCAGTAAATGTTTTTCTATCAATACCATGTTTAAAATTATCAAAGGCAAAAATGCAATTTTTACTAGACTGGAAATATGAATAGGGATAAGATTACTTATTCCTTGTTACTGAGGTAACGAAATCGTCCATTTTATGTACGTCTTTATCGAAACAGGAGTTTCCATCGTTATTTTGTAAGAAACTGAAAATTTCATATTACAAGTCTTGTAATAGTATATTTTAAGTTGAATATTGAGGATATTTGTAAATTTACAGCATTAAATTTGTTTTTATCTTATATCAAGTCAAGATAATGGCGCAATAGATTAATATTAAATCATCTCATACATAAGTATATGTACAGTAAACGGCGATAAAGAATGCACATCGGCAATCATCGCATTTCCGAATACAAACGAATGCTAATTTCCATGTACATCAATTATTAGATTAATCGTTCATCAGAATTTGAATTTAGAACTAAGTACTTTATTGTTGTTTTGTTTTGATTTCACGTGGAATATATAGAGCTGTAAAACTCGTTGGAGAAAAATAATATACATATATATATATATTCAGGCCCACATTCCTAAAAGGGGTTGACTGAGCATTAGCAACTGATGTTATACTACTAGGATACTTTAATGTGGGCTTAAAGATCGACAAAAAGTGTAATTACTTACATTTAACATTCTCATGTTTTTTAAATTGGTCGGCTTCAGTTACAAAATATTTATAAACATTGTAGATAATTTCGCGTGACTGGCCAAGTAACGGCTTACCTTTTTTCCCTATAAATGCCATAGTACAAATTTAATTTTGTGTAGGTTTTAGCAACTGTATATATATATATATATTGACTTGGATATGCGACTGCACTCTCTCGCATTTGAATCACGACTGACAAAACAAACGTCATGGTGTGTGCGACACAGATATCGCTATACGAAGTCGAAATTAGCCGATTGCCTCTTTCCAAAGATCGATGTGCAAACTTTATCGCCGTTTACTGTAAGTACCTATTATCACACCTTACAAACAATTATAGTAATTTGTAATCTCGCTATATTTGGTTCTTTAAATATTTAGTAGGTAATGTTTATTAATTGTTAATTGTTATTACTTATTAAAATAGTTAATTGATGATGACGCCCGTAGGTATTGGAATTGAGAAGATGCAATAAAAAAATACATTGTACGTAGGTACAAATGACATTTTCATATGAAACATGTACAGTTCAAACAATATACAGACCAATGTGATTAGAACAGTAACGTGCATACGCATACGTGTCGTCTGGCTGTTAAAAACGCTCCATAGAAAAGTTGTGCAGGCATACGTGTCGTCTGGCTGTTAAAAACGCTCCATAGAAAAGTTGCGCAGGCATACGTGTCGTCTGGCTGTTAAAAACGCTCCATAGAAAAGTTGCGCAGGCATACTTGTCGTCTGGCTGTTAAAAACGCTCCATAGAAAAGTTGCGCAGGTGTGACGTCCAGGGACCGGAACCGGTTACCTTAACAAGGGTTTTTGATGAGGTTATTTTAGAAGTTGTTTTTAAAAACCCTTACATATTGTTAACCCTATGATGTGGTTGTTTCAATGATACGGTTACTGTTTTGTTGCAGTTAACGCGGTTAATAACTACCTTAACTAACCTACCCCGTCCCACTAACAGAGTCTTTAGGGTATTTAACCGAGTTCAAACGAATGTGATCCTTAAGTAATGTGTTATTAGTTCAGTTTTTGAATAGCAGTTATAATAACTACTAACCCTAACTTAATAACCTTAACGTAAGGGTTTTTGAACGAGTTCGAACGAATATGATCCCTAAATTATGTCTTATTAGGTCAGTTTTTGAATAACAGTAACTCAGTAAATTTCTTATCTCTTGCAAGTCATAAACGTGTTTGGCTTGCCAGGTTTGTAACAATATGCTATAAAGCGTCAAATCAGTCAATATTCAACTTTAAGTCTTTGGTGTAGAAACTTCTTATGTTACCATGGTAGCGTTGCTTAACTCGAGCGGCGAAAACAGTGTGTTGTTTGTTTTTTTTTCATATTTCATCTTTGCCTTTGGGCCTTGGGGCTTGACAAATAACTCTAAGACGGAAAAAATAAAACTCATTTATTTATTTTTGCCGTCACCATTGATATCACATATTGGTTTATCCTAAACACAATTAACTATCATTTCCTTCATTCCCCGTAATACAGATAAGTATTGTTTCGATAAAAAAAATATAACAATTAATGCGGCATTCAGTTAAGGCACAACTGCATTTTGATTATTCTTAAAACAATAATAAATACCGCGTCTCATTACGGTTTGCGTCTTAGTGTGCAGTAAATGCCATTACCCCGGTAACAATAAAATAAAAATAATCCTTAGCATTTCACTCATCCCTTTTCATCTAAGTATATATTTAGGTTGATGTATGCGTCAATAACGAACTTCAAATTATTTTAATAAAATTACACCCTTAAATTGTAAAGATTAGCAATATTAATGATGGTTCTGTTGATATTCTTATTATTCAAATTGATTTGAACAAGAATATTTCTTGTACTCTGTGTCTTGATTAAATCATGATGCTTTTTTTTATTAATAGTTAAAAACGTAATAATTATAACAACATTAAAAAAAATGTTTTAAGTAATTAATTAAAATGTTATTTGAAACAAAGTAAATTTTGTTATATTATGTATTCTATAACTTTTTTTTTTACTATAAAAAGAAAATTATTTACACACAGACAGATGTCATTTTGTCCGGATTTCCGGCTGGTCTCGCTTAGAGGTCACATTTCTCAACCGATTTATGAAGTCTAGATTAATTAATTTTATGAAATATTTGTGTCGATAAAATTATTTGAAACTTTTGAAATGGCAGAGGTATGAGGTTTGAAAACTAAAAAAAAAAACAATTTTCATCCATTTGGAAGAAAAAATAAAACAATTTAAATTAATAATCAATTAAATTAGTTAATTGTTATGTTAATTAGTTTAGGTATGAAACACAAACTTTGCTATCCACAACACAGGTTTCGTCCACAGTTCCACACATAGAATTTGCATCCGCCTCAGGGTTCGTCAATAATATTGCTAGAATCTTCGTTAAATACTTACATTGAAAATCATCCACAACACGTTTCGTCATTATTAATATTAATAAAAGAAAGAAAAATGAGTACCACACAAAATTACGTCCTTATCCGAAATGTACCCGGCTCAAACGTCCCAAGAATACCTGCCGCATTCCCACGTTGGATAGCTAAAGAAATACGCTGGACTAGGTATGATCCAGACTTTGGATCCCCTCCTCGATCTCTCAAACGCTTTCCCAGAGCTCGCACAAACTGTTTCGCCTCAGAACTCCAGGGACCCGCCGTCTCCACTGCAAGCGGAACAAAATCGTACACCGGTTTCAAATTGGCATATTTGACGTACTTCTGTTTAGCCGCATATTCCGCCGCACCACCCGCCAATCGCATTGTCTGCACGATGTGAGACGTGGCAAAAGTGCTAACGCAAGTAGCGTCCCATAACAAGCTTCGCCCTCTGGCTCAAGGAACCAGTGTAACACCGTCTGGCCTCTTTCCATCCGTCCGACTAAGACCTTGAGGCTCCAAAACACAAGGCACGTTTGCCGATACCATAGCGCGACGCAAAATATCATTTATGGCATGATGCCGTGGGAGCCTACCAGCACACCTAGCACAACCTAAACCGTGGTACCCATTGCCATCTATCATCGCACCACAGACACAAAGGTGTGGCTCACACACCCGGCACCCAAGCCTTATCGCAGCCCCGATTCTCAGCGAGTCGTTATCCAGCAATGTCCCGAGATGCGACGACGGCAATGCGTGCAACCACGCTCCTGACTCTGGCTCCACGACAGCCTTAAACTATATGAAACTATATTTGATAAGTTGACTAACCTAGTATCATGGACCATCGGTTTATTTAATATATTTTAAATTTGAATTTGAATTAAGTAACAAAGGTTCTTTGTTACCTGTCATAACTTACTATCTCTTTCGCTTTCCGCTGATATTAAAGGGATAGCATACGTTGTTAGGAATAGTAAAAAAAGATCTAAAATTCAGTTGCCTACTGTTAATACTCTTACTAGTATCTTGTCCGTACTTATAATGTATGTACGCGGTAAAACTGTTTTTTCAGTAGACAGTTAGTTATAATGAAGTTGTGATGTGACACGAGATATTGCAGTTTCAATTGTACACTTAAAAACAAACCATCAGACCCTACACTCGAAAAGTATACAAGCAACCGTTAAGGAATTCCACTATCCAACTCCTGACTACACCATACGACATTAGTCTCCATATTACCAATTCATTAAAACAACTAAACAAGTGGCTATGTAAGCGGTAAACCTCGCGACTTTACTTCAAAATGATTGTTATTTGTTATTTTTTACATTAGCAAACCCCATATCTTCGCCATATTGAAAAATTACGAATAACTGAATCAACAATTCATATGAATCGGACCTCTAGTCGACAACAGCCGGAAATCCGAACATATGAAAGCATTTTAGGACAAGCTGATACGGAGATGCGTTGCTTGTTTAAAAAAATACTCATCACAATACCTACTTAGGTAACAAAATCTAACCGACTTTACAATAAAATTAATCCAAGTAACATTATAATTGTACGTTATTTGAAATGTATTAGTATAATAATTATTTTGTCTTTTTTTTCTTTAATTAATAAAATAAGAATTAAATTTTTGTGTTTATCCTAATCTGAGCGCTAATAGCGTCTTGCCAGCATCAACGCGATTTCTATAATGATACCTTTAAAAGTATTTACCATATTATAATCATGCTATGTTCATAAAATAAAAATACATTTTAGGTGTGTAAATAATTTACTAGAATATTCATTTTTTAATCAGATAACAAAAATAGTAAGTTTAATTATACCAACTAAAACCATAAAAATATCATCATCACAGTTTAACATGCATAATCAGTTTTAATAACTACCTATTCTTAACAATTAATACTTATAACACCTATACATTAAAAACACCATAATAAAAAAAAACAACGACATAAATCACAGCAATTAAAAAATCAAATCAGTTTAAAATTAGGCCATATTAAATGTAATACTAAATTATGGATTACTTATTATTTACGTAATTTTAGAACAGCCGTATGATACAATTCTGTCATAAATTTTACACGTGCCCACATGTCCTTCAATTTATCGTCCGGTACGTCTTCTAACAATTCCTTGAATTCAGCCAAAATTTCTTTACGTTTTTCATAACCTTCCTTCCTTTCTTGATTTCACTTTGTCTGAAATAAAAAAAAATATATACTTAATTTGGTATTTCATTTTAAGTTTAGTAAGAAATACGTCATTAATATTAGAAATGTAAGCGTCGTCCAATAAAGTACAACGTTCATGCATGGCCTATTTTTTGTTAGGAATGCTAAACTGGCAGCTCTAAGGATACCCGAACATTATAAGTAAATTGGAATAATGCAAGATATACTACTGAGATTTTTAGCTAAATGTGCCAACATATTCTGAATAAAATGTATAATAAATAAAAATGCACAAACATACATTTACGAAATGTCATTGTAGTAGGTATTCCGAATTTGTATGGTAATTAAATATTATATATTTACATATATATTCATTTAAACAAGTTGTCTGGCAGAGAACGCCTCATTTCATGGCAAAAAGCCGCCATTATTATCTACGTTTTTGTGGAATGCAATGTGCAATCAAGTTGAAATAAATAAATATAGGTACGTATAGGTATATATATATATATATATATATATATATATATATATATATATATATATATATTTAGAATATGGTTGAAAAAAAAATAAACATATTGCAGATACTATTAACGAAAAAATATCAGTTCGAGTACCTTTAAGGTCGATAGTATTTACAACGATTGAATGGTAAACAAAATTGAAATATAATCATAATAAGAATACATAACTTACCAGTTTCTTCTGTCTTTCAAGTTTATTTACAAAGTCACTATATTCCTCGGGAATCGGGCAAGCGCTTTTTGTAGTACCTTTTAGTTTTTTTTTTAATAATTGTTATTAATATTTAATTGTTATTTTATGGCACCCGTTTGTAACTGACCAGTTGGACGATTTGGAGGATACTGAGTAACTAACGCTTTGCATCCATGATGCTTCAAAACAATACTAATCCCATCTCTTTCTTACATTTTTTATCTAATCTGTCATTTTAAAACAGCACGTTGCACACTTAAAAATACCATGCTGCAAGTCGAACTCTCTTTTGTTCTTTAACGATGGTTTTTACTGTTATTAGGTATAACGTTACCAGCAAAGCTGCCGATCGTTCCTCGATAAGAAAAAAAACCAGCCAAGAGCATGTCGGGCCACGCTCAGTGTAGGGTTCCGTAGTTGCTCATCCTTCACAATAAACTGCTATTTTAAGCCCGAGTTTTATGTTAAGAAAGATTTCAAGCTCTATAAAAAGGTCGTAAACGCCCTAGAAACTGTAATCACTTATTACCTTCTGGAAGTCAACTTACGTCCTTTAAAAGAAAAAATATGAAATTTGGCGATAACTCAAAAACAGCTCGACCGATTTTGTTCAATATAGTTTTTATTGAAAGTAATTATAAAGCCTCATTTACAAGAATTTTTCCGATTTTTTTTGACCCGTGGTTGAAAAGTTAGGGGGGGGGGCACTATTTTTTTGTTTTCGGAGCGAATATTTACAAAACTGCTGACTTTATCAAAAATAATGTTAGGATTAGGAGACCCCAATTATTTTTACAAGACCTATTAAACGACACCCCACACACTAGTGTTGAAAAGAAAAAAAAATCACCCCAGCAGAACAATCACATCAAATTATCAACTAATTAACAACATCAGTGTAGGAGAAACATATAAAAAGCAAAGATAAAGTACTTATTATCTAATAACAACAACAAAAAACAAAAAGTCAAAACAAAACTAGTCTAAAAAAACACGGCAATAGGTAAACATTCTGCCAACTCCGCTCATCTATAACGATCCTCCCCAAACGTTCAGTCCCAAACCCTAACGCGATAGGGTTTAGAGTTAACTGCTATAAATAACCCTTACGCGTTAGGGTTTTAACCGTAACTGTGTAACTGTGTTGAGGTTGTAGTTAACTGTTATGATAGGGTAACCTTAACATAGGGTTACCAAATGAAAAGGTTACCTTATGTTATGGTTACCAAATTGTTAGGGTTACCTTATATTAGGCTTAACTTTAAAGAGGGGTTTTCCGGTCCCTGGTGACGTCACAAATGCGCGCATGAGCTGCTACGCTAAGTGTATGTAAAAACATGCATTTTGCAATGTAGTTCATAAAATCAAAGGCAGTTAAACCTTAGTATGGTTTTGCTCGTTGCATAATTGTTAAATGTATTGTTTTTGTTCTGTATGATAAATAAATGAAAAAAAAAAAAAAAAAAAAAAAAATACCGTGTTTAAGTATATAGTTGAGGAGTATCTTTTCAAAAGGGCTTATTTTTGTAAGAGTTTCCTAGAGACATAAGCCCCTTTAAAGAAGCTCGTCTGTTGTCAACTTGTCATACATGTTTACGTTTTTGTGTGCATAACTTGATAGTATCATTAGTTTTGCTGAAAATTTTAATAAATGATACCTACATGTTTTCGAACTCTCGACTTTATAATTTTTTGTGTGAAAATACTTTTTGAGTTAATTTAGTGTTTCTGAACTGGTATAACCAAAAGAATTAGGAATTCTAAGTTCATGCATCTTCCGTATTATAAGCTGCTCAGTTTTATTCGACCTTCACTATCGTCAAGAGCAACAGAGACACGCAAGAATTTGCCTCAGATCTGTATTGTAGCGCAACGTGTGGCTTATTGTCGGTGGACAGATATTCTTCTATTAGATATTATTGTATTGGATCTGTTTCTCTTTATTTATTTGGAGTGACAAAACACGGATTTGATGATGAGATTATTGTATCAACATTAGAAGAAAAACGTGCAACCGAAACGTACCTCATCATCATCATCTCAGCCATAGGACGTCCACTGCTGAACATAGGCCTCCCCTTTGGACTTCCATATATACCGGTTGGAAGCGACCTGCATCCAGCGCCTTCCGGCGACCTTTATAAGGTCATCTTTCCATCTTGTAGGTGGTCGTCCTACGCTGCGCTTGCTGGTCCGAGGTCTCCACTCGAGCACTTTTCGGCCCCATCGGCCATCTGCTCTGCGTGCTATGTGGCCTGCCCATTGCCACTTCAACTTGCTAATCCGGTGAGCTATATCGGTCACTTTAGTTCGTCTACGGATTTCCTCATTTCTGATTCGATCACGTAGAGACACCCCGAGCATAGCCCTCTCCATTGCTCGTTGAGCGACTTTGAGCTTTGAGATGAGGCCGATAGTGAAAGACCACGTTTCGGTGCCGTAAGTCATCACTGGTAACACACATTGGTTGAAGACTTTCGTCTTGAGGCACTGAGGTATTTCGGACGAAAAGACATTGCGTAGTTTCCCGAACGCTGCCCAGCCGAGTTGGATTCGGCGGTTGACCTCTTTCTCGAAGTTGGACCTACCTAATTGGACCACTTGTCCTAGGTAGATGTATGAGTCAACAACTTCGCGTACCGAGTTTTCAACAGAGACTGGGATGGGCACAACCTTGGCATTTGACATGAGTTTCGTCTTCTCCATGTTCATTTTTAAGCCCACCCGTTGAGAAACTCGATTGAGGTCATCGAGCATCATGCTGAGTTCCTCCATCGACTTTGCCATGACTACGATGTCGTCGGCAAACCGAAGGTGAGTGATGTATTCGCCATTGATGTTGATGCCAAATCCTTGCCATTCCAGGAGCTTGAAGGCGTCTTCCATAACGGCCGTAAACAGTTTCGGGGACACAACGTCCCCCTGTCTTACGCCTCTTCTCAATGGAATAGCCTTTGTGCTCTGCTCCTGAACTCGGACCGACATGGTGGCGTTACTATACAAATACTTCAACACTTCAATGTACCGATAGTCAATATGGCATCGCTGAAGTGACTCGAGCACCGCCCATGTTTCCACCGAATCGAAGGCTTTCTCATAGTCCACAAACGCTAAGCATAATGGCAAGTTATACTCTTCAGTCTTCTGTATAACTTGCCGCAGCGTATGTATGTGGTCTATGGTACTATAGCTTCTTCGGAAACCGGCTTGTTCGGGAGGCTGGAAGTCATCAAGTCTATGTTCGAGACGGTTCGTGATGACCCTTGAAAACAACTTATAAACATGGCTTAGAAGCGTGATGGGCCTGTAGTTCTTCAATAGGCTGTTATCACCTTTCTTGAAGAACAGTACCACCTCGCCTCTATTCCATGCTTCAGGCGTTTTGCCCTCGGACAAGACGGAATTAAAGAGCTTCTGAAGGAGTACTGGTGTTCCACCCGCTCTCAGAAGCTCTGAGGTGATTCCGTCTTCGCCCGGCGCCTTGTTGTTCTTAAGCTGCTTCAGGGCCATCCTAATCTCGTACAGACTGATGTCCGGGATATCTTCGGTATAATGTCGGGACAGCTTGGCTCTTGGATCGCCTACCAAGCTGTCAACGGGCTTAGCGACTGAAGTGTATAACTGACCATAGAACCTCTCGATCTCGCCTAGAACCTCTGCTTTGGTCGACGCTATGCTGCCATCTTCCCGTTTCAGCTTGGTCAGCTGGCTTTGTCCAATAGACTTGTCCTTTGCGAACGCTTTGGAGCCTTTTTTCTGCTCAATGGTCTCTTTAACACGGTTCGTATTAAAGAGCCGCAGATCATGTCGCAAGGACTTTGATATTCGTCTATTAAGCTGCCTATATGACCTCGCATCATCGGGAGACTGCAACTGTAGCGAGCGTCGTTCAGCCATGAGGTTTAAGGTTCGATCAGACAATTTCTGAGGTCTATCTTTACGGCGGGGTCTGAAAAACTTAGACCCTACCGTGTGGACAGTTTCCACTAGCCCGTCGTTGATCTCGTCCACTGAGACAAAGTTCTCCAGACAAGCGAAGCGGTTGGAGAGCTCGAGTTGAAAGCTCTCGGGGTTTTGAATATGGGCCCGAGTAGGTCGGAGCGTAGACTTCATCAGACTGGACCTTTCCAGTTTAACATTGATATTCAGTGTGCCTCTTACGATTCGATGATCACTGCCGGTCTTTACCCTATTGATCATGATGAAGTCAATCTCGTTTCTCGTGGAACCATCGGGACTTATCCAGGTCCATTTCCTGTGAGGCGGCTTCTGGAAGAAAGAGTTCATCATGAAGAGTTCCTCTTTCTCCAGAAAGTCGGCCAGCCTCTGTCCCCTAGGGTTCCGTTGCCCGTATCCAAATTGCCCCACTCTCAACTCATCACCGCTGTTCTTGCCCAACTTTGCATTGAAGTCCCCCATAACAACAGTGAAGTAGGTTTTGGAAGTATGTATGGCCCTACTTACGTCCTCATACATAGCCTCTACTTCCTCATCAGAATGTGACGAGGTCGGTGCGTATACCTGAATAACCTTCAACGAATATCTTTTGGATATTCTGAGTATTAGGTATACCACCCTGCTCGACACACTTTCGATGGTAGTTATGTTGTTAAAGAGGGACCTGTGAACGAAAAACCCGACACCGCCTTGGGACTGTTGGGCGCGCTCCCGGTAGTAGAGCAGGTTACCAGACTTCAGGGTTACGGTGTCCTCCCCCTCTCTACGGACTTCGCATAATCCTACAATGTCCCAGTGTAACCTGCTCAGTTCCTCTTCCAACTCGCAAATCTTTTCGTCAGTCCTCATTGTGCGTAGGTATGTTGTGTGTTACCAGGGCCAGTCGTCGTGGGGATGGGTAGCCGGATTTCGTCCGGGGATTCTTAGCACCCCTGCTCCGCCATTACCTTGGCCGCTACCCGCGCCACGGATAGCGGAGCTGCCGGAGACTGGGGCCTGGTATTTGTGTGACTGTTCATAGAGGGGGTTTTGCCATACGCGCCACGCTAGGCAGGCGGGTTGGCGCGCGCAGTTTTTTTTTTTTTTTTAAGACGCTGCTGCCCATCTCCCGGTATATTATTATTATTATTATTCCCTTAGCAGGCTTCTACTGCAACCACGGGACGATATGGTGGGGGACAATTCTAAGGCCGGTCACCCCACGGCAAACGTACCTGCGCTTTAGATATTTTTACAAACTTACATACCATATATAAACTATAACTTAGTAATAGTTATATATTTCTAAAGTACAGACGCAATTTTATACCCTGGCTCAGTTCTGTCAAACGGTCTGTCTGTAGTCGTAAGTTATATAAGGTACAATCTGCTGTTTTTGTGACGAGGATCAAGTGTCCACCGCACTGCCGACGTTTACTGACGTTGATGGCACTAAGGTAATCTAAGGGCCTTACACACTTGTGATTTTTTGCGAACGATTTTTCTATACAAATAAGCGTCGCGGTGAACTCGCTGCGTGACCGCCTTCATACAAATTTTGCTCGCAAATTGCAAGTGTGATAAGGCCCTAATAGTTTGCCAGGATACGCGCGACGCATCGCTGCTTTAGCAGCACTTGCTATTCTATTTCAAATGTTTTGCGTGTTTAAAAGCTGAATTTCAATGTATATTTGTATTTTATTACACTTATGAAAAGAAGCGTGTTTACAATCGTGCGTCACGTTTAAGCAGGCATCTCCTTTAATTCGGATACCTTTGTAAAGTACAAAAATTTCGTCCGCAGTCCCCATACCTTTTAAAACGTTCCAGCATGTTTTGGCCAGCGGAATCGAACCACAGAACGCTTCGGTGTTATGTGATGTATGGTACCTACTCATAACTCCCTGTACCACCTCATATGTGGTGGTTTCAAAAATTCACACGCCAGTCATTTTACTAATGCCTTCGGTTGCCTATCCACTGGTGTGGAACGGAGCGGAGCGGAGCTGTATAAAATGGAGCCATCGCATTCCTCATGTTTAAGGTTCTTTTAGGCTTCACTAAGACTCAACCTGTCCGCAAAATGAGTGTGGCAAAATTCATTTGAATATCTACATTCTCACACATGCTTCACAAAACAGTCGTTCGATGCGTCTTTAGTGTCCGAAGCTCCTAAGCAACTGACGCGCAAGCTGTCGATTAAATTTGTCTACATTGTAAATCATCCTCCTAGCCTTTATCCCATAACTTTGTAGAGAGTGAATTCTCAATCGGGGTCGGCTTCCTAAATCCCAAGATGTGGCGTAGGCACTAGTTTTGATGCAAGCGACTGCCATCAGACCTTCCAACCCAGAGGGGAAACTAGGCCTTATTATGTGGTTTAGGTGGTTTCCTCACGATGTTTTCCTTCACCGAAAAGCGAGTGGTTTGTCTACATTGTAAATATTTAGTAAAATTGTGTATGTTAGATAGTTCAATTTAGACTAAGATTTACTGTGTACAAAGCTTTGTTTTATTTCTGAAAGATATTTTTTGTACTGTACTGTACTTCAAATATGTATATTGATTGTTAATCTTAAACTGTGGTGTACATATTACGAAAAATAATTGAATACGTTTAATACAGTTTGAATGTTTAATTGCAGTTTTTTTTTGCGCATTTGATGTGCTCTCTAACCTTAACCCGTTTTGTACCGTAGCCTTTTGGTTTACGCTTCTTCATTTCTACATGATAGTTACTTCTCTGCATTTCACTGATATATCGACGACAAATCTTAAGCTTTAGGCTTTGACTTGAAGGATCATGCTATCACAAATGCTATGATGGCGAATCAAAGAATAGTGTGGGATTCTACTTGGAGGTTGAGGGCAAACCAAAGGATCCCAAATAATAATGTTTATTAATACACACGTTTACATTGGCCTACCGGTTAGGGACTACTGGCGAGCTCTGTCGTATGGCTAACATATCGGGTATCGCTATATGTTAGCTATACACAGCATGTGTCACCACAGTAGCCCCCCCCTTACAAAAAAAAATTTTTCGAACCCGTTAAACTACACTTTGTTAAACTACACTTTTATAACACTGCACTGACAATGACGCACTCACGCGTACCCCGCCGCGGCCGCATGGGCCTGCTGCGCGGCCATCGCGCGCACCGCGGGGTTGGGCTGCCCCTGCCCCGCTGCCTGGTCCTTAACCCAGGCTTTCATCTTCCTGTTACACAGCCGCCACAATGCATACAGCACTATACATGCTACGAGCGATACAATGGCTATTAAAATTATGTTGAAATTGCTCATACGGTTTTCGAATTCTATGTGCTTCGCGCTAATACTAGCCGCGAACTCGTCTTCTTTATTCTTGATTTTACTTTGTTCAAAACCCATATTTAATCGTGGCGAAGGCGAAAATCGAATGAGCAAAAATTTCACTTACTTCGACTTAACTACCGTAAAACTAGGTCATTCGACTATAACATGAAATTACTGCTAATTTAAATGCAAAACTAGTCATCTATATTTAATTGTCAATGCATACTTAATAATTAATTTTATACTAATCATTTTATATTTAAAAATTGCGTCATTGCTGATATCGCACTGGGCGCTTAATCACGCGGCCTCGGCGCGTGGTCCAAGTGACGCGCGCCGGGCTTGTTAGTTGTGGTGCAAGCACATTCCGTTCCGAGCTATTATTAGATCGCGGCGCCTCCACAATGATGCTCTTATTTACAGTTTTTAACCTATTACTATTACTAACAACGGGCTCAACTACAAGGGGTGTTTCTTCACACAATATGTATGCTGGTTTCAGCCTGTCGATGGAAATGTGTGATTGCCTGTCGGGAAGCTGTACCGTGAAAACCTTTTCACCTCTTTCAATGACCTTAAACGGGCCATCGTAAGGGGGCTGAAGTGGTTTCTTCACTGCGTCTACTCGTACAAAAACCTTTTCACACGATTTAAGATCTGGGTGGACAAAAACAGTTCGCGAGTCGCGCTGCGCTACTGGCTTAGGTCTCAAATTGTTTATAGCGTTCCTCAGATCTTTAACGTAGCTACTCGCGTCGGAACTAGGGCTGGCTTCCGCGTCATAAAAATCTCCCGGTAAACGCAACGTTCTGCCGTACGTCATTTCTGCTGCGCTAACCCCGGTGTCGCTGCGCGGCACCGCTCTTAACCCCAACATAACCGATGGTAGGTCCTGTACCCATGACGAATTGTTAAGTCTGGCCTTCAGAGCTGCCTTCAAACTACGGTGCCAGCGTTCTATGATGCCGTTACTCTGCGGGTGGTAGGCCGTCGTTCTAATTTTTGTAACGCCTACGCATTTTAATAATTCTTTGAGAACCCCGCTTTCAAACTGCCTGCCCTGATCGCTGGTAAACTTTGAAGGACATCCATGACGCGAAATCCAGCCTTCGTAAATAACTCTCGCAACTGTTTCGGCTGATATGTCGCTGACTGGAAATGCTTCCGGCCAACCCGTAACCCTGTCTATTAGCGTGACTAAATACCTATGTCCGTCTGATGATAAAGTCATCGGGCCAACGATGTCCGCGTGCAAATGTTCGAATCTCCCGACACTTGGGAACGTTCCCAAACCCGAGTGATTATGCCTTTGCACTTTTGCACGCTGACATCGCACGCATGTCTTTGCCCACAAACCGACATCACGATTCATAAAAGGCCAATAGAAACTTCTCTTTACCATCATACGCGAAGCACGGATACCCGGGTGACCTAAATCATGTATGGCATCAAACGCTAATTTTCGCAACCTTAATGGTAAGTATGGTCTCTGTCTGCCCGTCGACACGTCGCAATAAACTTCGTCATTCGAATTGGGTAACTTAATACTCCTGAGCCGCGATACGCTGATTGGGTCTCGCAATGCCTGTGCTAACTCTGCGTCAGCGGCCTGCGCTCGAGCTACTTCGCGGAAATCTATGCCGGTGGACGTGGATATTGTTTCTACCCGAGACAATGCGTCAGCAACCACGTTCTGACTGCCCGACACGTGTTGTATATCCGTGGTGAATTCACTGATAAACAACAATTGTCGAGTTCGCCTTGGGGTCTCTTTGTCGCTACTTAGTTTAGTAAACGCGAACGTCAATGCTTTGTGATCCGTGAATATAGTTAGGGGACGACCTTCAAACATGTTCCTAAAATGCAATATACCTAGATAAATAGCTGTTAGCTCTCGGTCGTATGCGCTGTATTTACATTGTGCGTCGGTGAAACGCGTCGAAAAGAACCCTAATGGTTGCCACATGCCTTTAATTTGCTGTTGTAATACGCCACCTGCAAATGTATCCGAAGCATCTACCATAAGGGCCATTTTCGCGCCTTCGACCGGGTATGCTAACATTGTTGCGTTCTGAAGCTTCGTTTTACATTGAACAAAAGCGTCGTCAGCCTCTTTTGTCCATAGAATAATACTTTTGTCTTTCTTCGTGGAATTCTCTAAGTACCTATTTAATACCGATTGATAAGCTATTGCGTGTTTTAGATGTGCCCTATAGAAATTCAACATACCTAAAAACCGCCTTAGCTGTTCAACCGTTTGGGGCTTCGGGAATTCGACTATAGCTTTAACTTTATCGGGCAACGGTCTAATACCATCCCTTGTAACCTCGTACCCTAAAAATTCTACTCTAGAACGTCCGAAACAGCTCTTATTGATGTTTATTGTTAGACCGTATTTATCCAATCTACTGAACAACCTATCTAGATGCTCGCGGTGCTGTTTAGCATTGCTGCTCGCTATAATTATGTCATCTAGATAGCAGAAAACGAAATCTAGGCCGTCTACCACCGTATGATTCATGAATCTCTGGAATGACTGAGCCGCATTTCTCAGTCCGAATGTCATTTTGGGGAACTCCCAAAGCCCGAATGGCGTGATAATGGCCGTTTTTTCGATATCCTCTTCCGCGACCGGGATATAGTGATAAGCACGATTTACATCTACTCTACTAAATATCTTTTTTCCCGCTAACAAATATGTGAAATCCTGTAGGCGCGGAATCGGATATCGATCTGGCTTGGTGCGCGCGTTAAGTTGCCTATAATCGCCGCAAGGTCGCAAACTTCCGTCTTTTTTTGGCACGATGTGAAGCGGGCTTGCCCACGCGCTCTTCGAGGGCCTACAGATCCCTAATTGCTGCATGAACTCAAACTCGTCCTTCACCTTTTTATACCTATCTGGTGGCAGCGGCCTTGCGCGCGCATACACCGGCGGGCCCGAGGTCTCGATGTGATGACACACCGTATGCTTGGGCGCCTTCTTAAAGCTAATCGGCTTCGTTAAATCCGGATACCGCTTAAGAAGGTCATAAAAAGGATGGTTCTCACTAACTGTATTTACAGAATCATTTCTGCAGCTAACTACCATCGCGATAACGCCGCCTCCCGTGATCCCGTCGACTAGCTTTCTATTTTTCAGGTTGACACTAATACCATAGTAACTTAGAAAATCTGCCCCCAAAATAGGCTGGCTTACGTCGGCAATCACAAAAGTCCATCTAAATACACGTTTTAACTTAAAATCCAGTGACAAAGTTTTAGTGCCATAAGTTTTTATCGGCGTTCCATTTGCCGCGTACAATTTATAATCTAATTCTACATTACTACTATTACTTACATGTTTGTACCGCGGTAACACTGAAATATTTGCCCCAGTGTCCACTAAAAACCGTAATCCCGAGTTAATGTCTGTAACACCAAGGCGGTGATTGGTGGAACCGATACAGTAATCCGCCGCTGACTGTACCGAAGCTAGTTTTCCGCCTTCCAGCCACAGGGCTTAATGCACTTAGTTGCGCGTTCGCCAAACCGGAAGTGATAGAAGCAGAGCCAGCCGGGATCTTGGCGGCTCCTTCGTGGCTGTTCTTGCCTACGCGGCTGAGCACGACGCGTAGCACTACTCCCAGATCCTCCTGCTGTCCCGCCCTGTTCTAGCCGCCCGAGGCGGGTAGTGATCTTGGCGATTTCGGCCAGCAGCTTCTCTTCTGTTGTCGGCTGCTGCATCGAAGAAACCTCCGCTATATTGCCCGCGGAGTTCGTGGCCTCGAAAACCCTGTCCGCCAAGTCTGCCAGCTTCTTAAGGTCTGCCAAGTCGCTTCCCGCCACGACAGCCTTCACCGCTTGCGGCATCAGACCTACCCACAACATCCGGATAGTAGAGTCTGGAAACTTTCCAGCACTTAGAGCCAGCATCTGACGCATGAGCTGGGATGGCTTCTGGTCGCCCAGCTCCATTTCCTGGAGTAGCCTCTTGTGTCTTTTCTCTTCTGATTCCTGGAAAACTGTCAAAAGGCGCTCTTTCAACGTCTCGTATTTCCCGGACTCTGGCGGCGCGAGTAATATATCACTGGCCGCCCGTATCGTCGATTTACCAAGCTTTGTGACGACCATATTAAATTTTTGCAGGTCTCCCAGGTGCTGTGGCTCGAGGATGGCCTCTATTTGCGCGAACCATAGCGTAGGCTCATCGGTCCAGAAATCCGGGATCCTCGTAACTAACGAAACCGCCGCTAACTCCCCCGCGCCGCTACAAGCCGTAATAATTTGTTGCTGGGGCTGCAGGTGCTGCTGGGACTGCCCGGCCGCAGCTGGCTTAGCCCCTTCTGGCGGCTGTCCGTACATGATTCCGCAGTTGCTAACACGTCACTTGACCTTGAAATTCTCTCGGAGAGACACGTCACTGAGAGGAGTAGCCCCTTAACCGAAACAAAAAAGAATTGTCACTTTCCTATAACAGTTCACAGGGGTCACCAGTGTGGGATTCTACTTGGAGGTTGAGGGCAAACCAAAGGATCCCAAATAATAATGTTTATTAATACACACGTTTACATTGGCCTACCGGTTAGGGACTACTGGCGAGCTCTGTCGTATGGCTAACATATCGGGTATCGCTATATGTTAGCTATACACAGCATGTGTCACCACAATAGAATAAATTAAAAATGGAAGAGCCGCCTGGTGTGTTAAAGACCAAAGACATTTTGGTAACTTATGGGGATCCACGACTTTGCGCGTCAGCAGCAGCGGCAGCGGTGTAGGTACGTGTGTCTCGCTCACTCGTATGGCTACCTCGCTCGAATCTCGCTTAACCGCTCGCCGCACCGTGCACCGCTGGTCGCGCAGTCTCCAGGGAGGTAGCAGTATACGACGACTTTTTGCAGCGATACAATCGTATAAAGGTCGCGATGCTGTCGCTGGGCTTATAACCTCGCACACTACTATCGTGATACAGTCGCGATTCAGCATCGAAATATTCGCGTTCATTCAGACGCGAAGCTCTCCTCCTATATCCGATGTCGCGCGTTAGTAGCAATGGCGAATCAATGCAGCAGGACTGTATCGCAATAGTGGCGCGTTTGTATCGCTTCTGTCGCGCGTTGCAAATGTGACAAAGGGTTACCTACATGTCGCGATGCAGTCACGCGTTCACGAATCGCGCGACTGATCGCTACAAAAAGTCGCCGTATGCTACCTTTCACCCATATCTGTTAACGTCTTGGTTAGTTAGTACCCTATCCTATTCTGGGTTGACTAAGGTCTTTATTTAGATTTTAATTGGACTTTTCGAGTTTAGCTCGCGTCAAAGCAGCGTCAATCTTAAAGTATCTAAGTAATAATTAAGGTATCAAAGTTTATTATAGTGATTTATTACGCGACCGCAGGCTGCCTTGATAACTTTCAGGCCACGTCTGCAGAGTATAATTACTTTCCAGCCCAGCTCGCGATGGTGACCTAGATAACTGGGCTACCTAGAATGTGATGAACACGCTATATTTTATTGTAATTTTTATTGCGAAAGTTTAAATACCCCGTTATACAACGTGGAACTACCGTGTCTTTCTTGAAAATAAAATAGCATGTATAAGTATGGCACAAATCATTCGATGATTGCGTTTACAACGTGATAAATAAGTTATAATACCTATAAAGCATCTGTCACTCACACTCGCATTTTGTCAAAACGTGACGGATGCTTTGTCACTTATTTATCACGTCATAAAAGCAACCATCATGCCCGCTGCAATAGTTAAATGTTTTTAATGATAAGAAAGAGCTGAGTGCGATTCGGACTCGCGCACCGAGTACTTACCTAACTACAACAAATTTACGTTTTTGCCGACTAAGGTATGAGACCCTAAAAAAAGACGCCAAAAATTCAGCCATCACCAAACAGTAAATACAGAGTGGATGCATTTTACTATAATGTTAAAGATGTGTGTGCAAGTAGCCAGGAACGGGGCTGTACGTCACGCCATGGCATGGCTCACCAGCACCCACCAGCGAGCAGTAAATACGGGTTGGGTGCATTTTATTATAATACAGAAGTAATATAACTGTAAGCTAAGTAGCCGGGAATAGGGCTGTACAACGTCACGCCACGGTATAGCGCGGGTCAGCAGCAGCCGCCAGCGAGCAGTGAATGCGGAGTGGGTGCTTTTTATTACAGCATAGAAGTATTATAACTGTGAGCTACAAGTAGCCAGGAATGGGGCTGTACAACGTCACGCCACGGTATGGCGCGGGTCAGCAGCAGCCGCAAGCGAGCAGTGAATGCGGAGTGGGTGCTTTTTATTACAGCATAGAAGTATTATAACTGTGAGCTACAAGTAGCCAGGAATGGGGCTGTACAACGTCACGCCACGGTATGGCGCGGGTCAGCAGCAGCCGCAAGCGAGCAGTGAATGCGGAGTGGGTGCTTTTTATTACAGCATAGAAGTATTATAACTGTGAGCTACAAGTAGCCAGGAATGGGGCTGTACAACGTCACGCCACGGTATGGCGCGGGTCAGCAGCAGCCGCAAACGAGCAGTGAATGCGGGGTGGGTGCTTTTTATTACAGCATAGAAGTATTATAACTGTGAGCTACAAGTAGCCAGGAATGGGGCTGTACAACGTCACGCCACGGTATGGCGCGGGTCAGCAGCAGCCGCAAGCGAGCAGTGAATGCGGAGTGGGTGCTTTTTATTACAGCATAGAAGTATTATAACTGTGAGCTACAAGTTACCAGGAATGGGGCTGTACAACGTCACGCCACGGTATGGCGCGGGTCAGCAGCAGCCGCAAGCGAGCAGTGAATGCGGAGTGGGTACATTTTATTAACGGTCGGTTATGGGTGTAAATCTCGATGCATCCGTAGTATGCGTAAAGACAGTAGCGACATTTACACATTAGAAATCTTTTTTTACGCTTCTTGCGGCACTAGTTTGTTATTTTTAAGCATTAATTTTTCCTGTCACTCCTTCCTTGTCTGATTCATGTTAAAAACATATGAAAAATTAACATTATTTAAAATAAATATTTTAAACACACATGACACAGAGGGCGCTCCAGTAGCGTAGAATTATGGAATCAAAGATTTGGTGTGATTGACGTAGCGATGTGATAGTTCAGTTGGTAGAGCACTACGCCGGAAACGTAGGGTCGCAGGTTCGAGTCCTGCTTACATTGCAGTGGATCACATTCAATTTTTCTTTCATAATTTACCTTTGTGTGAATATTTATAAAAGTAAAAATGTGGTATTTCCACAATAAAACAGAATCGATAAAAGATTCAATTAAAAATATATATATATTTAAAATTTTGTTCAAGACTTTTTTCCATTACCAAACCATCAAACCGGCACAGTAGTTTAGCTGGCAATATTTATAACAGCAGAGCAGCACAAACAAAGTTACCTACTTTCGCATTTTAATAATATTATATTGTATCTAATATCTATGGTACCCAAAAACAGTAAACTCATACACTCATATAATCTAGATAATTCTTAACATTTATCTTATTTATGTAGGTAGGTACCTGGTAGTTAACATTTTTTTACATGACAAAACATCCGGTTTGATTTGGATTGAGATCGAATTATGTAAGATAATCTCCATGGAATATGTAAACGAGTTTTATAAACGGCTGGGTATATTCATGTTCGTTAGTGGATTTCTGATGGGCTCGTACCTATCATAAGTCCGAATTTTTGTTTTCCACCAGTAACGTTTCGCTAAATTTTCATTTGTCTGAAAGCCATTTTATTCCAAAACTAACATTTCAGAATAATTATAGAGTCAGACCGCGGTAACACTTCCAAGCAAATGAGCTGTCAAACCATACAAACTGACTGACTTTGTATGGTTTGACAGTTCATTTGCTTGGAAGAGTTAGCGTGGTCTGACTGTACCTAAAGCAAACCTAACCTAACCTAACCTAATGGGTTCTTTAAAACGA
The DNA here is from genome assembly GCA_905147355.2 of Apotomis turbidana. Lineage (NCBI taxonomy): Eukaryota > Metazoa > Arthropoda > Insecta > Lepidoptera > Tortricidae > Apotomis > Apotomis turbidana. Next base: position 20,588,312 of record LR990281.1, on the reverse strand, counting down.
TGTCACTCACACTCGACATTAATGGGCGTTTTAATTTAAAATTCAAAACTCGATAACGCAATAATGTAAGGATGGGACGTCATAGTTAAATTGTGTATAAGGTAATGTACACAGTGATCTTCGGAACTCCATTACTTGACACCTTCAATCTTAATTCATAATTATAACAATAGAGCTAAACACTTAAGTACTTAATTGTTTTATTTAATGTTACTAAACTGAAGCGGCAGTAAAAAAGTCTGTTAACATCTACTTAAACGGATCTAATCATTTTATTGCATTAACCAATTGGGCATTTTGGTTTCTACGACTAAATCTGAATTAATTCATTAAACGTTCTGTTAAAAGCTATCAATCACTCTAAATTCTTACATGAAATCAGTTTGCCTTCTAAGAATCCGATGCAAGGCAATGATTATGAATAGTTTATTTTTATTAGAGAAAAAACAACATAAAATTAAAAGTATAAAACTAAACCTTAACAAACTTGAATTATGATCTAATTAAACCTAACTTAAACTATCGGGACCTAAACTATATGTACATATATCCCCTATGTCGCTACCAGTTTATTGAATAAAACGTGCAATGAATGGCTTAATTGCGAGTTGTACGGTCAGATTCCTACCTCACTATTTTAGTACTGGCATATATGTCAAATAGCATACCTACTAAAATAGTCAGATACCTTTTATGCTGACTGTACATACTTATAAAAAGTCATTAATAGTTATGCGTGTATGATTGATATGGTTACAATATCTAAAAACAATAATTTATTTATTTGTGTAGTTTTTTTGCTTTTAGTGCTGAGTTTGAATCGAAGAACTGTAATCACGTGGAATCACGAACGTAGCGAGTAGCGCTAACATAGATAATTATTTTTGCACTGTAGTTAATGAAAAATAAATCGATTTAGTGACTTCGAACTAGCTTGTTTCACCTAATTTGTATATAATATCTTAACACACATTGAAGATTCACAGTTTCATTCGTATTAGATTAATAGGGATTAAAATATCGAAGTAGGCGACCCGTGTGCCTTACTGCCTTGCCTGCACTATGGCGCATGAATATTCGCTGCGCGGCAGGCGTGGCGCAATTATCAGCTCTCGTTAACCAATCGTTTTACACCCGTTTATTCAACTTGTACAATGCTCGAGTTTCATTAGATGGTGGGATTAGCTCTAAGTATTTTATCGTAGGTACGATTTACTTGCCTGTGGATTACTAATAGAAGTTACCGATAGGTACAGTAAACGGCGATAAAGAATGCACATCGGCAATCATCGCATTTCCGAATAGAAACGAATGCTAATTTCCATGTACATCAATTATTAGATTAATCGTTCATCAGAATTTGAATTTAGAACTAAGTACTTTATTGTTGTTTTGTTTTGATTTCACGTGAAATATATAGAGCTGTAAAACTCGATGTATGTAATTATATATAGTTATTGCTATAATGTTCTTGTTGGGGAAAAATAATATACATATATATATATTCAGGCCCACATTCCTAAAAGGGGTTGACTGAGCATTAGCAACTGATGTTATACTACTAGGATACTTAAATGTGGGTTTAAAGATCGTCAAAAAGTGTAATTACTTACATTAACATTCTCATGTTTTTTAAATTGGTCGGCTTCAGTTACAAAATATTTATAAACATTGTAGATAATTTCGCGTGACTGGCAAAGTAACGGCTTACCTCTTTTCCCTATAGATGCCATAGTACAAATTTAATTTTGAGTAAGTTTTAGCAACTCTATATATATATTGACTTGGATATGCGACTGCACTCTCTCGCATTTGAACCACGACTGACAAAACAAACGTCATGGTGTGTGCGACACAGATATCGCTATACGAAGTCGAAATTAGCCGATTGCCTCTTTCCAAAGATCGATGTGCAAACTTTATCGCCGTTTACTGTACAGTAAAGAAACTGAAACGCGTACCTTTTCGACCCTTATTCGAGTCAAGAGCCAAAAAGGTACCTAAGTGTTTAAATTTCCTTGATTGTACATAGTTTTTTTCTTTTTAGCTTCCACATCTAATTTCGTCGCGTTTTGCTATAAATAAACGATACATAAATAGTAAAGCATATGACACTTTCCGCCATGAATATAATTTTAATATAATGTCGCGCCATAAACACAACCATCATAGGCTTGCAGGGACGTGGCTGGAGAACTTATTTTATAAACAATTTGGTAGGTACATACCTACCTGCATTATTTCTACCCAACTACGGCAAAGCCAAAAGGATTTAATGACTGGATACAAAGAAGAACATTATTAATTATAAAATTGGTGACTGGAACGCATTCAAAATACATTATCTTACCTACTTCAACTATTTTCAATGACGTGTAAGCAACTCAGTCGCAGCCGCCGAGAATCGACAACGTTTCGATAAATTCCCAATTCAGATAGCCCTTCATGTGGCGTGTATGGCAGGGTGAACAAATTCTTTGACCATCTTTTTCCATTTTTTTTCGAACCAGAATTTTTTGCTCTATTTTACCATAACGAGGCTTGAACTAGCGACCTTGTCTCCCGGAGCGGGAATCTGCCACACGAAGGGATAGTAGATAAGTAATCGAACTCTACATAGATCAGTGAAAAAAATATATACAAATATCTTATAAAATCATTTCTGTGGTCAGTTCCTGCATCGATGCATTTATCCCTTGCCTTGAAATTGGGACGCATTAGGTAAGGTTCATTCAGTTGCGACAAGTGCCCCAGCGGGAAAAACGCACTTACCATATGGAAATAACTAGAAAATATACAGAAGTTATAGGGTAGTTTAGCCGGTTTACGGCCAAGTAAGCAAAATTTTGAGTTCAGGTGGATTTATTTGGCGATATATTTAGCAAACCTTAGTCTAATTATTATTTACGAATCTTAGACATATTGTAGTTTCCTATTTCGTATCACATTTTGCCATGAATAATATACCTAGTTTTATTTTTATAATATAAAATATCAGAAAGTAGCTACTAAGTTGGCTTTCGGCCGCTTGTTTTGGTTTACAGCCGTTTATTTAGCCAGTTCTCGGCCACTGCTATTTATATTTTAAATGACCCTTATTTGAGAAACAATAGGTTTTCATATTAAATAAAACAAAAAGTAAAAATCTATGGAAAATGTAATTAGCTGCAACCTTTTTTTTACTGGATTAATACGGCTGACATCTAAAAATATTTGAGTCGACTTTCGGCCGTCTTATATTTATAGGGACGAAAATGGAACACATACAAATTGTTTTTCGGCCGCATGATAAAGCAGGGCCGAAAAACTAAAATTTGTTTTAGTTTACGGCCGCTTTCTGTCACCGCGGCCGAAAACAAACAATACTCTCCACCAATGCTCGGCCATGTTAACCGCAGTGGCCGTAAACTCGCTTTTAAAAGACTTATTTTCGGCCATTCCTTTATAATTTTTAGTTACCGGCCGAAAACTAAATTAATCGTTTCTATTTTCCAGCCATTATCATTTACCTAGGCCGAAAACTAGTTATTCAAAATGTAGTTCTCGGCCGCCAAAAACAAACAATCATAAACTGATTTAAATCATTTATTTGTTTAAGATACATGCGGCCGGCACCTAAATACATGAAAGAGATTGTATCCAAATTTGTAATTGACATGATGTTTATTAAATAGATTTTAATTTAATAGCGATTTTGATAATTTGATTTTACGAAATGCAATCTAGTCATCCGGCCATCACATTTGAAAGGATTTTGTTACATAGGTATTTTATACATTTGAATATAAATGACATTATTTCAACTCTTCTAGAGCGTATAGAAGTCAAAGCAATGTTTCTAAAACCAAATAATCAACATTTTAACTTATCTTGAAGAAAATGGCGCGCACTATTTTTTTCACTAATTTTGACACACACTCACACTGACTAAATTGCGTTGGCGTACTGGCGAGCCAATTGAAACGTTATTAATCGAAAACATTTAGGAGGCGTCAGGGTTAAGCGAATTTGAATGACAACAGTATTTTTTGAATGAGTGAGGTAAAATTTTCTTGTTATTGTAGTTTTACTGCGTAGAGGCCGAAAACCAGAGGGGCCGGGAAACAGGCTAAACTACCCTATTAGTAACGCCATCTTAACAACCACGCAACTATAGTTAGTTGGCAATAGTAAAATGGCGTTAGTCGTAGTATAACATTGCGGGATAAACGCAAATACCATGTGGAAATATCTAAAAATACATAAGTTATATAAGTAACGCCATCTTAACAACCACTGTAACCATAGTTAGTTGGCAATAGTAAAATGGCGTTAGTAGTATAACATAGCGGGACAAACACATTTACCATATACGATTAATTTTCTACTCTGCACCCACTTGAAGCATCTCTGTTTGGCCCTATGGTTGACTGGTAGAGAATGCTATTAGGCATTAAGTTCGCCATTTGTACTGACTTTTGTTTTGTGCAATAAAGTTTAAATAAAATAAATAAATAAATATCTAAAAATACAGAAGTTATATAAGTAACGGCATCTTAACCACCACGCAACTATAGTTAGGTGGCAATAGTAAAATGGCGTTAGTCGTATAACTTGCGGGATAAACGCAAATACCATGTGGAAATATCTACAAATACATAAGTTATATAAGTAACGCCATCTTAACAACCACGCAACTATAGTTAGTTGGCAATAGTAAAATGGCGTTAGTCGTATAACATTGCGGGATAAACGCAAATACCATGTGGAAATATCTAAAAATACATAAGTTATATAAGTAACGCCATCTTAACAACCACTGTAACCATAGTTAGTTGGCAATAGTAAAATGGCGTTAGTAGTATAACATAGCGGGACAAACACATTTACCATATACGATTAATTTTCTACTCTGCACCCACTTGAAGCATCTCTGTTTGGCCCTATGGTTGACTGGTAGAGAATGCCATTAGGCATTAAGTTCGCCATTTGTACTGACTTTTGTTTTGTGCAATAAAGTTTAAATAAAATAAATAAATAAATATCTAAAAATACAGAAGTTATATAAGTAACGGCATCTTAACCACCACGCAACTATAGTTAGGTGGCAATAGTAAAATGGCGTTAGTCGTATAACTTGCGGGATAAACGCAAATACCATGTGGAAATATCTACAAATACATAAGTTATATAAGTAACGCCATCTTAACAACCACGCAACTATAGTTAGTTGGCAATAGTAAAATGGCGTTAGTCGTATAACATTGCGGGATAAACGCAAATACCATGTGGAAATATCTAAAAATACATAAGTTATATAAGTAACGCCATCTTAACAACCACTGTAACCATAGTTAGTTGGCAATAGTAAAATGGCGTTAGTAGTATAACATAGCGGGACAAACACATTTACCATATACGATTAATTTTCTACTCTGCACCCACTTGAAGCATCTCTGTTTGGCCCTATGGTTGACTGGTAGAGAATGCTATTAGGCATTAAGTTCGCCATTTGTACTGACTTTTGTTTTGTGCAATAAAGTTTAAATAAAATAAATAAATAAATATCTAAAAATACAGAAGTTATATAAGTAACGGCATCTTAACCACCACGCAACTATAGTTAGGTGGCAATAGTAAAATGGCGTTAGTCCTATAACTTGCGGGATAAACGCAAATACCATGTGGAAATATCTACAAATACATAAGTTATATAAGTAACGCCATCTTAACAACCACGCAACTATAGTTAGTTGGCAATAGTAAAATGGCGTTAGTCGTATAACATTGCGGGATAAACGCAAATACCATGTGGAAATATCTAAAAATACATAAGTTATATAAGTAACGCCATCTTAACAACCACTGTAACCATAGTTAGTTGGCAATAGTAAAATGGCGTTAGTAGTATAACATAGCGGGACAAACACATTTACCATATACGATTAATTTTCTACTCTGCACCCACTTGAAGCATCTCTGTTTGGCCCTATGGTTGACTGGTAGAGAATGCCATTAGGCATTAAGTTCGCCATTTGTACTGACTTTTGTTTTGTGCAATAAAGTTTAAATAAAATAAATAAATAAATATCTAAAAATACAGAAGTTATATTAGTAACGGCATCTTAACCACCACGCAACTATAGTTAGGTGGCAATAGTAAAATGGCGTTAGTCGTATAACTTGCGGGATAAACGCAAAAGTGGAAATATCTACAAATACATAAGTTATATAAGTAACAACTATAGTTAGTTGGCAATAGTAAAATGGCGTTAGTCGTATAACATTGCGGGATAAAGGAAAACCATGTGGTAATATCCAAAAATACAGAAGTTATATAAGTAACGCCATCTTAACAAACACGCAACTATAGTTAGTTGGCAATAGCAAACAATAGTAAAATGGCGTTAGTAGTATTACCCTCTGAACAAAGGTCGCACAATGAAGAGTCAGAGTAGACGACACGTAGACACCTTTGCTCAATAGACACTAATGTCACTCTAAATCAATAAAAAACTACACACACAACTCAAATCTCTCTTAGTTCCTTTTGGTCAGTTTGTGCACTGAACCTTTGATATTGGAACGTAAAGTACGTAGGTATCTATATCTGTCTTCAACCCTCAATAGCCCTCTGAACAAGGTCGCGCATTGAGAGTCAGTCACAGCTCGTCGACCCGAAAACGTCTCTCGCCCTAGACAATATTTTGTTAAAGATCTGTATAACAAAATCTTTCGTTTCTATTATCATTATTAGAGAGCGGATTTCAAGTAGCAATCTCAATATTAATATGGATATGACTACTTAGTGCAATTTTTTAAATACCTGCCATGTTGTTTATATAGGTTCTTAACAGTCTATTATTATTACACCGCACACCGCAAGCAAATAAATAATTAGATTAAATGAATGTTATTTTTGCAACAAACTACATTTAAAGAAAAATATTTTATTTAAATAAAGGAGTTTTTATACAACTCAAAGATAGTAGTTCCTATATATTACGTACCTACATGATAGTTCATTTCAACAATGTCATTAATATTATGGATTTCTTGTTTTAGATGGCAATTTGCAAACAATGTTTTTTTGAACTAGAATTGCCAAGAGATTTAAGTATAAAACTGTTTTATGCAATCGTTACCATCGTGGACAGTAAACATAACGGATGAAAATTTATTTTTCGACGGTGTATGCTTAAAATGCACTGTAAATGAGTATCATTATTACTTAGACTTCGTTTGTGAGGAAGCACTAATAAACTAACTCAAAATTAATGAATTGTTCTGTAAGCATTGTGGAAGCGAATTATTTTATTTTTACATTTCTTAAAAAAAAATCTAATATTTTTTTTTACTGTGCATTGTGCACAAAAAAATATTAAAGAGGAAGAACTTAAAGAAATAAACTATTACAAAAATTAACAAACGGTGTTTTTATTTATTATCATCATAATTTTTGCCCAGTAATTTACAAAAGCTTCCAAAATCATTTTTACTTTTTTGTTCTAATAAGTTACATTATTTTTGTATGTAGAAAAAATAATAAATTATACCACTCATATCCATATTAATATTGAGATCGCTACTTCAAATCCACTCTCTAATCATTATACGTACTCGTATTCTATTTACATACGCCGGGTTATGTAAATTAACTGTTAGCTTAAAAAATCTATGTCTTATTTCTCTGTCTGTCTGTAGCATGTCTGTAGGTAACCGTCAATACTCGCGACCACTCAAATGTCCGAATGAAGAGTCGGTCAGATCCGTCGAGGCTCAACCCTTGAGACAAGATAGTTTAGCTATTGTAGGCAGATGGTAGGTTTCTACTTTCAAATATAGGAAGTGTTTTAGAACGTAAAGTGAGTTGCTAGTCCAGCAGAACGCACTATTCCACAGCGTCGTTCAAACCGTGATAAGACTGATAAGTATACAATAGATATGTGTAAAAAGACTTGAACTTTAATCCAGGGAGTTCAGATAGATTCAGACCGTACGTTGCTCGAGGTCACGCAACGTCCGCGCGGCGGCGCCGTGTCACCGGCGCGTCGACCCGCGTCTTCTTACGTAGCTACAGATCATGTAGATAACGCATCGGGAATTCCAGGGGATCTTTTCGACATATAACATGATATATGTACACTTGTACATAATATCAGAGATCTCGCTACTAAATATATGCATACCTACTTTAATAATCTACTCTAATCGAAGTATACTTAAGCGTTTTGATATTTTCTTTGTCATTGAGATGAATGTTACCTATTACTTACTTTATTTTGATAAACATAAAATTTCAACAGCGAGTCGTAGCTAAAGTGCAAACGACTCAATAAATTTAATCTAATTCTGAACTATCAAGCCATAGCACATGTAAAATATCATCTTGACACGTCAAATGTAACACTAACACAAGTAGTAAAAAATATACCTATGTCCGTGAATTTTTACATGGCACATAAAGCCAAGGTTTTGTTAATTTGAGTGAATTAGGGCACAACGAAGTATATTTAATAAGTATTAAGTATGCTTAATTTTTATTACCTACTTTACAAGTTATTTTATTCACAACTAGCTAGCCATAAACCCCTAGTATCACCTATGACATACCATAATCTAGGCGAATCGGAAGATGTCGGCTGGCTCACTGAAGGGGAAATGACAACTTATAAGTAGACATGGGCAGGGTCACAGGGTCAGTTATATCTAACTTCACATATACCAAGTAGGTAACAAGGTTATCACTAAAATTAACGCCAGCGCCATAAATTTTCTGATAAGTTTGGTGCAAATTTTGATTACTATTAGGTATTCTTGAAAAGCAGTTAATTAATGATTCATCAAAAGTATGTTCTAAAATTCTTATTCATTGCTGCTCTTCCGGAATATAGCAAATAGTTTTCATAGTTAAGAATCAAGTCGCCTTTCAATAACTATTCCATATTTGGAATATTATCCCTTGAAAACACAAGTCACATTTTTGACAACTGCATGATATAATCTTCATTTCCAAATATCCCCGAATCAAACACCCTTAAATTACTGTTGTTCAAAACTAAAATAATTCACTAAAGAATAGGTCTTTGTATCATTTCTAATAAGTTTTTTTACTATAGTTATCATTATCACATTAAGCTAATTATATTGAGCGGGGTGAACAGCCGGACGGGTTCACTTTGACGGCGCGAACTTCGAACCCCGAACCCGAAGGGTACGACGCGACCTTTCAGGATTACAATAAAGGCCTTAGCATGCAGGTCACATCAATTATATATTAGAGGATAATATTGTTATAAAAAGCCGTTTCTTATAAATGGATTAACAATAAATAAATAAAAAGAACCGAGACTTATTAATTTAATAGTGAATCTATCGCGACAAGTGCGGATCATCAACATTTTTTTTAAAGGCGAAATATATTTTCAGCTAATTTTATTGCGAACTGTCAAATTTTTGAGTAAAAAAATCATTTTGGACAAAAACCATGGTAAATAAAAATAATTGACCAGCAATTTGTAAATCCTTCCAGCAAGCACTATAAAAAAAATTCTCTTCTAAAAATATTACCAAGCCATGTTTAGCACATATTAATATTTTAGACTTAGACTACCTATATTTATAAGAAATCGTAAACCCTCAATCAAAGAGCAATTAGGTAGCTCTCATTCCGTTCTCGCCTCGTGATGCGCGTTAAACCCCGCTATTCAAAATACTTACGGAATATACCTACATAGACGTGTCTGTACGTAGTGTACGTTAGTTATTGTGGCATCAATGTGATCGGACAAATCGGAATTAGGAATTTGTCAATACACCGCATTATGTCGCATGCCAACACTAACGTTGTACCACTTGTACCTACCGGAAAATGCGAAAACACTGAGGAATATAAGTATGAGTATAAATGTGTGCGTACTTGATATAACAATTTAACACGCCACTTTAGGCGCTTTACGCAAACAAAACTAAACCACAGCATGACGTGTTGTGATAACGGCCAGCTGTTATCGGTTATCGTTCTACGTCATATTTGGCCTATTTCAACTGATATATGCTGAGATTTTCGCAATATTTTCATATCCTATTTTTTAATTTATGCGTAAGTACACAAATTCGAATAAATCATAAGTAAAGAGAATAACAAGAAGTTTTTCGTATGATGACAAAATTCCTCGTACTTCGGCACCGAATGGTTACAAAGATTAACATATACCTATACGAGCTAACATATACCTATAACGTTGCCGAAGGCAGTAACAGGGTAGGTATTTTTTTAAGACTATTAAATTAAAATTAATTTGGTAAGATAAAATTAAAGAGAGATATGCAGTTTGTAGGTCCTTGAAGCAAGGATTATCGAGAAAAAAAGGGTTATCTTATAATAATTTCATTAAAACTTTCGAGAGACATATTTAATTATTGTATTAAGCGGTTTACACTCACGTGAAATTGTCAGGAACGGCCCGACATGTTTCGAACTCGTATGGAGCCCTTCATCAGGGACGGCTGCCCGTACACCTGGTTATCTTATAAATTTACGAAACATGTAATGTCTCATTTTTTCAATGTGGGTACACACCACAATTTTTATATAACTCCTTTTTCAATGTTTCTTTAAGCTTTGATCTTAGTATCAATGTTTTAAATTAAAAAAAAAAAATGTTCAAAAATTAGACATTACATGTTTCATAAATGTATAAAATAACAGCGCCCTCTCTCGCTTGCTCGTTCACTGCTGTGAAGTGGTGCGGTAACACGTAAATATTAACGTATTAAACCTGTAATACGTTAAAACCTTTCAAATAAACAATGCAAAGATCGACACAAAAAGTATGAAGAAGAATTCGACAGGTCATTGGAGTCAGGGTAGCGAAGTGGTTAATGCGCTGGACCGGCAATCCAGAGGTACCGGGTTCGATTCCAGGTCTCTTCCACCAGGTAACTCCTTTTTCAATTTTTCTTTAACATTTGATCTTTGTATCAATGGTTTAAATAAAAAGAGTTATCTACAAAAACTTTACATACCTAACCCTATTTCCCGGTAGTTCAATTAAATATCTCGCCATGAAATAAATTTCACACTGTCAACATTAAAGTTTTTAATATTATTTAAATCCGAGTACAGAAGTTCGAAAAAAATCAGAGCTTCTAGCCGCTAGAAATTCCATGAAGCCGCCATATAGCCGCTTGCTATAGGACTGCTGCAAATCAATCTGAACAGTCTTTCACGCGCCATGCTGTGTTCATGGCGCCACAGGTACTTAATGTACATGGACGCCCGTGGTTCCCAATCGTCCCAATCTAATCCATCCGTCGCAAATTTGGAAATAAACGGATAAATACCTAGGTATATCGGTTATATATCCAATATCTATTGAGTTACACATGGCCACTAATTTATTTATGAGTCGTTATGATGTTCATCACCTTCCTTGGAGCTCTGATGCCTACGTCTTTCCATTGCTCTGTCAGTGACTTTGAGCGTCTTTATGAGGCATGGGCCTCATAAAGACTATGCTGCTATGTTGCTATGGAGCAACAGCCCAACGTATTAGTGCCATATGTCGTGGCAACACGCATGTTTCTTAGTCTATTATATATTTCTTTTTATATTACATAACGCATAATGTAAAACTTAGAAGCAAACCAGAATTCATCTATTACAATAATTATAATTAAGCCTAACTTAAATCTTAAAAATTCTTTGTAAATTATTCATTCCTCAGACTCTTCTTACTAGGCACACCTAATGAAACATTTTGCTAAAAAAATAAAGTACCATGAATCACTCTAAGCAATTTTATTCCATCTCGAAATTTTGACTATGACAATTGAAATTGCAGCGTTATCGAGCAATTTCAGAGCAGAATGATAAGATAAGGCACGTTACTGTCAACGAAAGCTCGTTTGGGCGTGATTCAGCCCATAGGCGTGGTCGGAGTTATGTTGACGTAACATTCTCAGATCAGTACACTTGACCTGAAACAGGTAATTTCCGTCTTATCATCATCATCATCACTTTTGCTTAATTCAAAGTTTCTAATGTCATGACTGTCATGAGGCATGAGCCCGACTGAGGACTTCTTCGCCATAATTATTATGATGTTCCATTCGAAGTAATCGTTAAGATGTTTTTTTTTTAATCATATATATAAACATACCTACTCTATTATGACGTAACATAATTACTGTGAGATTATTAAAAATACATATATATTTTAAGAGGCCTTATTCCTTTTAAAATGCTGATTGTTTTAGACATTTTTCTCTATGATCAAACATGTTGCTTAACATATAATGGATGTTACTACCTAGAACAGGGCTATTGGGATTTATTGGTAAGTATATATCTTTTTCATTGATAATTTTTGTTTCAAAAACTACTCGAAAATGACAAAATTCACGCGGAAAATTAGATTTTTCTACTTTTTTCGACTGCACGCAATAAAAGCATGAAATAGCTACGTTACTACCTATAACTCGGGGAAAAGTGTTATTCGCTTCAAAAAGTTTCTTGAAGTTATCAATATATATGTCATAATATGAAAAAAAAAAAAAAAGGTATAAGGCCTCTTAAGATTATACCTAATATTCTCTGCAGCTGGTTTTACATTATGTAGATTTTTTTTTCAGATTACAATAAATAATTATGTACACAAATAATGCAAGCAATACTAAATAATGCATTGGAGGGTTCAGCTTTGGCCCTTTGACCTATAAAAAAATATATAAATATCGGACAAATACAGCTCAAGGCTTGTGTTATGGATACTAGAGGACGATATACGTACTTATATACATAAATATATACTTAAATACATTAGTAAGGGGAGGGTTGAGACCACAAATATTATTATGATTGTGATCCTAATCAACTAATAAGAGCAAATTAACTTTGATAACAGATTAGGAACCATTGAAAACTTCAATTAAAAAAAAGTGGGAAATGCCGGCATGTGCTTTTACGATGGCCACCATATCCATGTTTACGGTATAAAATTCTGTATTCTTCTGAGAACCGTATACACACTTCGTGGACGCATTGACAGCAAGAATTGCAGTGGCTCATATCTTTCACTCTGTCTTTTTGACTTGACAGAGAAAGCGGTACAGTACCATGACTTCTGAGGGAAAAATGTGAATGGGGCCACCCATTTTCTTTTCTCTTTTTTGGGAGATCTTGATTTTTCCTTTCCTTGGTATTGCTGGAGAGAAGAGTGCTGGAGGAGGTTGAAATTTCAATTTGTCAATCAGGTAAGGATGTAGGTACATCGGTTGAAGAGGTGTGCCTGCATTACTATATCGTCGGCCGTAGGTTCAATTGGGGTAAGGGACAAAATACGCAAAATGAGTTGAATATACAGTTTTGTTCAGAATTTTCCGCTCTATCGAATGGTGTATATAAAAAAAATCTAGCTCGAAAAAAGTGTTCCTTACACTACTGATTTTTATGGGTTCAAAATCAAATCTGATCCACAAAAACCATGTAGGTATCTGTTTTTTATTTTAATAAAGCAACATCAAACAGGGTAACTACTGCCACCAATCCACTTTGAATAAGGTAAAGGTCTTTCCAATCAAGGAATTACCTTTACATGACTTATTTTTGAAGACAATCTTATGAAACTGGCTTTTACACTAATGATTTTTTTTGGCTCATGAATAAATAACACCCATACCTTAAAATTATTGCACAAGCTTTGAAAAAAATGCTCCTTACCCCAATTTGCCATCTTATATTTTTAACAGTGTGAACCTTACACCAATTTGGTTAAGACGATATTTAGGTTTGATCCTATTTATATTTAGATTCCGTGACCGTTACGCTAATTTTCTCGTGAGAATCAATGAATACTTATCCCTGTTACCTTTATATACAAACACATTTAACTTCTTATTATTTTAATCCATTGTCAATAAAGAAAGTGTTATGTTGCAATAAAAAACACCTTCATCAGTTTTATAACCTTTATCTGTGTAGACTGGATGTTAATTTTTGGCTTTAGTAAATCATTGAAACTACTAGCGTAGTTTGACTATAACCTTTATCTGTGTAGACTGGATGTTAATTTTTGGCTTGACTAAATCATTGAAACTAGGTACTAGAGTAGTTTGACTTATTTACATGCAAACTTTCACGATAAATGAAGGTATTCAAATAAATTTGGTAAGAAAATTTCAAATTTAGTCATTAATCCACCGAGAAATGTAAGTGTCTATTTATGTTATTAGGTATAATTCGTCAGTTCGGCGTCTCTGAACGACAGTAAATACTGAACTCTTTGTCGACAGCTAGTGATTGTTATTCTACCCGTGAAGTGTTTTGTTAAGCGGATAGTTTAAAGAAGTGGGTTAAGATTGTCGAAAAAAAACAAAAAGCAATGGAATACTGGAGGAGGGTTTAACACTTATTAAAAGTTTTTAATTAACTTTACACATTGTATGTTTAAAGATATCTTAAGGAAGATTAGATTGATTTTCCGAGGACTAGCTGAGTTGAAATTAGGTATATGAGGTCGACATGGGTAAAACTTTATAGATAACGATAAGGTAATCCTACTGAATTTGGGCTTCTTAAAATCGTCTCGGTACTTGATGAATAGCAAAGGAAAATTTTCACTGTCAAGTAAAAGGCATTCCTAAGTATGACACACTTTAATAGTCATTATCTGAAATTCCGCTACCGATAAGTGTTGAAAAATCAAAGGATCTAACTAGAGCTCTTGCTATTCATTGACTGACATTGATGTTGATATTGATTATATTTCATAGCTAAAAAAAAGAACTTTTCATTTCATTGATGTTTTTCAAGTATATTACTCATATGGTGATTTTATTATACAGCCTCATTTGACTCCTTAGGTAACAAGTTTTAAGTTCGACAAGTAGTATAATTTATTAAATACCGTTATAAAGAATAGAATAAGTCGTTTCGTTTTATTTATGCATGTCGTTCACAAAGGTACAAGTTGTATTCTTTCGTTTATGCACGTCGTTCATAAGGATAAAATTGGTGCAAATAAATTGAGTTATGTCTTTAAATACTTGCAAACAGAAGCTATAACTATAGAACAGAACCTATAAAAAACATATTTATAGGGTCAACGCATTAGTTCTTTATTTATAAAATGAAAGCCTAACACTATAACTTGTATAAACATTCTTAAGAAGTTCAAGTTGTAAATTATCTACTATTGAAAAATAGTTTTTTGTCTCATCTGAAAAGTGCCGTTTATGAGTTATCCCTTATTAACTGGAGGCACTGAATTGTGAGCAACTACTATGTTATCTAACAGGACTCCTAAAAAAGTACAAATGTAAAATGATTATTTCTGAATTGTATTCAATTCTGTAACTTTTATCGTTCAACACAAGCCCTAAACTTTTAATAATTTTGCTGTATAAATTAAATTGATTGTTTATTTCAGTATTCGATCATAGAGGCTGAGAAATAATTAATGTGATTATAATAAAAAAAAAATCATAAATAAAAACGTGGGTTATTCCACTCGATAGAAACGTTACGTGTAACGATACAAATATTGCATGTAACGGACACACAAAAATATCTCACACAGTTTCAATACATTTATATACCTCTTACATTAATGTTTTAAAGGTTTCCGGTGTTAAGATACGCCTTACGTCAAAGGTATGTACTTATTTATTTTTACAACCAACCCTTTACGCTATTTTTTCTTTCACACATAATCTCAACTAGTCCCTTACGCCATTTCTTCATCAATATAGTGGATACAATGAATAGGTAAATTCAAGGTAAGGGACGAGACTACAGAATACTCTGTCTGTAAGGGACATCAGCAGTGAAATAAGTTGGTGTAAGGGACATGTCATTTTCTATAATATCTAAATTATTAAAACGAGCACTACATAGATAGACAGAACACTAAAATACAAGATTATGTGTGAAATCAGGCCCAAAAAAGGTTCACTACAAAAAAAGTTATGAAAGATTTAGTTAAAAAAAAAACTTTGTCAGCCTCTCCTGAAAAATCGTATTTTGTCCCTTACCCCAATTGAACCTACGGTCGACGATATAGTCTAACTTAAAATATAAGCTCAATGTTAGATTGATCAAGACTGTACCTACCGTCTAAGTATAGGTACTTCTTAAATAAATTGGTAGTTTAACCGCGAGCATAAGCCTTTTTTAAACGCATGAGCGTTGACTAAGTTATCAAGTCTAATAAAACTTCATCTTCCAACCCTTGTTACGTGTCGTGCTAATCGGTTCTTCTTCGGCTCGTCTAGATTAGATATCAAATCTTTTCAAAGACCAATTTATTTGATGGCTATTAGTTAGTGAGCAGGCGCCAAAATCAACTTATTTTCACCCGACTTCAAAAAAGAGGAGGTTCTCAATTTGGTTTTATTATTACTTTATGCAATGTTACCCAGAAATGCGTCGGAAAATAGACGGACAACCTCTTCCTCTGGTTCGTTTTGGCAGAAGTATCTACTGCATATAACTAACTATGTGCCCTCAGGCCCACAGATTTAGATTTCATATGTATTTACTACATATATAAACTACCTTATTGTAGTGACTAAATTTTGTACTAAAATAGCTTACATAATAATATTTACATTATATTTTTAATATATCTTAATAGGTATAATTAACAACCAATCGTCTGCTTTTTTAAGCATGAGTACTTCAAACCCGCTTTAGGGAATGTCTCCGCGAATTATCTGCTTGTAGAAGACTGCTAGTAGTAACCGGTGGCTCTAGAATGTAAGCAAAATTTATTAAATATAAAATGTGCAGTTCTAACGATAGTAGCCGTAAAGGCCTGAAAATGTAAGGCAAGGATTTTAAAAATACTTTTGTATAATTGATTGCTATCAGCAGATTAAGGCGATTGCTCCTTCCGCTTCATACTGCAGCGGTCCACGCATAGGTAGGAAGACTTACTTATGGGAGCCACAACCAGAATACAATAACAATAGTGTTTGATTTAAATTAAGATCTTAGCTTTTAAAGCTTTCTGCTTTGCCAATTGCAAATTACAATGTGATAAAAGTACCCAAAAACCGATTTAAATCATTCAGCATCCCAAAAGCTTAATGTCATAGCGTTGACAGACGTCGCGGGGGCGGGGGGATACGCGGCGCGGGGGGGATTCGCGAAGAGGCTTCCGCGGGCGGGGTCAGCGACCTCCCCCTCCCCCCCGGCCCGGCGCGGGCGCGCCAATGTCAGGGCCGGTGCAACCGCGGTCAGCTGACGTCTGGCGACGCGCGGGGGGCGAGTCGGCGGGCTGAAGCTGCAGTCGAGCCTCGGCCTCCGCCCCGAGCGCACGCAACGCGCGCTCCCGATACACATTACCCTGCCATCAGACTGTAAGAGCGTCCCCGCGTGCTACCCAGGCGCCAGGGCTGTACTATCGAGTCAGGTACCTGAAGTAGCGCGCGGAGCCTCTCTGACAAACCCCATGGAAATTTCTGAATATTTGGAAGCCACCGCCGCACGCCCATTGTACTTCATCAGGTGCTCTGGTGATGAACGTTCCAGGCGCTTGTTGGAGTACACTTACCGTGTCGGCGGTTCTCGGCTAGTGCAGAACACGTGTCAGTGCACCACGTGGAGCAGGTGAGTGAACAAAGGCGATGAATCATCGGTTGATGACTGCCCACCCCGTCCCTGCCACACCCTCCTAAATTCGCACACATGCAAGTCATCGAACTCCCGAATCTGCACTAAAGCAGCCCAAACTGGTTATTTCGTATTTTCGACCGGCCGCCGGCGTTTTCCTGTGCCATTCTTGTGCCAGTCTGTGAACTCATTATTCTAGTGAGATTCTTGTTAGGAGCGGGTATTGAGTCCATTAAAAAGACATTACTCGGTGTTCGGCTGTCATAAAATCGTCTAGACAAAGAATTAAGAACAAAGCGTAGAAACCCGTGTGTCACTGTCCCCAATAAGAGGACATTTGCTTCGTGTTACGCGCTCTATTAGATTTACCCTTTGGTAGGCAAATTTCGCGTGACGTCAGTCACATATTGCCATTTTTCAAGCGCATCCAAGGTGATTTCAAAACGCTTTCGAGGGCGACGCCGTTCTCGGCTACAGATTTAATTCTAGACTTTATACCGGGTAGATAAGGTTTCATTTACCTCTGCTTATCTTTGAAGTATATCTTTGTCGAGGCAAGCACCTAATAATGCAAACAGCCAATAAAAATACAAGTCTCGGGTGGATGATTCACCGGAATGTGTCTTAATTGTTACAGCGAAGGTAACGAAGCGTTAGCTTGAATTCAATTTACGATATGCTTCTAAAAGCTATTTATATGCCAATAAAAATAGCAGTTATTTCTTTCTGCGTCTAATACCAGCAACAGTTATTTTAATCATAAAATCCAATAGGAACCATAAGTATAAAATAGAAGTCTACCTAAACATATACGGTATACCTGAACGCCTACCATATCAAAACCCTTATTCAGAGTTAATATTGAAAGGTATAAAGAACCTGATCCTCAGGCCGATTTTGAGCTTAGCACGCGTCCTGACGCAAAGATACTCTACAGCTCTACCATTTTCGCGACCGGCCTCCTACCACGTGCTTCGATTGGCTACATTAGAAGTTCCCTAATTTCTATTTAGATTGCCATTTAAGACGGCATGGCAACAACAAGCGCATGATGTACAGCGTGTTCCGTTGGATATAGATGGAATTAGTCTACATAATGTTGTGTTTAAATAAAAAAGGAATGGCGTATGTGTGGCAAATCAATTTATGGATGACCGTTCTCAATACCGCGTTTTACTCACAAATGAGACAACGATCCGTTTCAACCAAAACATTGTTATAAATTTAAAACAGTTACTCTTGGATATATGATGAGTAAGAAAATATTGCCATATTGCCTTTGTTTATTTAACGTTATTGAGGCAAGCCCTTGTTATATTAAAGAAGACTGGGTTAATTTGAAAATGGTTTATAGAAAAAGATATCATATCGAATTTAAAACTCAAACAATAAAATTGTTCTCAGATAAACGATGTAAAAAAACAACAGTGTACAGGTACAATAGTTGAGACGTAATTTACTAGCATTTTTTTTGTAATATTGAAAATATCACTTAATATTCACTGCGATATAAATTGCTTGTAAAGTCAGCTGTAGAGAAAATTAACCGCCCTGGCATAAGTGACATACATATATATGTCTGTGCGCATTAATACCGCTCACTTTGGCCAACTACCTACGTATATACCTATAATGAGTAATAATGCCTGTATTGGACAAGAGGTAATTGGCGAACTAAAACCGGTGTTCGATTTAAAGACATTGCATTCTTATAAGAGCATATAGCTGCTCTATGCACATTGAGCCTTACATGCCGCGTGGCCTTTCCTATATTCCTTAAAACAATCCATGATTGTTCAATGTCGTGAAATATTCTTGATAACATTATCATATACCCAGACCGACAAAAATCTCTTAGTAAATTCGGTTGAAGGCATGAACCTAATTAATGAAATATGTTGTGATATTTATTTCTTACAATAATAGCAACTTATCTGTGAAAGTTTAGTTTATTTCACAATAAAAACATCACAAGAAACTATAACTAGAAAATTTCTATTCTAAAAATATATACAAGTATTATAAAAACTAACATAACACTAATCTAACCTAAAAGACCCCGCCCTGCATTATACGTAGGTATAACTATCTCTAAATTAAAACGTATGGATTAGATTCTCTTTGGCGTCTTTTTTTTATGGTTCCATACCTCAGTTGGCAAAAACCAAACCTTATTTCGTCGCTTTGTGTCTGTCCGTCTGAACCCCCCTTTTCTCGGTAAAGCGGGGAGGTATCAAGCTGAAATTAATATCTTACTTAATAGATACCTAACCTGCCCGACTAACACAATTTAAGTATTAAAGATCTAATTAATTTTTTGTTTGGATTACTTTCGATATAATCTTAGAAAACTAAGATTAGAATTTAAGATTCAAAATGTATGCCTTTAAAATAAATAAACAAAAGCCGTGATAAAATCAAACTTTGAAGTTGACGCAATGTTTAATGCTGCATTTTGTTGACGCTGGCAAAGGGAATCAAAACCTATAGGATACTTCCCGTTGACCTTAAATAGTGAAATTTAGCTAGATTCATAATCATTTAGCACAAGTAAATAAATATGTCCAACGGCAAAATTAAGCTTGTTTGTCAGTACAATTTGTCTTTTAGTTCTTAAGTAGATCAATATTGTTAATATTCAGTGTTTTCGTAGTTTATACGGAACCCTCGGTGCTCGAGTCCAACTCGCACTTGACTGGCTTTTTTATTAGCTATATTACAATATCGCTGATATTCAAGCCCACACAAAGGGAACATTCAGTTTTTCAGAGATGTACATATTATATTTATTCCCGATAGTACTAGATATTTGGATTCTGAATCTACGATTAGTTAGTTTATTTTTAAGAATTAGTTAGTAAGGAAATTTAAAAAGTAGTCGTGTCATTGACTTAATTAATTTGCCTTACTAATTCGATATTGACCAAAGTAACGTTGTATATCTTCGGAATGTAACCCAATGTCACATCGAGGCTTTAAAAAATGATATTTAAAAAACTATACGACGCATAGATTAACTAATTGTAAATTTGAAATTCAAGTAACGTATACTATCGGAAAAAAAAACTATAATAATACTGACCTTAGTAGACTTAACGTTCGGAAACATTTAAATTTAAGTTAGGTAACGAGTTAACTAACGTCATTCATATATGCTACATAAATACGCGAAGTCATATTCAATATTATCGACCATACATTTCTTCAATGATTTTGGGGGTAGCAAGCTTATATTTCATATATAATACATTATATGTACTTAGAAGAAGAAGAAAGTACATATATATGAAATAAACAAGGTAGAACCATATAATTGAATATAACGAACATGCCTTTGGCCATATTAAATCATGATGATAAAATATACATGTACCTACTTAATATACTATACGAGTAGTAAGAGATATAAGCAAAGGACCTACTTTGACATTTGAGCTTGTAAATATTTACTTAGGTATCGTTTTGCTCCGACGCAGGGGGAATTCAAAGTACTTACATAATTATTTATAGAGTCAAGTATGTAGATGTATAGTGTAATCAAATTAAATGAACGTGTTTCGAGCCTACGATAATAGTAATATATTTTTTTTGTGACGAAGCAAGATTGATTAATTTGTGTATAATAAGTAAATTGATATTTATGAATACATTATAAATAATTTGAATTTTACTAATACATCATATATATCTATATTTTGGTAAATTATATTATTGTTTAATTAATTTTGAATCTAGGTACCTGCACCAGTATGTTTGTAGTAGGTATGGGACTTTACAATTTGATACACCAATTTAATTTACAGCGCAAGACTAAAGCGTGAAGTTTACCGACGAATTCTTACAAAAATACTGTTTTCTTATACTAAATGTTTATAGTATGCGGATTAATTTAAATTCAGTCTTTCTGGCTATTTTATATTTATATCTTTTTATGTTGAGTGATGAGTGAAGCCAAGTAATCCTCTAAAGCAAACATTTCCTTACAACATAAACAGGCATACACAGGCTTTAATAAACTATGACTCTTTATACTCTCGCGGTTTGTACACATAATTAACACAAATTATAACGGGTCTAACGCGATATCTTATTTACCTTCATAAACTAACGTTTCGGCGGGGTTGCACACGCCGTGGTCTCAGATTTAGGTACTGGTGAAACAGCGAGTTGTTGCTGGAGCTGTCGGCCAAATGTAAGCACTACCCGACGAAATTATCTAATCAAATGGATAGGGATGGGTAGGGAGATAATTTAATAAACTAGTGAGAGCGCATCGTTCATTAGCGTAGGTACCTCTAACCTCTACTCAAAAATGCCTTAGAGCATGACTACTTAGGAATATTGAACAGAACCAAAGCTAAAATTGGAACACCTATTACAGAGTTACATTTCGAATCCAAACTGAAATTTTATCCGCAAAACTTTCCTCTATTGCAATGCTAAGTGTTATCTGTATTCGTATTTCTTTCTTGCTGAGGTGTTTAAAAAGATCATTCTATTATTTTCTATTCTTCAGAAACTAAATTATTCTGGTTGTGTTGCATACTAGTTCCTATACGCATTCTTACAAAAACAAAACAAAATCCTAACAAGCATATGTCGTCAGTAACGTGCTCGACGGCTAGGAGTATTTTTTACTAAAAGGCCTAAAGGGCTAAGAAAATAAAACGCACTACAATATGCTGCTCGCAGCGGTCTTGAAAATTACAGGCCGCGAACACAATGCAGCATTGCAGTAGCTTCTTGCGCGTCCACAACCACAACAGATCTCTCATTGTCGAACTTCGGAATTACTCACTCGATTTGCCCACACTTTTTTCAATGTAACGATTTACAGAGACAAAGCGACGGAGCTCGATAATTCTTTGCTTGTTTTTATTTTGTCAACAGCCATTGGAAATGTTTATCTTTACGACCAAAGTGGGAGGATTCCTAAAAGGGTGCATTGATTTATTGACTAGTTCGTGGGTAGGTACCTACTTACTAACTACTTAAGAACTACTGATTAAGTCACAGAAGCTAAACTATGTATATACCCGTGAATTGTATGCAACAAGAAATAGAAACGTATAGACAAGAACATTTTTGATATTGTTATGAATAGAATATTGTTATGGTCAGTGAAGTTGACTGAAATCAATGAGGAAAGCTTCTAACCTAGCTGCAGCAAAATGCGTTTATACTCATTTAATTTAGTTTCAACGTTTATAATTAAGTTAGTGTGATTATTATTTTCTATGTTGCTTAATTTTTATTGTTATTTAGGGTTAAATAATACATTTTCTGTGTATTATTTACGAACTCTGTCTAACTTAAAGTTTTACAGCATACAAAACTTGTCAATTTTATAAAAAAGAAATTACTCTTTTTTTGGTGGGAAAACAGCATAATCGTATCAAAAAAAAACTTACTGTATGTACATAATCTTTCTCAAGGCTTTAACTTATAAAGACAAGACTAAGTCATAACTTATAAGACTCTACACGTTATTAGTTTTATGCTACAGAAGAAAACTTCCGTACAGTCCATTTATGCTACCGAAATTCTCATTGAACATTAAATTACATCACGTAGAAAATCTCAAGTTGTTTGAAGGACTTTACAAGGGCGAACAATTTAAAGGAGTTCATGCAAATATAATCAGTACGTCAGCTTATTTTTTTGACCTTTATATAGATTATTATTAAATATTAATTTACTGTGACAATGTGTAGCTTCCTTCTACCCCGCACCTCCACCACATTTGTGATAATAGTTTACACGTCTCGGTAGTTAAGATTAATGGTAGTAAGTACCTATCCCGCCGTAAGAATTTATAGGGACAGTAGAAACAAAACTAGGGCTACCCGATCAGTTTAGAGTAACCATAAAGATTATATATGTGGGGAGTGTGGGGTAAGCCCGGCGTTGCTAATAAGTGACATGTCAAAAATCACGCCTTGGCATATGGCTATTTTATCAATGTAGGGCTTAGATAGAGCCTTTATCAATCACTGATTAGTGATTTGTCCAAAATAGCTATGAAAGTGTTAAACAGCAACATACAAACAGTTAAAAAAATTCTTGCTACTATTACCTACAGGTAGGGTTCCAGTATACTGCGTGGTTGTAATTGTTTTTTATATGTTCACTCGTCCTATGTTCACGCAAAATGAACTGCTGCGCGACTATGAAAGTTTCGCCATGTGTTAAATTATCAGCTGACTATAAGAACACGCGAACACCTGCTTGTGTTTACGTTAATTTCTGCATCTGTGTAATTATTACTGAGCTTGAAACTTCATAATGAACAATAGTTATTTGTTATACAAGGGGGGAAAGTTGTATTTTACCCGCGAGTGTTTATTTGAAACACGAGCTAGCGAAAGGATCCTATGATTGACCACGAGCGAAGCGAGTGGTTCAAAATAGAATCCTGAGCGTAGCGAGTGTTTCAATACACGAGACGTAAAATAACTTTTCGCCCGAGTATAACACAAAACTTTTCACCTCACTACAGCGAGGAAAAAAGAATAAGGGTTTGTACTATATCTTTGAAAAATATCTGCAATAATCAACCAATTTGCCATTTATTAAAACTAAGGTCTAATTAGCTTTCATGTAGGTATTTTAAACGGGATTTTTCAGAAAATAAGCTCATGTCAAATTTTACTTTAGCTGCGTTGAAACGTCAAAACTCTTTCTCCACATGTGGATAAAAAGCGATTTTCTCAATAGATATCAAACAAACAAACTGGGCTTTCCGAGCTAGTGAGGTGAAAATGTTATTAGTAAGGTTTACTCAGCCTCGTGACATGAACACGACATATACTTATATTTTATATTAAATCTTCGCAATGAACTAAATTTGAGTGAAGGTGTTGTACTGAAATTACTTGCAAGTCATTGCCATAATTTAGAGGTTTTTTATAAAACCAATTATCTTATGTGCTTTAACTTAGAAGATGCCTGCTGGAGCTGACAAACACCATCATAATGGTTCCTTAATTTAAAAAATAAAAAAAACTTGGAAGATCGTTCTCTACCACCAAACGTTTGTCCTTTGTTGTAATTATAAATAAATAGTGGGCTTAATAAATCGTAATTATTACAAACACTAACTTAATTTAAAGTAGACTAAAACTGAAAGATAAGTATGCAGAGTCCCTCCCACGGCATGGTACCGAAGATACTGGCACTTTCGTCTGTATTTCCATACTAGCGTCGAGCTGAATGGAAGCCGGGTCGGCGCGAGCGCAAGGACGAGGTCACGACTCGTTGGGCCTCCCGCCTATTTCGCGGCTACGTCACGTCCGCGGTTGCCAAAATGCTAGGCTCACATTAAATACGCGGCGGGGCGATAATGACGACGCCGACGGAACTCGCGTGTGGGTTCTCTGACCTACGGGGTCGCATAATTGCTGAAATATCGTGAGATTATGTTGGGTTCTATGGTAGAGAATACTTTAGGACTTAATGGTTGTGCTATTTTATAAATTAGCACTTAAAAAAGTACAATTAATTCTCATGACACCAGGATTCGGATTTCTGGTCATTATCCTGAACTGTAGAATAATAAAAATCTGCTCTTAGTAGTTATTCAGACTTAATTAATTTAGAGAATACCTACCTTAGGACTAAATAAATGTGTAAGTCTAAGTAATAAAAATAATAAAAATCTGCTCTTTGTACTTTTTAGACTTAATTAATGTACCTTAACTAGATAAGATTCCAAGAAAATCCTCAGTAAATAGCGTGTTACAGGAAAGTAGCTATTCAGTGACTGGAGGTAAACTGTAGAGACGTCATTGTTCATGACTTTCCGTAAAAGCCAATCGACCACATTCAGTTTTAGTACATTCATTCAGCATGAAATACCTCGTTACACATGTTTATATCGTAATATTAATATAGTTGTGATGCAATATATCTGGCACTGCGATGCTTGCATAGTTTGTGCATCTATCCTTTACATACCCTCTTTACACATTGTAAGTTCTCTGAGTGTAGTAGGTATATGACAACATTATTTTGAGCTATGTTTTTTTAAGTATCCTACGTAGAGACCATTAATCATATTTACCATCAAAATCATGTATCTCATATTTGACTACTTATTTTCAATTGTTCATGTCATTAAATGCAGCTACTCGTATATCTGCCACATTGGCAACGTTTAAGATAAACATCTTATTGTACAACATGATAATGCAATAAATAAGTATGAAATTTTGAATTAAAGATATGTCATATGATAGGTCGGGAGACCATGAGTTATATCTATTGACTCATAGTCTGTCTCGGTCTTATGGTGAATCTTTATCCTTATTATTTTCATAGAATTGGATTTAGGTACCCGCCTGATAGTGCTTAGATCAATCAGGTGGAAAATCGGCGTGATTGGTTGCTGCCTACTGGCTGAACATTCTTCTTCTTCGGTAAGAAATTAAACATGTGTTTTCAATTAAATGTGTAATGTAAGCACAATTTAAAATCGTTTTGCGCTTGAGCCTTAAAATTACTGAATAACAGTTATTTTATTACTTAGGAGGTGATTGTGAGTGCAAAACATTATAAATAAGATAAGATAAAATAAATCTTTATTGCTCTCATATAGTGTACAGATTATCTATATTAATTCTTAATTCTAAGATTATCTATACCTAAACTCGGATTTCTAATTCAAGACCAAAAAAACTACGACAGATACTTCACTGTCAAAATTGACAACATTTAAATGACGTCTGAGTTTGTTTCTTGGCTTGCACCGAATGCACAATGTTACAAGTACAATACCAGATTTTGTACCAAAAATCTCCGATGTTTAAGTTTTTATTATTTCCTATCGTAATTATGTAATAATAAATATTTCTAGTTATTTTGTTAAAACATAGAGTTAAAGTTACCAATAAATAAATTATCTTAGCGTGTTTCAAAAAGAAAAAGGAATTTACTATTGTAAGAATATTTTATTGTACTGGCATCCTTGTGGTAGTTTTTTTGGTCTTGAATTATAAATCGTAGTATAACATGACACCCTGTAAGGGCATTGCAATATATTTGCGGAAACGACTAATTATCTAATTAAAGTTATGCTTCACAATCTCAATTTTTTATTAATAAATTAACTATTTTTATTGCAGCATATTTTATGTACGTGATCATGTAGGTATGTGTGCAGTCCACTTGTCAAATGAAGTAGACAAGCTGTAGATATGGCCAGCTAGCGCTTAGGAATTAGAAAGCTATTAGAGTTTAGAAAAAACGCCCGCATATGATTGGTCCATTTTATTACTTAGAATCTATGCGCACGCTATCTTGCGTTCCGATGCTCGTATACGTGAAAATAAATTTAGATTGCATGACGTTACCGAGGAATGCTAAATAGTGCGTTTAGCGGATGTTACTAGGAAAAAAGTGTATTGAAAAACGTACGCAATTGACTCTATACAGCGGGTGTCTTTCATACGAACATCATTTTTAATTAGTCTGTAGACCGTCAAGGTATTACAACGCGTCGTCCTCTTAGCGCCACGGTCGTAGGGAATTCAAATCTACTGAAAATTTGACGTTATTATGCTTTGGCTACTCGTTGGTATAATGGGGTACTAGCTTTTGCCCGCGACTACGTACCTACGCGTGGAGCTTGATAAAAGGGATTATTAAAAGCGCCTAAGCAAATGTAAGATCAATTGTGCTTTTGGTCTAATAATTACATTTCCTACAGGGTCACCGCACCTCAACAGAAATGTTCACTCACTTTCCAATCTTTTTAGGTATAATTTCCAGGATGAAAACTATCCTATGTCCTTCCTTGGATCTTAAACTATCTCTATGCCAAATTTCATCAAAATCGATTCAGCGGTTTAAGCGTGAAGAGGTAATAGACAGACAGACACACTTTCGTATTTATAATATTATAGTATGGATGGATGGGGACTTTGCAGCAGTGAACGGGTTACGACTTTAAGTAGATGGTGTTAACAATTGTATCAAAAAAGTATAAATGTATAATATTACAATAGTAACCTATTAGGAGTATATTATACTTACCTTATTAAGTCCGTTCCCATTCGTAATGTTTCACCAAATTTTCGTTTAATAATAAACAGCCAATTATAAAGAAAAATCTTGATATTTAAGGACTATCATAATTTTTTACAATATTATTTGTAAAATTTGTCGACGCGTTACAGATGGAAAACTTAGTTTCGGGATTGTGCGAGGATACGATACAGTTTAATTGATTGCTTTAATTTTGATTACGTATGCATGGCATGTATAAATTTGCACTTAGGCTCACTCGTACTTTAGGTACACTGTAAAAAACTAGTATTACAGCTCTGTTTTCGATATCACTTAAATGTTAATAGTGGACATGAGATAATCACCAAAGTTTTGGACGAAATTAAGTGATACATAGTAGAATCTACTGACATTTTTATTTTTTTTTCTTTCGATGGAATAAAATTATCATCATTGCAAGACAAGAATTAAGAAAAAGAAATGGAAATAGTCACATACTTTTGGCCATGTTTGGGTTGCGTTTATAAATTATATTTTCATCACATTTGCTCGTAAAAGATGGTATTACATGCAGGTGTACTGAAGGACTAATGCCTATATAGTTCCCGCGGGAGTTATAAATTGTTATAACTCTCTCGGGAGTTACGGTTTTAGTTTTAAAAATATAGTACGCACTCGCAGATTACTTCAGACTAAGGAGGTTTTAGTCCAGCCAAGGTTTTTTGCTGTATCAACAAAACTTATTGCATACAGGCAAATTTTATTGTGTATTGAATTAATACGGAATACTTGTATGTAACTGCATTCATATTTTGTTTTACAATTATTTACCTAAGTGTATTTTGCAATAATTTTATTAAATTAAGTTTTAAATTATCGTTACAATCTGGCAGTATAGCCTGTCAAGTTTTTAAACGAAACGCAGTTCTTAGCATTATCTGTGGTAGACGACACAAAAAAAAAGAAACAAGAAGATATAAAATTATTGGTTAGGAACTATTTAGTTTTTTAACAAACTTACTGTTCATATTTAAGTTTTATAATATTACGATGTTATAGTTAAAAAAATTAAACTAAGCTCACCCACTTAAAGCCTGACCAGAAATATATGAGGATTGTCAAGAGAGCGCTATTTATAACATTTATATGGCAACAATTTTGCAACCAATCACAACGCACTATAATTACATTAGTTTAAATACCTGTCAGTTCCACTATGTTAACGTCGTAATATCATTTAATGGAATTCACTCTCTTTCAGACTGTTTTTCGTGTAGTAAATAGGTACGTTTACACTTTATTTATAATCTTACGTTCACGACTGTGAATGATTTTCGGCATTTTCTTTGCATAATTATAAATATTTGTCTTTTAAAGAAAGCACCACGAATGACATTGACATTGTTGACAAATCATCATAAAAATCATTGCCAGTGTAAGACATTAGTTCCAGTGAAATTCCGCAATATGGCGCGTCCTCATATATTTCTGGTCAGGCTTTACCTGCATTCACAATGGCATTGTGTCTAATACAATCCTATCTGCTTTTGTTCTCGTAAGCGCCAACCAGTTACTTACAAAAAAAGGTTAGAACTACATTGCGTGGATATTGAATTTTCAACCTTATTCCTTGTTGAATAGGTTTAAAATGGTTGATGATGAGAGCTCATAGTCCTTTTTCAAGAGAATACCTACGTTCTTGTGGAGAGTCGGGCGGTTATAAAATTCCTAAAAAGTTATGATTACCATTATCCTGTTAGTGTATTTTGTAGTTTCATGTCTAAGGAAATAGAGTGGATAATCTATATGAACCTTCCGAGGTGTTTACAATCTGCTTTTACTACGAGCTCGCTATCTTAATTTGTGGTTTGCCACTCAATGGTATTCAGTTCTTAAGTGGATTAGCTTAGCTTAGAAAATTTGTTCTATAATTATTGTTGCATAATATTGTTAATTGTTATTTGTTTAATAATAGATGGTAAGATTCTGTGTTTTCTGTTTTAAGCTGATGGCCGTTTTGCTAGTGCTTATAGTAAATTAAAAAAATACATACAGAAAAAAGTTGGTTGTCAATCGTTATCTTTTAATGTTTATTTTTGTCTTATGTATTTGTTATTTACTCCCAAATGTGATGAAAAATATTGTGTGTAAGGCGGGTAGTAAGGGGATTACAAACTCAGGAGTTTAAAATCCCTCCGCCGTCGGCGTCGGGCTTCTAATAGACCTTCGTTAGTAATCCCCTACTTACTACCCTTATGACACAATAAACTAATTTCTCCAACTTGCTTGGAAATGTTCCCATTAATTAATGTTGTAAAACTGGACCGCGAAATCGTTCGTTATTTTTATAAGGCGTTAATACAAAATAAAAATATATATATTATTGGGCTCGGCCGGGAAATCAATATTATTTAAATAAGACGATTAAGTTAAAAACTCACATTCCGTTTATGACGTCTGATACAAATGAGGGTACTCTTAATTTGGCCGGTTACTGCATTTTTACTTTTAATTTTTTCAAAGACTTTGATAAATCACCCTACAGCCAATTGTCCACAAAATTAAAAAAATAAAACCTAGCATAAACTTTCTAATTATTCTCTGTGTTTAGTTCTTGCACTGAACATTTTTCTGCTCTGCTATAGTGAATATATTTTAAATGTCAACAAATTTTGAATAACGGACGAACAATTTAAATAATAATATTAATAATCTTATAATACTGTAAATTTATTTTCATGATTCTTAGTTATTTATTAGAGATTTCTCACGAAAGTTTTAATTTTAATAATATGATGGTATTTAATGAGCGAGTTGAAAATTAATAAGTGTCCCAAACGTAAACAAATAAAACAGAAATGATTGTGTCCAAATTAATATTTATTTAAAAGTTATTTTGAACTTATGATCTTCTCCGAATGATAAATATGGTATGTTTTCTAAAAACAATAAGAACGTTTTAAGTTGTTGATTTAACTAAAATAATAATTATGTGCATATTTTTTATTATTGTGCTTACATATAATTTTAATTCTAATCGAATTAATATATTTTGTTATAAATTAAATCAAACATAATAATTCGGATCCGAATTTTTATTCCTATTCCTAAAACAAATATGTACCAAAATAACCTTCATGGCACTGATATATTAAATAAAAAATTTAGATTGGTGATTATTTCCAAGCATATTTTGAGAAAAGCACTATTGGCATATAGTAACCAGTTTGAGTAAAATTATATTTCTTTGTAGATTATGTCCTAAATAACACCGATTTACGGTATGGTATTGTTCAGTTCAGAAACGCTCGCTCTATTGTAGCATTAAAAATAAGTTGCTTCATCATCATCATCATCATCATCAGTCAATTCTTGTCCACTGCTGGACATAGGCCTCTCCAACTGCACGCCATTGTAAGCGATCCTTGGTTACTCTCATCCAGCTTTTGCCAGCCACCCTGCACAGATCATCGCTCCACCTAGTCTAAGGGCGTCCCACACTACGCTTGCCGATCCGCGGTCTCCACTCAAGAACACGTTTACCCCACCGGTTATCGGTTCTTCGGCTAATATGGCCAGCCCACTGCCACTTCAAATTGGTAATACGGTGAGCTATGTCGGTAACTTTGATTCTCCGATGGATAACTTCGTTCCAAATTCGATCCTTCAAAGAAACTCCGAGCATTGCCCTTTCCATAGCTCTTTAAGCGACTTTAAATTTGTGGACCAGCCCAACCGTGAGTGTCCACGTCTCGGCACCGTATGTCATTACGGGTAGGAAGCACTGGTTGAAAACTTTCGTCTTCAGACATTGTGGAATTGGCGATGTGAAGACCCGACGAAGGCGACGAAGTTTGCCATTGCTGCCCAGCCCAGCTGTATTCTTCTATTAGCCTCTCTCTCGAAGTTGTTTTTACCCAACTGCAATATTTGCCCAAGGTAGACGTACTCTTGAACAACCTCGAGAAAGCTGCCCTGTACCGCAATTGGTTCCGGACTAACATGTTCATTGAACATAACCTTGGTTTTGTCCAAGTTCATCCGGAGGCCAATGCGTTTTGAAGACTCAGCTAGACCGTTCAGCATAAATTGCTATTTTATTTATTTTTAACTTATAGGAGAAAGCAATGGACCTTATATTCACAGACGCGTGCTCACCGATTGCGAAGATTAGAAGATTACAGAAGCACATGGTTTAAAAAAAAGGAGTCATTGAGAAGCCACAACGATGATGAGACCAGACAACGTCCGCAGGAAGTAAGTGTTATCTCGTTTATTTATTTAATTTCTTAGGTTAAGTTTTTTATAAGGTACTCACCAATAAGAAATTGCAAAACATAAATATCTACATTATAAAAAACCTAACCTAGGGTGCCGCCGGCAGTGAGGCAGAGGCGCAGAGCCCAGACTGTCGGTGGTGGCTGCAGAGAGAGGAACCTACTGAGGATACGCGCCGTTTCCCGGAGTACTGCCTTCTGAATCTGATCCTTGATCCAGCCATCTAGCAAGAGCATCTTAAGGTGTTTGTCGAGACTAGGGCCTGCAAATATTCGAACATTTTAAGTATTCGAATAATCGTTTTTTTTTTCGCAGATATTCGAATTATTCGAATACTATTCGAATAGTTGAAATTATTTTTAAAAAGTATTAAAAGTCGCTTTTTTTTAATTCCAGTGGTAAAATTAAACGAACAGCAATTCGTGAATACCTAAACATACGGTGACAACGACAATGCAAAGCGAAATCGACGATACACCCTGTGTCCAAAAGTGAAACCTTCTGTATCTGTCCCTTGACCCAGCCAGATGGCTCGAGAACGAGCTCCTCTTAAGGTGTTTCAGCGAAACCCTGTAAGGGCCCTGTAGAACAACCCTTACTGCTCCTTGCTCTTCCATACGTCCTTGCGGTCATCGGTGCTACGTAGTACGTAGCTCTGGTAGAAGTAAAGGCTTTGCCTAATATCACATATTTTCTACTACTACACTGCGATAACATGGAATAAAAGCTCACACCTGGAGGACCTCGACTACGCAGACGACATAGTGTTGGTTTCGTCTTCACTGCCCGATCTTCAAATGAAGCTTGACTCGTTACGAGAGGAAGCTCAAGATAAGGGACTATTAACGCTAGGAAGACCGTCGAAATGCGAGTTCAGTCGTGCGAAAACCGACCCATAAGACTCAATGGAACACCGCTGGAATCTGTCGCAAAGTTCACATATCTCGGCAGCACCGTGACCAACAGCGGTGGTTCTGATGACGACGTAGATGCGAGGATTAAGAAAGCTAAAGGCGCCTTTGCCCATCTAAAACAGGTCTGGGATTCGAATGTGCTCACCCGTCGGATCCAAATTTCCTTCTTCGATTCCATAGTGAAGTCTGTTTTGCTCTTCGGCAGCGAGACTTGGAAAGAGACAAAAGGGCCTGACGAGCAAGTTACAAGTGTTCGTCAACAAATGCCTCAGATCCATCCTGCGCATATTCTGGCCGAACACTATCAGCAACGAGGATCTATGGAATCGATGCCACCAAATCCCGATCAAGCGAGAAATTGCTCAACGGAAGTGGAAGTGGATAGGGCACACCCTCCGAAGACCAGAAGACAACACCGGCAAGGTTGCGTTCACGTGGAGGCAGCGCGGGAGCAGACGACAGGGCCGACCGGCGCACACGTGGCAGCGCACCGTTGACGCCGAGCTGCGGGCGGCCGGGCTGAGTTGTAGTAATGCGGAGCGCGAGGCACAGGACAGGAGCGGATGGCGACGTCTCACGAAGGCCCTCTGTACCACTGAGGTACCATAGGACGCCAAAAACACTGCGATGAATTCCATACTTGTTGCTTAGGAAATACTCCCTGAGACTGTACATCTCGCGGTTATGGAGATTTTTGGCGTTTAGAGTCACGGCCTCGACTCTTACGCAGAATGATCAGTCTGTATGTAGTGAGTAGCACCTTCCTGTCCAAAGCGCCTAGCTTAGTCTGAGTCCACCTCAGCACGCCAAAGGAGTAAGTGAACAGAGGAATCACCCAAACACACCTTGTAACCACCCGACAAGAATTAAGTAATTTTGTCCAACAAGAAGCGCTCCTTCGAAGCCTGCCTCATATCCCCGCAATACCAAATAGTAGTATTTAGAATTAATTTCGGAAAGAGATCTAAGGTGCTATCGCCACTAATTGTTTCTGAGACTTTCTGTAGCTCCACCACGTTAAGGCTCGCCCCCTCTTCGAAACCGGCATTCCAATCCTGAAACCTTCAGGAGAGTAAGGCTCAGGGCCAGGCAGAACCACAGAGTCCTGTTATAACTTTCTTAATCCCTATCAAATTCTGCGGACCAGGAGAAGAAGACATCATTCATATTTACATAGTTACATACATAGTTCTAAAGTGATTTTTATGGATATATTGATTATTTACGTTAGTCTAATATTTTATACTTACTCGTACATATCCAATTTTGACGAAATGAAAGGATTACATTTAATTTCTTTCATTTTTCATGAATAAAAAAAGTATTCGAATATTCGAATACCGCACACGGTAGTATTCGAATATCAAAACGAGTCGAATATTAGCACTATTCGAATATTCGAATATTCGAATTGCAGGCCCTAGTCGAGACTCTTCGTTATAAGACCGTTCGGCCAAACGACTGTTGGGACAAGTTATTATTATTTAATTTAACCATTGGAATAATATAGCCATAAATTATGATTAAAAAATCTAATTTAAAATGTATGACCAAATTTTATAGTTTACAGTTTTTAAATTTGAGGTAAGTATTATATTATTCTGCGTTAGGATTAGATAACATTTTGTTTTGAGAAATATGTACCCATCTCAACCTGTCCGTCTATATTTCAAAAATTCGCGGTCTTACAAAAGGCCAAAATATCTCACTTCTATACTATAAAATTCTAGGTTTGTACTGAAAATCAGTTTTCTATGGAGAGGGGTCATGATTTCAGGTAAAATCTTAATGCGCGTAATGCGTGATGCAGAATCGTCATTTGTTTGTATAGGCGTGCGGCGTAGTGCCAACCTGGCGCCATCTGTTTTCATAAATTCCTTTGTCCTCGCATCACGCCGAAACGGCTTGACAAATTTTAACCAATTTTGGTACAGGGATAGCTGAACATCCAAAGATGGTTATAGGATATTTTTTATCAGTCTACAGTAAAGGAAGAAATACGCGGGTGAAGTTGCGGGCACCTACTAGTATTTTTATACAATTGTATTTTCAATATTACTACAGACAGACGATAATGGACAGGACACCAGACAACCTCCACTACAGTCTTAGTCTCCTGTCACTTACGTATAAAGAGTAGGTAAGTGTTATCATTAATATACAAATTATAAAAAAAATGCTACTTTTAAATGTATGGTCAAATGTTTTAAGGATTTTGTACCCAAACAGATAACTATTATAGTAACGATTTTACTAAAGCTTCTCTGATCTGCCAACAATGTTTTTCATGGACCTCCAAATGGAAAAAAATACTTTTACTTATTTTTATATACCGGGTGGGCCCTGTATCAGGAGCAATAAATTAAAACATAGAAACTGGACAACATTTATTAGATAAAAAAAATAACTCATTATAAAAATAACTCATTTATAATGTTAAACTGTAAAATAAAGTTTATTCGAAGAAGCAATGTATTGCGAAACATTTGATATTTAGTAAAGTGACAGCTATGCCAATGCTAAGGCGATGTCAATGTTGGACGGCGTACATTGAAAATGTTATTTGCTTTTTATGAAATAATTAACATATGAAGACAGTATTTGTATAGAATCTTTTTTATCGATTCATAATTTTTATGTGGTAATACCACATTTTTATTTTTATAAATACTGACACAAGTCACAAAGGTAAATTAAGAAAGAAAAATCCAAACCCCGCTTCGATTGTAGTAGATCGCATTCAATTTTTCTTTCTTAATTTACCTTTGTGTCAGTATTTATATGAAGACAGTATTTTTTTTTTTAAGTTTCTGTACAGATGTTGTTCAGTTTGACGAGTAAAATCTATGTTTTAATTTTTTGCTCCTGTTACAGGGCCCACATGGTAATTGTATATTCACTGTTTCTATATAGACTTTTTTACAATACATGAATAAAAAAATACATGAGTACCTAACTCTCTGCCTTTCGTATTGTTTATAAAATTTGAGTCTGAGTTCGCACTAGATTCCCAAATTCGAAGAACAATAGCGGCGGCGGGTGTTCACCTCGAGGTCGGCGGCTAAAGGACACCCGCCGCTCACCGCCTCACTATACCTTGACTTTTTGTTAGGGTCCTGCATAACCAGAATACGAGAAAAATACGAGCTGATATGTATAAATTTATTAATTGATCTAAAAATTAAGATTTTTTTGTGAATCAAAGATCTATTTTTTGATGAATACCTCTGTGGTAATAATAACCCAATAAGTTAGATAAACAGTTTTTACTCCTAAGGGGAAAAGAATCAAAAGATTGAGTTTGCATATAATTAATTGCTAACAATATTTTTTTAAGTAGAGTCAGAGCATAACACTAATGTAGAACCAACTAAACTCATTGGATTTACTAAGAGGAAGGAAATCAATTCAATTCACATATGTTGCGAAAAAATACATAATTACAATATTTATTCATGGCATAGGTACATATATGCATAAGCGGAAAACATACCCATACTGAACCAAATCAGTGTATTAAGAATTCTACAAAAATTTCATACTAATATTGAATCTTATTTACTGAAACATATTCCCAATTATGTAAATGACTTATCAAACGGGTTAATTACACGCGAATTAAATTATCATCGGAAACTAAAGAATATTCTAGCGCCATTCGGAAAAAAATACGTAAACTTGACGTTTTTTCCAAATATGTTATTTTTTGGTATATACTTACCTAATTATTCGGTATCAGTAAAAAATAAGGCAAGTGCGAGTCCGACTCGCGCATGAAGGGTTCCGTACCATAATCTTTAACAAGTTTGTTGTATGGCAGCCCCCCTTAAATATTTATTTTATTTTATTTTTAGCATTTGTTGTTATAGCGGCATTAGAATTACATCATCTCATCTGTGAAAATTTCAACTGTCTAGCTATCACCGTTCTTGAGATACAGCCTGGTGACAGACGGACGGACGGGCGAACAACGAAGTCTCAGTAATAGGGTCCCGTTTTTACCCTTTGGGTACGGAACCCTAAAAAAGATGAATTTACTAGTTACTTACTTTTTTTCCTAGATTGCCCTGTATATTACTTGACGTACCTACGTCGGTAATTTATTTACCGTTTAATCGCAATTATTTACCTAGAATAATATTGAAGGTCAAATAAAACTCCAGTACCTATTGCGTCTAACGCGGAGGGCATCTTGAGGTTGGCAACAGCGTTGTCGTCACCCTACCTCGCTAGGAGGGGGCTAGGAGGGGGCTGGGAGGCTCGACGAGGGGCCTGGAGCTAGGGGGCTGGCTTACCCGACCTTACACAACCTTGTTGGCAAGGTCAGTTACAGACTCAGACAATGTCTTCAAGTTTTTTCGTGAAAATTTTGGTGTGGCCGGATTATAATTCGGTTTGAGAATCTTGAGAGTTAATATGTAAAGTGTTAACCCTATTAATTATTTTTAAGATACCAGTTTAATAATAAACTGTTAATAAATGATAACTTTAAATCTACTATATGTTTTAAAATCTTATACTCCACTTTCTGTTTTTTTAGAGGACAGGGCGTGTCATTCTACTACACCTACACGAACGAACACGAATCCCCGAATTGCAATTTAGTTCGGTAAATAGAGACTGAAGTACTATGGGTGACCTTACAAAAGTTACAAACGGTCTGGTAGTTTTGAATTTTTAACATGTTGTCTAAGATGGTTAGTGTGTACACAATCCCCCCCCTCTGCGCCCACCGCCATATTGAAAAAACCGGTACTTTCTTCAGATTTTTGCATCTTCCTTTAGGAGCATTTTAGCTAGAAAAAAGCTTAAACAATGTTGTAGAGAGTTAAATTTACTATAACCTACATTTTACATTTTGTTTCTAGGACAGATAGTTACGGAGATAATATACACATTTAAAAAAATGAAAATAATCGCAATTTCCAACTCAAAAACAAACCTCCTCTGGTTTAAAATATCTTCGTTTAGGAGCATTTTTATTTAGCTAGAAAAAAGCTTGGGCTATGTTAAAGAGAATTAAATTTACTATAATTTACATTTCATATTTTGTTTCAAGGACGGTTAGTTACGGAGATGTATAAAAAATAAAGTCGCAAATGTAAATTATTAATTGTCTACAACATTCTCTAAGCTCTTTTCTAGCTACAATGCTCCTAAACGAAGGTATAAGCAAAAACCTGCAGAAATTGCCTAACCATCCTAGACAACATAAATCGAAAATTCAAAACTACTGGACCGTTTGTAAGGTCAAACCCCTTTATTCACTGGATTAATTTCCGTCATGTCGTGTAAATGGAATGCAAGGAAATAAACAGCATTGAGTACATTTAATTTTACCCTTTTAGTTCACCCATTTGTTACAATATAATATGATAAGTGATATTTAAAAACGTTGGTTATTTTAATTTGAACATATTATGTCCCTACCCTGCCTGTTTTCTTTTTTATCTTTCTATGTAGTTTATATTTTATATCATATTTGTTTAAGCAGTTTTATTATAAAAGTAAAATATCTGTAAGATACTTTTATCATTTAAGTTAAGATTGCACCTTATCTACTTGTAGTAGTAGCTGTAGTAGTAGTATACGCGATGATATAGCGCGATTTCCCGATCGCTACGTGTTTCGATTGCGCATACAATAATAATTTCCCTTTTTTTATTCGCGTGTATGCCTACAAACAACTTCCGGTGTTGCCCTTGTAGAAAATATTTATTTCGATAATTGAATAGAAAAACACATTTTTATTTCTCATAATTTGGAAGTAGACAATTATCAGTACTTAAACCGACCGTAGGGTTGAAAAGCAATGTTTTTGTCCGTAGGGTAGAAAAGCAATTTAAAGCTCTCATGTGATTCTGCGCCATTTCAATGTTCATGTACGTATTTACGTGCACAATACAACTGTAAAAACTAGTTTTTCCGAAATAAAGACTGTAAGTCCATGGTAAGGTATAAAAAAGTATTGTAACCATTTTACACTAACATTTTTGAAGATAATTTGATGGATTATGTTTTATTCCTATTCGATTTTTAATAAAAAAATAACAAGGATTGCAGGGAATCTAAATTAGTTAAGGTTCTTATTTAATTTAGTTAATGCTGGAACGACTCCTTCCTTTGTATTTCAACATGTTGCTTAGTTTGTTCAAAGGTTAACTCATTTAGGTACTCAAAGGTTAACTGGAAGAGATCCCTTAAAGGAATAAGTTCGCCTTTGTATATGCTTATTCTTTTGTAATGTGTTTCTTGTTTTTGTGTACAATAAAGTGTTTATACATACGACTTCCGGAAAAAACTCTTGCCACAAAACTCACATTTGGTATAATCTTTAGTGGCAATGAGTACCTATGATAGAAACTTACAATGTCGTTTGCATTAACGACTTACCGCCTAGTGTCAGATTTGATATTTGCGGTCTCGAAATGGCGAGTTGACCGACTCCGGTCAAAAGTAACGAACCACATTATTCGTTTAATGTGCGCAGACATCGGGAAGGTGACCCGGCGCGGGTCGATTGGCGCGGTACGGCCAGCAGCGACACTAACGATTCAACGAATCACGTAAATAGGACAGCTGTTTAGTCTTTGGAACATTCCCTAGGGCACCACCCACGTTGGCTAGTGCTCGCTAATAAAACGCGATGCCATCTGGTTATAAGAAGTCATTTATTGCTGAAATTCGAACTATCTGAAATTATTCACACCTAATTAGCTTTTATTTTCTGAGTTCTGATACAGTTTTGAAAAGCTTTGTGCCTCAATGATAAGTACCTATACTTCTAGAGTGTTTGGTCAACAATCTACTATTTCAAATCACTTTTCAAACCTAAGGCGTAATTTTTCAAAACTTTGCTCCCTATCAAGATTGAAGAAGAAGAAGAAGAAGAATTTAAAATGGTAAAATATTAGTTGTTTAATATTAGGAAAATAGACATTAAATTATACAATTATTTAAAAAATCACAATGAAATTACGAAAATATAATCCAGCCCACATTAAAAAAAATCTCCATTGTGCAACGATGGCATAAGATATTATTAGTCCCATATAGAATTTTCATCCAAATAAAAATACATCCCAATAAAAATAAAGTCACCCTTAAATAAGTGAGGGTACTGGTGCTGACTATACTATGCTTATAGCTTATAGGTATTTATATAATGTATTAATTGCCTATTTTAAAGTACATACTCATACATACTTTACAATGACTTTACAACACAATATATACCGGGTGTTGCCTGGAATAGGAGCAATAAATTAAAACAAAGATTCTACTCTTCAAACTGAGCAACATTTGTTCAGCAACTTTAAAAAAAAGTCCGTTTTCAGAATTTCATTATTTCAAACAAATCGAATAGTATTTTCAATGTATGTCGTCCAACATTGACATTCCCTGAGCATTGACATAGCTGTCACTACTAATATCACACATTTCGCAATACATTCTTCTTTGTCTAAACATTATTCTACAAATTATCATTTAATACGCGTTATTTTTAGAAGTTGCTTAACAAATGTTTTCAGTTTTAAGGGAAGAATCTATGTTTTAATTTATTGCTCCAATTACAGGTAACACCCGGTATACTTATACACAGTGAAAAAAAATTAATAAGCCCTATGGGGAACTGCCTTTCATTCCTTAATTTTTTTTGTTTTTAAAAACGAAAAATTATTTTATTTTAAAATGAAACCAACAGCATTCAAGAAAATTCTCTAAAATTTGCTTGTCTTACCCGGAAATCATAATGATAAATAGGTACATTTGCTATTTTATTAAACTAATCGATAGGATTATTGTTCAGGATAAAATCTTGCTACAATTAACATTTTGGTCTTAGAAATAAAATTCAAAAAATACTGGAGGAAGTTATAATGGAAAAATGTCACACATCGCGCTGTAACTTTAAGAGGAGGAAGAGAAGAGAGAAACACCTCTCTCAGTCTGAGTCAATTAAGTAGAAGTACTTCGAGTAGGTAGATTTTCTATGAAGGAGAGATCATTTCCCTGCTTGACTGAAACTGAGCGAGGATTATCCGTCTTCTAATCTTCTTTCTAAAACTACAGTGCGATGACTTTTACTTAAAAATTAGTTATGTAAAAATACTCAATCTTGAAAATAGGATTTTGTTATTTTTTTAAATATAAAATATTAAATATATATATATTTCCGAAGTTGTGGTTACGGTCAAATACCCCACATGATATTATTCAGAACACGAAATGTCAAAAATAGATGACGTCATAGCTCCTTCCTGCACTAAAATTCAGAATGGTTCTCCTTCCTTAAATGTTCTTAGGTTTCAGAAGCTTCATCCTGCCAAAGGAAACCTACGGATCATCAAATGCTGCGAACACCGCCCACTATACATAGAAGTGCGATCACCTGGGTTTAAGCATCATATATGCCGTAAGTGAATTGCCATTCAATTTTACCTAAGTTTTTTATTAGTCCTTAATAATGATTAAACGAGAATACGCGGGCGTAATCGCGGCTAGAAAACGGGTGTCTATCATTTTATCGAAATTTCTTACATCGATTTTCATTTCATCGAAAACTATTCCACGAATGTCTTTTCATTTTTTTTTCGAATCACATAATCATCAATTCATTGCTTTTCGAATCATCGATCAACTATTCAACGTAAATTGTTTCGAATTTGTCTCAAATCGTAGCTTAACTATTCATCGAATTTACCTTTCATCGAAACATGATTCACAGATGGCACGTCCCATTTATACAAAAAAATAACCTAAACCTAACCCAACCAGGTCGGATCTAGGCAAGTCGGGTTTCAGGTCATAAAAAAAAATAACCTAAACCTAACCCAACCAGGTCGGATCTAGCCAAGTCTGGTTTCAGGTCATAAAAAAAAATAACCTAAACCTAACCCAACCAGGTCGGATCTAGGCAAGTCGGGTTTCAGGTCATAAAAAAAAATAACCTAAACCTAACCCAACCAGGTCGGATCTAGCCAAGTCGGGTTTCAGGTCATAAAAAAAAATAACCTAAACCTAACCCAACCAGGTCGGATCTAGCCAAGTCGGGTTTCAGGTCATAAAAAAAAATAAACTTAACCTAACCCAACCAGGTCGGATCTAGCCAAGTCGGGTTTCAGGTCATAAAAAAAATAACCTAAACCTAACCCAACCAGGTCGGATCTAGCCAAGTCGGGTTTCAGGTCATAAAAAAAATTACCTAAACCTAACCCAACCAGGTCGGATCTAGCCAAGTCGGGTTTCAGGTCATAAAAAAAAAAACCTAAACCTAACCCAACCAGGTCGGATCTAGCCAAGTCGGGTTGCCAGTATGGCCTATGGTCTTAGCCTGTCCGGAAGGACGAATCATTAAAAAAAAAAAACACGTTTCGATGAACGACTACGTCGATGAACAAATAAAATAATGAAGTGAAATTCGATGAATTGATTCTTGTGTGAAAGGTAATTCGAGCAAATGTACAAGCGATGTAACGAAGTTCGATGAATGATTCCTAAGTTGTAACAAAATTCTGCGAATAGTGTTATGGGAAACGATAATCGATGAAACGTTTTTCGATAAAGTGATGGATTACCCTAGAAAACTGTGTAAAATATATAGTATCAAACAAAGAAGTCAGGCAGCGAGCTACTGCCTCTACTATGACACCCACTATAGTTTGTGACGTTCCAAAGTCTCAAAGCAGTTGTTAGATAGCAGAAGTTGATATTGATACTGAAATCTGAGAAAAGCAAAGGTAGGATTTATCAATATTTTTTTGAAGCAAGCTTTGTTTCCGATTGTTATTATTAGCACGAATCATTAACTGCATCAAAACGGTCTACTGACAATGGGCCTAAGCCCATAAATGACCGGGTATCAAGAGGGCTAACCGCGAATAGGGAACAAGCCAGGGGATTCAGATCAGCTAGATCGGAAGCCAGATAGTGGGTCATTTTTAACTAGCAAGATTTTATAATAAACAGGCTAACAGACGAGGATCTGCTACTAAACGTCCGAGACAGATGAATCTAATGCATAAAAGCTCATAATACAGGTGTTTAAATTTCAATAAATACTTAGTCCATCGTGTTATTTAGTCGGTATAATTATTTACCTGGAGCGAGTGCGTCGACCCGCGACCTTGCCCGCCGCGATAACTGCCTGCCTGATTAAACTGGCCGCCGCGCCGTGATGCTCAGCTCCGAGCTGTGCAATGCGATATAGCCTGGTTACTGGACTTTAAATAATTACTGCTTAACAAAGTGAATTGATAAAATTCATCATGATAAATGCTACTAACCACATAATTTGAAATTCTCAGCTTAAACCATCGTGAGAAACATGACTCTTGATTTAGAATAACCGCACTTAAATCAGTTCATCTCTTCTGAGTTCTCTCTCCGCTTGGCAGCTACGACGCCACAGACAGACACACAAATACACATGTTAAACTCATAACACCCAATTTTTGTTGGCGGTTAAAAATACCGACACCAACAAAAATAAATCTTATTTTCACACATTCTTATTCCCTAATATCTCCATTACGTCAAGAATGGGACTACTGGGGGAGTTTATGCTCTGAAACAACACGCACTGGTAAGGATTTATGAAGTCAATCAAAAGAAAGACACTCCTTCATTTAAAAAGTTGAATAAATATCCCTTCCTAAATTCTAACTGTTTCCGTACATACGAGGGGCAAACCGAAATGATCGGGAATTTAAAAAACTATGTGCACTATATACATAAATTATATTTTATTGTTTTTCGAAGTATTCTCCGTTACATTCAATGCACTTTTGCATTCTTTTAAACCAGTCATTAAAACAATAATTCCAGTTTGAAGTAGGCATTGCCAAAATGGCCGATTTATAGGCTTCCACAGCGGCTTCTGGGTTCTCAAACCGCTGACCACGCAATAAATCTTTAATTCTAGGGAACGTAAAAAAATCATTTGGACTCAGGTCAGGGCTGTATGGAGGATGGGACATCAACTCAACGTTTTCGTTGTTCAAAAATTTAGTTGTTTTGTGGGCGGTGTGGGAGCTCGCATTGTCGTGGTGTAAGATGACGCGGCGTCTCGGGTTCCCTTGGCGAAGTTCGGCCAGCACCTCCGGCAAACAAACTGTGATATACCAATCAGCGGTAACGGTTCTTTGTTCTTCTAGAGGAATTGTGGCAACATGCCCCTTTTTTGAGACGAACGAAGCCACCATCTTCTTCGACACGCTTCGAGAACGCACAACTTTCGTTGGTTTGACCTCGTCATCGAAGACCCATACTGCCGACTGGT
This sequence comes from Apotomis turbidana, assembly GCA_905147355.2. Classification (NCBI taxonomy): domain Eukaryota; kingdom Metazoa; phylum Arthropoda; class Insecta; order Lepidoptera; family Tortricidae; genus Apotomis; species Apotomis turbidana. The sequence continues at coordinate 20,544,238 of LR990281.1, read as the reverse complement.
GCTTTCTTTCAGGCTCATAAGAATAAATCCAGGATTCGTCACCCGAGACCATATTATAAACGGCTTTTGACTTTCCTCCATTGTAGCATTTCAGAATAGATCGGCACCAATCAACACGAGCCGCCTTTTGCTCTTCAGACAAATTATGGGGTACCCATCGGGAAATCAATTTTCTGACACCCAATTCACCATGCAAAATAGTGTGAATTGCAGTCATTCCAATGCCTATGGTTGCCCGAATCTGCTCGTATGTCACATGTCTATCTTCTTTTAGTAGTTTTTCCACAGCCGCGATGTTTTCAGGCGAAACCGCCGTTTTCGGCCGACCTGATGAAGGTACGGTGCCAAGAGAGGCACGACCCCGTCGAAACTCAGCATACCACCGATATATTGTCGTCTGACTAGGTGCTTCAATGTCGTATATAGTAACAAGCTCATTGCGACATTCATCTGGAGATAAGCCACGACGAAAGTTATGGTAAATAATTGCACGAAAATTTTCACGCGTCAGCTCCATTTTGTTCATCGAGTTGTCAATTTAAAAATGGAATTAAAAATATATATCGTTCTTTTTTTAAATTGTAAAAACGGCATCGTGATTGTAAGTCGCCAGTATGCATGTGACAAAAAAGGATTTAATGTAACTCAGTTTAAAGTACTCTATTCCCGATCATTTCGGTGTGCCCCTCGTATTTGTAGTTACATTTTTCATTACAAACTTTCAGTAATGGGGAATTCATGAAATGTTTTTTTTTTTTCATTTATTTCTTGTTGATAGGTAACCACGTGTCCGAAGTACTAGAGGGTGCGCGTCAGCACTAGATATGACCGACGTTGTTTGATGCCGAGTTCTTGGACCATAAAAGCATTTATTTCTGAATAGAATAGAAATGTTTCGGACCTTGAAACATTTCTATTCTATTGTGTTCTATTATTTAATAGAGATTAGAGACGTTCGTGCGAATCACGGTCTACGAAACCCCGAGAATTCGTCTCCAGCAGCATATCACAAGAGCGTCTATTTTCTTCTTCTTTCTCGTAGGGTCTATGTCTCGGCAGCGTCAAGAAGTATGGGGAAAACCAGCGGCTGAACCAACCGGTCTCATCATCTTAGTGCTCTTGGAGAGGTTTCTGTTTTTCAGACTTCCCCAACTTGTCCATGACTGATCTAGTTATCGCCATACGACTCCGTGGTTCATCCATGCATACGTCGCCGGTAGGTATCACGGCCAGCAGCATGGCTTGCAGTGCGTACTGAGCTCATCTTGATGATAATAGATATAGACGAATTTGAATGTGAATTCCAATATTTACATCATTTTATTATTAGGGTAATTCCGGGGTAGATGGCCATAAGGTAGAGATGGCCCGTCGAAATAATTCCTGAACTGTTGGCTAGATGGCACTTGTAATAGTTTAGTTCGCTTGGCGACGCGCCAAGAAGCAAGGGTATGTGCAACTTTTTCGCGAAAAAAAATCAAAAAGTAAGTAAAATCTTTGTTATTTGTTTTGTGAAGTGGAAATATTTTTCAGAGGGTTATTGTTTTAGGTGGTTATGATATTAGTTTCGTAAAATAATGGTTATTTTTGGTTTGGTTGCAAAGTATACGAGTAACAGTTTGTCCTAACTTCAAAATTACTCGCATCCTGTAGTGACTTTTTTTTTTTTTAGTTGTGGTCATCTCTCCCGGAGGAAAAGGAGAGATGGCCAGTGTTAGTCGGTATATGATGGCCATATGGCCATCCGAAGAAAAGCTATCCGATGACTACCTGATAGCAGTAACGACGTCCCTTAAAATTGATAGCACATTAGACTAAGGAAAAGAAGTTAAATGAAAGTGCTATTATATTCCGCGGATATGGAAAAAAATATTATGAAACCCTTCTTTTCGATAACTGGCTTCAATGAATGGTATGTCAGTTTTGGGTACAAGAAAATTGCTCTGAATTTGAAGACATGTGCTCTGATCGTGGTGCAGAGAAGAAAGGCTAATTAGTAAAAAGGATATAAGACCGACAACTATGTAACAAATTAGAATTAAGGATATGGCCATCTTACCCGTCATGCCATGGTCATCACTCCCGGACACCTCGGTAGAGATGGCCAATCGTGAATTTAAAAAAATACATATTTTTTAGGCTATCCTATTAGAAATTGCTATTTTTGTTTCTATTATTTTAAAGTTGATTGTTTAAACTTTAATCACAAATAAAGATTTCTATAATAATACGTAAGATTCTTTTTTAACATCATTTAAGAAAAACTATGGCCAACTACCCCGGACTTACCACTACACAACTGACAGCTACTTAAAAAACTTTATGATTATGTCTAGATGGTTACTTTCAGAACGGTTAGGTACTTGAACTGAAAGTAACCATCTCGACATAATTGTGTAAATGTGAGCTTACCAACTTACGTGGGTTAATTAGGGTTCTGTACCTCAAAAGAAAAAACGGAACTTTGTCCGTCTGTCTGTCAAGTATGACGCAATTTAAATACTTAGGCTCTATACTCAGTAACGATGAGAAAATTATACAACTGGATGGATCAAGTGGAGACAACTCACAGGCGTCATGTGTGACAGAAAAATGCCCCTTAAAGTCAAAAGGCACCTGTACAAGAGGGCCATTAGACCTATTGTTCTGTACGGGTCTGAATGTTGGGCGACCAACAATAGCATTCCAACAACCGCACACTACAGAAATACGCATGCTACACTACTTCGCATGGAAAACAACCTGCCACGTAGACGATGGTCGATAAAGACCTGAAAGAGGCTTGTCTGAACATGGACGCAGCAGTAGACTGTGCTTAAAGGAAGTTCTGGACAAGGAAGACCGACCCAAGTAGTGGTGGTGGGAAGTCGGAACAGTTCTAGACGGAAGAAGAAAGCTGTTTATGTCGCAAAAGACGTATCTTTCGACACTCTCGTCACAATTTATAGGGTATTTTCCGTTGCCATAGAACTATGAAATTTGACAAGTAATACGGTTATATTGTAAAATCTGAAAACTATATACTTACATTCGTAACAAATTCGTAACAAAAAGGGTAAAGTTAAGTTTGTCGCTCACTACAGTTAAACTTTTCGTTAGGGCAATATGCAGTGCTTTCATAGTTCATACGGAACCCTCGGTGCGCGAGTCCGACTCGGAATTGTCCGGCTTTTTTAAAATAATTTATCACTAGTATCAAATCGGGGCGCTGACGTTTTGGATGTCTCATTTTTAAGCCCATATTTATTACCAAGAGACCCTGACGTAGAGTTGCATATACCATTATGCACCACTTTATTGTGATATGTGAAAATCGTGTAGCTATAGGTATATTATTTTACAAGCTCTACGTTTTACTGTAGAGTAAAATCGACGAATTACTATTTTACTGGAGCTGCACAAATTAGATGTTGGTCGACTTCGATTTTTCAAACTCACTAAATGAGTGCAGGCGATGGCGATGGCTTCGTCTGTCACACATATTAGGGCACATAATGTTTATGTATCACATTTTTGCATGTCTGCGTGTATTTATAACAGTGGGCGTCGGGCCGCGCGACCTTGCGTCGGAGACGGTCCTCGTACCGCAACTCTACATTTCGCGTCGCACATTTCGCCTTTATTCATTTAGTCGACGTACACTGCGTGCTGTAAATTTTAAGCGTGTGATAAAGCTGGAATTGTATACGCAATGGATGCTGCACAGTTGGGAGCAGTAATGTGTAAGTTGTAGTTGGTGACGGGGCGAACGGCCAGTGTGCGCCACTGGTTCGCTCGCCAATTTCGCACAGGGCAAGTTCATCGACTTTTCGCATGGAGCTGCGTTGAAACGGATGAGGTATTTTGACACATAATTACTGTTAATTATATAGAAATACCTCATCCATCGCTGATTCGCTTCGAATTTAATGGAGCGAGTCGCTTTATTAGATGTTTACCTATTAGAAACGCAATGTATCAACTTATTTAAAAACATTAGGAAATTATTTAACTTATATTTTTTTACTTCAATTATTTCAAATATAGAAGATAGTATTATTTAAAACGTAATTCTATTGAATTGAAATATACCTCCCATAAATACGTTTAGCTTCGCAAATCAATGGAATATTGTCACACACACACACACACACACACACACACACACACACACACACACACATACAGAAATTCAATTGTGTTCGCATTTGGTGTGACGCACACGGAGGCGGATATTTAGGCCACATTGGAGTTTAATTAATGGCAAATAAATAAAGGATGTCCTATACTCAAGATCGCTGATAATGTTATGCCACACTCGTATTTTCTTTCTTTTCTTGATTCGCTAACGCAGAACTAAGTTTATTAGAATGTCTTTGAACATGTCTGCAGCTGGTCCCGATGTTTTATCTCGAATTCTCGATTGGTAGTCCAATTCTGGGATCGATCGATATGCATCTCTGTTGTGAGGCTTGTGCCATTATATGGAATGTCAATGTCGCTTCTATGGAATCGCGAACGGATATAGTTCCGATCGGGGTCGAGATTAGGCTCCAGTTTTTGAGGCCTACGCACTAAAGATGTCTACACCCCGGTCAGCGAATGATGATCCCTGCACCTCTAGCACAACAGTGACACGAGGCTCTTTCTCGCGCGGGTTGTACTACATTTCTCTTCTCTTTCTCAAACAGATGAAACATCCTAATCAGATAAGCATTAGGAATTCACAACTCTGCTAGCGTAGAGGTTACGCAAACCTTTTTTGAAAGCGCACTTGTTCGGAGCTTGCTTGATTATATGCATATGATTTATAGCTATTTCGAAATTTACATAATAATATAATATGTGAAAATATTATGTAATCACAAAAAACGAACCCTACCGCAGTTGATGCAATGCATGTTGCTAATTTATTTAATAAAAGAAACACAGTCAGCAACAGGTGAACCTACGGGGGTAAGGGAAAACAGTAAAAGAGCATAAGAGTAGATATTTAAAAAAAATTTTAGCTCTCACTTCACTTCACTCTTTTACTTATGGCTACTGTGCATCTAGCACAATTCTGCCAATGACAAGTGTTGAGCTTAGTTAACATTAATAATGCACTCAAACAAAATCAAAGACTTTGGTGCTGCCAACTGGTGCCACCGCCACCAATCCAAATCTTTTAAGTTGACATTGACGTTGATAGTGCTGCCAATAAGTTCGAGCACGTTCCCTATAACTTCTTCACCTCCACAATAAACGATATTGAAAGCGTAGCCATGCGCGAAACAAAAACGTAAATATTTTGCATCAAAAAGCGAATGCACTAAGTAAAACATAATTTACTACCACACGGGATATTACTTATCTGTGCAGTCAAAAACATAAATAATTTATCAACGAGAATGCAGTGCTGCGAGCATAAGAGCGAGATTATTTAGCGTTTAGTGTAGAGAGATGAGTTATTTTATTTGCGGTCTGCAAATGTAAGTTTGTAGAAGTAAAGCTAAACAGTTGTCAGGCTTACTCATTGCGTATCTTAGTACCTATTCTTAGTATTCTCTCGGTCGTCGAACTATCAATAAACTTGCTGTTTTCCTCCTCTGTTCAGAGTGTAAAAGTATTCAAACTTAGACAAAGAATGCCTATGAATTCTGCTCATGCACGTAGGTTTAATCAATACTAATATTGCAATAGAAGTCTCTCTCTCATGCACTCTCCATCTTAAGTTACCGTCTGCAGAGAGTAACGCCAAATAAGCACTCAAAACTCGACCTCTCACACTCATCAGTACCCGCTTTCAGATAAATGTAAATATAAATAAATTAATATAAATATATCAGACAACCTCACACAAATCGATCTAGTCCAAATTAAGCTCAAGAAGGTTTGTGTTATGGGTACTAGACGAAGATATACATACTTATATAGATAAATATATACTTAAATACATAGGAACAACCATGACCCAAGCACAAATATTCGAGTTCATCACACAAATATTTGCCCTGGCCGGGATTCGAACCCGGGACCGTCGCTCAGTAGGCAGATGCTTGCAAACTGAGCCAACCGCGTCGTCAAACACTTACTTAACACGTCAGATACTTAATTCAATATGCAAACCAGGACATTAGGTACTATTATTGTTTTGTAGCAAACCTGAAAACTCGTTCAAGTATTGTACAAAGGAGTTCATTTAGTATCTGATGATCTGATTTGCATATTGAATTAATTAAGTACATATATGAAAGCAGAAACTCGTTCAAGTATTATGTATTCTCTAAAGTAAATTATTATTGTTACATTCACTTTAGAGGAGACAAAATACCTAACTTACTTTTACACCCCACCCCATCTTCCTCCTTATGACTAGTTATAGTTATAGGTAGGTACTTAGCCCATCGTGCCGGTTTAACTCTAAGATAAATGTATTCAAAGAATTTGAGTAAAATACAGCAGAACGGGACAATTTAGGACAAAATTGGAGTAAAACAGGCAGTCTTATCTCTTAAGAGCACACTCTTCCAGGCCGTCTTTGTGATTTGATTATTGATTAGTTAAATAAGACTTATATCGGTAACGCAATATGAGCAAGAGTCAACAGTAAGGTATTATTGAGCAAATTCGGTAATTTATAAGTTGTTATATAAGTAACTTGTCATGCTATATGGAAATGTGATAAATTCACTTTATACCCGGTAATATACCAAACTGCATTAGACCCACGAGGCGTTTAAAAGTAAATCTCCGGGTGTACTAAATATAGCGCAACGTCGAATGCCGCGATCAAAAAGGTCGGTTGAACTGTCTCGGCTGGCTTAGCGAAAATTATTTCTGCTCAAAGGCTGAACTACTACCTACTCATTGATAGGTATACCGCATACCATATACCTACCTAGTGCCGAACCTGCTACCATTACCATTTTGAGTATTACAAAAGACATTTGTAATGGCCTAGCATGGCGTCGCGATGGCGTTCATACTCGTAGAACTCATTCCAGTCGGCTTGCCTATTATATGACATTTGAACGCCATAGTACTATCCTTCAAGAAACACCAAGCCAAATCTGCCCCGACTTGTCCAAGGATGTTTTTCATGCCACGCCATTAATATCTATCTGCCTAGGAAGTCACAAGCCAGGGAATTTTTAAATAAAAAACAACTCTTTAAAGTCTCAAATCCTGTGAAACTCAACATTGTCTGATACGGAACTGCTTGCATCATCTTCTTCTTCAATCGGTCTCTCATTACTGAGGAACCTGGCCACTAGAATCCCTCAAGCGGACCATCTGCCGTCATCGATTCCGGTCCGTATTAGCCCTCACCGTCGCTACCTGATAGAATTTTGATGAGGAAAGTGGTCTTTTTCACTTATTCTGACCATCGTGTTATTCATGTTGCATCTAAAATATGACATTATATATTTGTGCACACAATAACAATAAGCATATGAGATCCAAGAGCTGCCCAAATGATTTCTCAAGAACGGCACAACTTTAGATCATTTGAATACAGACTTAGCTTTGTCAAACTCGAGTCGAGTCATCAATTTTAGGAGTAGTAGGGCCTCGTGCAGGGTCCGTCCGGATTGTTATTACCGTCTTGCCTACTAACCCACCGCCAAACAGCAATGTTCGCATTGTTGTGTTCCGGTGTGGGGGTAAGATAGCCGGTGAAATTACTAGCATAGAGGCATTCTATCTTCGTCCTCCGGGTAGGCAAACACTTGTGAGTCCTCTGGTGTTGCAGGTGTTTATGGGCAACGGTAATCGCTTTCCATCAGGCGATACGTTTGCTCGTTTGCCCCCTATGACATTAAAAGAAAAAAAAAAAACAAAGTTTTGATAAGACTGTACCAAAAACTCTACCCACAACATTAACACTTCGCGCACTGATTGATTTCAATAATTTTGCCATCTCAAAATTGTAGAGTTTTGGGATGATTGCAGATTCGCGTTCAGAGTTGTTTCATATTCAACCTTTATTTAATTATTAAAATATTATTGGTACGAAAAATATCTACTGAAGTACCAAACACGAAAAAATGTAGAAACACCCATTTTACTGTAGTGCTTTTAACTATATCTACTTACACACTCAATTTTTCGAGGTATTGTTTTTTTTTATGTGACCATGGACTGATGTTTAAAGGTTTCCAGAGAAGATTTTTTACAAACTTTGCTTACAACTTTGTTTTTTGTTTGACGGTCCAAATTTGAAAGTTCATTTTCACTACGAATGACTCGATTGTCTTTAAAAAAAAAGTATCAACATGAATGATTACTAATCCGATATGAATCACGTTCCTAAGTAATCAAATCATTTGCATAGAGTTAGGTCGCTGGGCAGATTTAATCAAAGAGCATAAATAATCACTACGTTTTGGATTTAATAGAAAACGGTCTTCAAGCACCTAGACCTTGTTGTAGTTGTAACACATCACGTGTATTGTTGGTCATGCTCGTAGTCGTGTTTATTGCGTTATTCATAAAAGAGAAGCCGTCACTTGCCGGCACAATAGGTGCAAGGGTGACATTATATGCTTTATCATTTCTCAATTCGACCATAGCTTTGAATATATCTACAGTTGCCGAGAAACTTCTTGACCCAAAATGGCGGATCTGCGCATGCATATTTGTACGTAAATCGGCTACTGCGCAGTCAAGGTTAGGCTCAAGAAGTTTCTCGGCAACTGTAATTATGTTTTAGCGGAGTCGTTGAAATTACCTATTGTGACCACTTGTAGTGCAAAAACTGAGAGTGGAACAAAGTTCAATGACCCAAATTGCTAAAATTAAACTCAGAGATCAGTCTGTAACCGCGTCAAGGCGATTTGGCTGCGCTAGCGCACGCTATTCACTTATAATAAAGGCTAAAAATTTGTTAGAATTTGACGCGAATTGTCAGCTCAGTGGTACTCCTCAAATCAAGAAAGTAATAAGTTATACAAAGGTGATACTGTCGCTTTTAAAACGGTAACAGTGGAAGGAATATTCTTATTTAGCTACTGAGTGCCTTGAACGATATCGCTGGTTATTTAATGCCCCCGTCACATTTGTGACGTGATTTGACATTGACCGCCAAAGCTGAGATCTAGGTTACAAAGTCCTAAACGTTTTTGGCATGAATTGATTTACAATAAATCCATTTTTTAGGGTTCCGTACCTCAATCGGAAGATATGGAACTCTTATAGGGTCACTTTGTTGTCCGTCCGTCTGTCTGTCTGTCTATCACGACCCTTTATCTCGAAAACGCGTGGAGGTGTCGAGACTGTCGAGTTGTAATTTAAACCATATACTAAAGTCTACGGTCCCTTGAAGCTGTGAAATAATCAAACTTCTACGTTAACGTGAAAAAAAGATACGGCCGTTTATGTCGCAAAAAACGTACATTTCGACACTGAATGGAATCAAAATGATAGGGTACCTACTTTCCGATAACCTACTAATCCGATTCTTCACTTAACTATACATTTATAATAAAATCATAAAAAATATAGTCCTTTCCAAACATCATATTTGAAGAACTCGGTTGCGTTAAGTTTGCACCTCATTTGTATGCGGCGCGATACATTTCAGGTGCAAACTTAACTCAACCAGGCCAATTAAGATGGGATAAGTGAAAGTTTGTACGGATCCCTCAGTGCGCGAGTCAGACTCGCACTTAGCCGGTTTTTAGGGTTCCGTACCCAAAGGGTAAAAACGGGACCTTATTACTGAGACTTCGCTGTCCGTCCGTCCGTCCGTCCGTCCGGCCGTCCGTCCGTCTGTCACCAGGATGTATCTCAAGAACGGTGATAGCTAGACAGTTGAAATTTTCACAAATGATGTATTTCTATTGCCGCTATAACAACAAATACTAAAAATAAAATAAAATAAATATTTAACGGGGGCTCCCATACAACAAACTTGTTATAGATTATGGTACGGATCCCTTCATGCGCGAGTCGGACTCGCACTTGCCCATTTTTTATTACATTGTAGCCGAGGGTTTAAATTGGTGACTTTCGTTTTCAAAAGGCACTATATAAGAAATAACATACGATTATTTTTTATTAAAGCAGTAACGTCTGCTAACGTAAACCAAAATGTTTACAATGAAGCGAAAAATTTAAAAATTTAATAGTTCGGACAGGATTCGAACCTGCGTTTCCAACGGCTTTCCGGACCAACACGGGCGTCCTACCAACTGGACCACGAACCTGATGTCAGAGCCATTGAATCTTTCAACCAGTTGCTTCAACATGCCTTAGGGTGGCATCGTAGCGCCATCTACCGTAAAGCAGAGTAGTACTTCCGCAAATTTTGATACTAGAGGTCTGAAAATTTATACCTATAGTATAAATTATATAATATAGGAATTAAGTTTATATATATTATCATGAAGACATTAACTTAATTTCTTGATACCATATGGGCCAGACGGTCCGTTGGACTTATTTACGGTACTCCATGAAACGGCCAAGCCATACTTTTGAAACCAAGGTGTAGGGTTAGTAAACTCCGGGCTTAGGGGCTTGAAGCCAGTTGATGCCACACTTTTTAAACCAGGTGGTGGGGTTAGTATAGTCAGGGCTTAGGGGCTTGGCTTTTCCTGGGACTTGATAACTTTTTTAAAGTGAAAGCGTTATGAGAATGTGAGTCTTGGCCGCCAATTTTATATGAAATGTTTTTGGTGGGATTTAAATTACATGCTGTAAAGGGCCATATTGATCTATATCAAATGCACAATGTATTTAAGGTACTTAATTGGATAAGGATTGTTATAATTGAGGTATATGTAATGTAAGTATTTATGATACATATACATACTATGTCCTTTATGTACGTATATTATGTATAGATAGGTACAACTTAAATCATATTACTGTAATAGTTAAGTACTTATCCTTTCTGAAAAAATACTGACTGTTGAGTTTCTTTCGGCGTTTCTTCTCAACAGTGGTCTCCTGGTGGCAAAAGTGCCCTTGTGGCCTACTTGTAGAATAAAGTTAATTATTTCATTATTTGTTTATTGAATAAAATATTGTATTTTTCGTCATGCCATGGGTGTTTGTTAATTGTTATTTGCAGAATCACCGTAGACAGATTGGATTAGGTACATAATCGCGGAGTAAAAAGGAATTGGCAGTTCCGTAAGTATCCCTGTCCGTCTAACTATAAAATAAACTCGACCGGCCTACACATTTTTAGGGTTCCGTACCCAAAGGGTAAAAACGGGACCCTATTACTGAGACTTCGCTGTCCGTCCATCCGTCCGTCCGTCCGTCTGTCACCAGGCTGTATCTCAAGAACGGTGATAGCTAGACAGTTGAAATTTTCACAGATCATGTATTTCTATTGCCGCTATAACAACAAATACTAAAAATAAAATAAAATAAATATTTAAGGGGGGCTCCCATACAAAAAATGAATTGGTTGCGTTAACTTTGCACCTCATTTGTATGGAGCGCTATACATACCAGGTGCAAACTTAACTTAACCACTTAAGGATGGAAAGTGTTTGTACGGAACCATCGGTGCGCGAGTCCGACTCGCACTTGACCGGTTTTTTTTTATTAGCGCGTTGATTTTCAAACCAATTTGTGTCCAGCATTGTTAGGTTAATTAAAAGCATGTCGAATGCGGGCACGTTGCGGCACTGTGGAATGAAAACTGTCTTACATTGGGATTACCAAGAAGTCATCGTTGAAGCCGGCAACCTAATTTCTCCGCTCTGATTCGCAAATTTGGGTTATTCTCTGGCGTGGGAGAGATCAAGACGGCTCAGCTTGATTCTTTTAATTATACACTGTTGGTAAGGGCAACGATTTTCAGTCCGATTCGGTACAAGACTGCCTCGCCTAGCTGCGAGGTAGACAAGAGTTACGACTTTATCGCAACTAAGGCGCACTTTTTCTATCATTAGGTATAGTTTTCTAGAGCGAGTTACGACCAATTCATGAGTGAACGTGAACGTATAGGCTTATCAGGCAGACTAGCAAAGACCTTCATATTATATCAAGTGACAGAGAATATGAAACCAGAATAATATTTTTGTTTGAAAAGGCAGCAAGACGAAAGGGATTACACCCATAACCCATACCCAACAGTAGAGTGTTTTATAGTTTACTTTTCAGGGGATTCGTATGGGGAATTTCCGGGACTGTCATACTAAAATATCCGGGACTGCACACACTATTTCGTATACTACACAACACTGTGACACGCGACTCTTTGTCGCTCTACATATACTAGCTGTCACTTTCCATTCAATAGCGTGCGAGCATGACAGATGACGCTAAGTCGCGCGACAAGCAAAGTCGCGGCAAGATATGCTAGCCCCGCTGGTCGGTGTAACGCGAATTTCTGGAACTTGCATTGGCAGTCTTTTCGAATAGTTTTTGGTTATGATGAGGTCACGAGTTCCAAACTTACCTAATGGTTTTGTTTGGGTACTCCATTAAAAAAAAAACTTTTTTTTTGCGTACCTTTTAAGGGGCACGCTTGACTAGTTTGACGGACGACGGCGGAAGTGGGTTACACGAGCAACACGTCACGTCACCGGCCATGATTCTAGTTCATTCACTCTACTTTTTACAAGCTTTTATTTATATTCACTTATGCCCGCGGAGGGGCGAGCTTAGGGCCGCGGGCATATATTCCCGAGAAAAAAGGAATTTCCCGGTAATATTCCCGAATTCGGGGTACATTACAAATCTCTAAGTACAGTCAGCAACAGAAGTTGGTACGCACGTCAAGTGCTCAAAATTGTATGAACGCAAAATTCATTGTCACTAGAAAGCTGCATCATGGATGTACATACATATTACTCACGTTGTCAAATTATAGATTAAAAACTAATACTATACCTCCCACACACGTAAAGATGCACTTTTTCTTCATTTATCTCATATTGCGTATTTTAAAATTAAAAATAGATAACTTTGAAGTCACGAATAGAGTTATGATCATGAAGCGGGCGGAGCGCCCCGCACCCGTACTGCCCGCACCGGCTACAATTTCTTGACATTTTAGCACGACGGCTGTAGTTCCTAATTTCACCGTTTCACAGGATGAGAAGCTTGAATCTTCACGTATATTTGAATGAACCATTTAGTGTATACATAGTTCTGGGCATCTGGCTTGCTAATAACTAGTATAGATCATTTTGGAGCCCTGGGAATGTACAGATATTTATGACGCTGCCTCGACTATACCTATGTATAAATGAAGCTAGCGTTAAGCCCACACATCTCAAAAAACAGCTCTTAAACCGTTCGTTGGTGGTGTCAAGACCGAAAAATGACATAAAGATTGCAATTGATTGTCCATTGTCTTTTGCATGTCAACCATGATACGCTGAGCTTTGAATCAACTGGGTATGCTCTATCGTAAGACCACGGATACGATTTAGAGAGTTCAACTTGAGTGATCGTGGAAAATTACATTGTAAGCGTGTGGGCTCTTAGTCCGAGTATTGAGCATCAGTCCGCGTAAACACAGTCATAAAAGCTTACTCGTGATTGTATCGGCTATGGGGAGTATTTAGAAATAAATTGTAAAAGTGCTAATGCCCAAACCGAATCTAAAATACAATTTAATGACATTACTCGTCAAATGACATACTTGCATGGTACTTAATATAATATCAAAATCAATTGGGTTATATTTAAGAAGGGAAAAATAACGGAGTCGGATAACTCTGCACTCGCGCTCTTCCGTACGAGTATTTAAACGGAACATAAAGTTTACTGTAAAGGTTCTCTAAACTATAACTTTACAGTTTGTTTACGCCAGGACACCGAAATATTTATTTATTTAAACTTTATTGCACGAAACAACAGTCAGTACAAATGGCATCTCTACCAGTCAACCATAGTACCACAGAGTTACTTTTGCTCATATTGAAGGGAATACATCTATAAAATGTGAAAACTAATAGCCCAATGTATTAGAACCTAATTCAACGTTTCTTAATGGACACTGTCGGAGGACTCGACATAAGTCTACTTTGGCGACGTATTATAGGAGCTTCCACATGCGCAATGTGGGCAGTAGGACTTATGATCATTTCTCATAATTTGTACAGATGAGATGAGAGACGGTTTATCATCATTTGCTAAACAACTTTTTACAAATCACTTAACAAACAACGATTGATTGTCCCTAATATTTATTTATTTATTCACAAACTATTCATTTCACAAGCCTGTCATTCCTTAAAATGCTCATTTTACAAATAATTACTCGACAAATATACATTTAGTAACTTTGACGCTTTATAAACATATTAAGAGACAAAGTTTCATTTAAAAAATGTTCACTTCACGAATAAATCGTTTTAAAAATCAGTTATTTTGCAAAACGTTAATTGATAAACTATTGTTTCATAAAAATATTAAAAATAACTGTATGTAACGAAACACAGGACGGTATAAAGTTTAATACTCGAAACACTTGGGCCAAAAATTAAATAGGCAAGTACTTATTTCGGTCAGATTGTACCAAAGAGGGGCCGTTTCTGGGATTATTTGAAATTTTTTCACACTTTTTTGCTGTTTTTGGGCTTTTATTACATTGAATCTTGTAGATTACGTTGAAATAAGCTTTGGGTCGTTCTCAAAATATTTGCACCGCCACCTGTCAAGAGGTTTGTCTTAGAAGAAGTTTTTTACACCGCATTATTTTAAATATTCAATTATCAGCACATATCTAAAGACACTTTTTACATAGAGGCAAAATGCTTTTCATTAAAAGTAAAGTATATTAAATTAATACACAAAAAAACGATTTAAAACTAGGTTTTGTCGGTCACTTGCCGTGTCCCAACGCGAGGTACTCATGTTTCGTTGTAATAAAAACATACACATTACCGAATTAGATTAAGTTCAGTACTTACTCCATTGTATTTTCATATATGATGAAGATTGAATACTACCATATCGAATAATAATACTATGATTATTTCTCGAATTATTTGCAATTTAAGTTTGTCCACGCCATTTTTTGTCGTTCACTTGTCATGAGACAAACATTACAATTGTGTGACTACTATTTCGTTTCCCCTGCCTCACCCCGCATAAATCGAGACCTTCAGTTGCCACCTAACACTGTTCCGAGTCACACGTCGTCAGTGTGCTGCACTAAAAAAATATGATACATACACTTACGCGAGCGGGAGTTTGTAATGGGTATGTAGTCTATATTCTGCCTTCCATATTTTGGTTGACGTGTGTATATTGCATTCAATTTAATTTATAACGCGTAAAGTATGGTCTACTTTTATGTGTATAAATATGCAGTTCATCAACGAAATACTTTATTTGTTTTGATGACATAACTGTCATTTTGTCCATCGCCTGTATGTCGTTCACTTGTCTATATAAAAACAGGTAACGACACATACGGCAGGTGAACGACAATTATTTAAACACTTATACAAAATTATTTAAAAACCAGGTTTTATCGGTCACTCGCCGTGTCTCAACTCATGTTTCGTTGTTATAAAAACATATATATTACCGAAGTAGCTTAGTTTGAGTATTCCATTTTACTTTCAAGCTGTCTTAGGAGTCCTTAGCCGGCGGCGCCCGCACCTGATTTCGAAAGCATAAATCCTCTGCCTGTCATCGGGTTTGAGCGTCCAGGTCTCTGCCCCATAAAGAGATATGGAAAAGACAAGTGCACAGACGAGGTGCATGTTAGTCCGGTTAGGGATGTGTCTATCTTTCCATATTTTACCGCGTTGGGTCATCGCTGTTTTGGCCATTCCGATTCGCCTGCGAATCTCTGGTTTCCATGTGCCTCTATTTGTGACAATGGAGCCAAGGTACTGGAACTGATCAACAGTTTCGAACTCTTGAAGCAGGTTAGTACTTTGTCGACTAGTAATGGTCGACTATCATCAGCTCGGTCTTATTTTTATTAATATCGAGACCCATTCTGAGGCTGGTTGTTTTGAGTCATTCCAAAAGTTGGGCCACTTCTGCTTCGGGTGATGCAAAATAGGCGATGTCTACCACGTACCTTCAAGGGCTCCATATCTGTTAAATAGTATTGGGAATATTTTGCATCCCTGTCGTACGCCTTTCCGGAACTTAAAGTTCCTATATGTGACATCTCCTACCGACACCATTCTGTATCCAGACTCGTAAAGGCTTTATAAAGTGTTACCAGATGTGCTGGCAGCTTCAGACAATACCTCCCATAGCTTATCCCACCTAACGCCGCCGAAGGCTTACTGGTTATCAGATGTGAAGGAATTCCTCGAAGATGAAGAAAACAGCAGTAGGTTACTCAGCTGGTAACAAAAAGAATATGTCAAAAGAGGCAGCATTAGGATGCAGAAACGTTATTTTAATGATTCGCTGTGGAACATAAGAAATTTATAAAATCACGTGGGTATGCTTAAGATTTGCATCTTTTTGCCGGTTATGATCTTTCTGGATAGTACAGGCTTCAACAAACCTCCTGAGAAATGTCCTATGAGATGAGAATTAAATGCTTGTTTTTTTATGCAAATTACTAACATAAGGAAAACAAAGACAATCAAAAAAGCACTATTTGACAGTTCAATGTAGGTTTTATTTAAAATGTCACTTACCTGCAACCGTCGTCGTTAACCTGCTAACAAATTCAGTGAAGTTGGAACATATTTGTCGCAAACCTGCACCCATTGTCGATGACTTGGTAACAAATGTCGTTTACCTGACATCGATGTCTTTCACCTGTCGACCTAAAATTTCAAACATCTATATCTCCTAAGATATTCAATTTAACTACTTACCTCGACGTGATATCAATTGTCTGAATATATTTCTAGCGATCCTATGAAAAATAAAAGAAGAAATCGCAACTTTAAAAAAAAATGCAAAATTAACGCAGCGGTGCAAATATTTTGAGAACGACCCGCAACATGTTTTGTTCTTTAAACTTTTTCTCTCAGAGCGATATTTACCGTGATATTGGGGTTCTAAAAAATTTTTTTCAATGTTTGCCATTTTTAGGCTAAATTAGATTGAGTGTTCTATTTTTTTGCAAACATTTTGACGCTTCGCTCGCTCCGCTATACATTGTCATAAAACAAACCTAACCTAACCTACAGTTTTCAGTTTTTGAGCCATGTTACTTAAAAAACCTCAATAACCTGAACAGTGAACACTATTCAAGACGTCTGTATTTTCATCAGAACAATTATACTTTGTTAAAAACTTTGTTATTAAGTATGTTAATATTAATTTGTACTCGTAGAAAACTACACATATGCATGGCGTTCACACCATGATGATTCATTAAACGAAATGTTTACCGAACAATGCATTTTATTAACGTTGTTTTATCATTCGTTATTTTGTTAATTGACTAGAATAATAAATGACTAATTTGCTAAATAATGTTTTGTGATATGATGTTTTGTCCAATAAATAATTTGTATCATGATCTATTTGTAAAACGATATTTTATGCAACGTCTAATTTGGGAATCGTTAGTTTGTCTAATGTTTTTTGTAAAATGAATATTTATGAAACGTTGTTTAGCAAATGATTGGCTGCCTGAGAGACGGACTGGCGGCCATCATGGCATGTGAAATTAAAGCCTGACCAGAAATATATGAGGGTGCGCCATATTGCGGAACTTCACTGGAACTAATTTCTTACACTGGCAATGATTTTATGATGGTTTGTCAACAATGTCAATGTCATTCGTGGTGATTTCTTTAAAAGACAAATATTTAAAATTATCCAAAGAAAATGCCGACAACCATTCAGACTTCCGGTTCGTGTCCCAAGATGGCCGCATGCGTTTAAGTTTAGTTGTTCATTATTTATTCATTTTAGTTGTTCAATGTGTAGTATTGATAGCGTATTGTGCAGTGATCTAACGTATGAGTGAATAGCTAATGAAGAATTCAACTTGAAGCGTTCATAGCCCTTCCTGGGTCAAGGCCCGATAGTCCGCGTGGTTTTTTGTAAATCGCTATCACTTTACAAAAAGCAAAACCTCACCGAACAACGGCATGCTCTACGAGCAAACTTGAAATTGGCGAAATCATCATTAACCTGATGGAAGCCATATTTTAAAATTAGAATAGAATAGACAACCATTCACAGTCGTGAACGTAAGATTATAAATAAAGTGTACAAGTGTTAACTAACACGAATAACAGTTAGGAAAAGAGTGCATTCCATTAAATGATATTACGAGGTTAACAGGAGGTTAACAGTGGAACTGACAGGTATTTGAAACTAATGTCATTATAGTGGGTTGCGATTGGTAGCAAAATTGTTGCCATATAAATCTTATAAATAACGACCTCTTGACAATCCTCATATATTTCTGGTCAGGCTTTACCCAATTTCATCGAAAGCATTCTTCTCTGAAAATGTAAACTCTTTAGATTATCTAAACAAACCTAACTTATTGGCTTCTATTACCATCTATTCAAAAATCACGAAAACCTTGATGGCTTTAGGGGAAAAATTTACAATCAAATTAAACCTCTACATCGAATCGAATCGAATTTTATCAATAAATGAGTATGAGTATGAATCGTTTTCCGGTGGGACAGAGGAACCCGTATTCGCTACGGGTCGAATCGAGGATTAAGTAATATAATTTTATTCAATTTATAAATAATATAATTTTGTTGACGTAAATGACAGAGCCAAATGGCACATATTTAGAGGGCCGACACCAAATGAACTGGGAAGAGGCACGGAGAAAGAAGAATTTTATTCAATTTATACTCAATATAATAATATTCTAGGAACAATATATGAATGTGAGTGACCGAGTAGTTCGGCCGCCGCACCGCTTCACATTCGAGACCTATAAAAAGCGAGCCATGAAAGGCTCTGCGCGCGCGCAGCGCACGCGTCACCCGTGAGTCACTTCCGAGGCGGATTCCTGGCCCTGACGTCACGGGGTGGCGCTTGTCATGGCTATTTTAAACTACATTCCCGTCTCGAACAATCCAGTCTAGGCAGATAGTTTTGTTTTTTTGGTAAGTTAAATTGACTTCAATCTTTAGGAGTAAGATTTGTACTGAGTTGTACTGTTGTAAGACATACAACAATAAGACAAGTACAATAAATGTACATACTCGTACATACAATGAACGTATTCAATTTCCTGACCATTATCACGTGACATGAGGTGATATAACAAACAATAGATATTTGTTATATCAATTTGTTGCATGTAATATGTCCATATTTGATAGGGGGATTCTACCATTTTCAACCGACTTCGAAAAGAAGGAGCTTCTAAATTCTGTTGTATAATTTATTGTTATTGTTATTTCTATTATATTATTAAATATTGTTGCCTAAGAACTTTTTCCCAATTTTCAGGGCTTCGTTTGGGATGTTATCCGGTTCTGGGCTTTTTCCTTCTTCAAAAGATGTATTTTTTAGTAGGTATTTCTAGCCAATCGAAAGGTGAAATAGGTACCACCTTATATCAAAAGTGGGGTTGATTTTTTTTGTTTCAACTCTAGTGTGTGTCGTTGAATAGGTCTTTTAAAAATAATAGGGTTCTCCTCATAAACATTATTTTTTGATAAAGTCAGCAGTTTTGTAAATATTCGCTAAGTAAATAAAAAAAATAGCGTCCCCCCCATCTAACTCAACACAAAATCTGTCCCCAACTTTTAAACTTCACTGTGAAATTTCATGTTTACCTAAATAATGGCTTGGCTTTTAATGGAAAAAGGCTACTAAACCTGAACATAACATAACAACAAAATTTGGAATTCTTAGTATCAATATTGGCTGCTGAGATCCTGTCACCTGTTCCAATCAAAGTTGAATATCTTGGAAACGGTTGCAGCTATTGCTGTTTGTTACCATATATTTTTTATCTAAGAACCATCTTGACAGACATAAAAGGCTTTCGATAAAAAAAAAACACTTTCGAAGGTCCATTCGTTTGGGAGCTACGATGCCAGAGACAGACACACAGATACACATATTAAACTCAACACCCCTCTTTTTTTCGTCTGAGGTAAAAAAATAGGACATTGAATAGAAGGCCGAAATCTTTAATACCGGAGACAGTCAGATAAGTGTCGGTCAAAAAGTTGATTCTTCATATACAGCGAGTATATTTGATATAACCGCAAATTGTAGCCAGACGGAGACTTTAGTGCTATAATCTGATATTTATTGTTAATTGCCATGGCGTAATTAAGCAGCAAAGTATGGCGTCGTTATTACTAGTGCCAGTTGTCACATCACGATGTTAAAGTGTCAACAAACAACAACAAACAAATACATTGCGTGCTGAATTATTTTATATGGAAAAAAATAGTTTTTTTTATAATTTACGGATCAATATATTAATAAGTGCCTATACTAAGACCCCGTGAAGTTTGCGTTGCGGTTATATCAAATATACACGCTGTCGTATAACCTACCTAGAGCATTTTAAGTTCATGCAATAGGTAAAGTTATTGTCTGTAGTGTGTTGTATTCAATAGTGTGTTGTAGTCAGGCACTTCAATATTTTGATTCTATTGGCAATGAAGGTTAATTGAGAATAGTATTCTTATGGTCTGTGGTCGAGAATGTTATCCAAATATTGAGAATGTTATCGACTATTATATTATGTGGATTATGTGGTCCTAACCGAACCCACCCCTCATAGACCCACTTGCATCGGTCACACCGGTCGATGCACTTCTGTGGAATTAATACACGTGCAAAAACGCGCGTTTCCGGACGCGTGGCCGCGCGGCAAAAACGCGCTCAAGCGCTCCGTGACGCGTTTTTCTGATTAATTAGACGCTGCGCACGCGACTGCGATTGTTTATACTGTTCGTGTTCATCGGAAATAGTTTTTTCAAAGCTTTTGTTAAAAGGTGCAGCTTACATGCAATTCCTCGCCTTTTTCAAACCGCCACTGTACTGCGATTCTAGGACAAATTGTACCAGTTTTTGTGAACGATTATTGTTCATCCAATGAGATCGCTACTCGCCTACTTAATGATTTAGATTACACACACATATTTGGATATCGCACCTATAGGTAAGAGGTGTGATTCCCATAAGGATCCCTATAACGACCAGTGATGCCCCCATCCAACTGGTTTACTGACCATAAGTTGACAGTTATTTGGCTTACTATGTCTTTACTATTAACAGGATAAAATGTCTTAAAATGGGAATCAGGTTCTAAGAACGTCGTCGCTTATACCTGCCTCTATTAGTTAGATGGGTACTTGAGTAGTGGTTTTATAGCTATTGCTATGTAACGTCGACCCGGTAAGTACCTACCTAAAATAATATCAAAAATTCATTTTTTTTATTACAGACAATTTCAATGCAGCTTTTCAGCGACGGCTAATAATAATGGAAAGCATCTTAAACACTCCTTTACACCTTTTAATGAAAACCAGTAATGAGCCGCATGTAACTAGCAAAAGCAATGCCTCATGTTTTATAATTGCCTTACGTCGTCGGGAGTGAACATTAGCTAAATGCAGTGGTCATAAATAAAAGATAGTGCACTACGAGTACGTCTGCAAGTATTATAGGTAACGATGGTCGAAGGTAATCACAGCAACTACCTATACACGCATATACAGAGGAGATGCGGGTTTGTCCAAGAGCAGTTGTTGTAACCTGACTTTCAAGTGGTAGGCATACCAATGTGGACTCCGTATTACCAAAATCAAACGCAGCGCTGGAACGCTCACCGCAGCCACCCATCTACCCCGACGACACCATCCGCGGTCAACAGAAAAGAGAGTGACATTGTGTAGACAAGAAACAAAGAAAGAACGAAATCATATTGTCATGCCGTGAATATATCCATTGAGTGCAGCTTCCTACTGAGCCGAATATTTGTTCCTGTCTACTATGTATTTAAGTGGGTATATATTTATCTAACCTACTTCGAGCTTAATGTGGGGACTAGAGAAGATTTTGAGGTCATGGCGGCATATCGTGTAATAGGCGTGCGGACTATTTTTTTTAGGATGTCAATCGATTTAACCGTGGGATCAAATGTCTAATGTCTATATGGGCCTACCTACACTTACCATGACGATATTACCACATGTGACGTCATCTGCGGATTGGGTACCATTATTTGTATGGAGAGAATAAGTAATTTGCCATTTTCATGGCGAAAAAGTGCGATAAGTTCATGGCTGTCGTACAATTATTGTTTGGTTAAATTATGAGCATTCAGAAAAAAATCCAAAATTTCTTTTAGATTAAAAAAAACATATAATTTTGTAACCTTTGAAGTTTTCAAAAAACACACATTTCAAAAAAAAAAATTGTTTTTTTTTCTCTTTGTTTCATGATATATATGAGGTAATTTTATTCATATAACTACACTATGTTGTATAATTCAACATCAGTCGCATATCCCTATCTAGCCCCTATTGTGTCTTCGACGAAAAACGACCGAGTATAATGTCAGGTAAAATTAAGTTGTTTAAACGCATCTTGACCACCACAGCCCTAATAGGATGACAGCGCTAGGAGTGCACCACCTCACATGCCAATGACCTTATTAGAGAACAAAAACTGAAAATTATTTTAGAGCATTTTCAGCGTCCGTGAGCCTGTTAGATGGAACTTCCTAGCCCATTACCTACAGTCACTAAATTTAAGTAAGTATTTAATATTTGTAAAGGGGTCTTTGACTTAGGGTACGACGCTACGTACAGTTTATGGCGGTCAAGAGCCACCAGGCAGCAACGTATAGCAGCGATTATGCAATTTTTGTTGAAATCCGTACCTCCTCTTCTAAACTTAGAACTAATTTGGCAAAAGTGTGTTCAGTGGCTTATCTGCTGCTGCTTGAAAAAAGTTTGCACCTCAATCCCCGATATTTAACGGCAAACGAATGAAATATTTTTCTATGGGTAAAACAATTTACAATATCATTAAAAGTATTTCTAAATCACTTGGTGTAAAAAGTGCCTAATTTCCTCCTCGGAATTAGATGGATAATTAGAATTAACTATAATCTGTCGAAGCCGATTAGGTCAAGTCAAGAACCGAATTCTGCAACCAGCCGCTTCATCAATACATGCATCAGGGACTTTGTAGTTTCTAACATTTGTAACATAATCGAACTTTGTCGAACGTAAAGTTCTGCGACATATTTTTTATCCAGCACTATCGTATCAAATTACTTGCATTGAGAATCGATATCAGGTAACGATGTGCTTCATCCACACTCATTAACTTTTATTGAAGCAAAGATATCTCGCTAGCACGTGTTTGCTGCTTTAATACAATTTAATAAACCTACCTCTATCGTGAAATCACTTCGATCCATCCGATGCAGGTGGGGCCACAGGCGAAACATCCATAGAAAGAAATTGTTGAAGATCGTGTATAATCTTTATTGTGATTTTATTGGCGCTACTTGACGACTTTTACTCAATTGTCTACCTATTTATACAACGTCTTGATTTTTTCTAAGTCGCGTCTGTAGAAACGTTATTGAGTACCTACCAAAATCGAACCAACAAGGAAGGAGCGTGTGCAAATAGTTTCTTGCACTTATAAACAATGGACGTTATACGAAGGCATAATTTGCCTTATCCCTGCTAGGGATTTCTTTCGTTAACTGTTGGGCAAATGAGAGAGAATACATAAGTACCTAATACGTTGCAGAAGATAGACAGAGACAGGATGTCTACTAAGACTTAAAATTTAATGTTAATAAGCACACCCGTGTCAGAAGTATTAATTTAAAAAGCAAAATCAAAGTATAAGGTATACCTTACCCTTTATCTATAGATATCGAGAGAGCGAGCAACTCGAAGGGTCACGCAGGGCCAGGTACCGAACCTGTGACATTGGACAAGGTGCCCTTCCATCCAACACGCAGCGACGCCCGACTTTTTACGGTTCGGCAGAAACTGGACAAATATGCGGGAATACGGTTACCAAGCGAAGATTTTACACTTCTGGTTTTAATGAAATTAAAAATTAAAAGGAATTTATGAAAAAAAAAAGCTTTTATTTAAACGCTCTAAAAAGAATAAAATATTTTTTCCCTTAATTTTTTTAACTATCAACTTATATTCATATATAATAGACATTAAATATATACAATTGATATGATAATAAAAGCTTGTCGCACGATTTGTAAATAAACTAGTACTAATTTAATTATGTATGTAAATTTATCTGCTAAGTTTATTATATTTTCAATTTCAATTTAATTAAATACTGATAGGTAATTAAACCTCGTGACAAGCTTTTATTATCATATCAATTGTATATATTTAATGAGGTTATAAGTTGCTGGTTACAATTTTAAGGAAATAATTATTTTCTTCTTTTTAGAGCGTTTAAATAAAAACTTTTTTGTCTTTTAGTTTTTTTTTAGTTATCGCTTGCTAGGTTTCTCAGACTGTTCATAATTGTGCGTGACGAAACACAGTTCCGAGTTTGATTTTGGAGTTGTCCTTCTCCTAGACAGGTTGCGGACCAATGCTGATGACGCCCATCTCGCCAAATTACACAAGTCAATCTTATTTCAGCTTGGAGCTCTCTTTTCAATTTACTCGCAATGAGCGAGTTACTCTCAACAAGCCCTTTCATTTGATACCCATATTGTAGAAATGCATTAAAAATATCTATTCCGCCATCTTGGATGGTCCGCCATATTGGATTTAGAATGATGTCACACTTGGATGGTCCACCATATTGGATTTAAAATGACGTCACACACCATATCGTGCATTGTCATCCAAACTAAACATGTATACAAAATTTCAGCTCAATCGGTTGAAGATATCTACTTCAAAATTGAGTTCAATGATTCCACCCGAACAAACATACTTTGCATACTTTACATACATATGTACATACATACATACATTGCAAGTTTAATAAAAGCTTTAAAACAAAACACTTGCCTGACCGATGTATAATGTATCTCCGAGATAATGCCATTAGGTATCCACTACATGTCCACTTTTGCGGTTATATTTTTCCCATCTGAATAGGAGAATATAGCTTAGTAAAAACATACCTAACAATTAAGCAATGATCAAAAAATATTAATGAAAGTACGTACATAAACATGCTATGGTTTATTTTTTTTCGGAATACTTACTAAACTATGTTATGCATTTTAGCTTAAAATACCAATTGTAGTAATTGAAAAGGCACAAACATGAATCGAGCAAACGTCATTTTTAGGGTTCCGTAGTCAACTAGGAAGCCTTATAGTTTCGCCAATTTCGCCGTATCCGTCTGTCTGTCGGTCCGTCCGCGGCTTAGCTCCGTGATCATTAGTACTAGAAAGCTGAAATTTGGTATGAGTATGTGTATGTATCACGCCGACAAAACGGTAAAATAAAATCAAAAAAAAATGTTTTTTACGGGTACCTCTCGAACACCTAAAGTGGGGGTGAATTTTTTTTTACGTTCCAAAACTAGTCTTTTAAAAATAATAGGGATCTCCAAACATTATTTTTTGATAAAGTATGCAGTTTTGTAAATATTCGCTCCGAAAATAAAGTTCTCCCTCGTAACTTTTCAAACCACGGGTCAAAAAATTCATGAAAATGAGGCCTTATAATACTTTCAATGAAAACTATATTGAACAAAATCGGTTGAGCCGTTTTTGAGTGATCGCAAAATTTCATAATATTCTTTAAAAGGACGTAAGTTGACTTCCAGAAGGTAATAAGTAATTACAGTTACATTGGCGTTTACGACCTTTTTATAGAGCTTGAAATCTTAGTCGTAACTTAAACCTCGGGCTTTTTTTAGTTCCGTGAAATACGCCAACTTTGCCTCCACAGGGAACTTTGCCCAAAACGCTACTTAAAAAAGAAACGTTACTGTCAAAATGCTACTTAAAAAAGGAACGTTACTGTAGACAATTTCAAGATGATTATGGCAACACTACTATTTTTAGTGGAAAATAGATTATATCTGTGGTATCACTGGGAATCACATTTGCGCGCAACTTCATTCCGTAACGTGTTGGGACTAGTCGAATAAGGAACGTGATTTGGCGGGCCAATTCTAGGTGAAGTTCTGGTGTATTTTTTACAGAATGGGGAAGCCTCAGGTGAATGTATCTTATTGCTTTTATGATGCGTATGCGTTATGATGGTGGGCAATGTTATCCAGTAACTTGCTAACCTATGAATGCCAACATTGCCCAGACTAAAAAAATGGTTAGTGTTGTCACCTTGTCGTAATTTTACCTGACTGCGTAAATAAAGGAGGGTTATGTATTTAAGGTAAGGTAAATTATATTTCTATTAAGCCGTTGTACTTTTAGCATTAGCTGCATGTCATGTCATGTCATGTCCATAAAACAAAAAAACATAGAATATTCAATTATGACAATTTTTATTTAGATTGTTCTAACGTAAAGTAAAAAAATAAGCGCCAAACTATTAGTATCGAATATTAAGCATACATTTTTCATTTTGATAATGGTATTGGTAATTTGGTATTAAAGATGGTTTACTCAACCAAAAGTGACAACCCTGACAATTTCAAACTGCTTGATTCGGCTTGTATGGAGAAAAACAAAATACCTATGTAACATTGCCCACCCATATTGCACATGTGTTTGTACAGTTAAGACCAAGATATTAAGTAGAACGCCATTATTACCCCAGATTTTATACTGATCCTTATCTTAACGTTATAGGGGCTATAGTTACGAAAATAATCGATTTGGGCAATGCTTGCAAAAGTTTAGGTAACTTTATCCGAGGTGAAAATTGATAAAAAAAATGGTTAAATGTAGATTTAAAAATTGTTTCTCGTAATAAACGCATGCATATGAATACGATGGATGCGTTAGACGAAAAAAAAACTTTATCCCGTCATAGAAAAAAATAGAGAAATTCGGGTTTTTACGAAAAAAGCGGGCAAAGTTGGCATGTTTCACGGTTTTATTTCGGCTAATTTGCTCTAATTACGCGGTATCATTATGAAATCAGGTACGACCGAATTGATTCGAATAATAATGCCTTTATACAAAGTTTCAAGTACCGCACTCAAAAAAATTTTTGGTCTTCATACAAACTTTCAAGTCCTGCGCTCAAAAAAATGTTTGATCTCAATACAAATTTTCAATCCCTTTTTCAACACCTTCAGGGCTGAATTTTCAGAAACACTGAAACGACTTTTCTTGTATTCTAATTATATACCTTTATACAAAAGTTTACAGTCCCGCGCTCAGAAAAAGGTTTGATCTCCATACAAACTTTCAACCCCTTTTTGCAACCCCCGGCAAATTGAGTTATATACACCGTTGAAATCAGCGAATTTTTCTGCGTCTAATGAGCCGGGTTTGAGCTCGATCGGAGGAATTTTTTGGCTTGTTAGCAATTAAGAAAAAGTAGATTTACTAAAAAACTTTTGCCTAAAAAGCCAGCATTTTGTCGAGATTTTAAAAAAATGCCCGTTAGTTAAAACGTAAAATATTTTTTTGCTTTTAGCGGTTTTTGTTTTCGGAAATTTCATTCCCGTTGGCTAAATAACCATTTTGCTGGGGTCAAAAAAATGCTTTTAGTGGAGGTTAGACCTTTTTCTAAAATCTTGATACATGAAAATTGCACGTTAGCTGTTTATCCCAACTGGTGAAGCACAAGTTTATGGTATTTACGCTAATAGTCTAGAAAATTATAATGTTACATCCGAAATTTAACCGTTTCATTCTTATTGTTTTTTTCAACATTTGCTTCAATAGTCATTTTATCCGGACTATCAATTTTAAAAAAAAGAGTTTGCACGTTGTTTAGTGTTTTCTGGGCTCCATAAAAGCAAAATACTGCGGGTAAGCGTAAAAATTTTCAAGGACTTAGGAGAGATCTGACTCGTTAGTCGTCGGTCAAAGCTACTCGAGGAAGGATGTGTCGTTCCTGCCAAATTTTGCTGATCGAGTCGAGAGTCCATTTTACTTTTCGTGAATATCGGGTTAGTTTTAAATAGTGTTAATTACATTAAACTGTTTTGACTGCGTGAATTAACGAAAACACAATTAAGTTTAAATAAACGTTTATTATATTATTAAGTGGGTACTCCCCTACTTGACCTAATAACGCAAGTGCTAATATTATTACACCTATCAACGTTAGCTCTAATTTTCATTAGCCCTAATGTCATTTTACCTAATTTTTATACCCTAATTAGTTGTTAGACCTAATAATCCAATACTCTAATAATGATTTGTACTAATCGTCAACAATACTAATATGAAATAATCTAATAATTACCACACCTAATGATTATCAGACCTAATCATTACTGACACTAAATGTCAAGAGTACTAAAGATTATTAAACCTATTTTTACGTTAAAACAGAAAATACGGATTTGGATAAATATCGAATTGGCTGAACACCGAAAACTGTAGGTTAGGTTAGGTTTCTATTGTGACAATGTATAGCGGAGCGAGCGAAGCGAGCGGAGCGTCAAAAGATTCCCATGTACTCAGACTCAGGATGTACTATCGGCAGCAAAAGTGCATACCCCTTTTTAAACGCGAATGCTTTGAAGCCAGTCAAGACGGTTGAGCTATGTCACGTACTTCATTAGTTTAATAAGATCCCACTAGATGGCACTGATAACAACCAAATATAAAATAAAATATGTTTTCTCCCGCAAATCCAATATTTAACTGACATGATATTATTATTATGGTCGTTCTTGTCCAACATCCAGAAATTATAGAATGCTATACTTCGGCCATTTATGTTATTTTGTAAGGATGAATAAATACAAATCATATTTTAATCTACCAACGAAGATTCACACAACACCCAAAAACATTGTATTTCTTCATAATTATTGCGAAGATTTGAACATGGACCCTCCGACATCGAGACAGATGTATTCAACCTCCAAGCCAGCGAGACTTAATGAAAGCTGACGAAATTCATTATCATACTCAGAATAACTTTAGTTTACAAGAAAAACAAGAATTTTGTTTAGTACTAATACTTTTTTAATGTAAATAACAATTTGTAATAGCAAAGGAAAAGCTTAAATAAAGCCTTAAAGTAAAAATTAAAAACTAAGACTTAAAATAAACAATAGATAAAGAAATCTTATCTATTTTTTAGTGTTATCAAAAAATAATTGCAATTTTAAACAAATACAAATTAAATGAATAGTAAGTAAATTCATTTGGTATTCTTGTTGAAATGGGCAACTATTATCTATTGGCATACTTACACTCATAGTTACTTAGAGGGTAGATTTAGAACATCAAATATATACCGTTCCAGTTTTTATTACAAAACAGTTCGTCCGCTAACAGTAGCTAGTTCCGTTGATTTGATTGTCTTTTATTATTGCTTTTTATTACTTATCGAATATTAAAATGAGTTCTCATTGCAATATCGATTTAGTGAAAAGGTCACAGATCATTGCCTTGCATAATGAAGGCAAAAATATGGCAGAAATTGCCAGAGAAACCGGTGTAAATGTAAGTAGTTGTTTTAAGGTTCGAAGTATATTTTTATATATAATACAAACATAATAATTATATTTGAACGATATCTGTTTTATATTTTATCAATTATTATATATTCCTAAATTTTGTTGCAGAAAAAAACGGTAGCTTTATGGGTGCGGAGATTCGGAGAAGAAGGGTCATTATTGCACCGCCAAAGAAGTGGTCGACCACGGCTGATTGATGCACAGCAGCGTGAAATGTTAGTACGGGAGTATGAAGCAAACGGCTTTCAACCAATAAGACATTACGCCCGTTTATGTGACTCAAGTGTGGATACTATTCGTCGTGTCCTTCATAGTGAAGGATTGCATCATCGTAGGCATGCAGTCAAACCTTTGCTAACCCCACATCACAAAGAAGAGAGATTAAAGTTCGCCCGGGAGCACTTAAATGATGATTGGAGCAATGTCATCTTTACCGATGAAAAAACATTTAAATCGAGTCAACATGGACGTCTAAGCTTATGGCGTCGCGACAACACTCGGTATGACGCTGACCACGTAGTGCCTAATATGGAATCAGGTCGTATAACTGTGAACATGTGGGGTTGGATGAGTGCGGCTGATCCGGGAGAATTGGTCCGAGTGCCGAGTAGGGCGAAAAGTGGTGACTATTTAAATGTGCTGGAAGAAATCATGTTACCAACTGTTAGGAATGTCTATCCAGAAGGAGAATTACCACTAATTACGTTTGTTCAAGATAACTGTCCTATACATCGTTCGCAAAATGTGCGTGAGTGGTTTCGCCAGCACAAAGATATAAATGTCGTGTCGTGGCCCGCTAGATCACCTGATTTAAATCCCATAGAAAATTTATGGGGTGTTATCGTTCAACGTTGGGATAACCGAAATGAGCGAATCTCAGAAATATTGGAGACGCACTGTGCTACAATATGGGATAGTATTCGTGGTTCGGGACTGTGTGAACATTTAATAGAATCGATGCCTTCCCGCTTGCAAGCCGTTATAGACAAAAATGGTGGCTATACTAGTTATTAATGCAAAAGATGGCAATTAGCGGAGACCGGGTTACATTAGTAAATAAAACAATATTTTTTTAATTCTGCAACATGCTACATTATTCATTATTGTTTGAAATCGAAAAATATATATATATATATATATATATATATATTTAGTATTTATTATGAACATGAACATGATAATTGCTTCTAATATAACAAAAAGAGTGAAAAACCATGTTTAATATTTTTACACCATTTTGTGATAGGTATTGAGTTTATTACAATATTTTTACATCACGAGAATTTTCTATAGCTAATTGATAAATGACAAGCAAAAGCGTTTAAAACACTAAAATCGAAATATAACTATTTATATAACCCGGTCTCAGTTTTGTCTTTAAAATTGATTCACTAATAAAATAAACAAATGTTGTTTTGATTAAGGTGAAGCTTCAATCCTCTTTCTGATTTCAGAAACGAATAATTAAGCTTTTTACCTTCAACAAAACGTTAAGTAGTGGTATTGTTTTTCCCTTGAATTACATGAAACAAAAAACATGCTGTGTAAGTAATAAAGAAACTATGATTTTTAGTTGTTTTATTATTGTAGATCTATTAGTCCTGTTTAGTTAATTTTATAGTAACAAAAATCGCGCCCGTTCTGGTGGGGTTTTCTGTAAATGTAACTAACATATTATGGACCACTGTCTGAAATAAATTATTTTGACTTTGCGACTATAAACCCCAGTGATTAAAAAGTTTGTTTAACTGTTTAGAGTTTGACATGAGTTTAAGGCTATATTATACAATTAGATTGATCCCTATACCTATGAATTCAGGTCATGTTTTAAATTGTTGATTGTAGAATCCTAACTGATTTAACACTCAATATTTTCATACGAATATCTGCATAAATATCGTGTTATGTTTTTATATTAAAAATTATGATGTAACATAACATTTTGATTTCCACATTTGTATTATTCCAATTGTAGTGTTCCAAACATCTTAAGCACAAACATAAATTACCTAGGTATATGTTTAATTTGAGAGCCTATGTTTTCTTTTTGATAAAAACCTCATAACCATGAAATTGGTAGGTATTATTTGGTTTGAAAGCTTTATACAAATAAATGACACGAATTAGTGTCTATTACTCATGTCCTCGTTTTTTTTTAAGACAAGAGTAATGATAAACATGACTTACTCTTACGATAACCCCGCATATTGCCTAAATAATTAAATTTCCTTTACATTTAATTTTCTGTGATTTAATTGAAGTTTTATTAAATCACACCTCTTGTGTATAAACTACGTAAACTTCATATTCATTCCTGATAATTTTTTGGCATATGTTTATAAAACCGTGAAACCGTGGATAAAAACATTCGTAATTTTATAATTACGAACTTACTTTGTATAAAATGGCGTCAAAAGAATCTGTAACGATGGGTTTCTTTGAAATAACGCGAGCGGTTTTAGAAGGGCAACATAGTTAAACGAACTGGGTTGCCAGTTTAAAAGACGGGTGGACGGACGGTTTCGGTGTAAGCTATTTTCAATTTGATGATAAATGTATATTTTAATTTGTCCGGTTAGATTATTAAATAGTAGAAGATTTTTATTGACTATAAGCCTATTATATTCAATTATGCCATTAAAATCGACAGCTTTGGACACAAAGACGCCATCTAGTTTGTTAACTGCAAACCTTGCCTACAGCCGTCCAAGCCATTATCGCCTCAAGGGGGTCCATGCAATTTTGCAGCCGATAGTACATGTACATGTACATCCTGAGTCTATGGCAATTCCGACTCCACGTGGTCTTGCTTGTCCAACCCTAGTGTTATTCCGAAACCGGAGGCGCGGAGGGAGAGCAGTCCTCGCCTTAGGTTTATAGATAAATAGGTTTAATAAAATTTAGGTTTAGCATTATTAGGTATTATAATATTAGTAGTCTAAAAAAATCGGCTAAGTGCAAATTAGGGCTAGTGAGAATTCGGTATGAAGTAAGTAGGTATTATGAAAATTCGGAATCCTGAAATTAGGGCTATTCATTAATTAGGATGAATGAAAATTCGGGTTAGTGATTTTAGGGTTACCAAAATTAGGGCCGATGACATTAGGATGAAAGTTTTTCGGGCTAACGGAGGGGAACCTATTAAGTGATATTTATACATAAATAGGTAAATAATTGGCAAGCCGCCTTTTTGTGAATATTATTTTTAACAAACGAACCGTGCACAAGCACATGTGAGTAGGCGTATTGAGTTTTATTAACGCGTCCGATATTCCACTCATTTCACGTTTCTTTGGACAGGTTATTCATACAACAATTGTACAAATGTATATTAAATATACAAAATTATTTTACTTTTTATATATTTATACCAAAGTAAAATATACAAAATAAATGACAAATATACTTTATATTAACCTAGGGTGCCGCTGGCAGCGGGGCAAAGCCCAAGTGGTTCTCGTCATGCGGGATGGTGATGTCAACGAGTACTGTCTGGTGCTTGGATCGATCTACCAACACGATATCAGGCTTGTTGGCTAAAATATAGTCCTGTCTGTGGTGATAGATCGATCCCACTAGAGCGTGGCACGACCAGTCTCGAGAACTGGCATCGGTAAATATTTGTAGTATGGCACCTCAGACTCTACAAGACCGTATCGAAGAGCAAATTTCTGGTGAATGATCCTGGCTACTTGGTTTTGTCTGTGCAAGCACTCGCCGTTAGCAAGATGTGACGGCGGGATGCCCGACGAATGTCGACCGTACCGTCCTTCAGGATATATCTCCGATAGTTGTTCATCATCAACAGACAAAACCTTCGGTTTCCCCGTAGAAATCAGCCGAACCAAAGCGTAGCCAGTTCATTGACGCGAGCGGATCTATATTGGGCCCCGGGCCTTTTAGAACCATCCGTGTAGCTCTCTGCTCTTCCATACATACATGTGAAGCACCTTTGGTCTGCGCCAGTTTTTGTTTGTCAAGGAGAGAGCGGTGAGGCGTTTGTCAACTGCTACTGCATCGCGATAAATTGCACACTCGTTGTTTAGGAAATACTTCCTAAGACTGTACACCTGGCAGTTATCCTTGGCGTTTAAAAAACCACGGCCTCCACACTTACGTAGTATGTACTCGTACAGTCTCGTCAACTGGTGAGGGGGGCTGCCTCATGCGATGTGTAGTGAGCATCTGACGGATCCTCGGATTCAGAGCGTCTCGTTCGGTCTGAGTCCACCTTAGTACGCCAAAGGAGTAAGTGAGGAGGGGTATCACAAGTGCACGCCTGATCGCCACCGGACAAAATACTGTTAAATACTTTTGTCAAGCGACCAAAAAAACGGTCTTTTAACGCCTGCCTAATGTTTCCGCCCGCAATACCCAATGACTGTGTCATACCAAGGTACTTGTAGGTTCCAGCTTCGGAGATAGGTCTGTTCCGTTCCGTTCCGATGGCGCCGTTCCGTTCCGTTTGAGGGCGCGACTGAAGGTTTCAGTTACTTCCAGTAGTTCCACCATATTGTGGTGTTTTGGTGCATAGTTACAGCTTGAGGTCATCCATTT
This sequence comes from Apotomis turbidana, assembly GCA_905147355.2. Lineage (NCBI taxonomy): Eukaryota > Metazoa > Arthropoda > Insecta > Lepidoptera > Tortricidae > Apotomis > Apotomis turbidana. The sequence continues at coordinate 20,510,281 of LR990281.1, read as the reverse complement.
GAAAAATGACCTCGACCCCTCTTAAAAGCCAGGAATTCCCGGCTTAGAGGGGGTTAACCTAGTCCTGAATCCTTGAGCAGAGTGATGAGCTGAATCAGGGTAGACAGAAACACTGAGGACTTAATTTGTCAACTTGGAAAATACCTCTCTCAATCCTTATCAAATCCTGCAGACCAGGAATAATGTTCTTATTTGTTGGCTAGGGCGACCAAGTACCAGCTTCTCCCTCTAGACAGCATTCAACGGAGAGTGACTCGTATCGTCGGCTAATTTCAGATCGCCTATTATTATTTTTTAGTGTCAAGATAATTTATTGGCTATGTCTAGACATAGCAAAAAAATGCCTGTCTTTTGTACTAACCGAAATAAAATTATCAAGATCATGCTTAATACTTTGATGGGAGGTGAAAAGAAGGCTTGTGCACGTAATCCTATATTGAAGCCATGTTCTATTATTAAGCGAATTTATATCATAAATGGAAGATTTGCAGAAATTAAACTCAATTCAAGACTTCATAGCGGAAATTTAACAATTAATTTTAGTTTGCATTATGGCACAAAAACTAAAGAAAGGATTTACTTTAGTGCAAGTGTTTCTTAAGAATTATACATGACTTGCTTAATGGAGCAAATGTTCAGTTATGCCTTTTTTCGGTTACAGTTTTGTAATACTAGCCTAGTTATGCATTTTTATGGTTTAATTTTTGAAGTTAACACTCACTTTAGTTAACTACCCGTACTGAAAGCAATGCTAAAAATGGCAGTTAAGCCTTTTTCCCGCTTCGCAATTAGAGGCCGATTGGCTAACGTGCAATTTATTTCTAAGATACACGTTATTTCGAAAAATAGCAATCATAGTTAAATTTTAATCGCGATTATCTTCTACTCGTCAATACATCATTTTATCGTATAACAAAAAGAAAAAAAGTTATGAATTTTTTTCCGAAAAAAATATTTTGTTTTTTTTCTACTGTAAAGTTTCATAAATGCACGTTAGTCAATTAGTCGTTCCAGCGTCGATATATAGTTAGATAACCAACTTGCAGTTCTAGAAGTCTGCTTATTCCTAAAACTGGGTTTTACTTGCTATACCTATATACCTTCTAATTAAAAAAATATTTGCTATCCTAGAAAATTCAATTGACGTAGGTAGGTGCTGGATTATTTTAGTGACGCAATGAAAGTATCTGCCCACTCAATGCAACCCACGCGTACTAAGTTCAGATGCTCCGACGTCACTTCAAACCTACAGTATTCTTAAAGAGTACCTAGGTGTTTTTATTTAGTTGCAACTGTTGCAAGATATATAGATCATTCTCGTTGCCATATGACGCGGGATCTTAAGTGAAAATACCGCGGCTTATTTTTCTATACCTACAAATCGAGGTTTCGGTCTCGTCTGTTTCCTCCCCTAAAATTTAACCAATCTTGACGATATTTTAGGACTGAATGGGCAGAAAAATTATTGTATCGGTCTGTTTAATTTTTGCACTTATGATTATTTTAGTGACGCAATGAAAGTATCTGCCCACTCAATGCAACCCACGCGTACTAAGTTCAGATGCTCCGACGTCACTTCAAACCTACAGTATTCTTAAAGAGTAGGTGTTTTTATTTAGTTGCAACTGTTGCAAGATATATAGATCATTCTCGTTGCCATATGACGCGGGATCTTAAGTGAAAATACCGCGGCTTATTTTTCTATACCTACAAATCGAGGTTTCGGTCTCGTCTGTTTCCTCCCCTAAAATTGAACCAATCTTGACGATATTTTAGGACTGAATGGGCAGAAAACTTATTGTATCGGTCTGTTTAATTTTTGCACTTATGATTATACAATTTGTGTACTAGGTAGTTTTTGGTCAAAATTCTAATAATTTGTGCAGAAATAAAAACGGTCCGACACACTTAGTATTAGTACTTACTAACAAGCCGTGTCGGAACTGAGTTAAATGAAACATAAGTCGTAGTCGTATCACCGTATAGTTGTGGCCGAGAAAAAGAAACCTCTTTACAAAATGTTAAATGGAAGACCTAATTATTATCAGTCATTTTATGTAGTTTTGTTGGGGCTGCTTAATAAACAGTTTAAAGTTATGTTATATCATTTTATTAATTTCATCCTTTCGTCCCTAGACTTTGAACCTACTTCACTGCATAAGAAAAATGTTCAACTGCATAACGTTTAAACAATATTGATATATTTAGTAGTAGTAGGTAGTAGATACGTTTAAACAATATTGAAAACGATCGTAAATGTCACTGTCAAGTATTCCGACTGGATACAATGTCTGCTGTACTACATTGCTGGCACGATTAATTGTGTTTTTCTCAGTCAACCTTTGACAACGGTATCTGTAAAGGTACTGAAACGTCAGGGAGGCTCAAACGATTAATTTTGTTAGAAAATACCAGTAAATTTATTTTTCACTAGCTGTGCACGCGTGGAAATCGGTCTGTGTCAGTTTTGCTTTAACACAGTTGCTTGATACCCCGCAGACAGACTTTCCGTGTTGTCCAAATCTATTGGGATCTTGAAAGTTGTGCGAGCCCTTTTGCCACCAGGCAGCAACGTAGCAACGATTATTATTTTTTTGTTGATATCCGTACCCCTTCTTCTAAACTTAAAACTTATTAGGCAAAATCCTTCCTCAGTGGCTTATCTGCTAGTTAATCAGAGTACACGATAGCCGTAGCACATTTGAAAAAACTTTGCACCTCATACCTATAAGATTCAGGTGCAAACTTAACTCAATCGAGTGTAGTGGCTTTTATTGGTAAATTTTTTATAGCCTATCCTATATTGCCGGGGATTTTCTCGGCAGATTAATGAAGTTTTCATCGAAATCCGTTCAGCCGTTTTCACGTGATGCGCGGTGCGCGGTCAAATAAACAAACAAACAAATAAACAGATGAACAGAAAAAAAAATTAAAAACTGTTCGAACGCGTTCTATTATCGATTCTAAGTATTTCTCGCCAACTTTTTTTCGAATATCTTCCATGTACAAATTTTCGACCCTCTTCAGTTTTATTATTACCTACACCTATGTATAGATTTTAATTAATTAATACCTACTATTTGGACGTTATTAATGATTAGTTAAAGGATGTATATTTTGATTTTTCGCTCTTGTTACGGGGCCCAACCTGTGTAATATGGGTTCTACACAGAACAGAACAACTTTTTTTATATATGTATGTCCATTTGAACCCCGATAGTAATGTTCCAGCTGTGTAACTTCACAGCTCATAAACCACCACAGTTGCAAAGAAATTAAGTACCTATTGCATTTATTAAAAAAATGTTATAATTACATATAGGGTCATCATCATCCTATCAGCTGAAAGATACCGCATCATGGGAGTAGCCTGTTTATCGGTTTTCTACATGAGCTTATTCTGTCGTCTCCGTTCTGATATCACAATACTCGAGGCGGACAAGCGGCCATGTGTTCCACCCTTATGTTGTCGATAAATACCACAGATTCATTCGAAATGGTTTGCGTGTACTTACTTTTCTCATCAGGATAGCAAAATATAACTTGGTTCTCTGCAACTTAACATTAGGTGCAATCAAGGCCAAATGCTTGCCTAAATTAGACTAAAAAAAGACGTCCACTGTTGACTAAAGGCTTTACCCAAGAATGTCCACGATGACCAGTCGTGCTCGTGCGTTGTCCTCATCCAAAGGTACACTACAACCAGATATTTATTTGCATTGAATTAGAACAATGAGTTGTCAACAGGTGATAAAGCACTGTATCAACTGTGTGTGAGCTCTGTTCGCTATCTCTATCAGGTTACTCTCTGAGCTATGTCGTCACCCTAGTTCCCCTGCAGATCTCAATATTCATTCGATCACGCAAGGATACTGCGAGAATATAATTGAGTGAGTCTGTGCCATATACTTATGCCATCATAAGCTTCACCAGTTTCCCGTGCTCCAATTACACCGTATTAACTACATAAGGTATTTCTTATTAGCCTAGTGATCGAAACAAGTACTTAGTAGGTAAGTCAATATAAAACCTGATCCCGATCGAAGTCCTCAAGAAAAATTAAGTGCTTGTGTTTCGTAAATATAATGTATAGGTACCTATGTACTTACAGGTAAACAAGGCAATATCATTTAAGGAGCCTATACTTAATATAAAAAAATCCACACAGACAACCTATTGTTATTCAATATAAGGGTACCTAATAGGCATCAATCCTGGCAGTTTCCTGGGAGGCAAAGGGAATAGCAGTTGGCGATAGATGGCTTTCAAACCTTCGTTTCACCGACGACATCGTTCTTTTTGCTTCCTCTGCAGACGAGCTTCAGCTAATGCTCCAAGATCTGAGCACAGCAAGCCTTCAAGTTGGACTAAGAATGAATCGTGCTAAAACCCAAGTGATGACCAATAGCACGAAACGTAGGGTCGAGGTAGATGGGCAGATCACACAATATGTCGATGAGTAATATTTACTTGAGCCAGCTAGTCTCTTTCAGCAACAGACAAGATAAAGAAGTTGAACGCCGCGTCCAAAATGCCTGGAAGAGCTACTGGTCCATGAAGAAGTTTCATGAAGGGAAACCTTCCACTGTCACTGAAGCGAAAACTCATCGACATGTGTATTCTGCCTGCCTAACCTACGGTGCTCAAACATGGTCCCTTACCGAATATCAAAAGTCCAAATTGAAGGTTTGCCAACGGGACCTGGAACGCAGCATTTCAGGGGTGAAAAGGACGGATCGTGTCCGAAACACCACGCTGCGCTCCAAAGCACGCATAGCTGCCGTAGGCAATAAAGCAGCCAGGCTCAAGTGGGATTGGGCAGGCCACGTCTGCCGTATGAACCCGGAAAGGTGGGCGAGCATAGCCACCAAGTGGGTGCCCCAAAACGGGCGACGTAGACGTGGCCGGCCCAGACGGAGATGGCGGGATGACATAGACACATTCAGCAACTGGCCGGAGGCAGCGTCAGACAAGGACCTGTGGAAATCAAAGGGAGAGGCCTTTGCCCAGCAGTGGGACAGTCCTATAGGCTAGATAAAAAAAAGGGGTAATAAAGCTACAAACAACATAAAGAACAATATGAACTAACCCAAGTAGATATTAGGCACAGTAAGCTGCTGAGAAACCTAAGCTTACTGTACATACGACATACGTGCCGTACGTAATACTAGCTGTAGTGCCTATACTATACGCCATACGCCGATCAAACGTTCATGTAGGTGCCCTGCGTTATATGTTAACTATCGTGTTTATGTCGTGTTCAACCATGGAGTACTGAACCCTCTCTCCGTAGCTTTTTCTCCTATGATCCGTTAATTAATTACACGAGCCCATAATTCACTAGTAATTAACGGATGCCGGCACAAGTGCAGCGGAACGAGACGCGCGCGCACGGTAGAGTTTTTCAAGACGCGCACTGGACCAAATGACGTAAAAACTACGGTAAAGCTTGCACTATTTATTAGACTCTCATTCTAGCTATATAATAGGTAGCGCATGCACTGGATTTTATACCCAGGTTAAGACATTGTCTATATTGTGTCCACGCTAGGCGCAACTTTTGGGTCTATTGAGTGAGGTCCGCGGCTTTCATACCCATATAGAATTTGGTAAAATTTGAAATATTGCTAGCTTTCTGTCATTTTGTACTCTGGCGATACAATATGCCATTTTGAAATTTACGCAAAAAATAGAGTACCTACCTAGGTTTTTTTTTTATTACAATGAGAAATTAGAATGAAAGCGTAATATATAGTACATGGTATATCCTGAAGAAAGATGGTGGTTTTCCTTATCTGGCTAATTATATCTACCTATCAATGGCGAGGACATCTTGCTCATTTTAGAAAAAGTGTCCTACTGTTTTTGGAAAAAAGTAGGGTCCTGGCTTACTCAGAGCTTTTGTTTACCACGCCACTGCTATCTACCATACCACACGTCAGTGAGGATAAGCAGTTTACAGAACTAGTGAATAAAGCTTTTTTCACTAAAGTGCATAGACAAAGCTAAGCTAAAACGAACTTTACCGAGAGAATGCGACAGCAATTACATGATTAACTATAACTGTACCTACATTTATATATGGTAGGATAAGTACTAGTAGGTACTCTGGTACTAATATGAGCACAAGTAGAAACGCCTATCCTATAATATACATAGGTAAGTACACCTTTGTTTAGGTTTAATCGGCTTGAATATGTCTTAGGATGTCGTCATTGTAACGAAATTTTTCGATAGTCATTTCACGAAAATGCTTCATCATGGATTAAGTGCAAACCACAAATCCTTTCAGTGTGAAATTATTATATTTTATTTAAGTCAATAAGTAAGTATATATTATGTAAATATTTAGTTTGCTAGAAAATTCTCCAGTGTAATTTTTTGGTTTCAAACAGTGTTCAGTTTAAACAAATATAGTATAAAACAAAAGTGGAAGGCACTTCGAATCGTTGATTGTTTTGTTTTTTGTTATGTTTAGTTTATATTACTTAGGTCCATATGAAATTGGCGTTTCATATGGCAGAAATGAAAACGATTTTTTTTATGAAACTATTTTTTTATTTTAGTAGTACAAGTATGTACCATGGCTATCTATGCACTTTTGCCATCTCGAAGGTAGTTTGTCATTGTCATAGTGTAGTCATTGATTCCTTTACTAAAAAAAGTGTGTGAGCTAGAATCAATAAAATCTTTGAAGGCCGTTTGGATTGGACAGCCTCGTTAAAATTTAATTTATTTCCTTGCAAGAAGTTGTCCAAATACCGAAAAAAATGGTAATCAGTTGGAGCAAGGTCCGGGGAGTATGGTGGGCGTCGAAGACATTCCAGTCGCAGCTCCCTTAGTTTTGCGGCCGTCAAACGTGCCGTAAGTGGTCGAGCGTTGTCCTGAAGCAGCAGTGGGCTAGATCGATTGACCAGTCTGGGTTGATTAATGGCTAGCTTTTCCATCATCGTTTGTAATTGTTGACAATACACATCAGCCTGCCGCTAACTCTGACGTGGTTTGCGATGCATATGCTTCCACAATTGCTTTTAATTCATCGTTGTTAACTTGTGTCTCCGGCCGTCCACGGGGCTTGTAGGTCAAAATTTCCAGAACGGAAACGTTGGAACCAATAGGTAACGTACCGTATTTTCTTTTGCAGTAGCTTCCCCATACGCATTGTTAATCCTACGAGCCGTTTCTGCAGCACTGGTGCCCAGGTGAAACTCATATTCGTAAAGATAGCGATATTTTAAGTTCTCCATATTGTGAACAGAACGATTTAAAAGAAAAAAAAATGGGCAAGTGCGAGTCCGACTCGCGCATGAAGGGTTCCGTACCATAATCTATAAGTTTGTTGTATGGGAGCCTCCCTTAAATATTTATTTTATTTTATTTTTAGTATTTTTTGTTATAGCGGCAATAGAAATACATCATCTGTGAAAATTTCAACTGTCTAGCTATCACCGTTCTTGAGATACAGCCTGGTGACAGACGGACGGACGGACGGACGGACGGACAGCGAAGTCTCAGTAATAGGGTCCCGCTTTTACCCTTTGGGTACGGAACCCTAAAAATTACGCGACAACAAATAAATTTCGTAATTCGAACACAGAAATACATGGTCTTAAATTTGAAATTTTGAATTTGGAATTCCTAGCCGAACGCCACATATTTTGAACCAAAGTTGCCAGTTCGCCAAACGCCAATTTCATATGTAAGGACCTAATTCATTGCACATTAGTGGCGGCTAACGACATCTACCGATGAATGTTGGCGTGAATAGTCACGATCACAAATTCGCTTCAACGTGGTGTTCACATAAAATTTTGTCATACATTTTCTTACTTTTAACCTAATTTATTAAGGTTAAGATTAATTAAGGTTAAGAAACCTTAATAACAACTAAGCCAACTTAATTAAATCATTTTTTTTTGTTTACATTATAAAATTATTATTGTTAAGCCACAGAATAAAGACACCGAGAATGGCAGCTCTTTGTTTACATTACAATAAAAAATAAAACTATAGGTAGCATAGGTTGGTATAGGTTTCATAATTTCATTTAGATGACAATGACGTTTCTTTCCAGATATCATACAGAAGAGATAGAAATATATGTTCAGTGTTACCAAGTGAGCCAATTTGATCAGCCAAGATGTTCGTAATTTTAAATAAGCACATACGCGGCGGCAGATGAATAAATTATAGACCAAAAGGGGTTTAGGCAACCCACGCTATATTGCGGATTTTTAGTGGTACTAATTTATTTTACTGGCAACCGTGGTATAAGAAAATAAGATATGGCACTGCGGAATGACAGGTGAGACTTTTGACGTCATCGTGTTGTGATTGGTTGGTTGGTTCTCTCAATCCGTAACTGTGTTGCCAGTGGTGTATCATAATACTCCCCGATTCTCTTGTTACCTGTATGGATCTCATAAAATTACGACAAAATAAAACTTAGTTAAAAAACATGACAATCGTAATACATAAATGCATAATTTATTTTTTTTGTATAACTGGCGGCAAACAATTTTCTCCTTACAATTATTTTGTCACCATAGAGCGGCAACTAATCGGTGATGTAGAAAAGCTCACTAGCCGGAGTGCCATAGGTACCTTACTTTCTTATACCATGCTGGCAACGACATATTTTTGGTAAATGACGTTGAAAGTTTGAAAGTCGGTGAATGTCACTGATGTAAACAAAGAGGAAACAGAACTATTCCGCAAGTTTCAAGTAGTTTTTGCATAATAAAACCGAACAAAATGAAAGTCAAGTTTATTTCAATAGGATTCAGTATTTACTTCGCAAGAAGAACGAAAAATAGAGCAGCATTCCGGTAAACAATGTTTTAAACTTAGCGGCGGGGCACTATAAAATATGATATTTTAAATCATATTTGACTTTTCTACGGTTCGTTCTAATATTATCGGAAAAAATATCTATCAATGTCACGACTACCTACTTTGTTAATTTTCCACAGTCGTAAGTAATACAAAAAATACGCCTAAGTAAATAAATTATCTGCAGAACAAGAGGGGATCGGATCGGCAAAATGATACAAGTGTGGACGAAGCCTAAAGGTGCGTCCACACTTGTATCATTTCGCCGATCCGATCGCCGTCACGTTAGGGTGGAGCTTAGATGTATGGAGAAAAAAAAAAGTTGTCTGATCGACCTGGAACAGTTGTAATATGTTGCCTTCAGATAAGATATTAATGAATATATATATGTATAAGATTTTACTTGAGCTAGAAATTTTTTTTTTTACTCATAATTGGTAAAAAAAAAAAACTTTTTTTTACGTAATTAGTATTAGATTTATAAAGAAGGGTTTCAACTTCAAATGTTTTGAGCTTATTTCATACTTAAGGCAACTACGTGAACCTGTGACCCAAATTAAAATTCAGTATTTAAAAAAAAAAAAATTAATATTGTTATATTTATATGCAATAAATATCTTTTATTTCGAGTATTATGTGCTTAGAAAAAAATCACTTGACTTTCATGAAAAAATAAACAAGATTTTGATAAAAAAAATTTTTTTCAATATGGGCTTGATCATAATATTCAAGATGACAGTAGAGGGCTAAAAGTAGCATTGAATATTTTTATTATTATTTTTCTCGTACACCTGGCAGCATAATGCAACGTTTTAGAGACGTTCTGATTTGAATTTCCAAAAAAAAAAATCGCTCCATCCTACCGTCGCGTATCTTCACCGCGTATCATGAACGGTAGTGTGGACGTCACGCCGTCGCGATCATGCAACGCTCGCGCAAAATCCATGTTGATTCGCGTATCTTCAGTACCCCGCACACTCGCGATCAGGAAAGTGTCGCATGAGCGCGACGGCGTGACGGTCACACTTCCGTTCATGATACGCGTTGAGGATAGGGGGTGAGGATCGGCCGTGATCCAGCTCGAGTGGGTTTTTGCCCGATCATCAAAGGCGCTATTTGAGTCATCGATCCACGCTGCGGTCATTGGTTTTTAATCCTTAATCTTTACGATAATTAAGAAATACCATACCACTGATGGACTGTCTACTGTGACTGTGACTGTCCATGCAGCGTCTTCCGGCACGCGTTTTCCACTCAAGAACCTTTCTGCCACATGCCATAAAACAAACACAGTCATACGAAGGCCATGTCTCCGTGAGCGGGTGCCTTAATCGAAGGCCTCCCCACGCGGCGTCTTCCAGCACGCGGTTTCCATCCGATAACCTTTCTGCCGCATTATGTATTATAAAACGAGCACAGTCATTTGCTAAATCTCCATGAGCAGATGACAAAAATGAAGGCCTTCCTCGCTGCGACTTCCGGTACACGGCCCCCACTCAAGAATATTTCTGTCCCAAGGTTGAGTGAGCTATCTCAGCGGGCGACATTTTTAAATGGGACGCAACACCGCACAGAACAACGATCACAAACGAAATGAAATGTTCGGCGAAAACGAAATGCCAAAATGATCGGGGCGGTGATACGGTGCTACGATACGGATAGCGTCCAAACTACTGCACACCGAAATGATCGGTGCGGTGATACGCGACGAGGATACGATACGGCAAGTGTGGACGCGTTTCTTCGCGCGACGGCGCAAATGATACGGAGTGCCCGCAGTGAGCGTCCAAACAGGACGATACGCGGTGAGGATACGCGACGGGGATCGGATCGGCGAAATGATACAAGTGTGGACGCAGCCTTACAAGATACCTACACTAACGACAAAAAATGCACTGCTCTGGGAAACTTAATTAAGGCGTGCAATCCCGGGACATTTTAGTAAGACAGTCACGAGAAATCCCGAAACTGCATTCAGTAAAATTAATGTTCCCATTGAGGAGACACTGTACTTACTATTTTTTACATATCTGTCCTATGCGATATCTACGCATGGTATAAATATAAATATTTTTTAAATTACAAGTTATTAAATCTAGCAGCCAACTCAAACGTAGACAGAGAGCTAAAAAAAAATGTAACAATGTTTCCAAGTGGATATTTATTTACAATAGCGTTACTTTATACAAGGTAAGGACAGGCGTAGGCGTGGATCCACCCGAACCTACTACACTTTTCTAATTTTCATAAATAAGATGTGAGAAAGTTTTGGGCAGTCAGGCAGGCAGTTGCCCCCGTTACCTCCGCCCGTATGGGTAGATTGCAAAAAAAATATTGTACATAGTTAAGGGCTTTAATAAAAACAAAACTTAATTGATTCCTTTGTGTGACGAAAGTTACCCATACATTTTGTATGACTAACTTTCGTCGTTGATATTTTGTTAACTAACCTTTAAACTATGTACAATTTTTTTGCAATCGACCCGTATATCGGTGCCTAGGTAAGAATGAAGTATGCAAGTTTCTAGAAGAGAATCTTTTTTAATTAGTTTTAGAATACTAATGTCCGACATGCTAAATTTATTACTTTGTTGCATCAAAATTTTAGCTTTGGCTATGCACATCCCAAAGAAACGGGCCACGCAAATAAGGATCATCACTGCTGGGATGTGTTAATTTTTACGCAAGAGTGGCCAACGACGGTGTGTGAAGTGTGGAAAGAAAAGAATTCTTCAAATAAATGTATAATGCCAAGCGTCCAAAATTCGTGGACCATCCATGGCATTTGGCCTACTAATTATCAGGGTCAACGGAGCCTTCTTACTGCAACAAATCAGCTCATTTCGATCCAACGGCTGTAAAACCTATTGAAAAAGAGCTAAATGAAGTATGGCTTGATATACATTACGGTAAATATAATATTTACCGAGAATTTAATTTTTTCTACTTTTTCAATAGGTACATCAATTCATCTTGTTTTTTGTGGATCAAAAATGTCTTCCTATTTGTTAGACATTTTACAACTGAAAGTAAATGTCAGATTTTTGGTAACTTGTGCTGCCCCTTCAATAGTTTCCTGGGTGGTTTACAATATTATTGCACAGTAGTTTTTTTAGTTATATTACATTATTTTAGGAGCACCGCCATACTCCTTTTGGGCTCATGAATGGACCAAGCATGGAACTTGTGCTGCTGAAACCTTAGAGAAATTCAATACAGAACTGAAATACTTCACTAGGGGCTTGAGTATCACAAAACCTACAACATGTCCAATATCCTCAGAGAAGCAGACATTGCACCATCATGGAACAAAGGATATGATGTTGTGGATATAGTTAATGCAGCCAGGGCCCAGCTGGGTGTGAACCCCGTAGTAGACTGCAGACATATAAGTGGTAAAAATCATTTACATGAAATAAGAATCTGTTTCAGTAAGGATTTGAAGCTTCATGACTGTGATGGTGCGCCTATATTCTACGTCCATGGTACAAGTGACAATGTCCTCACAAACTGCAACCGAACTGAACCTGTCATGTATCTACCATATTATAATACTTCCTCTTATACCGTACGGTTGTGTAACATTATGACTTAGCTACATTGGTTAAATCTTTAAATAAATGCATTTTTTGCTAGGATTTTGATCATACAAAAACAACAAAAAATTAATCACTAAGGATTATGGTCAAATTGCTTTCTTCCTTCAAGTTTTGTTAGTTATAACTTAAGAATCTTTAAATGTGCATTATTAACAGAACCTTTGGTATTTACATGTTTATTCTTGAAATTTGAATTCAACAGTTAACGTCTGTTAACTATTAACTACATAGGTATAATGATATTCCATTCTAATGTTATAATTAACTTAAGATTGTAACGACTTATATTATATACTATAAAGAAAACTAAAATCGTATTGTAGGTAACCCATTTATCTAAAGAGCTTAGAGGGGTCATGATTTCAGCAAGAATCTGAAATCTTAAAAATGTATAGTATTGCATTAAAAAAAATACAATATTTGCGTACCTTTGAAGTCACATATTTTTTTGATTTCATGATATATTGAGCTTTTTTAGGGTTCCGTACCCAAAGGGTAAAAAGGGGACGCTATTGACTGACCCTACTGAGACTTCGCTGTCTGTCCGTCCGTCCGTCTGTCACCAGGTTGTATCTCAAGAACGGTGATAGCTAGACAACAAATACTAAAAATAAAATAAAATAAATATTTAAGGGGGGCTCCCATACAACAAACTTGTTATAGATTATGGTACGGAACCCTTCATGCGCGAGTGGGACTCGCACTTGCCCAATTTTTATTTATAATAAGTATAGTATGTTGTATAACTCAACATCAATCTACAGTTTTTATACACCCCTATTTTCCCATTTAGAAAACTCTCCGCGCAACGCTCGGTCCATGTCACAGCCAGCGGCACGTTCAGCCAGCCCCAGTGTATTGGGCTTTGATGAGCTGCCTAGATTGAAACAGTCGGTTTGGGTGCTGCGCCACATTCCGAAGGGTGCACGGAACCTTGCTGCAGGTAAAACGGCCGAGGTCATAAACAGGTGCATAGACACGGATGGTGCAGCGGAGTGGTTTACTTTGTTGTCCTTCGCTTATTCCGCATTTAAGACGCCAGATACGACGGACCCGGGGAATCTGACAACCAAAGTAAAGCGAAATATTGACTGTGCTTGCACTTTCGGTTCAGTGAATGATTGTGTGGGTACTGAGGTTGTAAGATCACCCTCACTTAAAAAAACCATTGAGTCGAAGGTTTTCGAGGGTGAGAGGGTGATCTCAGAGGGGCAGTGCGGGTCCTTATGTCAGACGACGGCATAGCACCTTCGGGTCCGGAGACACTTATGGCCTTGCAGTCAAAGCACCCGGCTTCCTCTCGTCCGCTAGTATTTCCTCAGGAACCCGACAACTCAAATCCTGTTTTGTCGGTGAGTACCGAGGATGTGGCGCAAGCAATAAGCTCTTTCAGCAGTAGTTCGTCAGCGGGCTTGGATGGCATACGGCCTGCGGATTTAAAGGAGCTAATATCGGGATCTGCAGGGGACAATGGTTTGCGGCTGCTGGAGAGTTTGACCAAACTGTGCAACTTTCTGTTAAGTGGCCAACTAAATCTAGAGGTCTGTCCCTATATTTATGGGGCGTCTTTGTGTGCTCTGGCCAAAAAGGGTGGGGGTATTAGGCCGATTGCTATTGGTAGCACGTTTAGGCGTTTGGTAGCCAAACTGGGCTGCCGAGCTGTGAGGGAGGAGATAGCGCTTATCTCCGGCCCTCACAGTTGGGCTTTGGCACAAAGTTGGGCTGCGAAGCGGCTATTCATGCTACACGGGCCTTTTCTGTAGACCCTAATAATGCTGAGTGCGTCTTAATTAAGCTAGACATTAAAAATGCCTTTAACTCGATTGAGCGGGATGTGTTGCTGTTGGAGGTCAAGGAGAAGGTGCCTTCTCTCTACCCTTTTCTCTTTCAAGTATATGCTTCCCCATCTTTTTTATATTATAATGGCTCTCCTATAAGTTCACAACAGGGCGCAGCAGGGTGATCCGCTTGGTCCCCTTGCTTTCAGTCTTGGAATTCAGAAGGCGATATCCGAGCTTAAATCGCCATTAAATTTATGGTACTTGGACGATGGCACATTGGGGGGTACGCCAGAGGTCGTGAAGCAGGACCTGATCGCGCTTCTTCCACGCTACCGAGACCTGGGTTTGGAGGTTAACGCGGGAAAGTGCGAGTTCTACCCTTGCAGCGCTGATTCCCGGTCCTCCTTTTCCGCTTTTAGCGACTTGCTTCCCGGGCTCACAGAGTTGTCGGCACAGACTTTTAGCCTTCTGGGCTCCCCTATTTTTCCTGATGCTGTCCCTCAGGCCTTCGAGGTACGTAGGCAGCTTCTGTTATCAGTGCGGGAGAGGTTGAAAGATCTGTCGGCGCATGTTGCGGCGGGTTTGCTTCGCCGTTCCCAAGCTCACTTATTTTTTACGCACAGTACCGACTTGGCTTCACCCTGAACTCTTGGATTCTTTTGACGACGTGTTAAAAGATTCTATAGAGTCACTAATGAATGTCTCCCTCAATCCGGACCAGTGGGCCCTTGCATCATTACCAATCCGGAGTGGTGGTCTAGGTGTCCGACGTGCGCGGGATGTGTGTCTACCGGCTTTCTTGGCTTCGGCGGGTGGGGTGGAGCCCCTTGTTGCTAAATTCGGATGGTAACAGGGTTGCTGTACCTTTCGCTGCCGATGCTTTGGAGGCCTGGAAGGCTGTCAACCCGGGCGAACTCCCGCCTGAGAGGAAAGACATTCGGTTATTGTGGGACGACGTTGGGGTGAAGCGGGTATTTGAGGGCTTGTTAGGGACGGCGGTGGGAGTGGGCAGAGCGAGACTTCTTGCGGGATTAGTTTCCGAGTCGGGCGCGTGGCTGCATGCGCTTCCCTCCCCGCATTTAGGCACTCTTCTCGACAACGATTCTTTGCGGGTGGCGGTTGCTCTCCGCTTGGGTTGCGATGTGTGTGTACCTCACTTATGCATCTGTGGCACAATGGTAGAGAGCAGCGGCCACCATGCTTTGAGTTGTTGTCGGTGTGCAGGAAGATTTCCACGCCATCACGCTTTTAACGATATCATCCGCAGGGCACTTGTCTCTGCGGGTGTGCCGTGTTTGCTGGAACCTCCTGGCCTTAGCCGTTCGGATGGCAAGAGGCCGGACGGTATGACGTTGGTGCCTTGGCAGAAAGGAAAGTGCCTTCTGTGGGACGCTACATGCGTAAGCACTTATGCTGCGCGCACATCGGTCGTACCTCAGTTTTGGCCGGGGCCGCTGCTGAGACTGCCGCCTTTAGAAAGAGGGAGAAGTATGCGTGTTTGGGGGGCTATTTGTTTGTTCCTCTGGCTGTTGAAACGTCTAGTTGTTGGTGCGCGGAGGCAAAGGCGTTCCTGAAAGAGCTTGGGGGTCGCTTGAGGGAGAAAGGGTTTGATGCTCGCGCCGGATCATTCCTGGCGCAGAGGTTATCGATCGCTGTTCAACGCGGTAACGCAGCGAGTGTGTTGGGAACTTTTGCGCCTGGAATGGTGCGGGGCGGGTTATTTGAGTAAGTTTTTGTATTTGATAACATTTTATATTATACCTAAGAGACTGTAATGAGTATATTTTAAGGGGCTCCCTACAGAAATCAGCCAATTTGATGATTTTTACATCGTATCTAGTTTGTGGATTATAGAGTTATAATGTCCTATTTAATATATATTGTATTATGGTCTATGCTTAACACTTTGTAGTGACCCGAATTTTGATTTAACGACTGTGTATTTTATAAAAAAATATTCGGTGAAGGACCAAAAATACACTAATCTCGTTTCTACTTTTATCCCCGGTGTATATGTAGAAAATATCTTACATTTTATTGTTCTAAACCTGTGGAATATTCCACAAAATTTGTTGTGAAGCTTTTTCTATTTTTCTCAATACTTTTCGAGAAAAACGCAAAAAACCGTTTCCACAACTTTTTCCCCGAAAAAATCGTAAACTTTGACGGCCTGTATCTCATCTCAAAGTCAGTGACATGTGAAAGATACTTGATACGGTATTTTGTTGTGGAAAAACTATGTTATTATGATTAGCTATTTATAATATGGGAAAATCTATCGCAACAGATCGAAGGTCATTGAGAGCGGGGAGCCCCTTAATATGTAATAAAACTTGTAACTATTTTTTAGAAAAATAAGTATTTATGGTATTTACTAAATTGTGTAAAGCCTGACCAGAAATATATGAGGATGCGCCATATTGCGAAATTTCGCTGGAACTAATTTCTTACACTGGCAATGATCTTATGATCATAGGAACTGACAGATATTTAAACTAATGTCATTAGAGTGCGGATTGCGATTGGTTACAAAATTGTTGCCATATAAATCTTATAAATAACGCCCTCTTGACAATCCTCATATATTTCTGGTCAGGCTTTACATCTGTTATGTACGATATCTGCGGATGGTATAAATAGTGTTGCCAGGTCTAATGTTTTTCAGGAGATTTACTGATTTATATACATGATTGATACTTTTCATAAAACTATTAGTTCTGTGGTACAAAGAGATCCTGTACTATTTTTAACGAACGAGCGAAGCGGCTCCGTTTCAGCTTGGCTAAAAATTATCTCGATTGTCCAAATTCCGGATGTCCGGATGTTATCGCTAACTTCAGGTATCTTGGGACGGTCGCCCTGTGAAAATAGTCAGGCATATTATCCCGCTATATTTAAAGAGCATCGAAGATGCAAGTAAAAACTAGCTTGTTTAATTAATTACTTGCTTTGATCTATATAGAGATAGAGCCATACCTTAATACTTAGCAACGAATCAACAACAACTTTTATTTAGCTCTGTTATTTTGCTACTCAAAGATGGTATTTTTGTTCAAAATTGAACTGTAGATTTTTTTGTTAATCTAAAATAAATATTTAATTTAGGTTCCAATTCGTCTACTTTTTTAAAATATGGTCTGGTAGCACTGTTTAAATATACATTATTTTGAAGTTTCAATAATGTTACGTTACAAAATCTAGCAGACAGGACAGACTACTTACGACGTAGACAATATTTTATTTTATTACTTAATAATTATACAAAATTGTACTTATTTTTGTACTGATAGCTAAGTGTCACAAAATAATTACTTTACACAATGTTATCAAGTGGGCATTTGTTAACAATATTGTTACTTTATACAAGGTAAGGTCTGATTCATGTTTATAGAACCTGTTTAGGCTACTGATATGCGTAAAATTAGTGTAATCCTTTGTTGTGTCTTAATTTTAGCTTTGATTATGCACATCCGAAAAAAACGAGTCACTCAAGTAAGGATCATTACTGGGATGTTTTAATTTTTACGCAACAGTGGCCAACGACGGCGTGTGAAGAATGGAAAGAAAAGAATCCTTCACATAAATGTACAATGCCTAGCGTCCTAAATTCGTGGTCCATCCATGGCATTTGGCCAACGAAATATGGGTCAATGGGGCCTTTCTTCTGCAATAGTTCAGCTCATTTTGATCCAGAGGCAATTAAATCTATTGAAACAGAGCTAACTGACATTTGGACCAATATAGAATATGGTAAGTATTTATATTTTATCGGACAAGTTCATAGTTAACTTCCTCAAATGGGTAAGACCAAAGAGTTTGCTACCTTAACACATTCAACACTGGGAGCCCGCCCCGTGGGCACAGTGCTCGTAGTGAGTTTTCGCTACATACGCATTTCCCAATGTTATCAACTACGCGCGTAGCGCTACGAAATCCTCGGTTGCGAAAGAGTTAAGGGTCAATTGCAAAAAAATTGTACATAGTTAAGGGCTTTAATTAAAACAATGTTAATTGATTCCTTTGTGTGACGAAAGTTACCCATACATTTTGTATGACTAACTTTCGTCACACAAAGGAAGCGATCGTATTTAATGTTAACTAAGCCTTTAACTATGTACAATTTTTTTACAATCGACCCTTAACTCATTTAATTAAAATTTCAGTTTGCTGTGCACTTACAAGTATTGTATTTTGCATTGCCACTCTAGTTAGTCAAAATGGCATTCAAGTGCCATAGATTATCATTGTTTGTGTGATGTAGTGTTTAAATAACTATAGTCTGCCTGCGAATGTCTTACATCACAGAAGCAGATTGTAGTGTACAATATGTTGAGTTACTTATGGCACACAGTTTATGAAGCGGTTATAAAGTAAAATTACCACAGCTGTGGTTGTTGTCTGCATAATTATGACCTATAATATAACATTATTCGCTATGCCTTTAATCATTATCAACGACGCGGTTGGCGCAGTGGTTAAGCAACTGCCTACTGAGCCGACGGTCCCGGGTTCGAATCCCGGCAAGGGCAAATATTTGTGTGATGAACACGAATATTTGTGCCTGGGTCATGGATGTTCTATGTATTTAAGTATTTATTTATCTATATAATTATGTATATCGTCGCCTAGTACCCATAACACAAGCCTTCTTGAGCTTCATTAGGGACTAGGTTGGTTTGTGTGAGGTTGTCTGTCTGATACTTATTATCAGAAATATCATTGTCAGAAATTGATTGGAAATTAATACATACCTAGTTTGTTGTATAATTAATATAATTATAAAACATTATTTTAGGTACATCTCTATACTCCTTTTGGGCTCATGAATGGACCAAGCATGGAACCTGTGCTGCTGAAACATTAGAGACCTTCAATACAGAATTGAAATACTTCACCAGGGGGCTGGAGTACTACAAAACCTACAACCTGACTAACATTCTCAGTGAAGCAGACATTGTACCATCGTGGAACAAAGGTTACGATGTTGTGGATATTGTCAATGCTGTCAGGGTACACTTGGGTGTAAACCCTGTTGTAGAATGTAGAAATATAAACGGTCAAAGTCAATTAGTTGAAATACGGATTTGTTTTAGTAAGGATTTGAAGCTTCATGACTGTGACGGGGTTGTTCATGGCACAAGTGACAATGTCCTCACAAATTGTAAACGAACCCAACCCGTCATGTATCTGCCATACAATACTCCCTCCAATATTGTACAATTGTACAAATTGATAACTTGGCTACATTGGTTCACTCTTTAAACAATTACTCCTCTTTACTGACATATAAAATGGAGCAGATTCTTAATTTAAATAAAACAATTTCAACAGATTATATTGCGTATATTAATTACTTGAGCCTCCCTAATAATTAATATACGCGAAATAATCCGTTTAAATTGTTTTATTTAAATGTGTGACAGTCGCAGAAACCGAAGAAAATATAAGATTCTTAATTTGTCTATCAAAGATGACCAGTTTGGATTTTTTTTTGTAATGTTATACTTTATATTGGGTCCCATTATCATGAGTCTCAATCATGGAATCCGTGAGGTGGGAACTCTTCTAAAATTTGGATATATTTTTTCAGTAACTCAAACAGTTCTTGTGGGAAAGCACAATTTTGCTTCTTTGACATTGATTATTTTTGTTTTTAATGTGATTATTGTTAGCAAGATTTAAGTTTAACTTTATACATTCGATTCCAGTGACACAACATATGCGTTCAAAGAATTCTTAAGCCTATGCCCGTGACACATTTATGTGTCTATATAATATGTACTTCTATGCCAGTGACATTTGTTTATGGCACTCTTTCACATCGGGCGGCATTGCGTACAGTACGATTAAAATCAGTTAACACTTCGGCCAACCTCGGTAATTGTCGTGAATCCCTCATCTCTCACATAGAGTTATCAATTTACAGATATGACCGATTTACAAAATTCTTTTCGTATTTGATAGGGTATACTTCCGAGATGGTCCCATGTAAATTTTATCAAAATCGGTCAAGCAGTTTATGAAATACCAACAAAAATCGGTTGAAATCGGTTTTTTAATTTTTTTATATGGTGATTATAATTAATTATTAATCCGACGTAATATCGTAGGTACTACTTACATCAAACAGTAAAATATTGACTTATATATGTTTTTTATATATTGTATACCTACAAGAATGTTAAAATTCATGTCGCTTCTGCATAATAAATTTCTTAGGTCTACCGGTTAGTAATGTCATCTTGGCAGGTGCTATACATTGCGTTTATGATACTTCAAATTGAATGCTACCTAAAAGAAATCCCGGTAATGTATTTCGTGTCATTTCCGTCTCCGGATTTAGGCGATGATACCCGAGAAAAGCCGAAGTGTTAACTGATTTTAATCGTACTGTAAGGGCTGAGTGGAACGCTGCCGGAATCTAATGTGTTAAAAGTCTTGGTTGATACATATTTATCTTTAATAATGTCATATTAATGTTAGCTACATTATTTTGACTTTATAGAAAACTACATTATTATTGATATTCTAATCAAATGTTATATAGGTACCTACACATAATATATAATTGACTTATCATTGTTGCGCTTATCAGAATCAGAACTGATATTTGTAAGATTTTAATTAATAGATGGTGGTATACCTTGTGTGCAATTACTAAGACATTAATTTTACTAACACAATTGATGCACATATCAGATTTGGTAAGCGCAACGACGTTATGATTGTACCTAGTTCATTAAAATTAAAATACGACCTAGTGACGGTTGGTAGTAATGACTTCAGTAATAAGGCAAACAAAATTGTACACATCCAACACCTAAATATTGACATATCATGACAATTTACTCTTTGGCTATCACAGAAGCCAGCATAATTTAATCTGGCACTCAGAAGTAATTTACATATAGCCAATTTTCAATCAGGCTGATTAGTGTAAATTTATGAATTAGGTTACTGAATCCTTTTATATCTTCTGTAATTATGCCTGAGTGTAATAACTTATTAATACAGTTATTTTAAATATTATTAACTATATTTCAATTTATGCAGTTGTGGATAATGCATTTGTGATTATAGCAGTAAGTAGACATGCTAGTCCGTGTATAGATTTATATGCTTTCTCGTGGTATCTCTCTTTCTGAAATACTTAAACTCTCTTAAAACATTTATTCCACACCACTGAGGATGCTTATCCCTTTCACTACCAGGAACCCGCTTCGTGGCAGCTCTGTTCGTAGCATATTTTCGACGACATTTTGGTACTGAAAGTGTTATGTAGGAAATCGTCGCACTAGTCACACTAAAAAACCAGTGTCTACCTAGGTAACCTTTGCTAACAATAACGAATAATTCTATAAAAAAACATTAATATTAAATAATATGAGACCTGACCATCTAGTACTATGCTACGCGAACATATAAGTACAAATAAATAATTTATAATGCCTTTGTACTTATCATAATCGAATTTACGAATATTTTTTTATTTTTACGTTCAATTCGACCAACATTAAAATTAATTGTATAAATAAAGTACTTAATGTAAGCAGAAATAACGGCAATAATCCGTATCACTTTGCCTAGATTCCAGGCAAAAAATCCTACCTACCTCTACCTGCTTTATAAACTTTGCTTGTCAATGTTTTTGTAAATTATTTATTTATCGAGTAAATAAGAATGCAATTTAAAAATCGCAATTATAGTACTATTACAGCTAGAGATACGAGTACTACAACCTTGTTTAACTTGTTTAAGATGTCACCCCTAATTCAATCGATGGCGTGAATCAATAATAGCGTAAACGGTCCGAATAGTATAAGAAACGGTATTTGCATGTAATGCAAAATTTTAATGCATGCTTTAAATACTTACTTAGGAGCGATTGAAATTGATACTTACATTCGTGAAATTTATTTCATTACTGTTCCCGTGTATCCGCTTTCATTGCTCATAACCTGTTAGGACGTTAAAATCTTTGTAATATTATCAGTCATTTACATTGTTTTGTTTATGTTAGTGTGAAATATTTTTATATTTTTAAATCTAAAACGCACTATATTTTGAAAATAAAGATGGTCTTTGATATGTGACGTTTTATTTATGATTACTTAAAGTTTGCCCCCGTTTAATCAACACCAGATCGCGGATCGCTCCGCGCGGAGCAATATGTATGGCGCGTCCGCGCGGACCCGTCCGCATTACTCTAAAACGCTCCCAAGCTTAATACATCGTACGTGATCCGCGCGGACGGTCCGCGTGACACTAAAACCAGCCTAAATCAACATAATTAGGGAAACGTGAACAACGAATATAATAACTTAAATCAATATTATTATTTTTATAGAATTAAATGGTATTTAGGTACCACTTGTTTTCACATGAAAAGAGAATTTTACGACATGTCGCAGTCACGAAGAATTTATTGATAACATTGAATTTATTGCGTAGGTACATCATTACTAGATACCTACAAAGCTTCCTAACATTCTATACATATACAATATAACGTAGGTATTTCAAAATAAATACTGACGTATAATGGTACGTTTACACGCTTGCCAAGCCTCGGCAAGTCTACAGGACGCAGTTATATGTTGGAGTGAGCACGATGTAGGTCCGTCTCACTCTAACATATGACTGCGTCCTGCAGGCTTGCCAAGGCTTGGCAAGCGTGTAAACGCACCATAACTAAAAATATGTTTTGAATAGGTGGCAATGCTTATTTTCGCACTTGAGAAAACGAATAAATCATTCTTTCGTCGTTATATTTCGATAAAGTAAATTATTAACCTTTTGACCGCACAGCTAGTCGATGGAAAACTGTCACAGACCAGACGCCAAGCTGGCAGCAGATCTATACCACCGTGGTATTACCACGTGATTGTACAGCGGCAAATGACGTCGGTAGCGTCTGGAACGCAGCTATCCTTTGACGTGATCTACCGTCTTTGGCGCTCAAAAGGTTAATTTCACTGAGATGTCCATGGACATTACGAAGTCAGGCTTACAGATAAAAAACGCATTTTCTTAGACGACAAACAAAAGATACTTTATTTACTAATAATAAATCACCTTTATCTTAGATCATACAATCCCGAATCAGTACAAATACTTTTATAAATGAATTTATAAAAGAGATAATTATTTCCATTCATAATTATTTGAGACATAATTTTTTATTGACCTCGCGATACTATAATCACAGCCGATGGCACCAGACCTGAAAGATATAAAAGTTACCTTAATATTAATGATTATTTATAACACGTAACACGCAAGAAATTAGTAGTGAATATCCAAACGAACATAATAATTGTTATTATGCAGGCATTTAACCCTTTCAAAGCCAACACCTTAAGGCATCATGTGCTGTCGTACCTACCACGCCACCGGCTCATATTAGCGTTAACAAGTGTAATATTTAACACATAGGCTATTTTTTATTCCGATAAAATGGAACCTTTTTTGAAAGTTTGAGGGATATTACTAATATACAACCAAACTGTTCCCGTTCAAATAAGGTTTAATTTCACTCCATTTTATCGGGGTAAAAAGTAGCCTATTTCGTTGATAAGCTTGTGCGGGGGCGTGGCCTAAGAACAGACTGTATAGACAGTGAATGCGTTAATCTGCATTTAGATATATTTGGTTATTTTATCATTATCACATAACACATAATATCACCAACCATGGACCATGGATTTAAATCCTAAAATACCAGTACATAATACACTTAACCTAATTCAAAATTACTCTAAAAATAAATTGCTTCCCACCTAGTAATTCCAAGGGCTTCTCATAGTCTTCAGGCGTAAATATCTTCTTGGGAAACGTGGTCATGAGTTTGAAACTGTCGTCCAGAGAGTACTCCTGAGCGTTCATTTGTAGATACAACCTATAACATAATATTTATTATTATTTATTTATTTATTTAAACTTTATTGCACACAATACAACAGGTAAAAGTACAAATGGCGGACTTAATGCCATAAGGCATTCTCTACCAGTCAACCATAGGACTAAACAGAAACATTTGTATGGTGCAGGGTCTTTTATGTAATATTCATAAATATTACAGCACAGTATTTGGAGTAAAAGGCCAGTTAGTTGGTATAGCTACTTATCCATTGCAAAATACACAAATACATTCATAAAGTTGACAAGAGTAATTTTACGAAGAGGATGCGCGCATGATGGAACTGCGCATCGGTATAAGTTGCAAGCTCTCTCACGATTCGTACAGTTGCCGAGAAACTTCTTGAGCCTAACCTTGACTGCGCAGTAGCCGATTTACGTACAAATATGCATGCGCAGATCCGCCATTTTGGGTCAAGAAGTTTCTCGGCAACTGTACATTTATTTATTTATTTATTTAATCTTTATTGCACAAAAGAAAACTTATCGTACAAAAGGCGGACTTAATGCCATGAGGCATTCTCTACCAGTCAACCTTCGGGCAAAGCAGATAAATTGTGGGCGGTGCAACTAACTTAAACAAGTTTTAATAAATAATATTTAGATAAATACATATATTATATAATGTATACACATATAAATAAATACAGATGAAACATACTAATCAGATAACCTAAGAATTCACAACTCTGCTAGCGTAGAGGTCACGCAAACATTTTTTGAAAGCGCATTTGTTCGGAGCTTGTTTGATCTTGAGGGGAAGGCGGTTCCAGAGACGGGAAACTTGGACGGTGAACGATTTGGACATAAAACCAGTACGGTGACGAGGGATGGAGAGAGACAGATTGCCAGAAGAGCGAAATTGACGGTCACGGGTTACACCATAATAGTGAAAGAAGTTTTTGAGATACTCGGGAGATTTTGGATTTTTGAGAACAGAAAACAGAGTGCACAGCATTCGAATTTCACGTCGTTCGCGGATAGGAAACCAGCCCAGCTGAGAGCGGTAAGAAGACACATGGTCATACTTACGAAGACAGAAGATGAACCGAATGCAGTTGTTGAGAAGTCTCTCCAATTTATTCATAAGCTCTACGGTTAAGTCTGGATAACACACATCACCGTAGTCTATTATGGGTAAAATTAACGCCTGAACTAATAAAATCTTAGTTTTACTGGGTAAAAAGTTTTTGAGCTTGTTCAGAGCATGTAAAGAACCCATAACTTTTCTACTAACTTCGGCAACCTGCGCCTTCCAACTCAAAGTACTGTCCAAGATAATCCCTAGATCTTTGACGCTGGGGCTGAAGGGGATAGTGGTGCCGTTGAAGCGTACAGGCGTGACAGTCTAGGTTAATCTTAGCAAGCTGGCGGGAGCTACCGATGACAATGGCCTGACACTTCGATGGGTTAACAAATAGTCCGAACTTTTCAGACCATCGCATGTAAAAGGTCCAAGTTTAGCTTGTCAATACAGGTCTTAAGGTCAGTCACATTGCACTGGTCGTAGAGTTGTAAGTCGTCTGCATAGAGATGGTACGAAGAGCGTAAGTCGGGGGTGATAAAATTGATGAAAGTGGAAAACAGGAGAGGAGAGAGAATTCCTCCTTGAGGTACGCCAGTGGCAAGGTCACACCAGTCAGACAATGACCGGTCAACCCGGACTGCCTGTTGACGACCCCGAAGATATGCAGAGAACCAACTAAGGGCAGAAGACGACACATTGAGATATTCCAAGAGGGCAAGAAGAATGTCATGATCAACAGTATTAAACGCGTTGGAGAAGTCGATCAAAATAAGTACCGTGACTAATTGATCCTCCATGCCCCGTCTGATATCCTCAGTCACCTTAAGGAGTGCAGTGCAGGTGCTATGACTAGGACGAAAACCGGACTGAAAGGGGCTCATGAGCTGGTGAGAGTAGATAAAACACGAAAGTTGTTTATGAGCCACCGCTTCAGCGATTTTCGACAAAAAGGGGAGAATAGAAATCGGCCTGAAATTGCTAACCGAAGTGGGGTTACTGATTTTAGGCAGGGGAATAACAAAAGCTTTGCGCCAGAGTGAAGGGAATTCGCCACTGCACAACGAGAAATTGATAATATCGGTAATTATAGGGAGCACACTGTCCAGAAGAGACACCACCATATAACGACCAATATCATCAAATCCAACGGCTTTAGATTTAATAGCTTTGATTATGTTGTTGACGTCATTCTGAGAAGCAGGTGAAAAAGAAAAGGTTTCTGTAACAAAGGGTGGAAGCGACGAAATATCGGAAAGAGTAATGGACTTAATATGACTGTCAACGGAGAGAGCAGCTGAGAAATGTCTGTTCAGGTCGTTAAGAGAAAAGGAAGTACCATCGAAACCAGTAGTAGGTTTACCTAGGCCAAGAGACTTCAGAAATTTCCAGACATCAGCCATAGAAGATGAGGATACATTGTGATGAATATAACGCCGCTTCGCGGAACGCACCATCTGATTGCAGCGATTACGAGCTGTCTTAAATAGTCTCCAGTTGTCGTCGGTACGGTCGCGTTTAAAAAGTCTAAATGCACGGTCTCTTTTACGCATGGCCATGCGTACACCCTCAGTAATCCAGGGGGCAGGTGGGCGTCTGACTCTTACAGCGCGTAAGGGGGCATGCTTATCAAACAGTGCTAACACTGCACCATTAAAACAGGCTACTTTTGATTCAGCCGTAGTGGCAGAGTACATAGGGGACCAGTCAATAGCTTTAGCATCATTGAAAAGGGCATCGGAATTAATTTTGGCAAAGCAACGCATATAAACTAAGGCAGGTTTGCACTTAGGGGGTCTAATTTTATAAGAGGCAAATAGTAAGTCGTGGTGCGAAAATCCGGGGGCCAAGAACTGACCATGCTTCTCAACGAGATCAGGAGAAGAGGTTAAAATCACATCTAGCCATGTGTCAGATGAAGTGGTGTGATGAGTTGGTGATAAAGGAAGGAGAGAGAAGCTGACGGAACTAAGTAATGATATTAATTTACGACGTTGCAGGGTGTCTTTAGAGATATCAGTGTTTAAATCACCCATAACAAGATGATGTGTGTAATCTGAACTTAAGGACTCAAGAATTTGTTCAAGGTCGGAAAAATAATCTATAGTTGGAGGACAGTAAACTACCCCCAGGAGAGCCTTAACCCCTTTAATATTTATCTCAAGAAATATCCATTCCGCTGAGCTGGAATAAAGAGATTCTGATAAATGTAAAATTGTAAACGGAATGGAGCTTTTGAGATAAATGATACATGATACATTGTATCGCGTTCAAATGTTAGCAGGCAATGGAGCATCGCTACATAATTATCCTGTGTATACGGTTGACGACGCGGTTGGCTCGGTTAGTAAGCGCTTGCCTACTGAGCCGGCAGTCCCGGGTTCGAATCCCGGCCAGGGCAAATATTTGTGTGATTAACTCGAATATTTGTGCTTGGGTATGTATATCGTCGTCTGGTTTTCTTGAGCTTTATTTGGGACTAGATCGATTTGTGTGAGGTTGTCTGATATTTAATTATTTATATATTTATTATATCAAGAGATTCAAGCATTTATGTTTATAAACATCGATCTAGTCGTGCGAATTTCAGCATCATGAGAGTGGAAAACGGCAGAAAATTATGAAATGCAAAATAATTAAGGTTTCGGGGGAGAAGACCCTTATCGAACCGATGTCGAATAGTAATAATAAATAAATAAATAAATATTAAGGGACAATTTTACAAAAATCGACCTAGTCCCAAACTAAGCAAAGCTTGTACTATGGATAATAGACGACGATATACATAATATATAAATACATATATAGATAACATCCATGACCCAAGAACAAATATTTGCCCCGGCCGGGATTCGAACCCGGGACCGCCGACTCAGTAGGCAGGTGTCTACAAACCGAGCCAAACGCGTCTTCTAAATATCTTACTTGACGGCAGCTAGCTGCTCCTTGGCGCCGAAGGTGTGCGCGAGCGCCTTGCCGTCGGGAAGGCGGAGCTGTATCCGCGCCTGGTCGTAGGCGGGCCGCGGCACCGGCGCCGTCGGCAGCGGCGCGGGGGCCGGCGCCACCGGCTCGGGCAGCGGCTGGCCTGACGCGGCCAGTCTGCAAGAGCAATGAGAACCTGATTAGTATAAGCAACTTAGCAGGGGAGCAGGGAACCTACAGCGTTTTTATGATTTTTTAACTGTTTTTTTTTTTTGTTGTTCTTACCTCAACAAATGTTGGCTCAGATGATAGCTAACCGCTAAAGTCATGTTAAAGTTTGATTTTCTAATGAATCTGAAAGACACTCTAGAGTCTTATTCTGGATTCAGTGATAGCGACTTGTCCATCCATTGTATATATATATATACTCTCCAAGCCGTGTTCGGCTACAGCGACTACTTTTCTACAAATTATGAGAGCGACGCTGGTGAGCTCTCTGGTGGCTGACATAGCCGATTTTAGCCGTGAACGTGCGACCACATTCTCTGCATGTCAGTACCCCTCCGACATATTTATATTGAATGGCCGCCGGTGGTCGGGCCTTGAGCTCGTCGCGCTTAGAATCGAGCTCATTACGTCGTCCCGTTTCAAATTCACGCACCTGCGTGTTCACAGTGTGCCTCCATTGTGACCGGCCTTCTGCTAAAGTCTCCCATTTAGACGGGTCGATGTTAGCCCTCTTCATGTGACGCTTCAGCACATCTTTATACCGCAGGATTTGGCCACCCTGCTTTCGCTTGCCATTCTCCAATTCGCAGTAAAAGATGCGCTTTGCGACTCTCTCGTCTGACATACAGGAGACATGTCCACACCACCGCAGCTGTCTTCTCATTAGATAAGCCTCGATTCCGGCGACATTGGCTCGTCTAAGGATCTCCGTGTTCCTAACACGGTCAGACCAATGAACGCCCATAATGTCGCGAAGGCATCTCAGATGGAAATGATCCAATGAGCGAATATGCTTGCGGTATAGGCACCATGTCTCGGACGCGGACAAGAGATTTGGCAGAACGATTGCCATGTATACAGCTACCTTAGTAGGGAGCTTTATGTCGTGCGAGCGGAACACCTTGGAACGAAGTTTGCCGAAAGCTGCTGCAGCGGCTCCAATTCTGCAGTTGACTTCGTTATCAAGATGGCACTTAGCTGTCATCGTGCTGCCCAGGTATTTGAACTGCTCTACTTGCTTAAGTGAGTCTTCGCCGAGTTTAATGTCTATTCGCGGACTAGCTATTATGTCTAAGGCCATGACTTCAGTTTTTCGGACATTGATTTTTAGGCCAAATCTTTGACATGATTCATTAAGACTCAACATAAGCTGCTGTAGAGCACCTGGGGACTCCGTCACAAAACACAAGTCATCTGCATACATCATCTCTGTTATTGTATTGTGTGAAACTTTTGTGCATGCTTTAAGTCTTGCTAAATTAAAAATGCCACCATCGGTGCGATATCGAATACGGATGCCTTCGGAGAGAGTTTGCAGTGCTTCCCTATATATCCCCCCATCCTTATCCATTGTAGTAATATCATGGTAATAATCATGAGACCAGAAGGACGATAAAACCGCGTGGTGCACGTTTGGAAATTCCCCCAGTACGCTTAGCATATCTGTGACACGCGACTATTTGTCGCGCGACAAATACTAGCTGTCACTTTCTCATCAATACCGATTCGGTAGTAGAAGTAGGTAGAAGTGACAGCTAGTATTTACGAGCAAGACGGGTGATACTGAGTCGCATGACATGGGAAGTCGCGGCAAGATAGCCCTGCAATAAGTATGATGCGGTAACAAAAGCCTGCTGAAAAATCATCTATACATTTCTGTTAAGAGTTGGTAAATTTTTTTTACATTCCGATTATACACATATCAAATCATTGTTTGCAAGGACAGGTTAATTGTCAGCCATTTTTAATTTAAAATAAAATATAGAAAAGAAATGACTTAAGCTTTCTGAATTTTTGTGAATTATTCATTCCTCTACACTCTTCTGATTAGTTACTCCTAATGAAACATTTTGCTAGAATAATCAATTACAATGAATCACCGTAAACAAGTTTATTTCATCTCGAAATTTTGATTAAGTACCTATGATAATTTGAAATTACAGAGCATTATCGAGCAAATTCAGCAGAATGATAAGATAGAACACGTTACTGTTACTGCCTAGAACAGGTCTATTGGGATTAATTGGTATGTATTTGTATGTATGTATGTATGTATGTAAACTCTTTATTGTACATTAAAATATAATTATAAGGACATTAAACTAATGATATGTACAAAGGCGAACTTATCCCTGTAAGGGATTTCTTCCAGTTAACCTTTGAGCAAATGAGAGAGAACAGAGAAGATCCAAGAAGATAGGCAAAACTATTAAAAATGCACAGAGACACTAAAGGCCTATTTGAAACCTACAGTTTGAATTTTTTATTGATAATTTTTGTTTCAAAACTACTCGAAATTGCCAAAATTCACGCGGAAAATTAGTTTTTTCAACTTATTTTCGACTGCACGCAATGAAAGCATGAAATAGCTATGTTACTACGTATACCTAGAACTCGGGGAAAAGTATTATTCACTTCAAAAAGTTGGTTGAAATTATCAATATGTTTGGCATAATACGAAAACATTTTTTTTTTAAAGAATACTTAAAGCCTTTCAAGCCCTTGTAAGTACTGAGCGAATTTATTGAATGCAAACTATATAATACACCTAATAATAATGTTCACTAACCGTAGGATAAGAATTTCAGTCTGTTACTAACATACTTTGTAAGCACTAATGATCCCAGGTGGTTGAAATAAATGATTTTTATTTATTTTATTTAAACCTAGTATTAACAATACCCCTGTGGAGATAGAAATTCATATTCCAGTGTCTCAACCTATAATGTGAGAATATTTGTACCTTCTAGCCTGCCTGTCAGCTTCGATCTGCGCTTTCACGCGCTCCCGCGCCTTTTGATCCTCGATCTTCTCACGCCGCCGCTGCTCAACCAGCTTTTGCATCTCCTGCTCTTGCAGCCTTAGCCGAGCATCCTGCATGTCCTTGCCCGACTTTATGCGCAGACGCTCACGCTCCAATGCCTCTGCCTGGAAATATTATAAAAAAATGGACTTCCATAGATAACGTAAGCATTTTGATGTAATTAATGCGATTAATACCTGGTTTATCATGACCAAAACCAAAGCCGGGAATAGGTAGTGCCTAACCTAACCGCTGTGGAAGAACATAATAAAGAGTGGTTATAACCACGCAAAAATATTTTTTCTGGAAATTATAGAGAATAGGAGAAGGCAAATGTTACCTATACTATCATCAAATT
This sequence comes from Apotomis turbidana, assembly GCA_905147355.2. Taxonomy (NCBI): domain Eukaryota; kingdom Metazoa; phylum Arthropoda; class Insecta; order Lepidoptera; family Tortricidae; genus Apotomis; species Apotomis turbidana. Next base: position 20,478,816 of record LR990281.1, on the reverse strand, counting down.
CTAGATTTCTATTCAAAATCTTATTTCTATGGAGGGGTCATGATTTCAGTAAAAATCTTAATAGTTTGATGCAGAATCGTCATTTATTTTGGCGCGCATATGGGCGCGCGGCGCCATATGTGTTTATAATTTCCTTTGTCCTCTCATCACACCGAAACGGCTGAATAAATTTTAACCAATTTCGATACAGGGATACCTGGACATCCAAAGATGGTTATAGAATACTGTTTATCCATCTACGGTAAAGAAAAAAATACGCGGACGATGTTGCGGCACCTCCTAGTAAAAATATATCTAAAAAAACATCACAGAAGGAAAGGTTGAGGGGAAGCAAGGAAGAGGAAGGCCAAGAATAAGTTACAATGAAGAAATAAAAGAGAAGGTAGACGTCATGTTGTATAGGGAAGTCAAAGAAGTGGTTATGGATAGAGTTAGATGGAGAAAACTACATACTTAATCAGCTACACCAACCAGACTCTTAAATGTATGATGATGATGATACTTCATACACATAAATTGCCTCTATGGGTTAAATTATTCATGAATACCAGTTATCTAATGCAGAAAAATCAAATAAGTTTCATACAAGCAGTCCGGCCATAGGAATTTTAAAATACAATTTCAAATATAAAGTGAACATGCAATATTACATTTATTAAGCTTTTGCAGTTATGAGGAAATTCTCGTGTTCCATAAGATACAAAATAACCACTCTTAAAATAGCACTCTAGAAAAGGTTAGTTAATTCTGAGTACCTTTACACTCCATATCTAGTTAACAGCAGCTGTGTTAATGGGTGGAGTTCACTGATGGTATTTCGTTTACTTAGGAAAGCAGAGATAAAGATATTTCTGTGGCTTATCAATGCCATCTATTCTCTTTGTCGGAGGCTAAATTCCTCTTTGGATTGTGGCACTTTAATGGTTGGTTAGTTAATCACAATACATCATGGTAATACACAATTAAAACTTGCTTATTACAGTTGTATTTTTAATTAGCCAGAGTGATTTGACAGATGTCGTAATTTATATTTTCGTTATTTAGATTATTCAGAAATGATTTCTTAGAACAATGAATGAGAATACTCTTAATTACTGATATTAGATGATATGTTGAGACCAAATTAAAGTAAATCAAATTGCGCTCGTAAAAATTGTGTTAGATTACTCCAGCTAATTAAAAATCCGACTTTAGTTTGAATGCCTGATCAAGTTCAGGTTACAAGGTTATGATTACAACATTGTTTATTATTTGACAAATTAGTAGATACCTTTTCCCTCTCCTCTCTTTCCTTCCTCTTCTGTTTCATGCGCTCCTCGAGCAACGCAAGCTGCGCTTTCTTTTCTTCTTCTGTCAATGGTTTCTTTTCCTCTGTGGACTCCGAGAAACTGCTATGGTTAGTCTTTGCCGCGTGGAACTCCATCTCATCCTGATTCTTGAATAGCTTGCCGCATTCATCGCATTTGAAAGACTTCGCCTCAGGCTCTGCGGCTGGCGAAGCGTCCGTGGAGGGCGCCGGCTCCGCTGTATCTGCCGCGGGTGTCTGAGAACTCGACCCAATGGTGTTCCCAGCAGACTCCACCTGAGGGTCATCCGCATGTGCCAAAAGCCACTCCATAGCAGGTTCAACACCTTTGTAATTCGTAACTGCTAAAGCTTTCTCCCTACAACATAACAAAAACATCGTGTTAATCTGAACATAACCGCTTATTAAACTGTATCTGATGCCGTAACTTACGCTCGTTCCTTTGAGAAACCCATCTCGATAAGGGTTTGTATTTCTGCCATGATTGCGCCCGTAAAATGAGATTTAATGAGCTAAATAATTCTTTTTATCAGCTGTTTTCAGAATTTCAGATTTGAGATTCGGACTGTCATATCATTAATTCATTATTACAACAGATAAAAATATAGTTGAAATCATATTGAAATGTTATCGGTCAGTTTAAGCTACAAATAAAACCGCTCGCTCAGTATCTAGGACGACAACAATACTGGCACGTCATAGTAGGTACAATAATAAATAAACTATTGTAACCGTTACGATTAAATAAAAATGACAGTTTTTTTTCATGGCGGTAAAATATAAACGTACAATATTTACTAAATATCAGCACAGTGTGTTGTGTATATGAAATGTCGATTTTACATAAAAATAGCTGCAAGAGTATAGCAAAAAGTGATCCGGGAAAAGTTCTCGACTTGGTAATAAGCCTTCAAGACGATGCGTGCTCAAAATTACAGACAAAAATAAATACTTACGTATGAAATTTTCGATTATTTTCATATTTTTATTAGTATTTAATGTCATAACTCATAACTACAGATTTCTTACTTCGGATAAACTTGACAAAGGAAAATTTCACCTACCTATTCTATAGTTGTGATGGTGTCGAAAATGAATTGGCAACCTGTCATTTTGATCATGATGAACTTGTCAAGTTCAGTATGACCTTCCGACTTCCCATTCGCCCGTAATGTATATCGTCACTTGTAATATGAATTAAGGTAACCGCCAAATGACGATTTTTCAGGAGAAGCCAAAAACGAAATTGCAAATTGAAAAAAGTGCAGTAACATTTTATTTCCTAATCCGATTAAAATGATGTATAGTAGTTATAGCTTAATTTTGTAAGATCTTTCAGTTGATAATCGTCTCAAAAAGGCTGCTAGTATAGTTTAGAAAAAAGCGTGGCTGTTACGTTAATTTTTTCCAAAAAAGAGGAGTTACGTTAACACAACACAACATTGATTTCAAAAAATGAAGAACTATTTAAAGTAAGTCACAAAAAGGTACAAAAAATCTAACGTAAGGGACACACATTTTCAAAGCGTGGACTTACATTAGCGGAATTCAGCCATGGAATTTTTAAACTTATCCAATTGTAATAAGGTTTAACATAGAGTTATTTCTTGTTTTTTAGTTAATTAGTGGCAGGATAGTAAGTCGTGATAAAAACCGGTTTATAAGCGGGAAACAGTTTCTTTTTTGTTTATAAAAACCAAAATTGGTAAAGGCACCTTTAGATTTAAAGAGTATTAAAAAACACTTAATTTTCTTTCCAATCTGATACTTTTCCTTACTGTTTTTCCTCACTGCTTTTCTTTCTCCTTTTCCTACAATATTTATGTACCTTTTTTACCTACGACTTTTACTGCACATTCTGCTTTCCCTTTTTCTCTTTATTTTTTATTTCTTTCTATATACTTTTCTTCGTATTTATTACCTTATTTCTGTTCCATTCATCAACTCCCTCCTTTTGATTTTAGTGGCTTAAGTTTAAACTTCAGCTTTACGTTGTATAATTTCGTTTAAATAATCAATTTTGTCTTTACAAAGCCTTAGTCCTATTTTCAGTGTAAGGCTTGTCCCTGTCTGAAACTAGCCGAATGATCTTTATTTGATTCTTCATTAGTAATTTGACCATTTCCTGGCAAACTGGTGACTAAATGTTTCTTCACATAATTAGTAACTCACTCTCACATCACTATTATGAACTTGAACGTCAAGGGGTAAATTTACGACTGAAATGCTTCGAATACCTTTGCTATTGGGCTTGGACATCTTTATTATAGAGCTGAAACGGATTTAGAGATTTTCCTATATCTTGTAAGCTGCTGTTTTCCCGCAAACTACTTATTAAATAAATATCAGACAACCTCACACAAATGGATCTAGTCCCAAATTAAGCTCAGGAAGGTTTGTGTTATGGGTACTAGACGACGATATACATACTTATATAGATAAAATATATACTTAAATACATAGGAACAACCATGACCCAAGCACAAATATTAAAATTATGAAGCATCATTGGTGTCCCGTTATTAGTAGAAAGTATGGCCCAGCCCAACGCCTTTCTCTGGCTGAAAAAAATAATGGTCAAAGGGCAAGCAAATAGTTAATGTATTTTATTGAATCATCGCATCAATACAATGACATTACGTTGGATACGTAAGCTACTGAAAAAAATGATTGGGAGTATCTCAATGTCACTAACCTCCACCATATCACTATTACTACCATCATTCATTCCTGTCTCTTGTTTTCTAAAAATAATATACAAGTATATACATTTTATTATGCCTACATGTTGCTACATGGTAGTGGCAGTGACTGATTTTCACAGAAAAAGTTTTCACAGTCCGTTTAACCAGACATTTAAGAGATTCCCTAAAAACGAAATGCATTAAGCCAGATTGTTTCAATTAAATGTACCTAATTCGAGAATCAGACATGGTATAAATAGGCATAATAGCTAATTAATAAATAACTTAACTTTAAAAAGTTTAAAACATCAATTTCTATTTGATACTGGAAATCCCGACGAACTTCATTCCACCTTAGAAATACGACTCCCTTTTTAGCTGATAACAATTTCTATAGTACTTACTTGGTACTTATCTTTTTCAAATTTCCCTTTATTTTTAAAGTTTTTTTTTGTGTAATATTATTATTTATTTATTTTTTATGTAGTAGAGGGCAAACGAGCAAACGGATCGCCTGATGTAAAGCGATTAATGTACTTAACTCGTAATTTTTAACTGTACTTATTATTGTATAACAACGCAATGGCACAATACTGTCCTTATCACGAATTGGTGGAACCAGGCATCGTGACCGGTATTCATAAAAATTACAAAAAAAAAATTACAGATTTTATTTCAAATGCCATTACATATAATTAAAGTATATAGTACAGAACTTTGAAATTAGCTCAGTAAAATAAAGAAATGTGTAATAATAAGCGAAATACCAAAATTGAATACCGGTATTTGTATGGAGTCGAATACCGGCATCCGATCGCTGGTCGGTACAAACTAAATTGGCTATCATATCCATCACAACACCAAATCGTAAACAGACTCACGCGGTAGTGTTTGTAATTGCTTCCTACAGGCAAATGTATGGTCGTCTCACCAGTATCTACTTATGAACACTGCAAAGGAAAGAGATAGTCGCAAAGTTCCTGGTAACCAAAATAACGTAAGCACCAGGTCCGTCTAAATTAAGTAAATAATTGTAATGTAACCGTCAACACTCGAGGCTTGGGAAGACAATTAATAATGTAAGAGGCATTATTTGCCTTAAAAACTACGAAAACTTTAATGTTACTGACTAAATTATATATTCACCCAGCTTGCAGTAAGCACAATTTGCGACAAGATAAGACTATAATTGACTTTATATGGTTGCCTTCTTATAATCTCGTTTAATTTTTTTTTACCTATCTAATCTGAGCATGTAAATCATTTATGTACCTTATTATTTACACGATTTGATTCAAAAACTAAAAGTATAACCCATTTAATGTTAGAACCATTTTATAATTTTTATCTAGCTTTGAAGCTAACGTAACAGTCAATCGGTAATAAAGTGCTATAAATTGAGTAATGTAAGAGTCATTTATTTACCGATGAGTCTTACATTAATGAATTTTGCTCAACTTTGGCCAATACTTGTGGTTACGTTAATCTGATATTAAGTAATTTACAAACAATGTGCCATACACCAAAATAAATACAGAAAACTAAAAAAAATGGTCAATTTTTGTTTAACGTAACCAACATTTTTTTCAAGATATCGTAATTTTAATAACAGCAATGGATAGATCGTCAAATTTACAGACGAACTGTATACTTAACTCAATTTCGTCATTTTGGCGGTTACATTAATTCATATTACAGGTGACGATATGAAATTGTCGTTGCTGCTTGACATCTGTTAGATGTGAAATAGGGACCGACAATTGGGAAGGTACAATTTCACGTGCCTATGTCAGGAAAACATCATATTTACTTAGATCAGTTATTTATGAATTAATTCCTGCAACAAGGATCACACTGTGTCATCTGGTACTCTGGTAGGTACAATGGTTGCCACTCGAGGAATCATAAAAAGTGGTTTAATTAAGCTTTAATCTTATTAAAACTTTCGTGAGATGTATTTAATTATTGTATTCAGCGGTTTACACTGACGTGAAATTGTCAGGAACAAACAAACTTGCAGGGAGCTCTTCGTCAGGGACTGCTACCCGTACACCGGCGCGGCAGCTGCCCGGTCACTGTCTTTGACCGACGCTCCGCTCTAATAGCGCGCCGACGATGGCGCGGGTGCTTCAAACTTTCAAGCTCCTTGCAAGCCTACAACTTATCCGTCCGGCACTCCAACGGGTAAAGCCGACCCGCCGTCTACCTCCAGCATGGAATCCTCTGTGCTTAGGTACATGTCGGGCCGTTCTTGACAATTTCACTTAAGCGTACCTAAACCGCTGAAAACCTACAATAATTAATTTAGCTTATTTCATTTGTTTTCCATCATTTCCATGTGGATAACTGTTTTTCTACTCCCTCGCAAATATTTCTCGATGACATTAGTCGATCTTCATTACGAAAGTATCCCAACAAGTAGGTAATTTACCTTGTTTGATACAAAGCTTCGCGAGGTGTGCGACGCGGAGTTGGTGTTTTCGGTAGTGGTGAACGGAGCACGTGCGGAGGCCTATATCGAGGCCGTCGGCAGCAAGGTGCTCGAGAAGAAGACACTTTCGGTTAGTACGCCCAAACAGCATGAAGGGCCCCGGGTTATAAGAAAAGATCAGGGTCCCAAATCGGTTCGCCTTCGACGCTTATTGCCCCAGGAATGGCTATGAATCTAGCCAAGGGCACCTGATGAGCTTAAAGAGCACCGCACATTGGTGATTTTCATTTTAAACCCAATCTTCTGACCGATCCGGCGGCACATTATAAACATTTAGAACTTCCTACTTGCAAGCATCTTGCACGTATTATGCTCCTTGTTGTGGCCGCCTTGTGCCCAAGTGATCACTCCTGTTAGTGCTAGTCCTGCCGTGGAATACTGCGCAATGGACTACAATGCAATGGTATGGAAGCCATAATGGACATTAAAAAATCATTATGTTGCCTCTATGTTTTGTGTTTTACAGCTTCAGTGGGCTTATTGAAATTTATGATGTTGCAGGACTGTCAGAAATTCGTAAACATCCTTACCAAAGCTTATGAACAGGCTATACTTTTCAACGACTTTCATGATGATGTTAAAAACACGGTTTCACTTGTGAGTATGATTAAATTTTTGATACAAAATGTTTGACAAAGATTATTACGTTAGCCAAAGGAGGTGTCAGTATATTATTGGGTTTCGCGTAAAATGCGAAGCAGTTGGTCGTGGGGTGCTAGCCGATGCTCGTACGGCGCTACAAGTGGTTACTAGTGCGCGGCGATTTGGTCGAACAAAGACGGAAGAGCACTTAACGGCTTTTTGAATATATGTATATATATATATATATATATATCTTTTTCAGTATATAACGAAAGAAGACAAAAAACACGTATTGCTAGTGCCAGTGGTGGACGAGCCGTTCAGCCTGGTAGTGTCCGTGGTCTCGCCGAAGGAGCAGCACGAACATGTCGTTGCGTTCGTTTACGAGTGCTTTTTGTAAGTTTTATGAATATGAGTATGGGTTCAAGTCCATACGTCTTCGGATAATATACAATCATTAGATAAATTTTAAGCCGCTACTGTATGTTTTAACTCAACTAAGGCAGGGAGAAGGGAGATAACTTTCTTTGCTAAACTCAAAACTTCGTTTCTAGTTAAATACCTAAATAGGCCATAGGCCTCAGTATCTAGAGTAGGTACAGTACCTATTATAGTAACTCCAATGTAATACTGGTCTCTAGACTTTGCTGGCCGGCAGTGAAGAAGACGATTAAACTAGAATACGAAGTTTCTGTTAAACACAAGTGTCAACAACTTCTTCGGGTTGCGAAACGATTGTTTACGCAGGTAAGTACTATATATTTCATCACACTTAGTCGTAAACAACGGTTTACATGCTAGAAAACCGAGTGGTAAATCGTATATTACGCCCTAGGACGGTAAGTAAATTTGGTATTGACTACTACTATTTTTGTTTTATTTCCTCCAAAGTGTGATGAAAAACGTCGTACGTGACTCTGGTGTTAAAGGAAATCCAAACTCGTGTCATTAAAGCCCTCGCCTTCGGCTTCGGGCTTCTAATAGACACTCGTTTGTAATTCCTAGTTTACCACCCTTGTTACGTAATGTACTAATACTCGTACCTACCCACGTAAGTACGTCACCACATGTATGTTTCAACAACCACTTTCCTACCTATACGTCTCTTTGCCTATAATTTTTTTCGTATACATAAAACTGTTATGCCGTATTAAAACTGTCAATGATACGTACTATTATCTATTCTGTGATGATACCTATTAAGTATAAGTATTATAATTATGTTTTGTTACTTATGTGTAAGTTAGTTGCACCACCTACCTACAATTTTTCCGCTTTGCCCTAAGGTTGACTGGTAGAGAATGCCTCATGGCATTAAGTCCGCCTTTTGTACGATAAGTTTTCTTTTGTGCAATAAAGATTAAATAAAAAAATACCTTTATATTCGTCTGTTGACAACCAAAACTCATTAAGTAACAAATAAGTACCTACTTACCTACTTCAAACAAAGCTCGTGTCTCAGTATCAATCTACAAACTAGATACGAGGTTTTGCAGAGTAGTGATAGAAATTTTAGTGCATTTTGGCTGTCATCAGGCAATACATATAATGTTTTGAAGGTAACATCCCTGGACACGCTAATGAAGCTGACCGTCGAGCAGATGATGCGGCTAGTCAATGCCGAGTATTGCACCTTGATGCTCATCGATCTGGACACCATGGAGCTTGTGGAGATCTGCTACCCTACGAAGGTGGGTAACTAAAGAAAATCTAAATTCTTACTAGGTATGTGACCTACGACTTGGGCAACACTTTAATTTCCTTCAAGAGTTAGAGGGTTTTTTTTTTATAAGTACTTACTTACTCTCATCGTCTCCACACATATAACGGTAATTTTCACGCTGCGACGAGGCTCCGACTGCTCGATCTTCAGGGTGAAGATTAACATGTTACCTACCAGTCAATGAGCGCTATCGCGCTTGAATATGCCGCTAAGGTAGTCGCCAGTGTCGCGTGAGGTCGTCAGAACTTAGTCAAAAGCATACAAACTATGTTTAATAGACTTTTCACGATTTCCACTAAAGTACTCATGATCAACGATCATCGTTAATATTTTGTTGTTCCTAATTAAAAAATAAGAAAATAAGTAGGTTTCATATACTAATTCAGTGTTCTAAAAATAAATAACTTAAGATGTTAACAAATTTATTTGTGTGTTCGAAAAAGGAATTATTTTTCAAATATATGTTAGCATTGTGCAGTTATGATCTGTTTTACTGAACTCATTTCATTCGATAGTCTCGTCAATTGGTGAACAGAAAAGCGGTAACCCTCAGCGGAAACTAATTAAGTAAGTAACTGAAATTATTTCCGAATCTTTCGTAAAGGACACGGAAGCGACATACGAGAGAAGATTCAAAATGGACCACGGCATCGTGGGGCACGTGATCAAGACTGGAACCATCGTGAATGCAAGGAACACTCTGGAGCACCCAGAATACGACTCTGTCATCGACAACGTTCTTGGGATCGACATAAAGTGAGTCTTCATATTTCTCCATAATTCCTCCCAAACATATTTAACCCTATTGTGTCATTAGTGACGTCAATACACTAGTACTTACAGAGTGCATAAAGTTCTGTCGTTGTATTTTGTTTATTTATTATTAATCATGTTTTTGTATTTATATCTCAACTTTTTCACCGAAGTCAAAGAGAAAGCATGCTTAAACGAGTCTTTCTAACAAAATACTTACGATGACAAAACATTATTCACTATATATATCTGTGTAGGTACTAACAAGAAGTCTATGTCTATCGCACAACAAGTATCCCAAATACGTACCTACACATTGACTCCAATAGCCTATTTCACTTTCTTTTTTTATAAGTATGTCTTAACCTTTCAGAACAAGCCTCACATTCCCGATCCGTGAGCAGGGGGGCATCATCGGCGTAGGTCAGATAATCAACAAGGTCGGCGGCCCATACTTCGACGCTATGGACGAGGAGTCGGCACTATCGTTCAGCGTTTACTGCGGAATTTCAATCACATATTCGGTCGTGTATGAGAAAATACTGGAGGCGAACATCAGGCACATGTTGGCTGCTGAATTGATCATGTACCATATAAAGGTAGTATAGCTAAGCCAAAATCATTTGATCATACTAGCGTATTGACAAAATAAATTCAAAGCAAATAAAATTCCGATTTTCAGGTGAGCGAAGTGGAGGTATCCAAAGTGCTCGATTGTAAGGGCTACCACAATGTCCCAGACTTCACGTCTCTGTATTTCAACACACGCGGCTTAGCACTTAGGGAGCTACCCTGTTACGTGATGAAGATGTTCAGCGACTTGGGATTTATACGGAAGTAATAATTCAGAAACTTAACAATTTTTGGAAAACCATTTTTTTGACAGTCCTTTCTGTAATCTGGATCTACAAACAGCAACTCCTAAATTTTTCTTGACCACGGTTTTTCTAAATTTTTTTTTTATTGACAATTTGACATTTCGCCATATTCTTGGCTAAAAGGATTTTGCCTCGAGCTTTTTATTGTGTTTTGAAGGCAATAAAGATTCGCCAAGAATATTGCGAACTGTCAAATTGACAATTTAATCAAATGTTTGTAAATTCTGTAAGCAAGGACTAAAGAAAAATAATATTTATTTTCTATAGTCCTTGCTGTTCCAAAAATTGTACGAACCCTATTCTTAAGCTGCAATGCTATTCCAAATTTACAGATCATTTGGAATTGACCCTCTGTAAATCGATGAAAGCCGGTCCATGTGGTAAATTTGTAAGGTGTCCTTAAGTGCTGATGGCTGTCGTTGATAATTTGATAAACCAATTTTATTAATAGCCTGTTTAAGTGTCCCACTGCTGGGCAAGGGTACCCAAATGAATCCAAAATTGCCGTCTGATAAATTTATGTTTCGCATCTAACCATATTGTTGATAGCTGATGTTATAGTAGCAACGGGGACATGCAAACAGATGTTCTTCTAGATTCAACTTGAAGCCAACGAAAGTGGCCCAGTTCGTGCTTCATGTAAGGAAGAGCTACCGGGACGTGCCGTACCACAACTGGTGCCATGCCTTTAGCACCGCGCAATGGGCTTATGCTGCGCTGATTAACTTCCAGTTGGTGAGGAAAGGTTTTTTCAAGTGAGTTAAATTTTAAATTCGTCAGTGGATACCGATGGTTCGTGTGTTATTATTGTTAAGCAACCCTAAGGACTATAAAATAATACTGTTATCTCAGTATTTTCACCGGTTGCCTTACCTTTCCACTGTTCTATAAGTTAGTTTCTCTTCCTTAGTAACCTGCAAGCCTTTATGTACTTCATTGCCTGCCTAACTCATGATTTGGATCACCGTGGAGCACCCAGCTGCTTTCAAATTAATGACCGTAAGTATAATAGCCGTATTTCCAAATAAGTAGGTAGGTAGGTACGTAATTTAATTCCGCGTATAAGATTTTGAGATTTTTGCTGTTTAATTTTATAAACGATTGAATATTAGAATCGTTTTGCTTACAGCCTGGCTAAGTATTCTGAACCACGTACTTATATACAAAAAATAATCTTTTCTATAACATATACCTATACATAAATTACTCCCCAGCCTTTTCCTTGAACAGAAACTACCCTCTCTGCGCTATACGCGAGTGAAGGCAGTGTGATGGAGCGCTACCACCTGGCCCAAGTCTTCTGCATCCTCAACACGGAGGGCTGCGACATCCTGGAGCCACTTTCCCGGCGGGACTACGACCGCGCGTTGTTGATGCTGCGTGACTTTATATTAGCCACAGACCTGAACAACTTCTTCATGTCAGTACCGTGTTTCCTAGGGTACATGACATCGGTTACACATCATTTCAGTCCATTAGCCTGGTCAGAATGGCGAAAGAATGATCGTGAAACCTTCTCTGCCGCACTGACCGTCCGGACTGGGGAAAATTTGATGACAGTAAAATGACAGTCCAGAATGATGGGCTGACCTGACGCTAAGGGACAGCATGATGAAGTGATATAATGTGCTTTAAACCTGCGTTCTCAACCGGTGCCATCAACGCGACGAGACTCCTGAGTATTTGTCCTAGCCACTGATTTGAACAACTGATCTAAAATCTGCACCATGTTGCTTAGAGTATATATATTATTACCAGCAACGTGAACGCTTAACTAAGTTCTCGTTTTGCGAAATCATACGATGCTAGGCTAGATGGATATCTTTTAAACTCTTAAACATCCGCCTCAGGTCTTAAAATCTCTTCATATTTTCCTTAGAAACTTTCAAGAATACAAGGAGATTTCGAGTGACTACCTCGAGGGCAACCGCAGCCACATTGCCGCTCTGCAAGCCTTACTGATGAATGCAGCGGACCTAAGCGACCAGCTGAAAGAATGGGGAAACGTGAAAAAGACTGCTGTTAGTCGCGTTATCTCGATATATCTCGGTTATCGACCTGATTGACTGGTGCACAAAGCCTATTGACATAGTTTGCTTTATCATCTGATTTCATATGTTAGTGTAGATGACTAGTATACAGCATAGGTCGGGTCCCCAAAAGGTGGACTAAAGAGCTCTAGGACTCCGCTAGATACGGTTTGCGCAGAATTGATCAAGGTGGTGTTCATTGAGGAATCCCATAAGTAGTTGGAAAGGTTAACCCTTGCACCGTCTCTAGCTAGATTTGCATTCGCGTCAAGATGCATAATCCGACCCTTCAGGATGTAATCTGGTAGGTATGTAACACAACGATTACGATTAACACTTTCGCTACCAAAAACTACCTATAGACCTAGGCATAAAACGAAACAGAAAGTAATTAAAAAATATTGTAGAGACTCACCATACGACGTTTCTATTGACGTGTCACCCAATAATCATTAAGGAACTGATAACGTTGATAACCATGTGATTTCTAGGCAGAAGCGTTAACTGAGTTCTTCAACCAAGCCGACTTGGAGAAAGGCCCGCAGAAGCCTCTCATCATGGCGGATGACAAGTGTGCCATCCCTAACCTCGAGATGCAGTTCTTAAATGACACCTGTATACCGCTTTACGAGTAAGGCAAACATCTGTTGACTTTTTTATGCAAATTAAACCCTAGAGAACACCAGCGGGCATATGATGGTTACATTCACCACGCGATAAATAAATGACAAAGCATCTGTCAGGTTTTAACAAGTATGTGAGTGAGTGAGCGTTAGTTATCATAGGCTCACTGGTCTATCCATCGATTAGATCGTGGCTTGAAACGGCCTCCTGAACTCAACGACATGGGATGGGGTTCGGCTGGTCAAATGATGTGGTAAAACTGATAAAAGCCTTATAAGGATGCATTGCATATACCTATGTTTATTATTTCGAGCGTATTTTTACAGGATGCTTGGAAATATTTTCCCCATCATAGCTCCTGCTATCGAGATTCTCGGAAGCCATGTGGTGCAATGGGACGGATCGACAACTATATTTTCGACAGTAAGTCACAATAGTATTCAAAAGTTTACTCGTAAAGATTAAAATACCTAGGTATAGCCTATGCCTACCCGGTTCATGTCTAAAATAGGCAACTCTCGCTTAAAAATGATTGAGTGTTTGATCTATGATAAAATTACCAACATCAAGGTTCAGATTCAGAAGGCAGTACTCGGACACGGCGCGCATCGTCAGGAAGTTCTTCTCAGTAGCCCGACAATTTGAGTATAGACCCCAATGGAGATGCCATAACCATAATATAAACTCTTCGAGCAAACTTTTCGCCAATTTTACTGGGGGGCGAGGTAAACACGCACAAAAGAGAAGATATGGAAAAAATATTGCACATTTCACCATTTTTCGAGAGAAATGTCACGCGACACGGAGCGAAGCAAAACTGCGGTGAAGAGACTAAGTTGTCAAATCCACAGAAACAGTTGACCAATGTACTTTGCCAAAGGGGATTGCCCATGGCATCTCCATTGCTTCTATACTTAAAAGCCCGACGCCACCGCAGGCTGGACCCTTACCCGCTGCCGGTGGCACCCTTTTGGTTTAGTTTTTTATAAATTTATTTATATTCTGTTGTTATTACTTTATTGTATTTTACTTTTTATGTAGTAAATGTATTGTAAAAATTGCCTTTTCCTAGAATTTAAATGAATACTAACGTAAATAAAAAAATACTGCCTTACCTAATAATTATAAAATGAATCCATTGCGACATTTTATAATGAACATTGTTCCGATTTGATGAAGGAATCAGAGCTATAATTAATATCAATAGGAATTTTAATATTTTTTTTATATAATTCCAGGTGTCGATAATCGAAGGACTGTCAGTTATCTTAAGCCCGGAGTTAGACGAGCTCATCAAGGCGAGTTTGGAAGAACGAGAAAGATTGCGAATTGAGGCGGAACTGGCTGAACAGGAGGCGGCGGCTGCGGCGGCCGCGGCCGCAGCAGCCGCGGCGGCGGAAGAGGACTGAACGTATACCACCAGAACATACTCTTATTATTATCAATGTGCATGGACTCGGAAAGATAGAAGGATAGCGGAAAGTGGATCTCTTGCATCGTTTTTTCGTATCGTCATGTTTCGATATAGCCAACGATAATAGACGGATCCTACAAAAGGTAGTTAGGATAGGTTAGGTACGCGATTAAAATTAGCAATTGTTTGGATTAGTAGATGTTTGGCATCTAATGTACATACATAGTTTGGACCCTTTGATAAATGAAATTATGCAAATAAAATACTTTTTCAACATATATTTGTATTTGCTTGCAAGTAAATGTTACAAATATTAAATAATGAATATTAATATCTATCAAATTAGGTACCGATACTTTTATTTTGGGTGACTTTGAGGTTAATAGCAACGTTAGGCACTTAATTTACCTTTTGCGGTATCTCGTATCACATTTTCTGACTTTGTCTTTCTAATGCAGATAAAACGTGAAAATTATAAGAACATTGAATAATTGTCCTATCAAAAATGTATATCCATCAGAAATTTAAAATCATAGCGAAGAAAAAATAAGTACCCATATAATGTATATCAATATCACAGTGATTTTTTTACAGATTAACTTTATGAGACACTCCATTGTTGGTATTATGAAATAATTATAACACAATTATTCTAATATTCTAATGGCGTGGGCTAAAAACCTACTTGTTGGGTTATACAGGTGACTAAACTCTCGTGACTCGTGATGTTTTACTTTATATGTTCCAAATAAATGACTTCTCTCAATCTTGAGTTGCCTTGTTAGTTAGTTTTCTTGTTATTCTGTCCCATCACCCAGGAGACAATGGTGATTAACAGGGGTCGGACTTTCTTTCGCACGGTAAGACTAATGGAGAGCTATGGAGCCGATATTAACATAAAAATACTATTCATACTCATACTCATAAGTGTATTTCATTCGCAATTTTAATTTTATAGTCAAGTACAAAGTCAGAAGAATATACAAAGACCTGATTTGTGTAGGCATTGTTTTTTTCGCCACCATAAAATACGTAAATATTTGCAACTTTATCCATGTTTTCTGGAGTAAATTGGGTTCTATATTGATCGAATATCCATTTATGACTAGAAAGTTCATGATATTGACAATAAATTGAGTTAAATTAGGAGTTTGAAATATTGTAAAAAAATATTTTACCTATACATAATTTTAGTCATTTAATGCTTGGGGGAATGTTAACCATAATAACCACAAAGGCAGTTTGGAATGAAATAGATGAATGAGTATGAGTATGAGTATGAATTGTATTTTAATGTTAATAACGGCTCCATAGTTGTCCATTAGTGTTACCGTGCGAAAGAAAGTCCGACCCCTGGTGATTAAACTCTTAGAAAAGTGTTAATAATTTATAATATTGGTATTTTCAAGATATATTCTAAACAAGAATGGGCTTATAACTGCTGAAATTACAATATTTTTGTTGAATATTGCCGCCGAAAATCGGAGTTTTAAAGAGTAACCCGGGGGACATCACCATGGCAACAAGCAACACAAAAAAGTTGATTGACCCTAAATTGTTGTCGCTTCAGGGATTTGCTATCATCGAAATATTTTACAATTTAATACTAAGTATAAGTAGATTGAATTATTCAAATAAATATTGAAACGTTTACAACAACTTTATCTTTACTTAAAATAATGTTTCATTTGCCAAATACTTACACGGAATGTTTGAATCGTTTATAATATGAGAATAAAATATAAATATAATGAATTATACTTTGGTTATCTTTAAGCGATTTCACCTATTAGTCCATGTTTGCGCGGTTGGAAAAGCTCTTCCATGAACTCCTTCACCATCACTTTCAGTTTTGCGTTTATCTGTTCTTGTTCCCTGAAAAAAAAAACGTAACAATCATCAATTAAAAAATGAGGCTCGGACCTAGGACTCCATGTATTATTGAACTTTTTTTTGCTCGTATTACTTAGTAGACACAGGCCAGTATTGGGGTAGTAGGATTTATTTCCAGGTTGATATGATCGTGCCAGGCTACTCTTTTTGTTAGAGCGTTACAGTGCATGCATGTTCCGATATTTATGACCACTTTGTTCCTTCTAATATATGTGTTGGCCACAGGACATCCAGCTACGCTCGTAAGTGTCCAACGAGATTCTTGGATTTTGAATTTCGACTTCTATACTAAACTCGATTTGAATTTGTGTAATGGCGGCGACTTCTACGTTTGACGCTGCGTCGAAAAGGCTAATTCATCTTTTTTATGTAATCTTGTCACATTACACATTACTTACTTGACATTGTCAGCCTTGCAGACGAGTTCGGTGTAATACTTGAGCTTGGGCTCTGTGCCGCTAGTACGGACGATGACTCCCAGCCCGTTGCTGCATTGCATCATCACCATCTCGCCGCTCGTGTAGTCCTGGTCCAATCCTGTGCCTACGACATCTGCCAAACAACATAGACACAGATTAGGTTAACATTAGTTAAGCACAATAATAGCTCTTATAACTCTGTGGTGCTCTCACACTGGTACCAACAGGGAAATGTTACATAATAACATCCATTATGCTGCAAGGCAATATTACTTAGTATAAACCTACGTTGAAAACTTCATCTTGGTGATTAATGGTACGTGGATACCGCTTATCTTATCAGTAAATGCAGTATAACTAGTGACTGTTAGAGAAAAATCACAACTCGAATTCAATCGGGCGCCGTCAGATTAATGCATGTCTGTAGCGGACTGATATACCTAAGCTAATAATAATTGATTACTATTTTAGCCAAATACTTACTTAAATGCCGATTATCATTGTTCTCTTCGGGGATTTTGATGCCGGCTGTAAAGTCGTTCACTGATACTATTTCGCAAGGTCCCACTTTTGTCGGATACTGAAAAAAAAAAATATCCCATGCAGTAGGATGATTTTAAAACCTTTAAAGTAACAATTTTATAATTATAAACTTCGTCCACAACAAAAACGTAACAGAATAACATCCTTCTTTACTGTAACTGCTCAAACGTAACTATTCCTGTACCTATGGGTTAATGCAAATCCAGAGGCGTAAATAGGGCGATGCCAACGGTGCCCAGGCACAGAGCGCAGACCCTGGGGAGCGAGATTTTTTCCAAAGGGTCCAGTTATAGGGGCAAGGCGTTTAATAGGAAGCTAGTTACGGCATTAGACCAATCGTGTCTGCATTGCGTCTCTTTTGATGTGATACCGTCAACAAAAAAGCATAACTGCATAATACCTTGCCGGGCCCCTCGTAGTTCCGGATCCTGGTGAATATTTCGTGTATGGTGGACTGCTCATAGCAGATGAAGTAGCCATTGAGGCACACATGATACCCGTATTCCCGGTACAACGCTTGCAGTTGCTCGACCAGCGATGAACCTGACGAGTATAGATGGGAAGCGAGGGTCGCCACCTGAAATAAATGCTTTTTCACGAGACCGCTCGAAAATGTGGTCATAGATCTGAAATCCAGTACCTACTGAAAAATATTTATAGTTGCACATATTATGTCATAGAGTTGTCTAAAATTAGAGTTGTCTAAAATAGCAGACACGTAATTTTTTAGCTACCCAAATTCAACCCCGTTAGGAGAAATTGTCCTTCAAAGTATTGAAAATTGATCAAACCAACAACAACAACTTCTGTAGAGAAATTTGCTTAAGCAAATTGATAATTAACTGAGTCGTTTTCAAAAAACATGTACTAAATTTATGAAACTTGTAATGTCAATTTTTTTTTAATCTGGGTACACACCACAACTTTTATTTAAACCATTGATACAAAAAGATCAAAGCTTAAAGAAAAATGAAAAGGAGCTCCTTGTTCAATTTTCTTTTGGTTTAAACATGTACTAAGTTAAAGGCTTTAATTAAAACAAAACCTAATTGATTCCTTTGTGTAACGATAGTTACTCATATCTTTTGTATGAGTAACTTTACCAATTGCTAAACCGAACTTGATAAAAATCAAGCTGCAGTGTCTTTGCCCTATTCGTAATTTTTAAATGAACAGAATTTAAAAACAATAGGAGAATAATACGGACCGAGCTCGGGCCGTAAATATCCGCCTGGATCTTCACAAAAACAAGCAAAGCTCACTACGCGCCGCTCGCCGCGATAATAGCCTATGCATGTGTTTGGCGCCTACAGCATAGGCGGTGAGCGGAGGCCACAGGCCGCTCCTACTTACGGACCTCCTACTTGCGCCTCGACCGCAACAATGCCCCAATGTGCTGAGATATTTACGTGGACAGCCGCGGAGACTCCGTCCTTGTCGGGGACGCGAGGAGAGCACATGTAGCCGATGGCCTCCTCGAACGCGAACAGCGGTCTCTTGCCTTGCTGCATCAGGAGTAGAGCTGTGTTGCCTGCACAAATAATACGAGGTGGTTGAACAAGTATTCAACGTAAGGCCCAATTTGTTTCAATTTTTTTCAAATAAAAACAGTTGACAACGTGTGAGAAAATACTATCTCCACGAACTAACTTCTGCCTTCTTGTCCTTCAGTATCTTGTCACTCGACGACGCGGTTGGCTCAGTTTTTCGAGACGTGCCTACTGAGCCGGCGGTCCCGGGTTCGAATCCCGGCCAGGGCAAATATTTGGGTGATGAACTCGAATATTTGTGCTTGGGTCGTGGTTGTTCTATGTATTTAAGAATATATATATTTCTCTATATAAGTATATGCATATCGACGTCTAGTACCCATAAAACAAGCGCTCTTGAGCTTAATTTGGGACTAGATCGATTTGTGTGAGGTTGACTGATATTTATTTGTTTATTTATCTGCTTATTCTGTTGATCACACACATGTAACATTTTCGTAGTTAACCCTTAAATGTATGAATTATTAAAACACAATATTATAAAATATTATTTTATTTCAAATAAATGTTTCTTGTTTTCAACCAGTAATTCATTTTTGTTTATGTAAGCTGCATCTTACACCATGCATTTAAGGGTTAATTAGTGTCTGGCACAGTTACTAGACCAGCATAGCGCTCATTGTTTCGCACTCACTAATCTACTTGAATCTGATCAGCGTTTCCACAAACCACCCCCTCCCCTTCAGCATCTTGGAGCTGAGGATGCTGGTGATCACCTAGTTGTCTTATCTGTTGTCTGCCGTCCGTCCCTGTAGCCATCAGCGGAGTAGAGCCCTCCATTATGATTGCTAATTGGTTGTTGGTTACGATAGACTCAACACTCACCCATCCACTTGAAGCCGGTCAGTGTCTCCACGAACTGCCCTTTCCCCTTGACGATGGCCTTCAGCATCTTGGAGCTGACGATGCTTGTAATCACGTAAATATCTTCCACGTTGCCTGTCGTCTGTCGCAGTAGCCACCAGCTGAGCAGAGCCCCTATTTCGTTGCCAGAGAACACTTTCCATGCATTTGTACTGAAAGAGATCACGTGAGTTGAATAATGAAATCCTTTGCCTGATCGGGTATTAAATACAACGAGTAAAAAACAGTTTACTTCAATCATCACTCAAAGACATAGAACATAAATTATGTTGATTAATTCACCAGGATTAAGCTGTCAGTCCAACCCAAGCCAACTTTAACAGTTTTAGATAACATTCATATATATTCCGCACGGATCCTTGCCTAAGCATACGAGTGGTTAACCAGACTTGGTTTTAAATGCAATACATATCGGGCTAGTGTTATCCAGTATAATAAGCCTTATTATCACCTACATATTATCAAACTCCGCTACAGCCAGCCTGTCAGCGTCGGGGTCGTTGACCAGAACCAATCTCGCCCCGTTCTCCTCTGCCAGCTTCTTGCTCAGTTCCAAGCATTCTGGTTCCTCGGGGTTGGGGAACACTACGGTCGGGAAGTCAGGGTTGGGGTCTTGTTGCTGCGATACGCTTATCGGTGCCTGAAACAAACGTTAACAATATTATGGCTAGTCAGAAATACATTTATATCAATCTAATCGTTTCGAATGGAAATTAAGTTATGTACAAAGTTTAAAACAATCGACTACAAACAACTCTAGCAGCCCGTTTGCGAGAGCTTCTTTGCATTCGTTCTTACTGACACAAAAATCCAATACATCAAATTAACCTTCAAATTGCCCATCTCAAAAGCCTTCACGTAGTTGCGTTGGTGCTCTCTTAAGTAACTATAAATTCTGAGGTTAGAAAATTGTTTTCCTACTAAATAAAACAACTAAAGAATATTCGCTTTCGTACCATCAAGTTAGCAGTCTCAAAGGCCTTCACCACGTAGTTGTACCCGACACCGTGCATGGCACTATAGACTGTGCGAATGGCGGCGCTCTTGTTGACGGCGCGTAAAGACGGCGCCACACTCTCGCTGATGTACTCCATGTACTTGGTGGTGACGTCATTGAGGCAGTCCTTTACTAGGGGGTGGGGGCGCAAGCCCTCCGTGACCCAGTGTTCGTCTGGTATACTGTGGGGAAAATAGAAATTAGAGTCCTAACGAAACATAAATTTATTACTAACGTAAGGGCAATGATTTCGATTTAGAGCGTAGCGGTGATTCTACATAGCTAGTAGAAATTCGCGCCTGTTACAATTACACAAATTTAGAATTTTGAAGGATTTGTTTTCTGAGAAAAACCTGCAGAACTAATTTTGCCAAAGGTGTTCAAGGTATGTAATAGCTATCATACTTATTGTCTATTGCAAGCTCTGGAAATAATCTGATCTTACATAAAACATAACTTAGTTCTTCATAATAAGTATATGGTCACCTCACATAATTATGTTATATTTTATATATTATCTCAGATATACAAAGTAAGTCTTACTCCAAACACTGCATAATTTCATCCAGTATGTTCTGGTCGTGTGGGGAAGTGATTTGTGATCCATTGCCCCAGTACACCTGAAACGAATTGTGTATTTATGTTATTGATTTATTTAATTTAGAACATTACATCACCGAATATAAGAATGATGGATTGGAATGAGACGTAGGGTAGGGATATATTCTACAGTAAAAAACCTAAGATCAAATTATATCAAACTGACACAAGTGAAAAACGACCTTACTTTTACAAGTGTAACAAACAGTCTGTAACTTGTGCAATATTGATATCATTTGATTTTAGAGTTTCGGATAGATAGATAGAAGGAATTTGAAACAGCCACGTACTCCCTCCTCGCTAGTATTGGCCTGTAAATTATTGTAAAGTAACAAAAAATACTTTGTTATATTAGTTACCTACCTAATGGAGCATCCATACGCGATGGCGTCACTACAACCCCGCTTGCCGCTTCGTATAGGAAGGTGGCGAAGGACGTGGGGCCGTGTTGGCCGTATGACCAAGAAAAGGATGAGGAACTAAAATGGACGCAGACACAAACATGCAACTGCGACCCTAAACATGAAGTATTCTAACATTACCTTATATCCGTTGTCTTCCTTGGGATTGTGGGACGCGGTAACCATGACACCGCCGGCTGCGCCGTACAGGATGGTTGCAAAGGACACCATAGGGGTGGGACATACGGCCGAGAAAAGATGCACCGGGATGGATGCAGACACGAACACGCGTGCGGTCAGCTCTGCGAACCTTAGCATAGAAATTTTGATAATGTTAAATCCCTTTTCACAAATAGTTCATTTTCCTCTCAACTATGATACTAAACGAACTACAGAAGTATCAGCGGCGTGGCGTTCATAGAACCCGATTCCCATCGGCTTACCCATTTTTAAAAATGATGCCTAGGTATCGGCTTGCCCATACATTTTGTTTTACCTTACCCTACCTACGCCACTGCAGAAAAGGTATATACAACATGAATGTTAAGAAAAACCAAATCGTTGCAATACTAATAATACTTATACAAAGTTGTACGTACAATGCGATCTGAACAATCAACAGTAGGAGTATGTTCGAGTGGGTAACCGGTTTAAGTGCACAAAATAATAAGACTATCAAGAATAAAACGCTTGTTCAGATTACTAATCATATATACTTCTGCTGGCGACTTTATATGCTTCGTGTTTTACTAAAACAAGTGGAATGGAGTGTACCTAGCATATAGCTAATAATATATGAACATTCCTGAACTTGCATGCACCTATGTATTATGCATGATTCGTTTAAATATGAATTTATTAACACTTTAGCATCTACGACGTGTACGTTTAGTTATGGTTATGTAACGTGTGATCATAATAAACTTAGTTTTATGATTATTAGCAAACACACGACGTCCTACGTCACTTCTATTCATACTTACAATATACTCCTTATGATAAAATAGCTATATTCTCTCTTGACAGTTGATAGCTTATCTAAAAATGGAAACTATTAACTGAACAATAATCTCAGCAATATTCGATGTAGTTTCATGGAACGGATAAATCAACGATTATACTCGTAAGATAAGTATTTAAGGGAGAGTTACCTTCTAGAGTAACTAGTACGTACATATACATGACCTATATTTGAGCGTTGTGACTTGTGATAGGATTAGGACACTATACTATAACGTCTAGCTCTAGAACTGCAAGGTATGTGAGCAACGAGCAAACAATGTCGTCAAAAGACGAACAAAATAACAAAAATGCTACAACAATTTTTTAGATGAGCAATGATATTTAACTTACTTTTAATTGAAACAAGAACCTAAAAAATTTCGGCTAAAACTATAATCTAAACCGAACCTTCGGTTTCGGTATCGGCAAAAAAACGTGTTTCGGTCGGTGTTGATGTTATATTCGTTCGTTCCGAGATAATGGAGGAAAACGTCAACGTGCGTGATCTCCGTCGTCGTTTTCGGTTTATTATTTGATTTATTTGTGGAATGGTAGCTCACCGTTTGCTATTGTATCGAGCGTCGAATCCGATGACCACGCCGTTGTGTAGTAGGCTCTGGCGACATTCCTTCTGGATATATGAACAGATACCCTGAAACGGATAGAAATTAAGCGTATAGGTAAACTATTCCAATAATTCGTAAACGTGACAATTGAAATTTGAAAAACGCTTAAAATTTCAAGCGATCTAACTGCTGTTGATATTTGTGCGATTCATGTTTAAATTAAAACTGTATTTATCCTAGTTGTAGGCTTAAGACAGGTGCCATCTATTAGGTATTTTGAATATGTTTTATGGCCTCAATTTATTTCGCATAATTTGATTACACCGAATGATCATATTGTTCTTGCCTTATCATTATTAGTCCGAATCTTATACGCATAATATTGTTTTGAGGAATTTTAGTTCGCTGAGAATCCGACCTGTAACAACAAGGAACTGCTGCCAGAAAAGTAGATTAGGTCAGGTTAGAATTTCAATTCCGAACAGGAGATGACTGCTATCAGAAAAGGTTTTCGGCATTCAAGTTATGCGTAGACATCATTCAGCGGAAAGAGGATTCGGCGTAAATAACTTATGCTAATAGACATGCAATTATGCCTAGGTATAGTGATTTTGATTATAAATAATAATATAATAAATAAATAAATAAAACAAGAGGAACCAGCTGGTCACTTACTGAGCCAATAATTCAATTAAGCTTTCGTTTTCAGGGTTCCGTAGTCAACTAGGAACCTTTATAGTTTCGCCATGTCCGTCTGTCCGTCTGTCTGTCCGTCCGCGGCTTAGCTCCGTGATCATTAGTACTAGAAAGCTGAAATTTCGTATGAGTTTGTGTATGTATCACGCCGACAAAACGGTAAAAAAAAAACGAAAAAAAAAAAAAAAAACTCTTTTTCGGGTACGTCTCTCGTACATCACCCTAAAGTGGGGGTGAATTTTTTTTTCGTTCCAACACTAGTGTGTGGGGTGTCGTTGAATAGGTCTATAATAAGTCAGCATTTTTGTAAATATTCGCTCTGGAAATCCAAAACATAGCGTCCCCCTTCAACTACGGGTCCAAAAATTATGGGAAAATTCATGAGTCTTTAAATGAAAACTATCGAACCGTTTTTGAGTTATCGCAAAATTTCATAATTTTCTATAAAATGACGTAAGTGCCGCGCGGTTGTCCGATACTTCGAACGTTACACATATTAGTTAAGTGCTATACTGCATTAAAATATTCCGCTCA
Source organism: Apotomis turbidana (assembly GCA_905147355.2). Classification (NCBI taxonomy): domain Eukaryota; kingdom Metazoa; phylum Arthropoda; class Insecta; order Lepidoptera; family Tortricidae; genus Apotomis; species Apotomis turbidana. The sequence goes on along the minus strand of LR990281.1, from coordinate 20,454,266 downwards.
ATCTGGCGCGTATAATTCATCTTCCAGAAGGTAATAAGTAATTACAGTTACCTACTTTGGCGTTTACGACCTTTTTATAGAGCTTTAATTCTTTCTCGTAATTTAAACCTCGGGCTTAAAACAGCGGTTCTATTGTGAAGGATGGGCAACTACGGAACCCTACACTGAGCGTGGGCCGACATGGCCCTGGCCGGTTTTTTTCATATACCTACCTATACCGATCTTGATAGACAGTAGGTACCTACATATTATAGGTACACGATGATTTTTAATCGGTGATCAGGAACCAAATTTTCTAACTCAGTAATTGATGGCGGTCACGTTGAAGTCGTAATTGACATGAAAGCAACATTTATTTTTCTAAGATAATTTTTATTTTGAAACTATATTTGTCTTAAATTCCTTGTCACCCTACTAATCTGTACAGCTGTGAGCTTACAAACTCTTTAATAATTTAATGGCAATGACAATTTATGGGTAATAGGTAACTTGTTATTACATTTAAACAAAGTCGTAGAAAATTTCTTCAAATTTCCCGCCAAAGCGATGGCACTTGAAGTAGGTATCGCACTTCAATAATTTATGTAGGATGACCAAGTATTGGTTATTTGTTTTAATTATGTTTTAACTTTTAATTAATTAAACAGTGGGGTGATGTCGGGAGACCTCACCTATTCTGCTTAATTTTAGCTGGATCTTCTTCTTTTGCCTGGCCCTTTCCCATTTTACTTGGGGTCGGCCCTCCGTATCATGCGTCTCCACGCTGCTCGGTCCTGGGTCGTCTCTTTATTTACTTGCGCTCCTTTGAGGTTCTTATTTACTACGGACATCCATGTGATTCGGGGTCTTCCTCGTCCTCGGGGATTAGTTTCGATATCTAGTACTTTTCTGGTCATGTGGTCGGATGGTCGCCTCATAACGTGTCCGTACCACCGCAGGCGGCTCTCCTGTAGTTTTTCTGGGATAGGTCTCACTTTGAAGGTGCCTCTTATGTGCGTGTTTCTGACATGGTCCAGCCTAGTTACACCACCTGCCCACCTGAGCATCTTCATTTCTGCGCAGTGTAACTGATTTTCGTGCTGCTTTTTGAGTGGCCAGCATTCGGCTCTGTATGTCATGGCTGGTCGGACGGCTGCTCTGTAGACTCGTCCTTTTATGCGCACGGGCATTCGGCTGTTAATTTTAGCTGGATATTAATATTTTTCTACTCCTGATCACCGATTAAGAATCATCGTGTAGATATCTACTACTATTCTGTGTGATATCAAATACCTCGGGGTTTTCGGAGTACGAATATTTGGCAGTAGCCAAAGAGTATCCACTCACTATATTCACATGAAAAACAGAGAGTACTATTTAGAGCAGCTTTCTGACATAGTTACCAATACCTACCTACTTACACAAAATAATTACGATGGATTTATAATAAGTCTTATTATAAATCCATCGTAATTATTTTGTTCTTACTTTGTTCATCTTATCAGGCCTGGTAGCATGACTTCCTATATCGCCAATATAAACCATTTATCCATCTCAAAGATCTAAAGGACACATTCGTCATTTTCACAAAAACGCAACCATAGTTCGTACGCACGCACGTAACGCACAAAAAATCAATTTAAGTACACAATACACATTCGTCACTGATGCTGAAAGCGAACTAGAAATATAAAATTGCGTTTTTGTGAAAGTGACGAATGTGTCCTAGATGATCTCAGCTAAGTAGGTAGTCTGAAAGGGACGACGAATGCTTTGTACCGGCAATTAAAGGAACATCCTAGCCTTAATAAAGTGCTGCACGGGTTAAATGAAATGGTCTTATTGTACTTAAATATAATCTTACCAGAGAGGGAAATATTGTGTAGGCACAATACGAATGTAAATAGGTATGTGATCTGATAATTCATCATATAGATGAGTATTGGTCAGTACCTACTAAGTAGCTCAAAATATCCACGCATCACAGGAAAATCTAATTGCGTTGACATGGTAATGGTATTTTGGGACTATAAGCCGGTCTTTAGTTTTCACCATTACTCTAAGAATTATATTTATTCTGTTCGTAAATACGCTCAATGTAAACTACTTAGAGGTACAAGACAACGATACAACAGCGGCTCCTATTTATACGATTTTGTTCGACGTATTTCATCTATTTAAAATTATTTCAATAGCACGCTATCACAGTTATTGAACTTATTTTTATATTCCTTCTGTTATGTAACATCTTATCGATAAATTCTAAACAAGGGGATCCGCCTTACTGGCACTAGATAATAAAAATCTGATACTATATACCTATTTATTATATGTACCTAATATATTATTATACACTGATATAACGGTGAATGGAAACATCGAGGGTAAACTTCCACTTTTAGATAACTACATGCGTGCGGCCATTGGCTAGGTTAGGTCTGGGTTTCTCGTCACCAAAGGGATACTTAGTAGTTGCTTCAAGGTAAACCTACAATCTTTCACTTCTTGAATAATTTGAATACTTCCATGTCCTTAAAAAAGTAGCACTTAAGCGATAAAAAATGGGACGCAATTTCGTGGTGGAATATTTTCATCAGCCCCGTCGTGAAAAACTTCTACCGCTTCAGCATGCTGGCGCGCAGCTTAATCCCAACGCGAGCTTCCTACACAACTGACCTGCGCAGTCTGCAGCACAATGACGTCGTTCATGCCGGTGTAGCCGGCGCCCATGCGCGCGCGCAGCCCCGCCGTGCCGAACTTCTGCCGCTTCAACATGCCGGCGCGGAGCTTGTCCCATCGCGAGTTGGCTATGTCGTCGTGGACTTCTTTCGATGTCTCTGGGTTCTGGTTATTGAGGAAGGTAGAAGTTCGTTTAATAAATATAATCAATTAAGGAAGTAATCTTTAAAAGGAAGTTTATTATTTGTTTATTTATGTTTATCATTAGTACATTACGGCAGAGACCAGTAAGTAAGCCATACTGGCCGAGTAGGAATTAGACGGACCGAGCCGTAGGCGAGGTCCGGATATAATACGAGGCCAGGATGGCTCTTACGGTCGAAGCAAGTATAGTGCTTTTCTCAAAAATTAAACAAGAAAATTAGATTAAAATTATATTTTGTAGGTGATGTTCATATTCGGCCATTTTCCAATGAATATTTTTGTTATATTTATCCCATTTTTATTATTACACATTGTGATATTCGTCGTCGCAGGCACTATTAACTCCCATGATAACAACCTATAACAAAAATAATTATGAGTTTATACTTGGATAAAAGATATAGTTATATCGTATCAAATAGTGGCAGCATTTATTTACCTTCATCGCCAAAATGGTTAACATCTAGAGCTTGATTTAAGAACTTTTCTATATTTTGCTGCTGAATATTTGTGATTTCTTGCCTTTGTAGCCATCCGATTGTCTCAGAAAGATTGTTGAAATATTCTGACCTTATCACACATTATCTGACCAATTATTAACTTGATTTCTTCCTTCCATTTAATGAATCTCTTGTATTTTTTTATATCTCCTTGGATTTAGTCGGTAGTAAATTATTTTAGCTAACTCTGCCTCCGCTTTTAAGTATGGAGGAGTGCCGTCTATTCGGAATCAGACTCGTTTGAACTCATTTTTGCTGAATTATTGTAATAGATCACACAAACAAATTACATATTATTCATCTGTGAAACAAATTTGAAATTTTTGTCTTTTAATTTAAATCCCGCCTTAATCTAAGTCTTAAAGATAAAATTTAATTATTGTTGTATTTTCTAACTAATTTTCATATCATAAAGCTTACCTTCAATTTTAACTCCGAGGTTTTTTCTAAACGACACAAAAAAGGAAGGAATTCCGAAATATCATTGTCATTTTACACAGCACAATTATGAACTAAACGCTGCATACAAACTTCCGCACTAAACCTTGTCGCTACTTTTTTTTTTTTTTAATATGCATTTTGAGAGACATTTATACTGCCAATAGTGCTAACCTCTTTTTATTTTACATTTGCTCTTAGTGTAAATTGGAAGTGTATACTGCAATGTCGTCTCTTTCTATTTAATCTATGAAAAAGGGACGCCACTTTTTAATTTCTACAATTTGCTGTCGCACTGTACCTATAATTAAAACAATTTGTGGAATGCATCCCTTTTACATTTATATACGACCTCATCGCCTAGACATCCTTAGTTTTTTTATAGGTCGGTGACGATGTAAATCGTGTTTCGATATTCAAATATCTTGATACGTAATAGGAATTACATACTTACTTACTGGACAAATATTGATTCCAAATTTAAAATCTCGCTGTTTACTGGACACTTCTAAAAAGTCTTCGGTATGTTCCACTCAGTGGCGGCCTTAGGGGGTGGCGAACGGGGCAATCGCCCGGGGCCTCGCTCTTGCAGGGGCCTCGCGCTACAACCGAAGACTCAAGCAAATAAAAATAAAAAAAAGATTTGTTTAACTAGATTTTTTATCTAAAAATTTTGATTTTGATCCTTAATAATTTATTAAGGTTATAACGGTAAATTAAAATAAAGTCAGTTAACTAATTAAATAATTCAAATCATATTTGAAAAAATCATTAATGTACCTATTAGATTAGGTACCTACTTGAATATCGCGCCTCGAAATACTTGAAGATCGTTTTTTTTTTATCGTACAGCACTCGGGTCGGTTCAGGCTCTTCTATTACCCGTGTTTCATTTGGTTCGTAAAATTATTAAGACTGCACCGAGCGAAATGTCAAAAATAGGCAGTTGCCGTTAAATAGACAACGTCAACACTAGTTGTTTAATCCACTTCTAAACTAGAAGAATGTGTTAACAACTTCTCCGTGGAAAAATTATAATTTATAAGATTATTCATATTTTACCCTAGAAAACTAAGTAAAGTTGGACGAAAATTGTAAAATCGTAAGCAGGCGTTAAGTGTTTTTTTATACTTTAACAATGGAAATCTATTATAAGATGAATGTTTACATAACAATTGGTCCGCATCAAATATTTCAATTATTGTTTGGTATTAAAGGTCCAAATTTATCAAAAAGTGCTTTTAAGTTTCCATACATAAATACGCATTCCACGCGCTCTATGGTGTAAACGCTCGGCGCAGTCTTAAAGAATATTTGAGGAATTCGATGACAAAAAATCGGCTTTCAGCGCTTGCTATTCTTTCAATCGAAAATGACGTAGCTCATTCGTTAGATTATTGAGCTTTAATTACAGATTTTAGTGTTAGGAAAAGTCGCAGACATCAATTTTAAAATTATCATCTCTGTATTAGTTAATTTAGTAAATCTTGCAATGTAAAATATTTTAAAACTCAAATTTTATTTATTTGTGTAACTAGCATTTCTCCTCAAACATGACAAATGCCTAAACCAAACTAATATTATTGCATCGCTTATGGAGCATCCTGTACAGTGGGCGCGCGGACCGGTTATTGCAGCGCGCTGGCTGATAACGCTCAGTGCAATTCTGTTTAGGTACTATAAGATGTTTTTAAGGAATTAGTTTATAATGTATTACTATTTATTGCGGAATGTAGCATCGAGACAAACCAAATTGGTTTAACGATGCCGTTATAATAAAATGTAATTTTGTTTGTACTTACTTATGAAATAAATAAAAAAATAAAATAAACAACCAGACCAGTTCTACTTTCGCATCTCCTACTTTTCACGAAGGACAAAGGGCCTCGCAAAGTCCTGCCGCCCGGAGCCTCGCAATGGGTAAGGCCGCCACTGTTCCACTTACTGTAGTCTATCTAGCGATGGTAAGGCAACATTACATGCAATTTTTGAGAAAAATAATATGATTATATTCTCTACTCCTGTACCACTCTTCAGCAAGAGTACCTACTTACTAAACGGCAGCAGAATATTTATCAGAGAAATGTAATTTCAACGGGCATCGTTATATCCCGTGGATAGTGGCCTGTGAAGGTGGTTTAACAAGGTATAGTTGAAATGAATAAAAACACAGAGGAGATATAAGTTCGAAAATTCTAAATACAAAACAAATCTAGTTTTGATTTTATAGCTGAGACTCCCCTAATAACTGAAATTCCAATATAACGTAGTAACCTCATTACATTATACATTGCTGTATACCTACTCAAAGTTATGTGCTTATATTTCCTATAATCATATTACAGGGTTCTATGTTTCATTTTCAGAGCAGTTGAAATTAGAAATCATGTCACTGAAAAAATATTCAATTTTTTTATTGTTTCAAATGGATGTGTAATAGTATACCTAATATTTCATAGAACAACAAATAGTATACTTAACGTTAATTATATTGAACAACATACAGGGTGTCCCAGAAGTACCACGTCACAGTGACACTGGAGATAGGTCAGCTCAAGAGGAATCCAACCAACCTAACATGACCTCAGTAAAAGTTGCACGGTTTTCGAGTTACTACCGAAATAAAAACTTTTGAGAATTTTCCCCTTTTCTTTTACATTTTTAGTACCAGCATCGACACGAAAAGCTCTTAATGACAGTTTTTTGTGTGTATCAAATCATGAATAGCTAATTCAGAAGTGTAAAGTGTTATTTTGTCAGTAACTATTGTAAAATGCTGAAGAAAACTTGATTAATCTTGATTTAATTTGTAACAAAAACACGAATTTCAACTTTGACCATCTGCCATGTTTATTTTTTTATTAGAAATGAAACAAACAAATAACGTCATTAAATTAGGCATGTTATGCAGATTCTAAAATGGTATAACACATGTATCTTGCTGCGATAATATTAGGTATTCTTATCACTTTAGCGATACCCTATCGAGCCAACTTAAAACTTAAACTCCGAAAGCAGTCACTGTTATGTGCTACAAAGATGCTGTGTACAGCGATGACTCTTCTGTTATCTGATCCGATTATTGTGCCAAATGCACGAGGGCTAAAAACTAATGTTATTCCCCCCATTTGGAGGCTAGCTTATTCTAAAGGACTGGATAAAATCATAAGATGTCAATGACAATAAAAAACAGGTTTATTTTTGATACATTTATTGGAATAAATTTAGGTCACAATAAATGTTCGAATTGTCTCGAACAAAAAACATCGTTCAATAAAATTTCGGCTCAATTTTCTTAAACTGACTTCCGATATGGTACGGGCTGCCTCGAATACTCGTTGCCGCAATTCTGCTTATTGGTTTCGCGTAAACTTAGTCTTTTAAATATCCCCAATAAAAAATCTAGTGGGTTTAGATCTGGGAAACGCGATGGTCATAAAATTGGTCCCCATCGACCAATCCATCTCTCGGGGAATGTTTCCTTGAGGTGCTCACGGACTAGCCGGGCGCAGTGGGCTGGGCAACCATCTTGTTGGTACCACATCCTTCGTCTCTATGCCAACGGCACATCTTCTAATAAACCAGGCAGATCGTTTTGCAAAAATTTAAAATAATTTCTACCATCAAGAATAGGAGGCAAGTCGACCGGTCTCGCAATTCCATTCAGAATTTCACTCCACAAATTAATTTTGAATTGGTATTGGGACCGATTTTCTCGTTCTTCATGTGAGTTTTCTGTCTACCAGCTATGTACGTTATGTAAATTGAAACATCCATCCCCTTTGCAAGCCGATTCGTCAGTCCACAATAATACTTCATTGATGATATTCGGGGTTTGTCTCCAAATTTGTATCATTTTTTGGCAAAATTAAACACGATGTGCGTAATCGGCTGGGAGAAGTGATTAGATGCGTTGGATGTGGTAGGGATGGTATTGATGACGCTGACCTAAACGCTACTTTTCTCTTTTCGCTTCGCTCGCTCGGCTCCCGCGCCGTTTTGGTCGCAGTTCTAACCTAACCTAATCCATTAATCTACTTTACTGGTAGCAGTCCGATCCTGGTGCTACGCTTACCGCTACTGCGGCACGCTCGCTTCGCTCGCTCGGTTCGCGCGCTGTTGTGAATTCTAATCTAACCAAAGCCATTAATCTACTTTAATTGCCATTGACATTTTATGATTTTATCCAGTCCTTTAGAATAAGCTAGCCTCCAAAAGGGAGAAAAACATTAGTTTTTAGCCCTTGTGCATTTGGCAAAATAATCGGATCAGATAACATGAAGAGTCATCGCTGTACACAGCATCTTTGTAGCACATAACAGTGACTGCTTTCGGAGTTCAAGTTTTAAGTAGGTTCGATAGGGCATCGCTAAAGTGATAAGAATACCTAATGTTATCGCATTATGATACATGTGTTATACCATTTTTGAATTTGCGTAACATGCCAAATTTATTGACGTTATTTGTTTGTTTCGTTTCTAGTAAAAAAAATACATGGCAGATGGTCAAAGTTGAAATTCGTGTTTTTGTGACAAATTAAATCAAGATTAATCAAGTTTTCTTCAGCATTTTACAATAGTTACTGACAAAATAACACTTTACACTTCTGAATTAGCTATTCATGATTTGATACACACAAAAAACTGTCATTAAGAGCTTTCCGTGTCGATGCTGGTACTAAAAATGTAAAAGAAAAGGGGAAAATTCTCAAAAGTTTTTATTTCGGGAATAACTCGAAAACCGTGCAACTTTTACTGAGGTCATGTTAGGTTGGTTCGGTTCCTCTTGAGCTGACCTACCTCCAGTGTCACTGTGACGTGGTACTTCTGGGACACCCTGTATAATATAATTTCAAGACATAGAATCGATCAATGGATAGAATTATCATTTCATATAAAATCAGTTCATATATTTTCATTTCTTATAACAACACTTGATATAATATCTTCTTCTGTTTCCGCGACTATCACACATTTAAATAAAACAATTTAAACGGATTATATCGCGTATATTAATTATTTGAGCCTCCCTGGCGTTTAGTACCTTTACAGATACCGTAGTCAAAGGTTGACTGAGAAAAACACAATCTTTCTTTATCAAAAATACATTTGTGCAAACTACCCATTTTATAAATATTAATTTAAAATAAAGGTGTTCATACCTACATGCCAGATGGGCCTAATGTGTAAAGACAGTTACACATGTGCCAGAAGGGCATTTATTATTCTATTTAAAATATCTACCAGCGGTTCACTATAAGGCTTACTGAGGAGAAAGAACCGCCAAAGACAACTCCCAGATTGCCTTATTTATTATTATGAAATACTTTTAAACAAAAATTCTACATATACTACTTTTAACACTAATTTGTTTTACACCGTTCGAGGCCCAAGGTTTCCAGTCTATTGTCTTGCAGAAACTTTTTGGACATATATTTGTTTTGCATAATGATACTTGGCAGAAGTAACGTTTGGCAGAAACATCTTACGCCGAGTAGGCTTTGCCATAAATCATTTTGCAGATTGGTATAACACCGAATCTTATATTGGCATAATGTTGATGAGCATAACAGTCTTCTAAACGAATATAGTACTTTCGCAGATTTTTTTTTTTGCATAATATTTCGGCGGCAAAAGAACAGTTATCAAGCCTAATTTAGGCATTACAAATTGTTGTTGTGACTACACATTTTGTACATGGAGTGGTATGGTAGCCAGCCGTTGCCGCGCGGCTCGCTCGCTTCGCTCGCTCGTTAGGATCTCAGTTCAACCTAACACTCCTCCTCGCTTCGCTCGTCGTCGTATCTAACCTAATCCAAGTCGGCCCTGCCCTAAGGTGGAATCACGAATGCCATAGCAAATTTGTTAGGACTTACATTCTATTTACTACGTAAAATTTACCTCACCCACCAGTGTGGCTCGAAAGTGCACATACAAACAAAGTGGACGTAAAACTAAATGATACCATGCGCTGTATCTCTGGCACTTAAATCCACCCCCGTCCACTGGCTACCTGCCTTAAGTCACATTGCCCCTCCCCAACTGTGACGACTCCACGCCTTAAAGAGAGAAACCGAGAAGATATCAAGCAACCCCTCACTACCCGTCCACGATCAATTCGCTGTCCACCTCCACAGCGACTTAAATCACGGAAACCAGCCTATGCTACAGCCCAGAATCTGAAGAGCTTCGATGTTGCGGAAAGCTGGAAAGCTGAATGGACTGCTGCTACCCAGGGAAAATCTGTCCAATACATTGACCCGACGGTAAAGCCAAAGGGATTCGACCTTCCTCGTAAGCTCTGGTGCCGTCTGAACAGATTAAGAACTGGGCACGGTTGTTGCAAATATCACCAACACAAATGGGGATGGAAAGACTCTCCACTCTGCGAGTGCGGCGAGGAAGGTCAGACTACCGAACATATCATCCAGCACTGCCCCCTTCACTCCTACCCCGGCCCTGCTGAGGACCTGGACGACTTGACGCCTGACGCAGCTGCCTGGCTTAAAGATCTTAGAGCCATACTTTGATTGCTTTACTTAGAATGCCATACGATTAATAATGACCCACTTGTCTGCTAGTAGAAAATAATTATGCTATTGTAATCGTATGCTTTTTTTATTTTTATTTATTAATCATATGCTACAGGATTATTATGCTCCATAAAATTATGCTAAACCAAAGTCAGCCAAAGAGATATTCTAAAAAACAATGTGCTACAAAATGTGTAGTCTGCGTGGTAGTAGTAATGCCAACTATACCTTTATACCATCTTACCATTCGACCGAAAGTGTTTCTGCGAAACGTGTTATGCGAAGTGCCCAATATTATTCTGCCAGATGAGGGTAACCCATAATAATCATTATAAGAAACATTGTTATACAATCTGTTTGATCATATGAAGATATGTTAATTTTGTTTCAGAAATGAGACGGACCCATTTAAAATGAAACATTGAGCCAGTGATTTGTCCATGGTATTCCTTACATCATAAACTATTACAATAGGTACCTGTTGAAGTACCTGTTATAAAATTTTCTATGTACACTTCAATTGGTTATATTAATTCAACTTGAATTTTGCTATGCTACAGTAAATAAAACTGCAACAGTAAGTAAAACTCAAATGGCATACAAGCGACTGGGAAATTGTGTTGTTAATCAATAGATGCTCAAGCATGCATTAAAATAGGGCTGGTAAAATAGATTACATGCCCTGCGGGTGAGCTAAAAGGTTTGATTCCTAGTGTGGTCAAGAGTATGTTTTCCTCAATATCACTATAGCAAAAGTTATCTCAGTCGACCCACAATCTATAATACCTACTCAAAATATAATGTGCCCTTTGCAAGTTTGCTCAGATCAAGTTCTTAAGTAGTGATCTCATGTTGCCGATGTCAACCAAATACACTGAACTCTCCAGAACAATGAAGATAAAATTAGTAATTACTTTACACCGACCAATCGGACCACGTTTCTATTGATTGCACTTTTATTAAAATGACCTTGCTACACTTACCATTCAGGTGAAGAATATTTACTTTACACTGAAAATTTTGCCAAAATGCTATACTTAAGTAAAGGAATACCTTGTCTATTTTTAGCCATCCTTCTACTGCAGCGTCTAATTTTGTGTCTCCACTGTTGCAAATATGCATTTTGTGCAGGATTCTCGCGCTTTTGTGCGAAAAAATTTAACTTAAGTCAATTTCACTTTCAATTTTTTACTTTAATTTGAGAAGGTATCACAAGAGATTATTACACTTCAGTGATAAAAATAGCAGTAGTTATCGAGTTTTCTTTAAGTAAATATGCACTTCGAAAGCCGGCACAGTTGTGTCTGGTCTTTCAATTTATACTTATTTTATCGACAAGAATCGAATTCGACAATGATAACACATTATAAAGCTATTGCAAAATAGTTTTTATTTCAAAGCTACTAAGGGCAAGTTCAAAATTTGTTACAAATTTGTGATAACGTTTGACACTTGACACTTCAGACGCGTTTAGATTGATGCTTTTAAACATGATGTCGATATTAATACTTTAGTGTTTTATGAAATTAAGTCGTAACTCGTCTACATAATGATTAAACTCATATTGGTTTCATTGTTGTCGGTAAGTATTGAAGTAGGTTTACTAGTAGTTTTATTGTTTATTTTTCTTATTGTAACCCCGGAATTCTAAAGGGCGGTTCACACGTATGAAGTTGTCAAGTAGTTACAGTTGCCGAGAATCTTCTTGAGCCTAACCTTGACTGCGCAGTAGCCGATTTACGTACAAATATGCATGCGCAGATCCGCCATTTTGGGTCAAGAAGATTCTCGGCAACTGTAACTAAATTTTAACTCAATTGTAAGCGACTTAATTTTAAGCAAGCGTTTACACGTTCGAATTAGTTAAGCTCTTTAGTTAGGCCGAGATGTTGATCGGACACTTTTGATTCTTGATTCAGCTTCCTTGGTACCAAAATTAGGTATCGCCATGGCCGACACTATATCGGCAATCCCTTGTTGTTTTGCTTGCTTATTCCTATAATTAAGGCTTCTTATATTCCACAGACAATCGCGCTTTATGCATTCTTCGATAAACTTTACTGTAGTGTATTCCGACCACTTCGACATTTTTATTTCAAAAAAGTTCTTCAAACGCTTACGAAATACGAACTTCGGATGTGACTGCTCCGTCAAACTTATACACTTAAGTAATATTTAACTAAATTGTGCCTGTCCAAACGTGTCAAGTTATAATTCACGCCCACCCACTTAACCGAAAAATAGACAATTTTATAATCTAAGTATTACTTGCACGCTAAATTTTAACTTATAACTAAATTAATTGTTTACACGCTTTAAGTCGCTTAAAATTAAGTTAAAATGTAGTTAACTACTTGACAACTTAATACGTGTGAACCGCCCTTAAGATCAAATTATTTCAAACTGGCGCAAGTGAAAAACGACCGAACGAAACGACGAAAATTACGAAAATTACACTTATACGATTGTTAGTACTTGTGCCAAAGTGACTTCATTCAATAATAATAATAATAAAGCGCATCGCCTACCTAAAGCAGAAAGTTTTATGCATGGACAAGCCGTATTCGTCGCTACAGAGAGCGTGTGGATCGATTCCAGTAGAAGCGTCTCTTCCAAAGTGACGTGAAGATAAATTCTATACCAATCGAAAGTATGAAGCCCATAGAATATGCAAACGTTAGGTTGCCTATTCTTTTCCCGTCACAACAATCGAGTAGCCAAGCCAGGTATAAACAGGTAAATCTATACCTACTAGCATTTTGCAACGGTCTGATTATTGAATTGAAATTAAATAAAATTAAGATTATTTTATTAGGAATTTATCTAATTATCAAACCGGTGAAATGTTTTTTTTTTTTAATTTTTAACAAAACATACCCTGGACTAAAATTTGTTAGGCAACCCATAAGCAATATATTTATTGACATATTAAATTAAATATAAAATACATTTCATCTAATAAACATCTCGGTGAAGGTCGTTCTATATCGGGATCCTCTACTATACCGTCATGATTAACTTCTGGCGTAGTATCTGGTCGGTGCCAGTCGAGCACACCGAGGGCGAATGGATGAATGTTGTCAGACGTGAGTGTGAGCCGATCGAAGCCATGGGGGCTGTGACTATCAGCCCCGAGGATGTTAAGGTGTGCGGCCCAAACGACCCAGAACTGGAAAAGTCCTGGGCCAGACGGTGCACAACTTTTGGATCAAGTGGTTTCGATCCTCACACTAACGTCTGGCAACACAATTTCAAAACGCCCTCGAGCTTGGTTCCCTGCTATCTTTCATGACTGCTGGGGTTAACTTCCTGCTCCATAAGTCCGATAGTACGGAAGCGAAAAACTATAGACCCATCACGTGCTTGCCCACTTTATACAAGCTCCTTACGTCCATTCTGAGAACAAAAATTAACACGCACGTTGTTGCGAACAACGTTTTGGCCTTTTCTCAGAATGGGCGTAGGGTTGGGTCCCGTAGTACTAAGGAGCTCTTCCTCATTGACTCGACCATTTGCCAACAAGTCCGGCGGAACAGGGGGTCCCTCTCGACCGCTTGGATTGACTATAAGAAGGCCTATGATTCGGTGCCTCATTAATGGCTGGAGAGGATCTTAGAGCTGTATAAAATCGATACAGCCCTAAGATCCATCTTAGACGCGTGTATGAGGCAGTGGACCACAGTCCTTCGTCAACCAGGTGGCGGGGATGGCCCCCCTGGCCCGCAGGACTTGATAAGGATTGAGAGAGGCATTTTCCAGGGTGACAGTTTGAGTCCTCTGTGGTTCTGCCTGGCTCTGAATCCGCTCAGCACTCTGCTGAAGGATTCAGGACTAGGTTGCCGGCCTCGAAGAGGAGGTGAGGTCATTTCTCATCTGCTGTACATGGATGATCTTAAGCTGTATGCACCAAAACGCCAGGATCTGGTGGAACTACTGGAAGTAACTGAAACCTTCAGTAGCGCCATCAAAATTGAGTTTAGTGTAGACAAGTGTGCGGTCATGCATGTATGTACAGCGGGGGAAAGTCGTAAATTCCGCGAACTTACAACTTTCTGAGACAATGTCCCTCAGGTCTATCTCCGAAGCTGAAACCTAGAAGTACCTTGGTATGTCACAGTCATTGGGTATTGCGGACGGAGACATTAGACAGGCGCTGAAGGAGCGTTTCTTTTGTCACTTGACAAAAGTACTTATCAGTCTTTTGTCGGGTGGCAATAAGGCGCGCGCCTTCAACGCTTGGGTGATGCCTCTGCTCACTTCCTCCTTTGGCATACCAAGGTGGACTCAGACTGAGCTGGACGCCCTGGATACGAAGGTCCGTCAGCTGCTCACTACACACTACATGAGGCACCCACGCTCGTCAGTTATGAGACTGTACATCCCGCGTAAGTGTGGGGGCCGTGGCTTTTTAAACGCCAAGGACCTCCATAACCGCGAGGTGTGCAGTCTTAGGGAGTATTTCCTAAACAACGAGTCTGGGATTCATCGCGAATCGCGATGTAGTAGCATTTGACAAAGGCCTCACCTCTCTCTCCTTAGCAAACGAGAACTGGCGCAGACCAAAGGTGCTTAGCACCGATGACCGCAGGGCTGTATGAAAGAGCAAAGAGCTACACGGGTGGTTCTACAAGGCCCTTACGGGGCCCGATGTAGATCTGCTCGCGTCGGTGCACTGGCTACGCTTCGTGGATCTCCTCGGGGAAACCGAAGGTTTTGTTTGTGAAATTGCGGACGAAGTAATGATGACGAAGAATTACCGGAGATATATCCTGAAGGACGGTACGGTCGACATTTGTCGGGCATGCCGCCGTCCCGGTGAGTCACTCAGGCATATAATCTCCGGTTGCTCTCATCTTGCTAACGGCAAGTACTTGCACAGACATAACCAAGTAGCCAGGATTATTCACCAGCAACTTGATCTTCGATATGGTCTTGTGGGGTCTGAGGTGCCGTACTATAAGTACGCACCGTTGCCAGTTCTTGAGAATGGTCGTGCCACGCTCTATTGGGATCGATCTATCATCACGGACAGGACTATTGTAGCCAATAAGCTTGATATCGTGTTGGTAGATCGATCCAAGCGCCAGGCAGTGCTCGTCGACATCACCATCGATCCCGAATGACAAGAACCTCGTGAAGGCCGAGAAGGACAAACTCAGCAAGTACCTTGACTTGGCTCACGAGGTGACCGTCATGTGGGATGTTGACTCGACGATCACTGTCCCGATAGTCGTTTCGGCGAACGGTCTTATAGCGAAGAGTCTCGACAAAACATCTTAAGAGACTCTCGCTAGATGGCTGGATCAAGGGCCAAATACAGAAGGCGGTACTCCTGGACACGGCGCGCATCGTCAGGAGGTTCCTCTCTCTGCAGCCCTAACCACCGGTAGACTGGGCCCCGCCCCGCTACCGGCGGCACCCTAGGTTAGGTTTTTTTATAATGTGTTTATATACTTTGTAATTTCTGTATTGTATTATATACAACGTGGGCCCTGCAACATAAGCAAAAAATTAAAACATTGATTTGACTCGTTAAACTCAACAACATTTGTTCAGCAACTTTAAAAAAAAAACAGTTTTCAAAATGTTATTATTTCAAACAAAGTAAATAGGGTTTTCAATGTATGTCGTCCAACGTTGACATTCCCTGAGCATTGACATAGCTGTCACTCTACTAATATCGGACATTTCGCAATACATTGCTTCTTTGTCTAAACTTTATTCTACAAAATGTAATTTAATACACGTTATTTTCAGAAGTTGCTTAACAAATGTTGTTTAGTTTCAAGGGACGAATCTATGTTTTAATTTATTGCTCCTGTTACAGGGCCCACCCTTTATATTATATAACTTTATTGTACAAAACCTAACTTAAGACTTTAAATGAATAAAGGAGATAATAATAATAACGTTTGACTAGCACTTACACACGCCATTCAAAAAAAAAAAAATTAACAAAAAAAAGAACCGACTTCAGTAAAACTAAAAAGCCAACAATAACCCGTTCAAGTACAGATTACATTTGACTCACCCTTCGAAGTCGATCCCAAACCACTCAGTTCTTATATTTATATATTATAGTTTACGCGAGGACTTCAGTCGGTTCTTTTTTTTGTTAAAAATTTTTTTTTTTTTGCTTTTTAGTCCACCAAATCCTATTTACTGAATGTAAATTCTTGACTTTATCAATAAATTACCGAAAGCGCCGTACATGTCCCTATAACATTTGAAGAGTTCCCTCGATTTCTCCAAGATTCCATCATCAGATCCCGACTTAGTGCCAACGGGACCAACTCGGAGTTATACCCTTTCGATGAAATAAAAAAAAATTAAAATCGGTTCACGATTCTCGGAGATATCGAGTAACATACATAGAAAAAAAAAATAGTTCGAATTGAGAACCTCCTCCTTTTTTGAAGTCGGTTAAAAAGATAAGCGATCGACGCCCGTCTTTTGTCTTTTTGCTTAGACACGCTCGGCTCGGACTTGCGCCTGATCGAACTTTATTCGAACTTGAGTTTGGGTTGCTTGCTATTATGGTGTTACGAGCTAATCGTAAATTGTATATTATAAGGTGCGTTGGGATATATTCGACATATTTTTAGGCGAGTGTAGAGTACTTATGTTAGGGTTTGGGCTCGTAAGTAAGAACCTAAGAAGTATTCCTTCCAAGTAATGAGAAATTGGATATATTCATCAACGCGCGCTTTGTGAAAATAGCGTTGTAATGTAATATTTATGTTGCTTGAATTTGGAAATAAATGTAAATGAAAAAATTCAATATTTTGAATACCATTTTTTAAGGAGTGGGTAATTTCGAAAGCAAGTTGGGTAATTTCGAAGGTTTGTAGAAATGGTTTTTATGCAATATGAGTTTAAGAATCATATTTCATTTTAGTTCTAATTTACCCCCTCAAAAAATCCCGCTGATTCACGGTAAAGAACATTTTTTTTGTTAAAATCACATTTTATTTTCGAATTTCTCCCGCGCTGTGATCAGTCATCGTCATCATTGTTTTTTATAAAATAATGTGTGTTTTTGTGTGATCTAGAAATTTGTATTTAGAGAATTGAATAACTCATTTATGAAGAAAACATTAGTCTAACTATGATAATGGACTGGAAAACCTAGTTTGGGATTATTTCGGAAGTTAATTTTTCCGAATTTCACCCGTGGGATAAATTCGATTGCTTTTTTAAACTACAGATAGACCGTTATGCTGTACTCATTATTACGACAAAAATGACAATGTAACGTAAAAACAAACGAACAATGATTTAACTAAGCAGGGGCCCAATTCGAGACTGACATTTGAGTGAACGCCAAACGTCACATCTCTATTAGATAACTGTTATATCGCCGTTGAACTGTCATTAAAATGCGATGAGCTTTAAATTGACATATCTCATCTCAATTTTGGAAATACGAAGGCGATAATGACTGTCAAAAATGTTATTCATGCATATGAATTTCTGTTTTGAATGAAACGTAACGGACTAATTTCATGCACTACGCGGTCAATTTAAACTATGCGCCTATTATTTATGCCGTCACATACAAAGAAAACGAAAATTTAGCGCGTCCGAATTGACGAAGTTGCGATATTCTAGGGATATCGCCACTTGTCAAGTAGGCACACGTCAAAAGTGACGGATGGCGATGAAAATGAGAGATCTCCATTATATCTCTAAAATTGGTCGAATACCCCCCCTGGTTCCCGAGTTATGTGGTATGGGGTAATTTCAAAAGTCCTCATAAGGCACTAAATCGCACTATTTTTATTTAATCGACCGCAACACACGTGCGCTCACGACTAGCGACACGAAGTGAACAAGCGGGGGAGCAGATAAAGATGGCGTCTTGACAAGCGTTGCAAGCGTAGTAATTGTTCTCAGTTTAGTAGATATGTGTTATTTTCGACTTATCCCCATTTTTGACTTTATCCCAAAGCACCTTAATACTGTACCTATATATGACGCTGTAATAGTTATTTGTGCAACAAGAGAGCAAAGTTGTTTTTTGTTGTCTGTGCTGAATTTGAGTCCCGAGCAAGCGAAAAGGATTCTAGTTTGTGATTCTAAGTTATAATCCTGAGTGTAGCGAGGGACAACAGCACGAGATGCAAAAAACTTCGCTCTCGTGTAGCACACACAACTTTTTACCTCAACAGCGAGAACATTATTTGACTTTTTGTACTTTTTCTTTCAACCATTCATGTGTAGGTAGGCTTAAAGACTTTGTTGCTGATTTCAATTATTACGAGATTTTGTTTATAATTTGATTGATATTTTTACTTGTAAGGCACCAAACTAAATAAACAGGTACGTTTCGAAACTGCGTCTATGACGAATTGGTGAAATCATAAATTATTGGTACTTACGGGTATTTACAGTATACCTAAAGTTGAAAAACCTTATCTTATTTAAACAATAATCTATTTGATTTATATAAAAGATTACTATTATTTGGGTCAATCAACTATTTTCTGCCACTCTTTGCCATGATGATGAAAGGAGGAAGAGAAAAGGGAAAACAAATTCATGCGTTAGCTGAGGCGGTATTAACTAACGCGTGGGAGAACTCACATCGCCTATTTGTTACTGACAAATATATCAAATCTAGATTTCTTATAGATACCAGTGCAAACATTTCTGTCATACCAAATCAGACAAAAAAAACCAACAAGGCTATTAGAACACCAGTGTGTAAATCCACCGAGCCAACCGTTCGCACTATAGATCTGGAGCAGACATACTATAATATTCTTAATTTATCCTCAACCAAAAACTCTCCAAAAACGCCCCCAAAGCGGACCTCCTGTATAAGCTCGACCGCGACCAGCCGACCATTGTCGCCTCACGGGTACCTCGCGGTTAAGAAGGAGTTCGATCATATGATGGAGCAACAGCTGTGCAGACCTAGCAAGAGCCCATGGGCAAGCCCGCTCCACGTCGTACCGAAGAAAAACGGTGACATACGTGTCTGTGAAGACTATCGACCGCTGAACACGGTCACAAAACCCGATCGCTACCCAGTGCCTCGCCTAAGATATTTTACCTATCAACTCCACGGCATGAAAATTCAGCACCATTGACCTATGAATGGAAATCATATTGAAAAAAAAAAAGATTTATGTAAACGTCGAGTGACATATTTGATTCTTTGAGCAGATGTGAAACTGTCCATATGTCTGCCTTTTGCGGATTGAACGAACATTAATCAGAGTTTGAATGCGTCCACCTAATACGTACCTACTCAAAGAAGATTAAAAGATCAAAACCACAGATCAATCAAAACTATCGCAAGTAGCTTTATTGTCTTTCTACGAAGATAAAACACCAAGTTTTATTTACATAAAAAGTCTATATTTGTGTACAGAACATTTAAATTTAAACGTACTTAAGTTTAGAATTCGCTGTATCAGCCGAATCTATCAATGATACTGCGCCCACCACGGATCACTGGTGTCCCGATGTGTTGAGCTCTCGTCTCGAAGGTTCCTTACGCCACTGGTACCTAATTAGTTACGTTAAATCAAATATGCTGTACATCACTTCCTCAAAAATAATAAATGATACACTATCTAAAGATACGTCATGTCTGTGAGATTGTGGATGCCTCTTTTGTGCTTAGGCTGATGATAATGTAGACTTAGGCAAAAAAATTAATGCATATAGAGCTGTCTCAAAGTCCGCTTAATCTGCGCTACCTGCGTCCAGTCTCCCTTATCAAGACGAGAGCATAGAGCGTGATGTTAAGAAAGTATTACTGGCTTCGTCCGAGAAGGAAAAAACTCCTCTACTCTTCCTGTAGGGAAAAGTATGAAATAGGTAGGTACGTTGCCATGGCCATACCTACAACACTAATGAGTAATGACAATGACGGATAATAGTACCTAACGCAATCAATAGGCTAGTTGACTCATGTCAAATTGTAATAAACTAATGTTAATTCCGTATAGTATTTAGCAAAGGAAACCTAAATATATATTTTTCAATTCATAAAAGTGAAAGATGGCTGAAGAAATTTATTTTGAAAATATGGTTTTTAATCTGTATTTTGAAATGCTCAAAACGCTGTCCGCCATTTTCGCTTATGATAGTGACGTCATGGATCATGTAAACAAAAATGAATTTCGAATATTTACAGCTCACGTCACGCTAAAGATTAGCAAAAGGGAAAAATGGCGGACGGCGTTTTTGACTGTTCATGAAATTTCTAATTTTCAATTGATAAAATTTAGCTTTCTAGCTTTCACAAAAATACAAGACATTTTTTTAGAGCTAGTAAGATCATTATTAACCATTTCAAATATATTTCAAAACTGGGTCTACTCCTATTGGTAAGGTGCTTTGGGGTAAAGTCGAAAATGGGGATAAGTCGAAAATCACACATATCTACTAAACTGGGAACAAATTCTACGCTTGCAATGCTTGTCAAAACGCCATGTTTATCTCCTCCCCCGCTTCAGTTCACTTCGCATCGCTAGTCGTGAGGGCACGTGTGTTGCAGTCGATTAAATAAAAGCAGTGCGATTTTTGGATCTTTGCGGGGATAAATTAGAACTAAAAAGAAATATGATTCTTAAACTCATATTGCATAAAATCCAGCTTCGAAATTACCCCACTTACTTTCGAAATTACCCCACTCCTTAAGAAATAGTATTCAAAATATTTTTTTTTTATTCTAATCTGTTTCCAAATTCAAGCAACGTATTGAAACGCTGTGATCACAAAGCGTTGATGAATATATCCAATTTCGTAAAGATCTCATTACTTGGAAGGAATACTTCTTAGGTTCTGACTTACGAGCCCAAACCCTAACATACTCTGCACTCGCCTAAAAATATGTCGAATTTACCCCAAAGCACCTTACACCTTTTCCTAGAGAGACGTATCTTCCTATCATATCGTCACTCTACAAGGATTATTTCCATGCGCTCCAGGCTAGAACAACCTATAGTGCGAATTCCTTTTCTTAAGCGAATCCCATTAGCTTTGTACCCGATGAACAATACTCATTATCTGTATTGTTAACTGTGGCCACAACTGCTACTTCAAAATGTAAGGTGTTATAAGTGCAAATTACTTTTACACTAAATTAGTCTTTAAGTCAAACGAAATAAGGTTTACTCTTAAACAAAAAGAACACAGATGTTGGTCACTTCGTTATTTGCGTTCGTCATCCTAAGCATCGAAACGAGCTTCACTGCTCTTTCACTTACGAACTGACCAACATCTGTGTTCTCTTTGTTTAAGAGTAAACCTTATT
Source organism: Apotomis turbidana (assembly GCA_905147355.2). NCBI lineage: Eukaryota > Metazoa > Arthropoda > Insecta > Lepidoptera > Tortricidae > Apotomis > Apotomis turbidana. The sequence continues at coordinate 20,432,662 of LR990281.1, read as the reverse complement.
TCGTTTGACTTAAAGACTAATTTAGTGTAAAAGTAATTTGCACTTATAACACCTTACATTTTGAAGTGGCAATTGTGGCCACAGTTAACAATACAGATAATGAGTATTGTTCATCGGGTACAAAGCTAAGTGGATTCGCTCAAGAAAAAGGATTATTTCCATTACATGACTTCGCTTGTCGCGTCATACAGCATCATCTGTATTTCTCATTGTTAAGGAACCCTTATCTTACGGCCGCCGGACCTCCGATGGGAATGCACCGCGCGGGGAGGCAGCTGCATCAAATTTGCATGTCACTCTTCGCCGTTCGCTGTTAGCGTGCGCACACAGACTTACGCCCTTTTCAAACTCAAAATTAGTGTTCAAGTGGCATAGTTAATAAGTCTATATAGTATAAACTGCATGTACTAAAGTTGTTTTGCATTAAAATCGTTTAAAAGTGACTGCATACTTCATTCTTCAATCATCCAGTCATCTACCAAGCATCACAAATTCAAAACCCAAAAGCAATTGACACCAAAGTCTACATGGTCCTTCATCGAGCCGAATATACAGAAGAATCAAGCCCCAAAAGGAATCCAAGACGTTTAACCAGCTGAACCGAAGAGTCAAGACATTTTATACAGCATTCATACAAGTAATCAGCGAAGATTAAGTATATGCGAAGATTAAGTATATACCTACATCAGCTACGTGAAACCGAAGCCGTTAAGTGCACAAATCAAAGATTACAAGTAATTTTACTGTTTACGGAACACCAAGCTACATATTTATACGAAAGTGAAAAGAATTGGTCGAATTGCAATGGAATTTAAGGCCGAAACGAGTGATTAAGAGTGAGTCCGTTCCAATCTGTTACCATCTATTGCTAATTAGACTACTAGGTACGTAAAAATCGCATTTTATCATAAGTGTATACAATATTTAATAACATTTACAGTCAATCTTAACGGTACGTGTTGCGTAGTAAACATTTAAAACATTATTACATTTCATTATGTCTAATAGTAATTGCAAATCAAACATTTGAGTTAATATTTACGTGATCATTAAGCAAAGTAACGTATAGTTAAGTTAAAATCGAGTTCAATAGTTGTTTATCATATCATTGCATAGGTACATGTTTCCGTGCGCGCTGTTACTAGCCGGCCCGCACGTAGGTACGCTGCAGTTTTAAGTAAACAACTTATACAACTAATATCTCATTAGAATTATTTATGAATTGCAATCGTATTTTACTTATTTACATGTTTATAACTTATACAAAGTGTTTTAAATAATCAAATCATATACGTTTTAAAAGTTAATTTAAATACATTATTTTATACAAGTGAATTATAATTCATATTCAATTTTAAAATCAATACTTATAGTTTGTAAACATTTAAAACAATACAATTCAAAGGATTTAACCTATATTCCCATAGCCCGACACAATGTCAGTAGATTTAAAGGATTTAATACGTAAGCGTGGCGCAGTTAAGGGGAGGTTAACCAATTTCATCAACTACTTAGAAAAATTAGATTCGTTAACGTCATTACAAGTAATTGAACTTCAAGCAAAATGGATGCTCTTTATACACAATTTGAGGAAATTCAATCTGAAATTGATACTTTAGTTGATGAAAATGAATTGACCGTACACTCCGCCGCCCGCACAGAGTTTGAGGAATTGTTTTACGCGAATATTGCGCTCGCGCAGGAAATCTTAAACGCCAATAAACCTGTAAAAAATGATGATAATTCTTCCAGTGCCTCGTACGTTTCAGGTGACGCTGAGGAGCACGCACGGAGTAGTAAGGTGGTTCGCACGAGCACTCGTGGTATTAAGTTACCGACGATTCAAATACCGAAATTTAGCGGTCAGTACGAGGAGTGGTTGGAATTTCGTGATTTATTCGTGTCGTTGATACATGAACACACGTCAATCTCCGATGTACAAAAGTTTCACTACTTAAGGGCATCCCTGGAAGGAGCCGCTGCGCAGGTAATCAAATCTTTAGAGTTTTCAGCCCGTAATTATAGAATCGCTTGGGATTTGTTGTGCGACAGGTATGACAATAAACGGCTACTTATTCAAAATCAAATTCAGGCATTGTTCACTTTAGAGCAAAATAAAAAAGAATCATATCAATCAATTCGCAAAATTATAGACACTTTCACAAAAAACTTGAGAGCTTTAGATACATTCGGGGAACCCACGACTTCATGGGATACACTTATCATTTATATTATGAGTACAAAATTAGACGCTAGGACATTGCGGGAATGGGAAGAACATAAATCCGATTTAAAATCAATTACATTAGATCAATTTACTTCATTCTTAAAAAACAGAGCTGACTTGCTTGAAACGTTACACATGAGTAATAATAATACAAATATCAGCGCCAGAGCTGACAGACACAAATCTGCCGAGTACGTTAAGGGTCTCGCAGCAGTCACTAATACACAGCAACCAAAATATTTACAATACAATTACAGCTGCCCCTTGTGCAAGCAAAGCCATTGCATTTATAGATGTGAGCAGTTCTTGGCACAATCTGTTGACGAGAGAGCAGAATCGGTGAGGAAGCTCAAGTTATGCGAGAACTGCCTCCGCCCCGGTCATCAGGCTCGCGTTTGCAGATTAGGCCCATGCATGAAATGCTCACAAAAACACAATTCAGTGCTACATTCAGATACAGCGTCAGGGTCATCTCAGCCATCAGTTGTGGGTGCGACATCGCTCTCAGTCGAGCCGACAGGGCGAGTCCTGCTCTCAACTGCCGTGATCCACATGTATGACAAGGACAACCACCGCCATGAAGTGAAAGCCCTCCTGGACTCCGGGAGCCAGGCCTCTTTCATGACGGATTCCTTGTTGCGTAAATTAAAAATTAAACATACACAAGTACAATCATCCGTCGTAGGAATAAACAATACAGTGTCAAAGATAACAAAACGCTGCAATGCATTCATCGAATCAAGAACTAACCAATACAAAACCAATATATCATCCTTGATTCTACCGAACATTGCGACGCTTTGCACTAATCAAGTTAGCGTACCTAAGTTAGACATCCCTACACATGTAGTACTGGCAGACCCGGAATACTATAATCCGTCGAGCATAGATATTCTACTCGGCGCAGACATCTTCTGGGACCTGCTTGAACAGGGTCAAGTCCGTTTAGGTACAGGCTGTCCAATATTACAGCACACAAAACTCGGCTATATAGTTTCTGGGCCTACCAGTGGGCTAAATCACGAATACAGAAATTCATTTGAAACAGTACAATGTAATCTGATCGCGAACAATTCATTACAGGAACAGTTAGCTAAATTATGGTCTCTTGAGGAGGTTCCGGACAATTCTAAGCTGGTGTATTCTGTAGAAGAGCGTTTATGTGAAGAGAATTTCGTAGAAAATCATACTCGAATGCCAGACGGGCGATTCTCAGTCGCAGTCCCTCTCAAGAAACCAGAATCTTGCTTAGGTGACTCATTCCAACGCGCAAAACAGTGCTTCCTATCGCTTGAGCGTAGGCTAGCAAAACAATCACAATTAAAACAAATGTATACAGATTTTATGTCAGAATATATTGAATTAGGGCACATGGCGGAGACAAAACAACACGAACAAACAAACACGCAACCATTTTATCTTCCACATCATGGAGTCTTGCGCGACAACAGCGCCACCACGAAACTTCGTGTTGTTTTCAACGCTAGTGCTGCCACGAGTTCAGGGGTTTCATACAACGACCTCCAAATGGTTGGACCCACTATACAGAGTGATTTACTATCCATCCTTTTAAGATTCAGACATTATCGATACGTTTTGACCGGAGATATTGAGAAAATGTACCGGCAAGTTTTAGTGCATGAAAATCAAAGACATTTACAACAAATCATTTGGCGGGACGATCCCACTCAGGAATTAAAGATATACAAATTAAATACGGTTACATACGGAACCGCCTCTGCGGCTTTTTTAGCCGTGCGATGTTTGAAACAACTTGCATTAGAATGTCAAGATCAACAATTAGCTAAAATTATTTCCGAAGACTTTTATGTCGACGACTTAGTCACGGGTGCTCAAACAAAGGAGCAATTACTCAAAATACAAGAAGGCGTTTGTAAAGTTTTATCCACAGGTTGTTTCAATCTTCGTAAAATCAGATCCAATATAAAACAATCTCAGTCAGACTCATGCCAGATGTTGAACCTCGGCAACCAAGGTTTGCCAAACACCTTGGGCCTAGGTTGGTCACCACCTGATGATCGATTATATTATTCCAAACCAACCAAACTGTTGAGCAAAATCCAACCAAACGGTCTATTCTGTTCGCCATAGGACAGATATATGATCCGCTTGGCTTATTAAGCGTATGCGTCATTCAAGCTAAAATCATGTTACAGAAGCTTTGGTTATTAAAATTATCTTGGGATGATCCTTTACCCTCAAACATTGTCAATTTGTGGCACAAGTTCACATCCGAATTACGCCATGTACTTGATTTAAAAATTCCGCGCTGTGTAATTCAAGACAATCCAAATAGTGTGATCGAAATTCACACTTTTTGTGACTCGTCCCAGGACGCATACGGCTCATGCTTGTACGTTAGGTCGGAATGTAACGGACAAGTGGAGGTCAACTTGCTATGTGCAAAAACTAAAGTCGCGCCTTTAAAACCGACCACAATTCCGCGCCTGGAACTGTGCGGCGCCCTTGTCGCTGCACGTCTGACTGAGAAAGTACTCAAATCTATTCGCATACCAGTAAAGAGATGTGTTCTTTGGACTGACTCATCTATTTGTTTAGGTTGGCTCCAAACGCAGCCTAGCAAACTAAAACAATTCGTTAAAAATCGCGTTGCCGAAATTCAAGAGCTCACAGCTAATCATGAATGGCGCCATGTGCCAACAGCTCTCAATCCAGCTGATATGCTGACTCGCGGAGTAAATATGTCAGATTTACACAATTTGTCCTTGTGGTGGAATGGACCAGATTTTTTAAAGGAGAATGAATCTAATTGGCCTAAAAGTGATTTTGTAAAAACCAATCTTGAAATACCAGAAATGGTAACTACTACAACAGTCTCTCTACACGTAAATGACAGTTTAATCGATTTCGAAAGATTTTCTAAACTATTAAGGTTGAAAAGAGCTATAGCATATGCGTTGCGATTTATTTATAATTGTAAAAACAAAAACAGTAAAAAATCAGGTCCACTCACCACAAACGAAATACAAGATTCATTCACATTACTCATTAAATTGTCTCAAAAACAATCATTTCAAGAATATGATCAATTATTGAAAAAACAATCGTTACCAAATAAAAATAAACTGTTAATGCTATCTCCGTTTATCGACGAGTTAGAACAGATTCGAGTAGGCGGTAGATTAGAAAATTCAAATTTTGCATTTGATAAAAGACACCCAATATTGCTTTTATCTAAACACACATTGACACGACTCATATTTGTTGAAGAACATATTCGTTTAATGCATGCCGGGCCCCAATTATTATTATCATCAATAAAAGAACAGTTTTGGCCTATAGGTGGTCGCAACTTGGCCAGATCTGTCGCACACAAATGCCTGAGATGTTTCAGGATGAGGGCTCAAACAGTCAACCCTATAATGGGTCATTTGCCTGAGCAGCGCCTCAATCCAGGTTATGTATTCCAAACCACGGGTGTAGATTACGCGGGACCACTTCTCGCTGCTGACCGTACAGGACGTGGATGTAAACTAATAAAGGTTTACGTCGTAGTGTTCGTGTGCTTCACCACTAAGTGCCTGCACCTCGAGCTGGTCACAAAATTAACAAAGGAGGCCTATATTGCTGCATTACAGAGGTTTATTGCGCGTCGCGGAAAACCAGCGCTTATCTTTTCGGATAATGGTACTCAATTTGTGGGGGCTAAAAATGAGCTTAACGCCTTTTTAAAACAGAACTCTTCATCCATTTCAGAGTTCATGGCAAATGAGCACGTTAAATTCAAGTTTATTCCAGCCTACGCGCCTCATTTTGGTGGGCTATGGGAGGCTGGAGTTAAATCTTTTAAATACCATCTAATTAGAGTCATAGGCGACTCCCATCTTACTTACGAAGAGTTATATACAGTTCTAGTCAAAATAGAAGCCATACTTAATTCGCGACCTTTATTACCCATGTCATCAGATCCATCCGATCTTAACCCACTAACTCCAGGTCACTTTTTGGTCGGACGCCCTCTTACTGCTCTGTCAGTTCCTCCGCTAGAGAGTATAAATCCGACCAGACTACAACGATGGGATCGCATTGAACACTCATCATGCGTCGAAAGGAAGGATGCGACAAAATTGATTCCGCGACATTGAGCCTAATGTTTTTATGCTAGTGGTGTTGATAAATAGTAAGTATAGGACGACGTCGCTTATGCCTGTGTAGTCTATCCAGCGCTCACGCGCCCGCGCAGCCCCGCGGTGCCAAGCTTCTACTGCTTCTGGGCCATTCTTTCTAAAGTTGTACACCCCACTTTTTTTTTTCGATATATTGGGTATTTTATACTCAGAGTCACGAGCTCTTTCGATCCAATTAGGAGAAAAAACTGTCCCAAACTATTCATACATTTTTTGTTTTTCCATTCCGTTACCGCTGTAGTAGGTTATATGGAAATGGTAACGGAATGGAACGAAAAAACTTGGGACAGTTTTTTTCTCCTAATTAGATCAAAAGAGCTCGTGATTCTGAGTAGAAAATATCCAAAATATCAAAAATTAAAAAAAAAGTGGGGTGTACAACTTCAGAAAAAATGGCCCTTCTGCATGCTGGCGCCTAGCTTATCCCAACGCGAGGTTCTTACACAACTGACCTGCTCCGTCTGCAGCGCAACGTGCAGCCCCGCCGTGCCGAACTTATGCCACCTCTTCATGCTAGCGCGGAGCTTGTCCCATCGCGAGCTGGCTATGTCGTCGAGGACTTCTTTCGATGTCTCTTGGTTCTGGTAATTGAGGAAGGTAGAAGTTCGTTTAATAAATATAATCAATTAAGGAAGTAATCTAAAAGGATGTTTATTATTTGTTTTTTTTTTATGTTTATCATATTGTTATTATTGAATAGTGTGTATCTGCCTTAAGCAACCATAGTATATAGTTATCATCACTATCATCAGACACAACAATATCAACAGATACAACAGTATCTGTTGACCATAGACCTTAATACTATTAAGACGCTTGTCTATGTTATTTTCTTCTCTGACTTGCAACTGACCGAACTGGACACGAAATGTGAGTTCCTATTTATATTAATTCTGAATAAACTAGATATCATCAGAATGTGATTGTGGTTATCATTCCATAAGCCCGGCACACACTCCGCTCCTCAAACTAAAGTTATCTTTACATATGTCATACCACTGACACCAAATTCTGAACAAGAGTTATATTATATTTTCTACTCCTGTACCCCTCTTCAGTAAGAGTACCTACTAGAAGGTAGCAGCAAATTTATCTGAGGAATAATAATAATAATAATTTATTGAAGCCTAAAATATTTTGTACATTTGACTGGCAAAATATTTTCGATACATTTTTGCAACCTTATTGTATAAATAAAATAGATTAAATAATTAAGTATATCTTCTAGGCTCTGAATTTTAATGGTCATCATTATATCCTGTGGATAGTAGCCTGTGAAGGCGTTGTAACAAGGTATAGTTGAAATGAAAAAAAAAAACAAAACAGAGGAGATATAAGTTAGAAAATTCTAAATATACAAAACAAATCTAGTTTTGATTTTAGAAGAGGCTTCCCCTAATAACTGAAATTCCAATATAACATAGTTACCTCATTACATTATACATTGCTGTATAACTACTCAAGGTTATGTGCTTATATTTACAATTAAATCATATTCCAGGGTTCTATGTTTCATTTTCAGAGCAGTTAAAATTAGAAATCAAGTCACTGTAAAAATATTCAAATTTCCTCAAAATTCAATATCCTTGTAATTTTGAGCCAGTGATTTGTCCATAGTATTAATTATATCATTAAATATTACAATAGGTACCTGTTGAAGTGCCCGTAATAAATGTTTCTAAGTACACTTTGTACACTTGTAATGGTTATATTAACTAAACTTGAATTTTGCTCTGCTACACTAAATTTGGCGAGGATTTAATAATAAACTACTGTCGCCACAAAGTTATTTTTGTAGTCAAACAGTGCTCCTGTAACTTTTGACTGAACATTTATGTTAAAGACTTGAATTGACTGTATCTACTGAAACTGTTAAACAGTGTACTTTAATTTGTGATCCCGTAGCCAATTAAACACAAGAAAAAAAATCCTTGGGAAAAACTCAAATAGCATGCAAGCAACTGGTAAATTGTGTTGCTGACCGATAGATGCTCCAGCATGCAGCGGGAACATAGATAACATACTCGTACATGCCCTGCGGGTGAGTTAAAAGGTTTAGTTCCGAATGTGGCCAAGAGTGCACAGAATTCAATATTTTCTTTGAGTTTTTATCTTTGCCTTTATATCACTATTGGAAAAGTTATCTCAGTCTACCCACAATCTATAATACCTAATAATTTGCTTAGATCAAGTTCTTAAATACACTGAACTCTCCGAAACAACAAGATATACGAGGGGCCTTCAAAAAATCTCGGTATTAGAATGAAAACAAAAGAGTACTCCTTACCTATGTTTATGCACTTATAAGATCGTTCAAATGGTTGGTTAACCCCTCATAAAAATATTTTTTATCTTTGGTGTCAAGTTGCTCCTCCACTGCTGCCTTCAAAGTTTCATTCATCGTCAGAAAATCGATGACCTCGTAGATCTTTTTTGAGACTGGGGAACGAAGTCACTCAAGCAAGAAGGGTCAAGTCTGGACTATATGGTGGGCGGTGGGTGTGTAATAGTTTCGAACCCAGATTCAAGAGCAGGGGCCTTGACAATATAGCAGTATGCGGGCGTTGTCGTGCAGAAGCAGAACTCCCTTCGCTAATTTTCCTCTTCTGTTCTCTTTTATTGCTTCGCTTCATTGGCGTATAATATTAGCATAGTACTCTCCTTTAATAAAAAGTTTAGTGATTGGGCCACTACAGGAATTTATAAGAGTAGGAATAAACTTTACGAGCTTTATGGTATGAAAGAATTTAACAAGGATGAAAATTTTACTAATTATGTTAAGAAATACTCACAAATATTTAAACAAGTATGTACAGTAGCGAAATCCATTAATATTAAGTCAAAACTTTTAAAATCCAACAATAAAGTTAAAACTACATGGAAAATTATTAACAATGAAACTGGTAAAGCCAAACCTCACAATTTTCAATTTAGCTTAGCGCAGGGTGGAAAAGTTATAACATCAGATATAGAAGTGGCATCAGAATTTGAATTATTTTTCTCAAATATAGCTATTACCACCACCAAAAATCTCAATTCATCTCCAGAACGAGCTGAATCTCTGTTAATGTCTAGCGTACCTAAATGCACAGAAACGTTTGAATTTTGCCCAGTTAATCCTGAAACCATATGTAAGACCTTTAAATCCATAAATAAAAAAAATACAGAGGATTTGTGGGGGACATCAGTTAACGTTATAGATCACATTATTAGTTTAATCGCACCTTATTTAAGTTGTATATTCAACCGTTGCATGATGGAAGGTGTGTTTCCAGATGCAATGAAAGTAAGTAAAGTTGTACCATTATTTAAATCAGGTGAAAAAACGAACATCACAAATTTTCGCCCGATCTCTATTTTACCAGTCCTCAGCAAAGTGTTCGAAAAAATTATGTTAGATCAATTACTTCAGCATTTCAATAGAAATTGCTTGCTTCACTGTCAGCAATTTGGGTTCAGAAAAGGGCGATCGACCACCGATGCCGCTTCGGAACTCATAAAATGTATATATGAGATATGGGAAAGTTCTTGCGATGCTATAGGCATATTCTGTGATCTTTCGAAAGCGTTCGATTGTGTGGAACACGGGACTTTATTATTGAAATTGAAACATTATGGGATATCTGAAAATGCCTTAAATTTGGTATCATCATATCTAAGCCACAGAATGCAATCTGTAGTCATAAATAGAACACAATCGGATGGAGCAGCTGTGACTCTAGGCGTGCCCCAGGGCTCGATTCTGGGACCCTTCCTTTTTTTAGTTTATATAAACGATTTGCCATATATCGTAGAAAATGATTGCAAGATTGTTCTTTTTGCAGATGATACATCCCTGATCTTTAAAATTAATCGAGCATTAGTGGACTACGATAGCATAAATAATATACTATCGAAAGTCTTAAATTGGTTCACTATTAATAATTTATTACTTAATTCTAAAAAAACTAAATGTATACGGTTCACATTACCTAACGTAAAATTAGATAGTCCTTTTTTGTATTTAAATGGGGAGCTCTTAGAATTGACTGATAAAACTACTTTTTTAGGCTTGATTCTAGATAAAAATCTTCAGTGGAGTCCCCACATATCATCATTGGCCAACAAATTGGGTTCAGCTGCTTACGCTGTCAAAAAAATCAGGCAACTGACGGACGTAGAGACAGCACGTTTAGTCTATTTTAGCCAATTTCACAATGTCATGTCTTATGGAATTTTGCTATGGGGAAAGGCTGCAGACATACATACCATTTTTGTATTACAAAAAAGAGCAATTCGCTTTATTTATAACATGCGATCACGTGACTCGCTAAGAGATCGTTTTAAAGAATTTAATATTTTGACAGTGCCATCTCAATACATATATGAAAACATTATTTACGCGGTTAAAAATATAGATTCATTTAAAAAAATGCTTAGTTCTAGATACAAACACAAAATTGCTATCCCGAAATTTCGTGTGCGGAAAATATATAGGTCATTTATGGGTCAATGTATACTGTTTTACAATAAGTTACCTGCTGAAGCAATGGAACTACCCCTACCTACTTTAAAAAAATATTTGAAATCAGTTTTGCTGAAGAAAGCTTATTATAGTGTCGAGGATTATCTGAACGATAAAAAAGCTTGGCCTGATTTGGACAGTGCTAATGTTATGTGATGGTTTTTTTTTTTTTCTTTCTTTCTTTTTTTTGTATAATTTTAATATGTCTCAATATTTTAAATATATATTTAATTTGGAACGTACATTTATATTTTTAATAATTTGTTCACTTTTGTTGACATTAACATTACTTTTTTTTTATATATACAAGTTTTTATTTTTAACTGTTAACGTAATGTATTTTATAAAGTTCATGGATTTAATTTTTTTTTACTTACTTTTAACGATGCGTTTGAGCTGAAATATTTGAATTTGTTTTCATAAATGTAAGTGCTATATTCGATTGTATTATATTGTGTGTAATTTATTGACGATGCAAAAGTGATTCCCATGAATCCTACTTGAATAAATGATTTTTATCTTTATCTTATCTTTATCTTTAATAGTTACACCCTTTTCTTTATAATCCGTCAGCAATATTCCATCACAATCCAAGAATATTGTGGCCAGGACCTTGCCAGCCGGCCAGTATAACTTTGAACTTCTTGGGATGAGGAGTTCCTTTAATGTGCCACTACATGGATTCTTGTTTGCTCTCAGGTTCATAGTGATGAACCCAGGTTTCATCTCCGCTAACAATCTTTTGCAGTATCTCATCATTAGGATTTTTATCGCACATTTCAATAAATTCGGAAGAACAAGCAACACGCGGATTTTTCTGAAGCAGTGTCAGCATTCGCGGTACCCATCTCGCCCTGACTTTTGACACATTAAGATGGCTATTGCTTTTACCTTCACTCGACCTTCTTCCAATGTCATTTTTTCCACTTTTTAGGGTTCCGTAGTCAACTAGGAACCCTTATAGTTTCGCCATGTCCGTCTGTCCGTCCGTCCGTCCGCGGCTTAGCTCCGTGATCATTAGTACTAGAAAGCTAAAATTTGGTATGAGTATGTGTATGTATAACGCCGACAGAACGGTAAAATAAAAATTAATAAAAAAATTTTTTTTCGGGTACCTCTCGAACACCTAAAGTGGGGGAGAATTTTTTTTTCTTTTCAACACTGGTGTGTGGGTTGTCGTTGAATAGGTCTTGTAAAAATAATAGGGGTCTTCTAACATTATTTTTTGATAAAGTCAGCAGTTTTGTAAATATTCGCTCCAAAAACAAAAAACAATGTGTCCCCCCCCCTCTAACTTTTCAACCACGGGTCAAAAAAAATCGGAAAAATTCATGTTAATGAAGCCTTATAAGTACTTTCAACGAAAACTATATTGAACAAAATCGGTCGAGCCGTTTTTGAGTTATCGCCAAATTTCATATTTTTTCTTTAAAAGGTCGTAAGTTGACTTCCGGAAGGTAATAAGTGATTACAGTTTCTAGGGCGTTTACGACCTTTTTATAGAGCTTAAAATCTTTCTAAACGTAAACCTTGGGCTTAAAAAAGCAGTTTATTGAAAAGGATGAGCAACTACGGAACCCTACACTGAGCGTGGCCCGACATGCTCTTGGCCGGTTTTTTTTATATTTTCTGGCGAAGAAGCTTCGACGGGCCGATCAGGTCTAGGGTCGTCTCCCACGCTTAAACTCACTTGACCACTTTTGAATTATTGATAAAAAAGGAGCAGACTTACGGTAAACATAATCCATTTCTTCTTTTATAACTTTTTGATTTTTTCCCTGTTAAGTCACGAATTGTATTACCGCTCGCTGCTCTAATTTAATTATCATCGCTCATTAGTTATCACGTTTGTTCGGCAGTTACAGAAAAACGAAAGAACATCGCCGTTTGAATTTTATTTTACTAATTTTTTATACTAATGAATGCCACTTACTAGGGCTTGCAATATCGGAATCGTTTTCCAATTCCGGAATTGACTTCGAGATTGGGTTCTAGGGTCACGTTTAATTGGCCTGAGGCGTGAGTATTATCAAAAGTGTTTTGGGGCATTTCAGAAGTACTCATGATGTTTGCCATGTCCATCGTAGTCGGCGCTAGCGGCCGGGAAGCCCCCCAGCCATCCATCCCTTCGGCACGGTCCACACCTTGGGATTAGGGGTGATTTTTTATTGAGGCTTCCTTCCTCTGGTCCCGGACAGTGAAGTGAAGCCAAGGACCCCGGCCTCACGGCACAAGACCGCATGGTGACGGGTGTCAAAAGGCATTTCCTCCTTCCAACTAGACGAGCTGGTTAGGCCCATCTGGTCCACCGGGCACCGCCCAAGACTCGGCGTTGTTGTTCTTTTAGCACCACCCAGGGGACACGTGTGGGGTAGTGGATAGGTAACTCCCACGGACGCAAACAACGAAGTAAGAAGAAACAACTGAATATAATATATTATGATATTTAAGCTCAAACAAACTTACCAACCCTAAAATATCTCATATTACTGTGTAGAAACTACATTAAATAATTATAGTCGTTTCAATTCCGGAATTTCCGATATTAAGCATCCTCCATATCGGAAAATTAATCCGAGATTCCGGAATTTTGAAACTTACCAGAGAGTATTGAAAAGTTAACTAAAAAGGTTTAAAGGATATCAATACCGAGAATTTATTGAACGCCCCTCGTAATTAGTTCCCACCGACCAATCGGACCTCATTTCTATTGATTGCACTTTTATTCAAATGACCTTGCTACACCTAGCATTCAGGTGAAGAACATTTACTTTACACTGAACATTTTGCCAAAATGCTATAAGTAAAGGAATACCTTGTCTATGTTTAGCCATCCTTCTACTGCAGCGTCTAATTTTGGGTCTCCACTGTTGCAAATATGCATTTTGTGCAGGATTTTCGTGTTTTTTGTGCGAAACAATTTAACTTTCAAGTCAATTTCACTTTCTATTTTTTACTTTAATTTGAGAAGATATCACAAGAAATTACACTTCAGTGGTAAAAATAGCAGTAGTTATCGAGTTTTCTTTAAGTAAATAGGTGCTTCGAAAGCCGGCACTGTTGTGTCTGGTCTTCCAATTTAGGTATACTTATTTTATCGACAAGAATCGAATTCTACATTATAAAGCTATTGCAAAATAGTTTTTATTTCAAAGCTGCTAAGGGCCAGTTCAAGTTTTGTTATAAATTTGTGATAACGTTTGACACTTGACACTTCTTTAGCTTAGCTTGATGCTTTTAAAACATGATGTCTATATTAATACTTTGATGTTTATGAAATTAAGTCGTAACTCGTCCAGATAATGATTAAAATCATGTTGGTATAATTATTTTCGGTAAGTATGTATGAAGTAGGTTTACTAGTAAGTAGTTTTATTGTTTACTAGCTGTTGCCCGCGACTTGGTCAGCGTGGAACCTTTATCTTGAAAATTTTACATCTTTATTATTTTCAGATCTAAGTAATGTTGAAATTGCTTTTGCAGTTGTTTGCGAAATACATAGTAACGAACCCTTCGTACGCGAGTCCGACTCGCTCTTGGCCTTTTTAATTTTTTTTCATAAGTCATAAGTATTTATTCATTTAACAATTTACATTGCGTTTGAAATCACACTTTCGGCTAATTAGCTCTAATTACGCGGTATCATTATAAAATCAGGTACATCTACGAACGAATAGCTTTACTAAATTCGATGAGTTTAAGGACGACGTTTATAAATTCTTTGATTCGAATAATAATGCCTTTACACAAAGTTTCAAAACAATGTTAGATCTATGTATACAAATTTTCAACCCCTTTTTCACCACCTTCAGGGCTGAATTTTCAAAAACGCTGAAATGAGTTTTCTTGTCTTTTAATAATATACCTTTTTACAAAGTTTCTAATTCCTAACTTAAAATACAACTTATACCCGATACAACCTTTCATCCTCTTTTTAACCCGCTTAGCGGTAGAATTTTCAAAAACGCTGAAATTATTTTTCTTGTATTCTAATAGTGTACCTTTACACAAAAATTCAAGTCACGCGCTCAAAAAAATACTTAATCTCCATACAAACTCTTAACCCCTTTTTACCACCTTAGGGGGTGAATTTTCAAAAACGCTAAAATTAGTTTTCTTCCATTTTATTTTAATACCTTTTTACAAAGTTTCAAGTTCCTAGATTAAAAAAAAACTTGTACACCATACAAACTTTGCACCCCTATGTAAGCCTCTTAGCCTCTTAACCTACTGTGCAAAAACCAACTCTCTAACATTAGTAGTTTCGGCTGTGCGTTGATGAGTCAGTCAGGACTTCTTCTTTTATATAGATAATAGTTATTTGTTATGCAAGGCTGCAAAGTTGTTATTTGGCGCGAGTGTTGAAATTGAAAGCTGAGCGAGCGAAGGAATCTAAGATTGAACCATGAGCGAAGCGAATGGTTCAAAGATAGATTCCTGAGCGTAGCGAGGCTTTCAAGACACGAGAAGCTAAATAATTTTGCAGCCATGCGGAACACACAATTTTTCACCTCACTACAGCGAGGAAAATGCAAGATTCAAGAAAAACAATTAAAACATAAAAATAATCATATTTAATTTTGCCTTCTATTTAACACATCAAATTTAAAACATAACACACTCAAATCCAAACCAAATAAATACGAGAGAAGCACACATATTAAAAATTAAAAGTAATATGGCCGTAATTTGTATTATCGTCGTGTATATTTTATCGTTGACTTTTTCTTAAGCACTGTTATATTATATTTGTATTTGAAACTACTTGACACATTCGTTGTGAATGTGGGAGAATGGCATTCTGGGAAGGATTAGTTGGCCACTCGGAAGTATTTTCCATAACACTTGCTTTGGAAGATATTGGACGATGGGATCCGAACAAAATTATTTCGGCTTTATCTTCTTTAAAAAACGCCAATAGTTTCGGTAAATTGCTTATCGTCTCCAAATATTTATAACAAATCCTTTTTCGTTTTAATGCAGGCTTTTAGCATTGAATAAATACTTCAATTTGGTCTTAAATTTCTTGTTTTCGATATTTGTATAATATAAGACAACAGTATGTATTCTCTACAGAACAAATTTACGTTGTTTAAGTAAATTGTGAAAACTTCCAACTTTTCAAATATTATTTTTTTCTCGGGTGCGTTCAGAAATTACACTCTTATGTTCCAACTTTTATAACAAATAAATATTAAAATTTGTGTTGTATTTAATATATTTACTAGTCAAAATACGTAAATGAAACTGAAATACTTACTTTTAATATTTATAAACATATTCAACATAAAATAAAGTGTAGAAAAAATAAAAGCTTAAAACTCTGTAGCCACAAACCAGGTTTCTGGACGTGATATTGTAGGTGTACTTTTTTTTTAAAGAAGTATTCAAACGTACATATGATTTTAGCCGGCCTGACCAGATTGCCCTTTATTAGCGTGCGTTGATTGGTTATTCGAAGATTTATCGACTGATGAAATCAGTCACGCGTTAACATAAAAAAGTTACATGCACCACAGAGAATCAAAATCGCCGTGTTCGAAATTCAAATGACTTTTGCACGCTAGCGGATAAAATAGACTTTTGCACGCAGATTTCGCCCTATAAACGGAGGTTTTCCGAGCGAGTGAGGTGAAAATAGATTTTTCTTTACCTAACCCTTGTAACGCGGCAAACTTCCATGGTGAGGCACTGGGCGCTTACAAACGCCATACAAAAGATAGGCGTTCGACGCTCGTCTTTTGTCTTTTTGCTCAGACACGCTCGGACTTGCGCCTGACCGAACTTGAGTTATTATTTATTTTATTTAGTACTAGCGACCCGCCCCGGCCTCGCACGGGTGAAATGCTGATAAATTATGCATGTATTATACATACAAACCATCCCCTTGAATCACGCTATCTATTTAAAAAAAACGCATCAAAATCCGTTGCGTAGTTTTAAAGATTTAAGCATACAAGGCAATAGGGACAGAGAAAGCGACTTTGTTTTATACTATGTAGTGATAGTGATTCTGTGCTAGAGTCTGGGTAGCTATTATACACTTATAAATTAAACTAGGAGGCGCCCGCAACTTCGTCCGCGTCTTTTTGCGTAGACATGTAAAAAGTATCCTATAACCATCGTTGGATGTCCAGCTATCCCGGTAGCAAAATTGGTTAAAATCCGTCCAGCCGTTGTGAAATGATGATCCTGTGTGTGTGTCCAAAAGTGATCACTTTTCTATGGAGAGGGGTCATGATTTCAGGAAAAATCTTAATAGCGTGATGCAGGGATCAACTTTTGTTTGTATAGTATGGACGAGCGGCAGCATGCCCGCCTGGCGCCATTCTGTTTTTATAATTTCCTTTGTTCTCTCTTCACGCCGAAACAGCTGGACAATTTTTAACCAATTTTGGTACAAGGATAGCTGGACATCCAAAGATGGTTATATGATACTTTTTTACCTGTCGACGGATTAAAAAATAGAGGAAGGTTTATATGTAATAATATGCATGATATCGTAGAGAAACACTAATAATTTTAGAGGTTTCTAATGTGATGTCGTAAATAAACCCATTTTTTTGCGCTTACATTGCAAACGCTCGCTGGCGAGATAGATTAACTTAATGTACTACAGTATTGTACACATTAAAAGGGTCTACAAAAAAGTCCGCGTTGGTATATAATGTCTATCTCTTAGGGATAACACACAATCCACAATAACCATTTTTTTATCCTTTACTTTTTACGAGAAATACCTAATGGCTTATTTAGGAAGCGATTTTAAGCAATACAGCATTAATCGTTATCCAAATAAGTACGTACCTACCTTAAATATATTGTGCATTTAATACAGATCAATATGGCCTTTACAGTATGTAATTTAAATTAATATTTTTGAAGATATTACAGATTTAAAATGCAGGGACATAGCGGTTGCGGCGGTACCGGCCGGGGTCCGGCGGCGCCTGCCTATAAATGCAATACTATTCTGTAGTATATATTAAGTATCAGTATTGCACCCGTGCTGCGTGTGAAATAAAATAAATAGGAATACCTACCACCTCTATTACAGAATCGCCATCTCTCAAGGATGGTAGGTATTTCGTAGGAAGAAAATAAATATAAGCATAAAGGTAAATAAATACCAAAGAACTAACCTGACCGCCCGCCTGTTGTTTACCTCTGCCTGTAGAGTGTAGATTTAATGTATCTCATGTATCCATAATAAATGAAAATCTTTGCTAACAAGACGACGCTGATTCCCTTCACTATTTTCCCGATATCCCTTCCTCTTTTTTCTTATTATTTTACTCACGATGTTTTGTCCTCGTCGCCATTATGTAGTGATGCCAAGATCACCCATAGGTAAGCCGCTGTCATTGGCTCGGTATGGCACCAGCCCCAGCGGGTTAGACGCCCGCGCGTCTCAGCCGGTGGCTCTCACCTCACGTGACTGCCTTCCCGATCCGTACTCTAGACAACGTCATAACTACCTACCTAATAGGTTTTATACAGATCTACAAACACTACAGGTAGCATATAGTGAAACCATAAAAACTCCTTTTTCCAAAAATATGCAAAAAAGTTTTTTCCTATTTTTTTCGGTTTAAAATCCCGAACAAAGGAAAGCGCGGCTTCAAGTTTAAAATACAAAGTTCGTAAACGTGCATTCATTTCGCTCTTCAGTGAAACAATGCTTCATTCTCAACCACAGACGTCCAAAGCAGAGCATAGACCTCCCCATATACGAGTAGCTCGCCACAATGCCTTGATCACACGTACCGAGCAAACGGGCGAGACAGTGCTCTCGGCCGAGTAGGTACTCGGTGCGTATAAACATAGCGCCGAGTGCTCGGCCGAGCGCTCGGCCGAACGAAGCGGCGAGACAGTAGCTCGGCTCCCGTTCTATCTACTAGGCCGAGTCTCCACCCTCCCGCTTCCCCGCACTGTCTCGCTCGCTCACTCGGCCGGTCTGAACGTGCTCTGTCTCGCCACTCGGCATTTTTTTACGATCCATCATGGCCGAAAGTTTTAATGGAACTGAACTGTGCTAATTTCATAACATGTGTAAACAGCTACTCACTTATATCACTGTCTCGGCCGAGAAACATTTTACTGGCTCGCCCGTTTGCTCGGTAGTCTCGGTACGTGTGATCAAGGCAGTGCGCTCCGGTGTAGACCGCATCCATCGACTTCCCGCGATACTTTACCTACGAGTATACTATTATATTTAAAGTCTCTTCGAGTAAAATCAAGGATAGTGCCGCGCGCCGCACCTCGCAATGTGTCCAATTTATGTTGCTAAATATCAATAGAATACTTATTTTTTAGCAGTAACGTGTGCTAACGTAAACCAAATGTTTACAATGAAGCGAAAAATTTAATGGTTTAGGCAGGGTTTGAACCTGCGTCTCCTACGGCTTTCCGGGCCAACACGGGCGTCCTACCTATTGGACCACAGAACTTGATGCTACTACATGCCTTAGGGTGGTGGTATCGTAGCGCCATCTACCGTAAAGATTTAGACTTCATGATCGGCACCATATCGTCTCAAATTGTGTTGAGCCATTGGAGATGCAGGTTCGAAACCTGCCTGAACCATTTTTTTTTTAATTTTTCGCTTCATTGTAAACAATCAATTGTATAGACAATAGCCCTCTTATTTAAATACCAAAGGCCGGCCATACCTTTAGGTAGATGTGGGTTGGCCGGACGCCCCCCTCGAGTAGTCAGTTCCGCCGAACAATTACAATTAAATGATTGACCGCAGATTGGCCCAGCTTCCTCATCAACGATGTGACGTCGAAGTGGGTGAAGGATTTTATTTTTATACAACTACGCACCTGTACATACTGTTGTTTCTGCCGGTGATCGATGATCATGTTCGTGTGCTTTTTATCAACAGTTAACACCAACTGGCGTTCCGAGTTCCTGTATTTGAGGTCACGAGACGGAAGCCAAAAATATCTACCGCCACGTTTACATGAAAGTACCAATCGAATTTACTTCAAATTAACTCCAAACCCAGAGATGGTACCTAAAACTAAAACTACACATACTTGGGTTGCTGTATAACTTGTATAAGTCTGATATAAGAGTGATAAGTGGAATACATACCATTCCAGAATTTATTCAATAGCAAAGTTACAGAAACCGGTAACATTAGGAAGAAAAATATATAAGGCGCTGTATTTCGCAAGAATAGGGTAGGTGGTATTCGTAAAGTTCGGTTAAGGACTAAGGTGCACGTTCCAGTACTCGACACTCTTCGATCAACCGTAATTTATGGCAATGGAGTCAATAGAGGTGGAAATTGGGATGTATCTTTATCTTATGACATGAACGACCGTTTATCGGCACAAACTTATTTCGCTTTGGTACATGACCCTGATTCTATAGATACTGATAAAATAACACAGGTCTTTAATTCAAAAACTGATTATGAATTTGGATAGGTATTACTACTTAATTGGTATAACTTAGGTACCTACTCAACTACGTAAAAAAGTTAAAACATCCATGACGTAAATTTATATTTTATGCGTACCTAATTATATATTTTTATCACACTTGCTCGTATATCAAGGGTTTAAATGCTAGAAACCCGGGCGGTAAATCGTAAATTGGGATCACCTCTAGTGGAATAAAAATTCTTATCATAAATTTGATTGTCATAACTCATTTCGCATAATGGCTTTCCTCATACATCTTATTTGTCATAAATTATTATTTGCATAACATTTTATATGTCATAATTGTTGTTTGGCACGCTTTTCATAAGCATAATTTAGTATGGCACAAAATTTCAAGTAATATTATTGAATGTCATAATTATTGATAGCACGAAGGAGAACAAAGCATAAATTATGGTTTTCATAATTGGACGTAGTTATGCAAAAAAAACAACCCACACCTCACTAAAAATTTAATTTTGAACTTATTGACAAATGGATAGTAAATTTTATATTAAATTTTCAGGGACTAATGGGTTGGAACGTTTTTGCATAACTACGTCCAATTAATGGCAATAGAAATTATATAGTATTAGTTATATCGCATGTACCAATGTTACAAAAGTTACATGAGCACAAAAACAAAAAGGGGGGATAGGGGGGCAAAGCCTTAAGAAATCCTTCTCCACACTGACCTCTTTGTTGTAGGTTAGGTTAGGTTAGAATTGTGAACATATAAATACGAACATCGGCCAGAAAAGTAGGTAAGGTTAGGTTAGAAAGAACTGCGTCCCCTTCAGAAATGAACTGCTGCCTGAAAACCAGGCTGATGTTGAAATAAAAAAATAGGAGCTTGATATTTATGTTCTTCAGTATTATGCGCCAATGCACGATATGAATAAGAACATTATGACGATTAATGATTATGATTCAGGTTGATATGCTCCAAAATTATATGACATTCCTTACTTATGCGTAAAACATTATGGTCATAAAATGTATGCGGATCAATTAATGACTATACACCATATGCGCAAGGACTATTATGACAAAAGTGGTTATGCGCACCGACATTATGGCTTTAAAATTTATGCAACCCAATATGAAACCACGTAAATTACGCCCTAGGGCGGTAAGTAATTCTTTTTAAATTTGAAAATCTTGACGTTTAGTCATATGATTTGGAGCAATAAACTTTTATTAAAAAGTTACTATCTTTCTAATTTAATGTTTTAAATGCTTGTTTAAACAGAAGAGTAGATAATTATTATTATAAAAGTATATAAACACGTATTTTGTAAATTTCTCTTTTAATCATTATTTTTCGTACGTTGTGTTTTTGCCGGTTATTATACAATTTCCAAACGCAATACTAGCATTATCTGTGGATAGTCTACAGGAACGGCCTCTGATTGGTCGGCGGTCTGACATGCTAACATGGAGGCAGAAATCAGAAAAAAAAAAATGTAAGTAGTACTCTACATGTTTTGTGTTATAGTGACTTGTTTCAAAACAAATGATTTATGGTGAATTTATTGGTAACCTTTTCGTTGTTGTATTTCTGCAAAAAAATAAATGAATTGACTATGTAATTGATGCTATCAAATCAAATAAAAGGATTCCGCTCGAAATTATTATCAACGCTGCAACAAGGCGGCTACAGACAAAACAAAAAAGAATGCGAAGTCTTAACTGGATTTTATTGAAGATGAATATTTAACCACGAAGGTCGAGAATACTTAGCTATAAATATGTAAATTTTAAACTTGCTTATATTTTAAATTTAATCCTTTTGATTGGACTGTCTTGAAATTTCATAAAACAATACTGACGGTACATAATGCAACATTAATAGAATTTTTATTAAAGAACAAAACAGTGATTTTTTTTGTCTTAAAGTAGTTAACTTATACTTAGTACTTTAATATGTGCAAAGATTAATTTAGTTATTTGGTGTCAGGTCGCCTTTATACTTGGAGTAAATCTGGTTTTCTGAATAGCCATGTCTTCTCAATTTACTCTAGTACGAGAAAATCGTGTTCCTTAACCTACTCCTCAATTAAAGAAGGTACAAACGCCGCACTTAATAAAAGCATTATCACTATGGGCTGGACAAATTTTTAATTGTATTATGTATAATAGTAACTTAGTTAGTTCAGTTTTATAAATATTTTTTGTATTGACTGCTGTTTATTATTTTGTTTTATTTCCTCCCAAGTGTGAGGAAAAACGTCGTACGTGACTCTGGTGGTAAAGGAATTCCAAACTCGTGTCATTAAAGCCCTCGCCTTCGGCTTCGGGCTTCTAATAGGCTTCGGAATTCTTGTTACGTAATGTACTAAAGTATGGTATAATTGAATGTTACGTGCACAGCGCAATCTCCCATTTCTCTCAGACATTTCGCGGACCAAATTACCGGGCTTACCAGTACAAGTAGTACAAGTAGTATTTTTTTTTATGTAGGTGGATATGTGAATGCGAAGTGCGACAGTGGATGCTTTGTCCACGACGACCGTGACACATGGGCATTATGAATACAATGCGACACATGGGCATTATGAATTAATAACTGTCATAAGACAATAAGTAACTTGTCAAAACAAAATTATGCTCCTAAATTAATTAGAAGTATTTACGAGCGCAATCGTGTACTTGTCGTTTTATAAATAGTTCGCGTAGAAAGCCAGGGCAGCGACGTAACATTGGCACTTGAGCGCTTTGGTCGGCGTGCGCTCACCCGACTTGGGCGGCTAGAGAGCGAATACTACTTTCTATTGTCATTTTTTTTTTCATTTGGCTGTTGTAATTTTTTTACACTTTCAGTGCGTGTTCGCGATGGGTGCCGATGATCCGAATCAGTTGTATTCTACGGAGTTCGAAGTGTACGGGCAGGTACAAGGTGAGTACTGTAATGTGGGAAAGCAGGATGCAGAGCTTTCTCATATTAGCAAATACAAGGTGACCCTGACTTTCAGGATAATAAGAAAGTTTTCTCTATTATTTGTAGAAAAGTTAAAAATACGTAGTTCCTTTCTAAAATAGAAAACCTGATTTTGAAATTACTGGACAAATTAATTAAGTACCTACTGCACTAATTTTTACAATGAACTGACAATGAATAAAGTCATATTGACAATGACAACTCGACTAGAGTGCAGTGACATATTTCAACACTTGACACCCACAAGCTATAAAACACCGGGGTGTTCCAAAGTAGGTACGTCGTATTTTTTTTTAAGTAAAGAATTTTCCGGATTGATGTACTCGTAATATAGGTACAATACACCACAGTGACTAGATATGCCCTAATCAACACGTACAGTCGCCATCAGACATATCGTAGCATGTAAGGTATTCATAAATATCTGAACACGACTCTTATTGACTGGGCGTTACAGTACATGTTCACATATTTATGAACGCCTTATATGCTGCGATATATCTGATGGCGACTGTACTTGCTCAGTTTTATATTTATCCAAACTGCAGAGACCAGTGACATCCTGTATATGAATTAGAATACCGTGACCGTCCGCGACGATGCGATTATGTATCTTTTTTAATTTATTATGTTTTATTAAAACAAAATTCTAACTTTTTAAAATGGTGTGGATTACTAACAAAAGAAGATTATATTTCAAAAAAGAATAATCCAGTAAAAGTGGAGAAAACTTGGGAAAGCTCGACCCTCGAAATGTTGATCATTTTAAACGCGTCCAACTTTGAAACTTTATTCAGATTCCTAATTCCTTTCAGACTTAAAAAGAAAATATTTAAACAAAAGGATTGTATTTAACGTCTAGTTACAGATAGATGGCTAATAAAAATAAGCACTTATTTAAAAATAGAGTTATTAGAATTTGTGTAGGGAACATTACATTACCATTTTTGGTGGAGTAGGAAATATTAAGTAGTTCAGTACATCAAATACCTATGCTCTGTAACAAAATTATATTTTCGGTGCTCTCAACAGTAATCTTTAAGTCCAAGTACCGTATTATACGAAGAACTTTATTAAATTAGGTAATTCTAATTATTGTCGGAACATTCCAATCAAATTCACCGATGAACGGGATTGATGTATGTTTGCTTACCTTTGCCAACTGACATTAAAAACTAATTTGTACAACAACAATTTCTTATTACATATTTTTTGTTATCATTGCGTGACGAGAGATAGTCCTAGACCTAACCTAAAGTGGTCTTAACTAATAAAAGAGTGAGATAGGGTCATTAAATGCGTCATTCATAAAACGGGTCGACATTTGCTCACATAAAATCGATCCACCGAATTTTCCTTCTACTACCGATTTGTATCAGAATGATCACTCTTCCGAATTTTTTACTTCATACATTTGTACCTCATGAATTTTTACTACTACCAACCGAGTTCATAATAGACAGTTTTCAGAACATCGTAATTCATAATGTTGTCACTAAGATACTGTGTGTACTCATAATGCTGATTTTCATATTTCTTTAAATAATTATTCTTCTAATCTTCTAATTTTGATTTTCATAAAACATACAGGAGAAATACGATGCAAGAAATTACAATTAGAGGCAAACAACAGTCTTATCTTCCAGACAATCTTTGGGTAGTGGAGAACTTGAAAAAAATATTTTGTTATTAGGCGGTGCATAAATCAGAAAAATCAATAATATATAAACAAAAAACAAAGAAACAAAGAAATATAAGAATAAACAATAAATAAATACATACATAAATTCAGCCTAAAATAATAATAGGACCAGTTGATTAAAAAACGAATTTTGTACGTCATTAAGTTTTTTTAACAACTTCAAAAAACTGAACGACAAAAAGTTATACACTTTATTGATCCTACTCACAAAATCGGTTGAGGAATGCGTCATGTAGACGAGAACAGTCGGAAATCCGAACATCCGAATACGAAAGAAATGTTGCCGCAGCTGAAACCGAGACGCGTCGCTCGCTCGCCGCTCGCTCAATGGGGCTTTTTGTTTTTGAAGTACTTTTAGAAAACAGACTAAGGAACCTACTTAAGGGGGTTTGATATAACTATTTAAAACTTAATTTTCTTTTTCATTCCAACGAAATTCGGAGTTTTTTATATTTACTCATGCCACTCATACTCATGGGATAAAGAGAAATAGGTATTATGTATATACATAGTATGGACGGCTGATCGGCTAATCAGCGTAGTATTATTAGACCGGCGCGTACGCATGTAGGTCGGTGTCAGCGATTGGGACATGCGTATAGTTAAATCAAAACTTGTCTATTTATTGATAATTTATCTGCTATATAAAAATCCATGATACCTAAACAAAGGATCATCAAAGCCCACCTGAACTTAATATCTGTGCTAGAAACAAAATTTGAAATGTAAATTATATAATTTTATGAAACATGTAATGTCTCATTTTTTTTTTTATGTGGGTAAGTACACCACAATTTTTATTTCTTTGTATTCATGGTTTATGTAAATTATAGTAAATTTAATTCTGTACAACATTGTCGAAGCTCTTTTCTAGCTAAAATGCTCCTAAACGAAGGTATAAGCAAATATCTGCAGGAATTGCCGGTTTTCAATATGGCAGCGGGCGCGGAGGAGATTACATTTGTATCACCTTTTGAAGTCGGTGCCAAACCTCACGTCAACTATAACATATAAATATAATAATTGAGTATTTTTTTTCACTTTTTAGTGATTCATATAAAATACTTATGGGTGGGTGATCGGGGAGTTCTTGAAGGCATGCATCAAGGCATAGGCATGTTTAAATTATCTCCTAACTCCTAACTGTTCAGGAGTTATACTTTCCATCATCAGCTCAGCATAGGAAGATGATGACTACCAGACGCAAATTAAAACGTTGTATAAGGTTGTGCAAGATTATAAAGTTGTTCGTGAACAACTTCATAATCGCGGACAAACATTAGACATATGCGGGTCAAACTGTGAGAACCTCTTTTTTAGAAGTCGGTCAAAATACTAGAACCTTCTCCTAAGGGTACAAATGCTTTACCGATTGTAACTGTAGTAGTAACTGAGGCATGTCTTCATCATCAGTTTATCTTTACCAAATGGTGGTTTTCGAGTGCAAATGCTTGAACTACTAAACAATGAAATCGCCATAGAGGTGCCCATAATATTTGAGGAATTCCTTCGATTCCTCGTCGATTTTGTCATCAGATCTTCATCGAAATTTTATGGGTCAACTTGGAGATGCCTACTCTCGAACGAAAAAAAATATTTCCAAATTTATGGACTTAGGATCCGCGAATTAAATAACACTGGTTGAGTCCTCTGTACTAACTGCTGGCTTGTGTCTTCATTATCAGTTTCTCTTCACCAAATGGTGATTTTCGAGTGTAAATGCTTGAACTATTGTAATAAATACCGAAGTCGCCATAGATGTGCCCATAATATTTCAAGAATTCCTTCGATTCCTCATGGATCTCCTCATCAGATCTTCACCAAAATTTTATGGGCCCACTTAGAGATGTCTACTAATGAACCAAAAAATAATTTTCCAAATCGACTCATAAATAGCGGAGTTCTGAGGTAACAACATAAAAAAAAAAACGAAAAAAATAACGACATTAAAAAATACTTAGTCAAAAAAGGGTTGTGACTTTTCTTCAGCGCTGTCAGGTGGCTATGTTTATTTTTAACTAGAAGGCATTTTGTGATAGGTAGATTGAATGACTATGAGCCAGAAGCCGTTGGGTACCAGTTTTTTTTCTAGTACCTTCTTGGCTTCTCTGTGTCGGCAACTTATCGGCAATTTCATCATGCTTTAAGACCTATGGGGTAGTATTATTTAGGTAAATAAATCTTCTTTCCACGGCGCATATGATAATCCTCCGTACGTTGTTTATACGGTTTGTTCCAGGTTCAAAATAGGTACTGTCTAATGAAGATCTTGAAAAAAATAATATTTAATTATGATGTTATTTTCCATAATATAAGTACTTACTGTCATACTGTTTTTATATTATAGATTT
Organism: Apotomis turbidana; assembly: GCA_905147355.2. NCBI lineage: Eukaryota > Metazoa > Arthropoda > Insecta > Lepidoptera > Tortricidae > Apotomis > Apotomis turbidana. Next base: position 20,405,331 of record LR990281.1, on the reverse strand, counting down.
AATTAGGTATTAAATAAGCAATATATGAAAAAAAAAAAACACAAGCAGAATTGAGGAATCGGGAAGAAAGGGAAATTCCGAGAAATAAAATTATTGGAGCCGGAGTAACTTGGAATTGCAGGCCAAAGGCGAGGTAATCATCAAAACCTAATTTGGTGTTAGTATCGTGTTTTGTTTATTTATTTATTTAAGAAGTTCAACAGCGTTTACATTAAATCACGAGCTTAATGATTATACATTAAGTATATATAGCCAATAACAGAACTCCCTAGATTATACAAATAAGAGTGAGTGAGGACAAGAAACGAGCGTGCTTAAGGCACGCAAACTATTGAATATGCTATTAACAATGATTTTCTAGTGAGAAAAAAGAAAATGACTATTTTTATTTTAATGACATATGATTAGATGTGAGCGTACTACCAGGTTATGCGAGTGTGTGTATGTGTGTGTGTGTGTGTGAGAGAGTGTACGTGGGTGTGTGAGCGTGTCTGTGTATGTGAGGGTGTATGTATGTGATAATGAGGGAAGCTCTTTTATAATAGACGACTTGAATAGGATTCTTGAAGATGAGAATGGATCTGTTTCGTGAAATGATTTATTAAAACTGCGTAAAATTCTGGTTAGAATAGTTTTGACCGTAATTAGTACGATGTAGTGGGACATGAAATAGTCGAGTATTGCGAAGGCGTCGAGGAGGGGCACGGAGCCCGAGCTGCGACAGCAGTGTCAGACAATCCAAGCGACCATTCAGCACATCGTAGAGGAACATCATGTCTGACAGGGTCCTACGGGCATTGAGAGGGGTAATGTTATGATATACGCAGCTATCTTTATATGTGTCAAACCTTTTACGTGTGCGATAATTCAAATATTTCATAAATTTCTCTTGAATGTGTTCTATTCTGTGTATACTGTATATAAGTGATGTACTGGGGTGACCAAACTGAGCAAGCGTATTCGAGTATGCTGCGAACATAAGCAAAGTAAATTGCTTTAATGCATGTCATGTCTGTAATGGGACGACAGACTCTAATGACGAATCCCAGACTTTTATATGCCGTACTCACTACAATATCGATGTGATCATTCATGGTAAGTTTACTATCAAGATGAACTCCCAGATCACGAACGGAATGTGTTTTTTCTATAGGTGATCCTTGAATGACATAAGGGAATAGTAAGATATTACGTTTACGAGTGAAGGATATGAGTTGACATTTTTGTACGTTTATCTTGATTCTGTTATTAATATAATACTCAGATAGTCGGTGTAGACTGTAGATCAGGCTGGAGATTTAGACAATGTGAAGGTTTACGGATAACAAGAATAAAATTCGTGTCATCAGCATACATTACAAAGTTAGAGTGGGTAAAGCAATTATATATATCGTACCTACAGGTATATATTATACAGAAGGGGGGCCTAAGTGGGATCCTTGAGAGATCCCAGAAGTGACACTGACCAAGTCTGAGCGAAAGCCTCCCACTACTACTGCTTGGGATCTGTTTGTTAGGTAAGATTTTGTCCATCGTAATAGGTCACCAATGTATGCCTAGATGTTCTAGATTTCTCAGGAGGATGATATGATCCACCCGATCGAAGGCTTGCGGTGTATGAAGTCGGTGTAGATCACATCAACCTGTCCACTTGTCTCTATTTTATTAAGTAGGTAGTCTGTAAAGATTGCCAAGCTAGATGTGGTAGACCTGTTTTTTAGAAAGCCGCACGGCCGCACCGTCATACTGTTAACTAAACTAGAGTAAAATGTGTCATAAACTAGCTTTCAAATATTTTACTGAAGACGTTAAGTATTGAACTTGGTCTGTAGTTTTTGACATTAAGTTTGTAGCATTTTTTATGGGGAACAATTTAAACGCTCACCAAAATGGCTTTTATACCCCAAAACTAAGTTCCAAATAAAATGAATTGATTCCATTTAAATTAAACTCTCTCTATATAGTGCTCCCCAAATTAAATCATTTTGTATTCCAAAATCGATATACATTACACCAGAATAATTTTATGTTGAGTCAGAATATCTTTTTGCTTCCCAAAATGGATTTTTTGCTCACCAAATATTGTTTTCATAAAACATCAAAATTATTACCAAAAAATATCTTTTTGCTACCCAAAATGGATGTTTTGCTCACCAAAATGGATTTTTTGCTCACCAAATATTGTTTTCATAAATTAGTGTTTCAGCTAGGTAACCATCTAATCCTGATCACCTTTCAGAGCAGATCCGACTCGGCCGGGTTAGGTTAGGTTAGTTTATTTTTTTTATATCCCTAAAAAAACGCTCCATAATGTGCGGTAGTCGGTAGTAAATTTTCTCCATACAAATCGTTTTTTTTTTCGATATTTTCCGAATTTGACTGAATTTTCGGACAAGATTTCAGATTCATATTTTTGACCCCGAGAGCCCCCCGATACCGAGTTTTAGCCGCCTAGCACCAATTTGAAATTTTGTATCGTTATTTTTCGATATTTTCCGAATTTGACCGAATTTTCGGACAAGATTTCATATTCATATTTTTGAGCCCCGAGAGCCCCCCGATACCGAGTTTTAGCCGCCTAGCACCAATTTGAAATTTTGAATCGTTATTTTTCGATATTTTCCGAATTTGACCGAATTTTCGGACAAGATTTTAGATTCATATTTTTGAGCCCCGAGAGCCCCCCGATACCGAGTTTTAGCTGCCTAGCACCAATGTGAAATTTTGGTGAAAAAAGCTATTTTGGTGAGCATTTAGTTTTTTGCCTCAGCAAAAATGACTAAAATGGAAGTAATAATATAAAATATTGGTGACATCCATTTAACAGTAATTTAGATTATTTGGTCTGAAATTAACTTTAATGGTGTTCATATATTTTTATATGATGTAAGAAAAAGAATTATTTGCTTTATTTATAGAATAGTTTGGGATACACTATTTGGTGAGCATTCATCCGTTTTGGCGAGCATTAAGAATTTATTGGTAGTAATTTATCAACATATTTGGTAGGCGTTTAATCATATTTGGTAGGCGTTTAAACACAAGCCTTTTTTTATGTACTGGTACTAATGTGGGCTTGTTTCCAGATTTATGGGAAAATACCTTCAGATAAGGACCTGTTGTAAATAATACAGTGGGAGAGCTAGTGTAGCGTGACAACGACCAATAAAAGAAGAGGGAATCTTGTCACTCCCTGCACCTTTTCTTGTGTTAAGACGTTTTAAAGCTTGATTTACTTCTTCTACAGATAGCCTTATACTATGTGTGTGGGTCGTGGTACCCGACTGGGGGGGGGGGGGGGGGGGGGGGGGGGCAGTGTGATAGAAGGATATTCTGAAGTTGGGGGAACAAAGACACTATGGAAAAAATGGTTAAAAGCAGATGTTAATACCTTAGGGGTAGGAGACATATTTGGGACAGTTAGTACGCTTAGATTTTACGAAAGACCAAAACTGTTTAGGATCGTTTTTTGATATCAGATTGAATATTTTGAATGTAATTGTTATAGCACTCCTTCTCTATTTTTTTCTGTCTCGCCCTCAGCAAAGAAAACTCAGCATAGTCCAATCGATTATTATATTTCTTCCAACGCGAGTGCGCTGCAGATTTTTCTTTTATAACTTTTATTAATGATCGTCTGTACCAAGCCGGGTATGTGTACCGAGAACTTTCTGTTATTTTAGGCACTTGTTTATTAAATACATGAAAAAATATGTTTATAGAAATTGTTAACGGCTCCATCGATGTCACAGTGTCTTGACTTAATGTCCTATGTCCCCTGGATGGGGCAGAGGGCGTCCACAGTACGTCGCCATCCCGAACGGTCTTGGGCTTCGCGCTTCACTTCGCTCCAGGTCATTCCTATCGCCTTCGCTTCTGCAGTGATCGTCCGCCGCCAGGTCTGTTTAGGGCGACCACGTTTCCGCTTTCCTTGGGGATTCCAGTCTAGGGCTTGCCTTGGAATGTGATCAGGGTCCCTTCGGAGCGTGTGGCCGATCCAGTTCCACTTGCGGCGTTTGATTTGCTGGTCGATCGGAGTCTCACCACAGCGTTCCCACAGGTCTACGTTGGAGATTTTCTCGGGCCAGTATACACCGAGTACTTCGATGTCACAGTGTACTTCTGATAATTCGTTCTGCCAATCAATGCTATTAAAATAATTATTAATTGAGACGTAATCACCTTTGTTATATAAAATGCGTGTAGTCGCACCGGCTCGCATGGGCTTTACAGAAATATCTTAAATTTTGTATTATTTGTTCCAGGATGTTATTTTACCAAATACTGCAAAGAGGTAGCAGAGACAATCGGTATCGTGGGATGGGTGAAGAACTCCAAGAAAGGCACTATCGTAGGGAAGATCCAGGGCGTCAAGGCCAACATGGATCAAATGTTAGTGGCTCTTCATCTTCCTGGCATGTACCTATATTTTGTGTATATCGCACGCTACATTAACAAAGTAAAGTGTAATTATCTGTATAATATCTTATCACTGATCATAAACATTTTGGTTAAGTAGGTAGGTACATATGTAGTTTAGTTAAACGGATTTTCAAATGGGCATTCCCCACTTCCCCAGATGACTTTTATGGCCCTCATTTCTATGGTAGCATAGGAAACGCAGCATTAGATCACTCAAATCAATAACCATTGTATGTCATTGGAGTTCGCATCCATCGACAGCATCACATTTTTCACACCGGCACTGTAAATAATAGCATTATAATACACTCCAGAGCAAAACGAAAAGGTTCACATGGAATTTCTATATACTTTACAATGCATGTGCTCAAAAAGAGCGTTCTTTAGCGTTCCGTAGTCAACTAGGAACCCTTTTAGTTTCGCCATGTCCGTCTGTCCGTCCGCGGCTTAGCTCCATGATCATTAGTACTAGAAAGGTGAAATTTGGTATGATTATGTGTGTGTATCACGCCAACAAAATGGTTAAAAAAACAAAAAAAAACTTTTTTTCGGGTACCTCTCGTATTACACCTAGTGGGGGTGATTTTTTTTTCGTTCCAACACTAGTGTGTGGGGTGTCGTTGAATAGTTCTTTTAAAAATAATAGGGGTCTCGAAACATTATTTTTTGATAAAGTCAGCAGCTTTGTAAATCATCAAAAAAATAGCGTCTCCTCCCCTAAATTTTCAACCACGGATCAAAAAATTATGGAAAAATTCATGAAAATAAGTACTTTCAATGAAAACTATATTGAACAAAATCGGTCAAGCCGTTTTTGGGGGGTGCGTAACGATGGCTATTACAATTTTTGATATAACTTCAGTCGCTATAACGCTCATTTGATTTATAATTATTGAATGATATAACGACACTTAATATATCAACATTTGATATAATTATTGTTTCATATACTGATCATTTTATCGAATAACATTTAGTATAACATTCTTTAAGTATAATGCATATTTCTTCTAATGAATTTATGGTATAACGTTTATTTTATCTAACGTTCAAATGGCATAACGTATAGGGTAGCGAAGCCCCCCGCATTAAAAAAAAACTTAAACCAAAAATTCTATCAGAAAGTAGGTTACCTAACCTTGGTTATAAAACAAAAAAAAATGAAAAAAAGGTTGGAGTTGCATCCCCCAGAAAAAATACAAAATATTTTATATCGATCATTACACACCCCTTGCGAATATAAACGTTATATTAAATGTATTTTATACTAATCTTAAAATAAATAAATACATTTATCCCTCATGTACCATTCATTAACTTAGGCACTAGTCGAATAACCCGCCCCCCCCGTGTCATTCCCGGCGCGAAGGTTCCCATGACGCTCGCCGCATTACCACGCTGAATCGCGATGGACAACCTTTGCACCAGGAATGACCCAGAACGAGGGTCTAGACCTCTCTCGCGTAAACGCCGCCCAATCTCCGCAATGAAAGCTCTCGCTTCGGACCCCCAACAACCAGTCGTCTCCACAGCGAACGGGACAAATATATAATTACGATATAATTATGAGGGATAAATGTATTTATTTATTTTAAGATTGTGATTATGTTATTGACTCTGTATTTGTTATAAGTACTTAATTTTTTTTATACTAATTGAAAATATACCTAATGTTGTTATATCAAATTAAACATTATATCAAATGTATTTTATACTAATTGAAATTATACCATATGAAATTATACCAAATGTTGTTATACCTAATGAACATTATACCGTATGATGGTGATACGAAATAAGTGTTCTACCAAATGATAAATATACGAAATAAAAATAGATATTTTAAAATTATACCAAACGTTTATTATATCAAATGAGTGATTATACCCTGTAAAATTATATCAAATGTTGTTATATCCAACATACTTATACCATTTATTTTTATATCGATCATTATACACACCCGTTTTTGACTAATCGCAAAATTTCATAATTTTCTTTAAAATGAACTAAGTGCCGCGCCGTGTCCTTTTGCTTCGAACGTTACGTACCTATATCAGTTAAGTGCCATACTGCGTTAAAATATTCCGCTCAATCTGGCGCGTATAATCGATAACTTCCAGAAGGTAATAAGTAATTACAGTTACATTGGTCTTTACGACCTTTTTATAAAGCTTGAAATCTTTCGTAATTTAAACCTCGGGCTCTTGGCCGGTTTTGTGAGCATATGCGTTTTTAGGCAGTTACTATTTATCCGCACTAGAGTGCTTTTTTACTTTCCCGTTTTTTTTTACTCTGACATCCTGACGCAAAGGGTTTTTATTATTTAAAAAAGTTTGATAAAGTCTGATAATAATCATTATTAATATCACGTCATTAATTACTTTTGATATAAAATTTGATTAATAAACTAATTTTTTTTACATAAAAAAGAACCCACTTTAAAATAAACGTATTAGATTTGAATCTCCTTTTGAAGTCAGTGCCAATTGGCTTTTTGTGCTGCTTTTTAGTAATTTAAGTAAAATGTATACTATAGAGCGGTGATCGGGGAGGTCTTGTTTGCATATATCTCCTAATTCCTGACCGTCAAGGTGTTACACCTTCCATCACCCGCTCAGCATCATGAGACGATGATTGAACTTTATACTTAATACTTATATGGAAAACATTGTTAGTGCCTGTAACATTTGAGTGTTGCCCTCGATTTCCCTGGGATCCCATCATCAGATCCTGACTTGGCGACGATAGGATCACCTCAGGGGCATACCTTAAAGAATACAACTAACAGGGGCCCAATTCGATAATGCCGTTTGAGATATCGCCAAACGTCAGATCTCCATTAGATAACAGTTATATCGCCATCGAACTGTCATTTAAATGCGATGAGCTTAAAAGTGACATATCTCATCTCAATTTTGGAAATACGAAGGCGATAATGATTGTCAAAATTTTTATTCATGTACCTATATAAATTTCTGTTTTGAACGAAACGTAACGTACTAATTTCACGTACTACGCGGTCAATTTAAAGTATGCGCCTGTTATTTGTGCCGTCACATACAAAGAAAGCGAAAATTTTGCGCGTCCGAATTGACGAAGTTGCGATGTTCTAGGGATATCGCCACTTGTCAAGTAGGCACACGTCAAAAGTGACGGATGGCGATGAAAAGGAGAGATCTCCATTATATCTCTAAAATTGGTCGAATACCCCCCCTGTTTTAACATACCTATTATAAAGAATTATCACCTATCTCGTAAACATTAAGGGGTTCATAACTACCAGACGCAAATACCTGAATAACTATAAAATACATGAAAAACAGGTTCACTATTATTTTGTAGAAACTTTTTTGACATATATTTGTTTTGCATAACGATACTTGGCAGAAGTAACGTTTGGCAGAAACATCTTACGCAGAGTATGCTTTGGCATAAATCATTTCACAGATTTTTATAAAACCGAATCTTACATTGGCATAATGTTGGTGAGCATAACAGTCTTCTAAACGAATAGTACTTTCGCAGATATTTTTTTTGCATAATATTTTAGGCGCCATAAAGTTGTCAAGCCGAATGCCATTTGATTCCAAGATAGACTTAATTGTCTTATCTTGTTGTACAGGACATATGCGGCATACCTAACCTAATCCAAGTCGGACCTGCCCTAAGGTGCAATCAGTACCTAATTTATGCATTACAAATTGTTGTGATTACACATTTTGTCCATGGAGTGGTATGGTAGCCGGCCGAAGCCGCGCGCGCGGCTCGCTCGCTCATTAGAGTCTCAGTTCAAACTAACACTCCTCCTCGCTTCGCTCGTCGTCGTACCTAACCTAATCCAAGTCGGACCTGCCCTAAGGTACAATCAGTACCTAATTTATGCATTACAAATTGTTGTGATTACACATTTTGTCCATGGAGTGGTATGGTAGCCGGCCGATGCCGCGCGGCTCGCTCGCTCGTTAGGGTCTCAGTTCAACCTAACACTCCTCCTCGCTTCGCTCGTCGTCGTACCTAACCTAACCCAAGTCGGACCTGCCCTAAGGTGGAATCAGGACCTAATTTATGCATTACAATTGTTGTGATTAAAAATTTTGTGGCAGTTGCCCCGCGGCGACAAGATACCTAACACTGCTCCTCGAACCGCTCGTCGTCGTACCTAACGGTACTTACATTCTACTACGTAAAGTAGTACTTAACGCACTTTTCTGCTAGTAGAAAATAATTATGCTATTGTAATCGTATGCTATAGGATCATTATGGCACATAAAATTATGCTAAACCAAAGTCGGCCAAAGAGATATTCTACAAAACAATGTGCTGCAAAATGTGTCGTATGCGAGGTAGTAGTAATGCCAACTATACCTTTATGCCATCTTACCATTCGACCGAAAGTGTTTCTGCGAAACGTGTTATGCGAAGTGTATTTCTGACCAATATTATTCTGCCAGATGAGGGTAACCCTGAAAAACATTTCTAGTGTTTATAACGTTTGATGGTTGCCCTCGATTTCCCTGGGATACCGACATTGTGACAATGGGTCTGCCTACTATGAAAACAATTTTAAAATAAACAAATAAATATACGTTTTTGACAGTCGATAAAATATTTTGCTATATCACTTTAGTATCTATGCCCCGAGAAAGTACAGATATGTTCATGTTCATGGCTTATGTAAATAAGAATATTTAATGTAAAAAAATCGGGACCCTGCGAGTTTTGCCCCTGTTTTAGATAGTGATATGAAAAACTGAGAAAAATTGTGGGTATAGAGTAAAAACAACAATTTGAAGAAAAAAAACGGTCCAAGCCAGTTCAAATACCTAAGTAAGTTGCATAGTGATTTTTATGGAATCTCATACCCCGTTATACATGTACATCAATTGATTATTACGTACCTTCAAAATATGAGATGATTAATTTGGATTAGGTCCAATAGGTAATTGGCCGATCTGAATTTTTAGCATGCCGTTGTCAACAAATATAATGAAGCACCAGACCGTGCCAGGAAATAATTAATTGATCAGTAAATAATTGGCTGTCATTCCGCACCTAATAAAGTATATAGTAACAAAATGTGAATTATTACAATTTACCCTTACGCAATTAAATAAAACCGACCGAATGAACCGAAGAAAATATTACCCTTACGTAAATTTAACGGAAGAGGTTTTAAGTATTATGTGTACTTATAACTACACTAGCGGCCGCCCGCGACTTCGTCCGCGTAGATTTTTGATGAAAATATTATATTTCTCAAAAATTGCATGTAATGTTGCCTTACCATCGCTAGATAGACTACAGTAAGTGGAACATACCGAAGACTTTTTAGAAGTGTCCAGTAAACAGCGAGATTTTAAATTTGGAATCAATATTTGTCCAGTAAGTAAGTATGTAATTCCTATTACGTATCAAGATATTTGAATATCGAAACACGATTTACATCGTCACCGACCTATAAAAAAACTAAGGATGTGAAGGCGATGAGGTCGTATATAAATGTAAAAAGGATGCATTCCACAAATTGTTTTAATTATAGGTACAGTGCGACAGCAAATTGTAGAAATTAAAAAGTGGCGTCCCTTTTTCATAGATTAAATAGAAAGAGACGACATTGCAGTATACACTTGAAATTTACACTAAGAGCAAATGTAAAATAAAAAGAGGTTAGCACTATTGGCAGTATAAACGTAACTCAACATGCATATTTAAAAAAAAAAAGTAGCGACAAAGTTTAGTGCGGAAGTTTGTATGCAGCGTTTAGTTCATAATTGTGCTGTGTAAAATTACAATGATATTTCGGAATTCCTTCCTTTTTTGTGTCGTTTAGAAAAAAACCTCGGAGTTAAAATTGAAGGTAAGCTTTATGATATAAAAATTAGTTAGAAAATACAACAATGTATAACAATAATTAAATTTTATCTTTAAGACTTACATTTGTAAGACAGTGCAAATAATTAAACGCAGTATTTATAATAAAAGAAATTAAGGCGGGATTTAAATTAAAAGACAAAAATTTCAAATTTGTTTGTGTGATCTATTACAATAATTCAGCAAAAATGAGTTCAATCGAGTCTGATTCCGAATAGACGGCACTCCTCCATACTTAAAAGCGGAGGCAGAATTAGCTAAAATAATTTACTACCGACTAAATCCAAGGAGATATAAAAAATACAAGAGATTCATTAAATGGAAGGAAGAAAATTAAGTTAATAATTGGTCAGATAATGTGTGATAAGGTCAGAATATTTCAACAATCTTTCTGAGACTATCGGATGGCTACAAAGGAAAGAAATCACAAATATTCAGCAGCAAAATATCGAAAAGTTCTTAAATCAAGCTCTAGATGATAACCATTTTGGCGATGAAGGTAAATAAATGCTGCCACTATTTGATAACGATATAACTATATATTTTATCCAAGTATAAACTCATAATTATTTTTGTTATAGGTTGTTATCATGGGAGTTAATGGTGCCTGCGACGACGAATATCACAATGTGTAATAATAAAAATGGGATATAACCAAAATATTCATTAGAAAATGGCCGAATATGAATGTCACCTACAAAATATAATTTTAATCTAATTTTCTTGTTTAATTTTTGAGAAAAGCACTATACTTGCTTCGACCGTAAGAGCCATCCTGGCCTCGTATTATATCCGGACTCGTCTAATTCCTACTCGGCCAGTATGGCTTACTTACTGGTCTCTGCCGTAATGTACTATTAAAATAGGTACCTAAGTACTTAAGTGAATTTTATTCTTAGTTAAAATGGTCTAGACATATTACTTACATTTCAAACAGTGGCAGACACTGATATGCAATTGTTAAAGAATTTTAGAATATTTTCCAATTAGATTACGGGAATTGTTTGCAAGATTCTTAATAATTGTTCCGTCAATTACCTGATGCTTTTAATCTTTGGCAAACATGACTCTAAAAGACATAGAGCGACGCATGGATTTGGAGTTAGAAAATGGGGATCTTAGTTATTATGAGTGAGATTTAAAAAAAAGTTAAATATCGTAAGGCTGTTAAAACAATCTTAAACTCAGCACTGGAAATCGAGAGATGGAGGTTAATGAAGAGTATCTCTTTCATAATAATAAATAATAAACTTTATTTCATAACAATAATAAATAATGACTTTTTTCATAAGAAGGTAGCACTGGTATTTGTACACGCCGGCCTGGCTATTAATGTTCATCAAATTATTTTAACCCATGTACCTGATACTAAAAACAGCAATTGAAAAAAAAATACAAATATTAGTTCCTGCAACTACATCTTTTGACGACGACCCTTATTACTATCTGTAAAACGTTGAAATGTTATTATTGCATTCAGCTATTTAGCAGATAGCATACAAAATATAAGAACATCATGTTATGTCATTTATCAAATGTAAACCATGTTATTTTAAAACATGTAGATGAGACAAAAGAAAAATGAATTGTAAAAAAAATAAGATTAAATAGGTACTACTGACGCCATCTATTGCGGACAGCTTTACTACTGTTTTTCTTTCCTTAGAGGGCTTAGAGCATTAACTTATTATTTATGGTCTGTTATTTAACAATATGTATGTAAGGACATCACACGATGACTGTACGTCAGACAAAAAAAAAATATATTGGTACTACTAACGCCATCTATCGACAAATAGCTTTACTCCTGTTTTTAAGCTTTGAATTTTTATTTTTTGTTTTGTTTTTATTTAGCAGGTGTAAATCAAATGATAACATAAGATATTATGCTTTGTCATTTATCAAACGAACACCAAATAACGTGAAAACAGGTGAGTAAGAATTAAGAAAAAAATTGAAAAAAAAAAAAATTGGTACTACTAACGCCATCTATCGACAAATAGCTTTACTACTGTTTTTAAGCTTTGAATTTTTATTTTTTGTTTTGTTTTTATTTAGCAGGTGTAAATCAAATGATAACATAAGATATTATGCTTTGTCATTTATCAAATAAACACCAAATAACGTGAAAACAGGTAAGTAAGAATTAAAAAAATGACTTGAAAAACCATTCAATCCGTACACTAACGCCACCTGTTGACAAACTTTTTTAACCCCCGTAGGGATAGAATTTTCTTAAACGCTGAAATTACTTTTTTTGTATTTTAATAAGTTATTCTTTCTACAAAGTTTCAAGTCTCTAGCTAAAAAAATAAAGTTTTCCCCATACAAACCTTGCACCCCTTTTTAACCCCCTTAGAGGTGAAATTTTCCAAAACACTGAAATAACTTTATTTGTATTCTAATAAGTAATCTTTTTACAAAAATTTAGGTCTTGGTAGCTCAAAAAAAAAATTCCCCCTATACATTCTTTGCACCCCTATTTCACCCCCTTAGGGCAGAATTTTTTAAAACGCTGAATTTTTTTTTGTATTTGATTAAGTAGGCTTTCTACAAAGTTTCTCCCATATAAATATTGCACCACTATTTAAGCCCTTAGGGGTGGAATTTTCTAAAACGCTGAAAGTGCTTTCTGTGTTTTCAATAAGTGATCTTTATACAAAGTTTCAAGTCTCTAGCTCAAAAAAAAAAGTTTCCCCCATACAAACTTTGCACCCCTATTTAACCCTCTTAGGGGAGGTATTTCCAAAAATCCCTTCTTATGCCTAGCCCACGTTATAAAAGTAACCTACTGTGCAAAAATCAACTCACTAACATTAGTAGTTTCGGCTGCGCGTTGATGAGTGAGTCAGAACTTCTTTTTTATAACGGACTTCAAAAAAAGGAGGGGGTTCTCAGTTCGGTTGTATCGTTTTTTTTTTAATGTTTGTTACCTCAGAACTCTGTCATTTATGAGTCGATTTGGAAAATTCTTTTTAGGTTCATGAATAGACATCTCAAGGTTGGTCCCATAAAATTTTAGTGAAGATCGGATGACGAGATCCATGAGGAATCGAAGGAATTCCTGAAATTTTATAGGCACTTTCATATATTTTCTAAAACTATTTAAGTATTTGCATATGGTAGTCATCATCTTCCAATGCTGAGCTGATGATGGAAGGTACAACTCCTTAACGGTTAGGAGTTAGGAGATAATTCAAACGAGATGAATGCCTTCAAGACCTCCTGATCACCCCGCCATAAGTATTTTATATGAATCACTAAAAAGCAAAAAAGAAAATTGTAACTAAAAATAGAACCGACTTCAATAATACTAAAAAGCCAAAAATAACCCGTTCAAGTACAGATTACATTTGACTCACCCTTTGAAGTCGAGGCCAAACCTCACATAAACTATAATATATAAATATAATAACTGAGTGGTTTGGGATCGACTTCAAAGGGTGAGTCAAATGTAATCTGTACTTGAACGGGTTATTTTTGGCTTTTTAGTATCGCTGAAGTTGGTTCTATTTTTAGTTAAATAAAAATTATATTGTATAGATTTACCCCGCGTATGGGTTAATGAGCGACCACACCGGTACACAAAAAAAAGAACCGCCTCCAAAAATAAACTAAAAAGCCAAGAATAATTGAGGTAACTTTGGAAGTCGATGCCAAACCTCACACATAAACTTCACCCGATCACGATCACGCTTGGCTAAAATAAAGTCGCGTATAGTTAGTAGACAATTTTAAAACAATTATACTACTAAATATACACGAGTAGTATCTGAACTAGAATATAATATATAATATATGTTACGCTCAATGCTCAAACATAGTAATTATTTAATAATTTATTAACAGGTCAATTTTTACAATATAGGTAGATTACGTTGCTGGGCGCCTTTATGTGCCCGAAGGGCAAATAGTTGCAGTAGAGATAGGGGTCTCGCGACGGCGAGAGCGGCGTACAAACAATACCCGAGTAAGTAGGTAAATCCTGATCAGATCTGTCCGAATGAGGTGGGACCGAATGCCACATTGATTTGTGGTGATCACAACAAGTATATTTTAGCGCTCTATTCTATTTTTTTTTAATGACAAGTAGTTGATGTTCCTTAATTCATGCAGCTCGAACAGAAAGTTATACGTATAACACTACGTCTTGAATCACACTAACTATTAAAAAAACCGCATCAAAATCCGTTGCATAGTTTTAAAGATCTAAGCATACATTGGCACAAACACGCAGGAAGCGACTTTGTTTTATACTATGTAGTGATTTGGCAAAATCCTTCCTCAATTGACAACATTTCATATTTATAACAGGTGGAAATTAATATAGAGATCGACAGGGCTTTATGTCGTGTACCTTAAAAAAAAAAATTGAATTTATTCTTCTGTATTTAAAGAAATATAAGAAAATACATCAAATAACTGCAATCTAAGACAATACGGGCTGAATAGGGTTGTTGTCTAAACCAAAGAGCGAAAAAAAAAATTTTTTTTTTATTTGACGTTGACAGATGACAGATGCATACCGAGTTTTATTAAGTTTTCTTTTTAATAAAAAAACCGACTAAAGTACAGTTGCCGAGAAACTTCTTGACCCAAAATGGCGGATCTGCGCATGCATATTTGTACGTAAATCGGCTACTGCGCAGTCAAGGTTAGGCTCAAGAAGTTTCTCGGCAACTGTAACCGTTCCATTAAGTTCTGGTTTTGGTGTTGCCACATTTAAAAATGAGTATGTTTTTATAAATTAATAATAAAATAAATTATCATCTCAGAAAATAAATAAAAACAGAGAATACTTCATCTTTTTAAGCAGAATTCAGAAAAGTAATAAAATGATAGTCTTAAAAATATAAAATGTTGTCAATTGCTTATTCATGTCACAACGTATTATAATTTCAGCGCTATCTGTTAGGTTATCCGAGTACTCGATAGTCGTAGCATATCCTTAGAAAAAGTTTGCTGCCTCCTCCTTTTAGTGGTAAAATTTTTATAGCCTATGGCCGGGAATTTCCTCGACATATTAGTCAAGTTTGCATCAAAATCCGTTCAGCCGTTTTCACGTGAAGCGCGGTCAAATAAACAGATAAACAGACAAAAAATTTAAAAACTGTTGGAACGTGTCTATTATCGCATCCCCCGCCAACATTTTTCCAATATCTTTCATGTACAGACTTTCGACCCTCTTCAGCTTTATTATCATTTATTATTTTTATTTATTTATTTATTAATTAAAGTGTAAAGCTAAAAACATATACAATTTCCTGCAAAACGGTTTGTACTGTTTGTCTGCAGGTATGAGTCTCTATATAATATTTCTACAATAGTTATTGCTAAACACTTGAGTGACACTTTGTATAGACAACTTTATCACTCAAGTGTCAGCAATTCACTCAAGTGTCAGCAATAGGTGCTTTTTTAAATACTTTTTAAATTTGGACTTATTTTGCTCGTGTCGGATATTCTCGGGCAAACTGTTGAGTATGTAGAGAATCCTTTTGCTCAATGTTCTATCTCCATAGTAGTTCCTGACCCTTGGTACTTCAAATTTGCCCGCGGATACCGACCTTGTTCCTTGTTTATGTTCTATTAGTATTGGGTTATGCTCTCGATTGCCGTGGTTGTTAACTGCTAAAAGATATATATGTTTTACTAACGGGAAGTATACTACAAATTTTAAAAAGCTTGAAATAATTACCATTACATTTATTTTTAGTTTTTTTGTCCACTATTAATTTTAGGAATCTTATTTGTATGTCATGTATGTAGGTGATATGGATCTACCATCACATCATTCAAGTGGCTTTAAATATCTGTAACTTAAAATGTAATTCATGCATGTCTAGGTAAAATATTCGTCCCTTAAACTGTCCTGAGCGTCCAAATTTACGATGTCCCTTTTTAACAAGATTTTGATGACTACTTAGAAAAGTTTAATGGAATTTATAAAATATGATGTGAAGTTTTATTCAGGTAAATTAATTCAACACAAAGGATTCTATTAACTTAAGGTAGTTGGATAAATAAATGTATTCGGTGTCAGCCATACCAAACCGATATAATTTTATTCTTCAATAAAATCTAACGATTGACGCAGTGTGCAATATTTTCGCTTAATCGGGAAACTGTAGGCGGTCGATCAAGTTTAGCTTACCAGATTTGATAACAGGGACAGGATAGATATTTATTTTTAATAAAAACCAAGGACTTACTTAATACTTACTCAATAGTATGTGGTTTGTTACAGGATCAACTGGCTTAGCACTGTCGGTTCGCCGGGCTGCAAGATAGAGAAGTGTGATCTCACCAACAGCCAGCAACTCGCCCGCCCCGACTACCACGACTTCACCATACGGTTCTAAACCAGTAACTAGGTCCAATTTAAACGGATTATATCGCGTATATTATATACGAGATTCCGGGATTATTTACATGTTATAATGCGTTTAAATTGTTTCATTTAATTAAGTGACAATCGTGAAAACCGTAGAGAATATTAAGTTCAAATTGTTTGAGCAGTAAATTCGAACGAGCGTGTTTGTACTATAACAATACGTATTTTCGCACTGGGTGGAAAATATAAATGTGTCAGTAAGAACTGCTACTACGAGTAGAACGTTGCCGCCATGAAATATTGTTAAAATGTTAAGGGGCCTTAACCTAACTCTACAAGATTTTTGATTGCGCTTGAATTCCTGAGTGTAGGTCATCATATTTTATGCCAACTTGAAGCTCTCCGCTTATTCGTGACCCATTGCCAGGGGTCACTAAACATCGGCTAGACTTCTAACATGGCCCGCCGAAGAATATAGTAGCAGCCTAATATCCTGCCGTCAGTAACCAGTAGGTACCTATAACGAAGGTTTTCTCATACAACTGGGCTATTTACAAAGGTCCAGTTTTTCATGCAGCGCAATTATCAAGCTTAGGTCCGACGACATTGGAAACAAGCTGGGATTACTCATACATACTCATACTCATTTGTTAATAAAATGTCAACATTTTACAAGTCAATACATAAAAAAAAAACATCATTCCTATTACTATTAAATTTGATTGATTTAGGTAAAGGTTATACACGTAATTTAAGAGTGCTCCTCTCCGTGAGCATTCACCTGGAATGTAAAGAAAAACAAATGAGATTTTCATTTTTTTATTGTTACGTTACAGGCTGCTCCCTAATATAAGTAGGTAAGATGAATCTCAACAAAATGATATTACATTAGGGATGTGAAACAGGTATCTGAAACGATGTATACTTATTTGAATTTACTGCTTCATGCTCGTAACGCATGCTTATGGCGAAAAAGCTTTTTTTTATAATTTGTACTTACATATTTTTGATTAAATAAGATGTTCATCAATATTTTTATTTTATTTATTATCACGTAGATAAATGAGAATAATTATCTAACGCAGATAAAGATAACACATGATTACTTATATAAAAGCTTTGATATAAATACCATACTAAAGAAACAAATTTCCTACAACTACACAAAAATTTATATTCTTCAAATGACAAACAAGGAAAACATTTACAGTAATTATTTTTATGTTGAAATGTAGAGCTCTCTATGCATTACCTACTAAAGCTTAAAATCTTGTCGTTCTTAAATAAAGCGACTAGACTATGGTCTTGCCCTGTACCTTTAATACAAGACAAGACAAGACAAGTAAGTACTCTTTATTGCACACCTCATAAAATATACAGGAGAAATACAATGCAAAACGTAACAATTAGAGGTAAACAACAGGCGGTCTTATCGCTAAAGAGCGATCTCTTCCAGACAACCTTTGGGTAGTGGACATACTTATGCATTGTTCCTGCAACTTTTGACATTAAAAATACGACTAAAAGAGTGAGTGACATAACAGTGACCTCTAAATTCAAATTCAAATTATTTATTGCTCAAATTGTGGTACATACAGGTCATCCATAAAAAGTATCAGAACAGCACAATTTGCCCACATGTGGCATGCAAAAAATGTGTGAATCAGCTAGGCTAGATTCATATTCTATATTACATTATTTTATTTTTGGTTATAATTATCCAACTTCCAAATTATTATTCTACTTAATTAAACATCATTTTATACAATTATACTATAAGTAACAATTATCAGGTCGCAAATATTAATCGGTAATGTCATTAAAATATTCCTCAATAGTATAGTAAAGTAAAGTTTTTAAATGATTTTGATTTTTGTTTTTTTTTTGATTTTGATTAGTAAGCTTTACTGATTAAGAAGCTCTTTAGACATTTTTTAAATTCAATTGTAGTATTTAGCTCCGTAACAGCTTTCGGCAGTTTATTAAAAAAAAATGGGGCCATCCCAAGAATGCATTTAGAGAGGAGAGCTGTTTTTGACGGATGTGCAAACAATTTATTCTGTTGCCGTTTACTGTTGAAGCATTGAAACACTGTTATATTGTTTTTTACGAATATAGCAACTTCATAGACATATAAGCATGGCAGCGTTAAGATTTTGTGGCTTATAAAATGCTGTTTACATGATTCGGTGGGCATTAAGCCACATATCGCTCTTAGGCATTTCTTCTGGGCTTTAAATGCAAGACCGCGATTTGTTGAATTACCCCAGAAGATAACCCCATATCGTAGCGTTGAGGACACATACGCATGATAAGCTGATAATACAGCTGGTTTACTCACTTTCTTATTTAGCATGTATAGGGCATACGAATACCTATTAAGTTTGTTACATATGCTCTCTATGTGCATTTTCCATGACATAGTACTGTCTAGGATAAGGCCTAAAAATTTAGTTTCATTTGTTTCTGTGATTGTATGTTCCTTGTACTGTGTTTTTATATTTCCTGAATTATTACCTCGCAGCCCAAAGTGCATAATGATGAGTTATTATTTAGCCATCCAATTACAGCTTCTAAAGTGTCGTTTATTTCATATTCATTATTACAAGTTGTTATGTCATTAAATATAATAGTGCTATCATCTGCAAATAATATCATTGGATGTTTAGTAATTTTCGGCATGTTATTTATGTATACTAGGAATAGCAAAGGTCCCAATATACTTCCCTGTGGAACTCTATATCGCACTGTTTTCAGTTGCGAGGTGTACGTAACTTCATTTTTAGTTTTAATGCACAGTTGAGTAATCTGGGTAATTTGCTTCCTATTACTCAAGTAAGACTTTATTAGTTCAAGTACAATACCCCTGATTCCATATTTATTTAACTTGATTAAAAGTATCTCATGGTTTACTAGGTCAAAGGCTTTCGTCATATCCATGTAAATTGCAGAAACGGGCAATCTCTTGTCCATGTTTATTACATTTTTTTGGACTAACTCGAAGATCGCCATGTTAATTGATTTATTTTTGCGGAAGCCTTTTTGTTCGTTGACCAATAAATGATTACTTTCGAAGTAATTATAAAGACTATTGTATAATACCTTCTCAATTATTTTGGATATGATAGGTACTAATGCTATCGGCCTATAGTTTTAAATTTCATCTTTTTTGTCCTTTTTATGTATAGGTTTGATTATAGATACGATTATAGATTAAGTTTTTCAGGGAATATTCCAAACTCAATAAATTTGTTTGTTATATAGCTGAGTACAGGAGCAATTAAGTGTGATACTTTTTTTAGAATTTTCGTACATATACTATCATACCCGGCACTGTTAGTATTTTTCAGTGTACATATAATCTTGCGAATATCTTCTGGTATCATAGGTGACATGAAAATAGAATTGCTAGAGGCGTGTGCAAATGTTGCTATATATTTATGATTATCGATGTCCTTATTATTTAAAGCTATGTCATTTTTTATAGGTTTGCAATCGTTGTTATTTCCAGCTATATCAATAAAATAATTGTTGAATTCCCGAGCTATTGCTTGAGGATCGGTTATGATTGTACCCTTAATATTTAAACGTGTAATGGTATCCTTAGGCAACTTCGGTTTATTGTTGTTTATGACTTGCCATGTGGCTTTCGTTTTATTAGTTGAGCTTTTAATATAATGATCGTTTTGTGCCTTTTGTGCCAACTTAATTATTTTCTTGAGTCTAGTAGAGTACGTTTTAAACTTTATTTTGTCACTACTCTTAGAAGATAACCTATATTTCCATAGCATTTGTCTTTTTCGTTTACAGCAGTGTCGTATACCTTTTGTGAGCCATTTTCGTTTTTTCGCGATCGAGATTTTTATTTTCCTTAATGGGAAACATAGATTATAGAAAAGTTGAAGTTCTTCTATAAAGTAATTGTAAGCTTGATTTGGATCGTTAGTCGCATATACTTCACTAAAGCTCAGCTTTTCAATACGTTCATAAAATTTCTGTATGTTTTCCTCGGAATAGTCTCTTTGCTCTCTATACCAGTGTGTTTTTTTGACTGCGCATGTCATTAGTTGTGCCGTGTGGTCGGAGAGAGCTAGTTCGATGATTTCACATTTGCTGCCTTTTATGTTGTGAATGATATTATCTATGCAGGTCTTGCTTACAATACGTGTGGGTTTATTGAGCCCGATTCTAAGGTTATAGCCTTGTATTAAATGTTTGAATTTTGATGAAGCAGTTGTATTTTTTAACAAGTCAATGTTGAAATCTCCGCAGATTATGACATTTTTATTCTTAAAGCGTAGATTGTTTAGAATTCCACCTAATTTATTAAAAAATACTGATAATGACTTCAAGTCTGTTTTAGGGATCCGATATATGCAAAGAATAATTACTTTATGCTCAGGGAGCTCTACGGCGGAGAACTCGACTATATTTGGTATACTTAGCGAAGTAATTTTTTTCAAGGTCAAAAATTTGTGTTTCCTATTAACAAGTATGCAAGACCCTCCGTTACGATTTTCCCTAGAAAAAATGTCTGCTAAAACATAGTTAGTGATATTCAAGTATATTTCATCGCCTTCCCACATGTTATTTTCCGTGATGCAGACGACATTCACCCACTTATTCTCACCAACAATTTCTTGCAAATGTATGTTGAGTTGATCAGCTTTACTTAAAAGACCATTAATGTTTTGGTGCATAATATAAATTTAGTTAACGAAATAAAAGAAAGAAAGAAAGAAAGAAAATTTATTTCGCCGCAATTAGTATTACATATTATATGACATAAAAATTATAAGTAGTGTGCGAAAAAGGAGTCCACTCAGCACATTGTCAAACCACGGGGGTGACTTGACGGCTGGTATTATGTGGATCCACAAGTTGAGCGAAACAGGACTGCACGATACACTCATATTCCCATTGAACCAAAAATAGAGTGAACAAACTGATTGTAATACATTTATATAAAGTAGTGACTAAAACTCACACATTTAAACTTTTCAAAATCAAACTGTGACAGAATATAATCCGACCTGGAACACGAAAGGCTTACTGTGCTGGACCAAGCTGCTGGTCTAACAAATATAATTTTAAACGTTTTGTCACGTCTACGACGAAGAGGCTACTTTAACTCTAAATATCCTGAGTCACGGGACCACCAATTGTAATGTATGCTAAGCCCTAGACTAAAGGAACAGGTCCTTCGCCTGCTTCACCCTCGTCTCCTAACTCTACTCCTACAACGAAGCTCTAGAAAACCCTACTACAATTACCTAAGGATTTCTTAACAGCAGCTCCTAGTCTACCATAACCTACAACTAAACAAACCTAGATATGAATGGATCTTCATACCAATTGAGCTTGAACATTTCTTATAACTAATGGCCAAAAAATGTGATCGGTATAACCGTTGTGAACGTCTAGATGTGCAGGACCCAACGTTGAAGTAGTAACTCAGTTTCTTTTAAGAGAAATTTAACCGTGATGTGTCGCTAAGTACCTCCGTACCTATATGCTGTGCTATGCTTTTATGTATTTCCAAATAAATGTGTATCCTCTTAATTATTTAATGCAAGCTTCTCCTATCCTACTGCTACCTTGGTTCTTTGTACTAATTAATTTTCTAACTTAGTTTAATGTTATCTATCCTCAAAATATAAACTTATTACTTCCTATGTAGTCTAGCTAACAAAAATATCTATAGCTCCTATAGCAAGATTCAATATGGAATATTATTGATACTCTTATAAGAAGATTATTTAACTCTATATGAATTATAAAATTCATCCAGTCCATAGTTATATAGTTGAACTAGATTACCTTATGTAGCAATAAAAATCAATATGTGATTCTATCCTACTATTATTAGGATTCTGGGATGAAAGATAATTTAGTTCTTAAAATTGCATGCCCTTACTCTAGAAAGATTAGAAGTCAAGTGTTTATGTACAATATGAAACTACACTTCATTACCAATCTATAAATAGGTGGGAGTTACAGGATCTAAGAGATTTTATTATAAATTTACGAGTAATTAATCTTAAGTTTTCATATTTGACAATATTAAATAAACTTTGTTATTATAATTTATTCTGGAAAATTGGTATACATCCCTTAAATAAGCTATAGTAGGTCAATCTGAGGTGGATTCTACCCCTATACAATAAGTAGTAAGCTGTTATAGTCATCACAATTAAGAACTAGTAAAGACTAGATCATAGTATAACAAAGAAGGTATCTTATGGTGTATATATAAAAAAAAATATTTTTTTTTGTTAGAAAATCGCCAACCTCCCTAAGTGTGTGAAGGAGTTACACTATATGCCTTAGCTAACTATCCCTAGTTTGCAAATCTAAATAAGACATACAGTGCGAGGATGGACGGACCTTCACCCTAATCTACTGACTGATCAAACCACTGTGGGATCTCTCTACATCTATGCATGATTTCCTAGCCTGAGGCAAAGTGTCAGAGGATCCATCTTTTGGGGAAGCCTTTTGGCGCAGGCTTCTTTAAGTTAACTACACAGTGGCCTACGCTAAAACCTTTACCTACCTATTTAACTAGTTAAATATATGTGATGGCTGCAAAGACTATGACAATGTAGTTATAATTGTATTTATAAGATCTCTAGTACACTACTCTTCCTTAGTAGGTAAGAACCCTTCTAATAAGTTCTAGAACTTGGTTTTCGTTTGACCATACTCATAAATGTAGTACATCCTTGAAATTATGAAGACTATTGTGTCCGTTCGGAGTATCTTTCAACTCTCGACTGACTCATTCTGATAAGGGAAATTACTCTCAACCCTTGTGATATAAATTGATTTAGTTCTGAGATCTGTAATGTAAATACGGGAACGAATAACTTTTATTATTGTCATCCATAAGTCCCCGGCTTCTTTTAGCAATTTACACTTCAGATACTCCACACCCAGCCTTAGGAATGCTCTGTATTTCCATACTATACAACGATCCACAATTTCCTTATCAAAATTATAACAAAGATTAAATTATTTCTGTTCATTGAAAAAGCGAATGTCTACTGCCAATTGACTCAACTTTACTTCAGTGATGCCATTCTATCACTTAAACTATACCAAAGGTTCATTACTTTAAATCATAAACGATAAATTTTAACTAATTATTCCTATAATTAATGTAGGTAAGTTAAAAGTATTAAATTTCTGGTTGGCCTAAATGACAGGTTCCCTATTCCCAATCTTTACAAACCGCTACAAGACTGTTCTTCCCCTACTAACTTCCCAGGTCATAACCACTTAAGAAATTAATAGTTCAACCTCTTAACCACTATACCTAACAAGGTTAAAATAATTTGAATAGATGTTATGTTAGTTAATGATGAATGGCCGATTGCTCGGAAGATAAAGAACCCCGTTCTAATATTCCTACTGGAGTGTACCTATCCCCATACCCCCGTTTGCCCTAGCTAATACAAAGAACACTAGAGACCTAGGTCTCATATTTATATTTAAACGTGTATGGGGCCTAGCTAAATTAAACTGTAAGTTCGGGTGATTAGCCCGAAAAGGTGGCTAGCATCGGTGTATTTGAGCCCCCCCCATGCGGCTGATGAGACGCCGGAAGCATGGAGTAGCGCCCTAATACGTGTATATAAGCAGATATATAAATATATAAGTTTATGAGACCGAGCCTGGAGGTCCATTTGGCTTCAACAAGCGCGGATTGGCCCGCATGTCCATCACGTGTGGTCCTTGCTTTCACCAAACAAAACTATCCACACTCGTAGGCTATTCACTGCACTTATATATGGCTAGTGCCCGAGTCGCCTAACTCGGGTAAAACTAGAAGAGTCTGAAAGATATTCGTTTAACAGCCGCAAGGTTAAATATCTTTCATCTGGCCACCATGTACCAAAACACTATTTCTGGCATGTAATTAAGCTTAATAGCTTTCAAAAAAAACAACAAAATCCCACAACATTTCAATAAATAATTATAGATCAGAAAAATAATGTAATCCCAACAGAAATTCCCCTTAGAATTAAATTTAATACCTTATTGCCAGACAATAATGTTACCCAGTCGAAGTTGCAAGAAAGAATGAATCTATCCTTCAATTCCCCTCCGTATTTATACTTTACTGTGGACAAAGTGGACAAAGTGGACAAAGTGGACATTCTCACAATTTTGATCCTTACGCAGTATAAATAAAGCTCAACTCTTCCGTTGGTAATTTTTGTGAATAGTAATTTGCTATTTTAAAAAGGTAGGATGCTTAGTTATTGGAATATTTTTACTTGCTTTCGTAAACATTCATACTGCTAATTCTTTTAGGCATTTGTATTGTCTCAGTCCCTCTTCGTCTCAGACAACTGTTGAGAACGGACGTGTTTATCGTTTTGGTCTTAAAATTTGTGTGCTTGAGATCCGATTCTCGCCACTATTGCTATGTTATTGGTTTGCATATTCGTGTGCACCCCATAACACTGTTATTTCGTCTTATCGCGATCTGGCGGCGCGAGCGCAGCAGCTAGCGGCCCCGCACTACACCTCGGGGGAAAGAGAGCATCGCCATAATTTACCTCTCGCTCATCTGAACGCGTCGACGAAGATTGCCGATCTCCACCGAACACACCGCGCTACAATACGTGCTACGTGCTACGAGAGCGTGACGTCAGAGACGCGGTGGCCTTCGAAGGGAATTAATAGCGCTAGCGCAAGTATTAAAGTTGCTTTTGGCGTAACTTTCTTCCGCTTATACGATGAATAGGGCAAATAGCGCCGAGTTGATTTGCTGTGCGTGCATGAGGGAGCTTGCCGTCGGAGAGGAGTACCTACAGTGCATGATGAAGACCTGTGGTAAGCTTTATCATCGCTTGTGCACCAATAAGACTTACTATGGAAGAAATTGATACTTGGGTATGCCCCGAGTGCCGTAGCAGTCTCAAAAAGGGTGGGCGTAACTGTGACACCCCTGTTGGTACGCCTGCCTCTGTCAAAAACATAGTAAGTCGAAACAAGAGCGTAACCCCGATCCTGCAGTCGCAGGCCGTTGGAGATTCTTCATTTATAGCTTCTCCAATCCCGCCCAAGCAAACCCCAGGTGCTCAGACATCTGGTGACACTTCGGTTCCTTCCTCGCAGCTTTCTAGTGATTTCCCGTCTATGGCGCTTGAAATGCAGCTAATGCGCGAACAGATGAATCTGCTGTCTGAACAGTTGATGGACGCAGTCTGAGGTTACACTATATCAGAGTGCACTCACTGCATGTACAGCCAGGTTGGAGGCAGTTGACGATAAATTACGGAAGCTTGAAGGGGATTTGCCGTATTCCTGCAAATGCGGAAACTCAGCAACGCCAACGTCGGGCGACGACAAGGTAACCCGCAAGCATAAACCTCGACGCAAATTAAATTCCAAGAAGACCACGGATCAAGAATTAAGCTCAGGTGGGACCAGACACCGACAACAATAAAGTATCACCTGAGCTTGACGTTACTCTGAAAGCGCTACCGGCAGACTTGCCACCCTCGGTTGAGCCTTGCAGGCAGAATACAACGCTCGAGAGTGGTCCCGTGGACGATGGTGTGCGGGATGACACAACTGAGGGTGAGTTCATACAAGTTCGTGGTAGAAAAAAACAGTATACCTCTGTTCGCGGCACGGCGGGTCCCGACGCGACACCTCTCAGAGCGGTTGAATACCGCAAGTATATTCACCTCTGGAATAAGGTATCTGGAGTTGACGAAATTCGGGCATACCTACAATCATTATACCCTGAAAGCAACTGTACGGTCGACGAGCTTAAACCAAAGGGCGAGTATAAATCTTTTAAAATTGGGGTCCCACCTACTTTATACCATAGTTGTTTGTCCCCCGCCCTCTGGCCAGAAAATGCCCGTGTAAAACCGTGGTTATTTCGAAAACCACAAACAAGGGGCAACCAATCATCGCGACATTCAGAATAACACCTTGGTTCTGAATGTAATTTACCAGAACGTCAGGGGTCTTAACACAAAACTCGACTTCTTCAGGCTAAACTTCCTATCGCTCGATGGCGACTTAATTGCTGCAACGGAAACATTTCTGACGGAGGCTGTCGATGATGCAGAGCTAATTTCTGGTGGATGGAGCGTGCTGCGGCGAGATCGTACCTCTGGGACCCGCGGTGGTGGCGTACTTCTGGCGTCACGGCCAGGACTTCTACTTAGACGCTGTCGGGATTTCGAATCGCTTATGGAGGAGGACTGGTGGGTTACCTTCTCTATAAAGGACGTTACATGCTATTTATGTGTGGTTTATATTCCCCCAAGTGCTTCGGATGATGTTTATATGCGGTGGTTTCAGACAGTAGAGTCTTTGTTGTTAAGCATAGATAGTGTTGTAGACTTAAACTTGAATCCTAACTATACGTCACAGAATGTTTTATGTTACTATGAATATTTTCTTTCTGTATGTGGCTTGACAGAGATGAATGTTGTGATGAATTTGTATGGTGGAAAACTAGATGTAGTGTTGGTGTCAGAGGTCATACGTGGCGTCAGCGTCTTTGAGATTAAGGGCGGGGGTCTCGTTCCGCGACGGGATAATTACCACCCACCATTAGATATCTCTATCCCACTGCAGGCAGTAGCGCGGCAGTCTGCCGAGCAAATTGATCCCAGCAACATTAACACGCATCACGACTGGAACTTTGAAAGGGGTAACTACGAGCTGCTCTACTATCTTTTTTCTGAAGTAGACTGGCAGGATGTTCTGCGGTCGGCGGATGTTGACGTAGCAGTGGCAGCTTTTTATAAGGTAGTCTATGGGATTTTCGATGAATGCATTCCGAAAAAACATCGATGCAAAGAGCTAGTTCGTCGCCATCCGGTATGGTTCACTGCCGACTTAATAGCGGACATCAAACGTAAAGCCGATCTTCATCGGGAATGGAAGGCTACCAAGAGCACCAGCAAATATGACCTTTTTTCTAAATTAAGAGCTAATATAAAAAAAGAATTGCCTCCGCTTATGACGTCTATATTTGTCAAATTCAAGCCAGAGTTAAGAGTAACCCTCGTGCTTTTTGGCAACATATAGACAGCTTGAAATCTAGGGGAGGTTTTGTGTCACAGGTAGCTTTCGAAGGGAACCAGTATGAGGGACCCGATACAGCTCAGGCATTTGCCAGGTTCTTCTCAAGCGTCTTCTTACCTGATGTTCCACGTCTTAATGGCCTTTATGGTGATAGCAGCCAAAAATCATCCGCAAATGATATCCGTATTACGGCGATAACACCGCAGGAGATTGAAACTGCTATCAAATATATTAAACCCAATAGCGCGGTAGGGCCTGATAAATTTCCGGCCTTCATTTTGAAGGGTTGTAAAGAGTATTTTATTGCACCTCTTCTGTATTTATTTAATTTATCGCTTTCCACGGGCACATATCCCAAGCAATGGAAGATCTCGCGGGTAAGGCCGATCCCAAAGTCCAAGGACCTTGGCAATGTGGAAAGTTATAGGCCTATCGCCATACTTCCTACCGTTGCGAAGCTATTTGAATCCATTCTCCATCGGACATTCTCTGCATCTTTAAAACCTTTTTTGGGTGACTCTCAGCATGGGTTTAGGGAGAACCGTTCGGTTAATACGAACCTATTAATTCTGACTAACACCATTTCCGAGTCTCTCCACAAGGGCATGCAAGTCGATGTCGTTTATTTTGATTTTCAGAAAGCTTTCGATCGTGTAGATAACGATGTGCTTCTCGAAAAACTCTCCAGCATTGGTTTCTCTCCTAATCTGCTTAAGTTCTTTTCCAGTTACCTATGCGATCGACAGCAGTATGTTCAGCACGGTCATTTCGTGTCATTTCCCTACCACACTAGATCTGGTGTTAGTCAGGGTTCGATTTTGGGGCCTTTGTTATTTGGAATTATGGTTAATGACCTTGAATCTGTGGTTCTAAATGCAAAATGTCTGCTCTATGCCGACGATTTGAAACTAATTTACGGAATAAAGCAAGTTGCCGATAGCAAAAATCTCCAAGAGGATATCGCAGCAGTGTTCCGGTGGAGTGTGGATAATAAGCTTCACTTCAATGGGTCTAAGTGTTGTGTGTGCACTTTCAGTCGCGCATGTGTTCCCATTTATGCACAATATATGCTTGGTTCGGAGCCAATTAATAGGGTCTCCTTTATTAAAGACCTAGGTGTTGTGTTCGATTCACGTATAACTTTCCACGATCACATTCGTGCTCTTGCTGCCGACGGTTTTCGTAGATTGGGTTTTGTTATGCGCAACGCCAGAGATTTTCACGACCCTGGGGCTATAAAGTTGCTGTTTAATGCTCTGGTGAGGAGTAAATTGGAGTCGTCTGCTGTAGTCTGGAGCCCTTGCGAGTCTTCTTACAGCTTACTTCTGGAAAAAGTCCAGAAAACTTTTTTGAGATTTTTATATAAAAAAATGTACGGATATTATCCCTACTTATACCCTACTAAGTTTCTTCTCGGAAGTCTAGGTTTCCATTCCCTTGAAGTGAGGCGCAATTTCAGTTTGCTTACCTTAGTCTGCCGTGTGCTGCGAGGAGAGTCAGATTGCCTAGAGTTGATAAATAATTTAGTTAGGTTGTATGTTCCGGATGTCCCTCGAATCACGCTAAGACCCCGTACGCGACCGTTGTTGGCTGCGCCAGCAGCTCATACTGTGTCGCACAGGAACTCGCCGCACCTCCGGGCCTTGACGCTGCTCAATGCACTTCTGGTGTCAACACCGGAATGTGATCTGTTTGCGTGGCGATGGACGGCTGTGTGTACTGCGTGTTTGAGGTACTGTGAGTTGATGGATGACAGGACTACTAGTGTTCCTCTTTGATAAGTGTTCATCTAGTTTCACAGTGTATTAGATTTAAGTCTGGAATGCTGTGTAAATATATTTATAAATAAAATAAATTGTATTATAATTATTAAGTGATGATTTTAGTATTAGATGGCGAAATATGATGCCAATGTGTTGAGAACCTGATGATGACAATGATGAAGTGAGTCTTACGATGGCGAGCACATGACGAGAACATGTGAATCGCTACAGTTTCTTGAAAATAAATATAGAGGAAGCATTTTGGATTGGAGGTGGGATATTGTTCCAGCATTTCGTGGCAGAGTAACTAAAACTGCCACGAAAGGAAGCGCTTCCGTGTCGAGGACAGATAAGGCGAGGGGCACGTCTAGGTTTTGGCTTGGTGAAACGAAGCTTGTGGAAAAGGTACGAGGGCTCTTTAAAATTAATAATTCCGAAAAGGAGCGTGGCTAAATGCATAGTACGGCGGGCCTCCATCTTGAGAAGCTTACCTTTGTTATAAAAGGGAGTAACGTGTGCTCGAGGTGGAATGGGATAACAGAATCTTGCGCATGCATTTTGTAAGCGCTGAATCAACTTTTTAGAACGAGAAAGCAAACATGCGCCAAACACCGTATCAGCGTAATTAAGCTTCGAGAGAATTAGAGAGTCGCAAAGTTTTATTCGTATGTCTACAGAAAGATAATTTCGGACCCTATATAGAACTTTTAGCCGATAAAAACAATTGCGTACAGTTTCAAGCACATGTTTCTCAAAATGAAGAGTACTATCCATGATAACATCCAGATTTCTAGCTTCAGACACACATTCTAAGGGTTCATCATCTATAGAAACCTGGGGGCTACGGGCCATTACCTTAGCGACACCCTGCTTTGTACCCATCACAAGAAACTTCGATTTTAAAGGGTTAAGAACAAGGCCACTTTGTTCTGACCATCGCGCTACTCGGCTCAGATCTTGATTTAGTTTGGAGACAGCTCCTTCCGTGTCATCTGGCTTGAAAGAGATGTAAATTTGTAGGTCATCAGCGTACAAATGACATTTACAGTTTCTGACACTATCAACGATATCAGCACTGTATAAAATAAAAAGTATAGGACCAAGAATAGATCCTTGAGGTACTCCTCTAGTGACAGGTTGAGTGTCAGAAACTGTAGAAGTACCGTCAGGATTGCTTAGTTCAACACGTTGAGTGCGTCCGCTTAAATAGCTAGCAAACCATTTTACACTACTAGGCTCAAAACCGTAATAGGACAGCTTGGAAAGTAACAAAGTATGATCTATAGTATCGAAAGCGCGTGAGAAATCGAGTAACGCCATTATAGTGCCTTCGCCGCCATCTTGCGCCGTGAGGATATTGTCAACGACATCGATAAGAGCAGTAGCCGTACTGCGTCCCTTCCTAAAACCAGATTGATTTGAAGGTAAAATATTATTATTCACTAGAAACTCAGTCAGCTGCATGCAAATCGCTTTTTCTAAAATTTTGGACATGAGCGGCAGGATACTAATTGGTCTTAAATCTTTTAGACCGGTTGGAGAGGACACTTTAGGCAAGGGTTTGACCGAAGCGGATTTCCAAATATCCGGAAACGTACCAGTAGATATTGATGTGTTCACGATAGCCGTTATAATGCCGAGCGTCCGCGGCAGAGTCATTAGCAACATATCAAGAGATATCCCATCTATGCCTTCAGCGTTGGTGTTAATTGACTGAATGATTTTAGTGATTATTGATTCCGAGACAGTTTTCAATCTAAAGGACGCAGTACCATGTCGGTGAAACTCCAGATAAGTCAACTGAGATATGTTTGTTTCTTTAGTGCCAGGGACGTTAAGAAAATGCCCGTTGATCCGGTTTGGGTCTCGAAGATGATCAGGTATTTCCAGATCGCTACGTTTAAAATCTGCCCCATTTTTCTTTATGTTTTTCCACAATGTACGAGGATTTTTTATGTTTGAAATAACGTGATTATTAAAATATGCGGTTTTTTCAGCGTCTATTGCCCAATTTACTTGTTTTTTTTAAATCTTTATAATATACTTTGTGCGATTCCATACCTGTTTTTTTGTATCGCTTATGCGCTTCGTTACGTTTCTGCATCATTTGTCTAATGTTGTAAGTAATCCAAGGTAAACTATGATCCTTTACCTGAATTTTACGTTTTGGTGCATATTGGTCAAACAGATACAAAAAGTATGTGTTTAGCGCTAACACTGATTCGTTGACATTATCTGATAGTACCACTTCCCACTTCATGTTTTCTATTTGCGAGTTAAACCTATCTAAATCAATATTTTTTAAAGAACGGCAAATTACACTTTTTGAGGGTGGTATTTCTCTTCTTACCGGAATTTCACCCGTAATAAAAGCGTGGCTACTCAATTCTGGTATAAAATTTATGCTGATATTATTTACTCGAGAAGTTGAACATATGACATCAATTAATGTCTGGCTTCGTTCGGTAAAGTGGGTGGCTTTCTTCACATACTGAGTGAGTTTTTGGGAATAACAGAAATCCGTGAGCTTTTTGCTATCAGTATCACAGGGTTTCAAGAGATTTATATTAAAATCTCCAAGTAGGATAACGTGATCAAAATTAGAAAATGAGGAAACCGATGCAGTAATCGAATCAATAAAATTATCAATATTCTGCCATGGCGGCCGGTACGCGGTACCAATAGCAAGTTTAATGCCATTCATGTTCAAACTCAGCCACATTTGCTCAACGGATGAGGTTTGCGGGTGAGCGAGCAGGCGAGCATTGATATCGCGTTTTAGATAAAATCCTTATTGATATTAGCATTATCATTACTCGAAGGTTGATCAGACCCTAACACATTCGCTCTCTCTTTAGTCTGGTGGCCTACAGTTAGCTTCGAATTGGCCGTTTCTAAAGTGAGATTTAAAGATGGTGGTCCTTGATTTGTTAGGCCTACTTCAACATCTGTCTGAGTGCCCCTAGAGGCTTTATTGTAAAGACCCACTGGGGTCATTTCTTCGGCTGTATTGGGAATAACGTTGTCTTGAGTTACAAAATTCCTAGGATTAGCTTGCGTATTTTTTGCCAAGGTAGATGGTATACTTTCAATTTCATGTACTAGAGCTACGCTTAAACTATGTAAAAAGTATGGTTTCTTAGGTATGTGTTGCTGGTAGTTCATATTAACAAATGTCACATTTTTAAACAAGCTACACATATATCTTAATTCATAATTTAGTTTGCACTCATTTAGATATTTATTGAATGGAATATCCGGTATTATGACATTAGTGTGCGGAACGTTTTTTAACCAACTACTAAGATACATTTTGAATTCAAATGGATTACTATCATTCGTTCCTCCTAATACAATAATAAAATCATTTATACAGTTAATTTTTTGTATTCATCGTCCTTAGAATCCAATAAACTGCGCATATTTGCGCCTGGTTTAAAAATGAGAAAACTTGAAACGTGCTCCCTAGAACTTTTTGCAGCATTTTCCCAAGATGTCTGCCACGCTGATCAGCCAAAAGTACGATTCTTCTTGTATTCTGGCCCTTTTCTTCAGTACCCTCTGGAGTTCTTGGTTGGCTCCTACTTATTGCCACTGGATTTATGTGTGGTCCTATAATAGTAGTTGACTTGTCGATGTTTGACGGTGGTATAGTAATTATCGAAAGGTTTGCAGATATCCCCTTGGAAGATGATGAAGGCTGGTATGTTTCCTGAATTTCCTGGGCTGTGGTATTTAAACTTTTTGACAATTGCTTTGGTGTATTTAAAGGAGATGTGCGAAGTGTTTTCATGTTAATTGAAGTAATATGTTTAACTGCTGCCGACAATAGTTTATTTCTTGTGGCTACGTTCAGAAATTTAAGTAAGAGGTATAGTATAGGCTTAGGTCTTTATTTAAATGGGGTGCGTAACGGTTGATATAAAAACTTTTGTTATATCGAGTATTGGTCAGTATAACGATATAATGTATATCATAGGTACCTAACCCAACCTAACTGACATCAGTAAATATAATAATCATTTGAAAGATCAATTTTTAATCTAATAAAATAATACTATGATATAACATATGTACACTTACATAACTGTTTTAGGTATAAAGTTTATTGAGTATAATATATTATCTATAATTACAGTCATAGTTAGATACAACGACGAGCAAAGCGGAAACGTGGGTTAGAATATCTTACGTACTCCACGTACTGTCAAAGAAGAAAAACTCACAGAGTCACCGTTAGGTACGACAACGAGCGAAGCGAGAAGGAGTGGTAGGATTAGGATATCTTGTGATCACAACACACCCCACTAACTGTCAAAGAAGGAAAACTGTAACAGAGTCGCCGTTAGGTATGACGACGAGCGAAACGAGGAGGAGTGTTCGAATATCTTATGATCACAACACACCACAGTTACGTTCAAAGAAGAAAAGCTGTCATAATGTTTTTATATCCGGTAATACATTATACCTCTAATACTTATATCATATCTCATCATCATTATATTAGGTAAATGTTATATCAAATACTCAGAGATCATTATATCCTATGAGATAATACTTTTTTTATCCCAATAAATAATTATACTACTCCTTAAATTATACTATCCTTAAAGATTCCATCATTTGTTGTTATATCCAGTGAAAATATATCTAACGTTGTTATATATAACATTACAAACCCATTTAAAATACCTTCATTCGTAAACGGAAGAAATCCATGTAAATAACGTTAAGACCACCCGGCTGTGATATTTATGTACTCAGACTACAATAGCTATGCACATAACGCGTAACTCATTTGATAGCTCTTATCGCTTCGACGTTTCAATGAATCCACAAACTTGCACTATTCCTTGTAATGATCCGAATGTAAACCTTGTGCACATAGTTTTATAGTCATGTTGGTTGTGTAGAAAATTTTGTAAGGGTAAGGACCTTTGGGTTTCTTCCAGACTATAATTAGGTTTGTTTTGTCTTATGCTAAAACCACATTCCTGAGATATCTTTTGCTGCCACAACGTACAGCGTAATGCACTTTTATCTATCCAAATATCATATAAACCCTCCATGATGCGTTCAAGAACCGCACATTATGACCACCATAAAAATAGTGTTTTGTTAGAACAAATTTCTTTATTTGTAAAAATGTTATTATTGCTATATTGTGGGACAATCATACACAAATCGACCAAGTCCCAAACTAAGCAAAGCTTGTACTATGAGTACTAGATATACATAATATAGGTACATATTATAGATAACATCCATGACGCAAGAACAAATATTTGAGTTTATCACACAAATATTTGCCCCGGCCGGGATTCGAACCCGGGACCGCCGGCTCAGTAGGCAGGTGTCTGCAAACTCCGCCAACCGCGTCGTCAAAACACAAATTTCGAACATGTCTGAAAAACAAACATTTTTGATTTGACCTCTAGATGACGTTTATTTCAAAATGAATTGTCAATTTGCTATCAAATTTGACAAATGTCGCACGTAAGTATAAGATATCGAACGATATGACAGTTCGGGCTGGCTCTAGTTTGTCTCTGAATTAAAAAAAAACACCATTACCGGGTAATATTTGTCATTGTCACTCCTAAATGCATCATGGAGGCTTATGATATGTGGCTAGATAAAGTAGTGTATGTGCCTGTACATAATTAGGCATTAAAATACTCGTATGATGTTATTATGAAACTTGCCTTCGGCTCGTTTTATAAACCTACACTCGTGTTTAATACCCTTCATTATGTACAGTCACATAAACAACTATTTAAATGCACTCAGTGCTTACATAATTATACACAAAAAACTCATCCTTTTCAGAGGCCAGTCTAGTAGCTGTGTTTAGCCCTATGGTTGACTGGTAGAGAATGCCATTTGGCATTAAGTCTGCTATATGTACAAACTTTTTGTTCTGTGTAGTAAAGTTGAAATACAATAAATAAATAATAAAAGTACTTGTTACAGTGCGTGAGTTGACAGAATGTGATTCGAGTTTTATATACTTGTCTCGCTTGCTCTTCGCGATCCATATATAAGGACCTCTCAGTTTCTACCCAAAAACAAATCCCCACCTCGAGAGCTCACGGACTGTACGTGACGCAAAGCATGGATCACAAAGTAAGTAATTCTATATCAAACTTTCCTAATAATGTCCAGCTATCCCTGTACCAAAATTGGTTAAAATCTGTCCAGCCGTTTCGGCGTGATGAGAGGACAAAGGAAATTATGCCCAACATATGGCGCCAAAACAAAAGACGATCCTTCATCACGCTATTAAGATTTTTTCTGAAATTATGATTATGACGCCTCTCCATAATAGAAAACTGATTTTCAATGCAAATCTGTAGAATGTTATAATGGTATACTCGTAAGATATATTCATATCACAGCGCAACTTACCTACGTCCACTGCTAACTGCTATATAAAGGCGTCGCAGAATGATCTCTACAACGTTCAATGCTCTTATTCAGCCAAATACGACGTATCACTGTTTAACATGCAGCCCGTCCCTGGTCATTCAGACAATTACTGGAACAGCATTTGTATCGGATCCGAATGTTATCAAACCGTCAATTAAGCGCAGACTTTCATTCTTATTGTCTTATTTATGAATGGCGTATAAAATATCTTCAATCGCCGCAGCCCCTTGATTGTTTATTGTTGATTGAAAATAATGAATAAAAGAAATGAAGATATTGTAATCATTTGTTTATTTGTCACCTACTTTTTTTACGAGGACAGCTTACTTATAATAGTTACAATAATATTACTGCATGTATATACACGAACACTTTCCAACGTGGCATTCGTTTGTCACACTAGTACTTTATTCAGGTACCCAATTCTCAATTGGCAATTGATGTCACAAGCAAAGTAATAATAGAACTTGCACTACTTAAGTATACGTATATTAAAGTTCACCACAGTTGCTTGAAGAGGTAGGTACGATTATTTATAACCAAAAAGAAAAATCTTCTGAATCCTCACAAAGCTAGATTTTTAATATTGTCTCTTCATAAGGATAGTAATTTGATAAGTATCTTTAATGTCTTAAGTATTGGTAAATATTTCATTATTACTGCCAGTAAGTTTAGAAAATTATAGATTATATAATAGTTCTTATTGATCTGGAAAAAGCTTTTGACAAGGTGGACTGGAAGATGATGATGGAAATCCTGAGTGCAGCTGGAGTAGATTATAGGGATAGGAAGATCATATACGAACTTTATAGAAACCAGGAGACTGTCATTGAAGTAGGAGATGAAAAAGGAAAAGCCAAGATTAGACAAGGAGTAAGACAGGGGTGTCCCACTCTCGCCACTTATTTTCAATTTGTTTATAGAGCAAGCTATTAAAAAAGTAGATTCCGATTTGGGGGGAGCATTAGATTTGCAGACGACATAGCAGCGTTAGCTGAAAACAGTAATCAGTTACAGGAATTCGTTAGTCAAATGGATATCATCTTCAATGAATTTGGACTGGAAAATTATCAATTAAACTTAGAACAGGTCACTAGATTTAAATATTTGGGTAGTTTGATAACAAGTGACTCCAGATGCACTGATGATATTATACAGAGGATCGCAATGGCCAAAATAGTTATTTACGATACAAGTGTGGAAGGTAGGTGATTTCAGACGAGTGTGATTTTTAGTCACGAGCGAGTGATTAAACAAACACGAGTCGGAAATCATCTTACACACGAGTTCCGTACAATACTTTACTATGCATGTACGAGTTAATAGAAAATACTTTAATACTCACAAAGACTGTTTACATTGGAAAAAAAGTATTTTGATTTGATTTATCCAACAAGAAGCCGTCGTTTACATTTTTTACTTCTTCAATAACATTTTACGGGTTTAAATTCATGATTCGTCCCTTTATCTCGCCATTATTTCAGCAGATTTGCACAAAACAATTTCAAAATAAACTAGACATCAATAAAAAATGGCGGAGTTATTTGGAAACCGCGCTCGACATAATCTACTACTGCGCATGTGCAAAAGTATTTTTTTAATATTCGTCTTATGTCAAAATGGCACAAGCACGTGTACATTCAGCCAAATTTATTTAATGAATAACGATTTAAAGTTCGTTCATTAATCAAATTTTATATCTAATGTAATTAATGACGTATAAATGAATTAATTAATGAAATATTGGTTTTATTGTACTTTTATACGTGATAATAATCGGTATTTGACTTATTTATTGTAAATAATAAAACCTCTTTGTGACAGGCTGTCAGATACGGCTATAAATTAAAAAAAAAATGAAAAGTAAAAAGCACTAGTGCGGAAAAGTAGTACTTTCCGCACAGTTTGAATGCCTAGAATACGCTCTTTTCGAGCACATGCATTGTAAAAGCCTTTAATAGCAAGAAACATCTGCTTAAAGGAAAGATGTCTAAAAAAGCTAAAAAACAGTTAATTAAGGTGTACATTTGGAGTATAGCTTTATATGGTAGTGAGACATGGACACTGACACAAAGGGATAGAGAAAAGCTGGAAGCGTTTGAGATGTGGTGTTGGCGGCGAATGGAAAGTATTAGCTGGACAGAAAAGAAAACCAATGAAGAGGTTTTGAGTATGGTAAAGGAAGACCGTTGCTTACTGAAAACCATTAAAAATAGAAGAGGACGGATGATTGGACACCTGATGCGACATGATGCTTTCTTTGTGAACATCCTGGAAGGCAAAGTGGACGGGAAAAGAGGCAGAGGAAGACCAAGAATTACGTTTTTTTTGTCAAGTGAATGAGAAAGTGGGCACTATGTCGTATCAGGAGACCAAAACACTATCAAGAAATAGGGAAGAGTGGCGATTACTCCACCGACAAGAGCGAAGCTCTTAAATTATGAATGAATGATACAAAGGAAAAGTAAGAAAATAATTTTGCGAAAAACAAAC
This sequence comes from Apotomis turbidana, assembly GCA_905147355.2. Lineage (NCBI taxonomy): Eukaryota > Metazoa > Arthropoda > Insecta > Lepidoptera > Tortricidae > Apotomis > Apotomis turbidana. The sequence continues at coordinate 20,366,952 of LR990281.1, read as the reverse complement.
AATACTTACTAGCTACCATAAAAAGAAATGCATTGTGACAATTAGATAGGCACTTAGTAAATGACTAGTCGCTAAAACAGACCAATAAATTAAGAATACACACTTATATTTATGTATTTTAATTAACTAAATCTGAATTCAACTTATAAAAAATCTTAAAATATGGATATGTTAAATAAAACATTTTACAAGTTGATCAACTTTAGATTCAAAAATAATGCAAGTATAGAAACTTCAACAATCTTTTCATGTACAATATACTAGACCTGTAAATGAAGATACAATAATACCTTTTAAAATACTGTTTTGCCACAGTTGAAAAACCTTAAACTCCTTTCTTTCTTCTATCTATCTTTAGATATTTTCGAGCTCATCTGAGAAACTAGATCATTTTATCCTATAGCTACATTTCATAGATATAATATTTACAAATAAGAATAAAATCTCGCAAAACATAATTTTGCTCATCAGTTAATACAAAACTGTATATTTATTAAATTAAAACCGTGTCATTTATGCGCAAACGTAAGGCGTTTATGAATTGCACAAAACAGTTGACTGAATACTACTTATGCTGTAAATATGGAAACTACTTATTGCATAAACTCTCAATTGTCACATTCGTCACTGGGTAACTGGCGGATTACAAAAGTGTAACAACTAACGCTACGCTCTTACGCCGAATACCAAAAACCGACAATGAAATGGTTTCGTCAGTTTCAGAATCCGTTCCATTGATCCCAACCGACGTTGTAAGTTGGTGTATTTTTCTAGACTTTATCCTCTGGCATTTGTAATGGTAAGCTGGCTTCTTCTATCTTTCTATTGGCTGCGACGGCGGCGTTGGCTAGGGCTTGTCTGTGTCTCTTCTTAGTCCTTTCTTTGTGGAAGAAGAGCCTTAGATAGTGGCAGGGGAAGACGACGCACTCGCCAGCTGGCTCCTCGCCGTCGATGTAGACGCCCCGCACCAGAACTGAGTTTGAGCAGTTCAGGAGTATCAGAAGCGTGAGACTGACGATGTGCGTGCACCAGTTGCTGAGCTTTGGCGAATCTGTGCAAGAAGTTAAAGTTAATTTGGGAGTAGAGAAGCCTGAATTGCTTATTATACTTTATCAGCAACAATCACAAATAGGTCAACATATTGTCACTACTTTGAAAAATGCGTAAAAACATTGATTTTAGACAAGACGCATGGAGCATTACCTTGTGCTAGCATTGGAGCTGAAGCTAGCTTGAGTGGCAACCACGAACAAAGGACTGACAAATGATGACTGGACAAAGGATTTCCACCCTGATTACAGGGTGGAAATCCTTTGTCCAGCAGTAAGCCACTTTGACGGTGGCCTGAAATAACACGATGCGCTAGCAGATGCTTGTACCGATATCGCCACGAACAATGCGTAGTCCTAGTGCATAATATCTCCTTACCTGGGAATAAATACACGTCCAGCAGCCCCCACACGCCGCGCCACACGTTGACGGTGGCCATGAAAGACACGAGATGGTACACGTCCGCCAGCATAAGCCGCGGCGCTCCGTGCAGACGCGCGGCCGCCCAGCGCACCGGGACCTGTAGGGCAAATGTCGCCACTACCAACGCGTAGCCTACCACCTGTTGGTCAAAATTAGAGTCATAAACAATCATTATATTATTATGAAATCAGAATTCGGAGTTATAGCACCTACATAAATTAATTTATTTAAAATGTTAATTTAAAAATTGTAGTAAGTTCCATCAGTATACAGCATTTGAGAAGCTTATTTTTCTAGATTAATTTCCAGTGGGAAATACGATACGATGCCTTGGTCTTGGTTATCATGATTGTTAATGGAAATCTTTTAAACATCATCTAATCAAATTGTTCAAACATTGATATCGTTTGTTTTGAAGTGCAACTTCTAATGCGACTTCCAACAAGGTTGCGTTAAACGTTTAACGTTTGCGTTAAACGTTTAACGCTACCGTGGAGGGGGTAGGAAAGCGCTGTTGCGTTAAACGTTCAACGCTCCTGAGCTCCTGAATAGAAAGAGACAGAGCGAAAGTGAAGAAGTTCGTCTTAAAGAAACAATATGAGTTCACTAAAAATCAGTTTATATTACCCTTCCTATTTTCATTTCCACATTACGAAGTTTCACTTCTTCCGCGCGGAGGGACTCCACGCACTATTTTATTTTTTTGCTTGATTCTAATATTTAATGATATGTGTAAGAGCCCAGTCTTAATGAGTGTGTACCTAAACGTTTAGACGGCTAAGCATATTATCGCGAACCTGCCACGCCTTACTCACATCCATACCAGTCTAAGAAAGTATTGACAGCAAAACAAATAAAGTATACGTCATCGTCACCTGTAACCACCGAGATTTAAACACGTAGATGCTAAACTAGGCATGTTATCGTTTTATAGTGTGGATTACATTTAATTTTTATAACAGCCAAATTAAATGTATTTGAACAGTATTGCAGCATAAGCTCCGAGTAAATACAATAAATGAAAAAAATAGTCGTCTGAAAACACTGTAATGCGAGATATCCCTGATTCTTAGGTAAATAGGATTGTATATTTAATCCATGTTTACATTTAAATAAAAGTGAGGAAGTTTTAAGCCAAATTTCACAACATTTCATCCATCAACGCGGATTCATGCAAAATCGGTTACATCGTCTTTATTTGGATTACAACGGATATCTACATTTAAAAGTAATGGCCAATATTCTAGTTCTATTGAAGTAAACTACAATTATAAGTAAACTACAGACACATTTACTTACAAATAGTAATTATTAAAATAATATCTGACTAAGTCACAAAGTAGTCCTAAGTAACAACGAAGTTAAAACATATATGTAGCTATCCAGCACAACATCCTGCAAATTAAAATATATTTGCCTAGAACAAAATAATGATTAAGTATTTATTTTCGGAATAATTCTCGATATACCTAGATCGATGTATTATATAGTCAACATTCAGATGAGTCTTTATTTAATTTATTGTTTTGATTCACTACTAGGTATATCAACGGCCTAGTAATAACGTATCATACCAAATGCAGTAGTTGCTATAATTGCTGAGGCGAATTACTAAATAAACTTCTTTATCTTTGTAGGTACCTAATCGAGACGCCACACAATTTTCCGACGACATAGTACGTACATGTTCTTTACAACCGAGCTTAGTTGGCAAACAGCTGATTCTATTAAATATATACTATTTACCTACTCAAGAACGGAAATATCCCGTTTGTTTACATGTGACATGTGAGACAATGAACGTTGTTTCTACGAAAACCCTGTTATGAAACAAGTGAGATGGTTAATATTTGCCGTTTCAGCTGGGCGCAATAATCATTCGTATGTCCGGATGTCCAGATTTCCTGCTGTTCTCACCTGCAGGTCGCATTTCTCAACTTACACTCCTGAAATTTTGTTAATAGGTTCAATAAAAATATTGTTATTTTGTCGGGCCAGTTTTAAGAAATTTTCCAAAATTTGGCGGAGCTATGGGGGATATATAAACCGTAAAAAAAACATAAGTATTTCAGCCATTTCGAAAAATGATCGCGAGGTCTACAGCTTACAGCGCCACTAAACCAAGACACTAAAACCTACAGTAAAAAACACAGTCCTTGAGCTCAGACTGGGATTCGGGTTTTGGGTAAAAATGTAGAGGTTCTTAATCTGGATCGCGTTAGAGCGAGCGAGACAGGCATACGTGATCGCATTCTGACAGCTCACGCACTAACAGTTACTTTTTTCTCCAGTCAACTGAGTCCATCGGTTCTGTCTGTGTAAATTTATATAGAGTATGGTTTGGGTAAGAGGCACACTGAATATCAATGACAAACTGGAAAGGTCCAGTCTGATGAAGTCTACGCTCCGACCTACTCGGGCCCATATTCAAAACCCCGAGAGCTTTCAAATCGAGCTCTCCAACCGCTTCGCTTGTCTGGAGAACTTTGTCTCAGTGGACGAGATCAACGACGGGCTAGTGGAAACTGTCCACGCGGTAGGGTCTAAGTTTTTCAGACCCCGCCGTAAAGATAGACCTCAGAAATTGTCTGATCGAACCTTAAACCTCATGGCTGAACGACGCTCGCTACAGTTGCAGTCACCCGATGACGCGAGGTCATATAGGCAGCTTAATAGACGTATATCGAAGTCCTTGCGACATGATCTGCGGCTCTTTAATACGAACCGTGTTAAAGAGACCATTGAGCAGAACAAAGGCTCCAAAGTGTGCGCAAAGGACAAGTCTATTGGACAAAGCCAGCTGATTGAGCATAGCGTCGACCAAAGCAGAGGTTCTAGGCGAGATCGAGAGGTTCTATGGTCAGTTATACACTTCAGTCGCAAAGCCCGTTGACAGCTTGGTAGGCGATCCAAGAGCCCAGCTGTCCCGACATTATACCGAAGACATCCCGGACATCAGTCTGTACGAGATTAGGATGGCCCTGAAGCAGCTTAAGAACAAGGCGCCAGGCGAAGACGAGCAATGGAGAGGGCTATGCTCGGGGTGTCTCTACGTGATCGAATCAGAAATGAGGAAATCCGTAGACGAACTAAAGTGACCGATATAGCTTACCGGATAAGCAAGTTGAAGTGGCAATGGGCAGGCCACATAGCACGCAGAGCAGATGGCCGATGGGGCCGAAAAGTGCTCGAGTGGAGACCTCGGACCAGCAAGCGCAGCGTAGGACGTCCACCTACAAGATGGACAGATGACCTTGTAAAGGTCGCCGGAAGGCGCTGGATGCAGGTCGCTTCCAACCGGTATATATGGAAGTCCAAAGGCGAGGCCTATGTTCAGCAGTGGACGTCCTTATGGCTGAGATGATGATGATGGTTTGGATCGTAGCAGAAGAAACTGATCCCAGCTGTTGTTTTTCCGTTTCCAATACAAAAACCGCCAAAGAAAATTCAAAAAACATTAGAACATCTACAAACACAAATATTCTCCATATTTGTTTTCGACATCGAGACATCTGGAACCTTAAAATGACATTTCACTATCAATGATATCAATGAGATGTAATGCTCGACCAAACAATGGACAGCATACCGATACATACCCAATGTAATGGCTGGAACTGAACTAATTTGCATTCACCTGTCTATTATCTTGCCAATCTAAAAACTGAAATACATAAAATATATTCATAGGAAAGATAGTGACAACCTAAAAAACTGGGGAATACAATTAAAATCGAATAATCGCTAAGAATCGAATAAACGATCATATCAGATTCGTTTTGCTCTCAATAATGGATTACCTAGTGAGTGTTCTGAGGAGGTTTTAAATGCACTGCTCCATCAGCGAAGCGGACTCAACCTTTAATTAAGAAAACGAATCTAATGTTGACAAATATAACAAAATACACTAAAGTCAATTTAATCGTTTCTGACCGTAGGTACACTGGCAAACCTTATGGTTATGTTCGGTTACTGTAACCACTACCTTAACAGACATCCAATTATTATATACAATCAATTGCAGTAAAGATGCTAAAATATTCCACGTCCTGTTTATCGTTGTAAAAACAAAGTTCATGGAGCTCTCAGCTCCAAAGACCCAGAACGTTCAGCCAAATAACGTTATCGGCGCATATAGGCAAATGAACCGCGAGGAATATTCTGTGACACAGTTTGTGTTATGATAAACTCAAGTGCATAGACTGTCAAATTACACAGGGATGCCGACTTGCCGACTAATTATCGATAATGTGCTTGAAACTTCGAACAGACAGTCGAAAGTTAGCGGCGCATATAGGCAAATGAGCCGCGAGGAATATTCTGCGACACAGTTTGTGTTATGATAATCTCAAGTGCATAGACTGTCAAATTACACAGGGATGCCGACTAATTATCGATAATGTGCTTGAAACTTCGAACAGAAAGTCGAAAATTTAGAGAAACATACCTAAATGCAAAGTCTAAGGCCCTTTTCACACGTCTCGGTTGCCGAGTAGCCGGCCGGCAGCGAAGTGTATGGCCATGTACTTGTACGTTAGCTTTCATACGTACCGGCGAAATGGCCATACACCCGCCGGGTACCCGGCGGCGGCTACCCGGTCACCGGGACGTGTGAAAAGGGTCTTACTAGTATGAACATTACACCAAAATTTAACTGGAGGGCATATATTAACTATAATTCCTGAAAATAAACATTTTAGAGAGGAAATCTAACATGTCAATCGCATAAAGTAATATGCGGCAATCGAATGACATTTGGTGACTAATCGTTATCACCAGTTTCGAGATCACAAATTCTTTATATAGTCACCATATCAGCATCGCTATTGGGATAATTGACAACCCTACTGCTGTTCGTCTAGTGCACAAACAAAACAATGCATCTAAATAGAAGCGATAAGTGCAACCTTGGGGACTGGGAACCAACCGCTTCCTTGTTTATTGTCATATAAGTCACATAACATTTGTTTGGCTGCAGTCTTAGAGACAAAGTAATACTTATGCTTTATACTAGTTATTGCATTTGAAATCAATTCACAATACCTAATACGTATAGGGCCGGACGCTTTAAATATGTCTTAACTACAATCATGTACTGGATTTTATTTGAAAAATCATGACGCATTATCGCATAAAAATCAAGTAGGTATTAATTCCAATAAAATTGTAATACTGAGGTACAGGATTCTTTGTTATTTAATTATAATAGCACCATTTCTGAGACAGATTTTAGAAGAACGAACAGAAGCAGAGTTGCTACAAAAATTTACAAGCCGCTTTAAAAGCTTATTCAGCAACTTGTTGAAAAATTCGATTATTGAGCAATAGTTTCGATAGCCTAGAACCAGTGGAAACGAAACCTTGGATCCCACTCAAAGCATAACTTCACTTTAGCATAAACAGCAAATGCTGCTTCAAAATAAAACATGATGCAAGTTAAGGAAATCATACCTACTCCTACTAAACCTGTAAGAAGCCAGTTAACCAGGATGCTCCTCGGTTTCACGTTCATTACCACCGTGACATTGAGGAGATTGCCACGTGGGCAGACAGACAGAAATACGACTCGTTTATTAGTAAACATGACCGTTTACCTTATTACCCTGAGACGGCGAATTGGATAATTGATCTACTGGAATAAAGGAACGTTATTTTGAGAAGCTAACATGAACCTCTTATTAGGTTTTAACGGTGACAATGCTGCAGTTCTTATAGCTGTCCCGCGTGGGAAACTGACATTGAACTTATAGTCTAAGATCCTAAGCTAAGTCGATCTTCAACGAGCTGATAAAAGAATGAAACATATTTTATAATTAATTTAGTATATTAGAAAATATATTAAAAATGGGTTTGCTAAAAATATCCTGAACAGGCTATTTTTTATTATTTTTTAAAGATTTCAATTTTAACGAGAGTGAGACGTGTGACAGAGAGATCCGAGGTAAGGATACAGTGTAATAATAAAGGACCCAACATCGCTGTCGCACGTGATGGGACCTCGAATATATCTAAGGAAGTGCGCATGCTCGGTATGTAAACTATGGAGGGTAGAAGCTTCTTAAAAAATAATAGGCAACCCAACGGCTGCACTTTATACTTTAACTCAGGATAAAATTGTATTATCTCGATGTTGCAACAATTAATATAATATTTTTTTTATAATTATAAATAGCCTGTCCAGGATATTTTTAGCAAACCCATTTTTAATATATTTTCTAATATACTAAATTCATTATAAATAGGTTTCATTCTATTATCAGCTCGGCGATGTAGGTTCGGATCTCCTACTGTTATATTTCCGGAACCGTGCATTTTTAGATACAATTATGTTTAAAATAATGAAAACTGAAAAGGTCGGTTGGGGTAATTGAAATACAAAACAAGCAACACACAAATAATTCAACCCCAACCATTAGGTATTGATAAAGGTTTCACGAGCTAATGTTGTGACTGATATCGTCATAGACAAATCCCTCATCTCATCTCTTCTTACGGAATGACTGTGAAAGTCCGCGAAATAGATATTTATATTCACGACCATGAATTTGTCACCTGAAATTTCGATTTCATGTTGCCTTAGTCTGAGATAATCGTCTAAGTAAGCTAAATACTTTGGTGAACAAAGACTCCTGACTATTAAATTTACAGTTTGAATAATAAATTTCCTAATCATAATTATTTTATTTTTACAAACCACAAACGGCTACGTGTTATTATCATTTTAAACAACAGGTCGTACGAGATATTTGTTTCTGTTGGGGGACCAAGACGGCCGAAAGGAAGAGCCAATTGTGCCGCGAGTAAGTGGTCACTGACTCAATGGCACGCCGTAGTAGCTCTGACCCACATGCGGAAAGGATTATATCTTAAAACTATTCGAGGATGCCTAATTTAGCAATATTATTAAACTAAGCTATAGTATTACCGAACAATGCGTTCAATGCGTTCAGCGTGGTAAACTTAAGTTTTCATTTCTGGAAATAAAAGCCTCTCCATTTCGTTGACGAAAATTAAAAACGGGACCCTATTACTGAGACTTCGCTGTCCGCCCGTCTGTCACCAGGCTGTATCTCAAGAACGGTGATAGCTAGACAGTTGAAATTTTCACAGATGATGTATTTCTATTGCCGCTATAACAACAAATACTAAAAATAAAATAAAACAAATATTTAAGGGGGGCTCCCATACAACAAACTTGTTATAGATTATGGTAAGGAACCCTTCATGCGCGAGTCGGGCTCGCACTTGCCCATTTTTTTAAATGTTTATTGTAATGGTCTTTAAGATGCTATTAGGGTAGGTCAGGTTTGTTTCATAACAAACGCAAAAATGTAACGGTTTCAGTGAAAAGTACTTCGTAATGGAATAATGTCTATGAAATGAAACATTAACGAAAAGTCTATATATTTGATAAAACGAGGGCAAATCCTGCAAGTTGACACTTTTTGGTTTGGTACCTAGTTTGCGAATATATACGGTGGGGCTGGGAAATATTGATTCATATGTTCTCCGAATTAATTATGCTACTTATCAAATTGCACTAGTAAGTGACTATTTATTAGGTTGTTCTGGGGTTATTTATAAATCAATAGGAACTGATCAAATATTATTTCGATTTTTTAGAATTCACAAGAAACTCCTCGTTTTTGGAAATGTTTGGACAATATTGGTCGCGCGCGAAGTATTGAAGTAAGGATAATTTATTTATTAGTAAGGATAATTTATTAATTTGTAAAGGATACCTTGTGTAGGCATCTGTGGGCACCACTTATATATTTACCTGAAGACTAAAGTCATACCTTAGTTCAAGGAAATTAATAAAATCAGGGGAAATAATTCGTGGACTTTTGAAATACAGTTATACCCTATGGTGTCTAGATGAACATACTAAAAGTCTCGAGGGTGGGGACTGTGCTAAGGGAGTAGGGGGGGGGGGGGGGTTCAATGTACCTTTTGTCCTGATTTTCGCTCATATCTCAAATATTTGTAGAAATAGTATTATGATTACTTCGGACAAAAGTTTTTATATAAAATTCCCTGCAAATTTGGTCATTCATTTTTACTCTAAGATCAATACTTTGGGAGCTACAGGATGTTTAAGTTAACAAAAATATCAAAAAATTGTCGTTGAAGAAAACGTAGTTATTTCGTAGTTGCTCATCATAACACAACATGTGTACGTTGAACGTATCCTGAGATCCATTACGGGCTTCCAGGATCCATCATCAGGTTAATTTTATGATACCGGCTCTAATTGCTCATCAAGATAAGTTGAAATTTGAAAACCGCTCATGTCTACGTTGAACGTATCAATCATCAGGTAAATTTTATGATATTCACTCTAATTGGTGAGTCACGATGAGTCAAAAAACGAAAACGGTTTGCTTGTATTCAATTAATTAGCTTAAAACTAAATAACAAAGGAATGGATCCACCAAGCTCGTATATATTCCCGGGAACAATAGGAATTTGCTTGGAATATTCCCAAATGAGAATTAGCCAGTAACGGGAATTCCTCAACTGCACAACACAAGTGTTATGTTATGATGAACAACTACCAAAAAACTACGTTTTCTTGAACAACTACTTTTTAATATTTTTGTTAACTTACACACACTGTAGCTCCCAAAGTATTAGTCGTAGAGTAAAAATTAATATCACCTAATTTATAGGAAATTTTATGTTAAAACTTTTGTCTTAAGTAATAATAATTCTATTTCTACAAATATTCAAGTTATGAGCAAAAATCTGAAAAAAGGTACCTTCAAACCCCCCCTACTCCCTTAGCACAGCCCCCACCCTCGAGGACTTCTAGTATGTTCATCTAGACATCATAGGGTATAACTGTACCAATTTTCAAAACTATACGAATTACTTCCCCTGATTGCCCATATTCCGCTTAATTTGCTTGACCTGCCTACATTCTGAGGAAAACGACGATAGGTTCATATGGCCATGCCTACTAGTATTGCTTAATTTTTACGATAAGCGAGAACCAATGGAAAAGGAAAGAGATTAATATGTACTTACACGATTCACTAGGTAAGAAGCAAACCGTCGGGTATATTATATCACAGGACAAATTGAGATTAATACTAAGCAGTCCAGCACGTACAGCGCCATCTAGCAGGAGCTCTGAACAACACTCACCAGTGAGGTCCAGCAGGAGCGGACCTGGTCTTCGGGGTACAGGAAGATGTTGAGCAGCGCCCAGGAGCCGCGCCACACGAACACCACCAGCGACCCCACCACCGCCACCAAGAACACGCAGTCCAGCACAAACAGCGCCATCTAGCAGGAGCTCTGAACAACACTCACCAGTGAGGTCCAGCAGGAGCGGACCTGGTCTTCGGGGTACAGGAAGATGTTGAGCAGCGCCCAGGAGCCGCGCCACACGAACACCACCAGCGACCCCACCACCGCCACCAAGAACACGCAGTCCAGCACAAACAGCGCCATCTAGCAGGAGCTCTGAACAACACTCACCAGTGAGGTCCAGCAGGAGCGGACCTGGTCTTCGGGGTACAGGAAGATGTCGAGCAGCGCCCAGGAGCCGCGCCACACGAACACCACCAGCGACCCCACCACCGCCACCGAGAACACGCAGTCCAGCACGTACAGCGCCATCTCCCGGGTGCTCTGAATAACAAATAAATGTATATTTATTATAGTCTCCTAGAAAACGCTTACCATTTACAATGCAATACAAATCTCTTTATCGCACCTCAAAAAACAATCAGAGATACCTATTTACAGTAAAAAAATAAATAGAGGTAAACAACAGGTGATAATATCACTAAATAGCGATCAACCTTTAAGTAGCGGAGTAGATAAACAACGGTAAGTAATAGAACATATATAAACAATAGATATAACACTCATTAGACATAGGCTCAATTGGAATAAAATTAATTGGTATAATATTCAATTTGTATACTGAACGAAACATATAAATATAACAATAAAATACATATTTTCGTATAGGTATAATGACATTATGTATAATCATCTAGTGGTATAACATTTAGAACACTTAATTATTATTACATATAATATATAATACATTTACTCGAAAAATCGAAGCAATCGAAGCATCGAAGTAATGTTAGGAATCGTAAGCCAAGTCGGACCTGCCTTTAGGTAAAATAGGTAATGTTAGGAATCGTAAGCCACGTTGGACCTGCGCGGCTCGCTCGCTTCGCTCGCTCGTTAGAGTTATAGTTCAACCTAACACTCCTCCTCGCTTCGCTCGTCGTCGTACCTAACCTAAGCAAAGTCAGATCTGCCTTAAGGTGAAATAGGTAATGTTAGGAATCGTAAGCAAAGTCGGACCTGCGCGGCTCGCTCGTTTCGCTCGCTCGTTAAGGTCATAGTTAAACCTAATACTCCTCCTCGCTTCGCTCGTCGTCGTACCTAACCTAAGCCAAATCGGATCTGCCTTAAGGTGAAAAAGGGTAATGTTAGGAATCGTAAGTCAAGTCGGACCTGCGCGGCTTATTCGCTTCGCTCGCTCTTTAGGGTCGCAGGTCAACCTAATACTCCTCCTCGCTTCGCTCGTCGTCGTACCTAACTTAAGCCAAGTCGGACCTGCTAGCTTTACCTGCCTTGCCTGCGCTCGTTTCGCTCTTACAGATATAGTTAAGTACTCCAAATTTTTTTATTCCAATTTTTAAAAATCCGAATTTTATCAGTTTTAAAAGTGAAAATTGCGATGATTGAAAAAACGAAAGTGTATTTTACCCAATGTTAAAATTCCGAAAAAGCTATGAAATTTCGGAAAATTCTAAATCGGAATTCTGTTTTTCGGGCTAGAGCCACGTCGGGCTTTTAACTCTTCGATGTTATAATTCTCGGAAATAAAAAAAACTCGGGACTTCGGAATATTAAATTTCGTGGTTTTTAACGATCGGAATTTTATTTCTTAGGAATAATTAATAAGCAAAATCGGAATAAAATATTTCGGAGTATTATGGTGTTCCCTATAAAATGGTACTAGGTATGTCATATAATGTTATTTTATATGATAGATATTTCAAATGATATTATATTATATGTCATAATTTGTTATAGAAAATACATATTATATCTAAAATTATTAGACAAAAAACCATTATAACATACGATATTGTTATACCTATCAAGCCTTATATTTCATGAAATTATGGTATTTCTTATTATATGTACCGTGCATTATATCTTTGTATGTTTATAAATTGAAATTATACCAAAAGTTTGTATATAATATGGGACGCAACCGATAAACAAACATTTGAATTAAGTAGGTGATGCAAAATTAAGCTAAAATTCAAAACAAAAAAAAACAATAGACAGAATATAAATATGCAGATATACTTACATAAAATACTTAGACATAATATAATAAGTACAAGAAGCAGAGTTAAAAGTGGGATTTTCTGGGGAGATAATGTCACTTCTTGGCCGAGGCAAGACGTAATACTTTAGAAAAACCACGGCCCAGGAGGGGTATTTCGTAAAGCCCCAGATCGCCTATTTATAGCCCTCACCTTCAGTTAGGGCCACAAACCACCACCTGCGACCGTGGTATGTATCTATTGACTTTATTGAAATTAAAATAATTTGCGAATGTGAAACAACGATATAGATAATATTCGTTGTACTTAATATGTCGAATCAGATTTAATTTTACTTTACAAAAGTTATATGAACCATTTAGTATTTATTTTCAAAACTGATTTTAATACAGTGCTATCTTTAACTTCTGTTAAAGAATATCATTAATTTATTTTACTTTGATAGTTTCTTTACTTTAGATATGGGCACACTGTAAGTTACTGTCACTGTCAGATTCCATGGTCATTTTACTTTATGATACGGCTACACTTATACTACACTTATTCTGGGATATTTTTAAAATTTATTATATTAAAATTACAGTTGCAGTAAATCATTTGCACTAATCTTAGTTTCCGAGTTTTATCTTTATTATACAATTTTGAGCGCCATAGTACCTGTTAGATTTTTGCCAAACGAACATCCGAATTCGGAATGAAATTGATCTACATAATTTTAAATGCTTATTTTTTGTAAAAAGTCGTCTAGTCGCTAAGCTGTAGTGTATAATTATAGTCTAGGAATGCATTTTTTTTCATAACGATTGACTGTCACAACGTATTGTTTGTCATAAAATGGTTAGCCATAACTTTGAAATTATTAACTATATAAGAGGTTTGAGAGTAAACGCCATTACTTACAAGTAGAAATTATGACTAATGACAAGTAAGAATAAGAATTTGACGTCAGCCAATATGGGGCCGTATAGTCTTTATATTGTTTATTAACACGTTTTATTATAATTCAAATTTGATGTATAGGATAAGATTAAAAGTCAATAATTAAAATAATGTTATTTCTTCCTATAAAGGATTCTGGTCACGATATGGTTGGTTGGATTCTATAAATATAGTACATTACTGTATAAGCCGGGAAAAAATATTTGTGGATGGGTATGGTTTGTGGCTCGGCTACGCCTCGCCCGAAATGATATTCCCGTGTAGTGCTTTTCTCCAAATGTGCGAGGAAATAAAAAAAATCCCAATGAGAATCTTTATCATCCAGTTTAATTTCTTATTTCTACGAGACGAATAGTTCGAGGCTGAAATTTAATTGTGTTGTATTATCAATCATCATTAACGTAATACGTAGAAAGTTGCAAAGAACTATTTCATTTCTACCGTACTTTATCTAATATAATATAATCCTGTGTCTTGACATTGCACTAAGCCAATATAGCGAGGTGAACATCCCTAGAAGGCCGCAGAAGTAGCACATATCTCTATTGCACAATAGTCAGTTAAAGTCTATAGAACTTACACCATCAGATAATCTAGACAATCCGTTACACCAGTCGAGTCGAGCCCATGCTGTCGTCACATTATCGTGTGCTATTTGCCGACTCGATCAGTACATGATAGAGAGCTGGGAAGTATACTTCCTGGCGTGGCCTGTGTTGCATGAATCTATCATTATCATCATCATCATATCAGCCGATAGACGTCCACTGCTGGACAAAGGCCTCCCCCAAAGTTCTCCCTAACGATAGGTCTTGCGCCGCCCTTATCCAATTTCTGCCCGCGATCCTAATCAGGTTGCCGGTGAACCTTGTTAGAGGCCTTCCCACGCTGCGTCTTCCGGTCCGCCGTCGCTACTCAAGAACGTTTCTGCCCCAACGACCACCGAAACGAGCAATGTAACCCGCCCACTGCGACTTAAGTTTGGCGACTGTCTGAGCTATATCTATACAACCTTGGTTCTCTTGCGAATCTCATCATTTCGGATTCGATCACGCAAGGAAAATCTCCATTGCACTTTGAGTAACTTTGAGCCTTCTTATGAAGCCCATTTGAATTTATGAGTTGAATAAAATTACAATGGTGAAGTAAGGTCAAACTGATAAGCAAGTTTGCATAACGGCGCCTGTTCATTTCACGTGCATACCACAATTCTCGCAATTATCCTCCAAACCGAAAGCTTTTAGGATTTTTATAGTACGTAGATAAGGTAAAGAATGGAAGGCAACAATTTCTCTCGCAATATATTGGTGCTCGAGCGAAGTGAGAGCGCCATTACTTCGAGAGTGAAATTGATGTATTTTATTCCGAGTCAAACATTCATTTCGAATATGAGGAGAATAGTAAAAATGTTGTACTTAGAAAAAACATATTATTTAACACTTTCCGCGCTATTACCTTATATGCATAACTATAGATGACTTCTATTTGGTGTGTGCGCGTGACATTCGAATATCCAATCAAACAAATTTATTAAAAAAAACATTCGACTTAAGTGGTAAAACAATTTAAAAACCTAAAACCTACTACTAAAGTGTCCACACAGGTGGAGTCCCACACTAAGGGCCGCCCCAACCGCCACGGTACTAACGTAATGCCGTCGGGTCTCTTGCCATCATCTCGTGCGAGGCCATTTGGTTCGAGAACTGCAGGCACGTTGACGCTGACAAGAGCCCGACGTATGATATCATTTAGACAAGCGTGGCGGGAGAGTCTGCCGGCGCTTTTGGGGCAGCTAAGGCCGTGGTGACCTAAACGATCTATCTGGTATCCGCAACGACATTGGTGTGGAACGACGATGTGTAGGCCTAGACGAAGGCCAACAGCCAGTCTGAAAGAATTATCATCTAATAAAGTGCCGAAATTAACTGAGGGAAGTGCGTGAAGCCAGTATCCGGACTCGCGAGCAGAAACAGCAAGGAGCCTGGCCTTGTCTCTCGGGGTGGGACTTGTGTCAGTAAGGTGGTTGTGTACTCTTACATTTATCGGCATGTCCCACAATTTCTGGATCTCTGTACTCGTCGGAAAGTCTGTACCAGGGCAGGCCTCTTTCCAAGCGTTCTTGGCCTCTGACAAACAGGCCACCTCAGAATCGGAAAGTAAAGGGGATAATATTTTACCGATAAGAGGTAGCGAGCTATGTGTCGAGGACAAGAACGCTGGAAGGGCGACACCTGAGATTTGCCTTACGCCGAGGCCACCGAACCGTACAGGTAGCGTAGCCTGTAAAAATTGACGAGCGTCAAATTTCGCATTAATGATTTTTTCTAAGTGAGCGTGAATAATGTTGTCAATGTTTTCACACAGTAATTGAAATATCCAAAAGGGGCAGCAACGCAGGGCATACGTGAACTTAGGTACAAAAAGGCATGAACGTAGTATGAAAACGGCCATGTGGGCATGAATTTCTAATAGACGATCTGCGGATTCTTCAAACTTGCTTATATTATTCTCTACAAAACTAGGAATCCCTTCGGCAAAGATGGGAACACCAAGAAGGTGAAGTGTTTCTTTGGATAAAAACTTGATTCCTGGACTAGCGGACTCAAAAGCTTGTTTGACCGATAAAGTGTCGAAGTTGCCATCTAAAAATACTTCGCATTTGTCAAAATTCAACTGTAGACCGATCGAATCAAATTTATTTTTGATTAAGCTAAGGTCGTTTAGGACAGAATCCGCATCTCCTCCGAGAGTACCATCATCGAGATACCAAACATTAAATTTAGAGGTTAAATCTGAAATTATTGGATGTATTGCCAGGCTAAAAATGGCCGGACCGAGAGGGTCACCTTGCTGACATCCGACAGATGAGAGCAAAGTGTTATTTTCAAAAAAAAATTTAACAAAAAAAAGAACCGACTTCAGTAAAACTAAAAAGCCGAAAATAACCCGTTCAAGTACAGATTACATTTGACTCACCCTTTGAAATCGATCCCACACCACTCAGTTATTATATTTATATATTAAAGTTTACTTGAGGTTTGGCACCGACTTCAAAGGGTGAGTCAAATGTAATCTGTACTTGAACGGGTTATTTTCGGCTTTTTAGTTTTACTGAAGTCGGTTCTTTTTTTTGTTAAAAATTTTTTTTTTCGCTTTTTAGTGATTCATATAAAATACTTATGGCGGGGTGATCAGGGAGGTCTTGAAGGCATGCATCTCGTTTGAATTATCTCCTAACTCCTAACTATTAAGGAGTTGTACCTTCCATCATCAGTTCAGCATGAGAAGATGATGACTACCATATGCAAATACTTAAATAGTTTTAGAAAATACATGAAAAATATTATGAGTGCCTATAAAATTTCAGGAATTCCTTCGATTCCTCATGGATCTCGTCATCCGATCTTCACCAAAATTTTATGGGACCAACTTTGAGATGTCTATTCATGAACCTAAAAAGAATTTTCCAAATCGACTCATAAATGACGGAGTTATAAGGTAACAAACATAAAAAAAAAAAAAAAAAAAAAAAAATACAACCGAACTGAGAACCCCCTCCTTTTTTTGAAGTCGGTTAAAAACAAGATTGGATGCAGAACCATAACATTGCCAAAGATAGTGATAAATATCAGGGACTACTTTTTGAATTTCAGATAACATAGTGTATCGATTGACGGAATTAAATGCGTTCTTAACGTCGAGTTTCAGGAGGGCTTTTGATGAGGAAATATTAAGAAAGGTGCGACAGGCATGTACTGCCGCTTCACAGCCGCCTTTACAACCGAAACCCAGCTGAACCGGTTGAAACTTTGGCTGCAGCAGCGGGAGAATATGCCTGCAACAGATTTTGGAAGCAAATCTCCTAAAAGTAGACCCAACCGCAATGGGGCGAATCCCACCATCTTTTTTTAAAAGAGCACAGAGGTTGGCACCATATATAGTATCAGTGACAAGTGGGTGTACCTTTCCGGCTAGCATGAGGTTTATGAGATTGGTTAGGGCTGTGAGAAGTGCATTATTACGTCCACCAGGGACTGTCAGGAGATCCTTCAGATGTTGCGGTGAAATTCCATCGAGACCACCGGCTGAGCCGTTCTTGAATGACATGACTCCAGCAAAAACTCTATCTTCCGATGCAAGAAGGCAAGGTAAAGTTGGATCAGGAGGGGTGGGTAGCTGTGAAGATGGAGGAGCTGGAGGATGTTTGCTAGAGAGCGCAGCTAGGGTCGTGGCTAAATGGGGCACACGAGTCGTTTGAAAATAGTAAACGGGCTGCTCCTCTCAGATCTCCGTCATTAAATTTAGTTTCTACCTTTTTAAATAATGGCTGAGACGGTCTTTGATGGGATGTTACTGATGAAAATTGCTGAAAAGAAACGGCTCGAGAGCAATTATCTTTTAGTTTCTGAGTTAGAGAAACCTCGGGGTGTCCTTTGCTGACATATGTAAAGTGTTATAGGAGAAGGACAGTAATCGTAACCAGCTACTTTCCGAATTTTCAGCAGTGCAGTCGTCAATGGTTTTGATCAATCTATTAGCAACGGTGTGCCTCGCCCCACGAGGTATTCTTTTCAGAATAGGCGTTGATCTTTTCAAGGAGCTTAATAGGGTTGATAAGGAGCAGTGTTGGGTAGGTGAAGAAAGTTGAGCGGATGATTGTTGTGGAATGGATAAATTCAAATGGGCTTTGTGTGTGTTTACTGATATGGATATTAAGACCTCGCTGACCTCGAAAAACTTTAGTTGTTGAACAATGTGGGCACTCGACAAAACCTTCTGCAGGTTGACTGTTGGCAGGCATGACGTTTTACCAACAAAATAAACATATAAACTACGGAAACTTAAAAAAACACTATATACACAAAATATTTACAAAAACCACAAGAACATCACACAGACGTATGTCAAAGTCACTGACACGGAGGCTGCGCCCTGGCGAGAGAGCGACACGTAGGTTGTAAATATTATTGATGCTAAAAATGTGTCTTCATATATATTGAGATATAAGTGTACAGGATAGTCAGTCACATGCTATATTTTCGTAACTTCTTTTTAAAAGGCATCCAATGCTTGTAGATAATATCGATAATATATCTATATTTACGCTTTAAAGAGCTTCTTTTAGTATTTTCTAGTTGACGTACAACAACACACTACGCCATTTTTGTTACTTTTTAGTAATCACTGAATATCTCAGAATATTTATCTTCTTCGCGGAACTTTAACTGTTCGATGTGGTAGATCACTTAGTAGTTGTGTTGTGATAAAGTTATTTTTCATTTTCAATTTTGTCCAATCAAATGCACTTTAAACAAAAATTGTATTTTTTGTTATCAATATTTTTTTACAATATTTATTTATTTATTTAATCTTTATTGATCAAAAGAAAACTTATCGTACAAAAGGCAGACTTAATGCCATGTGATAATATAGTCATTTGTAAAATATTTTTAAATTAGAGTCACAGCAACCAGGTTGTTAATATTAAATTAACAAACATTAAACGTCGTACTTAAGTAGATTTTTGTTTACCTAATATTTGAATTCAATTTCAATTGATTTATTGAATTTTGAAGAAATACATACGTAGTTACTGTTGTTTATAAATAGCAGATTGTTAGACAAGGGATGAAAGGCACTAAATGCACTCAAGATATTTTGGCGCTTGAAGGTGAGGGCGCCGACAGTTCGAGAGTAAAAATAGTGCCTTTTATTCCGAGTTGAACACTCTACTTTTCATTTCGAATATGGGGAAAAAAAATCAAGTTATATTTATAAAAAACACATTCTTGAAAACTCAGCTCTCAAAATGTACTTTTTTTACTTAAGTAGACATCCAAATGACCAATTAGAATGCTGTTTCAATTATATATCAGCTTTATTTTTTATCTGAGTTAACCTTCTACAGAATAAGGTTATTTTTATTGCAATAGTAATTTTAAAAATAAAACATGTTGACTTTCGAAATACAGAAACCAGGATAATAAATCAAATTAAAAAGTCACAGGAGTATACCTATATTTTTTTAAGTATTTAAACCGCATTCCATTAGATTTTTGGGGTCTTGATGAAAAACGTAGTTATTGTGGTTTCGTGGCTCTGGCTATCTAACGATACCTTAGACCACAATCGTGCAAACATTTCGAAAAAAGTAGTTTCAATTAGGACGATAGGGCACAACTCTATGTGGTTTAAATTTCATTGGCAAAATTGTTGTAATTAGTACGAGTGTGAACTAAGATATAGAGAATTAAGGAACGTAGACGGCTCTCTACGGTTTGAGAACAGGAGTTTATTTTTCAGAGCCTGTCGCCAAGGATTGTAAAAGCGAGCGTATAATAACCAAAGTTTACCACCGCGTAAAGACCTGTGCTTCAAAACATGCATACTCGTAACACGATTTTCTCTCCCGCGCAGCCGGGTAAAAATTTATGTTGGAGTTTTTGCTCTGCGCGGGCGCAAGGTGGTGCCCGTAGCGCTACGGCCTACGGCGTAACTACTACCCGTAGCGCTACGGCCTACGGCGTAACTACTACCCGTAGCGCTACGGCCTACGGCGTAACTACTACCCGTAGCGCTACGGCCTACGGCGTAACTACTACCCGTAGCGCTACGGCCTACGGCGTAACTACTACCCGTAGCGCTACGGCCTACGGCGTAACTACTACCCGTAGCGCTACGGCCTACGGCGTAACTACTACCCGTAGCGCTACGGCCTACGGCGTAACTACTACCCGTAGCGCTACGGCCTACGGCGTAACTACTACCCGTAGCGCTACGGCCTACGGCGTAACTACTACCCGTAGCGCTACGGCCTACGGCGTAACTACTACCCGTAGCGCTACGGCCTACGGCGTAACTACTACCCGTAGCGCTACGGCCTACGGCGTAACTACTACCCGTAGCGCTACGGCCTACGGCGTAACTACTACCCGTAGCGCTACGGCCTACGGCGTAACTACTACCCGTAGCGCGTAGGCACCACGGGTTGTAGCTATGTCGTAAACACCATATGAGCTTTAAGGGTGTAATTCGACGGATCGTTGCGATATTTTCAAGTTAGCCATAGCTCGGCTTTATCCCGGCATTATATCGTAAATTTATATATTTATGCTATTCAAGCCAAGCTGCATTGCTTGATATCAAGATTATGATATTTTAAAGGAGTGGTTTACCCTTGTTTTATAGAGAAAAGTTTCATCGAATTTACATTTCATAGAAATTTCATTTCATTGAAAGCGTTTTTTTCTGAAACCATAAAATATTTTGAAATGTTATAAACAACTCTATGTGGTTTAAATTTCATTGGCAAAATAGTTGTAATTAGTACGAGTGTGAACTAAGGTATAGAGAATTAAGGAACACACACTAACTTAACTAAACCTAACCTAATCTATAGGTTGAAAAATGTATGACTTCTGAGGAAAAATTTGTGAATGAAATGAAAATTCTATTCTATTCTGTATTCGGTGAAGTGTTCTTCTATAAAAGAAGTGGACACCATGGTAAAATAATAAATATTGCTCGCTTCTGATATTTGTACGACAGTGATTGCCCTGCCATTGCCATTTGAATTTTACGTCTATCAAAATATATAGATTATATGTACCTACCTATCTCAATGAGACTGAAAATGTTAGCACGGTAATATAGAAATATAGTAAGCGAAGCAAGTGAAGCATCCTGCGTTTCAGCTTGGCTCGAAATTCTCTCAGTATGTCTGCTGGCTGTTTACGCCTAGAGACCGGATCTTTTTACCGATTCTCATGAACATTTCGTGAGTAGATTCGATAATTACATATATATTTTATTGACGAATAAGTTTTTCGAAAGTTTTGAAAAAGGCAAAGTTATGGGGGTTGAAAATTTAAAAAAATACAAATTTGAGCCATTTAGAAACAAACTCGCGAGGTCTACAGCTCTCAGAGCTACTATTAGTGTTAACAATGATAATTTATTTATTTCAGAAATCCATCTATATAGTTTTAGTAAGATATTGTAATTAAATATTTGTATGTTACTTATTTAATTTCATAAAAATGTCTAATGTATTCCAATTTCCAATATATCCCACGTAATATTCATTACAGTGCGATTCCACTCATATGTAGTAGGTACTCATCAGGCTGTTGGTACTGTCTCGAACTCTGCTCATCAGAGAAACTTAAATCCATCCTAATAATTAATCATTACAGTCGGTTTAAACTGCGCCGAATTTTCATCGTTTACTGTATTACTTACAGTAAACGATGAAACTACTACTTTTCCCATTAAAACTTGCTTCACTGTGTTAATATTTGCTAGTATTAACTATGGAAGCATATTGTACAAAATCAATACTCGTACCAACATAATATATTGCGATCAAAGTTGCTTGCAATTGCTACTCACTTAGAAAGAGTTGTTTCATAATATTCTATTTAAAATACAGCTGTGGAAAAAAGTAAATATAGTAAATGATTATCTTTATTTCCCAAGATTATTTCATTTTATCGCGCATGAAAGTCAAGCATAGTCTTTTAGTAACTACATGAGTTAAATCCTTATTGCTTAGGTAAACAATATGAGTAATGACGTACACCATGTGTAAAACGCCATTGTATTTAACAGCTTTATTTTTTATTATCTTATGCTTCTGGGTAAAAAATATGCAAACCTTATAAATCGCACAATGACATACATACATACCTAGGATAACTCGGGGCACGTTCTAGGGATAGGATATCGATAAAAAATATGTCGATATAATTAAATTAATATATGTGCTCAATGAACATTCTGGATTACTATAAAGAGGTTCGATGTCATATCTGATCTGATATCGAGCCTCTTAAATTAAGATAATAAAAGTATGAGGATGTCATTTCAATCAAAATGTCAATTTACGTATATTATGAAAATTATTTTAAAATAAACATGTAAATACACGTTTTAATATGTTTATTTTTTCATTTGAAAATGTGGAGAAATAAAGTAATATTTATTTATGTCGATGACATTTAGATGTTGACAGTAACATCGATATATTTTTTTGTCGATAAAATATTTTGCTACGTCACTTTCGTATAGGTGCCCCGAGTTATCCTAGGTATGTTACATAAACTTTGTAATGCTTTCGGTAAATACAATTAGCGGGATAGATTTCTAGCTTTGTCTACAACGAAATACAGAGGGTTCAAAATTCAAATATGTTCTGAACGGCTTCGTGAACAGGATGGTACGGCGTGCCGGCTTTTAATAAATTTATTTGATTTTGCTCGACTTTGCGGCACTGCTGTGCCCCCAGATAAAACAATACAATTAGGACAAGGGAAGAAAACCCCTGAATAAATAATGTTGTTCACACGGTTGATTGGTCTATCCCAGACATATCAATCTTCAGAATTCCTAATATGAAGGGGAGGACCTACTGTCGAAACCCAAAAGGTTTAACTTAATACTAGACTGGAGGTACTTTATCTACCAAATTTGCCCTGATATATCTGATGGTGAATGTACTGTCAACATGCGTGGGTATACTTAGTTCTTTCTCTAAAATGAGCGAAATAAAATACCTAAGAGACCGAGGGCTCCACTCCGTTAGTCGTCGGTACCTACAGAAGCGAATTTTCTCAATGTCATTAAAATACAGTAAGTTTGTCGCATCATTCTTTCTCTAACTAGCAATCTATTGTAAAATAAATTGGCATTCTCAGTACTCTTTCACAGCTGTGCGAGTATAGACAACAAGTGGGAGCTGGTGATCTGGCTGGAACACCACGCCACTGCAACCTCAACACTACCGTTACTTTAGACGGCACTCAATATCTCCGCTGCTTATTATTTTGAAAACCTACATTGTGACCACTTCTTGACCTTTTTAGTGAAAATCGACCTAGCTGATCTAGTCAAGAAGTTGTATTTTGAGAGCTCGCACTTAAAGATGACAGTAAGACAGTTTTGTGTTCAGGATACTAACCGTTCTGAACATGGTAGGCACATCGAAATAGTCCTGTGGTGCATCCACGGCCACCGCGAACGGCGCCGCGCAAATGTTCCTCAACGAGCGAAGTGCCGCCAGCGACAGCGTTGCCGCCGCCGTCGTCGACAGCAGCGTCTTCGCGCTGTCGCCCGTGCACTCGTTCAGCAGGTTCCACACCCCCCGCCACGCCCCAACACATGCCACCCCTGCCACGCAAGTGTACAGTCTCGACAACACGTAATACGTCATCCTGCCCCTGTCCGGGCACAGATACCTGCTGAACTGCGTCTGTGTTAAGCACAACAATAAGTCACAGCACAGACCGAAGGCCGCGCACACCGCCGCGGAGCTAACCTGGTTCTCTGTTAAAACGTACAGGTCCATGAGCGTCCATGTTGACTTCCAGTAGGCGACCACGGCGGGCGCGACGACGAAGCTCGCGAAGAGCGCGTCGGCGAGCTCTAACAAGACGGCGTGTGCGCGGGAGCCACTGGCGAGAGTGTCCGCGAGGCCGGCGGTGCTACCCCGCATGTCTGCGGCTAGAGAGGTTCTGAACGCGACTGTATTTCAACTAGTAATTCTATTATCACCGCGTCCCGCCGTGACGCACTACAGCTAACTTATTTGCTGCGACGCGACGCGCGGTGGACCGATAACGACTCGATCCTATTGAGCTGTCGGTACACCTCGGAGATAAAGGTTCGACGGCTGGTTGCAACAGCATAAGACGGGATATCGGCAATTAAATTGTTTTGTTCGCGTGCATTTCAATTGACTGGCCCTTATCTTGGTAATATGAATTACTTAATAAGATGAATGCCGGACCGAACGGCCGCTTCTTGTGAGGTCGTCGCGTTGAATGCGAGTATATCAACAGGTAACTGAAGTAGCTAACTGGGATGGTTGTAATTATTAGGAAGACATTTGCATCTCATATTTAGATTTTCGAATTATTCCCAAACTTCCCCTGTATGCCCAAAGGTCCCGTTTGGAAATCAAAAACATTCTTCAGAATTAAGATTAAGCTTTGTGTTCATCTAATCGGCTAAAAAAATGCACATACTTTGAAGCAACTTGACTAGAAATCAAAACGATGACCGTTTAACTGCACAGTCATTACAAATCCATTACCTATGTTTGTTATATACGTGTAGGATAATTTAGAACATACCTAACATATAATATAGTTGCATGTATAGCGTAGGATAGAGAGCGCGAGGTAGGTAAAGCTAGTGACCCTCAGACTAATCGAGATAATGGCAAATCGGGACTAGGGAACGACAACTAACCGCTTCCTAACCGCTGGCTTCAAGTGGACATCATTAGGACCTTGACCTTCCTGGCGTGCCTAATATACAGCCAATTATATAGTTATTGTGATTAAGTGTAGGTGAAGTGGATAATGATGGATTACGTCAGTGTATACAATGTGTTACCACCAAGTAGGCTTTTCTTAAAGTTGAGTAAAGTAACATAGATCTTTAACGTATCCATGACCTTAATTTAATTAATTAACTTAAATTCAGGCTTTATTAACTTTCTAACAAAATTTTAATTACCAGTAATGTACAGTAAATAAATTGAGAAGAGAGTGTTAAATGACAGCGTGATATGAGGAACGACAATTACACAATTACGCTGTACACCCACCACATTGAGTGTGCGGATTTAAGAAATTTCATTCTGCAGTTAATTCACATAATTATGATTAGCTAATACATGCAAACAATTAGTAATGGATCATATTATTATCAGTTTTAATAAATGCCCGCATGCCGGTAACAGGCTATATGCTAGAAACGCTGGTTTCTATCGTAGATATGACGTATTTGCGTGTTTGCTGTTTAATGAAACTGAAGCAATCGTGACATTTTGATCTTGATTTAAATGTACAAATTTTCTAACTGCTGATTTATCATTATAAAACGGGTTCTGTCCCTTCGAGACCATGGACGTAACGTCCTATGATAGAATAGATTCATTCTCAGCCGAAAGCCGTCCACAACAAGCATATTCTTCTTCTTCTTAGTCGTCCACTCGTCCACTTTTTTCAGTGTGTTCGTGGTTATGGCCCATATTATGGGTATGGGTTGTCCTCTTCTCTTACACATTTCAGCTCAGCTTGGCCGAAAATACTTTCGTTTCTCCGGATGTTTGGACGTCCGTTTGGCCAGATTTCCAGCCGTTCTCGCATACAGGCCTCATTTCTTAACGGATTCTCGTGATCTTTGTGTGCAGGTTCAATAATTATAGACGGAATATCCTTTCTAGGAAAAATAAAAAATCATTTTTAACTAGGAACCCTTATAGTTTCGCCATGTCTGTCTGTCCGTCCGTCCGTTCGTCCGTCCGTGGCTTAGCTCCGTGATCATTCGTACTAGAAAGCTGAAATTTGGTATGAGTATGTGTACGTATAACGCCGAAAGAAAGGTAAAATAAAAATTAAAAAAAAAATTTTTTTTTTCGGTATCTTGAACACCTAAGTGGGGGTGATTCTTTTTCTTTTCAACACTAGTGTGTGGGGTGTCGTTGAATAGGTCTTGTAAAAATAATAGGGGTCTCCTAACATTATTCTTTGATAAAGTCAGCAGTTTTGTAAATATTCGCTCCGAAAATGAAAAAAATCGGAAAAATTCATGTAAATGAGGCCTTATGATTACTTTCAATGAAAACTATATTGAACAAAATCGGTCGAACCTTTTTTGAGTTATCGCCAAATTTCATATTTTTTCTTTTAAAGGACGTAAGTTGACTTCCGGAAGGTAATAAGTGATAACAGTTTCTAGGGCGTTTACGACCTTTTTATAGAGCTTAAAATCTTTCTTAACTTAAAACTCGGGCTTAAAACAGCAGTTTATTGTGAAGGATGAGCAACTACGGAACCCTACACTGAGCGTGGCCCGACATGCTCTTGGCCGGTTTTTAGATTTATGTTTGGTGTAGATATCTCACAAAAAAAGCCTTATTCCTAGACATCCACAACAATCCAAAATAGAATTTCCTCATCAAAACTGTAACAAAATCTAAAATTCATTCCTGTTCATAGGAAGGACGAATGTCATCTGATTTGTTTTCTTTTTATATAATTTTTCACCTCACTCGCTCGAAAAACCTCCGTTTATAGCGCGAAATCTGCGAGCAAAAGTCTTTTTTGATCGCTAGCGTAGCGTGCAAAAGTCATTTGAATTTCGAACACGATGATTTTGATTCTCTGTCTGAAGACTCCTTCAACGCGTGACTGATTTAATCAGTCGATAAATTACTTCGAATAACCAATCAATGCACGCTAATATAGGGCGATCTGGTCAGGTCGGCTAAAATCATCCTATACGTTTGAATACCTGTTTATTAAAAAAATACACATACAATGTCACGTCCAAAAGCCATAGTATTTTAGTTTCATTTACATATTTTGACTAGTTAATATATTAAATACAGCACAAATTTTGATATTTATTTGTTATAAAAATTGGAACATAAGAGTGTAATTTCTGAACGAACCAGAGAAAAAAAGAAAAATTTAAAAGTTGGAAGTTTTCACAATTCACGTACAAACACGTAAATTTGTTTTGTGGAGAATACGTACTGTTGTCTTACTTTATAGAAATATCGAAAACATGAAAGTCAAGCCCAATTTGGAGCCTGCATTAAAACGAAAAAGGATTTGTTATAAATCATATCTGGAGACAATAAGTAATTTACCGAAACTATTGGCGTTTTTAAAGAAAATAAAGCTGAAAGAATCTTACACGGATCCCATCGTCCATCAACTTCCAAAGCAAGTGCTGTGGAAAATACTTTCGAGTCGTCAACTAATCCTCCCCAGAATTCTTTTCTCCCACATTAGCTCAAGCAAATTAAGCCGAATATGGGCAATCAAGGGAAATAATTCGTGTAGTTTTGAAAATTGGTACAGTTATACCCTATGGTGTCTAGATGAACATACTAGAAGTCCTCGAGGGTGGGGGCTGTGCTAAGGGAGTAGGGGGGTTTGAAGGTACCTTTTTTCTGCTCATATCTCAAATATTTGTAGAAATATCATTATGATTACTTCGGACAAAAGTTTTCACATAAAATTCCCTACAAATTTGGTCATATTCATTTTTACTCTACGATCAATACTTTGGGAGCTACAGGGTGTTTAAGTTAACATAAATATCAAAAAATGGTCGTTCAAGAAAACGTAGCTTTTTCGTAGTTGCTCATCATAACACGCGAACGTGTTGCAACGTTGTGTAGTTGAGAAATTCCCGTTACCGGTAAATTCCCATTTGGGAATATTCCAAGTAAATTCTCATTGTTCCCGGGAATATACGAGCTCAGTGGACCCATTCCTTTGATATTTCGTTTTGAGCTAATTAATTGAATACAAGCAAACCGTTTTCACTTTTTGACTCATCCTGAATCATCACTTAGAGTGAGTATCATAAAATTTACCTGATGATGGACTCTGGAAGCCCGTAATGGATCGGATCTCAAGATACGTTCAACGTAGACATGTGCGGTTTTCACATTTCAATTCATTTTGATGAGCAATTAGAGCCGGTATCATTAAATAAACCTTGGACCTTAGAAGCCCGTAATGGATCTCAGGATACGTTCAACGTAGACATGTGCGGTTTTCGTATTTCAATTCACCTTGATGAACAATTAGAGCCAGTATCATAAAATAAACCTGATGATGGATCCTGGAACCCCGTAGGTAATAGATCTCAGGATACGTTCAACGTAGACATGTCTGGTCTTCGCATTTCAATTCACCTTGATGAGCAATTAAAGCCGGTGTCATAAAATAAACCTGATGATGGAATCCTGGAAGCCCGTAATGGATCTCAGTATACGTTCAACGTTGACTTGTGCGGTTTTCGTATTTCAACTCTTCTTGATGAGCAATTAGAGCCAGTATCATAAAATAAACCTAATGATGGATCCTGGAAGCCCGTAATAAATCTCAGGATACATTCAACGTTAAAGAAAAATAGTTTTTGAGGGATACGTCGCCATCATAACTTTTTTTTTAGTTTAGAATAAGCACGCTTAGTCACCTACTGATTGAACATATAATCCCCATATCAGTCCGAGCATGCGAAATTACCGTAACGGAGCTGCCACAACTTTGCGCGGCAAGCAGCAGCGCAGCGAGTGATTGAGCGAGAAGTCCGTACCTACACCGCTGCCGCTGTCGCGCAAAGTCGTGGTATCTCGATAACTCACATGTGTACGTTGAACGTATCCTGAGATCCATTACGGGCTTCCAGGATCCATAATCAGGTTTATTTTATGATACTGGCTCTAATTGCTCGTCAAGGTGAATTGAAATGCGAAGACCAGACATGTCTACGTTGAACGTATCCTGAGATCCATTACGGGCTTCCAGGATTTCATCATCAGGTTTATTTTATGACACCGGCTCTAACAGCTCATCAAGATGAGTTGAAATACGAAAACCGCAAATGTCTACGTTGAACGTTCATGAGATCCATTACGGGCTTCCAGGATCCATCATCAGGTTTATTTTATGATACCGGCTCTAATTGCTCATCAAGATAAGTTCAAATTCGAAAACCGCACATGTCTACGTTGAACGTATCTTGAGATCCGATCCATTACGGGCTTCCAGGGTCCATCATCAGGTAAATTTTATGATATTCACTTTAAGTTTTTCAGGATGAGTCAAAAAGCGAAAACGGTTTGCTTGTATTCAATTAATTAGCTCAAAACGAAATATCAAAGGAAAGGGTCCACCGAGCTCGTATATTCCCGGGAACAATGGGAATTTACTTGGAATATTCCCAAATGGGAATTTACCGGTAACAGGAATTTCTCAACTACACAACGTTGCAACACGTTCGCGTTTTATGATGAGCAACTACGAAAAAACTACGTTTTCTTGAACGACCATTTCTTGATATTTCTGTTAACTTAAACACCCTGTAGCTCCCAAAGTATTGATCGTAGAGTAAAAATGAATATGACCAAATTTGTAGGGAATTTTATGTGAAAACTTTTGTCCGAAGTAATCATAATGATATTTCTAGACATCATAGGGTATAACTGTACCAATTTTCAAAACTACACGAATTATTTCCCCTGATTTTATTAATTTTCTTAGAGTACATTCACAACGAATGTGTCAAGTAGTTAATACAAATACAAATATAATATAACAGTGCATAAGAAAAACTCGACGATAAAATATACACGACATTACAAATTACGGCAATATTACTTTTAATTTTTAATATGTGTGCCTCTCGTATTTATTTGGTTTGGATTTGAGTGTGTTATGTTTTAAATTTGATATGTTAAATAGAAGGCAAAATTAAATATTATTATTTTTATGCTTTAATTGTTTTTCTCGCATCTTGCATTTTCCTCGCTGTAGTGAGATGAAAAGTTGTGTGTTCCGCATGACTGCAAAATTATTTATCTTCTCGTGTCTTGAAAGCCTCGCTTCGCTCAGGAATCTATCTTCGAACCATTCGCTTCGCTCAATGGTTCAATCTTAGATTCCTTCGCTTGCTCAACTTTAAATTTAAACACTCGCGTCAAATAACAACTTTGCAGCCTTGCATAACAAATAACTATTTCTTTAGTGTTGTCATTCCAACACTACAGCTATCTACCATAGGTACATTTCTTTAACAAATCTTTAAATTATAATCCGTAAAGGATAAATAATTGTTTCAATGAATCTCGTTGTTAAATTAAAAGTTCTAAATATCTGATTGGTTTTTATAATAGATTTCTCTATTGTCATTCTCTCAAATCTCCTAAAAAGTTTTCAACTATTGACAACATTGACCCACAAAACAATAATAATACAGTACCTCGACTCTCTACATTTAATAAACCGAGTGTGAATTTAAGAAAGTTACATTATAATTATATGAATTTAGCTTGATTAAAACGGGAACAAGTTTTATTATAATTTGAATAGGTGTTATGTTAGTTAATGATGATTTGCCGATTGCTCAGACGATAAAAGAACCCCATCCTTATATCCCTATTAAAGTGTAACTATCTCTACCCTGTTTGCCCTAGCTACTGCAAAAAATACTAGAGGTCTAAACCTCATATTTACATTAAACCTAGCTAAATTAAATTAAAAATTCGGATGATTAGCCCGAGGTTGTGACTAGAATCGGTGTTAGTGAATCCCCCCTGCGTGGATAAAAACCAAGGAAACGCAGAATAACTCGCTCTTATAAATTTAGATAATGCAAATATATAAATTTATAAGTATATAAGACAGAACCTTGAGGTCCATCTGAATTCAGCGAGTGCGGAAACTCCGCACTCAAACAAAACACTCAAAACCCGTAGACTGATCACAGCACTTGTAAATGGCATGTGTCTAGGCCGTCTAACCCAGATAAAACTAACAAGAGTATGAAAGATATTAGTTAAATATCCTTCATTAGATAACCGTGTATCAAAACACTATTTCTGGGTTTACCCTTGGAATTTCGACAAACTTTTAATCGTATTTCAACGTAACGCATTTTTCCATTTGATCGAATATTCATTACATAAAGGGTAAGTAATTAACAATATATATTTTTCATAAATTTAAATTAAACTGTTTTGAAGTTATTTATGAAAATAGGCAAAAATTCACGATGCCTCGCACACCCCTTACCTCCTAAAATACTGTGTCTAAAAATTTAAAAAGCAATACATAAAATAGTTCTATATCTATAGATCACAGGAAAATACACAAGAAGTCTGTAGTATTAAAAGTAAGACCCTTTAACCAGTACGGATATTTATATTTCGCTCAATGGGCAAATTAATTAAATTTATTACATAGCATAGCAACAGTAAATGGAAGAGTTTAGATATAAAGAATGACGCTCGCCCCGGGGAGGGGGGAGAGTAGATAAAATTAAACTTTGCTCTATAACCTACATATCCTGATAGATAAAAGTTGTCCTTTCATTTTGCCAAATTTTCATCTAATTTTATCGAACTAATTTCGTAGATCTTTGTTTCATATTTTATTATTGTGTAAATTTTACACTGTAGAAAATAATTTCAGTATTTGTCACTACATACAACTTCAATGAATTATGTCAGGAACTAAACGCAATGCGGGGGCGATAGTTCTGGAGTTTCACTCGCTCGTAAGCGTTGCAGTTCAACCTAACACTCCTCCTCGCTTCGCTCGTTGTCGTACCTAACCTAACCTAAGTCTGACCTGCCTTAAAGTATGAAATAAATTAGTTGTATAACAATCGATGAAATAATAGAAGTTATTTGATGTTCTGTCTTTAAAATAATTTATTTAATGTAATTTTCAGCATTTAAAATTCCTTCTACCGTGGTTCTAATAATTGTTTTAATATGTAATGAATAGTCGATAAAGCCATAATACTCCAAGTGATAACATTTATACTGAATATTCTTTAAATTGTTTTCGATGAAATGATATTCGATAAAAAGTTTGTCGAGATTTCAAGGGGCACCCCTATTTCTGGCATGTATTTATGTTTTATAGCTTAAAACAACAAAATTCCAATAATATATATGATAATATATGAGGGTATGATGGCGAGATCATGTGAATCGTCACAACGCGCGTAACGGCTATAAAACCTATCAAGCTTACAGTGGTCTTGAACCGCGTGGTAAAGATGTAGGTGGGCTCCTTCCCGTCCGTGACGAGGAAGTACGGGGACGCCAGGATATTCCGTGAGGATCGCAGGGCTACTGCACACATGTAGAACAGCAGTGTCAAAGCGGCAATCACCACCGGCCTGAAAATTAAAGTTAATATCTAAATTATTTTCTAAGTAGGTACTATAATTATCTTATTTTTAAGTCTACACAAAAAAAAGATAGTAAGCACAACTTTAGATATAGCAGAGCTCATGTTCCCTAATAAATCTTAGCCTCCTTTAGTACCCAGTGACAGATATACCTGGTGAACTACTGTCCTTAGTGTATCGGTTCATTAGCCGATGACACTATGAGTATGAGCGCCACAGCGGCGTCGAACAGTCCCTAGCCTCCAATTCCACCAACGCATGATGTTGATGATGGACAGTATGAAATACCACCCCAAGTAGCACACAGGTGGTATAACCGTGTGTACAACCCTTATACAACTTAAATGAGCTATACAGGGGCTGCAGAAGCCTTTATAAAGCATTGTGCTACTTGGGACGCTCTCAAAGCCAGAGTCCGACTTCCCTAAGGACCCCACGTTTCTGCTGACCGTGCCAAGAAATATAGCCTGGTGAATAGCAATACTGTACCTGTGTACGTCATCAGCCGACGGCATTATAAGCGCTACAGCGGTGTCGAACAACCCCCAGCCTCCCCGCCAGTGCATGATATTGGACAGAATGAAGATGTAGGTGTAGAACCGCGAAAGAACACGTTCTCGAAGCCAGCGCCCGGCCCTTCCTTCAGGGCCCCATGCATTTGCTGACCGACTTAGCAGATACGATCTGGTGAACACCAAGAACATTATATTTTAATTTTTATTCATGTAAATAAATAAACAAGTGGTTACAAAATTGAGGTGAATTATTGATTACGTAGAAAATTTGTTAAGCACTTGGACGATATCCTCGTAATCGTAGAACCTGAGTCCACTCTCCTCCACCGCCATTTTGAAAAGTAACTAGAATGTTGTCAGTAATCATTATCAACCGAATCAATAATCAGTAATCAATATTAAAAAAGGAGGAGGTTCGCAATTGGTTCGCAACTGTATGTTGCTTTTTTGTATGTATGTTATCGCTATTTAGCGATAAAACCGCCTGTTGTCTACCTCTGTTTGTTTTTTTGTATTTCACATGGTTTTGTTTGTTACTGTGTATTTGAGGTTTTTTATTTAAGAGAGTATACTCCTGAGGTGATCCGATTGTCAACATGTGTCGAGATCTGATCATAGGATCTCAGGGACTCGAAGCTCGAAGGACGGTATGGACTGTATGATCATCCGTGTGATTCGTACCTTACTAACGCGAAACACACATGAATGACGATGGCGAGTGTGTAGCTCTGTGCGTAGGGGAAGTAGTCGTGCTCGATATCCATCAGGCCCCACGTGCCCCGCCATGCCCCCACTACTAGGGGCGCCACCACGAAACTGGTAAACACAGCGTCTCCTGAAAAAGTATATCCAAATTAGTTCGGTGGGTCCTGTAATTAAGCGTACTTTAAACACCTATCTATAAAAATCAGTATAATTCAGTAGCGATACCGATACTATCGTAGATTATTCATATGGAAGATATATTTTTCCAAGGGCTTATCTTCCTTAGAAAATATCACTCCTTGTCTCGATACGAAGTTTATCATTATGCACAACTTGTCCGAACCTTTCACTAAGTAGCTAGTTATTTTGTACCTGCTCCATATTCCATATTTTTGCAAGTGCATTCTGCAACACCCACGTCCTTGCAGGACTCTGTAGATGTGGCCTTCTCCAGATCCCGATCTGCTGCTGTTGACTGCTTCACTTGAGGAGGATTGTGTTGCGGCAATAGGGAATCTGTTGCATTTGGAGACATCTGAAAAAAAAAATTATTAATCAAACCTAATTCTTAAAAGTTTTATGAACATAGAAAACATAACTTTCATAAATAATTCAGGAGGAAAATGAAGCAAATCGCGGCAGCACTGAGCGGCGTGGGGCGAAAAGGCGGGGATGAAATTATCGGCCAGTAGGAGAGTAGCCACTACTTTAGGGGTGGCGCGTGCGGCGATGTGGATGGCTGGGATCGCGCGGTGTCCGTGGCATGCCTGCCTCCCCACCGAGGTCGTGAACGGGCCGGGCCGTGCGGCGGCAGCAGCGGCCATAGATAGGAGCGGAAGGCCCAAACGTGGTGTTTCGCTCACTCCTGTAGCTGCCGATCGCCGGTGTCAAAAAGTAACAAAATTTGGTACTATAAAAGTCCTGGGAACGTTTTAGGATGTGCCAAATAGTGTTCATGATTAGCACTATAATGGTGTTGTAAATGTTTACCGAACCCCAAAGACGCCCTAGTTTTATCACTGATTAATTCTATAAACATTACATAAAGACTCGCGCGGTGATAAATCAGCTCTGTTGTTGAGGTATAAAAGTGTCGTGAAACGCTTTTTAGTACTAAAATAGTACAGTCAGGAACTATTATGTCACGAATTTGCACTATAAAAGTAACCAAAACATGTTTATAGTGCTGCTCTGCACTGTAATCGATTCCAGTGTTTTTTGTCGTCAAAACTGTTTGCCATTTTTAACCGACTTCAAAAAAGGAGGAGGTTCTCTATTCGAACAATTTTTTTTTTTTGTATGTTTGTTACTCGATATCTCCGAGAACCGCGAACCGATTTTCAATTTTTTTTTTTATCGAAAGTGTATAACTCCGAGTTGGTCCCGTTGGCACTAAGTCGGGATCTGATGATGGAATCTTGGAGAAATCGAGGGAACAAATGTTATAGGGACATGTACGGCGCTTTCGGTAATTTATTGATAAAGTCAAGAATTTACATTCAGTAAATAGGATTTGGTGTAAGGAAACTGATGATGAACACCACAGATCTAGTTTTTTAGTTTTGCTGAAGTCGGTTCATTTTTTTTGTTAAAAATTATAGTTATATTCTTTTGATGTGTCATGCTATCGTGGTATCGAAAGAAATAAATATCGATATGTTATTTATGCTCCATTGTTACTTAACGTAACGTCTAATCCGAAAGATATGAGCACTTGCGAAAAAAAAGTATTGATAAATCCATTATGCTGATTTCAAATTTGACAATGCGCCCTAATAATAATCTTGTTTTAATTAAATTAAAATCAATATAATTAAGACTATGGCTGCTATAGTACACATTGGCTCCAGTCGTCTCCTAATATGTGCTATCATGGCGTAAACAGCGGCCATATTTTTACTAGTGATATAATTGATAATAAAAAAACTGCTAAAGATCTAATTAGTCCATTAATTCATAATTTTAACGCAATAATGTCACGTTTTAGTCCCGTAGCAGTAACACAAATTCACTTAAAGGGCTATTTAGAATTTAAGTTATTTAGCAACTGCACTAGGAGTCGCTATAGTACTAATTAGTGCTATAGAAAAGTGTTCATCACTTTTACAAAACTAGCCCCATAGCGATGTTGAGGAAGCTTTTAAGAAGCCATAACGTTACGTAATGCTTGTACAGAGTACTTTTATAGTGCAAATTGATCCTATAACCATGTTTTCAACACTGATACAGTGCCAGTACTGTAAAAGTAATTTTGACGCAGGTTTAGTGCTAAATGGATACATAAAAGTGTCAGTAAGTTCATCTACAGTACTAAATAGTACCATAGCAGCTTTTTAAATGTCTAGTAAAGTGCAACACTTTAAACATTCTTTTGTATGGTCCTGAAAGCGTTCTAAGAGCTAAAATATAGAACTTAACACACCACACCTGATATGATTTTTTGAACATTTGAATATAGTAGTTTATGCAACTGCTACATAATGAGAAACCTAATTATGTACAGTTGCATACACTACTTTATCTACACACATATTTATAATTATCATCATAAATTTTCTTTTATGAAAATATGAAACACTTAGTCCGGCCAGTCAGTTCCGCGGAGCAGAGGAACACATGAGGTGGCTCGCGCGGCGGGGGCGAGGTCACCATTACAGTATCAAAATTGATACTGTAATAGTGACCTTGCGGTGGATCGGTACTGTTATGAAATCACATCTCTGATTTTGGTCGCTGCCAAGTAATGTAGGTCCTTACCTATAATATCTGAACTTGTTATAGGATTTAACAAGATGGACGTAGATAAACTATTCTAATTATCTCTCTCACTCAATAACTCTTTACGTAACACAGAAAACACTCAATAGGACCACCAATTACATTGTCGTTATGTATTTAATAAACTTCAGTTATATAACTACACCTTCAGTTGCCTTGGTGTCCAACTGTCCACACCGCACCACCCGATGAAACAAGCTTGACAAAAATCAATATGTTTACCTGTCTTCGGTTTGTAATGTACTGAAACGCTAATAGCGTCATCTGCCGCATATGATTAGACGGAGGATCAGGAAGGCTTTGTTGAAGCGTGTATTAGTGATGGTGTATATCTCGAGCCTTTGAACAGCCGCTGTTGTCATTACGTGATTAGAATAAATAAATAAATATTACGGGACAATCTTACACAAATCGACCTAGTCCCAAACTAAGCAAAGCTTGTGTGTACTATGGGTACTAGACGACGATATACATAATATATAAATACATATATAGATAACATACATGACCTATACGTAGAAACAAAAAATCGAGTTCATCACACAAACATTTGCCCTGGCCGGGATTCGAACCCAGGACCGCTGATTTAGAGAGATTTTAATGTATTGATTCTTGTTTTTCTTTTTGTTCGTGGGCTTCATTGCTGAAGGTCGTGTCCGTCCTGAAACGCTTTGACGGCATCGTTGACGAGTTGCTTCCATCCTACTCTATCCTCGGCCTTTCTCAGGGCAGTGGTAATAGTAAGTCCAGTTATAGCTTTTATCTGGTCGGACCAGCGGGTAGGTGATCGCCCACGTGGTCTTTTGCCGTTTACTTTTCCTCCTACCACCAGTTTGTCGAAGTTATCTGGCTGTCTGCGGGCGATATGACCAAAGTAGCTTAGGACTCGCTGGTAACATATGGTGGAGAGTGGTTTTAACCTTCAGTTGGCCGAGAATGGACTTGTTGTTGCGTCTTGATGTATTGATTAGGGCGCGTAATTTTAGGTTATTGGTTTTAACTGCGATTTGCATTCTGTTTTTAGGGTTCCGTACCTCAATCGGAAAAAAACTGAACCCTATAGGATCACTTTGTTGTCCGTGCGTCTGTCTATCAAGACCCTTTACCTCGAGAACTCGTGTAACGTACTGTTCGACATTCTCAAGGGAATCAAAATGATAGGGTACTTCCCGATGACCTAGAACTATGAAATTTGGCCAGTAATATTGTCACATACTACAAATACTTATAAAAATCTGAAAACTATACATTTGTAATAAAATCATAAAAAATATAGTCGTTGCGTCAAGTTTGCACCTCGTTTGTATGCGGCGCTATACATTTCAGGTGTCAAACTTAACTCAACCAGGCCAATTAAGATGGGATAAATGAAAGTTTGTACGGAACCATCGGTGCGCGAGTCAGACGCGCACTTGGCTGGTTTATTTACTGTAAAAAGAATCTCATTCTACAACATGGCAGATTGGAACAAATCAAACGATCGTAATGCTCGTTTGTTTTTAGCATCCAGGTAGTGTAGATAGTTCATTTGCTCATATTTTCGAAACAAACTACAGGTCACAGAGCCACTACTTTTATTTACATAATTTATAGATATTTGTGGTGCGGGAAATTGGAGGAGCAAGTAAACAACTTGAATGCTGATTATAGACTACTCTTTATTTAATAAGAACACGTAATTTATACATAGTTATACAAATTAGCAGGGTTGCATTATTACTTACGTACTTATGAACTAACTCCTTACATCTCCCACGGAAAAGAGAAAAAAAAAGAAAATATAATTATATATATATTTTTTACATTGGTGAAAAAATAAAACTTAGTTCAATTTTTATGAACTATTATTGGCTTACCATTAATTTCTATCTCTACATTAGGTGAGAGATCTTTCAATACTTTATATGGGCCCAAGTAGGTATATGCTATCTAATTTACTACCTACTTCATTTTTTTATAAAATTAAATCGTCAGGCTTATACATGATAGGTTTCTTATTACAATCATATTTTTCGTTCCTTTTAATTTTTGACTTTAACAAGTTATCTCTGGCCTCTTTTTGAG
This sequence comes from Apotomis turbidana, assembly GCA_905147355.2. Taxonomy (NCBI): domain Eukaryota; kingdom Metazoa; phylum Arthropoda; class Insecta; order Lepidoptera; family Tortricidae; genus Apotomis; species Apotomis turbidana. The sequence continues at coordinate 20,328,413 of LR990281.1, read as the reverse complement.
ATACCTGGAGTCTGTATTTTAGCTCTTTAGGGTAACTTTCGTGATTATACAAAGGTTCTACAAGGTCACCTGTCAAGTTACTTGGTAGTGAGCATTTTCTACCGTATACAAGTTCAAATGGGGTGTTTTTAGTTTCTGTGTGAACTGATGTATTAAAAGAAAAACTCCAGAAAGGCAGCCACATACTCCATGTTTGTGGATGCTTTTCTGATTGTATGCGTAAGAAAGTAGCCCAATGCTTGTGGGTATTTTCCAGAGCACCTATGCTCTCGTGGTGGTAGGCTGTAGAGTTAAGTTGGTCTATATTTAGTAGTTTACTTACCTCCGTGAAAGTTGTTGACAGGAACTCCGTTCCTCTGACGGTCGCTATTCGTTTTGGAACGCCATATCTACGAGTAAGTATGAAATTGTTGACAAATACTCTAGCAACTTCCTCACTTTTCTTTGATATCAATGGATATGCTTCAATATATTTAGTTAATTCACACTGTACGGTCAGTATATAGGAATAATTATTATCATCGACTTCGACTGGACCGATCAAATCTAAGAAAACTTTTTCAAACGCATACCTACGTAGCGGTGGTTGTGATAACCATCGGTTCTTTTACCTGAATAGAATACTTATGTTTTTGACATTTATCACAATTTCTTACGAAGTTCCTTGTATCTTCTTCCATATTGGGCCAAAAATAATACTTTGTAACATTATTATACATCCGTCTCATGCCCGCGTGGCCACTAGAGGGCAAAAGATGGAAATCATTCAATATTACCTTCCTTTGATGGTCGTCATCTATTCTCTTTATTAAATCTTTTAAAATACATATTCTTAAGTTTGAACCGCACTCTGGCTTTTTAAATTCATGCAATAATTTATCTATAAACATGTCGTTATTTTTATTTTTCTTTATATATAAATAAATAAATAAATAAATTTATTTTTCTACAAAAAATATGTAACTCTTTCACAAATTCGCCTGGCGATAGTTGCGATGAAGAACCTAGAAATTTTATAAACAATATTTTTTTCAGTGAATCATAGAGAAATATTTTATTTTCAACACATACTTGTATTTGATTCCGTTTTCTAACCAATTCTTGCCGTGACAAAACTTGTAATTCTACTGACTTCTGAGGTTTACTATGTGTTTCCACGATTTTTGGGTGATCAGGCCGATCATCTGTAGAATCAATAGTCTGCCTAGAAGTAGCGAAAGCCTTTTTAAACCGTGACCTCGTCATTACATTCACACTTTCATTCATTTCTTTTAAATCATCGCTATTCAAACAAATACGCGACAAAGCATCAGCCGGTGCGTTATCCGATCCTTTCACATATTCCACTTTGAAATCGTACTCCTCTAACGCCAGCCTGAACTTTAGCAGTGGGCTTAATGGATCTCGCATGCCGAATAAATATACTAATGGGCGATGATCCGTCCTAATTATGAACTTACGACCATATAAATAAGGTCTAAAATGTCTTATACTCCATACAATTCCGAGTAACTCCTTATCCACAGTCGGGTAGTGTTTTTCGGCTTTATTTAATGTTCTACTGGCAAATGCTACTGGCCTATTGTCAGAATTACTTAAAATACTTCCTAGTGCGTATGCTGACGCATCTGTTTGCAGTATAAACGTATTTTTCTCTGATAAATCTGGGTATTGCAATACGGGTGCCGAAGTTATAACTTCTTTTAACTTTTCAAAAGATTTCTGACAATTAATATCCCAATTAAATGTTAAATTTTTACGTAATAAGTGGTTTAATGGCAAAAAAAATTCGAATAAATTTAGATAATAGTCAGCAAATGCAACAAATCTCTTTATTACTTGGTTTAGTAGTTAATAGTTTTTAATTGCACTTATTTTCTCTGGGTCGGGAAACACGCCGTTGGAAGATACTACGTGCCCTAGATATAGTATTTCTTTCTTTAAGAATTCGCATTTATTTGGATTCAACTTAAGGTTGACTTTACGTAATCTTTTAAAAACATCCATTAAATTAAAGTTGTGATTATCTAGGTTTTTCCCGAAAACAATTAAATCATCCAAATAAATTAGACACTTATCGTATGTTAAGCCAGACATAGCTAAATTCATCATTCTAGAAAAATAATTTGGACTAGTTTTTAAACCTTGTGGCATACGCGTCATGCGATACTGTCCCGATGCGAAAGCGGTATAATAATTTCGACTGTTTACATCTAGGTTACACTGATAATATCCGTTTGCCAAATCTAAATGTGTGAAATAGATGCAACCTGATAAGGCATCAATAATTTCGGTGATGTTATGGAGTGGAAATTTATCATCTTGGATGCAATTATTTAATTTTCGGTAATCTATAAGTATTCGCCATTTCTTCTCGCCATTTTTGTCTACTTTTTTGGGAACTATTAGAAGTGGGCTAGACCATTCACTTGAACATTTCTCTATTATACCTTCTTTTAGCATACTTTTTAACTGAGTATTTATTATTTTTTTCTGAGCGTGTGGTATAAATTGGGGTGGTTTTATCATTTAATGTTATTGAGTGATTGTAAATATCTGTCGTTGTTAATTTGTCACCGGGTAAATAAAATATATCGGAATATTTCGCACATAAATTTTCTATAGAGATCTTTTCTTCTTTGTTGAGGTTTTCTAAATTTAACTGTGAAAATAAAGCCTTTACACGATCCACATTTTTTGAATCACAATTATCAAAACAACAAATATCATAATCACTCGCTTTGTGTATAGCTAGCTGTAAGTCATTCAATTTAATCTCTTTTTCAGTTGTATTTAATATTTTTATAGGTAACTTTCCGTTAAACGGTCTAACAATTGAACTTGCCAAAAATATACCATCTTGCAATTCTGTTGAACATATTACGCAATCTTCTTGTAAGTTAGTCGTCACAAAATGTAATGATTCAGTCCTTGGGGAAGTGTAAAATGAGTTCTACTATTTTGAAGAGGTATACAAACTGTGTCATCCTTACTCGATACCAAAGTTAATTCCATACTTCGTAAATTTATCAAAGCCTGATATTTTACAAGAAAATCGTTACCTATTATTCCGTCCCACGCGGTTGAATAAAAGTCATCAAAAATATAAAACTTATGTCGAAATACTTGACCACGTTCCGTCAATTCAATGTAAGCATATCCGATTGCTTGTTTTGTTCCGCCGATTCCATTAATAATTAACTTGTCTTTATAAATAGGAATATCTAATTGCAAAGCGATCGGCAACTTCAAACAACTTATTGAGACAATTGCTGCTGTGTGACACAACAACAATTGTCTTTTGTTTCCCACATCACAATAAACTAAACATGTATTATGGCTCGCAAGTATAGATTCGTTATTCACGAAAAAACTGATTAGGTGTGACATCTTTTTCAGTTTCGGTCACAAAAATTTGGTCATTGCGAATTTGCGATATCCATTGTTTCTATGAAAAGTGTTTGACTTACCTCGCTTTCCTCGGTAGTTTTGTCCTCGATAATTGTTCTGGAACTGGTAGCGTCCTCTGCCGGCTGCTCTGCTCCTATAGCCGTATGCCCCTCCTGCTATCGAATGCCCTGGATACTGCATCGTCCTGGCACCTGAAGGATAGTGTGGTTGTGGTGGTCCCCTGTAAGATCCACGGCCCCGAACGTACCCTCTACTGAAAGAAGTGTTTTTATGACGGTTAAAGGTATTGCCTGAAGTCGTCTCCTCGTCCTTTGCACCCTGTATAGCATCATTTAAGGAGCTGTAGTCACGAGCCGCAATGATTGTGCTCACTCGACGATTGCGCAATCCGTCCGCGAATCTTTTAATCGCTTGTTTTTCACTAAGACCCTTTAATATATTGAATGTATTTGAGTCACCGTCTGATTGCGCGATCGTGAGGTCAACAAACATTTTCGACAATTTTTGCCCAATGTCGTCGATTGAAGACTCTCCCTGTCTCAGCGTCTGCAATGTATTTTGAATAGCAGTGGCAGATTTCTTAGGCAACAACTGTTTTTTCATATCCGTAACTAAATTCTGGACAGTAGTGTAGATCGAGCATAATCTTAATTTAGCTACCTGTGTTAATCTACTTTTCAAAACAAAATGTATGAGCTGCTGTTTAGCTTCATTTTTTAAGGTAGAGTCCTAGTACTCTATGGAGTCTATTAATTTATTGATTGCAACGTCATCGTCAGTCATGGATTATTTATTTAATCGTATGGCGCATAGACATAAACATTCCGACAATCTAAACAAAATGGATGGTATTAATGAAAGGGCTATCTTCAAGTTAAAGTCCCCCATTGTAGATTTTTTCTTAGACGCAGTATTTGAACTTGTATATCATCAAATATTTCTTGTAAATTGCTTGACATATCAAAATTGAATATTTATCTCAACGTTTCTAAATGTCTTACTATAATGAAAATATGAAATAAGAATGTACCGTAATGGTCAACCTTTGCTAAGAAATAAAAGAAAACTTACAATTGCAGCACTAATCACCTTCATACCGATTTTTCACTTGTCATAATTGACTTTTTCACTTTTTCGAATACGCGCGCACTTCACTTTCACTCTGGGATCGCAGTCACGTCCTGATGCTGGGTCACTCGTTGGCCTTGTCCGCTGAATACGAAACACCTCGGGCTGGTCCACATTGATGGCAGTGTGCATGAGTCTCGCGAAGATCTCGATTAAAAGAGCGACGAAGATTGTATTGGACAATCAAATCCCTTGACCATTTGTCGTGGCACTTCTTATAAATTCTGTAGCAAGCGTAAAGTATTCCGATGGCCAAAAATGAGCAAATGACTATCATCACAATACTGTTGCTCGATAAATGGGTTTTCATTTCGTGGAAGGCCGCGTCGTTCGTAGATTTTCCCGCAGCGTTCTGATTTATGATAACGCTTTCTTTTTCAACTCTTGAGTTGCACCTTTTTCAGATTTAATAAAGTTATAATTACTATGTATGAGTGTGTCGGCTAATGTCCAATTCATGCACTTCCGCACTCGCGGTGGGGGCCGAACCCGCATCCTCACGTGGCAGGGTCGCCATGTGGTGCGGGAACTTGGAGGAGCAAGTAAACAACTTGAATGCTGATTTAGACTACTCTTTATTTAATAAGAACACGTAATTTATACATAGTTATACAAATTAGCAGGGTTGCATTATTACTTAGGTACTTATGAAGTAACTCCTTACACAGGGTGCAACAGATCGAGGGACTTTTAAGCAAACGGGGAATTGTTCAGACTGAGTACTTCATTTTTTACCAATGAACTATGTAAATATTTCTATCCATTTTTGAGATACAGTTTGTTAAACATTAGTGTAAAAATCTGCATCTTTTGATCATCGCTTAAGTTAAAGACAAGTGTCAATTTAAATTAAAACGTAAATAAAACCTTTGTGTTAGTAGGGTTGTCACAGTTATTAAAATTTTGATGACATTTTTTTCCATTAAATCCAGCTATATATAATAGGTTGATTGTAGATCACTCAGATGACCCTATCCTGTCAGCCCAGTCTTCAGAAATGTTCCACCCTGTATGCTGCGACAACGAAACGTTACACGTCGCCGCAACGTTACACGTCATGACAGCGCTACGTTGAATTATGTTTTGGCTCTTATTGACCGAGCGAGCGAAGTGTCTCCGTTTCAGCTTGGCCCAAGATTCTTTCGTATGTTTGGACGTTAAGATGTCCAAACGCTTTCCGACTGTTCTCGTCTAGAGGTCACACTTCTGACGAAGAAACTGAAGACTGAGGAAACAGCACATTGATCGCCCCCAATTACGTACAACTCTCCATTTGTTATTTTTTTCTTTAATTGTATTAAATCCGCTTTTAAATCGGAAATTACAACTTGTTTACTATAATTTTGGATCTATGGTGTCGCATGCTATATTTATAATTGACAGAAAAATTCGTTCGTATGTCCGGATGCTTTTCGGCTGTTCTCACCTAGAGGTCGAATTTCTCAACCGATTCTCATGAAATTTTGTGAGTAGATTCGATAAGTATATAGAATTCCTATGAATATTGTCACAAAGGTAAAGTATGACGGACAAATGTACCTAATGTGATCCACTGCAATGTACCTAACCAGGACTCGAACCTGCGACCCTACGTTTCCGGCGTAGTGCTCTTCCAACTGAGCTATCACATCGTTACGTCAATCACACCAAATCTTTGATCCCATAATTCTACGCTACTGGAGTGCCCTCTGTGTCATATGTACGAGTATTTAATATCCTTATGCGGCATTAGCCATACCCTAGGATGTGCTTTTACACGCATGATCCCAAGTCCCCATTGCTTTACAGCAAATTCAAGCACCGCGAGAGCGATGGCGCTTTTCTCAACGTTTTTTTAAAGGAATCTTAAAAATATACATACACTTACACGATGATTCATAATCGGTGATCAGGAGTAGAAAAATATTAATATCAGTTTATGACAAGTTATTACTCATAAATTGTTATTGCCATTCAATTATTAAAGAGGTTGTAAGCTCACAGATACAGATTAGAATGGTGACAAAGAATTTAAGACAAAATTGGTTTCGAAATAAAAATTATCATAGAAAAATAAGAGTTTGTATTCATGTCATGACATCAATTACTGAGTCAAAAAAGTTGGTACCTGATCACCGATTAAAAATCATCGTGTATAAATAAATAAATATACTCTGTATGAATCTTAATTTAGGAGATTTTTTTAATGAGATTTCGTGGTTGTCCCCATAGTGAAAGTTGCTCAGAGGGACCCTCCCCGTCCCCGTACCCCTTTCACTCCCGCTCCATGACCCAAAAATCATCCTGTTTTATAACAAGGAAATACAATACAACATTCTGCTTTTATTTAATTTTAAGCAAGTGAGTGGATAAGTCTAGCAGCTGCTGTGTCCAGCAGTGGACGTCCTATGGCTGAAATGATGAGTGGATAAGTAGGTAAATCGTATGATAGTCGCGTTGATGACGGGATGGATAGAAAATTAAGTGTCTGCCATCTACACAAAATCTAGACAGCTTTCATCCAAGGTGGAGCAGGAACCCGTATAAAGGTCTTCAGCAGGGCTAGCATTTTTACGCGCGACTCAGCATCATCTATCATGCTCGCAGGGTATTGAAAGGAAAGTGACAAGTAGTATATGTCGCGCGACATATAGTTGCGTGTCACAGTTAGGTACGCTAGACTCTAGTCTAGGATAACTGTGCTCTTTGTGGATTGATTGCAGATCGAAAGGAAGAAGAAGCCAGCCTGTCGGATTTTATTGGGTACATTTTCTGCGTCCCGGTACCTGCCTCGCTGCTTGCTGTGTATGTGTCCCGCTTGGATAACTCAAAAAAGGCTCGGGGGATTATAGAATATGGACGAATAAAGATCGGACTACTCCTGAGGATGAGAAATTGGGACGCGTGATATAATAGTACATTACTCCAGACGCCGGGAAAAAGAAGGGGTTGGTGGGTGAGTAGGTATAGACGAATAGTGATACGTAGCTGGCAAGCCCTTTTCACGACTAGGCATGTATAGTGCTTTTCTGAAACATGCAACGAAATATAGAAATACACCACTCAAAAAAATATATAATTCAGCTGGCAAAGCCTGTTCATGAACACAGACCCCATGTTTAAGAAAAAATTACTTCCCGGCTTAAGCCTTCGATTTTGTATGAAATTTCCGCCCGAAACGTGATACTTCGAAGCCTGTTATAACGCACGTTATGATGACATTTCATTTCATGTTTGAGAAAACTAAACTTGAATTCTTATGTACAAATAACCAGCTGGCGACCTTCTGCTATCTGACAGTTGACACCATAAACGGCGTAAACATAGCGCAGTAAAAATGTGACCTAGTTTGTTTATTTTATTGTTACGTTTAATATGTTTTCTAGATTGTAAGGTATTTATAGTATATCAAGGGCCCCTGCTGCCAGAAATAAGTAGTTTGATATTTAATAAAAAAAAGAAAAATAGAATAAGTCAACCGTTATTTGATAACTAAATTTATGGAATTTCGAGTAATTAGCTATCAATTAACTCTTAATTAGCTCTTTTTTGCGATTTCGTTGATCGCCCCATAAATGGGAATGACACTTTTAAACGTAGGGTCAACTGCGAAATCCCGAAAAAATACTGTTAATTAGGAGTTAATTGATAGCTAATTGCCTGAAATGGATCAGCAGATTTTTACTTCACGATTTCGTGGTTGGCCCATAATATGGGAATGGTGTGCCAAGGGATAATGTGGTGGGTCACCTTGATGAGCAACTTCACTATGGGGCCAACCACGAAATCACAAAAATATTTGCTAATTAAGCGTAAAAGTTGCCGTTGCATGTAAGTCCCGATAGTAAAAGTTGCTCAATATGGTCCGCCCCATCAACCGCTGGCACTCCCATTTACGAAAAAACACCTAGTTTTTTTTCTGAAAATAAAAATCGAGGCCTCACTTTTTAATGGGTAATTTTTTTTATTAATTTGGTTCACGCGATCAAAAATCCAAGTTAAAAACCAGTCACTCTACTATTTTGTTCTTGGACTATCGCCATTACTTAACTTAAAAAAATATTAAAACAGTCGTACGTACATCGCGTAGTATTTTATTGTACATTAATTTAACTAACTTTGAATGCTGGGTAATTTTGAACGCCACTTAGAAATTACCTATATTTCTAAACAATCGGTGATCAAGTAGGTACCAATTTGTTTTCTAACTCAGTAATTGATGGCGGTCACGTTGAAGTCGTAATTTTCATCTTGAAACCAACTTTGTTTTAAATTCCATGTCACCCTACTAATCTGTATCTGTAAGCTTACAACCTCTTCAATAATTTAATGGTAATGACAATTTATGAGTAATAACTTGTCATAACATAAACAGTCTTAGAAAATTTCGACAAATTTCCCGCCAAAGCGATGGCACTTGACGTAGGTATCGTACTTCAATAATTTATGTAGGTTGACCATGTATCTAGTGGTTATTAGTTTTAATTATGTTTTAACTTTTAATTAATTAAACAGTCAGGTAATTGCGTGAGACCTCGCCTATTAAGTTTAATTTTAGCTGGATATTAATATTTTTCTACTCCTGATCACCGATTAATAATCATCGTGTATATATTATAATAGTTTAATGTATGTGTCTATCTACCTTTATGCGTGCTTGTTTTCTGTTGGTGTCTAATTATTTGTTCCCTTCGCGTTCTGCATAATCCACTTACTCCATTTTTAGTTTAATTTTTGGTTAATTAAACTATCCACATGTTGTCTGGAAGAGATCGCTCTTTGGCTGTAAGACTGCCTGTTGCCTACCGTGCTATAATTTTTTTTATAAGTGTTTACCTTTTTTAAACGGTTTTTGGTGTACAATAAATATTAATTATTGTATTATGAACCCAACCTATGCGAATATGTTAATATGAACCATTATACAACATCAATATGTTTTTTCTCAAACATGCAATGAAGTATCGTCATAACGTGCGTTAAAACAGGCTTTGAAGTGTCATATTTCGGGCGGAACAATTCGAGAGAACTGTAAAGGAATTTCATATAAAATTGAAAGGGAAGTAATTTCTTTTTAATTTTAATGTAAACATGGTGTCATGTTCATGAACAGGCTAAACAGCTGAAATATATTTTTTAATTTTTCTTCTAGTGGCTGAATGGGTACCTATCGGATTAACAATATTCGCGTTCAGGCCTATTACACACGAACTGATATTAAGAATACAAATCTGTTTAATTAAATGTGTTGATGAATAAATTTAAAATACTGTCTATATGTAAGTCACCAGAAACCATAGACACTATAAAAATCCTCTGCCTTTATTTTATTTATTATATAAATTAAGATTCTTATTATCAGGTTGTGTATAATGGCCCTAATATTCGAACAGTATACATGTGAACGACTTCCGAAAGAAAAAAATATGGAGGGAAAATTACAAATACTTATTTTAAACATGGCGTCTGTGTTCATGAACTGGCTACAGCTGAATTATGTTTTTATCAGTGATGTATTTTTTTATTTCATTGCATATGTTTGATAAAAGCACTATACAAGTATACATGCCTTAGCCGTGAAATGGGCTTGTCGGCTCCCTTACGGTCGGCCGTCTATATATACTCAGCCGGCAAGCCCTTATTTCCCGGCGTCTGCAGTAATGTACTAATGCGAAGCGTAGAAGAGTGAGAATAAATACTATAACTATATAAATAGCTACGTAATTGGAGGGACGTTTACAAAACAACATAACTGCATATGACTAGATGTAGTTTTTAGGGAAATCGGTATAATCTAATTTCTCTTGAAGTTATTGCGTATCCGCTGGATGTTTTTAAAATACATAATATAGATTCTATATTAAAATGGTTATCTACAAAATACAGAATACATATTTATTCTGTTTAACTATCTTCGAGAATAGTAGAGAAATTATCCTTGTAAATATTAAAGCAGGTAAGTATATATTAAAAAAGAAAAGTCACCCCCACTTTAGGTGTTCGAGAGGTACCCGAAAAAAGGTTTTTTTTTTAGTTTTTATTTTACCGTTTTGTCGGCGTGATACATACACTTGCTCTAGGGTTGCTCATCCCAGGAAAACGTAACCTTAGATAAAAGGAAAGAAAAATTACTTACATTGTTTTTGATACACCTTTCGCTATAATTTTCACTTTAAATGTTCTTGAACTATTTGCCACTTGTACAATATCCCTTGACCGTGCTAAACGATATCTTCATATTATTTAATTTTGTCATTTAAGAATCATACATAAAATAGTAAAAGTAAAACAATCTTCTACTTTCAGTACACGTGTGTTAAAAGCAAATATAGCATTGTGTGCGATCTATCGTAGAAATACGTTTTGTATGAACAATAGTTACTTTTGAAATAAATTATACAATATTGGCACTATTTTAACGTATCACGCTCGCAGCCCGGCAGGTGTAACAACTGGAAAGCCTGCAAGATCGCGCACCGCCTTTAAATACCTTCTTTCGTCGGTTTGCGCTCAATCCCAATTTATCGCTCCAACGGCCACCGCCAAATAAAATATTTAAAATAACCACAACAGCAGGGTTTAAGGCTAAGTCTTTTATGATAATCACTATATGTAAACTCTGTTAATACGTACACACATGCTCAACTCCCATATGGGCACGATGATAGAAATTTCATTCAATCCCACGAACATTCGAATCAAAAAATGAATAACATCTTATTCGATTATATTATAATTATAATTACATATAATGTAAGTACCTTAAGTCAAATATATCGAAGAAAATTAGTCAGAAGGATTTTGTAACATTCTGTGTTCCTTAAGAGGAAACACCACTGCTAATTTTTCCATACAAATCGAGGATACGATCTCTTCGGTTTGTTCCCCTAAAACTTAACTAATCTATACGAAATTTTAGGGACTGAATGAAGAATAATAACTTGATAAGGAAATGTTCTGTGTTGGACCGTTTCGATTTTTGCTTATAATAAGTTATCTATGTATACAACCCGCGAGAGTATAAAGTGTTAAAATAGTAAATAATGATATGAACTCACACAGCCGTAGAGACTACTCTTTATAATCTCAGTTTCTCATAGGTACATAAAATACCTAATTGCTTTAACAAATGGAAATGTGTTAAACGACAATAAATATTTGAATAAGCTTCCTATAAATAACAAGCGCATGACCGACTCATTTACAACAAAAACACGATATCGGGGCTGTATACTTCTTGTCCACTGAACCAAAGAAGCACGTGGGCTACAAAATGCTACTGCTGCTTTTGAGAATTATTATTTAACTGCTATTTTCTTATGCACTATCAAACTCCAGCACCATACTGACTAACACAACATTTACCGCGTTCGTTGTCGCTTCATAGAGTTATTGCTTGACATCTTAGACACAATTTTCCGTTAACAAGTTGGGCACTGATGTGCCAAAGGACAGTTTCCAAAAATGAGAATCTTTCTACATGAAAATCTCTAAAAAATGCGTATATATAATTTCCCATTTGAAATAAAAGTCTTGTGAAAGTTTTCGGAAATATTCTTAGCTTTTATTTAAACTTTCCGCAACTTACCCATTAGGAAGCCCACGTGGCCCACCCCAAGCACGCTATATAGCTGAGCGCGCATACCACGAGTCGTGAGACCATATTCAATAACAGATAATTAAAAAACAGATAGTCGATTCGTAGACAACGTATTACATTAAGCAGAGTAACATTTTGTACCTCAAAACACCACCCATTTCGTTGATTCAGTGGGTTTTTAATAATTTAATAATTACTCGAATTACTTTTCCCAATTTAAGAGGCCCTATTCCTTTGAATTTTTTTTTTTAAATTATGACAAATATATTAATAATTTTAACCAACTTTTTTAAGTGAATATACTTTTCCCCGAGTTCTAGGTAGTAACATAGCTATTTCATGTTTTCATTGCATACAGTCGAAAATAAGTTGAAAAAAACTATTTTTTCGCGTTAGTTTTGTCAATTTCGAGTAGTTTTTGAAACAAAAATGATCAATGAAAAATTCAAACTGTAGGTTTCAAATATACACTGTTCTAGGTAGTAACATCAATAATCTGTTAAGAGACATGTTTGATCGTAAAGAAAAATGTCTAAACAATCAGCATTTTAAAACGAATAAGGCCTCTTAAAAGTTTGTAAAAAATATTTTCACTTATATTTTTTAATGTGATTTGTACTACGTGTACTCTATTGCATTTATTATTGTGCTTCTTAGTATTAAACTCCGCCGCGCCGTGACCGACGATGTGGGTAGGTACTCCAGCCGCTGGAAAACTGGCTTCTTGGCAAAAAAAAACGAAGGTCTATAATTTAAGTTTCGTTACTTAGGTTGAATAGAGCTAACTATTCTCGTTCGAAAAAAAATAGAAAAAGATGGCCAAAGAGTTTGTACATCCTGGTGTACATTGCTGCAGCCGCCGCCACGTGCACTTTAGATCGTTTACGGTCATGAAATGGTGTTTTTTCAAGGATAATTTCATATAAATTTGAACAAAGCGCTCCCCGCTTATTTTCCTCAAGTACCTACCATATCTAAGACTTGAAGATTGGATTGGAGGTTATGGAAGTGCCAATAATAGGTATAATGGAATAAAACCACTGTATGTCCAATATAACAGCGTATATTATATTTACAATACAAATTTAGCATAAACTATATGTCAATAAAGCTTAAAAATAAATCCTTAACCAGGTCAAGAATTGTCACACTTATGTATTCAACAAACGAAGCATATACATAATGTATTATGTATTTATATTGATATGGTAGCTCATAGATAAAATGTATAAGTAGCTGAGTAAGTTTGTTTAGATTAATAAGGCATGGAACAAATTGTAATATGTATATAACAACAATATTAGAATCCCAGAGCTATAAAAAAGGTACACGCTTAATATTTTAATTATGGTATAAATGCTTACGCGAAGGAGATAATAAGTACCGTCCACTATATATTTGGCAAAATGAATACCATAGATTAAATAACGCAAACTGTGCTAAACATCGATAGTTTTCTTGACCCACTAGTAAAACGAGGCTCTATACCGGGTGGGGTGTTGCCTGTAATAGGAGCAATAAATTAAAACATACATTCTACTCTTCAAACTGAACAACATTTTGATCAGCAACTTAAAAAAGTCAGTTTTCAGAATTTAATTGAGTCAAACAAATTAAATTGTTTTTTTTCAATGTATGTCGTGCAAAATTGACATTCCCTAAGCATGGACATAGCTATCACTGTCACTGTATCTGGAACCGTTTCTTTCTCGAACCGTTTCGTCCAATTTTCAAACCCTCATAACTTCGTCTCAGTTAACACCAGAGCGCCCAAATTCACAGGCTAAGATGCAGTTAGGGAACATATAAAATGTACTTAATTTAATTGATCTAGCTTTTATACTTTAGGTTTTATTGGTACCTAAAATACGCCGATTTTGCCACTCACTTATACACTGACGTATCAAAACCTCTGGGGTACTTCCCGATGACCTAGAAAGCTGAAATTTGGTATGTAAGCTAGTTTTAGTACACAAACAATAGAATAATTCTGAAACTTTGAACTTTTACCTCCCAACCCCTTAAACTAGGGGATGGAAGTTTGTATGAGACTTCTCCAAATTTTGATACTAGAGATCTGAAAATTGATATAGGGACTCCTTGTTATAAATAATAAAATACATATTCTAGGATTTTTACAAAATCACCCCCCACCCTTTAAATAAGGGGATGAAAGTTTGTATGGGTTCCCCATAATGGGGGATAAAAGTGTATATATATATGGGGCTAAACGTAAGTATTTCTTAAATACACAATTATTACTACTTACTTAGAAACGCTACAGCACAAAAAAATATAAAAAATAAACCTAAAAATTAATAACTACTTTACAAAATGAAATGAGATCCCACCAAAAACATTTCATGTAAAATTAGCGGCCAAGACTCACATGCCAATAACGCTTTTGCTATTATTACTACTTACTTACAGACGCTATGGCCCAAATAAATGGAAAAAAACTAGGGCACCTTACAAAAATAAATGAGATCCCACCAAAAACATTTCATGTAAAATTGGCGGCCAAGACTCACATGCTCATAACGCTTTCGCTGTAAAAAAGTTATCAGATCCCTGGGAAATCCCTGAGTTTACTAATCCTACACCTTGGCTTCAATGGTATGGCTTGGCCGTTTCATAAAGTAAGGTAAATAAGTCCAACGGACCGTCTGGCCCATACAATATCAAGAAGTTAAGTTAATGTCTTCATGATAATATCATCATCATCATCATCATCTCAGCCATAGGACGTCCACTGCTGAACATAGGCCTCCCCTTTGGACTTCCATATATACCGGTTGGAAGCGACCTGCATCCAGCGCTTTCCGGCGACCTTTATAAGGTCATCAGTCCATCTTGTAGGTGGACGTCCTACGCTGCGCTTGCTGGTCCGAGGTCTCCACTCGAGCACTTTTCGGCCCCATCGGCCATCTGCTCTGCGTGCTATGCTGCGTGTTCAAGGTTGTGCCCATCCCAGTCTCTGTTGAAAACTCGGTACTCGAAGTTGTTGACTCATACATCTACCTAGGATAAGTGGTCCAATTAGGTAGGTCCAACTTCGAGAAAGAGGTCAACCGCCGAACCAACTCGGCTGGGCAGCGTTCGGGAAACTACGCAATGTCTTTTCGTCCGACATACCTCAGTGCCTCAAGACGAAAGTCTTCAACCAATGTGTGTTACCAGTGATGACTTACGGCACCGAAACGTGGTCTTTCACTATCGGCCTCATCTCAAAGCTCAAAGTCGCTCAACGAGCAATGGAGAGGGCTATGCTCGTGGTGTCTCTACGTGATCGAATCAGAAATGAGGAAATCCGTAGACGAACTAAAGTGACCGATATAGCTCACCGGATTAGCAAGTTGAAGTGGCAATGGGCAGGCCACATGATAATATATATAAACTTAATTCCTTTCCTTACCATATAGGCCGGACAGTCCATTTGACTTATTTACGGTACTTTATGAAACGGCCAAGCCATACCTTTGAAGCCAAGGTGTAGGATTAGTAAACTCAGGGATTAGAGGCTTGGCTTTTCCAGGAATCTGATAACTTTTTTACAGCGAAAGCGTTATGAGCATGTGAGTCTTCGCCGCCAATTTTACATGAAATGTTTTTGGTGGGATCTGCTATTACCGCAATACATTGCTTCTTTGTCTAAACATTATTCTACAATAAATTATCATTTAACAAATGTAGTTTTCACTTTGAAGGGTAGATTTTTTTTTTATTTATTGCTCCTATTACAGGCAACACCCGGTATAAAGATCGATTAACAGCAAAGTTAGTTTTCGAAAAGAAAGGAACAAGTAGCTGATCTTGTCTTTATTTCGACGGAATTTATATATCTCCCTATAAGAACTCGGTATGGAATAGATTAGTTTTAGTATGAAAACGAAGCTGTGCTTTAACTGATTTCGTGAATGTTCAACCGATTCCATCCATGTACGTAGCACCCGACCCGAACTCAAGAAATCCCCTAAAAATTCAGACGATGCATTGCATTAGTGTCGTACTCGAGCAAAAAGAAACTTTCACGCGCTTTTAACATACATGTATACATCTTATTTATGATACAAGCGGTGATATACATCTTCTTGCATTCTGTAACAGTGATATAAAATTGTTTATAACCTGACGAATATCAGACGAAACACTACAGAAAATTGAGCTCTTTTAAATAAGTTAAATCTCTTCAGATGTTGCATCTCGTGTAATTGTGATTTTTCACTTAGGTAGGTAAGTTCAATTAACCATCAATTTTAGTAGTATTCCTACTTTGATACCCAGATTCTAGTACTTGTAGACGAATATACAGATTCAATATTAATTTACATCGAGTTGCTAGTATTAAACTTAACTTTAAGTAGAGATATGAATAAAGATAACTGACCGTTATTGAACTGACAATAGTTTGTGTGTGGTACATATAGAGAATGGAAATAATTGTACCACTCAGATCAGTTTAGTCCAATCAGAAACATTATATAAAAGCGTTTATTCTCTCGTGATTTCATTTATTTAAAAACACACATAGCTACAATTAAAAGAACGTTTAGACGTATGTACGATCCTCTAGTTTTACTTGTGATAATATTTCAGCCAAAGTAGGAACTATTCACTGGAGAAACGAGTAATTGTATGATTTTCATCTGTTTTTGGTGATTGGCTTTTAACTTTACTTTGTTTTGTTTACCAGATTACTACAGTTCATACCTTTTCATCGATTGAATCTACTCTTCTCTATGTAATACATACGTACATAATGAAAAAGGCTATTATTTTAAAAGGTAAGCGTTAGACAGTAAAATATATAAAGGCACACATTTGACAATGTAGAGTTATGAACGAATCATGTAACGTGTTAACCTTACAGAAGCAGGACTAAATAATATGGGCAAGATTGGTTGAGTTATGGCCATATCGCCGTTATTAACAATGCTGCTTATTGGAGAAGGTACCTAGTCATTTAATGCCTGGGAATGATAACCATAATAACCATAAAGGCAGTTTGGAATGAAATAGATGAATGAGTATGAATTGTATTTTTAAAGCTTTTATTTAACTTGCATATTGTAGTTTAAAGTATGTTTGTTCGGGTGAAATCTTGCAACTCAATTTTGAAGCAGATATCGTCAACCGATTGAGCTGAAATTTTGCATACTTACTTAACTTTGATGACCATACAATAATATGGTATCATGGGGCTGATCTGATGATGGAGCCGGAAGGTGGCCATAGGAACTCTATAATATAAAAAGCAATCTTACCGAGCTTGGGCTCTTTAGAATCGTCTCAGAGAGCATTTGATGGATATCTAAAGAAAAGTACAGTCGGCTATAAAAGCTTGGCACTAAAATGACATTTTTGACAGAAACTTATTAATGTTAATATCGGCTCCATAGCTCTCCATTAGTCCTACCGTGTTAACGAAAGTCCGATGGCTGCTTATAACATCCCTCTTTTTTCGTCGGGAGTAAAAAATATCTAAAACCTCCATGACGACATTCATTAGGTATCCCACTAATAAACTTTGTAAAGTAAAACACGTCACTCTAAAAGTTACACTAAATAAAATAGACGGTATGTCATTAATTTAGGTTAAAATCAAATCACAATATTTTGCGGTATAAAATGTTTTTAAGTAATATACGAGTATATACTCGTAGGTAAAATTTGTATTCATTATTTTAACTTAAAAATGGCGGAAACTATCATTAGCGCTTGATTTTCTCTGGTTGAAAGAAAATAATGGCTTTCGAATTGTTTGTCACGTCTCAGCGGCACAGTAGAAATAAGTATTGACCTTGAACTTAGATTTATTACGACAAACCACTATACTATCACAGACAAAAACTGTTATTGCTATCGTTAAGGCGCGATCCACTGACGAGCGAAGCCGCAGCGAATGCTTCGGAATACATATTACCTAACGAATGAAATTGCAGAACATTCTCACATTCGAGCATAACATGAGCAAGCTCCTTAACCTTTTATCCGCCAAGGACATGATAATATGATGACAGCTCGGCAGCTGCCGCCAACGACTACATAATGATGATCAAAACGAAAATTCAACGTGGTTTCATCAGTGTCAGTAGTTAAGTGTGAACTTTATCTCTCTCTATCTACCTAGTTCTTTGGTCGTGGCGCATACGATACGGCTGACTACCTTTGGCGGTTTACAAGTGACATGAGAGTGTTGATTCATTTTATTTGTAACCGCAGAGCGTCCAACGTATTTGATAATTTGGTGTCAGTAGTGTCGCTGGATCACGTACAATATCTTATTCATGGTATGACGTACTCGGTAGGTACAATGAGCTGCAGAATTGTAGCCATGCATTTGTGCAGCCCACAGTACAATTAATTCTCCATTTGTGCGCTTGAACAAATAAATTGGATGGCTTTTGACTTGAAAGGCACGTAGACAGGAAAATTATTTCCATACCCAAGCCAGTTATTTATAACGGTACCGTGACTCAAAAAATTACGAAAACTCTACATTCAATATCTCTCAAATGCTAACAAATCGCAATCGCTTCGCTCCCAATGGACCGTCCATTTATATTAACTTGGAATTATCTCGAAGACGTAGGAAAAAATCTATTGTTAACACACAAATCTACTTTTTACATGAGCACGATTTTTTTGTACTTACCAGTTTACCAGCAAAATAAACCTTTTTGTACGATATATATTGTACCAGTTTCTTGTTTACAAAATATTGATGTAATTTTACCAGATAGGTAAGTGTATCAAGATGAAACACGTCATTTTAAAGGGGCCCATTTACATGCTACGAGCTTTTGAACATGGCACTAGCAAGTTTTAAATTTTAAATCAACCTAATAAAAATATTTTTTTCCTATTGTTTAAAACAGAATTAATTGAATTTTTGTAATGGATCACTTCTATAAGTACACAATATGACACCACGACCTCATCCTTAATTATTACAATTTATAATGTACGACACGACGAAAAACTATGATCTACAGGAAGACAGTCCAAGTTTGTTTTCTCTAGCTTTGTATGGAGTTCGTATTTACAAAAAATCTGACGATTCAACTTTTTCTGATGTTTTTTATCAAGTTTGTATCAACATTTATAACATTCAAATTATTTCTAGAATTCCACAGTAACGTAGCCATTTAGACAACTCTGTATTAATACCTACACAAAATGATATTCAGCATGATATGGCGGTCGCCCTGATATCATTTACAGCATTCACAAAAACTCCCATAGATCGATTCAGTTTAACTAGCGAAGATTACGATAAATAGGTACAAAATGCGCAAAGCATTAAAGTTACTGTTTCTTATAATTTTAACAGAGTTTCAGCAATTATAATATATAACATACCTAATCGAAGACTTACTTGCTATTTAGTAAATTTACCTATTTGGAACATGACTAGCTATTTTAACATGTAATCAACAAACCGGCTTCTACAATGACAGATTTTAAAAATAGCAATCATCTTGTACATGAGTTTTTAACGAAATAAGTAAGGTCTGGAACACCGTTCCGGCGGATACCGACGTTTGCTAGACGAGTTCACAATTGTGAGTAATCACTAAAATTATCTACCTTTTATGTAACTAAAACCGATTACATTGACATAAATTACTTTTAAAATAACGATACAATCCAAGACAAACCATAATACATGCTGGTTGCGTGCGAACATTTAAGAACCAAATCAATATTTTATGATCCTTTCTGCTCGATACAAAGAGAGACTATTACCAGTAGTAGTGGGGAACAATAGTTATTTGTTATACAAGGGGGGAAAGTTGTATTTTACCCGCGAGTGTTTATTTGAAACACGAGCTAGCGAAAGGATCCTATGATTGACCACGAGCGAAGCGAGTGGTTCAAAATAGAATCCTGAGCGTAGCGAGTGTTTCAATACACGAGACGTAAAATAACTTTTCGCCCGTGTATAACACAAAACTTTTCACCTCACTACAGCGAGGAAAAAAGAATAAGGGTTTGTACTATATCTTTGAAAAATATCTGCAATAATGAACCAATTTGCCATTTATTAAAACTAAGGTCTAATTAGCTTTCATGTACCTAGGTATTTTAAACGGGATTTTTCAGAAAATAAGCTCATGTCAAATTTTACTTTAGCTGCGTTAAACGTCAAAACTCTTTCTCCACATGTGGATAAAAAGCGATTTTCTCAATAGATATCAAACCAACAAACTGGCCTTTCCGAGCTAGTGAGGTGAAAAGTATATTTCTGTCATATTCTTACAATAATAATCAAATTCAAACTTATATTACAATTTCATCCACCAATATAAGTAACTTCACCATACTTTTAATTAGGGTTTGTCAAATTATAGTTTATTTATTTAAATCTCGTAAGAGACCGTCATTCGTACCTACCTGCTTAAAACTCGTACAAAACGAACACTACTACATGCCTTTGGCAGTTTGTCAAAACCGTACTACACACTCTGCCATTCTATAACCAGATTTCACAACTCGAATAAGCTCAATCCTCCCTTCCTCTGCTAATACTAAACCTACGGTGGAACTTGAAGCCCTTTTTCTTTTCCTTGTCTTCAGGTTTACCTTCGAGGAGATTGTCTGCGCTTTTGGCGACTTGGACGCTCTTTCTTCTATTTTTCATAGACTTGACAAGCTTGTAGAATTTCCCACGCTTCTTGGTCGGGTCTTGGCTCAAGTCCGCCGGTTCTTCTTCCACTTCGACGCTGAATTCTGACGATATATCTCCTAGATCTTCGACGCTTTGGCTCTCTATCTGTTTCTGTGGCACCTCTAATTTGGCTTTGGAGGTCTCCGGTTTCGGCTCCTGGGGCGGCGGAGGTGCATCGGGATCAACGCACTGGAATAAAAAATACTTATCTATAAAAAAAAAAACATATTTATCGTACTTCAAAACTAGAGACAAGGTTTGAATCTGTCAACTTGTTTATCTGTATCTCTCGCTCTTCCTGACTATGTGTACCACTTGTTGGTGGAGCCGGCCTTCCTTTGTCTTCTTCCTCGAGATATAATTTATTTATTGCATTAGTTAAAGTAGGTAATATTGATAATAACACAATCTTCTCTGGGAGTGAAAAAATTACCAGCGCCAGCAGCCATGCATTTTTTTATTGAATACGCCGCTGCACCATAATGTTTTTTTTAAGCAAGTATCGGGTTACGCATACGGGCCAGGCTTAAATTAGCACCCGACTGATCCTAATTGTGGAATAAACAAGATAAGAGAAAACTGTATACTCACGTCTTCCAGCGAGATCCTGTAGGCGGGCACCTGATCGGGGTGGCGCCAGGGCTTGTGGTGCGGGTAGTCCGTTAACGCCTTCCAGCCAGGGTACCGCCGCGCCGCGGCATGCAGCTGCTGCACCAGCCGCGGCGCCAGCTGAGCCGTTACCCTGGACAATACAATTTATACAATGAAACCGTCATCATCTGAAAATCAAAAAAGACGTCCACCACAGGATAAAGGCTGAATAAAAAGGCTCAAGTCACCCAAAGAGCTAGTTCCTAATCATTTTCGTAGTTCCTCGACGAGATCCAATTTAATTGAGTGTGTTAATGCTGAATTGCTGTTATTGACAAAGCAGTTAATTATCTTGTCTTTAAGAAGTTGGTAACTCTAGCCCATGCTCTATTTAGTAACGGCGGCAATTATTTTTGTGATGAGTTTAAGCCATGAACATAATGAATATTATGTTGCATAAGAAGAACGTACACGCCGGGTACCTAGATTACAGGGACTATATATACGAGTATTATATCTGTATAATAACGTTGTCTTGAAATTGATTTTCAACTAAGCCGATTATCTCTGAGAAGACGAGCCGCGAGCGTATCGTATTGAAAAGCATCTGAAAAATTGGGTAGGTATATTACTTATTACAAATGTATTCTTAAAATGTGTTCTAAGATTTTCTTAATTTATAACGCTCTAATCTAGGATTCATTAAAGCCAAAATAGCAAATACACTGTAAAAATGTTCTACTAACAAATTAACAAACAAGGTTAAGTTGGAGATTCAAAACAACGAAGTTACCTTAATATTGCACTATATAAGTTCACAACAAACAAGATAAAAGGAAAATAGAGTACCTCGAGAATCGACTGCAAAGTCTTACCGATATTGAATAAGCGTCTGAGGAAAAGTGGTCGCGAGTGAGGAGTAGGTTAAGTACTTTAGTTTATGTAGCACATCCCACACTGTCTGTAAACGCGCGTTTAGTGTTTTCGTTAAGCCAGTCGTATTTTATTACTACGGAATCTGATTCTTTAAATATAGATTTTAATTTAGTGATCTGGGACAATCACGAATTCGCCGCCCTAAAAATTATGTCTTTGAAGTCCGGTAGGTAACTATACCAGATGGGTCGAAATGCTACAAAATGTACCCACCTGCATTCGGGCGTGGTGTCTGTGAATGTAACCATTATATAATAACCGAGCTTATTTCAAAGTACTGTGATTTATAATGATTAGGTGTTTCTATCTGGGCTCTAATACGGAGTAAGTCTCGGATCAGCTGCTCAACGCGGTTTGAAGTAGAGTTGAACAGAATGTATCACTAAAGTGAAAAGACTGATATGTGTCTTTAGGTCACCGAGATATGTATCACTCATTTAGCTTATTTCGCTCAGTAGATCTTTAGACTATCGTTCACGAGTGAGTAGGGAACTAGAAACAATCTAGATTTAAGAGACGAAACGACGAGAAAAACGCGAGAGCGAGCGAGTAATACTGACATGATAGATGAGATACTGAGCTACTTGAATCTTCAGTGAGTGAAAGAGATAATGAGCTAAACAAAATGATATCATTTAAATTTAATAATGTTTATTGTATCTTGCGATATGTAATTTAAAAAAATATTGAATTATTCTAATATCATGTTAACTTAAGTGATTCAATGTATAAATATTTCTACGCCGTTTTCGGCGGGATATGCTGAGCTTAACTAATTGTAACAACAACTATATTGTACCATATTCGAATAAATAAACGTATTCTTATTCTTATAGCTCGTTTTAATCACTCACTCGCGAGCTACACATGAAGTGATTTTTCTGATAACACACTTTTTCCGAGTTAAATTAAACTTAGTGCGTAAATAAATTTTGAAGTACGGTGATTTATAATGATTAGGTGTTTCTGTCTGGGCTCTAATAATGAGGAAGTCTCGGATCAGCGCGGTTTGAAGTGATTTCTCTAATAATACTCTTTTCCAAGTTTAAATTAAACTTAGTGAGGAAATAATCCGACTGATTTTGCGGTAAAGATTATAAAGTTAAAGTACCTACCTATAACTATAGCATGAGTCGTCACTTTTAAATACCTACTTCTGCTACTACAATAACTAGAGAAGGTAGGTAATTTTCTAAAACCGTCAATACGGGGAACATACATGAAAAAACACCCCGACGAATTGGTAACCTGCTCCGTTTTTTGACATCGATTAATAAAATAGTAAGGAAGGTTCTCGCTTTTTATGCAATTGATCATTGGGCGCGGCTACACAACCGACCAAAGCGTATGTCCCGCAAAAACCGGTGACAAAGCTACGCCGGTCAAAAGTGGAGGGCGGAGCTGAACGCTCAGGTGTGCATCGGTTTAACGTAGTAACTCCGTTTTGCCTCTGTAACGCCTGTGACATGACAACCAAATCCAATCTACGAAATCGTTACGCGTTCAGCTGCAGGCTCTAAGTTCCGTCAGAGTAAATTTGAAAGTACTAATAATTACTAAAGGTAACGTAAGGTTGTAGTTATTATAACCCGAGTTTCATTATTACCAGTGGCGGCCTTACCCATTGCGAGGCTCCGGGCGGCAGGACTTTGCGAGGCCCTTTGACCTTCGTGAAAAGTAGGAGATGCGAAAGTAGAGCTGGTCTGATTGTTTGGTTTAGGCATTTGTCATGTTTGAGGAGAAATGCTAGTTACACAAATAAATAAAATTTGAGTTTTAAAATATTTTACATTGCAAGATTTACTAAATTAACTAATACAGAGATGATAAATTTTAAAATTGATGTCTGCGGCTTTTCCTAACACTAAAATCTTTAATTAAAGCACAATAATCTAACGAATGAGCTACGTCATTTTCGATTGAAAGAATAGCAAGGGCTGAAAGCCGATTTTGTGTCATCGAATTCCTCAAATATTCTTTAAGACTGCGCCGAGCGTTTACACCATGCATAGAGCGCGGGGAATGCGTATTTAGATAGGCGCGCGGCCGCCATAGTAAAAATGTATGGAGACTTAAAAGCACTTTTTGATAAATCTGGACCTTTCATACCAAACAATAATTGAAATATTAAATATTTCATTTAGTCCACATCAAATATTTAATATTTGATGCGGACTAATTGTAATGTAAACATTCATCTTTTTTTTTTACTAAATATCAGAATAGATTTCCATTGTTAAAATATAAAAAAACCCTTAACGCCAGCTTTTTCACATTTCGCTCGGTGCAGTCTTAATTATTTTACGAACCAAATGAAACACGGATAATAGAAGAGCAGAACCGACCCGAGTGCTATACGATAAAAAAAAACGATCTTCAAGTATTTCGAGGCGCGATATTCAAGTACCTAATACATTAATGATTTTTTTCAAATATGATTTGAATTAATTAATTAGTTAACTAACTTTATCTTAATTTACCGTTATAACCTTAATAAATTATTAAGGATCAAAATCAAAAGTTTTAAATAAAAAAATCTAGTTGAACAAATCTTTTTTTTTTTATTTGCTTGAGTCTTCGGTTGTAGCGCGAGGCCCCTGCAAGAGCGAGGCCCCGGGCGATTGCCCCGTTCGCCACCCCCTAAGGCCGCCACTGATTATTACTGTAAAAAAGTAGGTACCTCTACAACTCGCCATCTAGCCATAAACTAGGAGCAACGAGTTTATGTTCAAACAAAACAACAACGCTCAACAAACTCTAGGCGCCAAACATTTACGTTTCACAGTTCTGGTTTCCCTCGTGCAAACAATACGTCTTTGTCGCGAGGTTTATATACTCACGGTCTCATTTTGAATAAACTAGGAAAACGCCTTAGCCGGCTTTGATCCGTGAAAGGAATGCATACAAAATCAAAGAGCACATACATACATACAGATAGCGCTGTTAAGAATAATTCTTCACAATGAAAGTCTAATGTTGCTGATGAAAGTTAAAAGCCGAAAACAGAACAGAAATTACTCTACACTGTAGAGGAACAAATAAAAGAAAGAAGTATACCTTATCGTTATCGTGGGTATTTTTCGAGCTGAGAAACTCAGCACTCGTGTGAATACTGTAAATATCGGAATATTGCCCTAGGAAAAGTTCATATCAAGCATGCCATATTGTGTTTATCCTTAAATTATTTCACGCCGATAAATCCAACACCACTATACCACGCCATTCCACGAAAAATATTCCTGTTACTTAACATTGCGACAAGTGTGTAAGAGATGTGTGAGAACTGACTAAAAAAAGAAACGGTGGAATAGTCAGCATCGTCGAGCACCGAATTTACTCATGACAGTTTCTGGAAATGACTGAACCTCTTTCCTGCATAAAGAAAAGTACAAAACAATACTTGCCTGTTGACCAACCAGGCGGGCAGCGCTCCCCGTGGATCAGAACGAGACACGTAGCCCAGCCAGCTGCCGCTGATTCCCGGCCGCGTGCGCACCACGAAGCCGGTGAGAAGAGACAAGGCCCTGCAATATTATCATAGACTTGTTATAACATGTTCTTTTTACAGGAACGCAGAAAGAGGTTTGGCAATGGCGATGGTAGCGCACCAACGAAATCGAGCTACGAGCCATGGAACGATAGGGCGCGCGTCGAGGCGCCCTTTCGTGTATTCACTACCCTCTGTGCTTCATATCTTTTTGATGTTAAACTTTAACTTTTAAATTTACCTATCGTATGATCATGATCAAAGAGAATCCTCGTAAAAAAGGTACGATGGATGTCATACTTAATTTGTGTTGAAAAAGCTAAGTGGCCTTTTGAAAGATAGTTAGAATAATTAAATCTAGCCGGGCGACAGCGGTACGAAGAAGTACTTAAGCAGATGAAATCCTTCAAAGGCCCTTCCATGAAATCCGCCGAAAAATATACCTATAAGGATGATTTTTCTCCTTGCGACGAATATCTACGTGTACCTACACGCTGCCTATACATAAAGTATTAAGTAAAGGTAAAAAAACCTATAAGGTGTGCCTCACATGCATAATGAGTAAATGTCAAGGATTTAGTTGGCATGCCATAAACGATAAATTATGATAAATATGTAAGTATCAAAGCCATCTGCATACTATACATCTACCTCACATATTTGAATACCACACATTTCTTCCCATAAGAGCCTTATCACACTTGCGACTTGCGAGCGAGTTTTCTATACAAATAACCGACGCGGCGAGCTCGCTGCGTGATCGCCTTCATACAAAAGTCGCTCGCAAATCGCAAGTGTGATAAGGCCGTAAGTCAAAACAAAAGCGACAACTGATGAAATTATTTTCAAAAATGCTTCACTTTAGTAACTATTTAGGTATTTAAACTCTTACGAAAGAATGTGATAGTTTAGTTATCCAACCATAACGCAGCAATACGGAAATTCGCTTCCGGCCAGCCAGGTCAGTCGTAGGTTAAACAACTATTACCCTTGCTTGCATTCAGTCGATTCTGTGTTATGTACTCTAGATTGGACTTTGTGGCCACGGTGCAGTGAGAAAAATATTTTTGTTTCGAAAATATACATACTGACATCCTTTTAAATTGAGTATTTAAGCGATGGCTGATTCAGGCTACATGGCTACATAAAATTCCCCATAATATTATTTTAGCAAAATTCGGTGTCGCTTGTTTCTCCATTGTCTCATAAAAACAGCGGGATTTTTCTCGAGCCGGCTTTAACGATACAATCAACAAGCACAAAGCTAAGTCTCAATTCTATCCGGATTTTCGAAGAAAGTAGGATCATGCGATCTTATTCCACGTACAGTGTGTAAATTATGTTAACATTTGAACTGGACACCATCGTCACTCTCATCTATTAGACTCCTTCGCATCAAACTTAAGAATATTTAGGACTATTGAACACATTTGATGGTAATGGTGAATGTGATCGTGATCATCGTCATCATTATCACAATCGTCATCAAACGCCATCTACATCACCATCAGCATCACTGTGAATTTAGATAACTTAGTGGCTTTTAAGTATTTAATGTTTATGTAAACTCTTTTAAGAATTTAAACTCGTAATTTAATTCTTCTGGACGCAATAAGCGTTCAAATCATGGTTACCTATACTAGATGCATACCTTATAGTTAATACGTAAACACAAATAAATATACATGACACGTCCATATATATTCTGTTTCATTTAAACTACAGATAAATGCAAGCCTGCGTTAAAGTAATAATATCATAAAAATGCGGCGTAATTCTTTTCGAAATTCACATTTTCAAGAGTCCTTATCTCCGTCGCTTGACTTCTTTCAATGGTTTTTAACGATTTCTGCTAATGCCGCGTAATGTGGAAGATTCAATAGGAACGGTGAGAGTGGATCGCCGAGTGGTCCGTTTACAATGACTGTGATACCTGGTATAAAGCTTAGTGGGTGAACATTGAGCATTAGTACGGCGTATTTTTTCTTTATTCTCATTTTGTGCAAATACGGTTACAACAGAAGTAATAAAAGTTATTTTAAAAGTCTTCTGTTCTTCCTAGCTGGGTCTTCCGTTGTGGTAATAGATAATCGTAAAAAAAGGATGACTCTAGAACCGCGTGATGGTTTAAACGCTCGGAGGGCATCAATACCCTTCTCTTCATCTATCTAATGTTTATTGTCAGGTTTATTGAAAGCGTACGTATAAGACTTAAATATTGTTAACCTTTTTAACAAGAAAACATTTATTAATATTCAATTAAAATCTATAAAAAAACAAACCACCACTTCTGGTTAATGGTGGTACCTATGTTTGGTAAATTGGTGTCAAAACTAAGCCTATATTATTCATAACTAATCCCTGATTGTAAAAAGAAAATAATATTATTTCATAATCATAAAGTTTGGTCGACCCACCTACGCTACCCAATGTTACGTCAATGTCATGTTAAAACTGATACGATGTTATCTATATATATAAAACTCAAAGGTGACTGACTGACTGACATAGTGATCTATCAACGCAAAGCCCAAACCACTGGACGGATCGGGCTGAAATTTGGCATGCAGGTCGATGTTATGACGTAGGCATCCGCTAAGAAAGGATTTTTCAAAACTCACCCCCTAAAGGGGTGAAATGGGGTTCCAAAGTTTGAGTCAAGATTAGTTAGACTATTTTATACGAAACTTCACAGGAGTATTCCTAACGATAAATGAGTAAACACGTGTTTCAGGTTTTTTTTTAATTCAACCCCTAAAAGGGAGAAATGTGGTGACAAAGTCTGAAAATCCATTGGTAATGCTTTTATGGTTTATCGGGTCGGGTCGCCTGTTGGGGTGCGATGGGGTTGAAATGACTAAATATGAGTACGGGTGTAATTTTTATGGTTTGTTGGGACGTTAATTACGAAAATGCCACCGATTTTGAAATTTTATTTGTGGACATGAAAATTCTTGAAAGCATTTGCGCCAAATTGCAATTTAATCGGTCCAGTAGTTTTGCAGCAAATCGATTGTAACAGACGGACTGAAAGACAGCTACACGTGATCCTATAAGGGGGTTATTTTTTTGCTTTTGAGGTATGGATAGAGACCCGCTATTATCCTAATAGATTAAAAAAATAGTATTTGGTGGCATCTCGATCGTCGTCAATCGGTACCTATAGGCGGGCGGTGCGTTGGGACAGGATACCTGCATCCGTAATAAATACATTCAAGCTTTTCAATAATAAGTCATTTCAGAATTCTGAATTACGTTTATCTGGCTCAGAATAATACATTTTTTATTCATCAACGAAGAGAACCTCAATATCTTACAATAGAACATGACGTAACTTAGAACATGGCTTAGAATCATTAAACCAATCTCGAATATCCCAAATCGATAAGCGGAGGCTCGGGACATTATAAGCTTTATACAAATAAAATGCACACATATCCCGGTGTCTTAGCTTCACTTCGAGTTATGAGTTTTGAAATGAACTTTATTTGGTACAGTAAAAGCTGAGATCGCTTGATTTGAGTGCTTGAGTTTTCGGTTTGATTTGATAAAGTGGAGTTATGATAAAATAAAAAGTATTTCCCAGTAATATTAGAAAAGCAAAAGTCTGTGTATATTTTGTTACTTCTTCACGCTAAAACGGCTGGACGGATATGCATGAGGGAAATGCAGATTGCAGATTATAGGTACCCTAACTTAACAAATAGCCTACTTTTAATCCTGAAAAAAAAGAGCATTGTTCCCGTAGGATGATGAATATTATATAGGCACGCGAGCGAAGCCGCGGGTTAATGCTAGTTTATTACATAAGCGGTACGTTCCGGACTAACATAAAACAAACACCTTTCATCGTTTCATGCAAGTATTGCATCTAGAGTTTCCCGATTTATATGGGAAATCTTCTCGAGAACGTTCTTTTTTTCCCATACGAATCGGGAAACGTTTTCGAGAACGGCACATTTCTAATTGCATCTACTTCTCCTAAATAGCCATGAACGACAGTGCCGCAAAAAGTATTATTGATTAGATATCCATTTACACTCTGTATATCGTCGAGGATAGTGCAATACCGCGTAACAAGTGTAGATACGAATTAATATTCAAACAAATGCTAAGTATTTTATTGAAATGAGAACATTGTCGACAGCTGTTATTTACGCGGTAGGTAGGTACCTATTGCCCAAAACCCGACGATATGACATATACAATATATAGCTTAGCTACTACTCAGTCTTCGCACAAAATGTTGTTTGCTTTGTGAGCAATATCCCTCGCGAATTTGTTTCGAAATTGCTAAAATTCTTCATTTTATGTTTTCAACCCCCTATCTCCGCCATTTTGAATTAACTACAAAAAAACTATATAAGTAGGTACTTATCGAACCTACTCACAAAATTTCATAAGAATCGGTTGAGAAATGCGACATCTAGGCGAGATCAGCCAGAAAGCACCTGGACATCTAAACATCCGGACATACGAAAGAATTTTAGGTCTAGCTAAAACGGAGACGCTTCGCTCGCTCGGTGAATTAGCGAATTTACCTAAAGCCTGACCAGAAATATATGAGGATGCGCCATATTGCAGAATTTCACTGGAACTAATTTCTTACACTGGCAAAGATTTTATGATGGTTTGTCAACAATGTCAATGTAATTCGTGGTGGTTTGTGGTTTGTTTACGTTTCTTTAAAAGACGATCACTTATTTAAAAATATCCAAAGAAAATGCCGAAAACCATTCACAATCGTGATCGTAAGATCGTAATATTATAAGTAAAATGTACACTTGTTTACTACACGAAAAATAGTACATTCCATTAAATTATATTACGAGGTTACCGTAGGATACAGCTATTTAAACTAATGTCATTATAGTGCGGTTGCGATTGATTGCAAAATTGTTACCATATACCTAAATCTTATAAATAGCGCCCTCTTGACAATACTCATATATTTCTGGACAGGCTTTACACGTTGAATGAATCATTTGCCTTCATCGAGCTCGATCCATTGCACACCTTACCCTTACTGAAGAGTAGCCATGGCTACTCTGTTTGGCGACCTTTGGATGCATGGCTGCTTGCGTCGCCGGCGACCATGGCATGGCATCTCGGTGAGGCAGGGCTCTTACTGGTGGAATACCGGCCTAGAGCTTAGGTACTTCCTACCATGATAAAGATTTCCAGACTTTCATCTCTACGTAGTAGGTAAGAACCTATTGTGTGACCGACTTAATTGCGAAAGTATTCGTTAGAGACAATATTGACGTTGCTGACTGATAGGTTTTGATACCATTAATATCACACTAATAAATAATATCATATGTATATCACACTAGTATTATAAAGGCGAATGTTTGTGAGTGCGTTTGTATATTAGTTACTTCTTCACACTCAAACGGCTGGACCAATTTTGATAAAATTCGGTATTGAGGTAGCTGATATCCTGGATTAACACCTTGGCTACTTTTTATCCCGAATTTACAGTTTTCCCGTTGGATGAGCGCGTAAACACCGCCAGGCGCAGCTAGTCAAAAATAACAAAGTAATACGACATTAAAATGAATCCTTTTAGTGGGCGCGAGGTCGCCACGGATTGACGCACACGGTATCTTATCAGCGTGCAAATATACTAATGACCCGGTGCGCCTCGAGTGGGCCGAACTAGTGATTACCTACTCCAGAGCCCAGACTGCGACGTTTCGGATGTAAGTTTAATACGTGTACGTAGTGACGTCACTGGGCGTGTAAATAATAATAAGTCCTGATGGCTTACGATAGTTTATATATGGCTATAGGTTAACCCCTCGTATGAGACGTCTAAAATTTGCTAATCAACTTAAAACTAACTGATATTTTAACGTAAAGTTGGAATGCCCTGCATAGATCCGTGTTTAAGCATACGATGGGTTAAAATTAATAACAGTGTCTTAATAAGATAAGTTTTTAGTTTTAAAGATAGATTTGTAGTTTTAAAAGACACTTAAAAAAGGTCATTAATTCTACACCCTATGTACAGTCAGCTTCAAACTCAAAAATAGCTGACGATTTTAGCATGCAATTTGACATAAGCCAGTAATAAAATATTGTCAGCTACTTTTGGTGCTGCTACGGTCAGCTGCTGCGTAATAACATTGATTATCTTAATTATGCAATATGTCGAAGCTCAAGCTCCCGGACGTGAATAGGCTTGCTACAATTTTTGGATAGTCCTTGCTGTAAGGATCTACAGTCTGCAGGTCATTATTTATTTTTTTACTATGTTTTTTTAACTGGCAATTAGACAGATCGAAATTAGTGTTGGCTGAAGAGACCTTTGCCTTCGAAACCCAATAAAAAAAATAAAGTTGTTGATGGTCGGCACTTGTCAACGTCAAACCGAAATTTTGACACACGTCTGTGTCCAACCATTCAAATTCTGACACATTTCATTTCGGCCCACTCGAGGCGCACCGGGTCATTAGTATATTTGCACGCTGATAAGATACCGTGTGCGTCAATCCGTGGCGACCTCGCGCCCACTAAAAGGATTCATTTTAATGTCGTATTACTTTGTTATTTTTGACTAGCTGCGCCTGGCGGTGTTTACGCGCTCATCCAACGGGAAAACTGTAAATTCGGGATAAAAAGTAGCCAAGGTGTTAATCCAGGATATCAGCTACCTCAATACCGAATTTTATCAAAATTGGTCCAGCCGTTTGAGTGTGAAGAAGTAACTAATATACAAACGCACTCACAAACATTCGCCTTTATAATACTAGTGTGATATACATATGATATTATTTATTAGTGTGATATTAATGGTATCAAAACCTATCAGTCAGCAACGTCAATATTGTCTCTAACGAATACTTTCGCAATTAAGTCGGTCACACAATAGGTTCTTACCTACTACGTAGAGATGAAAGTCTGGAAATCTTTATCATGGTAGGAAGTACCTAAGCTCTAGGCCGGTATTCCACCAGTAAGAGCCCTGCCTCACCGAGATGCCATGCCATGGTCGCCGGCGACGCAAGCAGCCATGCATCCAAAGGTCGCCAAACAGAGTAGCCATGGCTACTCTTCAGTAAGGGTAAGGTGTGCAATGGATCGAGCTCGATGAAGGCAAATGATTCATTCAACGTGTAAAGCCTGTCCAGAAATATATGAGTATTGTCAAGAGGGCGCTATTTATAAGATTTAGGTATATGGTAACAATTTTGCAATCAATCGCAACCGCACTATAATGACATTAGTTTAAATAGCTGTATCCTACGGTAACCTCGTAATATAATTTAATGGAATGTACTATTTTTCGTGTAGTAAACAAGTGTACATTTTACTTATAATATTACGATCTTACGATCACGATTGTGAATGGTTTTCGGCATTTTCTTTGGATATTTTTAAATAAGTGATCGTCTTTTAAAGAAACGTAAACAAACCACAAACCACCACGAATTACATTGACATTGTTGACAAACCATCATAAAATCTTTGCCAGTGTAAGAAATTAGTTCCAGTGAAATTCTGCAATATGGCGCATCCTCATATATTTCTGGTCAGGCTTTAGGTAAATTCGCTAATTCACCGAGCGAGCGAAGCGTCTCCGTTTTAGCTAGACCTAAAATTCTTTCGTATGTCCGGATGTTTAGATGTCCAGGTGCTTTCTGGCTGATCTCGCCTAGATGTCGCATTTCTCAACCGATTCTTATGAAATTTTGTGAGTAGGTTCGATAAGTACCTACTTATATAGTTTTTTTGTAGTTAATTCAAAATGGAGGAGATAGGGGGTTGAAAACATAAAATGAAGAATTTTAGCAATTTCGAAACAAATTCGCGAGGGATATTGCTCACAAAGCAAACAACATTTTGTGCGAAGACTGAGTAGTAGCTAAGCTATATATTGTATATGTCATATCGTCGGGTTTTGGGCAATAGGTACCTACCTACCGCGTAAATAACAGCTGTCGACAATGTTCTCATTTCAATAAAATACTTAGCATTTGTTTGAATATTAATTCGTATCTACACTTGTTACGCGGTATTGCACTATCCTCGACGATATACAGAGTGTAAATGGATATCTAATCAATAATACTTTTTGCGGCACTGTCGTTCATGGCTATTTAGGAGAAGTAGATGCAATTAGAAATGTGCCGTTCTCGAAAACGTTTCCCGATTCGTATGGGAAAAAAAGAACGTTCTCGAGAAGATTTCCCATATAAATCGGGAAACTCTAGATGCAATACTTGCATGAAACGATGAAAGGTGTTTGTTTTATGTTAGTCCGGAACGTACCGCTTATGTAATAAACTAGCATTAACCCGCGGCTTCGCTCGCGTGCCTATATAATATTCATCATCCTACGGGAACAATGCTCTTTTTTTTCAGGATTAAAAGTAGGCTATTTGTTAAGTTAGGGTACCTATAATCTGCAATCTGCATTTCCCTCATGCATATCCGTCCAGCCGTTTTAGCGTGAAGAAGTAACAAAATATACACAGACTTTTGCTTTTCTAATATTACTGGGAAATACTTTTTATTTTATCATAACTCCACTTTATCAAATCAAACCGAAAACTCAAGCACTCAAATCAAGCGATCTCAGCTTTTACTGTACCAAATAAAGTTCATTTCAAAACTCATAACTCGAAGTGAAGCTAAGACACCGGGATATGTGTGCATTTTATTTGTATAAAGCTTATAATGTCCCGAGCCTCCGCTTATCGATTTGGGATATTCGAGATTGGTTTAATGATTCTAAGCCATGTTCTAAGTTACGTCATGTTCTATTGTAAGATATTGAGGTTCTCTTCGTTGATGAATAAAAAATGTATTATTCTGAGCCAGATAAACGTAATTCAGAATTCTGAAATGACTTATTATTGAAAAGCTTGAATGTATTTATTACGGATGCAGGTATCCTGTCCCAACGCACCGCCCGCCTATAGGTACCGATTGACGACGATCGAGATGCCACCAAATACTATTTTTTTAATCTATTAGGATAATAGCGGGTCTCTATCCATACCTCAAAAGCAAAAAAATAACCCCCTTATAGGATCACGTGTAGCTGTCTTTCAGTCCGTCTGTTACAATCGATTTGCTGCAAAACTACTGGACCGATTAAATTGCAATTTGGCGCAAATGCTTTCAAGAATTTTCATGTCCACAAATAAAATTTCAAAATCGGTGGCATTTTCGTAATTAACGTCCCAACAAACCATAAAAATTACACCCGTACTCATATTTAGTCATTTCAACCCCATCGCACCCCAACAGGCGACCCGACCCGATAAACCATAAAAGCATTACCAATGGATTTTCAGACTTTGTCACCACATTTCTCCCTTTTAGGGGTTGAATTAAAAAAAAACCTGAAACACGTGTTTACTCATTTATCGTTAGGAATACTCCTGTGAAGTTTCGTATAAAATAGTCTAACTAATCTTGTTTCCCGATACAAACTTTGGAACCCCATTTCACCCCTTTAGGGGGTGAGTTTTGAAAAATCCTTTCTTAGCGGATGCCTACGTCATAACATCGACCTGCATGCCAAATTTCAGCCCGATCCGTCCAGTGGTTTGGGCTTTGCGTTGATAGATCACTATGTCAGTCAGTCAGTCACCTTTGAGTTTTATATATATAGATTACCTACTCCAGAGCCCAGCCTGCGACGTTTCGGATGTAAGTTTAATACGTGTACGTAGTGACGTCACTGGGCGTGTAAATAATAATAAGTCCTGATGGCTTACGATAGTTTATATATGGCTATAGGTTAACCCCTCGTATGAGACGTCTAAAATTTGCTAATCAACTTAAAACTAACTGATATTTTAACGTAAAGTTGGAATGCCCTGCATAGATCCGTGTTTAAGCATACGATGGGTTAAAATTAATAACAGTGTCTTAATAAGATAAGTTTTTAGTTTTAAAGATAGATTTGTAGTTTTAAAAGACACTTAAAAAAGGTCATTAATTCTACACCCTATGTACAGTCAGCTTCAAACTCAAAAATAGCTGACGATTTTAGCATGCAATTTGACATAAGCCAGTAATAAAATATTGTCAGCTACTTTTGGTGCTGCTACGGTCAGCTGCTGCGTAATAACATTGATTATCTTAATTATGCAATATGTCGAAGCTCAAGCTCCCGGACGTGAATAGGCTTGCTACAATTTTTGGATAGTCCTTGCTGTAAGGATCTACAGTCTGCAGGTCATTATTTATTTTTTTACTATGTTTTTTTAACTGGCAATTAGACAGATCGAAATTAGTGTTGGCTGAAGAGACCTTTGCCTTCGAAACCCAATAAAAAAAATAAAGTTGTTGATGGTCGGCACTTGTCAACGTCAAACCGAAATTTTGACACACGTCTGTGTCCAACCATTCAAATTCTGACACATTTCAATGTCAAACTTGTTTTATTTTATTGAATTTTGAAGGCAAAGTTCCTTTCAGCCAATTTTATTGCAAACTGTCAAATTGACCATTAAAAACGTTTTGGAAAAACATGGTAAAGAAAAATGAATGACCAGCAGTTTGTAGATCTCTACAGCAAGGACTATCGAAAAAATACTTACTTATATAATTTAATGGTCTTCCAGAAATCGCATACCGCCCACAGAAAACCCCCACTAGAGGTGAGGTCTCTCTACACCACTTAACACTACAATTTACCATGTTATTTATCTAATTTCTTTTTTCCTTGACGTACGCATGGATCATAAACATGGACGCAACTAAACGGTGGCCGCCGTGTTGATACTTTAATGTTCTGCCGTACCATATCCTTGGTGCGCGCGGGTCGCCTTACATGCTCCGTCTAGTGGGGGTTGTCTGTGATACCGCCTATTTAAAGTCCGGAGGAAATTGGCGTTAGTCCCGGACCGAACCGGACGCGACGCTAGTTGCGATGTTGCGATGTGTCGCTCGAGCTGTTGCACATATCTTCAGTCTTGCGAATAGATACCGCGTCCACGCATCCATTTCATTTGATCAGCAGCTTACCAGGCGTCGTTAGTAATTACCGGCTGTTTAATTTAAACGCCTCTCAAACGGGCGACAGCGTCAGGCGTAATCAAAATAGAATAAAACCACTGGTTCGAGTGCTTCGTGCTCGTTACAGTGATAGTGTCTAATAGTATTTTTAGCAAAAGGATATTTAAAATGGATTACATAAATGTCTGATCATTTCTGTTATAGTTACGACGATCGACTTGTGGGCCATTAAGACTATTTAGACTGGAAGACAGACGACTTAAAACGACGACGCTGTTGGCGCGGTTTGTAGTGCAGCTGCTTACTGAGCCGGCGGTCCTGGGTTCGAATCCCAGCCAGGGCAAATATTTGTGTGATGAACTCGAATATTTGTTCCTGTGTATATCGTCGTCTAGTACCTACTGCAGTAAAACTGCAATGTATATTTTTAAATTTTTGTGTTCATTTTTTACTGTAATTTTTACCATAAGTTTTAATACCAGTTATGCTCTTTTTGTGAATCAGTTGGTATCAGGTCATCGATATTTGATGAAATGAAATTGACAAATCGAAGATTAAAGATTGATGGGTGAAAAAAAAATGGAGATTCTGGAAAAAGTCAGAGAGAAATGACGTCTGTGAATGGAAAGAGATATTAATTTTTTTGTCCTTGCGAGAGCTACAATTTTATTTGGAACCTGACAGTTTTACTATAGTGGAATGCAATTTTCCATATCGTGAAGTGCCACATACGCTTGGAGTTTTCTTCTGAAGGACATGCGCGCAAAGGTTAATTTTGGCTGATTTGTGGACCAAGGAGCGCCTGCTGATCTAAATAACAACTGGACTTATAGCGAGGTATTCTCTACCCTTTCTTTCGTTGGAGGAACGTTCACCATTAAATCAACCATCAAGGAAGTGATTACCAACTGTATCAAGACTTACTCCTATAGACTGTAATTTATAGCTGTGCATTATCTTTTACGACTATCCTATTGTGCGCGATAGGTTAAATATCTATTTCATAGTATTTTTAAGTCGGTTGTCAATTTTGTATCCAATTATATTTTCAAAATTCTAAAAGCCCGTTAGCCGGCCTATTCTTCGATCCAATTATTAATTTGGTTAGGTATAGGACAACTGTTTAATTTCGGTTATAAAATTATAATAAACGTCACAAAAATCCATAAACAGTTTTAATTCTCCATTCCTCAAAATTCTACGTGTTTGGTTACAACAGACGGCCTATAGGGCACTGTTGCAACCAACTATAGCAGTTTTTCCTTTTTTTGTGCTATACTACCCATAGTACAATAAGATTTGTTTAGTTTGGGACTAGGTCGATTTGTGTAATAAGATTGTCCCTTAGTATTTATTTATTTATAAAACGCAGTCCTCGTCGGCGATTGACTACTACCTATTCTATTTTAAGCAATAGTAGGCCGACGCAGCTTAAAGCTGAAAAAAAGTTTCTGTCAAAAATGACATTTTAGTGGCAAAGCTTTTATAGCCGACTGTACTTTTCTTTGGATATCCATCAAATGCTCACTGAGACGATTCTAAAGAGCCCAAGCTCGGTAGGATTGCTTTTTCTATTATAGAGTTCCTATAATATGGCCACCTTCCGGCTCCATCATCAGATCAGCCCCATGGTACCATATTATTGTATTGTCATCAAAGTTAAGTAAAGTGTAAGTATGCAAAATTTCAGCTCAATCGGTTGACGATATCTGCTTCAAAATTGAGTTGCAAGATTTCACCCGAACAAACATACATTAAACATACAATGCAAGTTAAATAAAAGCTTGTAATGAAATAATTGGAAATGTAATTACGGTTTGTAACTACCGAATAGATATTTCACTAAAGTAGCAATCTAGTTTTATTTAGGTAAGTATATATAGTTATCTTACTGGCAAAGCAGACCTTATAATTTTTAAAACCCGATCACAAATAGCACAGAGAAGTTGACCGAACCTAAGGAGGATTTGGAGTGATGTTTCCTTTCGTGATGTCTCATATGAGTCAAACGGACTTTTTTATTGACTCTCCTACCTACACCTACCTACAAAACAGGCAGCGGACACCTAACCGAGATGCCCTTAAATAAGATATTTACAAAATCACAAATATATCGTTCGATCTAAAGTGGATAGCTATCTGATATTAATAATATATAAAAACAACATAAATAACTGCAAATATTCAGCACGTAAGCTAGATGTAGGTATACTGGTGAAAATTCATTCAACAAATTAATATCTAACAAATAAAGATGTATTATATTATGATTTCAAAAGGCCAAAAAACCTACGCACGCAAAGTTATCAACTCGTAACTTGTTTTCATTTCATGACTTCCCAAATAGTCACCAAAATAATAATTCATCCAAAAGGCCTTTTGAACCTTCTTATATTAATGACGCCAGTGACATTCACCTTATTTGAAAGTATTAAGAATAAGAGCTTTATTCGAATGGCTGGATGGAATTTTGGCTTCTCGGAATTGTATACTGATATACTACGGTATGAATTTACATAATAATTTCGTTAGATTCGATAGCGGTAGGTTAAATAGCGTCAATATTGCGGAGATACCTCCTGAAAATTTCATTGTGTGTAATTTTCGTCTCACTCAGCCCGAGACTGCTACCACGTTAATTATATTAAAATTCGTTGAAGATAATTAAGTCAAATATAAATTGAGGCCTTCGTGATTCTCACCGCTTCCGCTGGTTTATTCACCTCAATTAGCACTTTGAAACACCAGCAAACTCATCATCAAGAAATATTAAGAAATGCTTAATGTAAGGTACTTGCGCCAAAGATGGCCCTGTTCCTATGATAGCCCACTTCAAAAATTTAATTCATGATTCATAATTCATTTATTGCATGTTAATCATGTTGTACATTAAGGTCTTACTTAATTATAGATATGTCCAATACACGAAACCTGTTAGGGCACGGCAATTTACTTATAGCTAGGTTCTTAATAATAATAATGATTTTAACTATATACTCATGTAGGTACCTCTATCAATTTACGAAATAATTAGTAATAGTAGAGTTGTTAGTCCGCTGTTTTCTAACATAATTGTGCGCATCGGGTTACAAGCATGACATTTTGACCACAGATAGAGTGTTCCTTTGTGATTATTTTCAGATGTGGAGGGAAGTCAGATTCAGCCCCTGTGAGGCGGGAGAGCGGAGTGAATACGGCGAAGTATCCCTCTTTTCTTTCTTTATTGCTGGTCAGTTAAGTCTACCAGGACGTGTTTGGTATCGTTTTCGTGTAAAACAAATATAAGAAATTGATTTTTTATGTTAGTTTTGTATAGTTCTATAAAAAAATATGGGTGTAATGGCCGAAAATTTAAAAATCACAACAAGTTTTTTTTTCAAGGAGGTAAATTAGTTCAATTTCGTGAACATTTTCAACTTATTATTACTATTTCAAAAAGCTCATTTAATCTGGTTTCTAAAAATATATGCATGTTGGGCATTTCTCATACAAACAGTAGCTTAAAATATATCTTTATGTCGGCATAACCAACATAAATCTCCGAACGCATCCTATTTCGCTTCATTAAATACATTAAATAATGATTATTAACAAGCTTTTACATATAATTTTTACTATATACGTCCTAGAAAAACAAATTAATGTAATTAAAACAAAATATTTTTTTGCTCATGTATCACGAGCACACGGGCTAATCTCAACATCAACAATTTATTTAAGTCACTTTTTGTATGAAGAGTGCCCAATATGTATATATTTTTAAAAACTAGATTAAATTTGCTGTTCCGTACAGGACGGAAGACATCGTTCTTTCTCTCTCTCTCTCATGGCGTCCGAGCCGTGAACATCGCTCCTAGACGTTTATTTATATTTAAAATGTTTAACGTGTGAAAACCAATAAATTCAGTACGTTACTGTCGTGTGTGTGATTCCAAACCAGCCCTGCAATATATACACAACATTTTTGGTCCTTCGTTATCGGTGACGGGGAGAAAATTGGAAAATTCATTCCAAATTTTCATCAAGAAAAATCGCCATATTTCATCGCATTTACATTGACAGTTCGTACAAATGACGTGAGTACAAAATCAACGAACATTCCACAGACAAGCATCGAGCTCCCGCAACAGCGGATATATCAATATTACATCACATTATTGCCAACATAAGTGACAGAAATCTGGGGAGAGAGCAGCCAAATCGGCCAACAAAATCGGCACTACTGAAAACTATTTCGCTGCCATAGACAGTATCTGTCAGCCAATGATCTGTCATTCGGAAAAAAATGACAACAAATATTACAAATACAACAAATACAGCGGCGTTTTCAGGAATGGAAGATTTACAAATATTAATCAGACAACGGGGAAGTTTGAAAGGAAAACTAACTCGCATCAATACATACGTTCAAAATTTCAACCCATTAGCAGACGATATTACCGACTTAAAGGTTCGTTACGATGACTTGACTTCGCTGTTCGAGAAGATCGAAAACATCCAAAATAAAATTGAGGCCCTCGACAGTGACACCGAGAAGAATGAGCGCGAGCGGGATGCCAATGAACAGCATTTCTACCGGACGAAAGCTGCCATGGATCGTCTACTTAATCCGTCATCGCACAATAGTACCATGATAGAGTCGGCACATTCCCAAATCGTACAAACACAGGTTAGACTACCACAACTCCAACTCCCAACCTTTGATGGATCTATAAAGGATTGGCCTGCATTTAAAAATATATTTAAGTCAGCAGTGGACAGTGCCAGTTTACCTTACTTGCACAAATTTCAATATCTCAAATCTGCACTGAAAGGAGAAGCAGCTGGACTTGTGAGTTCATTGATATTTTCAGATGCCAACTATCACAAGGCCTGGGAAATACTGAGTAAAAGGTATGAAAATAAGACTATAATAGTAAATCACCATTTGAAAACATTTGTGAACCATTCTACAATAACAAGATATAACTTGAAAGAATTCCTGGTTGCATTACAACAGAGTTTGGACTCACTTCGATCTCTGGACTTGCCAGTGGACTCGTGGGATACATTGTTAGTGTTCTTAGTCACGCAGAAACTTGACAACTCCCTACGAGCTGCTTGGGAAATGAGTCGCAAAGATACGACTATCCCTAAATTCAAGGACTTACTAGAATTTCTAAATTTAAGAGTCACCGCATTTGAAATGTTAAACGATAAATATTCTGACAGACCAACATCACAATCTAAAGTGGCACATCTCACATCAGTTTCGAATACTGATGTTATATGTAACATGTGTAATGGGCCACATAGGTTGTATAAATGTCCTAATTATCTAGAACTACCTATACCCAAAAGAATTGATTTCATAAAATCAAAATCATTGTGCTTTAACTGCTTACAGGTGTTTCAACCTAAGCACATATGCAGCAAAACTAATTGCTTCACTTGTCGTGGCAAGCACCACACAAGCATACATATGGACAGCCCTCCACGGAAGGTAAACTATGCCGCAGTTGCAGACAATAGCTATCAGCAAGTGCAGACTCAATGCCAGGATATACCAAACCTACCTACCTGTAGTCAACAGACACATAACAATCTTATCAGAGGTCAACACACACAAAACATACATA
The DNA here is from genome assembly GCA_905147355.2 of Apotomis turbidana. Taxonomy (NCBI): domain Eukaryota; kingdom Metazoa; phylum Arthropoda; class Insecta; order Lepidoptera; family Tortricidae; genus Apotomis; species Apotomis turbidana. The sequence goes on along the minus strand of LR990281.1, from coordinate 20,286,012 downwards.
CTTACAGTCAACAGACACCGCACACACCAACTTATAGTCAACAGACACCGCACACACCTAGTTATAGTCAACATACAGATAAGATACCTACATATAGTCAACAGACACAGAGCATACCTAACAACAATCAACAGCCTAGCCTACCTAGCGCACATTCATTCAGTCAACAGACAAACATACCTGCAACTATACCAGAATGCATGCAACAGCCTACACAAGCACGCAGCATTCATACACATGCACAACCACAACCGCTTATGCCTAACATGGATATCAAAACTACTTCAACATCTACTGTTATGTTAGCAAATACTAAGGCACCACAAATTTTACTCTCAACAGCTATTATAGACATCCGAGATGCAGCCGGCAACTGGCACAAGGCGCGGACTCTACTCGACTCAGGGAGTGAAATTAATATAATGTCACAGCGGATTGCTACAATGCTCCAACACAAGCTATATTACAGCGCATGTCACATACAAGGAATTGGTAACACACACAAACATACACAAGTAAGTACAACAGCTGACATATCTTCTAGGACAAGTGACTACAAACAACGTCTTAATTTTGTGGTTATGGACAATATAACTGTTCCTTTGCCCCATGCATTAATCAACACAGAACATTGGAATATACCATACCCTCAGGCTCTCAAACTGGCGGACCCTACCTTTTACATACCAGGCGACATAGACTTGCTTTTAGGAGCTGAGATATTCTTTGACATTTTGCAGTCTGGTCACATTAGGTTAGGGCCTAATATGCCACAGCTCATCCAAAGTAGCCTCGGATGGATAGTGACAGGTAGCTATGTATCAGACAAAAGGGCTATAAATACAGCACAGGTTAGCTTATTTGTTTCATCACAGCAAACTGATGACCTCCTGTGTAGGTTTTGGGAACAAGAAGAGGTTGCGCCTAGGAAACTTCTGTCTCAAAAAGAAAAATATTGTGAGCAGTTGTTTCAAGAGACTACAACGCGGACAGAAACAGGACATTACATGGTAAATTTACCACTAGTAGAAAATAGGGTAGGAGAGTTAGGTAATTCATTCAATACTGCCTATCGCTGCTTATTGCATCTCGAGTCTAGGTTTCAAAAGGATGAGAGTTTACATACAGAATATAGGAAATTCATACACGAATTCCTTCAGTTAGGACATGCAGAATATGTCATAGATTTTAATCAGTCAGATATCAAATCGTTCTTTTTACCACACCATGCGGTTTTAAGGCCAGATAGTCAGACAACGAAACTTAGGACAGTTTTTAATGCTAGTGCTAAAACAGACACAGGCGTGTCACTTAATGACATACTGTTAGAAGGTCCTAACATGTACAATGACTTGTTAGATATAATATTGAGATTCAGACTGTATAAGTACATTTTTACCACTGATATTGTCAAAATGTTTAGGAACATTTTTATAAACCCTGATCAACGCCCACTGCAGCGGCTGTTGTGGCGTGACTCAAAGTCTGAAGCATTACAATGTATACAACTTTCGACCGTAATTTACGGAACGAAATGCGCGCCATATCTTGCTTGCCGCACTCTGCGCGACTTGGCTGAAAAACATAAAGATGAATACCCACTCGCCGCAGAATGTATTCAGTTAGACTGTTACATGGACGACTTTCTGTCTGGTGCACATTCACTAGAAGACATTAAGGAAATATGTACTCAACTCATTGAATTGCTAAAAACTGCTAACTTTGGCTTACATAAATGGTCAGCTAACCATAGTAGTATACTTGATCATATTCAAATGCTGGATTCAGACACAGATTTAGACGACAACAAGGTATACGATTTCACACCTGATCACATAGTAAAAACGCTCGGTTTAAGATGGATACCAACTAATGACAACTTTTATATTCATATACCCGAATTTAAAAAGCAGAAACCCACAAAAAGGAACGTGTTGTCACAGATATCTCAAATTTTTGACCCAGTCGGTGTCTTAGCCCCCTCAGTAATTTTAGCTAAAATATTAATGCAGGATATTTGGAAGCTTAAGATAGGGTGGGATAGCGAACTGCCCTTGCATATTCAAGACACTTGGTCTGAGTTTTGCAGTAGGTTAGATAATCTGCGATCTATACAGATACCTCGGTGGTATTTCACAGATCTTCCAGTGACTATCACATTAGTAGGCTTTAGCGATAGTTCAGTAAAATCATTTGGAGGATGTTTGTATTTTCATGCAACATACAATAACCGGAAACCGTCCGTAACTTTGATAATGAGTAAGACACGCGTTGCGCCAATCAAAACTCAAACGGTGCCTCGTCTTGAGCTCTGTGGTGCTCTTTTGCTGGCGCGGCTTATAGTTAAATTTCAGACCGCGACCGCTAAGAAGTTGCATATAAATGATACAGTCTTATTTACAGACTCGCTAGTGGTTCTGAATTGGATAAGGACACCGTTCAGCCGCAAGCTCAACCCCTTTGTTTCTCATAGGCTCACGGAAATCGTTGAGACTACTAAGAGTGAAAATTGGCATTATGTTAACACTAAGGAGAATCCCGCGGATTTTCTCACTAAGGGGATTTATCCTGATAAATTACCAACGCTAGGACTTTGGTGGAATGGCCCTAATTGGTTGCTTGAAGACCGAACCACATGGCCTTTATCAGACCCTGTGATTCCGTTAAATTTAGAATCAATTGAAGACTCAACTAAAAGTTGCTTTCATGTTGCGAATAAAGAGACGCAGCATAGTTATTTTTATGACATATTTCAGAAGTATTCCAGCTTCAGCAAGATAGTGAGAATTATTGCTTTTGTGCTGCGATTCGCACATAACATAAAAAACAATCGTAAGGCGTTATCCTCACACTTGACAGTGTTAGAGTTGGATTCTGCAAATAGATTTATTGTTAGAGTAGTTCAAGAGCACGCATTTCCTAAGGAATTACAAGAATTAAAACGATTAAAATCCCATACTAGCGATAAGACTAACTCAGACACTGACTTGTTCACATTCAAGTCTAGCCCTTTGAGAAAACTTAATGTATTCATAGATGACAATGGTCTCATACGTGCCGGGGGACGATTAGCTCAATCTAACATTCCTTACAATCATGCTCATCCAATTATTCTACCAGCTAAAGAACACATCACCACCCTTATAATTAGGTACTATCATATCATGCTTCTACACACTGGTACATTGACTACACTATCCACAATGAGATTTAAGTATTGGCCTATTAACGGACGAAGTGAAGTAAGCAAGGTCATTCACCGATGCATCCGTTGCATTAGATTTAGGGCGCAAGCCTGTGGTCAGCAAATGGCTGATCTGCCAGCCCCTAGGGTAACTTTAGAGCGACCATTCATACATACAGGGGTCGATTTCAGCGGTGCTATTTACTTACGTAGCTCGATGTCTCGCAACTGCAGGTATCACAAGGGTTACATATGTCTGTTTGTGTGCCTATCTACAAAACTTTTGCATCTTGAACTTGTAAACGATTTAACGTCGCAAGCTTTCATTTGTGCACTTAAACGGCTTATTGCTAGAAGAGGAGGTTGCAAATACTTGTACTCAGATAATGCTTGTTCGTTTAAGGGTGCTAATAATGAACTAGTTGAGCTTCATAGCATGTTTAAGAATGATACTTCGTATTCTGAGATAGTAAATTATTGCGCTATGAATAGCATTCAGTGGAAATTTACTATTCCATTAGCAAGCCACATGGGTGGATTGTATGAAGCAGGTATAAAATCTGTTAAAACTTTGTTAAAACGTCAGCTATGCAATGCAAAACTAACATATGAGCTTATGTATACGCTACTTGTGCAGGTGGAAGGAATCCTTAACTCGAGGCCACTTTGTGCAATTTCAGATTTACCAAATGATTTGGAATACCTCACACCTTCACATTTTGCGATTGGATCAGCAATCACAGATTTACCTGAACCAAATATGTTACACCTCAATGATATAAGGTTAAATATGTACCAGAAGGTAATGCAAATGAGACAAAGAATATGGAAACAATTTTATCATAATTACTTATCAGAACTGTTACCTAGAAGTAAGTGGTTACAAACTAGATCTAACTTGAAAGTTGGTGATATGATAATTATTAAAGATGAGGCTACTCCGCCCTCATGTTGGCCATTAGGAAAAGTAATTGCTGTAAATGTAAATTCAAAGGACGGCTTAGTAAGATCTGTCTTAATAAAGACTGCTAAGGGCGAGTACACAAGGCCTATTCACAAACTTATATTGTTGCCTAATATTGCATCAGTTTAGTTACTGATCACAAGTGTTATTTTAAGTATGCGTTACTTAAGTGTGTTTTATATTGCATCTTAAATGCATTTATGTTACTTACCTTTAAATGCTTATTTCTTAGGATGTAATAGGCATAATCTTGAAGTTGTGATTTTTACGTTCTGTTCATTTTAATTTTTAAAACAATTAGCTGAACAAATAATTGTTTAATATTTCGTTAATATTTGTACTAAGATATGACTTAGCGATACTTTTTAGATATAAAGATATATCCATAAGTCTGTACAACTAATATTATAAAAATAAGCTTTCACTAATAAAGCCCGGGAAAATGTTCCGTACAGGACGGAAGACATCGTTCTTTCTCTCTCTCTCTCATGGCGTCCGAGCCGTGAACATCGCTCCTAGACGTTTATTTATATTTAAAATGTTTAACGTGTGAAAACCAATAAATTCAGTACGTTACTGTCGTGTGTGTGATTCCAAACCAGCCCTGCAATATATACACAACATTTGCTATTTTGCAATATTTTTCTTAGTTGTAAATATTCAGGAAATATAACTAATTTATCTCCCTGAATAACAAAAACTTGTTGTGATTTTTACAATTTCGGAAATACAACCATATTTTTATATAGTACTATGAATAAATAACATAAAAAAATAATTTCTGATATCTGTTTTACACGAAAACGACACCACAGAAGTCCTAGTAGCGTTATCTGATCAGTAATATAAAAAGAAAAAGAGGACTCCTTTGTCCTATTCACCCCGCTTTCCCGCCGCACAGGGGACGAATCTGACTTCCCTCTACATCTGAAAATAATTACCGCAGAATACTCTATCTGTGGTAGAAATTTCGTGGTTGTATCCCGATGTACACAATTTCGCGACTTAGCAAAATGTACTAGAACACGCAGGCTAAGCTTAACATCAACATTTTTTTCAAGGTACTTTTTGTATCAGATGTGCCCAATATGGATACATTTTTAAAAACAAGATTAAATTTGCTGTTTAGTAATATTTTTTTAAATTGTAAATATTCAGGATAGATAACTAATTTATCGTTCTGAATAAAAAAAACTTGTTGCGATTTTTACCTTTTCGGCAATAAACCCAAATTTTTATATGAAACTATTCAAAAATAACATGAAAAATTAATAGCTGGTATCTATTTTACACGAAAACGATGTCGCACAAGCCCTAATAGCCTTAACTGATCAGTAATAAAAAAAAGAAAAAGAGCAGTACTTGGTCCTCTTCACCCCGCTCTCCCACCACACAGGGGACGAATCTGACTTCCCTCCACATCTGAAAATAATCACCGTAGAACGCTCTATGTGTGGTAGAAATGTCATGCTTGTAACCCGATGCGCACAATTTCGCGGCTTAGCAACTCTACTATAAATATTTAGTCACTCAAAGATTCATCATTAAAAAAATCATCTATTGAATAACAACATTTGTGGGTTAACAGTGTTATCAGCTTTTTTTAAAATGCTGTGTTCCTCTCTAATTGACTCTGGCACTTTGTTTGATATTTTATTAATACATTGGTAATAAGGACCGTTTTTATACATCGCTAGTTTATACACTGGTAATTCTAATTTGTTCTTGTTACGTCTTTGCGATTTAACGACCTTTTTTTAAATAAGTGTGCATTTTTCCTGACGAAAGGCGCTGCTTCCAAAATATATATACAGGGCAATGTAAGGAGCCTATGCTGAACAAAGTGAGGACGACAGCTATTGGGCACCCGAGTGTTGGTAAGGATGCGGACACACTTATAGTTATAACCGTTCGAATGAATTCAAATTTCGCGCCCATGTTCAGTTAGTACCATAATAGACATTAAGTTAAGTCTATTCTTAGAATAATAACGCCTAGAAACCCAGTTCACGCGCAACGGTGAGACCACTAAAACTTAGCCAGAAATGGCTAAAAGCGCCGATCGGCTTGTCAGTTGCAAGGACGCGTAACAAACAAGTGTAAAGAGCTCCCACATTTTCAATTATTATGGCGATTTGTGCAAGGATAGGGTGTCACAATGCATCTGATAAAAAGGATAAACATGCTAAGACAACATTTCACTCGTAAATATTATTCTTTAACTCGTATTTTTACGTAAAACAGTAATCAAAACTTCATATTTTCTATAAGCGGCATGACAACGTAGTGTTTCCAGTGTAAGGGTTTTTTTTACCCATAATTCTGTCCTGATGACTTATTTTTTGGGAGTCTATAATTAAAAATACAAATATCAAAAATTAAGAAGATAAACCATTTTTTTTATCAAGTTTTTATTTGACTTGCCGTGTATGTTTGAGTATGTCTGGGTAAAATATTGTAAATCAAATTTGAATCAAGTTTAAATTTTGTACACCTGTTTAAATCAAGAGACAATGCATTACAGTGTTTCAAGTCAACAACGGGTCTATTATTCAATTAAAATTTAGAATGTCACTAATCACCACTGGCAAGAGTATACCCCAAATTTCAGGGGAATGTGATTGCGCTAGCAACATTATTGCTGTGTTTGTGTGCGTATCGCCGCGTGTAAATACGAGTTGTTCACAACTACATGAATCCATTTTATGCCTCACGTGCGGCGCCTCGGCCGTAAGAAACTATCCTTCTAGGCGTTATTTATTATTCTAAGAGTCTATTGTACTTATAACTATACAATTTTGAAGTGGGCTATCTTAGGAACAGGGCCATCTTTGGCGCAAGTACCTTGCTTATACTACCTACTAATTATGTAAAGAATTTGTTACTGCCACAAATCGCCCCTCAATCAAAACTCCGTTATATTAGTGTCGGGTGGTGTCGGTCTCGTCATTTCAGGACAGGTTAAAGCCATATTTTTCGAAATCGCACGGTCATCACCCTAACCAATATGGATTACAGATTTACAACTTAGAATCCCTACCCTAACGTTTCTTTTTATAGCTGTGTATGTAGCCACATAGCCATACATCTAGAGCCTTGACCGGCGGCGGCATAGGCTGAGGTCGTGGCTTCATTTTGCTATGAAAAGCGGAGGCGAAAATTACATATTTTATGCGCCTTTGTGGGTTGATAGGAAAATATCTAGGTCATTACTTTTAGTTAGTGTATATGTTTATTTATACAATTCCTCTTCACATCTTGCGATTATTAAGCCCATCATACATATTGCACCGGTATTGTTTCATACTAAATTATTCGGCTACAATGTAAATTTAAGAACGATGTTTATATCTTTGTCTTTTGTAAATTCTGAACCAGTTAAATACGATATTTATAAGAATCACCATACACACAAAGCATTTCGTTATATATCATCATAGGCCTTTACATCTCTATCATATTATTTTATGCAAAGTTTTTGTGGCAGTGTTTGACATGATTATAGAATCCGATGCGGGAGCGACAGTGACGTTCGCAAGATTGGCATTTCAATAGGGGGTCGTTTGACGATTGGATTGGTGAAGCGACCCTACTCTTGTTGTGATGTCTCCTATCGCGTTTCGCGGCTAGAGCCTGAAACCAATTTCCAGCATGAGCCTTGCAGCCTTCGACTAAAGACACTCTCCATTTGCTATGCTCGTTAGCTAAAGTTTCCCAATTAGCAGGGCTGATGCCAAATGTAATTAGATATACCTAATATATATGCGGTGAAAGGTGAAAGATAAATACTTCTGCCGCAATGCAACAGTAGGTACAATGCGGTTGTGTTCGGCGTTGATGATTTGGGATGTAAGTTATACAAATGCATCAGTAACCTTTTTCATGAAGTACTTATTGTATAAAATGGCATTCTCTACCACTAAACCATAGAGTTAAAGATGCAGTTAAACTTTGATATAGCGCAGGGCCTTTGTTTTTGTCGCTTGAATGATCACTTACTTTTATTGTTATAAATATATATTATATAGTATTATCTAGCTATTACTTTTACGGGTACCTTATAATTAGAGACGTGCCGTTCACGAGAATATTTCCCGATTTATATGGGAAATGTTCTCGAGAACGTTCTTTCCCCATACATATCCGGAAACGTTTTCGAGAACGGCACATTTCTACTTATAATCATGGCTTTCGTGGCGAGGAGCGGCTGTGTGGCACGAATACATACGTGAGTGAGACGTGAGTTTTGTGAGATGATGGATAAAAGATAATCCGAGTGTTTTAATTCATTGAATTTAATGTTATCTGTTATATTGATGCATTATCTTTAATTTTAAGTTATTTTTCGTTTTACAGTGAATTAGTGTAAGATTGTAATGCGGCTATACCCGATAAACAAAAAAATAAATCATTGAACACTGCTCTATCAGTTCTTCTTCCCATCTCTGGGTTACATCCTCCACAGTTGCATTCGGAGGTCTAGTTTCGGGCTTAGTAGGTATCCTCCACTGAACGCGGTATTCGGTATCCTTTATACCTGACAAACCCCTTTCGGGCGGGTAGTCCTTGTGGAACACTGAGTGGTTGAGAATGTGTCCAGCCACGAGCGCTGCAGCACGAAGTCGCGGATCTTAAGGGGAGATGTTTTTATGTAATACAGCTAAGCAGTGGACGCTCACCTGACATACCCCTTCCGGGTAGTCCTTGTAGAACACCGAGTGGTTGAGAATCAGCTTCTCGTTGCCCGTGTCCATGCCACGAGCGCTGTAGCACGTGGTAACGGATCTTGAGGGGAGATGTTTTATGTAATACAGCTAAACAGTGGACGCTCACCTGACATACCCCTTCCGGGGCGGGTAGTCCTTGTGGAACACCGAGTGGTTGAGAATCAGCTTCTCGTCGCCCGTGTCCAGCCACGAGCGCTGCAGCACGAAGTCGCGGTTCTTGAGGGGAGCCGGACACGACACTAAAACATATTATAAATATATATACAAATGTATTAGGCAAGTCCATGTGGCAAATAAAAAAAGGAACATCATGAATTTAATTACTTATTAAAGTAAGTAGGTAGTAGTTTCTTATTACAGGTCGGTTCGCAGCTAACCCAAAATACAATATTAGGCAAAATGAACATTCGGATGAACCAAATTATATATAAGTTCAGCGTTCGGCACCCATGTATAAAAGATAAGATGTTACACTTAAAAAAGCGGTGAATTATATTTAATCCTGTAAGTCAATAAGGTAAAAAATCGTTTATTTAATTTTATGGAGTGCCGTAAAGTTTACTTTGGAGCCCAGTGTTAAGCAATGGATTTTCGTGAAGCTTATATAAATTAAGCTTTTATGCAATCGATAAGATTTCACGAAAAACCGGTAGAGCCGTTCTAAGGACTTTTTTCCTTTTTTTACAGTCTTACGGCGATCCACTAAAAAGCATTACTTTGAACCAATTTAGCATGGTCATCGAATGGCACACATAGTTGTTGCAATATACAATACAATCGTCCACACTTCAAAATGCAATGTTTCAGCGATAATAATGTCAAAAGCAGGTAAATTATGAACATCAGTCAGAATTGTAATAAATAATTAAAACACCTCATATAAAATAAACTTTACATATCTACACGACACGTTCAATAATTAATATCAATTACACGGGGCACATTTATAGTCATATGAGTCAAAATTGTAAACAAGTATTCAATTTCATAAACTTTGTCCTGCAACAAAGAGATACCTATTATTAATTGGATTTCTGAAACAACAACAACATACGCCTCATGGCAGCACTACAGCAAGTTTCAATGCTTCTAAACCATTATTTCAGGTTGTATGACTGTACCCATAGATTGTTTGTCTATCCACCTAGGTACTTAGATTAGAAAACCAATTGACTACATACAACTACTACGAGATAAGCTGCGTGATAAAATGTGGAACTTTTGGCTGCGAATGTAGACGTGTAAAGCGAAGGTAGACCTAGTAGGTATACTAGTAAACAAACAATGTAAATGCTGTGTTTTTTTATTCCTTATATTTTTTCCCTAACAGCAAAAATCGCAAGCCTCTATTTAGTAACGCAGTATTTATTGTTGAACCTCGTACTTACGCTAGGTAGCCGCTTAAAGCGAAGTAATCGAAGACTAAACCCGTAACAAAATATACTATGAATATCGGTAGATCAAGTTTAGTATACAACTGAGTAATCAATTTTGCCCCAGCGGCAAAAACCACAAGCCTCTACTTAGTAACGCAGACAGCGTTTGTGTGAACAGTTTGATTAATTAACAGTCGATACAACCTCCGAACAATTCGATTAGGCGAGAAAATGCTTCAGGCGGTACTCTCTTCCGCGTAGATAAACATAACCTTCAAGACTACACCACATTTTCCCTTGTTGAACTGTTTCATTTGTCATTTTGTTTTCTGAACCTTAAAAAACAAAATACAGTACTACGTAGTATAATTTTCGGTCTTATAGAAAAAACGTAATATGTATAGAAAAAAATATATCAATTAAGTTAGTATAGGCAATAAATACTGGATATTATTAATCGGGCGAGCGAAACGTCTCTGCATCAGCTTCGCCAAATTTGCTTCTGATAACCAGTAGGTTAGAATTTGGATGCGATGGCATCTCTCAAGAAATTTGGTGAGTAGGTTCGATAAGTACCTATATTGTTTTTTTTTTGTCGATTTAGGTTTCAAATTTTTAAAATGGCGGAGATATGGGAGTTGATAACATATACATTACAAATTTCAGCCATTTTGAAACAAACTACATCAAACATCGCATGCACAGAGCCACTAGTTATACCAATTTTTTTAAGCGTCATCCCTTAATAGCGTTCTTTTACCACTTACTTTAATTAACTCCCGACGAAAAAAGAGGGATGTTACAAGTTCAACATGTGTATCTCTGTACCTATTCATGTATCTGTCTGTGGCATCGTAGCTCCCAAACGGATGGACCAATTTGAGTGTGTTTTTTTATCGAAAACTTGTCCGTCGAGATGGTTCTTAGTCTTAGCTATGTTTGATGTAATTAGGATCAGTAGTTTCAAAGATATTCAACTTTAAATTCAAACAAGATCTCAGCCAATATTGGAGCTAATAAATCCATTTTTTTTAGTTATGTTCAGTTTAGTAGCATTTTCTATGATTATCACTGATAGACTGTGACACTACACATCAATTACTTTTGAAACATGACTCTACACCCAATTTTTATTTACGTTGCTTATTTACCAAAATGTCCCTTTATTTACTGAAACCTATGCCGTAGAAGTGGGTAAAGATATGCAATCAAAGCATTGTTTGTCATCTGTCAAACACTGGTCGAGTACCTACCTTCGTGCTTCTCAATGTATCGGGTGTAGAGTCATGACCTCATGATATACGCGCTGGAATAATGCAACATTGGTCGCGTTTTCTTAGGAAGACGGGCATTTTTAAATAAAGTTGCTGTAGCTATTTCCAATTTCTTCATGATACCACGAAAGCAGTTGGTTATATTGAGTTAAAAGTTAAAAAATACTTTTATAAATATTTCTATATGAGTGTATGTCTTGAGTGTATGCATCAAAAAGTACAGCACCTAAGTTTAGGAATTTTTGTGAAATGGAAAAAAAAATCCTCGTGTATGTGTACATCATCATATATTTTTTTTTTAATTCCGGTCCGTAACTGGTTACTAACACACACGCAAATAGATCCGCACGCCTTCCTACATTCAAGAGGGGTTTTCCTTATGCTTTGTATGTCAACAGCATACATTTTGTTGTAAGGCTCAGTTATCGAGTGCACACAGCGCGACTCGCGGCCAGTATCGAGCGATAATTAATTAACATCACTTACTGGCGTGGCCTGCGGTTACACTAACATTATTCCAAGGTAACTGGATATAAACAATATCGATTAATGCGATTATTGTCCTGTAAGGTTCCGTTATCGAGTGTCCTCAGCGAGACGTTCGCGGGTAGTATCGAGACTATCGAGCGATAAAAGTTGATCAACATCGCCCACTGGCCGTGGTTTACGGTTACAGTAAAATTGTTATTGCTAACGTTTGAGGCTTGCCCTCGATTTCCCTGGGATAACATCATCCGATCCCTACTTGGTGATAATAGGACCACCACAGGAGACACTACACTTTCAATTTAAAATATATATTTAGAATCGGTCCAAAATTTGCGGAAAAATCGGCGGAAATACATTAAATTAAAAGACACAAACTTAGACCTCCTTTTTTGAAGTCGGTAAAAAATGGGCAAAGTTGCCATAGTGTGTGTGTCTTCCAAATGTCGGAAAATAGGGCCGCAAAGCGCACCTTTTTTCGGAACTGAAGGAATGGAGAGCTATTATGAGAAGGTGTGACATTGGCGTATTGGATAGGAGATCTTAGCACAATATTCGCCGGGGTAAGAGGTATACCTCACTACCCCGACAGTAAAAGTGAAGTCAGTGCAGTGTTCAGTTTTAGCAAGATTTGACGACGTCTGACCCCTGCGAAGTGTGATCTAATTAGCCTGAAATAAATTATTCCAGGCCTCGGCCGCAATCTGTCTAGATGCTATTATTGTATATGGTTATTACGTCGTAGTTCTCCGAGTTCAATGAATTTGTAATTTTTGCAATACACTTTATACTGTCGCGGTTCGTATACATAATTAACGGGTCTGTTGCGACATTTTTTTATTTACCTTCATTGCCCGACGTTTCGACACGGTTTCACGTGCCGAGGTCTCGGACGTGCTCATGAAAAAGGTAAATATAAGAAAAATCCAATAAGTTTTTATTATTTGTTTTTTTTTTCTTGAGAAGTATAATCATCTTAGCTGCAGTTTATAAGTCTATTACCGTCTCCACAAAAACCACCTCAGGAGGGTTAAAAATTCAATTTTAGTCTGAGATTATTGTTCTTGTGACCCACTTCCTGAATACAGTCTTTAACCAACGCATCCTCCCAGTAATAACGTAGTTAACTATGATGGTGAGACGAAATCACTTGCACTCTCTCTAGTCTCTAGGGTGCTATGGCTGGATGGAGATTGGAGAGAGCTATTTCCGATATTACTCTGGACATGCCAAACCATGATCCCACATGGAACAGATATAGCCCAAGGAATTGGAGTGTTCATATTTGCAATCTGTTGTTTATGATCAATTGCATAGGTATCCTTGGAATTAACCTACACCTACATTCATATTTGCTTATTGGTCAGTCTTTAGATAATTAGGTATACGAGATTTAATATTACCAATGTTTAAGTGTCTTTAGGAGAATGTGTACCGTTCGCTGCGGTTAAACCCTATGGTTAATTGATCAGCAGCCACAGCCCACAAAATATCGGCTTGCGGTTTTGTTGTGTAAACGCATAGCTAGGTTCTAATATAACATTAAGGATTTACTCGTAATTAGTCCATTTAAATTGCCTCAGAATTTTAATTATATATCTTTTTTAATTTCAGCAAAATGATTGAAATAGAATTTTTGTAGCTTTATCGCACATACATTATTTTATTGCGGGTATGTGGAACAACTAGCTTTTCATTAAAATGTTGTCACAACAATGCATCGGGGGCACAGTTTTTAGAGTTATTTTGATTAGCTGTATTTAGTTTATTTTAGATCTTTACTTTTATATTTTAGGATGAAACCAGACGAGCGTAATTTTTTGAGTTCTGAGTCGCGTAATTTCGGTTGCACTATACATCATGTCACGTGATCACGTCACACTAAGTATGGCGCGATCGAAATAACGCGAATCAAAACTGAATAAATTACGCTCGACCGGCTTCATCCTTACGCTTAATTTTAATTTAATTCACCCACATATGATACATTTTGTTTTCTTATTCTTTGAAAATAATGGAAGCGAAGGCGACGAACTCCCTTTCTCTCCTCCAATATGGTGATAAAACCAGTCGAAATGCGCCAACGACCGCCACGCCACACAAACATTGGCTTGATATTCATCCCAATATCCGACGCAAATTCCGTCTGGATATCTCGGAGAATCAAATATTTGATCAAATCAACGTTCAGTAACGTCGCATAGTTTCACGGACGCTTGTTATTCATGGCGGGATCCTGCGTTATCCGACGTTTTCATGACGCACATAACGTAACGTTGTGATTCTTCACACGTTGCGGGCCGTCAAGTTTGCTTTATGCTCACGGAATTCTATTTGATCCGATGTGGTTATGAAAAATGGAATAAACGTTTGCTATTGGATTAATTACGGTGTTAATATGATTAATCTCAATACAAATGTAATATACAGCGGGTTGAGCGAGTACAATAAAGATTTCTCTTTTTCCTAACAGTTCACGAGAAAAAGCTCCAGTCACTGCACACATATGTGGGTAGATCGGAACTGCGACTGTACGGCCGTCATATTTTCGTCGCACCGCGTTAATTACGATAGTTTGTTTGTAAAGTGTTTGAAATTGTAATTTTTAGGCTTCGATAAATAGCCTGTAAAATTGTTGTAACTTTGGTGCTTGTATACGAGTGAAAAATATGTGTTTTGCTTGCTAAATAAGGCAGAATCAGTTGGTGAGATTAACGGTACTGTGCGTCAATTGAACCGCTCAGCGCTGCAGCCGCTGCAATACTAGATAGCGCGTTAGACTTTGTTTGTGTTGACCGTTATCTGACGCGCTGTCAGCGCTCGCTGTTTGCGCTGTGTTCTCAATCTGTGCTATCTAATTTACTTCAAAATGAGTGCGCCAACCTATACCTGCGCGGGATGTAAACACTCGATAACCAGCAATTTATTGCTGAGCTGTGGAGCCTGTAAATCTAGATATGATTTAGACTGTGTCAACTTAACAGAAGAGCAATTTAATTCGATGGAGAAGGCGCGCAGGGAATGCTGGACTTGCCCTGCATGTCGTAGTCTCATACCGAAAACAGACAATCAGAATTCTCCTGTGAGGTCAGGAGTAGTACCTCATTCGTCAGCCGGTCCTGGGTCTACTGCAAGTATTGCAGGCGGCAAAAGTAATTCGAATCCATCGGAAAATATTACTCTACGGAAGAAGGTTTCTAAACAGACTGGTAACCAGGCCTCAATACCATCTTCGAAAAAAACCACCACCGAGAATACTCAAAAGCAAACCGAGGACAGCAGGGGACCTATACAGGCCGGTTTTAGGTCCACTATGGAAAGCTATGTAATGTCAGTTCTAAACGACTTTGCAGAAAGTTTTTTTCTCGGCTAGAAAAACTCACAGCGACGATGGAGGCGATTTCTACGCGTTTAATTACGTTCGATGAACGTATTTCGTTGCTTGAAACTCGACTGAAAAACAACACGGATTCCACTCAAAACCATCTAGTAACCGAAGTGGAACGGCTAAAGTGTCATCTAAACGAGCGTGACCAGGAATTACTTTTAAATGACCTTGAAATCACAGGTGTGCCGGAATCATTAAACGAAAATAAGTTGCATCTTGTAACTTTAATAGGTAGAAAACTTGGTGTAACGGTGTCGGATTGTGATGTAGTTAGCGTGACTCGAGTGGGCGCTCGTCGCGTGGTCCTGGATGAGACAGTCGGCGGATTAACCCAGTCGCATGTCAACAGCTCTGAGTTTCCAACTCCAGCTGAGTCTGGAGCTACTAGTGCGGTATCAGACGGTGACGATGCGCCGTCGAATAAGCGTGAAGGCGACGCGGCGGAGCGCGGCGCCACAACCCAGCCCGACAGGCCGAGCGGCGGAGCCCCGCGACCCCTCGTCGTGCGGCTGGTGCGGCGGGCCCAGCGGGACGAGCTGCTTCGGGCGTCGCGCGTCCGCCGGGTTATCGACACCACTGGCTTTAACCTACCCGGAATCCCGCGTCGAGTTTATGTGAATGAACGGTTAACGCCAGCAAATCGAAATCTTTTTTATAAAACTCGAATGGAGGCCCGGCGCCTACAGTGGCGGGCCCCTTGGACCAGTCACGGGCATATATTGGTCCGACGTGACGCTAATCATTCAGTGCAAAGAATTCGCTCGGAATCAGACTTAAACAGGGTTTTTTGCATCGAATAGGGTTAGCACTACGCATACTACGCCTACTGTTTATGAACAGAATTGGAATTGGTCCCCATTTGCTTAGTTTAGAACTGTGTTTACTCGTAATTTTACTTTATTGTTTATGTTTATTGCATGTGCAGTTAATAATAAAAACATTTACTTATTGTGCTATAGTCAGAATATCGCTACTTGTATTGTATTTTAATGTGGTGCTACTTAAATACATGTCCAACTGTTGTTATACATACATACCGTACTCGTCTACTGTAACCGGTTCCAGGATGTATGTCATTGTAACCGATTTGAAATTTAATTTTAAAAGTAAGTCCGAATACGCTTACTACTACGGCGTTATAACATTACTATTAGTTTTAGCGAGGGACGTGTATGATTGGCGGCACGCTACTTGGCTCAGATTTTATATAGTAAACAACAAGTACATCAATATCACTTTTGCATTCGAAATACAGTTTTTAAATAACAGAAAATCGTTGTCTATTGGTCTGCTAAATCCTGGGTCCTTAGGTACTCGTCATACAGAATTTCTTGTTGCAATGGAACAGCACGGAGTGGATGTAATGGCTATTAACGAAACCTGGCTCAAAGAGAATGAGGAGGCGCGCGCGCCCGCGCCGCCCGGGTACCGGTTACGTCACGTCCCCAGGCCGCCTGGCGCGCGAATGAGGGGTGGCGGAGTAGGATTTTATCTAAAACGCGATATCAATGCTCGCCTGCTCGCTCACCCGCAAACCTCATCCGTTGAGCAAATGTGGCTGAGTTTGAACATGAATGGCATTAAACTTGCTATTGGTACCGCGTACCGGCCGCCATGGCAGTATATTGATAATTTTATTGATTCGATTACTGCATCAGTTTCCTCTTTTTCTAATTTTGATCACGTTATCCTACTTGGAGATTTTAATGTAAATCTCTTGAAACCCTGTGATACTGATAGCAAAAAGCTCACGGATTTCTGTTATTCCCAAAAACTCACTCAGTATGTGAAGAAAGCCACCCACTTTACCGAACGAAGCCAGACATTAATTGATGTCATATGTTCAACTTCTCGAGTAAATAATATCAACATAAATTTTATCCCAGAATTGAGTAGCCACGCTTTTATTACGGGTGAAATTCCGGTAAGGAGAGAAAAACCACCCTCAAAAAGTGTAATTTGCCGTTCTTTAAAAAATATTGATTTAGATAGGTTTAACTCGCAAATAGAAAACATGAAGTGGGAAGTGGTACTATCAGATAATGTCAACGAATCAGTGTTAGCACTAAACACATACTTTTTGCATCTGTTTGACCAATATGCAGCAAAACGTAAAATTCAGGTAAAAGATCATAGTTTACCTTGGATTACTTATAACATTAGACAAATGATGCAGAAACGTAACGAAGCGCATAAGCGATACAAAAAAACAGGTATGGAATCGCACAAAGTATATTATAAAGATTTAAAAAAACATGTAAATTGGGCAATAGACGCTGAAAAAACCGCATATTTTAATAATCACGTTATTTCAAACATAAAAAATCCTCGTACATTGTGGAAAAACATAAAGAAAAATGTGGCAGATTTTAAACGTAGCGATCTAGAAATACCTGATCATCTTCGAGACCCAAACCGGATCAACGGGCATTTTCTTGACGTCCCTGGCACTAAAGAAACAAACATATCTCAGTTGACTTATCTGGAGTTTCACCGACATGGTACTGCGTCCTTTAGATTAAAAACTGTCTCGGAATCAATAATCGCTAAAATCATTCAGTCAATTAACACCAACGCTGAAGGTATAGATGGGATATCTCTTGATATGTTGCTAATGACTCTGCCGCGGACGCTCGGCATTATAACGGCTATTGTGAACACATCAATATCTACTGGTACGTTTCCGGATATTTGGAAATCCGCTTCGGTCAAACCCTTGCCTAAAGTGTCCTCTCCAACCGGTCTAAAAGATTTAAGACCAATTAGTATCCTGCCACTCATGTCCAAAATTTTAGAAAGGGCGATTTGCATGCAGCTGACTGAGTTTCTAGAGAATAATAATATTTTACCTTCAAATCAATCTGGTTTTCGGAAGGGACGCAGTACAGCTACTGCTCTTATCGATGTCGTTGACAATATCCTCACGGCGCAAGATGGCGGCGAAGGCACTATTATGGCGTTACTCGATTTCTCACGCGCTTTCGATACTATAGATCATACTTTGTTACTCTCCAAGCTGTCCTATTACGGTTTTGAGGCTAGTAGTGTAAAATGGTTTGCTAGCTATTTAAGCGGACGCACTCAACGTGTTGAACTGAACAATCCTGACGGTACTTTTACAGTTTCTGACACTCAACCTGTCACTAGAGGAGTACCTCAAGGATCTATTCTTGGCCCTATACTTTTCATTTTATACAGTGCTGATATCGTTGACAGTGTCAAAAACTGTAAATGTCATTTGTACGCTGATGACCTACAAATTTATAACTCTTTCAAGCCAGATGACACGGAAGGAGCTGTCTCCAAACTAAATCAAGATCTGAGCCGAGTAGCGCGGTGGTCAGAACAAAGTGGCCTTGTTCTTAACCCTTTAAAATCGAAGTTTCTTGTGATGGGTACAAAGCAGGGTGTCGCTAAGGTAATGGCCCGTAGCCCCCAGGTTTCTATAGATGATGAACCCTTAGAATGTGTGTCTGAAGCTAGAAATCTGGGTGTTATCATGGATAGTACTCTTCATTTTGAGAAACATGTGCTTGAAACTGTACGTAATTGTTTTTATCGGCTAAAAGTTCTATATAGGGTCCGAAATTATCTTTCTGTAGACATACGAATAAAACTTTGCGACTCTTTAATTCTCTCGAAGCTTAATTACGCTGATACGGTGTTTGGCCCATGTTTGCTTGCTCGTTCTAAAAAGTTGATTCAGCGCTTACAAAATGCATGCGCAAGATTCTGTTATCCCATTCCACCTCGAGCACACGTTACTCCCTTTTATAACAAAGGTAAGCTTCTCAAGATGGAGGCCCGCCGTACTATGCATTTAGCCACGCTCCTTTTCGGAATTATTAATTTTAAAGAGCCCTCGTACCTTTTTCACAAGCTTCGTTTCACCAAGCCAAAACCTAGACGTGCCCCTCGCCTTATCTGTCCTCGACACGGAAGCGCTTCCTTTCGTGGCAGTTTTAGTTACTCTGCCACGAAATGCTGGAACAATATCCCACCTCCAATCCAAAATGCTTCTTCTATATTTATTTTCAAGAAACGGTTAAAATTATATCTGTTAGACCAGCAGCTTGGTCCAGCACAGTAAGCCTTTCGTGTTCCGGGTCGGATTATATTCTGTCACACTTTGATTTTGTAAAGTTTAAATGTGTTAGTTTTAGTCACGGTTTTGTGAGATAAACATGCCTACTTATAGTACTTTATATAAATGAATTACAATCAGTTTGTTCACTCTATTTTTGGTTTAATGGGAATATGAGTGTATAACGTGCAGTCCTGTTCCGCTCAACTTGTGGATCCACATAATACCAGCCGTCAAGTCACCCCCGTGGTTTGGCAATGTGCTGAGTGGACTCCTTTTTCGCACAATTCTTATAATTTTTATGTTATAATATGTAATACCTACTAATTGCGGCGAAATAAATTTTCTTTCTTTCTTTCTTTCTTCTTTACATATAAGGATAGACTAACTTTTTTCAATATAGCTAACCTCGAAGATCGGCGTTGGGTCGCCGACCAGGTTTTACTTTATAAAGTGGTAAACGGTGGTATAGATTGTCCTCAGCTATTGCAGAAAATTAACTTCACTGTTCCTAGACCCCGTGCTCGCATCTGTAATTTCAGGCCATTTGCTATTAAGACATTTAGGACCAATGTTGGCTGTCATACCATCATACCCAGAATGTGCAAAGAGCACAATAAACTCTTCAAGGAAAGTCAAATAGACAGTTTAAACGTTTCCTTGAATATGTTTAAAAATAATTTATATAAATTTAAGGCTGGTCTAAATAATTGAATATTTTTGAGTACTTTTGATCCCTCGATGCATCTAGTTATCTACCTATTCCTAGAATTGTGTATACGTAAATATGACACTTTAGTCTTCTAAGTATAGTGCAATAGCTCTTTTAAATATTGTAACATTGTAAATTTTAATTCAATCTAGTTTTTTTTTCTAGTTCTTTTTTTTCTATAAAGTCAGTTAACGTAAGCGATTTTTTGTTCATAACGCACGTTGTGTTTGCCTGTAATTGGGTAAATACTTTGATATGTTTCGTACTTGCATTTGTTTTTTATGTATGTTATATAGTATTGTACCTGTTGGCAAACCTAATAAATAAATAAAATAAAATTAGAATGTTTAGGAAGAATTTCGGGTTTGCCTTTTCCAGAAGTCTCTTTTAATTTAACCATTAAAGAAAATTCCCATTTCTGCTGTTTGGTACGATTAATTTAACACCTTGTACCTATTTATATATTTTTACCTCCAGCTGCTGTGGCATGTGGCTAATTTCGAAAAGCCTCGCATCTCTTTTTAACCAATGTTGTATTGGGTTCTTTTGTGCTTGTGTGTTCTTTGTGTCCTGTCATATCATACCTGACTAGGGCTCAAATAATCCTGAGCGGAGTGGACAGGATTTATTTCGGAAAGGAAAGGAAAGTTTTCAAAATTGCGATTCTTTTCTACTTACAATGGATAAATCTAGGTAATTTCTCAAAATTTCCTATAGCGAATTAAAAAATGGTATTCATACAATGTTTTGTCAAACCAACCCCCTTGAGGAAGCTTGCGGATTCTAATATAACATGAAGGATATACTTGTAATTAGTCCATTTAAAGTGCCTCAGAATTTTTATTATATATCTTTTTTAATTTCAGCAAAACGATTGTAGCAGAATTTGGAACAACGACTTTTCATTAAAATGTAGTCACAATAATGCATCGGGGGCACAGTTTTTAGAGTTATTTTAATTATGTATTTAGTTTATTTTAGATCTTTACTTTTATCTTTTAGGATGAAACCAGACGAGCGTAATTTTTTGAGTTCTTAGTCGCCTTATTTCGGTAATCCTGAGCGGAGTGGACAGGATATTTTCCTAGCTGTTTTTGTGAAATGACCGCAATATTCGGCATGCCCAAATTTACTTAGCGTTTATTCGAAGACACGAATATGGTAAAGTACTTTTGCCTAACTTAATCTTAACATTAAAATATACAGATGTCACATTAAACTTATTTAGTAAACACAATCTATACACCTAAAACAATAGTGTGACTTCAAATAGTTCAAATTAAAGTTAACATCAATAATTCAATTGTACTTACTATGAACTTCTGAAATATTTAGACTTAATTAAGCATGAACTGAACTAAAGCTTTTCTGAAACATTTTCTCTCTCTCTTAATACTACTAAAATATCGGTAAGTATTTCAAATAACAATTCGCAAATACCTGTTACAAAAACACAAAGCTTCAAAGAACCTCCGACAGAAACTTGTCAAACCCTCGAATTTCAAGGCTTAAATAAGAAATACTTCACTCAGTCTCTATTTACTTACCCTTTGACCTTTCACGGTCATCTGCTAAGTGAGTGTAGGTATTTGAACTGCTAACTTTTAGAAAGCCACCGTAATGTGTAAAGGTCTCCGTGGGGACCAAAATTACATTATAAAGAGACGGAGTTATTAAATACTGCTTGTGCAAGTGCATGCAGTTGTTTGCGAGAAGGCTAACTAACAAGACGAACAAAAACCGCACGGTGCATGTTGATGAAGCAAGCTCAATCGAAAGCGTTGCTAGTTTTATTGCTAAGATCCTTGCAGCAGAAAACATGGCATCAGTATTTATTCGGATAAAAACCGATGTACAGACGGAAAGTTTCCAAATTTGCTTATCTCTTCATCATCATTATCATCATCATCATCATCATCAGCCTATTCTTGTCCACTGCTGGACGTAGGCCTCTCCAACTGCACGCCATTGTAAGCGATCCTCGGCTACTCTCATCGAGCTTTTGCCAGCCACCCTGCACAGATCATCGCTCCACCTAGTCTGAGGGCGTCCCACACTACGCTTGCCGATCCGCGATCTCCACTCAAGAACACTCTCTATCTCTTCCACATGAAAAAATCTAGGTTACTTCTCGAAATTTGCTATAGGGAACTCTAAAATGGAATTCATACCCTTGAGGAAGCTAAAACTGATCTGATAATGCATTGCATATTCAGAAATGTAAACCTTATGAGGCCTTATTCCTTTTAAAATGCTGTTTGTTTTAGACATGTTTCTTAACATATTATCGATGTTATGTTATTGTTATGTTCTTGGGATTTATTGGTATATATTTGAAACCTACAGTTTGAATTTTCCACTGATAATTTTTGTTTAAAAAACTACTCGAAATTGACAAAATTGATAATTTTTATTTCAAAAACTACTCGAAATTGACAAAATTCACGCGAAAAATTAGTTTTTTCAACTTATTTTCGACTGCACGCAATGAAAGCATGAAATATCTATGTTACTACCTAGAACTTGGGGAAAAGTATTATTCACTTCAAAAAGTTGGTTGAAATTATCATAATGTGAAAAAAAAATTAAGGAATAAGGCCTCATAATGCAAATTTTTATATCTATTAAAAAAAACTTTAGTTTTCATACAAAAGTGACACACCCGTCTCTAGATAACACAATACACACAACGACAGCCGTTAGTGTGTAGACAGTAGGTACAGTACTCACTGGCGTAGTAGCCGACGTCGTTGTTGACGTTGATGTGGCCCGCGTCCTCGGCGGCCAGCATGTGCGTGTCCCACACGGAGCGGTACTCCGGGTCGTGCAGCACGTCGTACAGCGCGTCCGGCTCCACATCCTCGAACTCAGCCACCACCTGGAACAATTCATGACGAGTCTGTTTGGAAAAGGCAGACATTTTGAATTGTTTAACATTCTCAACGCACAAGTCGCCATTTTGAGAAATTAAAAAAAAACCATACATTTATCAAACCTACCTAATCACAAAATTTCATGAGTTGAGAAATACGTCCTCAATTCGAGAACAGCCGGAAAGCCTCTAGGCCTCCAAACCAACTCCAAACATCCTAACATCTGGACATATATAAAATTTTGAACCAAGATGACGCTTCGCTCACTCGGTCAATAATTTGGGATAGAGATATCGACTGCAATGAAATCAATAGTCATGATTTGTTTTGCTCAGAGGCTTTTTAGGATTGTCATAATCATAAAACAAAAATAACGTTGTGAAAAAAAAAAACAATATTACTATAGGTAGAAAGAACCTTTTAGAGTGCAGCTCTTGCAAAATTATCGATTAATATCGATAGATTGAGGCATACATACAGTATTTTTGTGTTACAACTTGGTGTAAAAGGTTACACGCTGTTCGGGTGATTTGATGGCATTGCGATACGCAAGCCATTTTTAACAAGGAACACAGTAGGTATTTACCGAAATTAATTTCAAAAAAACATTTCTCGTAAAGAGGGTTTATGAAGGACAAAATATTGTAACGCAAGGAAGCTAATTATTTTCTAGTCCTAAGATGATGCCACTCGAAAATCCCGTCAGAAACAGCGCTCTAAAATAAAATCATAACAAAACATGAATTTCCTTGTGTTAGAATTCCAACGCTGCTGACATTCACAAAAGGAATTCTGGGAGAGAATGTCATGCTCTGTCGTTTCCGCAGACATCTACCTGAACTGCCTGCAACCGCAAACTTGCAGAACGTTTTAGCCTATTTCTACCAGTTATGCCTCGCGACTTAAAGTTCATCCACATAAAAACAGTTGGTTTGTAAAATGGTTCCATGAGATGTAACAGCTGGTTCTGGTTCTGTAAGGTACTTAATAAGAGGTGAGTAATTGGAGATGTTAAATATTTGAGCATGTTTCTAAACATCATGTATAAGTATGCCTCATTCTTCGTGGCTCGTGGCCTCTATATTTAATATAAAAAAATAACTTGCTTGTCTATTAATATGCAACGACAAACGCCAATGCGACATTTTTAATACCAATTGTAGGTATATACAATAATAAATACTATTATATATTTTCACCTGAGCAGCTCAAATATGGTGATTTTGATGCGAGATAACAGTGTACTTAATGCGATTTTGTTTCGAGCGTGAGTACCTTTTTTTTTTCAATCTTTGACCAAGAATTGACATTTCTCAGCCACAGGTTAAATATAAAATTCGAATCATTCGACCTTTACTGCACTCTGTCTCTTTCATATTTATACGACAGTGATATAAACGTATCAATTCGAAATTCGATTTTCGAATCCGACCTCAAAACGCGTTTACCGTAAAATAAAAAAATAAAAACACCCGAATTTTTATTGCAACATATTGGTTTTAACGACCGAAATAAGTAATTGTGGCTAAGATTGTAATTAAGATTATTGTTCAAATAAGATAAGGATTTTCAACTTTATACTATAGGGGAAAACCGGGAGATCTGACCAGGTAGGAGACTTGAACCATCTCAAATATTTCATTCGATTTTCACGCCATCGGCGCCGTTGATAGCTCGAAAGACACTTGCATAAAGGCGGTGGCTGCGAGTGTGCCATATTGGCCGCCATTAGTACGGTTCGGCTTTGAGCGAGAAAAACGTGTTCTTGCGTTTCAAAACTGAATAAAAATATTTTTTGTTTTCTTATGCAATTTCAACAGTTTTAGAGGTAAGATCTGTTTTATTATCACATCGTTTTCTTTGTTTAATGTAGTATTTTTGAGTTAATGTGTGTGGAATCGTCCGTTGCAATTGTTTCTAGGAAACATCACTTTTGTAAGGCAAGGGGGTAGCGGGAGACTTGACCACTCTGTCGGTGGGAGACATGATCAGTGGTTCAAATGTCCCGCTCTGCTCTTTAGTTGATTATTATTTTATTATTATATTATTAAATGTTGATCATTTGTAAGAGAAACTCGTTTATATTTTTGGGTTTGTGATTCTTGATGATTATTGTTTAACACTTGCATAGTTTTTGGTTATAAGTGAAATTATATTTCAGTTTTTGTAATATGTAGGAAAAAAATGTCTAAAATGTTGTTAAATATAATTTCTTCTAAGAAAGACTCATAATAATTATTATGGTTTTATATGTTGTTAATTAATTTGTATAATCGTACGTGATTCCTGATGTTCCTGAGGTGCCTAGTTTTCTGTTAGAAAAGAGATCATAATTTATTTTCTTTAAAATTTACAAAAAACGGCCTCATGTCGTTAACTATCGATTATTTGTAAGAAAAACTCACGTATAATTTTGGATTTGAAGCTTATTTATTGCTTACTTATGTGCATAATCATATGTGATAATTGATGTGCCATTAGTGTTTATAATTGATCAGTTTTCTGTTAGGAAATGAAAATCTTGTTTGTATGATTTACAAGTCAAAAACTAGCTTAATAATGTTAAATGTTGATTGTTTCTGTAAGAAAGTCTCGTTTCTAATTATGGTAGTGTTTTTCGTGAAATATTAATAACAAAATAATAGTTTTTTTTTATTTTTTTCCTTCTAGACAAATTTATGGTCAATTCTCCCTCAAGCCCTGGTCAACTCACCCGTAGGGGTGGGAGATTTGATCCATTTTTCCGTTTTCAAAAAACATGAAATAAAAAAATATATGTTGACTTTATCACACAATCTATTATTATCAAATTATACCTAACAAGATGAGACATACATGAGCCCAATTACAAGACGCTACGACTAATAAATAAAATTTTAAGCATCTTTAATGAAATTGGGGTTCACCTCTCCCGGACTTCCCCTAAATATAATTATCAATCCACTCACTTGCTTAGAATTTCACATAATATATATACTAACACAACAAAATAAACAATAACCCAATAAAAATAAGTCTATCTAAATCTAAATCTAAACTAAGTCTAAAAATGCCCCCCCTGGCATTGTACCAAAGACGCTGGCAGCATTACCTCACTGAATTGCTATACTAAGACGCTGAGCGAGGAAACTGCCAGCCCTTTGGTGTCGACGAGTCGTTTAGCAAGCTCTTTAAAAAGAAGTCTAGCGCTTGGACCCCACGGGCCCAGGGTCTCGACACCAATTGCGGTGAAGTGGTATTGAGAGCCGAGAACCAGGGGGTATTTGAGTTTTTTGCGGTTTTCAGCCGTCTCCGCCGCCCCGCAGACCCGGGTCGAGGTCCGTGGGAGGTGTGACGGTGCTAGGGTACCTATCGACGCATGTTGCGTCCCATCACGCGACCCATCCTCCACGGGACCAGGGTCATCCCGTCTGGCCTCTTGCCATCGTCTCTCGTCGTCAATGTTATTAAAACTATCGTGAGACATCTTTACTAATTATAAAAACGGTATAAACTCACGTAAAAATTGTCAGGAACGGCCCGACATGTTTCGAACTCATTTGGAGCTCTTCATCAGGGGTAGCTATCCGTGCTGCTACGCGACTCGCGACCCACTACACTTTTAATCGCTCTTCTTGCCGCCCTCTGCGCACGCGCAGATAGCGCGGCGCGGGGAGGGCAGGGCTCTTGCGCTGTCACTACTGGAATGTCTGTCACTGCATTTTCACTATTACCCACTGATACCACGCACACTTGACTTATTGTATCAACGACATTGTCTGAACGCGAGATGTTTTTTAACGCCGGAATCACAGGTTTCCATGCTGGAGGTAGAGCCCAACCACCGTCTCGGTTGAAATTCGGGCGCCGTCCAATTTCGATAGCTTCACGTATCTTCCGTTGTACACAGCGTTTCTCACGAACCAACAACCGTGCCTTATCGAAACGTACGAAATGGGACGCACCGGCCTCGACAACATGCTCCGCAACAGCGGAGTCTCTCGTATCCAATTTTCTGAAGTGTAGTGGGTCGCGAGTCGCGTAGCAGCACGGATAGCTACCCCTGATGAAGAGCTCCAAATGAGTTCGAAACATGTCGGGCCGTTCCTGACAATTTTTACGTGAGTTTATACCGTTTTTATAATTACTCGTACTTTTGTTTTATTCCTTATACGAGTAGTCCTGCTGTTTATTTTGTCTTTAATCTTAATTCCTAATGAACTTCTTTCCATTGCTCTTTGAGTACATTATTTTTAACCCCCGACGAAAAAAGAGGGGTGTTATAAGTTTAACATGTGTATCTGTGTATCTGTGTATCTGTGTATCTGTGTGTCTGTCTGTGGCATCGTAGCGCCCAAACGGATGGCCCAATTTAAGTGCGGTTTTTTTAATCGAAAGACTGTTCCGTCGAGATTGGTGGAAATAGGACCTGTAGTTTCCAAGATATTCAGCTTTAATTGGAACAAGTGACGAGATCTCAGCCACTAATGAAGTCAATAATTCGAAATATTGGCTAAATGTTAAGTTTTATTAGCATTTTCTATATGACTCACTAATTGAGGGTCTCATGATGACCAGGTAGTTGTTAATGGATCTCAGCCAATATTGAAGCAAAGAATTCCAAATTCTGGATAAATGATAAGTTTTATTAGCATTTTCTATATCACTCAATAAATGAAGATCTCATGATGACCAGCTAGTTGTTAATGGATTTCAGCTTATATTGAAGCCAAGGATTCTAAATTTTGGTTAAATGTTAAGTATTATTAGCATTTTCTATATGACTTACTAAATGAAGGTCTCATGATGACCAGGTAGTTGTTAATGGATCTCAGCCCATATTGAAACTAAGTAGTGACCGACCGAAGTTTCGGTTTCGGTTTCGGTTTCGGCCAGTTTCGGCCTAAAAATCATGTTTCGGCCAAAGGTTCGGTTTCGGCCAAAAAACATCCGAACCTTTCGGCCACGCCGAAACTTACAACATCGTACTGTCGGGTCGCGTTCGGCTAACGTCGGGTGCTCTCGGCAGTCGGCACGGCTGGCAATATGGCGTCGCTCGCCTGACTCCGCCGGCCGCTAAAATCACTTTGCACAGTGAGGTGACGGTTGTGTTTGTTCCCCGAATAATGAATGTTAAGTAACTGACCGAGTGAGTAAAGCATTTTCGTTTTAGCGTGGCCCAAAATTCTTTCGTATGCCCGGATGTTTCGATGTCTATGCGCTTACCAACTGTTGCCTTGCCTTAATGTCGCATTTCTCAACCGATTGTCATGAAATTTTGTGAAGTATTATAGTATTTTTTCGTCGAATCAGTTTTTCGAATTTTTCAAAATAGCGGAGATTTGCGGTTAAAAATTTACATTTACTTTAAATTTACTTAATTTAGTTTTTTTTATGAATTGATCAACTCATAGTGTAATTTTTATCGCAAATTTTCTTGATTAACAAACAAATTGACGGCGATATTGGTTGTTTAGGATAAAAGTGAGGAGGTTTACTTATCTTATAAAATGACTTTAGGATTCGTCATTGTAGCGTGTATGTAATAAAATTAGTACCTATGTCTGAATTAGCGTTAGTAGGCTGCCTGATTGCAATTATAAAAATTAAAACTCAACCAATTATTTTGTTGCTAGGTTTTTAAACTTGTTTAATTTTAATACCATTTACAATTAACTAGTGACCGACCGAAGTTTCGGTTTCGGTTTCGGCCAGTTTCGGCCAAAGGTTCGGTTTCGGCCAAAAATCAGCCGAACCTTTCGGCCGCGCCGAAACTTACAACGTCGTACTGTCGGATCGCGTTCGGCTAACGTCGGGTGCGCTCGGCAGTCGGCACGGCTGGCAATATGGCGTCGCTCGCCTGACTCCGCCGGCCGCTGAATCAGTTTGCTCAGTGAGTTGACGTTCCCCGAATAATGTTAAGTAACTGAACGAGCGAGCAAAGCATTTCCGTTTCAGCGTGGCCCAAAATTCTTTCGTATGCCCGCATGTTTTGATGTCCATGCGCTTGCCGGCTGTTGCCTTGCCTAAATGTTGTATTTCTCAACCGATTCTCATGAAATTTTGTGAGTATGTTCGATAAGTATTATAGTATTTTTTCAACGTCTCAGTTTTTCGAAATTTACAAAATAGCGGAGATTTGAGGTAAAAAATTTACATTTACTTTAAATTTAAAGTAAATGTAAATTTTTAACCGAAAATCTCCGAATACTTAATTTAGTTTTTGTTATGAATTTATCAACTCATAGTGTAATTTTTAAAGCATTTTTTTTAATTTACAAACAAATTGATGGCGGTATTGGTTATTTAGGATAAAAATTAGGTTTACTTATCTCATAAAATGACATTAGGATTCGTCATTGTTGCGTGTATGTAATAAAATGAGTACGTTAGAAATTAGCGTTATTAGGCTGCCTGATTGCAATTATAAAAATTAAAACTCAATCAATTATTTTGTTGTTAGGTTTTTAAACTTGTTTCATTTTATACCATCTAAAAATTAACAGATCGCTGCCTCAGTACAGTATTACAGATGTTAATGCTTTTCACTTTGTGGGTAATTTAATTTAGTCAAGTGTCAATGGCGACGCGTTTGGCTCGGTTGGTAGACACCTGCCTACTGAGTCGGCGGTCTCGGGTTCGAATCCCGGCCGGGGCAAATATTTGTGCAAAATATTTGTTCTCGGGTCATGGATGTTATTTATATATGTATTTATATATTATGTATATCGTCGTCTAGTACCCATAGTACAAGCTTTGCTTAGTTTGGGACTAGGTCGATTTGTGTATGATTGTCCCTTAATATTTATTTATTTATTTATAATGTTAAAATATCAATTCAACAAAAGTGAAACGTGAGTTTATTGTGTAATTGCTGAAATTTGTAACTTTTTTACTTTGTCTACCTCCACCTCACTCTATATCCATCTGCAATTTTTTTATTTCTCTAATCGACAAAAAGAATCTAAGTACCCATATACTTATCAAACCTACTCACTAAATTTCATGAGCATCGGTTAAGAAATACGACCTCCAGGCGAAAACAGAAAAGCATCTAATCGTTTGTACATACGGAAGAATTTTGGACCAAACTGAAACTGAAACACTTAGCTCCATCGGTCAGCAAAATTTTTCACTGTATTCATCATTAGATCTAGAAAGAACGGCCCGCTGACATTTTATACAACGTTTTAATCACGTTTATAAAAGGTTCGGTTTCGGTTTCGGTTTCGGCCGAAACTGTAATCAGAACCGAACCTTCGGTTTCGGTTTCGGTTTCGGCAGAAAAACGTGTTTCGGTCGGTCACTACAATTAACAGATCGCACCCTCAGTACAGTTTACAGTTTTTCACTTTTTGGGTAATTTAATTTAGACCCAGTGTCAATGTTAAAATTTCAATTTAACAAAAGCGAAACGTGAGTTTGTTGTGTAATTGGTGAAATTTGTATTTGTTTACTTTGTCTACCCCCACCTAACTCTTTATCCATCTGTACATTTTAAAAATTGCTCTAATCGACAAAAATAATCTAAGTACATAATTTCATGAGCATCGGTTAAGAAATACGACTTCCAGGCGAGAACAGAAAAGTATCCAATCGACCGTACATATGAAAGAATTTAGGATCAAACTGAAATTGGAACACTTAGCTCCATCGGTCAGCGAAATTTTTCATTTTATTCATTATTAGATCTAGAAAGAACGGCCCGTTTATGTTTTTATCACGTTTATAGAAGGTTCGGTTTCGGTTTCGGTTTCGGTCGAAACTGTAATCAGAACCGAACCTTCAGTTTCGGTTTCGGTTTCGGCATAAAAACGTGTTTCGGTCGGACACTAAAACTAAGGATTCCAAATTTTGGTTAAATGTTAAGTATTATTAGCATTTTCTATATCACTCAATAAATGAAGGTCTCATGATGACCAGCTAGTTGTTAATGGATTTCAGCCAATATTGAAGCCAGGTTTTCCAAAGTTTTGGTTAAATGTTACGTATTATTAGCATTTTCTATATCACTCAATAAATGAAGGTCTCATGATGACCAGCTAGTTGTTAATGGATTTCAGCCAATATTGAAGCCAGGTTTTCCAAAGTTTTGGTTAAATGTTACGTATTATTAGCATTTTCTATATCACTCAATAAATGAAGGTCTCATGATGACCAACTAGTTGTGAAAGGATCTAAGCCAAGAATTTCTAATGTTGGTTAAATGTTAAGTTTTATTAGCGTAATCAACAGATTAATACATTTTTTACAGTACTATAATTTGGTACCTTGGAGCTGAAGATGTTCGTAGGAACTCCTAAACAGCACAAGATAAACCCATGGTGTTTGGGCTCGTCTGATTGTTCTTGATGAACAATTAACATTTGTGTAAGAAAGTACAGTCGATAATAAAACCGAATCCCAGAAAAACT
Organism: Apotomis turbidana; assembly: GCA_905147355.2. Taxonomy (NCBI): domain Eukaryota; kingdom Metazoa; phylum Arthropoda; class Insecta; order Lepidoptera; family Tortricidae; genus Apotomis; species Apotomis turbidana. The sequence continues at coordinate 20,254,551 of LR990281.1, read as the reverse complement.
TGTTTGACAAAAAAAACTCATATTATAATTTCTGTCACAGTACTGGGTCACTGTTTTTAACTTTTGGAATTTTGTTTAAGCTGAAATTGTTATTAGGACTATTGAACAGGTTCCTTTGATTGCAATAGCAACACCCTGCAAGATTTTAACGCGCCTAAATGACACGTAAGCTTTAGCAAAAGTACTCTTGCCTAAGTGAATAACAGCTTTTTAGGATTTTGTAGTTTGTGTCAGTCTGTCCACAGCTTAGCTCAGAGACATAGTGGTTAAATACATTTTTAAAAACAAATTTTTGTGTACCTTCCCTACACGTAACAAATGTTTATCCCATGGTGTGGGGTATCGATGATTAGGTCTCTCAAAACTAAGTCATGTTACCTAGCACCAACTGCAATTTTTATGGAGCTAAGTAAGCCACCCGTACCGTATTTGGATCCTGTAGAAAAGAAACCTGGTTCTGTTTTAGGCCATAAGTAGCAGGTTCTTGCGACTCATGCAGTGCATTTATAGTAGTGACCGACCGAAACACGTTTTTCTGCCGAAACCGAAACCGAAACCGAAGGTTCGGTTCTGATTACAGTTTCGGCCGAAACCGAAACCGAAACCGAACCTTTTATAAACGTGATTAAAACGTTGTATAAAATGTCAGCGGGCCGTTCTTTCTAGATCTAATAATGAATACAGTGAAAATTTTTGCTGACCGATGGAGCTAAGTGTTTCAGTTTCAGTTTGGTCCAAAATTCTTCCGTATGTACAAACGATTAGATGCTTTTCTGTTTTCGCCTGGAGGTCGTATTTCTTAACCGATGCTCATGAAATTTAGTGAGTAGGTTTGATAAGTATATAGGTACTTAGATTCTTTTTGTCGATTAGAGAAATAAAAAAATTGCAGATGGATATAGAGTGAGGTGGAGGTAGACAAAGTAAAAAAGTTACAAATTTCAGCAATTACACAATAAACTCACGTTTCACTTTTGTTGAATTGATATTTTAACATTGACACTTGACTAAATTAAATTACCCACAAAGTGAAAAGCATTAACATCTGTAATACTGTACTGAGGCAGCGATCTGTTAATTTTTAGATGGTATAAAATGAAACAAGTTTAAAAACCTAACAACAAAATAATTGATTGAGTTTTAATTTTTATAATTGCAATCAGGCAGCCTAATAACGCTAATTTCTAACGTACTCATTTTATTACATACACGCAACAATGACGAATCCTAATGTCATTTATATGAGATAAGTAAACCTCCTAATTTTTATCCTAAATAACCAATATCGCCGTCAATTTGTTTGTAAATTAAAAAAAATGCTTTAAAAATTACACTATGAGTTGATAAATTCATAACAAAAACTAAATTAAGTATTCGGAGATTTTCGGTTAAAAATTTACATTTACTTTAAATTTAAAGTAAATGTAAATTTTTTACCTCAAATCTCCGCTATTTTGAAAATTTCGATAAACTGAGACGTTGAAAAAATACTATAATACTTATCGAACATACTCACAAAATTTCATGAGAATCGGTTGAGAAATACAACATTAAGGCAAGGCAACAGCCGGCAAGCGCATGGACATCCAAACATGCGGGCATACGAAAGAATTTTGGGCCACGCTGAAACGGAAATGCTTTGCTCGCTCGGTCAGTTACTTAACATTATTCGGGGAACGTCAACTCACTGAGCAAACTGATTCAGCGGCCGGCGGAGTCAGGCGAGCGACGCCATATTGCCAGCCGTGCCGACTGCCGAGCGCACCCGACGTTAGCCGAACGCGATCCGACAGTACGACGTTGTAAGTTTCGGCGCGGCCGAAAGGTTCGGCTGATTTTTGGCCGAAACCGAACCTTTGGCCGAAACATGATTTTTAGGCCGAAACTGGCCGAAACCGAAACCGAAACTTCGGTCGGTCACTAATTTATACTATATATTTTGATTGTCTTGGCTAATAAATTCGCCATTTTGCTGTTTCGATTCTGACTTTAACGATTTTTTCCTCGAATGTTGCTTAATGCTATTGAAATCAAAATATATCCTAACTTCAATCTTAGAGAAGACAGCATTCATTACCACTGGCTTGGGATCCTGTTGTTATTTACATATAGTTGTAGATTGGAAACCCTGGACCTTAAACGGTGTAAAACAAAAATAGTGTCAAAAGAAGAAAATTCCGGGACGAAATTTCTGTTTGTTTAAAAAATATGAAATAAAAATAAAATTTAAAATTTAAAAAACCCCCGACATGACAACCAATAAAAAGAAAGAAATAAAATCTACGAAATGTGCCTATACAATGAACAGTAGAAAAAGAATCCAAGCTTCATTGCGTCGGGGGACCGCTAAGTAAATGAAATGCAATGTACTGAAAATCGTAAAGTGGGAAGCCCAAATGCATACATGCAATTCTGCGTTGAAAAATATATTTCATTTCATTTAGGTACTTAGCGGTCCCCCGAACGCAACGAAGCTTGGATTATTTTTCTACTGTTCATTGTATAGGCACATTTCGTAGATTTTATTTCTTTCTTTTTATTGGTTGTCATGTCGGGGGTTTTTTAAATTTTAAATTTTATTTTTATTTATTTTTGAGTCAAATGTCCACGTTTGACAGCCGTATTAGACGGAGAGCTAGCGACCAAATCGGTCATGTGGCTTCAGCTGTATTGAAACTCCGTTAGCTACTTCTCTGAACAACCTTTTCCTATAATCTTCGTGCTGGCAGGCCGCGGGCGGTGGGTGCGGGTGTAGTGGGGTGGGGAAAAAAAGAAAAAAATGTGGGCTCAGCTACTTTAATTTTTTTTCAAACAGTTGCTCTGTACTCCCTGTGCACCCAAAAAAAATTAAATCGATCGGGTGGTGGGACGGGGTTGCCAGCGTTAATTAAAAGTACCAAAATAATAATAATTTTCGTGTGGGCTCAGCTGTATTGGCTTTTTTTCTGACGCGAGATTAATCAATATGTAAGCCCCAAAAAAATTGCCATGCAAAAATATCGGTGGGACGGTATCGAAAATATTGTAAAGTTAATTGACTTTGATTGTCAGCTGTTCCTTCGTATTCATCGGTATCGCTGTCACTTCCGGAGTCGCTCTCACATTGATGGTCCTCTGAAACATATTAATTAAATAAATAAATAAAAAATAAATAAATAAATATCGGACAACCTCACACAAATCGATCTAGTCCCAAATTAAGCTCAAGAAGGCTTGTGTTATGGGTACTAGACGACGATATACGTAATACTTATATAGATAAATATATACTTATTTCAACAATTTTTTTCGATACCTTCCCACCGATATTTTTGCATGGCTATTTTTTTGGGGCTTACATATTGATTAATCTCGCGTCAGAAAAAAGCCAATACAGTTGAGCCCACACAAAAATTATTATTATTTTGGTACTTTTAATTAACGCTGGCAACCCCTTCCCACCACCCGATCGATTTAATTTTTTTTTGGGTGCACAGGGAGTACAGAGCAACTGTTTGAAAAAAAAATTAAAGTCGCTGAGCCCACATTTTTTTTCTTTTTTTTTCCCACCCCACTACACCCGCACCCACCGCCCGCGGCCTGCCAGCACGAAGATTATAGGAAAACGTTGTTCAGGGAAGTAGCTAACGGAGTTTCAATACAGCTGAAGCCACATGACCGATTTGGTCGCTAGCTCTTAATCTATATGTTAAAGATGGTAAAATTGTAGTGTCCATGACTATTTTCTTCAACTTCATATTCATATCCGGTGATTTCATGATTTCCTTTTGCGCCCAGTATTTTTTCCATGTGATAGCTACTGAAATTAATAAAAGAGTGTACAAAATCAATTAACCATAAAGATACAAACTCAAATAGATAAGTGGATACATATAAATCCTCCAAGACCTAAGAAACATACGTGCTCTTCACGAGAATATTGAATTCTGCTGCCAACTTTAGAGAATGCGGGGATCTTTAAAGCTCTTTAATAGGGCTTCATAACTCATTTACCTGACGGATGGCTGAAATTTATTTCAATCTCGCCTGGAACGCTCAGTATTGGTTCAAATAGGTACGAACTCTATTAAAGTCGGGAGAAACTCCCAAGAGTGCGGCGATGCTCCATTTAAAAAGTTGGCCGAGTTCTGACTGAGCCTGGTGGAGTGACTTGTGAACTGCAAAATGTGAAATAAATATATGGGTCCATATTGACTCACATAAATTTGATCCTTCAAATTTTTCGTCTACTACCGATTTAGTGTAACAAGAGAGCAAAGTTGTTGTTGGTTGCGAGTGCTGATTTTGATTCCCGAGCGGGCGAAGGATTCTATGTTTAAATCACGGGCGTAGCGAGTTAGGACCCTTGAGTGTAGCGAGGGACTCAACAGCACGAGAAGCAAAAAACTTTGCTCTCGTGTAGCATACCCAACTTTTCACCTCAACAGCGAGAACCTATTCGATTTTTTGTTCTTGTTCTTCCAACCATTCAGGTGTAGGTATGTTTATGTTCTTTGACTCTTTGTTGCTGATTTCAATGTTATTATTAATTAAAAAGGAATAACAATATCATTTAATTAATATTATACGTTCCAACACTGTACCAGTTCCTCACAACCACCACGGTTGTCATTATTTGATCAAATTGGAAGATTGAGCAGATACATTACGTGTTTTTTTTTTTTTTATGGTATTATAATAATTTATCTGAGATAATACTAAAAACTAATCCCGTTTTAAAAACCACTGAATATTACTCTGACGAAAAGATAAACTGTACTGGGCGACAAACTTAACTTTACCGTCGGAAAACTGTTTTACGTACCTACTTTAAATAAAATCTATTTGATATGATTTAATTACCTACAATTAAACGTATTAGACGGTTCGGACTTGTTCACGTCGATACCTTCACGCGTTTCCCGAGATAAAGGGTCTTGACAGACAGGTGGACTACAAAGTGATCCTGTAAGCGTTCCGTTTTTTTCCTTTTTAAGTACGGAACCCTAAAAACGGAATGTATTTCCACGACACCTTTTTCAAAAAAGAAAAACAATAAATCACGAATAGCAGGACAGTGAGGCGAAAAAGCTGCTTACCATAACAAATAAAATTAAAGCACAGTCCGTGCCAATACTTCGATATCCGTCGAATGCTTTTGCTCTCGAGAAATTCTTATAAATTGACTTTTTGAACAAAGAATTGCCAGAACCTTTGAAATAATTCGATCACACGTTTCTATTCTAGGAACGCTCGGTAAACGGTACTGTGATAGGTCATTAAATTGTCATCGAATCCTTGAGGGTTCATCCTGTTGACGTATTCGTAGCTAGAATACCTATGTCAATGGGATGAATAGATAGTAGCTCCTTAGAGCAAGGACTATCGGAAAAAATATATAATTTAATTGTCTTGCAAAAACTTAACATACCCTATATTGTAGCAATCATAGTAATTACGAATGCGTCAACGGGATGAACTCTTAAGGATTTGATGAGTCGAATGAATGACTAGTACAAATGCGGATGATTGGTTATTTTATCCTTCTATATTCCTCCACACAATTATTTTTGACACCTGGCACACAGATCTATTAAACATGCCATGGATTAAACACAGGAAACATAATATGAAACCGCGGATAAAATGGCAACAGTATTACACTTATTTACTTAAGCCTGCTAGGAAAGTACCTCTAATACATATATGTATAAGTAATAACACACTTAGGTACTCTGTTATAATTATAACATTCGATACTTTAACGTGAGTCATACAAAAATAATTACACCCTTAAGGCCTTCATTATCCTATATTAGTTTTAATAACATCAACATAAATTTCACTATTGAAATGTTCAACTTTTTGTATATAGTCCCTATATACAGTGTCCCAGGCGTCATCGTGAGCAGTGTTTCGAATATAAATTACTTCCCTTTCACGCATCACTCACGCTTCGAGATAAATTGCCACCGAACTTCTCGCCGAAGACTTTCTAGACTTCTCATTACTTTAGTAAGTAACCATGCCTTTGTAAGTTTTGCAGCATACGCTAACTTTTGTTGTTACCTGGTTAGGTATATTTCTTTAGGCGTCATTAAGGGTGGAAGGAGCGCTCTAAATTGCTCGGGATAATCGTTTTTATCGTTCTGAATTTGAATTCTGATCATAAAACGAGCACCGCCGGCTACATTCCTTCCCTCCCTTCCAACATTAACCATCCCAACATCCCTTTAGAAATTAAAGCCTTTATTCATAAATCAAATGACCAACTGCTTTAAAAAAGTATTAAGCCTAAACAAACCGCTGCACAACAAACTCCGAAGACCCCAAAACAAATATTTACTGTCCTTGTTTATAATAATCAATACAGCCTTCCGCGTTGTAAGCAAACAAGTGGTTGTGGTGAATACTTGAATAGGGTTGAAAAACGTCAATTTAAAGAATGTATTTTTTTAGCGTACCTTGACAGTTCTTAGCGCGCCGTGAGCGGCGTCCTCGGTCCAGACTTTGACGCCGTCCTTTTCGTACTCCAAGTTCCAACCTTTTTCGGAGGCTAGTAAGGTTTTGAGGGTCTCGAAGTCAGAGTCGTCCGCTACGCGCGCCTCGCCGCGCGCCCAACCGGCAGAGCCCATCCGACCGCGGACATCACAGCTCGACTGCCCGACTGGCCCGTCTCTGCAGCATGGCCTGATGGCTCGATACCGCGCATGCGCGCCCTCGTCTACGTTTTGCACACGTGTTGGTGAAAGCTGCCACTCCGCTGTGTGTGTGATCCGGCTGAAATGTGGACTGAAAAGTATTGCCGCGTATTGCAGCGACCGGAATGTAAATAACGGCGAAACGGGTTATCTGCCAATCTAATTTATCGACGCTATGCAGAGAGCATGGAATGACTTATTGACAATTTGCCTCTAAAAACGGTCAAGCGCGAGTCTTTCTTCACCATCGAGAATTAAGTGGTTGAACGTTTTTTAACTTCACTCATAAGCACATAGCTTTTCAACAGACTTCACAAAAGGAGGAGGTTCTCAATTCGAGAGTAGGTTGGTTTTAATTTTTGTATGTAAGTTACGCGATCATTCCGCCAATAGTGGACCGATTCTGGAATTATTTTTTTATTTGTAAGAGTATACTCCTGAAGTGGTCCCTTTGTCACTTTATCGGAATTTCATGATAGAATCCCAGGGAAATCGAGGACAACCCACAAATATTATATGCTCTACATATAACAGTTTTTTCTATGTATTTTATAAAAGTTAGGTATTCAGGTATTTGCGTCTGGTAGTCATCTCCTCATTATGCTGAGCTGATGATGGAAGGTACACAACTCCGTAATGGTTAGGAGTCATGGGATAATTATTGAGTTATAGGTAGGTTAAGACCGTTAGTTGTATTAAAACAGTAACTCGTTCAGTTGTTCTCGAAATTAAAATTTCTTCTCGTTGAAGTCGGTTATTTTAACTGAATCGATACTGAGATACGATACTTTTCCTAAGTAAAGTGTTTGTTACTTAGTAAGAGTTGGGTTGACTGCAAACGGCATCCTGAAAATGTGTGACTGTTCCTACAAGTGGGTATTTGTAAGTAGAATGTTCAGTTGTTCAGCAATTAGTCAACAAGTTTAAATTATAAGAATGACTAGTAAACTGCAAAAATATATATACTCGTATATTTATTCGGCTGTCTAACTAATGAGAACTTAGACTAAATCGATGAATAATTGGTCAATTGCCTCTTAACTTCTGGGCGGATAATCACCTATTTGTAACTGTTTGAAAACAGCCCTTATCGCAGGGATTTTAAAGTAGATAGTTCAAAGAACTTCCGCAGTTCTGTTATTACTATAACAAAAGTTGTTGACTTGCCTAATAAGGAAAAGTTGGGGTGAAACCGGATCCTGAACTAAGCTAACACTTGTTAAAGTTAAAAGGTAGTTTGAACTGGAACTACTATCTTTCACAAGTGGTTTCAAGCAACTGAAAAGATACTCAACGTCTCTCGACGAGACTTTAATTGCAAGAAGAAAGAAACATTTAGATGAAAATTCGTGTCAACGGATATTAAGGTATACTTAGGTACATTCGCCTGTCTATCTAATTGTTATATTCGTAGTATCTGGAGTGGCGTAAGACTAAGGTAATTCGTATATTCGACACCACTGAAAGCACATTCAACTATAATTTTCGATTTTCGATTTCGGCTTTGGTTGCTACTAGGTGTACTACCGGTACAAGTGATTATATTGGGACTAAGGTGATGAGCCCTATAGTGTGTGTCCCTAATGTCCTTATATGACTACAATAGGGCGCGAGCATTGACATAACGATGACGGCACGTAAAGACACCGTCAAATTAAACTGATGGGTGGTTCGGTCTTAAGAGCACCACGCATTCCCGATACATATTCCTTTAAATCTGTTCTCTTCAAAAACCGTTATTTTTTCATGGATCAAACGCCTCCATTCTGAACGATGAGTTGTAAATTCTTCCTACTTTGAGAGATGAGTATCACAATGCTCCATGTGTCTTTTCTGAACATCCTTGAACCGAAGGAACTGGCCGCTTTGTTTCCGCTTACCATCTTTGAGTTCAGAAAAGAAGATTATGTGCTTTGCTTGCATCTCGTTTTCCGTCCATTCGCGAGGCATTGCCGTACTATCGCATTCTAGGCAATAAAGAGGTGACATACAAAATTTCAATTAGGGATTTAAATTAGGGTGTGAATCTTCAGGATGACATTGTTAGATAGGTACCCGATAAGATAAGCCTTTGAAGAGACCCAAGTTGTATTTTTCGGTGCAAAGCTTCGCTATCAAAGTATCTGTTGTTCCACTCTCTAAATATCTTGATCTTACTTTTTAGGGTTCCGTACCTCAATCGAAAAAAACTGAACCCTTATAGGATCACTTTGTTGTCCTACCGTCTGTCTGTCTGTCAAGACCCTTTATCTCGAGAACGTGTATGGTGCATCGAGTTAAAATTAACACCATATAGTCAGGTTTACGATTCCTTGAAGCTGTGAAAAAATCAAATTTCTACGTAAACGTGAAAAAATGATACACTCACTCTCAAGGGAATCAAAATGATAGGGTAATTCCCGATAACTTAGAAATTTGACAAGTAATATCGTCACATAGTACAAATACTTATAAAACTCATATAAAATATAAGTACTTAGTCCTTTTTAAACATCATATTTGGAGAACTCGGTTGCGATAAGTTTGCACTTCGTTTGTATGCGGCGCCATACATTTCAGGTGCAAACTTAACTCAACCAGGCCAATAAGATGGGATAAGTGAAAATCTGTACGGAACCCTCGGTGCGCGAGTCATACTCGCACTTGGCCGGTTTTTTGTCTTGGTGAAACAAATAGGCTTACTCATTACATGTATATGATCATTACCAGTGTGATCGTTTTAATTAACCACATTCTATGGTATTTGTTCTCGCGAAGAATTTTTGTTTTACGCAACACTGGAAACAGATGTTTTCAAAGTAAAGCGAATTCGCTATAAGTATAGACTTGAATCAATAAACTAGCGGTGTCGCTGTCGTTTCGTGGATTTTCAATTGTTTCACACAATTACAAACTTTCACCCCTTCGTTCGCACAGTTAAGAGTTGATTTATCTGAAAACCCTTAATGTTATATATGTAGTAATGCGATGTTTCCGAGAATTTCCGGTTTTTTCCGTATATTTCATACAAAATTGGGAAAGTGTCTGGAAATTCTCGAAAACAGCAGATCTCTATTTACATTCCCCGGTGTGTTCATCATACAATGTGTTTAGACAGGGCAGGAGGCAGGTTATATACAGAGTAATTTAGGAAACATGATCTGTTACAAGCCCGTATTAGTCGATGAATTTTATTGAAAACACAGATGATTAATTTATTTTTACCTAAGAGTATGGTCACACTAAATTTGAAATACGGTCAACTATTTACACTTCGCTTGATTTTTTTAATTGAATTTTGTTCAATTATAATTAAAAACATGATATTACAGTAATATTGATGTTATGTAACGTATCATATAATTCATATAAATGTACTCGTATGGTATATGTCGAAAAGTTTGACATCCTAAATTCAATAATTGATAGCATGTATAGTCCCAACTATTAGAACAGTTCAAAGCTCAATCCGCCAACGCCATCAATTAGGTCCCTTATTTATTTGAAGTATTTATTATTCTGCGCCAATTACCTTATTTATTTGTAGTATATTACCTAGTATAGTAACATTTTATTGACCATTACTTATCGTAGCAAACAAATATTTGATTAACGAAAACGTGTGGGTCTTCGGTGAAGGATCGACAATTATTTAACGAGTTGTGTACGGTTAGATCCTGATCACGTTTCCCGAATCACCCTGTAGATAGAGATAGATGGGCAACATCTATTCGACCGCCCTCGTTAAACTGCGCCCCGGGACATCGATGGGCCCAATTAAAACCTTAACTCGATTCCAACGGTTTATTGGGTTGCGAGGCTGCGACGTCATATTATTACAATTATCCCGGGAGGTTTGACTTTAATGCCATTAAAGAAACGAATAACAAAGTTTAATGTCCTAAATTAAAAACGAACTGTGCGGTTTAAATGCAATAATGAAAATCTCACTAAAATACTGAATACTTAATGAAGAACAGTTGTCTTAAGAACTTACTCGTGGGGTTTCTCGAGAGGAGGACGTAAACATTTAGCCAATCAAAGGATAGGCGAACCATACAGTATAATTTTCCGAAATTAAAACAATACCTACAACAATACTTTATTGCACACCAATAAACGTTTACAAAAGGAAACAAAACAAATACAATACACACAACAACTTTAACTCATTCCAGTAAACTACCATACTTGCCGTAAATGTAATCTGTATTTATTTATTTTTCAGTTATGTGTATTTAGTCATTGTCAGCTTACCAGCGAAAGATAATCAAATGAAACTGTGCGTCTTACTTGAAAGTGTCAAAGCTTCATCTGTCTCTCTCGTACTAGCTAGAAAAACGGAACATATAATAAAGTAATAGGTAAGTATGTACATCTTGGACGCACGATAAAAGACTCGCGTTGTGCAGCTTCGCTAGAGGTGCAGGTTAGTTCTAAGTATGTACAATATGGGAAATGTTCTCGAGGTTGTCGCTCGAAATAAAAGAGGGAACTTTCTGGAATACAGCTCAACTATATCATCGATACATAATATATTACATAGGTACTACGAGGTGCCCCTAACTTCGCCCGCGTAAAACTTTTTTTATCGTAGTAGGGTAAAAAGTATCCTATAACCATATTTGGATGTGCAGCTATCTCTACCAACATCCGTTAAAATGTGTGGCTAGCCATTTCAGCATGATGAGAGAACAAAGAAATTATGACCAATAGATGGTTCCAGACTGACATGGCGCCGCGCGCCCATACAAAACAAAAGACGATCTTGCATCGCGCTCTTAAGATTTTTTTCTTTTATCATGACCCCTCTCCATAGAAACTTGGTTTTAAATACAAATCTAGAATTGTATTGTACCTACATAGGTGTGTCTGTAAGTCAGTATTGTAGGTAGATCCGTAAATAGGCGAACAAAACACAAGGTGCACTTAGAACATGTTTATTGATTAAAATTATTCTATTGGTAATATTTGGATACGTTTTCAGATTTTCCTAACATGGGAGCAATGCAATCAACGGTATCTACGTACCACTTAATATACATATAAAATTAAAATCGGTACTTATAAAGAGGACAATCGTAGGTACTCAACTCAATTACTAGACTCAACTCAACTACACCACGAGGCTAGAAGTGTACAATCAATAACAATATTAATAAAAGCGTAGGCAAATACTTAGCACTTTACATTAAAACAAAGAGAAAATATATAAGATGGTCAAAGGTAGCCCCAATTATAAGTGCGTGGCGCTTCTATGTCATTCCTTACCCTTTCCTTTCTTTTTCATGTAAACTACAGAAAATATGTACCTAATTAATTAATGGCAAGTGCTGATGTCGGGAAGAGGCTTGCCCTGGCAGTGGTTGCGCCACCCGTACCAAGCCATGAAGTTGTGGCGCTTGAAAATCTTCTTCGCACAATTCGAGGCCTTCGTAATATCGTCAGTTGTAACGTCTGAAACAAATGAAACAAGATTAAATCTCGTCTTTTATCATAACTCGTACTTTACCGATTTTTAAACGATTACCATAACAATACAATAATCACGTAATACCGAATTGAATGGACGACAAATTCAAATCGCAGATAGAAATGGCAGTTCTCAAAAAAGTTTTGAGTTCTTTACTTAAATTTTGTCTAGAAAGTTAAACATACGACGTTTTCATTGTCTAAAGTACATACATTTTGCTATTTCGCGTTTTTGGTAAGTACATTCCTACGATAATATTTCATAACATAGTGTTTAACTAAATTAACTACCGAACTACTATCTAACTTCCACAACGCAGGTTTCGTCCAATCACAAAATTCAGGTGAATTTTGTTTAGTTATAGTTATAGGTAGCACCCACTACCAAATCTGTTACGTAAGCGACATTCAAGTACATGCCAAAGGGTAAATATAAAAAAGAAATTATTGAAGAATTAAAAGCAAAAATTTCACTACCTATACTATGATATTTGGGAATCCATTTTTTTTTTAATAAATCATCTCTAGTATCTACATAATGTGTATAAGTTACAACAAAATATGTTGAGTAATTTATATAAAAGAAAATGAAAACCAATTTTGTTTTTTTTTTAATTTTCTCAAAAACCTGAAGTATTTCAGGGTGCTTTTTTTTTGTAAAATAGCATCTTACATTCTGGGCTAACGGCAATCGATTTGGCTTCTGGGGCCGATGCCCCATACAAACACGGCTATACCCTTTGCCAATATCTGTAAGTCAACGGCCGAGTTCTTACCCTGGCAGGTGACGTTGCAGTCCTTGCCAGGAGTCGAGGTGTTGCTGCACCAGTACTTGTCGTTGATTTGGAAGAGCCCGTAGTCGCGGGAGCCATTTTTGTTGACACGGCCAAGCTTCTCCGTGCGACTGCCACTCTCATTCTCCACGAGACAGACCCCTGGAAAAAGGTGATAAGAATTGAGATGAGCTGAGACCTGTATAATAAATATAAATACGGTAAGAACATACTGAAATAGTAGATTGGTATAAAAAGGTATGAAAGGCACCCATATATCACTCGAGATTTTATGGCGCTCGGGCGGTGTGAGAGTTCGAGAGTGAAATTGGTGCCTTTTATTCTGAGAACCGACTACTTTTCATTTCGAATATGAGGAAAGAAATCAAACGTTAAAGTAGAAAACACATTTTTAAAAATACTGACTGTTTTTGTTTATTTCTTTTAGTCCGTATATTTTTACTAATTAGGATACGTTCGTGTGAAACTGTAACAACCAATCAAAGTGCGTTTAATAAAATCCTGTTTTAGTTCTGTATGAACCTTCTACGGAATAAGGTTCTTGTAATGCAATATTATTACTTATTAGTCAATGAAAAGTAGCAATAGGTTCGTTAGAAATAATAAAACCCTTGAAACTTTATGGTCGTGTGTGTTGCCCGTGTGCTTAGATTGATTAGACACTTGTTTCATCAACATCAAGTAGTTTAAAATTTACTGTAATTATATAGCCTAATATTACATTACTTTTGCCTGAAACACAGGGGAACCGGCCGAACCGCTGCGGGCCTATGATGGTTACTTTTATCACCCTATAAATAATTGACAAAGCACCCGTCACGTTTTGACAAAATGAGAGTGTGAGTGACAGATGCTTTGTCACTTATTTATCGCGTGATAAAAGGAACCATCATTCATAGGCCCCACTGGTTATGTACATTTTGAATTTATTTGTTTATTATACAATTTAACCGTACCTCTCTGTGCATTATATGTTTGTTCAATAAATGTACTTGTATTTGTATATATAATTGGTGGTTTCGCTAGTATTTTGATCCGGAAGGAAGCGCAACTTGAAATTGACAACTTTTAGGAAAAGTTTGCTACTTTTATTTGAAGAGCTGTATTGTTTGGCCCCTAAAATTTTGCTTAAATTGTAGCGAATTAAATGGTCTTTAAAAACTTTTTGAATCTTGATTGTCGAAAGCACAATGGTTTACGACTAAAAAACTTTTAAAAAAAGTCCCAATATCTCGCAGTTTTTGGAGCTTTGCGCAGCGACTACAAGATACTACAGATCCTTACATCATATCAAATCCAAAACTACATCGTCATGATTTGCTCATTTGTTTAATGTTGATTTCTACTAATAATTTTAATGTTGATTTCAATTTTCTACTAACAAACAACAAACTTCTAAATACTTACAGTCTCTCATTTTGTCTTCAGGGAAGCCCTGTGCCCTGAGCTCTCGTACCAGCTCACACCTCTTCAGCAGCCTAGCCTGGCAGGCCACCACTACCATCGCGAGTAACACAAACTTGAACATGGTATAAGACAAGAGTTGGTTTTAACTACTTTTTGCGACCACGAGCGGGTTATGTATGCTTTTGGAGCGATGCTAGCGGGCTTATATAGCAGACTTGAAGCGATAACTGGGGAATAGGGGAATCCTCGGGCTCGGTTGTGTCCCTTATCGCGAGTCCGCCGCGCGGGCGCATAAACAAGGTACGCTGCTATTTGTAATGCATATACTAACGCACAGAGAGGTATTGTCATAAAGAACTTATAGTAATTATAGTTAGAAATACCTATAGCAAATTACGACGAAAAAAGTAATTAGTATTACTCCGAGTTTATGAGGCTATTATGCACTTATCTACTGCCCATTTCCCGAGATGGGTTTTAGGTAGTATAAGTATTTAGTACTTTTTTCCAATGTACTGCAACTTTGCTGCATTCTAGTCACCAAAATATTAATTATATTTATCATTACAAATTAACAACGCACACATCAAAGGAGGAGTGTTTGTCATTCATACACAAATGGAAAATAAATATCTCTACTTAATTGAGTAGGTATACCTACCTATAAGTTCAGTTGTTATTGTTATGACAAATACACGCGGTATCAGCTTTATTCGTCCCATTCGCTTTTCGCCGCCGTGAATGCCGTTTTCTCTAAGCAACATTCTGGGAAAAAATCGTTAAAGTCAGACTCGTTAATGCTTATAATGGCGAAGTTATTAGCTAAGACAATCAAAATATATACTTTAAATGCACTGCATGAGTCGCAAGAACCTGCTACTTATGACCTAAAACAGAACCAGGTTTCCATTTTACAGGATCCAAATAGTAGGTACGGGTGGCTTACTTAGCTCCATAAAAATTGCAGTTGGTGCTAGGTAACTTGACTTAGTTTTGAGAGACCTAATTATCGATACCCCACAGCATGGGATAAACATCCCCACTTTTGTTACGTGTAGGAAAAATGTACACAAAAAATGATTTTCAAAATGTATTTAACCACTATGTCTCTGAGCTAAGCTGTGGACAGACTGACACAAACTACAAAATCCTAAAAAGCTGTTATTCACTTAGGCAAGAGTACTTTTGCTAAAGCTTACGTGTCAATTAGTCGCGTTAAAATCTTGCAGGGTGTTGCTATTTGTGACTTCAATCAAAGGAACCTGTTCAATAATCCTAATAACAATTCAGCTTTAGCAGAATTCCGAAACTTAAAAATACTGACCCAGTACTGTGATAGAAATTATACTGAGTTTTTTTTGTCAAAAAAGTTTTTTTGAGACTCTGTTTTATTATTGTGACTGTACTTTCTTACACAAATGTTAATTGCTCGTCAAGAACAATCAGACGAGCCCAAACACCATGGGTTTATCTTATGCTGTTTAGGAGTTCCTATGGCCATCTTCAGCTCCACGGTACCAAATTATTGTACTGTCAACAATTTATTAATCTGTTGATAAAACTTAACGTTTAACCAACATTAGAAATTCTTGGCTTAGATCCTTTCACAACTAGCTGATCATCATGAGACCTTCATTTATTGAGTGATATAGAAAATGCTAATAATACTTAACATTTAACCAAAAGTTGGAATCCATGGCTTCAATATTAGCTGAAATCCATTAACGACTAGCTGGTCATCATGAGACCTTCATTTATTGAGTGATATAGAAAGTGCTAATAAAACTTATCATTTATCCAAAATTTTGAATTCTTTGCTTCAATATTGGCTGAGATCCATTAACAACTAGCTGGTCATCATGAGACCTTCATTTATTGAGTGATATAGAAAATGGTAATACAACTTAACATTTAACCAAAATTTGGAATCCTTAGCTTCAATATTGGCTGAGATCCATTAACAACTACCTGGTGGGTCGTTCTCAAAATATTTGCACCGCCACCTGTCAACAGGTTTGTCTTAGAAGAAGTTTTTTACACAGCATTATTATAAATATTCATTTATCATCACATATCTAAAGACACTTTTTATATAGAG
The DNA here is from genome assembly GCA_905147355.2 of Apotomis turbidana. Lineage (NCBI taxonomy): Eukaryota > Metazoa > Arthropoda > Insecta > Lepidoptera > Tortricidae > Apotomis > Apotomis turbidana. The sequence continues at coordinate 20,238,121 of LR990281.1, read as the reverse complement.
GCCAAATGCTTTTAATTAAAAGTAAAGTATATTAATAGACAAAAAAACGATTCGGAACTAGGTTTTGTCGGTCCCTTGCCGTATCCCAACGCGAGGTACTCATGTTTCGTTGTAATAAAAACATATACATTACCGACTTAGCTTAAGTTCAGTACTCCATTTTATTTTCATATATGATGAAGATTGAATACTACCATATCGAATAATAATACTATGCTTATTTTGCGAATTATTTGCAATTTAAGTTTGTCCACGCCATTTTTTGTCGTCCACTTGTCATGAGACAAACATTACAATTGTGTGACTACTATTTCGTTTCCCCTGCCTCACCCCGCATAAATCGAGACCTTCAGTTGCCACCTAACACTGTTCAGAGTGACACGTCGTCAGTGTGCTGCACTAAAAAAATATGATACATTGCATTCATTTTAATTTATAACGCGTAAAGTATGGTCTACTTTTATGTGTATAAATATGCAGTTCATCAACGAAATACTTTATTTGTTTTGATGACATAACTGTCATTTTGTCCATCACCTGTATGTCGTTCACTTGTCTATATAAAAACAGGTGAACGACACATACGGCAAGTGAACGACAATTATTTAAACACTTATACAAAATTATTTAAAAACCGGGTTTTACCTCATGTTTCGTTGTTATAAAAACAATATATTACCGAAGTAGCTTAGTTTGAGTATTCCATTTTACTTTCAAGCTGTCTTAGGAAACCTTAGCAGGCGGCGCCCGCACCAGATTTCGAAATCATCAATCCTCTGCCTGTCAGCGGCTTTGAGTGTCCAGGTCTCTGCCCCATAAAGAGATATGGAGAAGACAAGTCCACAGACGAGGTGCATGTTATTCCGGTTAGGGATGTGTCTATCTTTCCATATTTTGCCGCGTTGGGTCATCGCTGTTTTGGCCATTCCGATTCGCCTGCGAATCTCTGGTTTGCATGTGCCTCTATTTGTGACAATGGAGCCAAGGTACTGGAGCTGATCAACAGTTTCGAACTCTTGAAGCAGGTTACTACTTTGTCGACTAGTAATGGTCGACTATCGTCAGCTCGGTCCAATTTTTATTAATATCGAGACCCATTCTGAGGGTGGTTGTTTTGAGTCATTCCAAAAGTTGGGCCACTGCTTCGGGTGATGCAAAATAGGCGATGTCAACCACGTACCTTCAAGGGCTCCATATCTGTTAAATAGTATTGGGGATATTGTGCATCCCTGTCGTACACCTTTCCGGAACTTAAAGTTCTTGTATGTGACATCTCCTACCGACACCATTCTGTATCCAGACTCGTAAAGGCTTTATAAAGTGTTACCAGATGTGCTGGCAGCTTCAGACAATACCTCGCATACCTTATCCCACCTAACGCAGCCGAAGGCTTTCTGGTTATCAGATGTGAAGGAATTCCTCGAAGATGACGAAAACAGCAGTAGGTTACTCAGCGGGTAAGAAAGAATATGTCAAAAGAGGCAGCATTAGGATGCAGAAACGTTATTTAAATGATTCGCTGTTGAACCTTCATAAGAAATTTATAAAATCACGTGGGTATGCTTGAGTTTTGCATCTTTTTGCTGGTTATGACCTTTCTGGATAGTACAGGCTTCAAAAAACCTCCTGAGAAATGTCCTATGAGATGAGAAATAAATGCTTGTTTTTTTTTATGCAAATTACTAACATAAGGAAAAAAGAAAAACAAAAACAATCAAAAAAGCACTATTCAGTCACTTACCTGCAACCGTCCTCGTTAACCTGCTAACAAATTCAGTCAAGTTGGAAAATATTTGTCGCACACCTGCACCCATTGTCGATAACTTGGTAACAAATGTCGTTTACCTGACATCGATGTCTTTCACCTGTCGACCTAAAATTTCAAACACCTATATCTTCTAAGATATTCAATTTAACTACTTCCCTCGACGTGATATCAATTGTCTGAATATATTTCTAGCGATCCTATGAAAAATAAAAGAAGAAATCGCAACTTTATAAAAAAATTGAAAATTAACGCAGCGGTGCAAATATTTTGAGAACGACCCTGGTCATCATGAGACCCTCAATTAGTGAGTCATATAGAAAATGCTAATAAAACTTAACATTTAGCCAATATTTCGAATTATTGACTTCATTATTGGCTGAGATCTCGTCACTTGTTCCAATTAAAGCTGAATATCTTGGAAACTACTGGTCCTATTTCCACCAAACATAGCTAAGAACCATCTCGACGGAACAGTCTTTCGATTAAAAAAAACACACTTAAATTGGTCCATCCGCTTGGGCGCTACGATGCCACAGACAGATACACAGATACACATGTTAAACTTATAACACCCCTCTTTTTTCGTCGGGGGTTAAAAACACAAAAACAAAATGGTACCTATCCATCTATCAAAGCAATAGACAAAAAAACATGTTTTTAGGGTTCAGTAGTCAACTAGGAACCCTTATAGTTTCGCCATCATATCCGTCTGTCCGTCTGTCCGTCCGTCCGCGGCTTAGCTTTCTATGGCGATAAGTACTAGAAAGCTGTTATTAATACAGCTTTTTAGGATTCTGTAGTCAACAAGGAACCCTTATTGTTTCACCATGTCCGTCCATCCGTATGTCCGCAGCTTAGCTCAGAGACATATAGGTAGAATAAAATTTTAAATTTTTTTAATGTGTACCTTCCCTACATGTAAAAAAGTGGTGATGTAATTTTTTTTATCGGTTTATCCCATGGTGTGGGGTATAGATGATTAGGTCTTTCAAAACTAAGTCAAGTTACCTAGCACCAACTGCTATTTTTATGGAGCTAAGTAAGCCACCCGCTTTAAAATATATATTTTGATTGTCTTGGCTAATAACTTCGCCATTTTGTCATTAGAAGCATTAACTAGATTGACTTTAACGATTTTTTTCCAGAATATTGCTTAATGCTATTGAAATTAAATATATCCTAATTTCAATCTTAGAGAAGACGGCTTTCTTTACCACTGGCTTTAGATTTTGTTGTACCTACATACAGTCAAGGATCAAGCTCGACGAAAGACTGGAAACCCTGGACTTTAAACGGTGTGGTTAAAACAAAAATAGTGTTAAAAGAAGAAAAATTCGGGAAAAAACTTCTGTTTGTTTAAACAATATGAAATAAAAATAAAATTAAAAATTTTAAAAACCCCCGACAAAAAAGTAAGAAATAAAATCTACGAAATGTGTCTACAATGAACAGTAGAAAAAGAATCCAAGCTTCGTTGCGTCGGGGGACCGCTAAGTAAATGAAATGCAATGTACTGAAAATCGTAAGTGGGAAGCCCAAAATGCATACTTGTAAAATTTGTTTTGAAAAATATATTTCGTTTCATTTAGGTAAGTACTTAGCGGTCCCCCGAACGTAACGAAGCTTGGATTCTTTTTCTACTGTTCATTGTAAAGGCACATTTCGTAGATTTTATTTCTTTCTTTTTATAATTGTTGTCATGTCGGGGGTTTTTAAATTTTTTTATTTTATTTTTCTTTAGTATGAGTATGTGTATGTATCACGCAGACAAAACGGTAAAATAAAAACTATAAAAAAAACTTTTTTTCGAGTAGGTACCTCTCGAACACCTAAAGTGGGAGTGTTTTTTTTTTTTCGTTTCAACACTAGTGTGTGGGGTTTCGTTTAAGACCTTTTTATAGAGCTTGAAATTTTTCTCGTAATTTAATCCTCGGGCTTAACTTTCGGGCTTAATTTTTCTCATAATAAAACTGCTGTTTTAAGCCCGTCTATTGTGAAGGATGGGCAAGTACGGAACCCTACACTGAGCGTGGCCCGACATGCTCTTGGCCGGTTTTTTTTTGTAAACCAAAGCTATTTGAATGTCATAAAATCAAAACAAAAAATAAATGTTCATGACGACCGTAATTGAGCCTCTTGATTAGTGCATTCGGTATTATAGTTAATTATTTTGACATTTTTAACGATGCCCATGTATGACCTGAAGTTTTGGTAGGGTTAGGTCCAGAAAGATACGAGAAATCAAAGACACATCGACGAATTACAACAGTGTATATTTGCATAGATGTAGTTCACAATAACATTATACTTGAATGGTCACTAAATTTGTCAAAATGATAACAAATGACATTTAATGCTGAACCCAAAATGATAAGCGATGAACTTACGCGCTTTATGACGCGATGCGGGGGAGTTACCTAGTATAGTAAGCACCTTGTTAGCATTGTACCTACACATTGTTTTTGTTAAGACTATACGTAACTATTTGTAGGATTCCATATACTAGCAAGACCCCAGCAAAGCGATTATGTGCACTGCACTAACTGTATTTTGAGTAACCAAAGTTTGATAACCAACTAATAATTGTAATGCATCAGTACACCGTAGGCACAGTACATAATAATATAATATATACTGTGCCGTAGGGTCGTACGTAGGTAGGTGCTTATTACCTATGTGGAGTTTCTATACTAAACGAATCCATTTATGAATGAATCAAACAAATAAAATGTTGTGTTTAGTTTGATGTGGTCAGATAATGTAGTAGTCGTGTAGAGGAGCTTTTCACAGTGGATGTAATTAGTGCCCCTAAATGTTATTTGATCGTTTTATTTGCATAACTCTATTTTGTAACAATGGCAATAACTAAAGTTGAATACAGATCCCTCCTTGAATGACTTTATGTCATAGGTCATAGCCCAAAAATCGTATGACCGTCCGAAATTGACTATACAATGTGAATTGCGTGAATCCCGGTCACGATCACGGTCAATCAAGTTCTTGAACTCTTAATGAAGTAGTATATCTATCACTCTATTCTGTAATCCTAGCTATTCTGACACGCTTTAAGTGTGCTAGCAACCGATGCTCGTAGCTTATAATATGCTCCACATTTCAGACATTCTACCACATCGCTAGTCGTAGTTAGTCACTTACGTCGCACTTCATTCTTTAGATAATTCTAACAAAGCTAGGATTTGTCCTCTAAAGCAATTCATGGATTTTTCTCAATTTCCTGTCCTTTTCATATTGTTCTGCCATCACGATTTTCCTACCTTTATTCTAGTTCGTGTTGTATAAGACAGGTCTTGTTTTAATATTGACTCTTTTGTCTATTCTCGCGTCGCATGAACTGTCACCGACAAAGCCCGCTCTTCCATTCAACATATGTATAGACGAGTAAGTATGAGGAATTGAGGAATTTAAAAGATTTGTACACTTCGCCAAATATAAAGGTTATACAAACATCCCAATATCCGACCATGCATTTCTGAGAGGTTTCCATAAAACAACCCGATGATAATATATATCAGAGTTGAACCATATAGGGTTCTATTGTTTTTCATGGTGTTTATGACGGTTATGGTGGAGTTGCGATGCTATATGACAAGGGCGTTACCTTTTTTGTTGCTGACTGTACAGTGTCAATTCAAAAATATACATGAATGTTCTAGATAGGTTAAAATCAGTATAGATAGGAATATTAGGTAGTTTGTGAATTAATCAATAACATTTTACAAATTTTTATTTACTTTCACCTGTACCGTTGTAATGGAATTTAGCAAGTTAAATTTGACCCACTTTCCGGTTTCCGCGTTTCAAATTTTGCACGAATATGCAAATCGCATGACAATTCAATATTATAATGACGTGAGCAATTGATGGATGTTCAAAGAAAAGTACAGTCGGCTATAAAAGCTTGTCCCAAAAATGTTTTTTTTGTCAGAAAGTTATTTAGCTATGCCCCCAGCCTATCCTACGTTCTTTACCAATAATGATCTTCCTCCACGTCGACTCCCTTCCATTTCGAGGACAGCAATACATTAGTGAACAGATATTAATTAAACAAGCAAAAAAGGTATCATGACATAATTTGTTTAATAACGAATGAAAATAAATCATGTGATTACGATTATAGACATAAGTACTTTACCTACATTGAATAGAATGATTGCCAAAGTTCGTATATGAAGCACAAATCAAAACTAAAAACGTTCCGCACAAGTACTCCGGCATAATTAAGCCCAAGGCCTCGCTTTTGCAGGGCAGGCACATCGCGGCACTTACAACAATTTTAGAAGAAGAAATTCCCTATTAGCCAAGGGCCTTGCAAAATATCTATCGCCCGTAGCCTCGCTGTCTGTGAGATCATAAGAGTGTTAAGTGTTAAGTGCCTATGTTTGATTTGGAAATGTTGGTATAAGCATTTGGAAAATAAATAATCGTAGTTGGTATAAGCATTTGGACTATAAATAGGCATAATAATCATGTCTAACACCCGGAGATGTCGGGCTTGGCGCCCTGGCAGTGCGCCTTCCAGGCCGTCCAGCCGTTGAAACCGTGGACCGCGAAAATCTTCTTCACGCAGGTCGCCGCCGCGGTGATGTCGTCCGTGCGCAGCGCTGCAACAGACACATATTCACCAACTACACTTATTCTCTTATCATCATATAATGACCATCATAAGTCCTATGGTATGGTATGATCATTGATCCGATGCTAGGGCTCTCATCCGTACAACGCCTATAGGTACTAGCTCAATCAATCGTCACAAACTGAACTGGTGGATCAAAGTAGTAATAAAGCAAATGTTTGGTACCTGAACAGGAGAGGTTGCACTCGAGGCCGGGAGGGCCATCGCGGGTGCACCAGTAGCGGTCGTTGACCTGGAACAGCCCGTGGTCCCACGAGCCGTCGCCGTTCAGCTTCCCGATCGCGTCCGTGCGGAAACCGCTCTCCTTCTCCACCAGGCACACCCCTGCCAAGCAAAACACGTTTAGAAACCTTCATAGTTCATATGTTTAAGCAACAGGTACAGCTCAACGGTTATAGCAACTTCATCATACGTCACGTTCCATGCAACGGATGTGTACTGTGGACTCTATGATACTATGGACTCCTCGGGTAGCTTTATGCTTAGGTGACACCATTTCATGGCATACACCCAGTTGGAGACCAGTTAACGTTTTATTGATTTATAATTATCTAGATGCACAAGATACTCACAGTCCCTCATCTGCGGCTCGGGGAAGCCCTGCTTCCTCAGCTCCCGCACCAGCTCGCACTTCTCGAACTGCTTCGCCGCTGCGAGCGCCACCAGCGCCGCCAATACTACAACCACAGCCTTACCCATTTTGTTATATACCACGTCTACGTATACGTACTGGTACTTCACAACTTGGCAGCGTTCGCTGAGAGTGTGCTAAGTAAGAAATGTACCTCCCTTATATACGATTTTACAGTTTCCTTAAGGCTTATCTTGAGATGGTACATACGTCGGTAAGCCCTAACTGCGTTTGAAGTAGCCGTGACGATGGTGTAGCATGAATCAGTAAACAAAACAAAACAGTGGGATAAACAATACAGAAGTGTGGTTTTAGACATTCATAATTGGAGCAGTGACGCAGTAGGTAATAAATTAATGTATAATTGCTGAATATGCTGCATAATTATAGCTGTGTACCTATACTTTAAATCTCGAGATTAGCTTTACTGGTCAACCACATACTTATACCGATTTACGTTTTTGTTTTACGGAATGAATGTCAAATGCTCCTCTCCTCGTATCTAATAGCGCAATGACCTAAAAAGATAAAAACGTACAATGACTACTCTAAAACAACCTTGCACTAATAAGTAAACGCAGGAGTTACGGGATTTTTTATTTCAAAGACAAACTGAGATTAGGTATCTCAAACTGCTCAAGCGACATTGAGTTTAGTAGGTACTTACTTATCATAGGTAATAGTCGTAAATAGTTACCTATCATTAAAAAAAACTTGTAAACTTCAGACAAATCAAATGTAGGTATTTGCCTGATTTTCTTAGTAAATGCGTAGGTACCTGTGATGTGTACCTATCTACGGTACGTGAGCTGTAAGAAAGCGATTCGCGATCGCTCTTACGGGATCCAGATAAATACCAAGAACCTCTCAAGTCTCAGTTTTTTCACCCAAATCCGAATCGCATTATGAGAGCTCACGGAATGTACCAGTATCGCTTATATATACGTTAAATACATTATAACTAATATTAATATCTGTACAATATTAACGATGTTAGTAAAAGTATGCGATTGGTAAACAAGGTATGAAAGGCACCCATTTCACTCGAGATATTTTGGCTGTCTCGAGAGTAAAATTTGTGCCTTTTATTCCGCTACAAAAGATGTAGTAGAAAAACACATTTTTAAAAATCCCGAGCAACTTCCATCCTGAGCAAAATAATTGCATCACTTTGCATTTTTTCATCTGCACCCAATAACAGCAAACGGGGTAATTTAAAAAAATATACATTAATGAAGTTTTGTTACCTGAAATCTAAACTCAGTCATCAGAAGTCGACCGGTACACATCTCCGCATATTTTCCCGTGAAGAAGAACCTGAAAACATGGTTACCATTGAAGCTGAAGTCGCCGCAGTCGTTCTTTTGCTGCAAGAGGGCCGTAAACAACGTTCAGTAGCTGCCGAGCTGAATGTTACGCAACCTACAGTTAATTATCTTTATTAAAGCAGTAACATCTGCTAACGTAAACCAAATGATTACAATGAAGCGAAAAGTTGAAAAATGATGTAGATGGCGCTACGATGCCACCCTAAGGCATGCAGAAGCAACTGCTAGAAAAATTCAATGGCTCTCGCTTCCAGTTCAGTGGTCAAATAGGTAGGACGCCCGTGTTGGCCAGGAAAGCCGTTGAAGACGCAGGTACGAACACTGCCTGAACCATTAATTTTTTTAATTTTTGGCTTTATTGTAAAGGAGTTTCCAGCAGACTGGGGCCTTAACTTCAAAACCGAGAACCGGAGCGGGACGACCGCTTCATTGCCACGTCAGCTTTCCGAAATCTTCACCAGACAGGTGTTTCCCTTTAGCAACAGCTCCGTGAAGTCCGAGGAGTGACTGCCAGCGAGAGACAGTCAGGAGAAGACTCAAGAAAGCCAACTTGAAACCGAAAAGACCTGCGACGGGGCCTCAACAACCACCTTTGGTTCTCGTGGCATGCCACTAGAATTGTTAAATTGTCCTTTTATTCTCCGTTGTCGGTTTTCCGACGTTTTTCTCAGGATACTTTCGTGTGACATATTAGAATAACCAATCAGATTGCGTTTACGAAATATTTTTTTTTAGTTATCTACTAACATTCTAGGCAATGAGATTATTTTATTGCAACAGCGCCAAAATATCTCAATTGATATGGGTGCCTTTCAAACCCACTTAACAAAAAGACATACTATACCTACTTAACAAAAACATCGCTTAAACACTCATAAAATAACTCGATCTCGAGGCCATAAGAAAGATTATTCAGCCGTCAACATAGACAGAACAAATATAGATTAAATTCTCTGAAATCACTTTCAATAACATCTATATTAAGTACTTTATTTTGACGACGCGGTTGGCCTAGTTTGTTGTGAAGCTGCCTATAAGCCGGCGTTCCTGGGTACGAATCCCGGTAAGGGTAAATATTTGTGTGATGTATTTGTGCACGCAACTTTGTCCACATTTTTTTTTCTTTATCATAGTCGGGTAAAAAATATCTTTGTATGTCTATCCCCGTGCCAAAATTGGGTAATTTGTCCAGCTGTTTCAGCGTGATGAGAAGACAAAATAAATTATGACCATATAGATGTCGCCAGACTGGCATAGCGCCGCGCGCACATACGAAACAGAAGACGAACCTGCATCGCGCTATTAATATTTTGCCTGAAATCATGAGTATCACGACCCATCTCCTTAGAAAACTGATTTTCAATACAAATCTACATAGAATTTATAATAGTATAGATAGTAGGTATATTAGGTTTAGGTACCTATACAAAATACAAAAAAATACAAAATGATTTATTTAAACAAAATTCAGTTGAACTGAACATAAAAAATGTGTCCGTCAGTGACCAAACTAGGCTACTTAATAATCTATCAAAGTAACGTAAAGACATCGCAAGCGAGAGCGACATTACTCACCACTCTCACCAGTGCCATCAGACAATCACTAACAGTTTTCTTATACTGTTCTCCCTAAATATTGCGAAATATTGGAACGAAAAAGAACCTGTCATTTGCCATTTGGTTTTTCAGAAAATACTCATCTAGGTGAGCACTTGAGTAGGTAGAGGTAGGTACAGTCAGCCCGAAAAATTGCTGGATATTTTAGTACCAGGTCGTAGTATTAAACTGTCCGGTTACTTTTGCAGGTAACTGTACATTTAGCTGGTCCGACTTTGCGGAAGGTAAAAAAATGCTGTGGTGGGAACCCCATGCGTCATATAATAGACTATTTCCACTATAAGCTACGAGTATGGCAGGCAATTAGTTAGAAACTTGAAACGGATTTAAGGGTTTACATTTCAAACGCATATACCTATAGCCTAAGAAGTGTCGGTCCGACCCAGGGATAGTGGCGCTACAAACAGCTTTCATTATGGCAATAATGTCCATACGTCATAATTTGCATTATTAAACGTCAATAGCGATATGTCAAGACTTTGTCATTAACCAAATTCAAATCATTGTTTACCGGAATGCTGCTCAATTGTTCGTTCTTCTTGCGAAATAAATACTGAATCCCATTGAAAAAAACTCGACTTTCATCACTGTGGATAGTTTTGCGGAATATTTAGTCCCGTTTCCTCTTTGTTTATATCAGTTACTACCTACATTCACCGACTTTCAACGTCAGTTACAAAAAAATGTGTCGTTGCCAGTTAGATAAATTAGTAAGTAGGCACTAAAATCCACAATATCAAATATGGCGTGATGGGTTGTAAAACCCCCTGTTGCCTATACCTATATTATGCGTTTTATTATATGCAAATACTATTGATATTTATAAGCATTTTAGTATTATAACTACGGCAAATTCTTCATGAATTTAAATGGTTAACTTATCCAGTCCGGTAGATATTGTATCAATAGTAGGAAGGTAAGGTACAATAATTATGAAATTGCTGGCCACCCTCATGCATAAGGAGATACCGACCTCACCTTTGCAGTGTTTACGCAATTTATTTACTCCTGTGTATATTTGTAAATCGATCACGCCAACGCAAACACCTTTTGGAACATTCACACTGAAATTCAAGTAGGTACATATACATAATACGTTGTGTACTTGAATGTCTGATACGTCAGAGAAATATAAACTATACGATCTCATACGACATTAAGTAGCAGAAGAATTATCTAAACTATTACGATATTACTACTTTTTAATAAATAATTAAGTACCTTTCGAGCAAATAAAATCAAATTCTATCTGCTTACAATATTTTTACCTAAGTACCAATGTTTACGAGGTAACTGAAGTGAATATATGTGGGAACAACGACAACGACGACAACACGGTACCTTATCTCCGAGGTGGCTAACTAAACTGGCCCGTATTTGCCCAAAAATCGGTTCGCATATGTCGGGCACTCTAACTACCTCTCTGATAAACATTGTATACTTAATACTTATATAAATAATATCACAGACATTAAAATGTGTTCTTATGTACGAGTATAGTGTCTCTGAACTCAAAAGGCGTATTTAAGATTACTAGAAAAGAAAATAAATCCTTTTGTTGCGTTCAAAAATGAAATTACCCAGTTTACTCATACAAAGACGCAGCTATTTTCAATCGTCTTCAAACAAACCAGTCAATCAACTAAGTCAAACCACAGCCTTTAATATTTAAGTGATGCATATCCTTTGTCTGAAACAACACAAATGTATGGGCTTACCACTACGTCAAAATAAGGAAACCTACAGGTAAATAAATTAACCATATATAAGCAGTCCTTTCCTCACTGGAAGCACACTCTCAGCAAACGCTGCAAAGGGTTAGCACTTGTGAAGTACCAGTAAGCGTGGTATAGAAAAATGGGCAAAGCTGTGGTTGTGGTATTGGCGGCGCTGGTGGCGCTCGCAGCGGCGAAGCAGTTCGAGAAGTGCGAGCTGGTGCGGGAGCTGAGGAAGCAGGGCTTCCCCGAGCCGCAGATGAGGGACTGTGAGTAGACGCCTGAGGCAGGCAATTTGATGAGTGAAAAAGTTGCAGTTGAGCTGTTTATACCTACCTACCTCTCTATGATGCAATATACAATCAAGATACGAAATTAATTTAACCGGGTTCCGGGTTTATGGATGAGAATGTTACTTAACGTGGTTTTGCTTGGCAGGGGTGTGCCTGGTGGAGAAGGAGAGCGGGTTCCGCACGGACGCGATCGGGAAGCTGAACGGCGACGGCTCGTGGGACCACGGGCTGTTCCAGGTCAACGACCGCTACTGGTGCACCCGCGACGGCCCTCCTGGCCTCGAGTGCAATCTGTCCTGCTCAGGTACCAACCGAGTCTCTAATACTGTAGTGTAGCCTCCATAGGACCACCTATTCTAGGTCACCAACCGCTACTGGACGACGGGTCTCGGGAGACCGGGACGGCATGTATTTTACTAAGTTCACTTTTTTCCATCGATTAAGTAACTGCCAACACGATGCCAAGAGACAAATAGTTTGAACCTTATATGTACCTATTTTCTATTCGTTAATCGTTAGGCAACTTATCCTATTATCTTGATTTAGGTACATTCCAGACAGCAGAAAGCAAGCGATATTCAAGTTATATCCAGGTTATAGTAGTAACCTACGAGGTTAGCCTATTGTATTGGATCCGACCTAGGATCGATTCAGCTAGCATGCCATGTCAGATACCTAAATCCAACAGACTACTATAGGCTGATAATGAGAGACTTTAGTATGTGATTGTTGAATGTATTTTTCTTGCAGCACTGCGTACAGACGACATCAGTGCGGCGGCGACCTGCGTCAAGAAAATTTTCGCGCGCCACGGTTTCGACGGCTGGACCGCCTGGAAAGCCCACTGCCAGGGTGCCAAGCCCGACATTTCCGGCTGTTGACTTATTCGTTAGATGACACACCTTATTTAACGTCATAAATCATCCTCATAGTATAGGTACATTTTCTTCTCTTCTTAAAACTATTTTTACTTGCAAATACATCATTTTTAAATTAACCGTAATTTCTTTTATTTTCCTGTCGTCACGAAATAAAACAGAACAAAAGACCTCACTACGGCAGCACCGTCTACGTATCTGCTCCCGACTTCACTAAGAAAATGCTTCACTAAGAAATTATTTAGTATAATTTATTTTTATATAAATAATGACACAAAGGTAAATTAAGAAAGAAAAATTTAATGCGATCCACTACAATCCAAGCGGGATTTGAACCCGCGACCTCTGCGTTTCCGGCGCATTGCTCTTCCAACTGAGCTATTTGATCGCTACGTCAATCACATCAAATCTTTCATCCCTTAATTCTTTACGCTACTGGAGCGCCCTCTGCGTCATGTATGTTTTTGAAATGCTTATGCGCATTAGCCATACCCTAGGATGGGCGCTATACACACACGATCCCCAATCCCCATTGCTTTACAGCAAGTGTGAAGACTGCGAGAGAGGCGCTGTTCTAAATATTTGTATAGAATCTTTTTATCGATTCATATGTTTTATGTGGTAATACCACATTTATTTTACCTTTTGATTGCGTAATGCTCTAGCATCACGTCGTAGACCAAATTAAACCTTATGGACCCAATTACCCAAAGGACGATAACGATATTCACAGTTACAGAAGGAATATGGCGTCAATAATATTACGTGTTTTTTGGGATTACGTAAACTAATGTGATCTTTAGGCACACAAACCTTGCCTTCCCTACGCGTAATGTTTAAATAATCCATTTATGAAAAAGGGGTAACACCTCATTTATCTTTCAACGACGACTTTCAAACGCTGAGATGAGAGAGAGAGAGAGAGAGAGAGAGAGAGAGAGAGAGAGAGAGAGAGAGAGAGGCCTCATATCTTTCAAGTTTAAAGCCAGTGTCCCGGTTCCCCGGATAAGTGTTATTACTCATCGCGTCAGCAATTTCACAGCAAGCCGACCGGGTAATGAGATAGCGATGAAGCGCATACGATACCCATTACAGCGGTGGCCGCTTTCCATAACTGGTTCCACACACTTTCCAGTAATTTAGCCAGAACACAGATTGTCTAAAAGGTCTTATAAATCTAAACTACGGTTTACGTTATATGTTTTATTATAGAAAATGGAAATAAAATTAGTGTTACACTGTATCATCTTCAATATATCACTTCATTGCGCATTGTCTTACAATTTTAGTTAGTTAAAAAACAGAAATTTGAACAATCTTATAATAGTAAGATATAATTACACACTGATTTCATCATAATCCTGTTAAAATAACATAAGAGAACTTAACATTCATAAATCCCGGTGCCTTTGATTTTCGATGATAATTCTCTTGGACACGTCTTTCATTTTGTTGCGAAGACAGTCTTGCATAGTCGTCAACTAAAAATAGAAAATAACGTCATCAAAACCTAGAAAAAAAATTTTTTTTCGAGTAAGTACTGTGCAGTACCAAATACTTTACATTTCAATATTTGAAGTAGAAAGTAGTGATAATTAGAAAAGTATCTCTCACTTTAAGAATTTACTTGATCGAAATAATCATGCCACAAGATGCGATGCCCGCCTATTCAGTTCCTTCGATCCGAGACCAATGGACGTAAAATCACATCCTAAAAGTCGAGATCAATTAATTAAATCAACACCTTCGTGAACGCGATGGGTAGATCGAGGCCATGAACAACGTTCTCTTTTCTGCTTCAGAACGCTAAAAACAAGTAATCACTTCTATACCAAGCTACTTACACTTGTAACGAACTGCTCTTGTAGTTCTGCAAGTTCGGCCATGCCGGTAGCCTTCTCATGCTCGTATTTGGCGGTGGCCTCCTTGATGCTTTGCGTGAGCTGCCCTTCGCTCTCCGCGTCCTCGCAACAGCGTCGGAATCTCTCTTCGGACTCCTTCAGAGCGCTAAAAATGGATACACCTAAATATCAGCACAGACTGTATACATGTCTCTACATATCAGAATAACAAGAGTTGTTAAATTACGTCATACTATGATCAACAATTTCATTAAACCCAGCGACGTATGTCAAAAATGCGCTTAACATAGTTAAACGTTAGCAACGTCGTCGCAATTGATAGTGGTGCGTCACTCAGCGCCGCCTCCAGCTCGCCCAGCTCGGTGCCCAGCACGTCGAGTCCACACAACATCACAGCACGCCCTCCCTCAGTGTATCCACTCACCCGTCGGCCACAGTCCTGCGCTGGAGGCTGGCGGCGGCGCGCTCGCTGCGGCGCGCGGCGGCGCGGGCGGCGGCGTCGCGCGCGTCACTCAGCGCCGCCTCCAGCTCGCCCAGCACGTCGAGTCCACACAACATCACAGCACGCCCTCCCTCAGTGTATCCACTCACCCGTCGGCCACAGTCCTGCGCTGGAGGCTGGCGGCGGCGCGCTCGCTGCGGCGCGCGGCGGCGCGGGCGGCGGCGTCGCGCGCGTCACTCAGCGCCGCCTCCAGCTCGCCCAGCACGTCGAGTCCACACAACATCACAGCACGCCCTCCCTCAGTGTATCCACTCACCCGTCGGCCACAGTCCTGCGCTGGAGGCTGGCGGCGGCGCGCTCGCTGCGGCGCGCGGCGGCGCGGGCGGCGGCGTCGCGCGCGTCACTCAGCGCCGCCTCCAGCTCGCCCAGCTCGGTGCCCAGCACGTCGAGTTCGCCTTCCGCGCTGTCCGTGTCGAGATCGCCGTTCTCGTAATCTCTGAAAAGTTGTCAGGTAATGGTGGGTGAGTGTAATTAGTGAAATATTCACTAATTACAAATTTACACAAGCACAAGCGTATCTTTCAAACTACTTATATATTAGTTACTGAGGCGATACATTTAAATTTGGTATATTTATTACACGAATCCATTCTGGCCCTATTTCCCATCTCCATGACTTTTTTCCAGTACAACTTGTGTTTAACCGACTTTACATATTTAGTTATGCAACTTAACCACAGATGCCTCTGGTGGTACTGGTTTTTTACTATTTTATAATTACGCTATTTTACCATAGATGCCTCCGGTGGTATAAGTTTCTAACTATCTTTAATTGTTATATTTGATACTAGAGGGCATTAGTAGTACAGTTGCCGAGAAACTTCTTGACCCAAAATGGCGGATCTGCGCATGCATATTTGTACGTAAATCGGCTACTGCGCAGTCAAGGTTAGCCTCAAGAAGTTTCTCGGCAACTGTACCACATTTGTGTCATATTTTTAATGTAAAAATATTGTTAAACAGTGTCATACCAGATGTCACTAATCCACTCAATGGATCTGCTGAATCGCGTTATTAAGATTTCTCCTGTTTTCATAACTCTGCTCGAATACATTGTCATATCAATCCAAAAGAACCAGTGAAAACCAGTGTAAACAATAAAGTGTAATATAGTTAACCAGTATAAATATAGTCACCATAAGAAAATAGAGAAGTTTCAATTTTATTAATGGTCTTTCGAACCGGATGTAACCAGTGGAAGTGCACCGCTGATCGAGGTACAAGCAGGCGACAGGACTCTATCGTCCTGCAGCTAGGCGTAGCGGTGCAGGCCCTGGAAGGAGGCTCAGTAACCTGCATTTACTGCATCCAGGACACTGGAAGGGGGCCTATCAACCTTCAGGTACGATCAATAGCCTTGAAGCCAGGAGCTGTCAACCGGCGCCATGGGAGAATATCTCGACAGGAAGGAACCCACAACCGAAAACTCTCCAAAGAAAAATAATTTCCTACGGGAAACCTTTGCCCAATTTCGCCTAAGTCCCAAAATGAATAATTAATCTTAATTTTACTGCATCTATTGTGTCACGCTGACATGATTTCATTCTAAGAATGTTAATGTTTAGGTTTACACAACACATGATGACACACAGAGATTTGCTTTCGAACAATACAACCAAAACAATTCAAATATATATTTCTGTAACTATATATTTAAGTCCACTTGCACGAATTTAACACAAGATGAACCTTAACAGTACAGAGCCCTCAAAAGTCTTTTTGCAAGTAAATCACACTGGTCAACATGCTGTCAGCCATCTTCATTAAATTATGGAGCAGCATATTGGTCTGATCCAGGGTCGATTTCAAGTACTGTAGGTTATTCAAACTACTCTTTCTCTCTGCATGGGCGTGACTAAGAGAGCACTGGGCTTATGTTCTGCTCCTCTGACGTTCTGAGCTGCCTAAATCAAGTCATACTTACTTAATACTGTCGGCCATTTTCATCATGTCGTGCAGCAACGTGTTGGTCTGATCCAGGGTGGGCTTCAGAGTCTGCAGGTTGTTTAGACTGCTCTCCTTCTGCGTGAGTGTGGCTGAAAGAGCGCTGAGCTTCTCTTCTGCCTCTCTGACGTTCTGTGCCGCTTGCTCGGCTTGCCCTCTGATGTCTTCTGCATCATATACCTAAACAAACACAAGTGAAAAAAAAATACCGGTCAAGTACGAGTCGGACTCGCGCACCGAGGGTTCCGCACGAACTATGACAGCACTGCATATTGCTCTAACGAAAAGATAAACTTTACTGAGTAACAAATTTATCTTTACCGTTGGAAAACTGTTTTACGTACTTACTTTAAATAAAGATTTTTTTGTCATTACAAATGTACAGTTTTCGGATTTTTCCCTATACTTGTAGTAATTAATTAGTTAATTTGGTTGTTATTACCAAACATATAATTAATTTTTGTTCTATAATTACCGCCTCACCTCAAGCGTCAATCGGGGCTCAACATATGAAAAGAATGTCTTGGTTGTTAGACTGCCTGTTGACAGATAACTGTGCCCCAGTGTAATGAATGAACCAAAATATTGATGATAAAGTTCTATGAGTAGAATGTAAGTAAGAGATACATTTTATGAACATCTTGTTTCTGTTGTTTTACCTTCAAAGCTTTTTTCCTTGCATTTTCTGCCAAAATACCATCCCTATGAGCTTTCTTTTGTTCTAGCAGAATATCAGTCTGTTTGTTCTCTTCTGTTATAGCCTCCAACTCTTGTAGAACTTCCACCTCAATCTCTTTTTCCTGTTTAAGTTCTTCTTCTATCAATGGTATGTCATGTTCAAGCTGGAATAGAAGATGTTGTTTAAACATAACATTGAATGAATGTAACAATTTGGATTGTAGGACTATCATTCGTGATAATTAAATTAAAAAAAATCTAAAACTTAAAAATAAAACACAACTTCAAATTACCTGCTCTAACCGTTCAGCGCGGTTGCCTTTCTCCACAGCCTCCATGTTCCTCATTTGAATGAGATTATCCTTCTTCTCTGTTAAAGTTTTTACCTGAAATATATAACATGTTTATTATTTAAATCACAGTGATCTACACAGATTAATAGTACCTAATTTGGCTCTTTGATTAACTAATCACTCACAAATACTATGTAGCAGAACTAAGTTTTGCTACTATTACAACTGACTATACCTCAATTTAAATGTGTTAAAAGTAATGGATGTAACATATAAACCCCCTTTGTTAAAAGTCCATGTGAATCATATGGACTCATACATGATCAATGCAAATTTTGCTCTTATAGACTCCTTTCCTTACAGCCATGATCTTAATTCACCATGATAGTAAATTAATGAATTTATATTAACAAAGACTAGTAGTTGCATTAGTTCGGGGTCAGAGCTCTACTTTGGATAAGTAAAGTAAAGGTTCGATCTCCAGCTGCAATGTAGTAAATCATGAAAAAAATTGTATTTATGTGTAAGGTGCTTTGGGGTAAATTCGACATATTTTTAGGCGAGTGCAGAGTATGTTAGGGTTTGGGCTCGTAAGTCAGAACCTAAGAAGTATTCCTTCCAAGTAATGAGATCTTTACGAAATTGGATATATTCATCAACGCTTTGTGATCACAGCGTTTCAATACGTTGCTTGAATTTGGAAACAGATTAGAATAAAAAAAAATATATTTTGAATACTATTTCTTAAGGAGTGGGGTAATTTCGAAAGTAAGTGGGGTAATTTCGAAGCTGGATTTTATGCAATATGAGTTTAAGAATCATATTTCTTTTTAGTTCTAATTTACCCCCGCAAAGATCCAAAAATCGCACGACTAGCAATGCGAAGTGAACTGAAGCGGAGGAGGAGATAAACATGGCGTTTTGACAAGCGTTGCAAGCGTAGAATTTGTTCCCAGTTTAGTAGATATGTGTGATTTTCGACTTATCCCCATTTTCGACTTTACCCCAAAGCACCTTAATGTCTGTATCAATATTCATAAAAAAGACTAGTCACCTCATCCTTATGTGCAAATAACTCCTCCTCACTCGGCCCAATATCCTCCAGCCTGGCTTCATTGAACACCATCAGATTAAACAACACCATGAGGATTGTGTACGATTTCATGGTGGTGGGCAGCAGCAGGTGCATGATGGGGATGTGCAGGTTGGCTTCCGGCAAGATAGATACCACATGGTTGATGATGCGGGCTGTGTTGATGACAGGCAGCAGGTCTCGGTAATAAGATGTATGCTCATCTGAGTCTTCTGGAACCTGAAAAATGCTTATGGTGGCTAAAATTGTGACTAGGATCACTTATGTTAGTCTCTTGTATAGTGGCTAGGATCGCATTGCACAATCATGAAAATTATTATGATTGTGTATTGCATATTAATAATATGTGATATATTTGTACAAACTTTCATTGTCTTTAACTTTGTGACTAACTTTAAAAGTTGTTTGAGTCTTTAACTTTTTTTTTTTTTTTGAAATAAAAAATATGTATTAAAAGACAAAAACTTAGCAAAATACATGTCATAGTCTTTAACTTACAATTGTTAACAGAATCATTGCATGTATATCCTGCAGTTAGGCTGTCCTCATTCAATGTTAAGAATAATATCAACAAGATTACAATACAATTATGAAGAATACAACAAAGAAGAGATTAATATTCAGTTGTTCATAATTATTACAATGTTAAGTATTTAATATCAACTAGGGGTGTAACGAATGTTGATTTTTGGACATTTGGAATAATTGACTCTGGCATTCGCAAATGCGAATATTGCCTATTTTGTCGGTGAAAAAACAAACGCAACAAAGAGCGAAGAAACTAGCTTGAAAAATGTTAGTTTCTTGCAAAATTCATGTAATTTGCTTAAAATTTATATTCCTGATCTAAAAACGCAAACACATTGTCTTAGATGAGCCCATTTTAAGTGATACATTAACTTAAAAATACAACCATACATTCCTGAACAAAAATAGTTACATATATTTCATACATGTAACTGAAATAGAACTGAGCCGGATAAATCTGGTGCATGTCAGAGGACTTGGGTGACGAGTTGAGGAAGATGACTGGAGGACCAGAATGTCTTCCATAAGAACTAGCCCAAGAGCGGGACACGCGGAAACATTGGAGAGAGCCTTTGCCCAACATCACCCCTCTTGAATAAAATAAATAAAGTAGACAATAACATTAAATAATATAGTAATATATGGGCATATTTAACCCCATACAAATATGACTCACGTTTAGCAGTATTTATCTTTTGTTTATTCGTTTTATGCGCCGAAATTTTATGAAAAATATTCGCAGATATTCTTGTGAATACGAATGCAAATATTCAAAAACTTGTGAATATCCGCGAATGCGAATATTTGTTACACCCCTAATATCAACATTGAAATTTAAAGTACAAATTTGGTATATTTGTTCATTTCATTTAAGTATTTCCACTATCAGTTTCAGATTCCTCAGCAAATATCTATGCACATAGCTTGGAGATAAAGAGAGACGTAAATAATATCCGTCATTATACCATTAACACAGCGTCTCTGCTAACTCCGAGACGATCAAATATTTGAAACAGAGCCGCCATAACAGCTTGAGGCCTCTTCAAGTCCGCCAATACCAGCGGCATGTCAGGAAACAAACCATTCCAGTTTGCTAGGAAGTTGTCAACAGCTACTGTTGGTACTGAAATATAATATTAAACTTGCATATTATACGTCTCTACAATTTTCCAGTCTCAGCCCTGCAAAATGGCGGAATTTTGAACCCCGATATCTCGGTAAATATTGATCGGATAAAAAAGTTTATAGAACAAAACACGCTTATTTTGATGTATTCTAGATGAAACAATCATATAAAAAAGGTATCATTATGATACCACAAAATTTTCATAGTTTCCTGTCCTAAAATGGGGCCCCCTTTGCTATACCCCAACCATACAGTTTGTTACAGTAAATAGAGATGTGAAATTTAATAACAAGAAACAGTCTACCTTTTTCCATTGTGTCGATATATGTAATGCTTTATAAACAGAGTATAATCGAGAGGTCAATTCAAAAACACCTAAAATAAGTCCCTTTTATTATTCGCTAATAACGCACTCCTTTGACACAAGATTTATTTTGCTAGTAATAACGGTGAGTAAATAAACAATTCGATTTCTTTTTCACTATTCCCTTAATTCCCTCACGTCAGTAACGTCTTCTCTTTTGAATTTTGAATTGATTAAATGACAATGACTCTATCACCGTCAAATTGATCTGTCATATCAAAGTGTCAAATTTAAAACCAGTTTCAGACCTTCCGATCCCACCCGATCCGATCCGATTTATCGGGTAATTTGTAGTGTAAAGCCTGACCAAAAATATATGAGGATTGTCAAGAAGGCGCTATTTATAAGATTTATATGGCAACAATTTTGCAACCAATCGCAACCCACTACAATGACATTAGTTTTAAAAACCTGTCAGTTCCACTATTTTAACCTCGTCATACTATTTAATGGAATGCACTCTTTTCCTGACCGTTTTTCGTGTGGTAAACACATGTACACTTTATTTATAATTTTCATTGGATAATTTTAAATAATTGTCTTTTAAAGAAATCACCACGAATAACATTGACATTGTTGACAAACCATCATAAAATCATTGCCAGTGTAACAAATTAGTTCCAGTGAAATTCCGCAATATGGCGCATCCTCATATATTTCTGGTCAGGCTTTAATATATGAATCATAGCAAAATATTTTTCATGGAATAAAGTGTTGTTATCTCATTATGTATTTTTTTTATCTAATATTACACTTGTTGGGGTAGGATGATACCTATAATATAAATAATTATCCAACCAACTTAAATTGGCCAAATTAAGTCCGTGGGGTCATAAACTTTATAAAGATCGTATCTTAGTAAAAAAGGTAAAAAAGTAGTAAAATGTCTAGAATCTACAAACTACTAGGGAAGGGAAAGAAGAGCTGGCAGCTTCCTCACAACGCATTAGCCATGCATAAAACCCGCTCCAGACCTTCCGATCCGATCCGATTTATAATATATTTTATATTTCTTTAATTGGTCAACTAACTAGGATTCCAATATGCCACTGGCATGGCAGTTGACGTTGTCACCAAACCAAACGTCAAACAACGTCAGTGGTCACGTCACGTCATTCGGTTGCATTTCACTAGAACAATTTGCTGTTATCCGGCTAAACAATATTAAAACATAATATATAGACATTTACGCAAAATTGTTATGAACTCTTGCTAACAATTTCCAACATGCGGATAACTAATTTAAGACGGGGCAGGATCGCCCGAATGGCTGGAATATTTGCAATTTTACTACTTCTGATTTATGCTTTACACAAGTGGTCAAACGAAAACGTCGGCAAACGTGAGGATGAAATAGTTGCAGACTCGCTTAGTAATATGTATAAATCACATCATGATGTATACCCGACTCTGAAAATGGGTAAGTTTTCTTTTTCTTAATATTGTGAATGAAGTTAAACTGGATGAACGGGTACAGTTATGTGGCCCAATGGGGTGAAACGCCGCGTAAAGGCCGTTTCACAGTCGCATTGTTTTTATTGCACGCAAACCCGCCGTGTGAACACACTGATTTGAATGGAAAGGCCACACCAATAAAACTACCTGTAACTTGAGTTCAGTTTGATAAAGGTGACTGCTGTAGCCCAGGCTAATATTTATGATTAAGATATGTATGCAAAAGTTATGGCTATGTTCTCTAGTGAGGCTAGCTAGGTTCTAGTAGGTTAAAAGCATATTAATATTCCCCAGAGTTTATTAAAATATTGTTCACCAGTTATTCAATATCCATAATAATTCTAATTATTAATTAAAAATATGAACAGATGATGTGATGTTTCTTTGAATTAAAATATTTTGAAAATCACCACCTGCTTTAAAAGTACATTAACTCTAACAAGATGTAAATATTAAGTGAAAGTCTTAATCCACTTGTATAAGTTTTTATTAATTCTAAATATAATGATAATTTATCTTTATCATAAACTAGAATTATATTGCATAATATGAATTATTCATCCCAGAACTTTATTTAGGAATTGGAAAGCTACACTCAAATATATAAGTCAAGCCATCTTATAAATAATATCATATATTTATTAATTATTTTATTAAGAGCCTATATTGTCCCACTGCTGGGCAAAGGCCTCCCTCTCATTCTTCCATGCGTCCCTGTCCCGAGCAATCTCCCACCAGTCTCGGTGAATAATAAATAATATCATACTGACCAAAAATATGTATGATTACAAAAACATGAAATAATTCTCATATCATCATGCCTAGGTTGATATAGTATGATTTATGGGAAGTAAATTTTTATCCATAATCAGAATATTTATTAGTCCTTATTCAGATTAGTTAGCATTCCATATAAGCCTCACCTTTCAGGTCCTTACCACTTGTTTGTCAACGAAAACCCTAATATCACTGATGGATCAATTAAACATTTCTCAGGTAAAACCTAGCTTTGGTCATCTGCCTAAATGACCGAGGCTGTACATGCTTACCAAAACTGGGCTAGATATGCAAATCCTTTTATTATTAATATGCCTAAAACAAGGTATGCATGCCTAACCTGGTCTTGCAGAGTATGTACAATTATTAGTGAGAGGTAAATTTGATTCTTATTACATTTAGCAGGGTTGCTCTCTTTGTGTGTTGTTTAATTAAGCTAAGCTCTGAGTGTAGCTTGTACTTGTAGTTAAATTTTATTCGTTTTATATTTAGTTTGTATTTTTTTTATTCTCTTAAGAGGAAATACCACTGCTTATTTTTCCATAAAAATCGAGGTTTCATTATCATCTGTTTCCCCCTCCTTAAGAATGCAGAACATTTCCTTGCCATTCGATTCTGAACATTTAGTAAAGATAAAGATATTATGGAGGAGGGAACAGACGGGAACGAAACCTCGATTTGTATAGCCTGGTTACTTTACGTTTGGACCTAATTTGTATGCGACGCCATAGTTGCCAGGTACAAACTTAACGAAACTGATAGTATGGGGAAAGGAGCAGTGATATATCCTCTTGATTTCTGACAGGACTATGTGTGGAATATACTTATTGAATCTCTATAATTCAGTACTTACACTACATTCAGTATGTATACTTAATGTAGTCTAAGTACTATATGAGTGGGATCTTGGGGAAAATTTTAAATTGCCCGTGGTATACTTTAGGATACAATTTCATTCAATCTGACTGCTAGTCGTCAGCTCCGTTTTACGTGCCTACTACGGGAAAATGCGGAGTTAAATGACCTATCGACCTAAAGCCATTTTTGTTTTAGATGTGTTGGGTAATTTTGAACCCAAATCGCGGCGTTCGGTGGTCGGGCCCGGCGAGGAAGGCAAACCGTTCCACATGTCGCAGGACCGCGCCAACGACGTGGCCGAGTCGGAGAGCGAGTATGGCATGAACATAGCCGCGTCTGACATGATCGCCATGAATAGGTAAGTCGACAGGTCGCGAGCCGTACCCGGCAACATAAGCACCACATGTTAAAGGAGCGAGACAACGACGTGGCTGAGTCGGAGAGTACTGTATGAACGTTGCCGCGTCCGACATGATCGCCATGAATAGGTAAGTCGACAGGTCGCGAGCCGTACCCGGCAACATAAGCACCACATGTTAAAGGAGCGAGACAACGACGTGGCTGAGTCGGAGAGTACTGTATGAACGTTGCCGCGTCCGACATGATCGCCATGAATAGGTAAGTCGACAGGTCGCGAGCCGTACCCGGCAACATAAGCACCACATGTTAAAGGAGCGAGACAACGACGTGGCCGAGTCGCAGAGTACGGCATGAACATTGCGGCGTCCGGCATAATCACCATGGCAGGTAAGTACGGTCGCGGGTCGTGCCCGGGTCAGCGACACAAGCCTGCCCGCATGTCACAGAAACGTGACATCGACGTGGGTGAATCGGAGAGTACGGCATGAACATAACCGCATCCGAAATGATCACCATGAACAGTCAAAAATGTAACAAATTAAATACCAAAGAAATCTAATAAATATGTCTGTCATAGAATTTGGGCATGTAGGTAATAGGTATATTAGGTATACTTTGTTTATCAGAACGTAGATGGTTTTCAATCAACCAACAAAGGAACGTTTAATATCTGGGTGATCTGAATCACGTACGTATATTGATTTGAGTCCCTTCGAGACCATGAACGTAACATCACACGAAACGTCGAGGTAATTCATTAAACTCTTTTTGAACGCGATTAAGTTCCGTTTTGTTATAATAATGTCTGAATCACGAATCACCTTTTTGTTTACCTTTAGTTAGGTAAATATCTAAACAAACTGTGTTCCTAGATATATGGTATTGTAAGGCAACAGTGCATCGATTGCACCACCTGACATATAGCAAATTCACATAGATACACATTGATAGCGGATTTGACTTAAAAACCATTGTTTTTCATGATTGATGATTTCGCCGTGTTTCATGGTTGAATTCGTTTTGGTGTAAGTATATTTACGAAATACGGTACAAATTTCGCCGTTTGTTATCAGAAACAATATGCGTTGATAGCGCACTTTAACGGTATACACACAGGGCTAAGAACTATCGAAGTAGGAGTAGTGTTCTTAGCGGTAATATACTTAAACCAAATCTTATTACATGATACGTAGTAGAAAAGAGTGTAATGAATGTTTAATTTCAGTGATAAATAATCATATCAAAACTGTCACAATGCGTTTAATATAATAAAAAGCCTCAAACGTATCATCTATGATAATGACCACGTAGCTGAGCAAATACTTGCAATCTTTATTTATATATATATATTAGACCGAGAACTCTCAGCCTTTGGTTTGAAATGAAACCACTTCATGTCTCGATCGTATAAGTTAAGTGCGCTCGTGGGTGTATACCCAATTTATCCTAGAGTAATGTCGATATAAACGGTTAAATACCCGAACATTTACCCAGCAAGATTGGGTATTTACCCACGACTGTCCTCTACATAAGTGCAAGCATGACAGGTATAAACCCGTAAGCTAGGTTAGCTGTTAAATAGCATAAAGTATTAATTATTTAAAGTACCGTCGATGACCGTAACTTCGCCTAGGCTTCCTATCTTCGCCTACCAAATATCTCTAGAGTTTTCAGAAGTATCTAAGTATTTCTAAGAGATATCTAAAGGTCGTATGGGGAGCTATGCGCATCTCTTAGAAACACTTAGATACTTCTGAAAACTCTAGAGATATTTGGTAGGCGAAGATAGGAAGCCTAGGCGAAGTTACGGTCATCGACGGTACTATTTATTTTATTTTATTTTTATTTTATTTATTTGGGGCATCAACAGCAATACAATTTGTAATAATTAACAATATAGTACAACAACAATAAAAGCCAATAAAAGATGTCCACAAAAATACAGTAAGTAAAACTAGTTACAAGAGAAATTAAACAAACATTATGGTATGCTCGATCGGGTTAGTGCGCATGTGTGTGTGCGTGAGTGTGTGTGCATGAGTGTGTGTGAGTGAGTGTGTGTGAGTGTACATATGTGTAAACGGAAAAGGGATAATTGAATTAACTATCATCTAAACTTTGCATTAAAGAATAAATAGCCTTCTTCAATGTCGCTTTGGAACAGTCAAATAGGTCAATACTGCTAAACAGTTTATTATATTGTCTAAGGAACCTAATTAATGGGGAATTCTGTGCATATTTGGTGTTGACTGTTGGAAGGCGAAAACAGGGACCGTTTGGCGTGACGGGTTCTAATTATTGGCACAGAGAAATTAATCTCTGCAAGCTACTAGAACCGTATAGAGTAGTTAGAAGGGCTAAGTACTCCGTACCGTGCAATCCCTCTTGATCTCCTGTCAAACAATATTTGTATGAGCGGGACGGCACGATACAAAGTTCGAATTTTAAACAGCAGAGTAACCCTCCAGTCCATGGATCACTAGCGCTCGTTAACTGATCGAAACAACGTGAGGAACTGCTCTGTAACGAATGTAGACTGTGGTGGTTCCAAAGGTAAAAAATTAAACCGGAGGTGTTAGTGACATGTGCAACTACAGGCCCATCTCGCTCAGGGCCATAGTCGCTAACGTATTTGATGGTCTGCTTAACGTCCAATTGGATAAATGTATGAAACTACATGACAACTAATTTGGTGGCTAGGTTTGTCCACAGACCGTGTTACAGCCATCTATGCCTGTTTTCTAGACCTGTCCAAGGCGTTGGACCTGATTCACCGTGATGTATTGTGGCAGAAGCTTGAAAGTATGGCCGTAGAAATCAGCGGTAGGTATCTTCAAGTTCTGGTACCATAACCAGGTCAACATCGTGAGATGGACATAGCCATATTCCCAACCGTATGGGCTTGAATGTGGTGTAAGGCAGGGTTGCTTGACCTCGCCAATGCTATTCAACCTTTATGTAAATGCGCTCATAGAGGAGCTCAGCAACACCCATATCGGATGCCACATTGTCGGAGTATGCGCAAATAACATCAGCTACGCAGATGACATAGTGTTGGTGAGCGACTCAGCACGTGGTCTCTCCAAGCTCATAGCCATATGCGAGAAGTATGCCGCTAGTCGGTTTGACAAGATCAAGAAAAATTAATGTTTTTTTAAGGTCAAGGGTAAAAAGACACCTATGTTTCCTTTTAATAAGTTGAATGGTCATCCACTGCTGATCAATTTAAGTATTTGGGGCATATCGTGACAGCTGATCTTAAAGATGATGCTAATATATTGAGCGCAAGCGCAGAGCGTTTTTCGTTAGCGCTAATATGGTAGCAGGTTTGGTCATTGTTCTATCGAAGCAAAAACTACTCTCTTCAGAGCCTACTGTACCACTTATTTCGCTTATTCGACGACGACGACGACGAGTTTGGCTCGGTTTGTAGACACCTGCCTACTGAGTCGGCGGTCCCGGGTTCGAATCCCGGCCGGGGCAAATATTTGTTCTTGGGTCATGGATGTTATCTATATATGTATTTATATATTATGTATATCGTCGTCTAGTACCCATAGTACAAGCTTTGCTTAGTTTGGGACTAGGTCGATTTGTGTATGATTGTCCCTTAATATTTATTATTATTTATTATACTCGTAAACTTTACAGCGCTCTGCGCGTTCAATATACTAACGCGTTCCGAGTGCTGAGGGGGGATGGGGCTGCCTAGATTTTGTAGTGCATCGGGGATGTTCGCGGAGGCGCGCGTAGATTGGGACTTAGTATTTTATAGGGTATTTATGACTTAGTTGTAAAATAATTTGAATTGTATATGTACAGCAATGACCTTCAAAAAGCATTCTACATGAATCTATTTTGAATAAAATTATTTTTGATTTTGATTGCTTCTTTACCACTATGCGCAAGCGATCTACGTCCCTGGTACGTTAGAGTGAGGAACGGCCCTAACAGCATTCTGAAAATAATTGCATACAGGCTAGGTTTCCTGTATATACACTACCGTCAAAAAGTTTAAGACCAAACACGATATATGCAAATAATCCCGACGACGACGCGTTTGGCTCGGTTTGTAGACACCTGCCTACTGAGTCGGCGGTCCCGGGTTCGAATCCCGGCCGGGGCAAATATTTGTGCAAAATATTTGTTCTTGGGTCATGGATGTTATCTATATATGTATTTTATATATTATGTATATCGTCGTCTAGTACCCATAGTACAAGCTTTGCTTAGTTTGGGACTAGGTCGATTTGTGTATGATTGTCCCTTAATATTTATTATTATTTATTTATTATTTATTAATCAACATTTCATGAAGTTCCTATGAGAATATTACTTGTCAGTACCTACAACCGACAAAATAAAGCGTATAACAATTTATTCCACAGTAATTTTATTTAAAAAGGGATCATAATAAGAAAAAAAAGCTAAACGTTTTTCTCATCGAAAAATCCTCCTCGACGCTTTTTCACTTCGGAGAAGATTCTTGGCATTCTTGTTATAAGTTTGTGTAGCGTTTCTTGGCTAATGGATTTCCACTCGTATTGCAGTATCTCCCAGAGAGTAGTTACAGATGTCGGGCATTGTCTTCGGACTCTACGGTCGAGTTCATCCCATAAAAGTTCGATCTGGTTAAGGTCTGGGCATTGCGGTGGCCAAATCATATTTTTAACACACCTTGGCGTTCTTTATTGGCTGTGTAGCTTCTACAGATCTTTTGCTGAGTGTTTGGGATCGTTGTCTTCTTGCAGAACAATTGGGTTGCCGATCAAACGTGTTCCTGACGGCACCGCGTCTCTTATTAATTTTTTTTATTAAAGCAGTAACTGCTAACGTAAACTAAATGTTTACAAATGAAGCGAAAATTTAAAAATTGCATGATTCCGGACAGGATTCGAACCTGCGTTTCCAACGGCTTTCCGGGCCAACACTGGCGTCCTCCCAATTGGACCACCGAATCAGATGTCAGAGCCATTGAATTTTTCAACCAGTTGCTTCGTGTTGGCCCGGAAAGCCGTTGGAAACGCAGGTTCGAATCCTGTCCGAATCATTAAATTTTTCAATTTTCGGTTTATTTATAAACATTCTTATTAAAATGTTCTTGTACTGCTCTTTTCTTAGAATACCATCGATTTTTACGATGTCTCCAACACCATTTGCCCTGAACGAGCCCCACACCATGACAGACCCTCCACCATGCTTCACAGTTGGTACAACACATTTCTCCAGCATTTTTTCTTGCGGTGTGCGGCGAACAAACGTTCGACGTTTTGACCCGAAAATGACCCCTTCAGACCCACCGTACCCCTGGCAATACCCCTAGGGGTACGGTGGGTCTTTTAAAGTTAAACGGTACCACCGAGTGTAGGTCACTAGTGGTGACCTGCATATCTCTCGCATGATTATCTACATATCGTCGGGGATAGTGCAATACCGCGTAAGTAAGAAGTGCAGATACGAGCCAATATTCGAACAAATGCCAAGTATTTTATTGAAATGATAACTTTATCGACAGCTGTTACTTACGCGGTATTGCACTATCCAGTCGATAGATCCACGGTAGATCTAGAGAGATAAATCGTTCCCTCTAGATCCATTTTTAACTGCCAATATAAAAAACAGATCCAATGAGAAAATAATGTCTCACTGGATCTACCGTGGATCTATCGACTGGATCTATAAAGAGTGATCCTCCCCGACGATAAGTAATAGAAAATGCATATTCCAGTATGTAATACGATGTTACATATATTTGCGATCGAAACCTTTTCTGTATATTTTTTTAAATAATTTAACCTCTTCCTGTTTCATACGTGTTTTTTTTTCTTTTAAATATGACTCAGTCAAAATCTTTTTTATTTTGAAAGCACAGTATTTGAAGTAAGATGAAATAAGTAAAATAAAATGACCTCGATGGATATACATTATATTAAAATAAATGGTGGAACCGCCCTTCTTCATGGTGAATACCGTTACCATCGGCACAAGACTTACACAGATGGCTCCATATTATGGCGGTGTTCATCATACAGCAAAACTAAATGTAGTGGCACTGTCACGATTTCAAAGGTAACGTGTATGGTTATAATTATAATGTATTGATAATGATTCTTATTACTATTATGATTTCTGTTTTACTGACAATTAACTAGCCGACTGCCTGCTGTTTCACCGTAGTTTTAGTTGCCGTATGAATATGGTATCAAAATGGTTTAAATAGTTTCTAAAATTTACCACTTACCTACTATTGCATCTCGTCCTAGTGTAATTTATTTGATTTTAGGACAATACGTTCATCAAAAGTAGAGATCATCTTTGTGAAATTGATCCATTCAGTAATGACATTTTGAAAGAAAAGATTAATCTACGAGAAATTGTTGTTTCATCTGATAAACCCATTGAACAACTTTACGACAAGAAAAATAATGATTTTAAAAACTCGGGAATGAATTTTGCGATTGGGGAATATCCTCGGTATGAAAGCGTGAAGCACTTTCTTCAAGATGCTCGAAACAAAACAGCACAAGTTTCAAAAACTGTATTTCGAGATTTGGGAGCAATCGAAGTGCCGATTCAACATCATGATTTCATATTGGCTGATTATTACTGTGAGGAAGCATGCAAAGACACCCGGATCATGGTTTTTTGCTCAAAAGAATCCCGATTGCTAATTCCGAATATTAAGGAATATTTTTTTGATGGAACGTGTTACTGTTGCCCAAAACCCTTTTCGCAAGTATATAACATACACGGTGACATACGGAGCGATATGGAAACAGTTAAAGTAATGCCCTTAATATTTGCACTTATGTCGGATCGAACAGAAAAAAGTTATTTAATTTTGTTTAACATGATTAAATCTCAATTACCAGAGTGGAATCCACTAAAAGTTCACACTGATTACGAGAAAGGTGCGATAAACGCAATTTTGAGGGTATTCCCAAACACTAAATTACGCGGGTGTTATTATCATTGGACTCGCAACATGTGGAAGAAAGGGAAGTCGTTGGGATGTACAAAAAATAAACCAGGACGAAGAATCGTTGCCCTAGCAAGTGCCTTGCCACTTCTACCTGAGCTAGAGATTCATCAGGGTATGGCATACATAAAATCTGAAGCTGATGGAATAGTACAAACATCTAAATTTATAAAGTACCTAGAATCATTTTGGTTTAAGATTCATTCCCCGACAATAATTAGTGTGTTTGGTGAACGCCACAGAACCACGAACATTTTGGAAGCCTTTCACTCAAAAATAAATAAACTGGTAAATAAAAACACTGTCACGCTAATGCGATTGCTTCAAGTCCTAAAGCAAATTCACACTTTGGAGATTGTTCCCAAAAAACGACGGAAGGATCAAATAATAAACGATGATTATATTATGAGCGTACAGCTTCAAATTGTAAATAAAGACATATCCGTCGGATACGGACTAGAGAAATTGCGTACGTAACTAAATCTGTCTGTACACAATCATGACATCTTTGTTTTTCAGTTAAATGCTTCCAGGGGAACACCCAAATACTCCGAAATATTTTAAACCGAATTTATTAATTCCGATTTTTAAAACTCCGAATTACATAATTCCTAGGAAATAAAATTCCGATTACTAAAAAACACGAAATATATTTAACCGAATTTCAAAATTCCGATTGTATATTATTCCGATTTTTATAACTCCGAATAATGAAAAGTGTCATTGGCCTGAAAAACAATATTCCGATTATTAATTTTCCGATACTTCATTACTTAATCGGAAATTTGATATTCGGGATAATGACATTCGTGTTTTCAATAATCGGAAATTTATTTCTTAGGAATTAAGAAATTCGGAGTTTTAAAAATCGGAATTGGTAAATTCGTAATAAAATATTTCGGAGTATTTGGGTAAAGATTACTTACTTAACCGATTTTTTACGTTAAAACAAAAATAGAAAACTGGATTTGGACAAATATCGAATTGGCTGTACCCCGAAAACTGTAGGTTAGGTTAGGTTTGTATTGTGACCACGTTATAGCGGAGCGAGCGGAGCGTCAACAGATTTGCTGAACTCCGAAAACTGTAGGTTAGGTTAAATCCTAACATTACCTATTTCACCATGAAGCAGGCCTCCGTTAGCCCGAAAAACTTTCACATATTTAGGTTTGTATTTTATAGTTATTAATAACAGCAATTCGTAATTTTGATGTTTCGGACTTTTGATTAGTCGGGTTTATTATTGGTCGGTGTAATGATAGAAATTTCGGATTTATAAAAATCTAAATACTTATAGTCGGAGTTTTAAAACATTCGGAATTATAATTATCGGTATTATGAAATTTGTGATTCCGATAATCGGAATTTAGTTTTTCGTATTTATGTAGTGTACCCGGCTTCCAGAAGGTTCCTATGTAGGTTAATACGTATAAATATTAATTTAGTTATTTTTCAGCACTAGTTTGTGTGTTTTGTTTTAATTTCACCGAAGGGTGCTTATATTATTATTAATTACGCTAAAATATATGTTCAACAAATTGAGAACAAAAAATATAGTAGCTACCTGTAACCTTGAGTGTTTTTATTACTTTCAGCTATAGATGACATCGACATCGACATCACGTCACTAGTAGTCAGTGGTACCGTTTAACTTTAAAAGACCCACCGTACTCCCAGGGGTATGGCCAGGGGTACGGTGGGTCTGAAGGGAAAATTTCGAACTTTGATTCATCTGTCCATAATACTTTCGACCAGTCTGCAAAAGTCCAATCCTTGTGAGAAATAGCCCATTGCAATCTTTTTGTCTTGTTTTGTTTGCGTAGTAATGGTTTTTTAACAGCTACACCACCCCGGAGATTGTGTTGAAGTAGTCAGTGTTTTATAGTAGAGACGCACACCGGCTTTTCACGGCTGCTGTTTATTTCCGCACAAATTTCTGTCTCAAGCGTCGATTTCTCTTGCTCATCGTCACTATTCTTCGATCCTCGACCTTGCTGGTTACTTTGGGTCTCCCTGAACGTGCTTGATCCAATAAACTCCCAGTTTTTCTCTTCCTGGAGATAGTGTTATGGACAGCTGTTTTAGAAATATTCAATTTACTGGCTATATATCGCTCTGTCTTGCCTTCCTGACTAAGTGTGATGATAGCACTACGTTGTGCCACAGATGTTCGAGGCTTACGACCCATTATTTTTAATTTTTTCACTAAGTGTCCTAGGAAACCGAGTCACTCTAGACTTTTTGTAAAATGTGAATTATACCAGCACCTGGGTCCTTTTATATGAACTAGGATGACATGTGAAGAATTGAGTAGTCATTTGGTTTTCAGTTTTGAAGTTCTTAGAACAAACAATATCGTTTAAATATCAAATTTAGAAACATTACTTTTTAGTGTCTTCTCAATCAAATACTTTTTCTGTACATACGAGGGGCGTCTGAAAAGTTCTAAGCCTAAGGTATTTCGAGGTTATATATGCGTTTATGATACTGGCCACTAGAAAGGCCATTTAAAAACAAATTATTAAAAAATAACATGTCACGTTTTTATTATTCTGTTTCGAGATATTCAACGGAAAAGTACATCATGTGTGAATTAACAACGAATATTACGAAAATTGAGCACCGTGCTGTAATTAAATTCCTTACAAAAAGTGACAAATCACCGCAGTGTATTTTTGAGGAAATGGCTATTATTTACAGTGATTCTGGGCCTTCTTATGCCACAGTCAAAAAGTCGCTTATTTAAACTCGGACGGGAATCGATCGAAGACGACCCCCGCTCAGGGCGGCCAATATCGGTAGTGACCGAAGAAAACGTAGCAAAAGTCAAAAAGCTGGTATTAGAAGATAGAAGAATTAAGGTTTGGCAAATAGCTGAGGTCTTAGGTATTAGTAAAGAAAGAGTCGGAGAAATTTTACATGAACATTTGTACATGAGTAAAGTCAGTGCTCGTTGGGTACCGAAAATGCTAACGGCCTTCGATAAAGTACGTCGTGTGGAAACTTCTCGGGCGTTTTTAGAATTGTGCGAAGATGATTTAGATGAAGTTTGTTCCCGAATAGTAACTGTTGATGAAACATGGATCAGACAGTATGATCCGGAGTGTAAGTCTGAGTCGATGCAGTGGATTGAAAAGGGTGAAAGGCCGCCGAAGAAATTTAAAGTGCAAAAGTCGGCCTCTAAGTTAATGGCTACGGTATTTTGAGATTGTGATGGCATTCTTTTAATCGATTATTTAGAAAAAGGCTCTACGATAAACGGAACTTATTATGCAAATCTAATAAGACAGGTGCGACAAGCCATAGTTGAGAAAAGGCGGGGTAAACTAAGGAAAGGCATTTTGTTTTTGCAAGACAACGCACCCGTTCACACCGCTAATGTTGCGAGGCGTGCTCTGAAGGAAGTTGGTTTTGACGAAATTGACCACCCACCCTACAGCCCAGATCTAGCCCCAAGCGATTATTTTCTATTCAAGAATTTGAAGAAAGAGTTGAGGGGAAAGCGATTTAGAAGTGCCGAAGAGATGAAGGCGGCTGCACAGGAGCATTTTGAAGGGCAAAATGAAGATTATTTTTTTAATGGCCTAAAAGCACTGTATAAAAAATGTAAAAAATGCATTGATTTAGGAGGAGACTATATTGAAAAATAAACACGAGTTCATTTGTGTAAATTGTTTTTTTCTATCTTAGGCTTAGAACTTTTCAGACGCCCCTCGTATGTATTGAAAATAGTCTTTGCTACAGGACCAAAGACAAAAATAATAAGATTACTTTTTTTTCAATTGATTACAAATTTAGTTTGATGATTTTTAGAAGGGTTTATAACAATGACACTGAACATTGTGTTTGGTCTTAAACTTTTTGACGGTAGTGTAAATAACTGTTACATAATTCATGTAATCAGATATACAGCGTGTATATTTGATATAACCGCAAACTTTACGGTGTCTTA
Organism: Apotomis turbidana; assembly: GCA_905147355.2. NCBI lineage: Eukaryota > Metazoa > Arthropoda > Insecta > Lepidoptera > Tortricidae > Apotomis > Apotomis turbidana. The sequence goes on along the minus strand of LR990281.1, from coordinate 20,202,466 downwards.
GTATCCTCGTGAGGCCCAAGCTCAAAAACGACAGTTAGTCCTAAACGCCCACTGTACCTCGCAAAGTACACTTTTCTTTCTTTCTTTAAACTGTCTGGGCTTTAGTTACAAGTGTTACTTTGTACTTTGTGAGGTACATTGGGCCTCACAAAATAAAGGCACTTTTTAATATATTGGTCCTTAAATTATTTAAAAAATCTAACTTTTTTTTCCCATATAAAATAATTCAGCACGCAATGTATATGTTTGTTGTTGTTTGTTGAAACTTAACATCGTGATGTCACAACTGTCACTAGTAATCACTTTTAATAATTGTACGCCATACATTAATAAATAATAGGTAATAAATATCGGACAACCTCACACAAATCGATCTAGTCCCAAATTAAGCTCAAAATGGCTTGTGTTATGGGTACTAGACGACGATATACGTACTTATATAGATAAATATATACTTAAATACATAGAACAACCATGACACAAGCACAAATATTCGAGTTCATCACACAAATATTTGCCCCGGCCGGGATTGGAACCCGGGACCGCCGGCTCAGTAAGGCAGGTGTCTACAAACCGAGCCAAACGCGTCGTTGCTGCTAAGAAAATTTTAAAAAATTAATTACGTTATGGCAGTTAACGCTTAATTAATATTGTTATAAATATCAGATTATAGAATAAAGTCTACGTCTGGCTTCAATTTGCGGTTAAGTAAAGTTTTAAGAGATTAAAAATTACCAACACTATATTTTCTTCGGTTTGCACTTTCACACATTTAAATAAAATCATTTAAACGGATTATATCGCGTATATTAATTATTTGAGCCGCTCTGAGCCTCCTTGGGCCTCGAACGGTGTAAAACGAATTAGTGTTAAAAGTAGCATATGTAGAGTATTTGTTTAAAAGTATATCATTATAATAGTAAATAAGGCAATCTGGGAGTTTTCTTTCGGCGGTTCTTTCTCCTCAGTAAGCCTTATAGTGAATCGCTGGTATAAAATAATAAATGCCCTTCTGGCACATGTGTAACTGTCTCTACACATTAGGCCAATCTGGCATGTATGCAGACCTTTATTTTTAAACTAATATTTATAAAATGGTTAGTTTGCACAAATATAACTTTGTCAGAGAAAAATTGTGTTTTTCTCAGTCAACCTTTGACAACGGTATCTGTAAAGGTGCCGAAACGTCAGGGAGGCTCAAATAATTAATATACGCGATATAATCCGTTTAATTTGTTTTATTTAAATTACTAACACTAGTTTTTGTAAGTTTAATTGCTACTAACACCATGATCCATGTTGGTCGAAAATAAAGTGTTCTATTCTATTAATTTGTATAACGAATAGTATAATATGTGACGTAAACGTACACTTGAGCTAATATTTGATTAAGAACATATGTCGGCTAATATGACGAAATAGCCTTTTATTTTATAAATTTTTACCTATACCTGTTTTGGCGCTGTTTATACTATCAAGACTTATTGTATTTGTTCATGCAATTATTGTAACAGGAAAGCCTACGACATTAATATGTAAGTATTGCGCATCTGTAGATGAAAGTATTTTTTATTTGTGCTTATTTTGAATTTAACGACGATATTTTATTTAAAGTACTAATGTTTTATTAAGCTATCCCTCGCTAGATTGCGATTAGATTAATTGAGTCTTCTACTTATGTACCTATTTAATTAACGTTTAAATTACTCGAATGTAATTACATGCATAATTTTACGACGTCTTATGTTTATGTACCGTAAAATACAATACTCGATCCCTAAAGTGGCTTTTTAAGTTATCACTTACAAGAAGTGAATATATTAATAATAAGAAATCACCTGTTATATATTTACGTTAACATGACATTTTCGCTGTTTGTAAGGCATACGCAGTGGTGCTGTTGTACCTAGGAGTGAAGGGCAATTATCTCCTGCGAAAACCCTGCTTATGATTACACCAAAGGGAATATGCGCCTAGGTACTGATAGCAGAAAGTGTCAAGTATACTTTGTCAATGCTACGCCGGTTGAATCCCATCTCGCTTCTGAGCCATGTCTACAAGTTGTTTTCGAGAGTCATCACGAACCGTCTCGCGCGTAGGTTCGATGACTTCCAGCCTCCCGAACAAGCAGGATTCCGAAAAGGCTTTAGTACCATAGACCACATCCATACGCTGCGACAAGTTATACAGAAGACCGAAGAGTATAACTTGCCACTATGCTTGGCGTTTGTGGACTATGAGAAGGCCTTCGATTCGATCGAGACTTGGGCAGTGCTACAGTCTCTCCAGCGGTGCCATATTGACTATCGGTACATCGAGGTGCTGAAGTGTTTATATAAAAACGCCACCATGTCGGTTCGAGTACAGGAGCAGAGCACGAAAGCTATTCCTCTGCAGCGAGGCGTAAGGCAGGGAGACGTTATCTCTCCGAAACTGTTCACCGCCGCATTGGAAGATGCTTTTAAACTCCTGGAATGGGAAGGATTCGGCATCAACATCAATGGCGAATACATTACTCACCTTCAGTTTGCCGACGATATTGTGGTCATGGCAGAATCGCTGGAGGACCTCGGCACAATGCTCGATGGCCTTAATAGAGTTTCCCAACAGGTAGGTCTTCGGATGAACATGGACAAAACAAAGGTAATGTCGAATTCCCATGTTGCACCCTACCCAGTAACGGTTGGGAGCTCTACCCTCGAAATTGTTGACAAATATGTTTACCTGGGACAAGGGATCCAGTTGGGTAGGTCCAATTTTGAAAGGGATGTCAATCGACGAATCCAACTCGGCTGGGCAGCGTTCGGGAAACTACAAAATATCTTCTCGTCCAACATACCTCAATGCCTAAAGACGAAAGTCTGTAATCAATGTGTGTTACCAGTGATAACATACGGAACAGAAACGTGGCCTCTTACTGTGGGCCTTTTAAGGAAGCTCAAAGTTGCACAGCGCGCTATGGAGAGGGCTATGCGCGGTGTTTCTTTGCGAGATCAAATCAGAAATGAGGAGATCCGTGAACGAACAAAAGTCGCTGATATAGCCCAACGGATTAGCAAGCTGAAGTGGCAGTGGGCGGGGCACATAGCACGTAGAACTGACGGCCGATGGGGCAGTAAGGTTCTCGAATGGAGGCCACGCACCGGCAAGCGCAGCGTAGGACGTCCACCCACAAGGTGGACAGACGACCTGGTAAAGGTTGCAGGAAGCCGCTGGATGCAGGTCGCTTCCAACCGGCCGATCTGGAAGTCACTGGGGGAGGCCTATGTTCAGCAGTGGACGTCCTGTGGCTGAAATGATGATGATGATGATGATGACGCCGGTTGAATGTAACATAATAGGTAAACCATATTGCAGATCAATTTTAGACGTAAATTTTCTTCTTGCACCTACATATTTAGTGAACGTTTTATTGAACAGTACTTAATTCATGAGCTACCTCATAATGCCCACACACAGAAGGTATAATTCACAGACATTCCACTATTTCCACAGTTTAGTGTTACGTAATGCAACAATTAACCTAATTGTGTTAAATATTGACGAGTTTAACGTGAGTTTTTTGATCCGTGCAAACAACGTTTTATTTTCGACAGGTCGATCCCCGACACCCGGCTAGAAGAGTGCAAGTACTGGCACTACCCCACCCAGCTGCCCACCACGTCGGTGATCATCGTGTTCCACAACGAAGGCTTCACGGTGCTGATGCGGACCGTGCACACGGTCATCGACCGCTCGCCGCCCGAGGCGCTGCACGAGATCGTCTTGGTATGTGCTAATAATCGAATCTAACTATTATATTTGCCAAAAAGGGCTAATTAATACGTACAAATCTTAACATAACAAATTATTAATTAAGCATAATCATTTATAGTATGAGTAAAAAAAAAACATAAAAGAACTTAACTTACATCGGTACGTTAGGTGAAACGGCGAAGACAATTCAATTACAAATGTGTAACTTTTGACTTCATTCTATTGTGTTGCTGTTCATGTGATCGATTTTAAAATGATATCTTATTAGCAAAATCACACGGTGCGTTAATTACCATAAAACGTGTTTTCGAGCGTGTATATGATGTCTTTTAAATAAATAAATATTGGAATAAATATACAAAGTTTTCGTAACATAAAATGTTTTATCTTTAAAATGTTATATCTTTTTTGTTTCGTTTGTTTCTAGGTGGATGACTTTTCCGATAAGGATAACCTGAAGTCGAACCTCGATAACTACATCAAGCGATGGAAAGGCAAGGTGCGTTTAATTCGCAACACGCAGCGGGAGGGCCTTATAAGAACCCGGTCGAGGGGTGCTCAAGAAGCGACGGGTGAAGTCATAGTGTTCCTCGACGCCCACTGCGAAGTTAATGTCAACTGGCTCCCGCCCCTACTCGCCCCCATATACAGAGACTACAAAACCATGACCGTTCCGGTCATCGACGGCATCGACCACAAGACGTTTGAATACAGACCCGTATACGCCCACGACACAAATTTCAGAGGTATCTTCGAATGGGGTATGCTTTACAAAGAAAACGAAGTACCAGAGAGAGAAAGCAAAAGGCACGCGCATAAATCAGAACCCTACAAGAGTCCTACACACGCGGGCGGCCTGTTCGCTATAAACAGAAACTATTTCTTGGAAATCGGAGCGTACGATCCGGGCCTATTAGTTTGGGGAGGCGAGAACTTCGAGCTCAGTTTCAAAATTTGGCAATGTGGCGGTAGTATCGAGTGGGTACCGTGCGCCAGAGTAGGACATGTATACAGAGCTTTCATGCCCTACTCCTTTGGAAACTTAGCAAAGAACCGTAAAGGATCTTTGATAACTATAAACTACAAGAGAGTCATCGAAACATGGTTCGACGAGGAGCATAAAGAGTATTTCTACACTAGAGAGCCGATGGCCAGGTTCTTGGACATGGGCGACATAAGTGAGCAGATAGCTTTGAAGGAGAAGCTCCAGTGCAAGGACTTCAAGTGGTTCATGGAGAACGTGGCATACGACGTGTACGACAAGTTCCCGAAGCTGCCGAGAAATGTGCGCTGGGGCATGGTGCGGAATAAGGCGGGAAACGTGTGCTTGGATACCATGGGCAAGGCCGCGCCGGCGTATATAGGTACATTTAGTTGTTTTAAGTAATTAAAGCCTGACCAGAAATATATGAGGATTGTCAAGAGGGCGCTTTTTATAAGATTTATATGGCAACAATTTTCAACCAATCGCATGCACTATAATGACATTAGTCAGTTCCACTATGTTAACCTCGTAATATCATTCAATGGAATGCGCTCTTTTCCTGACTGTTTTTCGTGTAGTAAACACGTGTATACTTTATTTATAATATTAAGTTCACGACTGAATGGTTTACGGCATTTTCTTTGGTTATTTTTAAATATTCGTTTTTTAAATTAACCGCCACGAATAACACTGACATTGTTGACAAAACCATCATAAAATCATTGTAAGAAAATTAGTTTCAGTGAAATTCCGCAATATGGCGCAGCCTCATATACTTCTGGTCAGGCTTTAGTTGACGGCTGTTTTTGCTGTGCGCCTAGAAAATATTTTGTAAACAGAAGATTATACGTGTTTATCCATACAGATGTTCTGTACAAATATCGATCAATCGGGTGTGGTCTACATTTTGTCACAAAAAGCCACTAAGTTATTCAACGTTTTCCAGGCACGTCGTCTTGTCATGGCGCTGGCAACAACCAACTTTTCCGCCTAAACGAGGCGGGGCAACTCGGCGTCGGTGAACGCTGCGTCGAGGCCGACGCCGACAGCGTCAAGCAGGCCATCTGTCGGCTCGGCACGGTCGACGGCCCGTGGAGGTGAGTCCCGCCCACGAAGTGTGGATCTCCACACTGCCTCATGAATAGCTGAATGAATGGCATGAATAGCATGAATGGCTAGTTGACCCAGTTTTGAAATATATTTGAAATGGTTAATAATGATCTTACTAGCTCTAAACAAATGTCTTATATTTTTGTGAAAGCTATAAAGCTAAATTTGATCAATTGAAAAACAGTCAAAAACGCCGTCCGCCATTTTTCCCTTTTGCTAATCTGTGGCGTGACGTAGAATTGCCTGTAAATATTCGAAATTCGAGCGTCGTATAGTGCCATTCCGCTCACTCCAATATACTTTGACAGGAGATCGAGAGGGACGGCACAATTCGAAGTCGTCAAAGTAGACTTTCAGTTTTGTTTACATGATCGGTGACGTCACTATCATAAGTGAAAATGGCGGACAGCGTTTTAACCATTACAAAATACATATTAAAAATCTTATTTTCAAATTCAATTTTTTCAGCCATCTTTCACTTTTATGAATTAAAAAATATATATTTAGGGTTTCTTTGCTAAATACTATACGGAATAAACATTCGTTTCTTACAATTTGACATGAGTCAACTAGCCTATTATTGCAATGGTATTGCCACATTTTATTCAATGCGTCTTACGGCCCAAACCACTTATAAGGCTAGCATTTCTTGCCGCGACTTCGCTATCGCTTGTCGCGCGACTCAGCATCACCCGTGTTGCTCGCACGGTGTTGAAAGGAAAGTGACAGATAGTGTTTGTCGCGCGTCAAAGAGTCGCGTGTCACAGTTATGCTAGACGTACAGCTTAACGGTATAACGGTTATAGTAACCACGCTGCATAAATCGATTAATAGATGCACCTCAGAAAGTTGTACTTTTCGCGCTACACATAGCATATTATGAAGAATTTGGGGAACTTACTATCAACTAGTTGAGAAGATGCAACATTAAAAAAAAATGTACCAATGAAATTAGATTTTTATACGAAACATACCTATACTGACCAATGTGATTAGAACACTAAGAACTTCAGAATTTCAATGGGACTCAAAGTGACACCTTCCTTTTGTAAACTTTTATTGGTGTACAATAAAGTATTGTTGTAGTGTATTGTATTGTGAGACGTGTCGATTGAACGTTAAAAACACTCCATAGTTTTTTTTTCCATATTTTTAGTCCCGTTTCTTGAAGTAACATTTAGCATTTATTGTGAGGTTATACTTTTTGCGTTAATTAGAGCTTATGAACTGATATAACTATAATAATAAGGAATTCCAACTTCATGCATGTTCCTCATTGTAAGTACAATTATCGAACAACCCTCATCGGACAGTACTATCTGCACACTCGTCGAAAGAATTGTATCTGTTGTCCTGCGTCTCATGTTTCGGCGCTTCCGTAAGTATTTCTAATATTGAAACGGAAACTACTCTTCAGGTACGACGAGGAGCACCACCAAATAATCCACCGACTGCACGACTACTGCCTGACGCTGCAGCCGCACGCGCGCAACCTCGCGCTGGCGCCCTGCGACGTCAACAACACCTACCAGCAGTGGACCGTCACGCACAAGAAGCCCAACTGGTGATCCGGCCGCATTACACACCGCACGGGGGCGTAGCCGGGCCGCTCCCGCTGGCCAGGCGGTCCGAGGCCCTAAATCTCAAGACGGCCCCCAATCTCACGCGGAGGCCTCGAAATTTTTTTTTATTTTTTTTTACTGCCCAATTTGGCCCTTATAGAGTGCCCGAGGCCCTTCATTAAGACGGCCTTGGGTGTAGCAACCGTATTATACGGCTTACAGGAAAAAATACTCTTCTACGCACTGGAAAAACTACTTACGAACCGTGGCAAGTAATAAAAATCAACCGATACTGTGTTATAGTTATAGATGCGAAGCTGGTTGCTAACATTTCTAGCCCAGCGGCTAGAAACGGCTTATTTGGCTTATTATCATTTCTAGCGATAACAAGCGGCTGGAAACGGCTGCTTACATTTCATTGACATATTCACATGATTCAATGTTTGTTTTTGTTATTTTTCTTTTCATTTATTTACTATAGGATCTATTTAACATAAATAGACATAAACAGTGACATTTGCATATGTATTAAGTGTTAAAAACTCAAAATTCTCTTACAAAATGTGAAAGAGCAGTGGAATAGGACTATTTTAATAATTTATTTGTGAGAGATGATTTGGAAATAGGTATTTATCAGTTACCTAGTAATAGTAAGCATTTAGTTGTATTTCTATAATGCACCAACGCAACGAGCCTCGCGCACTCATCCCCGCATGCCGCGCGCACCCCTCAGCCCCCCACACGCATTTATCCTGCCGCGCGAGATTCCCGCGTTTGGTTTACAATGATGATTAGATCCAAAATAAACTGATTTAGCTACCTTTATTCTTATAATTTTCATACACCGCCACCTGAACACAAACGTTGTTTCATAGGTTACTTTTCGTATCTGAATTAAGTAAATTAGTAGGTACAAATGGTGTCTTCGGGGTCTATTTAAAAAAAACATTATAAGTGCTACTGTATAACAAAAATAAGAGTATAACAAAAAAAAATGTAATAAAAATCATTTCTTTATTTGATGCTCAAGTCGGGTATCTACCCGGTATCAAGCGGCTGGTTATTCGTTTCTAGCCGCTGCTTTCGGTTACTACCGGCTTACAAGCCGCTGGTTTACAACTATAGTTATAGTTGAAGTAATACAAGCTGAGCTAATCCACTTACCTGCATTCACAATAGCATTGTGTCTAATACAATCCTATCTGCTTTTGTTCTCATAAACGCGAACCTGGCGCATTGCTACATTGCGTGGATATTGAATTTTCAGCCTTATTCCTTGTTGAATAGGTTTAAAATGTTTGTTGACGAGAGATCATAGTCCTTTTTCAAGAGAATACGTTCTTGAGGAGGGTCAGACGGTTGTAAAATTCCAAAAAGTTATGATCACCATTATTCTGTTAGTGTAGTCTAATGTCCAAGGAAATAGAGTCGATAATCTATATTAACCTTCCAAGGTGGTTACAATCTGCTTTTACTACGAGCTCGTTATCTTAATTTGCGGTTTACCAGTTGTGGTTTGTTCAATGGTATTCAGTTCTTAAGTGGATTAGCCCAGCTTGTATTATTTCAACTATAACGGTCTTTCCGAGGGCTCCCGTCCAGTCGGGGGCATTGTCTCCTTTTTGTTATCCAGCCCGTCTAGCACAACTAGGCTTGGCGACTCTTCTCGCACGACATAGTATCGCCCGTCACTCTCTCACAGTACAGCGAAGAAAGAGATAGGTAATAATTCTCGCGCGAAAAAGAGTCGTCACATTGTGCTAGAGGTGCCAGGTGTCGTTCTCGAGAATTGTCTCAAGAACGTTTCCCCATTTTGCAGGGAAAATGTACTCGAAAACTTTTTCATACAAAACAAATAATGTTTTCGAAAACTAGCTGTTTTCTAGCGATATTACACCATCTAGCTATCACGCGAGTAGAAATAGATGCCTTCAAAGGAGCACCGTATTTGAAGTCATTTATACTTCATATCAACAAAAGAAAATCTATCATATGATGGTGAAAGTAGTGCAAGCAGCTGTACATAATTAGGCCTTAAAACTCTCCTGTAATCCTATTATTAAAACACACTCGTGGTTTAAGGCCTCTCATTGTGTAACAGTTGCATAAAGTACCTGCTAACACCCGTTTATATTAATTGCCACGGTCTGCAAAGTGTTTATGGCCTCAACGTTTTCCCCGAAAAGAATCGATGAGATTACAAAATGAGATTCATTATCAACTTTTCACCACTGCCCTTAACTTTTCCATCAAGTTAATTAATTAATAATTTCTATTGTTGGATGGCATATTCCAATGGCATTTAAAATGTGCGGTCTATCGACCAATAACGTCCAAACATTGAGCAATAATTGTTTTATTGTAAATGTGTCACTAGCATATAAATTCATTTAAATTAATTCTTAGAAACTCCAACTATGATATAGTTAATGTTTAGTAAATTATGTAAGTTTTTGGTACTTTCTTAAGGTCATGGTGACTGAACTGAATTCGATGGAAACGAAATATTTGACTTAAATTTATAAATTAAGTATTTATTTAAGAGGTATATATGTAGATTAACTCTAAAGCAGTGCAATAGTGCGTATTTAGTCACGCGATGGAAAAAGGAACGACGATCGTACCTACGTTCCATGTTGATTAAACCTAATCATGAAAATTGCTGCTGATTTGTATTAAAACAATTTAAGGTATAATTTAAAGTATATCCGTTGAGAACACTAGGCTCTAATAAAATATAAGCAAGTAAACCATATTAGAATTATTTTAATCATCACCTAAATCCTGTTATTGCGGATCAGTAAATACTGACCAGTCAAGAAAAGTTGTGAAACTTCAATACGTTTGACGACGCGTTTGGCTCGGTTTGTAGACACCTGCCTACTGGGCCAGCGGTCCCGGGTTCGAATCCCGGCTGGGGCAAATATTTGTGTGATGAACTGGAATATTTGTGCTTGGGTCATGGTTATTCTATGTATTTAAGTATATATTTATCTATTTAAGTACGTATATCGTCGTCTAGTACCCATAACACAAGCCTTCTTTAGCTTAATTTGGGACTAGATCGATTTGTGTGAGGTTGTCCGATATTTATTTATTATTTATTTAATACGAGGATGTGCATTTATTTTTAAACTTATTCACAACCAACGTTTGTACTTTTTATCCATACACTTATATTTTAGAGTTAATTTTAATGCGATCGATAACAAACGTTTTGAATTATTATTCCTTTCAACAAACTTAGGTGTACCTCTTCAATATGTGTGATGTGTGGTGTTCACTGTCCACTTGTGAATATGCGCCCTAAATTACATTTATCTGACTCTTCACTCCATAATTTAGTTTCAATAATATTTCTTGCCGTAGAAAGGCAATTAAATAATATAATACTTTTCTATATGTTAATACACTTCTACACTTAGTTATTTAAACATCAGTTCCTACAATTTGAAGCCTAATGGAATTTGTTTGGCAAAAGTGGCTTAGTGCTAACTTATGATTAACCAGTCGTGAGAAATAAACGTTTCATTAAACGGTATGAGGAAATGATAGTTAAAAAAATGTAGGTACATTATAAATAAACGAGCGTGATGCCGAAATTAAACATTGATTATTATGTATGAAAATGTACCCGTATACAGACCTGGTTAATGATAATAGCCCCATTTGTATACTTCGGTCAACCATATAAGTATGGGTACTGCCACGTTAGTATCCTTACGTAGTGCGCGCTAAATTATCATGAGTGAAGTAAATGTGATGACTGATGACGATGACTATTCTTTTTTTTCCCTCAAAACCTGATAGCCTTTATAAATTTATAATATTATTATCTCCCTTATATTTGTTTCTGATATTATTTTATCGTACTTAATTAGGTTATAATATTTGGAATAATCATTAACAAGTATATTGTAAGATAGCATTTATAAAGGTCAACGAATAAAGACGCATAAACATGAAATTTTATAGAAATGTACGGAATCTTTACTGAATTCAAACATAGGCATCTATTCGATTTTACTATCAATAATGTATTATACTATTTGATGGTTCAACTAGAATGAACCCTTAAATGCATGGTGTAAGATGCAGCTTACATAAACAAAAATGAATTACTGGTTGAAAACAAAAAACATTTATTAAAAATAAAATAATATTTTATAATATTGTATTTTTTTAATTCATGCATTTAAGGGTTAAAATGGTAGTTACCAACGGGTACCGGGACGGTATTACTAGAGCTTCGCTGTCTCCTTTTAAACCATAATACACAGACGCTTAACAATTTAAGGACAATTTTTGCGTATGGCGTACACGGACGGAGTGACGGAACCCTAGTTGAGAAAATTATTCATTATTATGTATATTGTACGTGTGCACATTATGCGCACGCAAGCGGTGTGACATCTATAATGAACATTAGGCTTAGAATTGAAATCAGATTTAAATCTTAATTTCCCATCCCGGCAAAGTTGGATTAAGTGGTGTGGGGTAAAAATATACCCCAAAAGGAGTATTACTGCGATTTTTCGGTTATATCCCTTAAAGGGCTTTCACACCACCACACAGCAACTCGTACGCAGTTGTAACACAGTAGTAAATAGTATAAGTTTGTAAAAGAATGGAAACCAAATACTTTGTCTTCCGATTCCTTAAAGCCAATATAATTTTAGAGCCATTATAATTTTTTTGTCTCCAACTGTGTTTTATAATAAAATGAGATTGCATACTTTATTTAAAGTTATGTTTAGTTTAGTAATAATTATTTTCCTTTTGGCATACCTATTTTCTCGACTGTTTATTTTCACCAGTGTCATTTCCTTATTTTGCGGAACTAACAGTTGTCCTAAAATCGGTTTGTATTGTAATAGTTATGAAAAGTTAAAGGTATTAGAGAAAAACCTTTTAGCTGAAATGAAACAGTGGCGAAATAAAGTTTGGAAAATATTATTAGCCTATTGGAAACTAAACCCTGTAATTGTATTAATAACGTAAGTAATACGCTTCTCTTGATTAGTACTACTTGCCAGCATTTATTTTTTCTTCTGGACTATTTATTTGTACTAATTACACTGTCTCCGTATTTTAAATTTTTTGTTCTTTTTGTATTGTCTATAATATTTTATTTGTATAAAATTGATTTCTAATAGATACTCTAATGCTACGAAGGTAATTTTGTATTTAGATGACTACTTTTTTTTCTAAAACTTAGAATTTTCATGATATAGAAAAACTAAGCCGTAGATGGCCTTCTAAAATATCACACATAGATATTTACTTAATATCACAATACAAATCATACCATATGTATCAATGATTAATCTTATATCTAAAGTAGTCTTATTTTTTATCTATATATTTATTTTTAATAATAAAGGAATACTAGGAGAGCTCATGATATTATATTAGCTACATCTACATACTAGCTACATAATATTAGGTCTTAGAAGTCCTGCGTCCGCATCAGTGGAATCAGTGCGATTGGTCACGTCACATCACGGTATGCTCACCGCGTTTACCGAGTACGTGGGACGTGTATTAACGTACAGATTTAATTACCTATGTTATCGTATTTTATCGGTGAAATTCGTATTTATATTAGTCTGAATATTTTCGCTGTAGCTTATTGAGTTACAAATTTAATATAAACCGACTAAATACAACGGCATAACTTTATCCACTACATCTGTCAGCAGCAACCAAAGTCGCTACTTTCAATTATAACTATATTGGAGCAGATTTGCATAGCAATAAGAATGTTACAATACATATATTTGCCCCCCTCGACTGCAGCTAGTTATAGGATGCTGACTGTAAGATTTTTTATTTATTTATCTGAGACTGTTTCAGTTGGACTAAGTATTAAAGAGTGACGCTAAAAAGGACTTCTTCGTTTAATTCCGAGTTCTCTTAACAACGACCAGTACCTATTCGCATTTATTTATTTTCTGTGAATTGAACATTCAATATCTGTCCTACTGTGATCCCAACAGTTTTATATATTTTCACGGTTAATGTAAATAAAACTATATTTATTGTTTCAATGTGTTTTAATTAATTATCATTAATTAGAATTACAAGCATGTCATTTTGGATAAATTTAGATAATTGTATCAGCATAGAGTGCGTTTCATCTGAAGCGGAGACATAAGGAATCGACCAATCACAAAAGCGGAGCGGAGTCACGATACATATATCCATTCACGTGGTTTGCCAGTTGAAACGCACCCTAAGGCTACCTGCCCAAGTGTCCACTAAGCAGAGCGGAGAAAATGAACCAATCAGGCTGCATCTTTGTAAAGACCAAAATAATATTTTCTTCGGTTTTCGCGACTGTCACACATTTAAATAAAACAATTTAAACGGATTATATCGCTTATATTAATTATTTGAGCCTCCCTGACGTTTCGGTAGCTTTTCAGTCAAAGGTTGACTCAACGTCACGTCAGGGAGGCTCAAATAATTAATATTTATACCTACTATTATAAAATGCTAGATTTGTATACAAAAATATTTTTCTATGGACAGGGGTCATGATTTCAGGAAAAATATAAAGAGCGTGATGCAGGACGATTTGTTTTGTATAGTCGCGCGGCGCCGTGCCCACCTGGCGCCATCTATTTTCATAATTTCCTTTGTCCTCGCATGACGCTGAAACGGCTGGACGGATTTTAGCCAATTTTGGTACAGGGATGCAGCTGGATATCCAAATATGGTTACATGATACCTACCTTTTATTTGTCAAAAGTAAAGAAAATAGAAACGCGGACGAACCTCCTAGTACGCGATTATAATCCGTTTCATTTGAAGCCCAAAAGAAGTTCATTTAAATCTGAGGAACGTGATTGATCCATTGTACACATCTCCGCTCCGCTCCGCGCCTGTGGACACGTAACCTTATTTTCGTACTTGCTCTCAACTACAACTGAATCCCGTATGACCGACCTCATTACTTACTTATCTATCACAGTAAAATTAAAATAATGACGAGATTACCACACTATCTTAAAATTAACATCAATAAAATTATGACTATTGAAACAAACCATCATAATCATAATTCCAAGTTTGATAACAACCATCATAAAATCATTGCCAGTGTAAGAAATTAGTTCCAGTGAAATTCCGCAATATGGCGCATCCTCATATATTTCTGGTCAAGCTTTAGCAAGTGTTTACTTATATTGAATCGACAATTTAAAAAAAATGTTAGGGCGAGGTATAAGCTCGTGTTACTGCGTTATTAAAAAATAATAGGAAGCAATTTGACCGTACACAGTACATACATTTCATTCACGCATCTTGAAATTTGATTCTGATTTGATCTTTTAGAAAACATCAATATAAAGTCCGGACATGTAGAGCTTGTAGATGGCTTTAGTCACACGTATTTTAATGGCTTGTTTGAATAGCCACAATGCAGGCAATGTTCAAAAAAGTGCGTACAAGACCTTATTTTTCAAATCTTAGGTGACTTTTAGACTCTTGCTAAAAAAATGTGTCCAATTTTGTGTTGAATTAACAATTTTTCTGTGTTATTCATATAAATAAAAAAAATATTAATTATACAAAAATTGTGACGAAGTTGAATGGAAAATTTGGACAATTATTAGTAAATTTACGAAAAGACAATAGGTAGTTCACACTTTTTTGATAAACTCTAAAAATATATATTTACATTGTAAAATGGAACAATAATAGCAAAGAATATGAAATAGACTTCATATTCTCTGGTAATAGCACCGATGGTATAAGGTCGATTCACTAAAGCTGGCGCGAATGGATTGAATGAGTGAATGATAATATTTATGTGTGCGTCACAAAATGATTACATACAGGTTGATACAATAAGTGATTATTGAAAACGTATTTGTAGACAAACTAGACGCATAACCGCCCAAATTCAGCAGTATAAAGAATACTACAAAATATTATCGAACCGAATTAAATTCAATATGACGAATGGCTTTTTTTTCCAAAATTTCAAATTGGTGCTAGGAAGCTGAAACTCGGTATCGGGGGCATTTGGGGCTCACAAATATGAATCTGAAATCGGTGTCCGAAAATTCGGTCAAAGTCGGAAAATATCGAAAAAAACAAGATTTGTATGGAGATTTTTTTTTTAGGAGTCCCGTATCTCGTAAACGGCTGGAGATGGGTAGGGGATGCTCAAACAAATATCATAGGGGACCCCCACCCGAGTACAGTCTAAGAAAAAAAAATCAAAATGGCGACTTTTTTTTTCGAAAATTTCAAATTGGTCCGAGGGGCTGGAACTCGGTATTGGGGGGCTTTTGGGTCCTCCGACTCAAAATATGAAATCGGATTTTGAATATTCGGTCAACTTCGGATAATATCGGACAAACAAAATTTAGTAATCTTAGCTCGACGGAGGGCCGAGCCATTTCTGAGCATAACTTATTGAATCGAATGGGTCTTAGCCTCGGATACTAGTACTTTCAATGAAAACTATATTGAATAAAATCGGTCCAGCCGTTTTTGAGTTATTGCACATTTCATAATTTTCTTTAAAATTACGTAAGTGCCGCGTGGTGTCCCTACACTTCGAACGTTACATATATTGGTTAAATGCCAAACTATATTAAAACATTTCGATCAATCTGTCGCGTATAATAGAGAACTTCCAAAAGATAATAAGTAATTACTGTTTCTTGGCGTGTACGACCTTTTTATAGGGCTTGAAATCTTTCTCGTAATTTTCGTCTATTTGTGAAGGACGGGCAACTACGGGACCCTGCACTGAGCGTGGCCCGACATCATCCCACATCCTAATTCTGGTCATACACAGATTGCATGAATATTAAGCAATATGTACAATTACACTGCCTTACAACAGTCAAAATCTAAAGTATGTCAAAAAACTAGCGTCTGCATAAAACACCATGATAGTAAAATATTTTTGTTCAAACAGTTATATAATATACCTTTCGGACATATATATTACTTGTTTAGTCTAAATATTGTGCAGATTATGCTTATATTATACGTAATAACTTTTATTTTTCTTGAATAACTAAAACCCATTTTGTTGTTGTTTACAAAATATTAGGAGGCCCCTGTATAAGAACGGCACTCACACTAACACTTGAAGTGACAAGTGACATAACTTTCATTCATTGGCGTATATAGGGGGGTGGCCGGGTGGGCCGTGCCCACCCCAGTATGGTCTAGTGCCCACCCCAGGATTTTGGGTTACCCATAGATATTCATGGCTTGATCACAAAAGCCATGGCCAGGCCCACCCCAGGCCCCGTCTGGAAAATAATCTTAGTTACGCCAATGCTTTCATTCAATCCATTCACGCCAGCTTTAGTGAATCGACCTATACCATTTTACCTTTAAAACCTTATACTTAAAATTACTTATCACAATATTTTTTCTTAAAGTATATATACCACAGTTAAAAAGCATACAATAGGAACATGCTACGAACTAGCACATTTCCATAAATACAAGACATTTAAACGTATAAATTGGAAAATATACAAATACAGCAGTCATTGAACCTAGGACCAGTAGGACCCATTACATAATAAAATCCAAGTTAACTAACGACCTATGGGTGACGTGAGGTAAGTATAAGGTATTTTTCGCTAATAGATACTATTACTAGTCAATAAGTAATCCTGATACCTTATTTTGCAATTAGGGTTTTTAGGAAGTAATAATTAACTTAATTAATCTGCAATTGGCACTGGCAGCAACAGTGCCTAAATTCGTATAAAACTATATTTTTTCAGTGTTATTTTTTAAATTTCTTATTTATATTACGGCGATTGTTACATAAACAGTATGAAGAGTAAAACCTGATAGATTTTAATCATCCTAGAGTCTGTTACTACGTTATAATTGAAATCCTGCTATTTGCAAAGCAGAATAGCTATTCTGCTGGAAGCTAGCTAGAAGGACCACAATTTGAAATAGTTTCCAACACACGTTTGCCAATTAGGCATAAAACAAAAATAGAGAAATAACTTGCGAAAATATCAAACCAACCAAATTAACCCTAACCCACCGAAACGGACGTAGACGTATACTTTTGGCCTGGGGTGTATATGTCAAACAGTTCGTAGGTATCGTGTTTAACATAAATGCCTAGCAATAATAATGAATTAAGGTGCTAAACGGCTGTTACCGTAAGGATATATACAAAGTTTTATCACAATATGGATAATGATTTACAAACTTAAGACTACCGATATCGTAAAACAATCAATTACTTCACAGTGCCTACGTACTGTACTTAAATACAGGTTGTTCGTTATACATAATAATAATAAAATCACAGGACGCCTCCAACATATATAGGAAAGCTTACAAAGTAGGCATCATATAGCTCCAAAATTAAAATATTTTGACTGACCTTCAATTTAGACTAGGTAATCACACAGTTAATATGAAATCCTTAATATTCTGGTAACAAATAGTACCTACCAGAATTCCTAAAACTAATTGATAAAAAAATAGACATATTACCACAGAAAATCGAGGCAGGTATCATTACTAAACCCCTATCACATTCATAATTGACTTTGACTTCATCTTCAATAATCTCTACTTTAAACTTGAAAAAACTAGGAAGTATTTATACAAAATGATGACTTTTCCCTCGAATAAAATTTACTACCATCTTACATTTGATCCATTACAAATACAAACTTTTTTTTTGTTATTTTGTTTTTGATGGTTTTAACTTTACTCTTAGAACTTTACTCACTTTTTAAAATTATCATGACGAACAATTTTAGTACTAGTAAAATTTTAATTATTTCATTAAGTAATGAAGCTTAGGCCCCTAATGAAATAATTACAATCATCTTTGTATTACCACCAGCTGCAGACTAGTAAATTCTTACAATACGAGTATACAGCAAAACTGACCTGGAACAAAATAAATAATTACTACATTTGTTGATAGAAAATCTCTTCCAACACATAAAGAGAAATGAGACACACACATTGGATGCCGTGTCAGAATGTTTATCTCGATTTCGGCGCCTGAGGAGTAGCTACAACCGAGGTTAAACTCACTACATATATTCAATGCCAATTTTGGCAGCCGACTGAAATGCAATGGGAAATTTGAATTCCCATCTCGGAGCCCGATTTGCCCATTTCGGAGCTAAACTCTGGGACGTATTTACCCTAGGGCCAACCGGGCCATGGCCCGGGGCGCCAAACCGACAGGGGCGGCGTAGGTGCCCCTGGCCGATTGCATTTTGTTTTGGTATTGGCGCCATTCAACCAACTATTACTTCTCCCCTTCTTTTTAGTCAATCCACAATTTAAAATCAACATGAAATATATATAACAAGAACTAGTAAGTCTTGGTCGAAAAACGCTTGTAAGTTCGTCAATATCTCCGGGGCGCGACTGTAACTACCAACATGCTGCAAATATAGAGCGCGCGCGGGGCGCGGGTGCCGAGCGAGGTCGGGGCGACGCGGCGAGAGGGGCAGGGGCAATAGGCCATACATTGCATCAGCAGTCTCGATCCCTATACTTCTGAAGAAGCTGGAATTGTTTGGCATTCGCGGTATCGCCCTAGACTGGTTTGCTAGTTACCTGTCGGATAGAAATCAGCTTCTAAAGATCGGTGACAGCCGGAGTGAAATTCACTCAGTGTCATTTGGCGTACCACAGGGTAGTATTTTAGGTCCCACTCTTTTTATTGCGTACATGAATGATCTCATGCGTCTCGATTTAGATAAATGTGAAACCCTGTGTTACGCCGACGACACTGCATTATTGTTTTGTGGCAACTCGTGGCAAGAAGTAGCGAATGCTGCAACTGAGGGTTTGCGTAGTGTTTCGAACTGGTTAAATCACAATCTGCTGACCATTAACGCTGCTAAAACTAAATATCTGTGTTTCCACAAAACAGCTTCGTCTCGCCCTACGACGTTTCTGGATTTCCTTAGAATTCACGGAACCGGTTGTGCTGCCCCCTCCGAAGCCCATAATTTCAGTTGCAACTGCGTCTCGATTAGTAAAGCCTGCTCTTTGAAATACTTGGGGGTTACATTGGATGAAAATCTTAACTTTAAAAGTCATATTGCAAACACAACTAGTAAAGTGCGCAAATTCATTTATGCAGCCAAATTTTTGAGGTATTGCGCAGATGAAAATCTGCTGAGATTGGTTTACTTTGCCTTGTGTCAATCCGTTTTGGGCTATTGTATTCTTGCGTGGGGTGGATGCGCAAAATCTTCTCTAATCTCCTTAGAAAGAGCTCAGAGGGCGGTTCTGAAGGTCAGCCTTCGTAAACGCTGGCGTTACCCTACTGTAGACCTCTATAGAGAGGCTAAAGTTTTAAGTGTTCGCAGGTTATTTTTGCTACGAGCCACAACTTTCATGCATAAGCAGACCTTGCAACTCCCATCCTATCCTGATTTATTAAATAGGAGAGTTTTTAAAGTCCCTCTTCCATCCGTAAAAACTGCATTCGCAAAACGCTTCAAAAAATACATCTTACCGTTTGTATATAACAGAATAGTTAAATTATGCGACATTAAACTCTGCCGCGTCACCACAGCTAAAACTAAATTACTGGAGCTCCTACTGTCCTGGACTTACGATCAGGCTGAAGAAGCCTTAAGATAAAATTTGCAACCACACTACACTCACACACACTAACACTACACTCATATACACACTTCACACATCTTTTTTATTTAAGAACTACTTGACTTGTAGATAATTGAAATTAGAATTAGGAAATTAAGAATGTTTTTAATACCATCAGCATCATTATCTACCTTTCTTACTTTAGTTATTTTTTTGTTTTTGAACTGCTTTCTGTTTATTTAATGTAATTGTGATATTCTATTCCAAAACATTACTGTTGTTCTTTGATAGTCGCTCTCATAATGCTGTAATTCTCGAATAAGGCTTGACCTCCACGATACAGGCTTTGCCTAGTGTGGAAGTCACTGAATCACCATTTTGTATTGACTTCTTACTTGGTAAATAAAGAATTTATTATTATTATTCCTGTATGTCGCACCCGCTCACGGGACAATAGTGTCCCGGACCTTTGGGAGGCGTGCACGGAGCCGAAGCCAACGCGTAGAGGCCCTTTCGACAATTCAATGAAATGCAAGGTGTACATCGAGCGGATGCTGTCCCTATCCGTGTCATGGGACGCCCACAGAGACAGCGCCCGCTAGGTGCAAGAACTATTGATGGAGACATGGAATCTAAATACAAATTGGGCTATGGGGATGAAATGGAGGACTGGCTAATTGGGCTATGGGTTGAGACTATCGGGCGTCTACCAGCAAAAGTGTCTCATAGCAAAAATGGGACTGGTAGACGATGACTCGCCTCCCGCTAGATGGGCCCCCACAAAATAGCGACACATAAAGTGGCCTAAGGGCAACACCGGTGCGGAAGGCTAAGGGCGAAGAGGTGTAATACTGGGCTTTAAACCGAAGCCAACTAACCCCTTACGTTTCCACATCCACCCCCGAGCCGAAACTCTCACGACTCCACTCTGCCCGGCCGGTTAAGGCAAGACAGAGGCGGAGGCCCCGACCCATCACCCCCCGTCAGGATCCCCCAGGAGCACTCAGGTACGTGGGGTCGCTACCCCCCAACAGCTCGCCATAAGCTGCCCTGCGTGACTGATTGCGCTGGTAAAACCAGCGGGCGATGGGGTCGTCACATCCCTACGCCATTTATTATTATTATTATTATAGCTTTGCCACCCCCGCATCGAAAAATTTCGCGCTCGCCACGCTCGCATTTTTTTCTAATTGTGTTACTACGCATCCCCGCGCCAAGAAATATCGTGCTCGCTGCGCTCGCATTTTCATCTGATTGTGTTACTACACACCCCATCGCCGAAAAATTTGGCGCTCTTTGCGCTCACGCTTTCATCTGATTGTGTTATGGCCAATAATGTTTTTTTCCTCTGACCCAACCCTTACACTTGCTGTATCTAAGTGTTTGATAGACACAACTAACATTATCAATTATACAAAAAAAAACGTTAAAGATTTCCTTGACTTCTGGGGCGGCGAAACTTATAAGCCCGGGGCGCCAAATTTCAAAATACGCCCCTGGCCTGTGCCCTGGCTAAACTTGGGAGCCAGCTACGAAATGGGACCGATTTTTTTATTATTTTTTATTTTACGTGGGTGATACAACTTAAAATATGGTATTTCGAGAACCTTTCTAAGTCCTACCCATTTCCGTAGTTTTTTTTTTTTCCAAATCCGGCTATGAGATGAGACAAGAATTCCCGTTTTGTAGCCAGCTTCGAATTGTTAATATTTTCCCCTTTTTGAAGCCAGCTACCAAATTTGGCTACGATGTGGGACTACAGAATTGCCGTTTCGTCGCCAAATGGGAATGTTCTTCCCATTTTGAAGCCAGCCTCAATTTATCTGGCTCCGAAATGGGACTAAACTTTTTGAACAATTTAAGTTATTTCAGCATTTTTATTAGCATTTCACTTACCTACCTCAAGACTAACAAAGTCTTGATCAATCGTCGGGCGTGTAGATCTTGCCTATGCCCAGAATTGTCCGCATGTGTTCTACTCTTTCTTTTAGCTCCTGAAAAAAATTAAATATGCCTTTTAGAATACAAAAGACAATATAAGACATTTGGAAGTTTTATCGAGTCATACCGCTAGATTAGAACAACTTGTTGCAATATGAGATTTCGAACTTTTGAGTAAACCCCCGACGTTAAAGATATTATTTTTAGTTATTTGTTTTTGGTATAAAAAGCAACAATTAGCTTTGATCTCCGGTATGGGAATCGCGCTGATAGAGATTTATTTATCTGTGGTAGATATCTATTTCAGTTCAGACAGCACAACGGACGTTTGACACAAGACATAAGTATCTGAGTAAATTAAGTACCTGTTGCTTTTTGAGGCTCATCACAGCACTCGGCGGCCTCCACATCTTTTCAATTTCGATTTCTTTTAGCAGAGCCAAGCGCTTGTTAACCGCTTCCTGAATAGTGGCCTAGAAATACGACATAAAACATAAGTTAGTCAATATAGATATAAGTAGATACTTAAAGGGAAAATACATGTTAAATATACGTAAAATAAGAATCAATCTTAAAAATAAAGCATAGCATACACTTATAATAAATATTCACTGTGTAGTGTGTAAAATAATATCACAAAATGCTCCCGGCATTCAACTGTTAGTGTTGATGCTTTGCGGGATTGTGCGGCGAAAACTCCCACCGGTCTCCGGCACGGCAACGGATACAATAAGCGTCGGCACAGTGTGGAGCTGTAGGAGCAGGGTTGCCATCTCTAAAACCTGGCTATCAGGACATTTGAGAACCCGGACGGGCGGACATGTCCATATTTTTTTGTACTTGCTTAAAATTAAATATCAACATTCATACAATTTCCTTCCGTTTTTTTTTGTTCGTATTTTGACTGCGGGTCCATGGGGGCCCTTTGCTTGTCTTGGCGCTGGCGCACCTCGTCCTTCCGTCTTTCATCATCTTAAAATCTTATTCAGCTTTAGACGAATTGGTAGTTTCATGAAGATAAAAGTCCCCATCCATAAACGTGGTCCCGTATCACGAGCGATCTAATTTACGGCTCTCGATGTACTGTGTGTGAAAATGTCAAACCCGGACTACAAATAAAACCCCGCCCGGACGCTCCTCGGTCGCCCTCTAAACTAAGACAAATCCGGGGAAATCCGGACGGATGGCAACCCTATGTAGGAGCCATACTGTAAAAACTGAAATGGTAAAATTCGTCTGTGTTGCCATTTTTGAATTTTGATAGCATAATTATATTTTACAGAATTAATTTAACGCTGCCATAATTAATAACTATAGGACTAGCGTAAGTACTCCGTTCACATGTTCACATGGACCCTTTGCTCAAGGGTTTAGATTAAAAATCAAAGCGTCGAGTACTCACTCTTGCGTTCACGCAATTTTCAGCGGCCAAATCCCGTAACTTCATCACGAGGTGAAATTCGGCCATGACGCCCTCACGTTGTCTCCGCACATCTTCCAGTTCCGAACGCACACGGTTACGTTCACGCATGCTAGCGGCCACTGGAGAGCAGAAAAAAATCGAACTAAGTAATCATTTCTATTAGAATACCTTAGGATAAGAACCGGTACAAGGGGCCGGCCACAACGTCGGTAGCAAGTGACAGCGGCCATTGGTGAAAGCAGAAGGTCGAAGCGCGGTATCTCGCTCCCACCTATGGCCACCGCTCGACGCTACAGTTTACCGCCGATGTCGTGGTCGAGCCGTAAGGTTGAAAGTCCTTAGGTACTTATGATACGTGCCAAACAATGTAATGAATAAGTTTTAGAGACAAAAAAATCTGCATAACTGCAACCCGTTTTAGAAAATCTTTTCTCAAGATTCGTTGTGTGTATTATTTTTCCTAGCCTAGCATGCGCATCATAGGCGTTCTCGCGTTCCGAATAATCATATAAAATTTCATTAATATCACACGTTTAGAGGAAAATAACGCGCAAATAAGTAGCGGCTTTATTTATTTACCTGGCAACACAGGTCGTGGAAAATATTGACACGTGTGATTTTTACACTTTTTACCGTACCATCAAGTTATCTTTTCAGCCGTCAGCGTCTGCGGCGCTAGTGTCGACGTGCCGTCCGACTAATGGTGTATGTACTGTTACAGTGTAAGCTATACTTGTGCGTCCACCAGTGAAGTGGCGTCAAAAGTATTCTTCAACAAGCCAGAGCTAAAAGCTGCAGTCTTGTAACGGGAAAGCCGCTGGGCATCGACTTCTTGGATGCCACGCCACTGCCACTTAGGTACATAGAGTTGAGAACTATATTATGTTATGGCATATTCAAGTCAGTATGCGTCGATGCCGACGTTGCGAACTATTAGAAGTTAGAACCGATAAGTTGGTGACACCTAATAAATAGAATATAGAGTTAATTCTAACGAAATAAACACTTACACATCGTTGCACATAGATGCTGCCTTTCCACCAGCTGCTGATTCATAGCTTGCAACGGAGATTGGGTCTGAGGCAGAACATCTTCTTCGATATCCTTTAAACAAACAAAACTCGTCAAACCAGAATCGAATGCTTGGTTAGTTTGTTTGCACGTGTAAATAAATATGTCTAATTAGCGTGTCTCACTATTTATGAAGTAGTGAACTTATAAAGCAAATTTTAAAAACATGATAGACAGTCGCTGTAATAATAGCTTCGTTACCGTGTCAAAAACTTAAACGGCATTTCAGACCCCTGCTATTATGTCACGATAAGTTATAAATGTCACCAATCACGTTCAAATTAATAAAAACAATAAACTCACTATGATTTCCACTGTACTATCCGGTTCACAGGATACCATTTCTACATCTACACTATTTGCCATCACTTAAACTATTATCACAACACAGCACTAATTTTAAAATCACGGACAAGTGTCCGATGCCGGTCACAATTGTGTTATGAACAAAACGCCGGCCGGCGACTGTATTTTATGTTTTTTGTGGAGGGGTACTTGGAATTGTCAAATAATCAAGTGGTAATGAGGCTTACGCACGTCTCAATAAGGTTCAAGATGGAAAGATGTAACAAATATTTCCAGGTAAAATCATAAAGGGCCTCCTAGGTTACCCATTACTAAACGATGTGATGATTTGTACATGTAGCATAAATTGATGTACCTAACAGCTCAATCATTAGGTCAGTAATTTGTCTATCCAAAATTGAAACAAGCTATCCCAACACAATTTACAAACTAGCTTGTACTTGCTTGCTGACCAGGGGGTCTACGGTCTAATCTACGCCTTGATTTAATATCATGATATCTCTCACTTTCATGTTATAAAATGAATCAGAAAGACAGCGTGAGGAAGGCATTATTCAAGGAGAGGAGAGCTTTTCTTACACATGTTTTAGTTAAGGTTTAGTGGATGATAAATTAATAACGTAATAGCGTGGCGCCTATTCTATTTGGTTATATTCGGCTTAGTTTAATCTTCAATTGCGATAAGTGCAAAACTAATCAAAAATTCAAAAACCTTGCAAATAGGCAAGCCGGTGCGAATCGTACTCTTTGAACCAACACACCACTGATACCTAACCTACTCCGCGTATCTATCTATCATGTATTAAACTCAAGACGCAGTTAGTAAAGCCATTTACACTTGTCCTCAAGCATTGAGCATACGAAAACAATACCATATTTTAGGGTCGGTGCCGCAAACTTATCTAAAGGCGGCTATAAAGAACTGACTTCGCTATTTGTAAACTAGCAGTGCCCGCGGATCCGCACGCGTGGATATCGGTCTGTATCAGTAAAAAAGTTTGCTTCCTTCCTAAGTACAGCCATTAGATTCAGGTGCAAACTTAACTCAATCGAGTGTAATGGCAAGGCTGATGTGATGCGCGGTCAAATAAGCAGACAAACAGATAAACAGACAAAAAATCTAAAAACTATTGGAACGTGTTCTGTTATCGATTCTAAGTATCCCCCGCCAACTGTTTTTTGAATATCTTCCATTTACAGACTCGAATAATGCCTCATCCTATGCAGTAGACATTTCATCGTATTTATTATTATATTATATATAATATACATCTTATAGTATGTAAATATATGTATCATTGTATTTATGGTAGTTAAGTTATATAATATACATGTATTCACTTGTATCTTGGATGCTCTCCGAACGATTAATCTTCAACCAGTTCAACTCTGCACCCACTTGAAGCATCTCTGTTTGGCCCTATGGTTGACTGGTAGAGAATGCCATTAGGCGTTAAGTTAGCCATTTGTACTGACTTTTGTTTTGTGCCATAAAGTTTAAATAAATAAATACACACTTTCGACCATCTTCAGCTATTATATGTATGTATAGAATAGAAGATGTATAGGTAGACTAGCTGCGTTGCCCGCGACTTCGTCCGCGAAGAATCTTATCTTGAACATTTTACATCTTTATTATTTTCAGATCTAAGCAATGTTGAAATTACTTTTCTTTTTTGAAAGTTGTATAGTTGGATTTTGATGTTGTTTGCTGTAATTCAACAATAGTACATTGTTGTAGAGGCTGAAAAGTAAGCAATAGATGAACGAGTAATTTCGAAGGCCGACTCGCAGGGGAGGCCTTCGATAATACGAGTTCATCTATTGTACTTTCAGCCGAGACTGAACAGAGTGCTTTTCACGTAGTATAGTAGAAACATATTAAATTATTTCACTTTGATGTTCTTTACCTTCAAATTTTAAAGCAAATGTCATCATCAACCGGTATACAATTACTATTTTTACAATTTCTACGATATTTTACAACATTTATGTACAGATAGACTGAATAAGTAAAATGATAAGAAGTCCGTTTTTAGTTTTTTCTTCGGCTAAATTGTCCTAAAAACGCGAAATTTTTAGTAAAATCAAGTAAGTACATCTACGAACGAATAGCATTACTAAAATCGATGAGTTTAATAATAATACGTTTATATATTCTTGAATTCAAATTATATGCATTTATACAGTTTCAAGTCACGCACTCAAAAAAATGTTTGATCTTTATACAAATTTTCAACCCCTTTTTCACCACCTTCAGGGAGGAATTTTCAAAAACGCTAAAATGACTTTTCTCGTATTCTAATAACATGCCTTTAGACAAAGTTTTAAGTCCCGCGCTCAAAAAATGTTTGATCTCAATACAAACTTTTAATCCCTTTTAGGGGATGAATTTTCAAAAACGCTGAAATTATTTTTCTTCTTTTAATAAAATACCTTTTTACAAAGGTTCTAATTCCTAACCTAAAATACAACTTATACCCGATACAACCTTTCATCCTCTTTTTAACCCCCTTAGGGGTAGAATTTTCAAAAACGCTGAAATTACTTTTCTTGTATTCTAATTGTATGCCTTTATACAAAGTTTAAAATACCGGCGAGCTACATCCTCGACCCCGCGCGTAGTCACTTTCCATCAGGTGATACTGAGGTCAATCGCCGGTCAGTCTGTGAATAAAAAAAAAAAAAAAAAAACCCGCACTCCTAAAAATTTTTGATCTTCATACAAATTTTCAACCCCTTTTTAACCCGTTTAGGGGATGAATTTTCAATAACGCTGAAATTAGTTTTCTCCCATTTTATTTTAATACCTTTTTACGAAGTTTCAAGTTCCTAGCTTCAAATTAAATTTGAACCCCAAGACAAACTTTCATCCCCCTTTTAACCCCCTTAGAGGTGGAATTTTTAATCAAATTTAAAAAAAGCTAGGGTAGCGAAATGGTTAACGCGCTGGACCGGCCATCCAGAGGTACCGGGTTCGATTCCCGGTCTCTTCCCCCAGGTAGCTCCTTTTTCAAATTTTTCTTTGAGCTTTGATCTTTGTATTTAAGGCTTGAATAAAAAAATGTGGTGTACCTATAGTTGTAAACCAGCGGCTTGTAAGCCGGTAGTAACCGAAAGCAGCGGCTAGAAACGAATAACCAGCCGCTTGATACCGGGTAGATACCCGACTTGAGCATCAAATAAAGAAATTATTTTTATTACATTGTTTTTTGTTAAACTCTTATTTTTGTTATACAGTAGCACTTATTATGTTCTTTTTTAAAAAAATAGACCCCGAAGACACCATTTGTACCTACTAATTTACTTAATTCAGATACGAAAAGTAAACTATGAAACAACGTTTGTGTTCAGGTGGCGGTGTATGAAAATTATAAGAATAAAGGTAGCTAAATCAGTTTATTTTGGATCTAGGGTGATTCTTGAAAGTGTCAATTTACAGCGTCCAGAAGGATAAAGTACCCGCACAATTGAAATAATTGACCATAGTATTTTTTATATATTACATTAGCACCTAATTTAACTGGAGCACGATATATTTTTTGTTTAAGTTGAGTATAATTAACTGTAAAAAAATATTAAACACATAAAACTTTATTCCCTTGGTGCGTCCATTCGCCATTTTTTTAACAAACTACCCCAAAAAGTACATGTTGTGAATTGAAATCAAGTATAGAATTGAGTTAAATTATTAGAATATAAGTTATTTATTTAGAAGAAAAAATATGGTTGCTGTGTGTATCGTAATTTAAAAAAAAAACTATGTTAAAGGTTTGTCCAGAGCTAAGCTATGATTCCCCTGGTGCCTCATTCAACACGGCGCACATCCCTACTTAAACGTCATCTGACCAGTTGCAATGGCCGGGCGTGGCAAACGTCAGTAACGCTTCCAGATATGCGGGGAATGGTCGCGACTAGTTGCTGGAATTCTTAGCTATGAAGGCTAATATATGATTCACTTGGCTTTGGTTCACTATGATTTTGATTCCCTTGAATTTTTATATAAAATTTTATATCTGCAATAGGTACATAGTGTTTAGTAAAAATAAAACTACATGAATGCCTGCATGTGTTGACTTAATAGTTGTTCTTATAATAATTTAAGTTTCGGCAGAATCGACAAAAAACATACTTTTTTCTTATTCCTCTGGTTCTAATTTCGAACAAGGGAATCACAGTTTTCTTGTTTTTGCATGAAAAGAAAATAAATTTCCCTTTAATTCGCGTTGCAGATGACTGAATCATTGTTTAGAATTTTATTCCATTTAGGTACATGGTCTCTAATGATTTTGAGCTGAATTCAAGAGAAGATGCTTATGCCCAGCAATTTTTATACCTCGACGGTGGTTCGATTATTAAGAAAATTGCCAATTAATTCTAATAAAACACTGTGAATTTTTGTATCCCTACACTTTGTAAAACTTTTTATTTATGTAAGAAAAACTGATCTGAATATTATTCCCCTGTACTTTTTTTTATGATTCCTTTGGCGTTTTTCTTATTCCCATGTCATCTTTTCTTATTCCCCAGGCGGCGAAAACATAAAGTGGTATATTTCTGTATCAAATTGACAAAAAGTGGTGCCTATTTGATAAATCTGCGTAAAATTAAATACAATTTCATATTTTCTAGCAAATAGGTAAAAAAATATAAAAATAAAAATCGCCAAGGGAATCACATGAAGAATTCGATTCTCAAGAATGACCCTCTAATCATCATTGTAAACCAAACGCGGGAATCTCGCGCGGCAGGATAAATGCGTGTGGGGGGCTGAGGGGTGCGCGGGGCATGCGGGGATGAGTGCGCGAGGCTCGTTGCGTTGGTGCATTATAGAAATACAACTAAATGCTTACTATTACTAGGTAACTGATAAATACCTATTTCCAATTCATCTCTCACAAATAAATTATTAAAATAGTCCTATTCCACTGCTCTTTCACATTTTGTAAGAGAATTTTGAGTTTTTAACACTTAATACAGATGCAAATGTCATTGTTTATGTCTATTTATGATAAATAGATCCTATAGTAAATAAATGAAAAGAAAAATAACAAAAACAAACTTTGAATCATGTGAATATGTCAATGAAATGTAAGCAGCCGTTTCCAGCCGCTTGTTATGGCTAGAAATGATAATAAGCCAAATAAGCCGTTTCTAGCCGCTGGGCTAGAAATGTTAGCAACCAGCTTCGCATCTATAGGTGTACCTACCCACATTAAAAAATTGAGACATTATGTACATGTTTCATAAATTTATAGTGTTATTTTGTTAGGTATTCTTATATATATCGGAACTCAGACCTATTCAATACGGCGTACCCCAAGGCAGTGTGTTGGGGCCATTATTATTCATTATTTATATCAATGATTTGCCACAAGCAATCGAGTACCCCATGGTTCTCTTTGCGGATGACAGCACCATACTGTTCGCTTGTAACGATCCAGCAACTTATGAATATGATATATATGCAAGACATTGAAAACAGTAATTCATTGGTTAATTAATAATAATTTAAAAATTAATTTAGATAAAACTAAGATAATGACATTTAAAAATAGACAAGATTTTCCATATAATTTAAATATATCATATAAGGGACAGCAAGTAGAGGAAACAGATGTGACAAAATTTTTAGGAATAAGCGTAGATCATAGGTTGACATGGAGGAATCAAGTTGATAATATATGTAAGAAATTGAATCAATTTTCATATGTCCTATATAATTTAAAAAAAGTTGTGGACCAACCGATAGTTTTAACGGCCTATCAAGCCTATGTAACGCCGACGCTAAGATATGGCATCATATTCTGGGCTAACTCCGTTGAAAGAGATGTTGCATTTAAAGCACAAAAAAGGTGCATCAGATCACTATGTGGACTTAAGCAACAAGATTCATGTAAACCATACTTTATAAAATTAAGCATACTAACTCTTCCTTGTCTTTATGTTTTTGAAACAGTAATGTTTGTTAAAAGAAATTTGCAATTGTTTAAACAGTTTAGGAGTGTACGTCTTTGGAATAAAATAAGTTTCATGCCTTCCAAAACAGCATTATACAGAAAAAGTGTAGGTACTTGGTATGGCTCCAAAAATGTATAACAATGTTCCAACTCATATAAGTAGTATAGAGGATATAACTACATTTAAAGCCAAATTCTTTAAATTTTTAGTGGATAAAGCATATTATTCAGTTAATGATTTTTTGTCTGACTGCATTTGATGCTGACTGTACGCCCCGGTGAAACAGTCTATTATAGCTAAAATGTGTATGCCTTGCGGCCCAACATGGTGATGTAGCTTTTTTATTTTATAAGATCTGTGCCTATGTACAATTGTTTACCCGTATTTATTTGTATTTGCCTTTATAAGAAGTTTCAAAGAATTTGTAATGGATTCAAACTTTCAACTCCTTTTTAACCCTTGTAGGGGATGAATTTTTGAAAACGCTGAAATTACTTTTCTTGTATTCTAATAGTATGCCTTTACACAAAGATTCAAGTCCCGCGCTCAAAAAAATATTTGATCTCCATACAAACTTTCAACCCCTTTTTTACCACCTTAGGGGATGAATTTTCAAAAACGCTGAAATTAATTTTCTTCCTATTTATTATAATACTTTTTTACGAAGTTTCAAGTTCCTAAAATAAAAAAAAACTTGTACCCCATACAACCTTTTATCCCCTTTTTAACCCCCTTAGGGGTGGAATTTTTCAAAATCGCTTCTTATCTCTTGTACACTTTATAAATGCAACCTAGTGTGCAAATTTCAACTCTCTAGCATTTGTAGTTTGGGCTCTGCGTTGATGAGTCAGTCAGTCAGTCAGTCAGGACACTTGCATTTATATATATGTATAGATTAAGTACTTCAGTACACGTCAATGCTTACCAATACCAACGCCGAGCAGCCGCCAAACTTGACGCCATTGTAATGTGATTCAAGCATCTACTTAAATTGGTGTTATTTAATCTAAACGTTAACAAAGCAACTCATATTTTTTTGTAATTAGCTAACAACCAGTAATTATTGTCGTTAAGGGTAATATGCCGGCAATTTGAATCCTAATTCAAATTAGTCCTGTAGATTGGAATTTTTACATCATTTAACTTCACTAAATCGAATCTTAAGTAAATTGAGGGTGACAAAGGTTAAATAAGTAATTTGGCATCTTAGTTTACGTTTAGCTGACTTTTCTCGCAGTTTCGCGTTTGTTCTTTTTTCGAGGATAAAAAAATTGGTAGCCTCTGTCATGGTTATTTATCTTATTAGTGACTCTACTGAACCAGCCCATAGATTAGAGTGTATTACTGGCTGTAGCCCTTGCGATCATTTTTCGAAACAGCTGAAATATGTGTTTTTTTTTAGGGTTCCGTAGTCAACTAGGAACACTTATAGTTTCGCCATGTCCGTCTGTCCGTCCGCGGCTTAGCTCCGTGATCATAAGTGCTATAAAGCTGAAATTTGGTATGAGTATGTGTATGTATCACGCCGACATAACGGTAAAATAAAAACTAAAAAAAAATGTTTTTTTCGGGTACCTCCCGTACACCTATTTCGTTTTTCGTTCCAACACTGGCGTGTGGGATGTCGTTGAATAGGTCTTTAAAAAACAATAGGTGTCTTCAAACATAATTTTTTGACAAAGTGTTGACGACGCGTTTGGCTCGGTTTGTAGACACCTGCCTACTGAGTCGGCGGTCCCGGGTTCGAATCCCGGCCGGGGCAAATATTTGTGCAAGTATTTGTTCTTGGGTCATGGATGTTATCTATATATGTATTTATATATTATGTATATCGTCGTCTAGTACCCATAGTACAAGCTTTGCTTAGTTTGGGACTAGGTCGATTTGTGTAAGATTGTCCCTTAATATTTATTTATTTATTTATTTATTATTTAAAGTCAGCAGTTTTGTAAATATTCGCTCGGGAAATCCAAAAAATAGTGCCCCCCCCCCCCCCCCCTCTAACTTCTCAACTACGGGTCAAAAAATTATGGAAAAATTTATGAAAATAAGGCCTTATTAGTACTTTCAATGAAAACTATATTGAATAAAATCGGTCGAGCCGTTTTTGAGTTACCGCAAAAATCATAATTTTCTTCAAAATGACGTAAGTGCCGCGCGGTTTTCTTATACTTCGCACGTTACACATATTAGTTAAATGCCACACTGCATTAAAACATTTCGCTCAATCTGGTGCGTATAATCGATAAATTCCAGAAGGTAATAAGTAATTACAGTTGCTTTGGCGTTTACAACCTTTTTATAGAGCTTGAAATCTTTCTCGTAATTTAAATTTGATTTTATTGTCTATTGTGAAGGATGGGCAACTACGGAACCCTACACTGAGCGTGGCCCGACATGCTCTTGGCTGGTTTTTAACGTTTTCAACCACTATACATAGCTGTATTTTCGAAAAACAGAGGTGCTTCGCTCTCTCGGTTAAAATTTAATGTTTATGCAATAATAACGTTATGTACGTTGATATTTTTTCTCGTACTGATATTTTTTCAGAAAGTACATTATTCCGTGAAACAAGGTCCAACCAAGAAATTCACTTCCGTAGTAATAATAGGTATGGTAAGGTTAAGTAAGGAAAATACATGTTTAAGGCTAGAAAAAACTGAAACTTGAAATATGAGGTTCAGGCACTTACATAGGGTAGGGATAAAAAATAACACGGCCACGGCTAAAAGAAATTTTAGCACGCGCAATACGCGCACGGCGCTTGGGCTTAAAATGGACCGGATTAAACGTTTCACATTTCTTTTGTTTCGACCCAAGGTATCTATTGTTTTGAAATAGCAGGACCTTGAGGGCATTACAATATTACACAAAGAAAAGACACCCAATCTTAGCATGCTTGGAATAAAGACCACGTTCTTAAGGATGTCATTGACTGACTTAAGTCATTTAAGTCTTTTGTGTTACTTTTTAGGGTTCCGTACCCAAAGGGTAAAAACGGTACCCTAACTGAGACTTCACTGTCCGTCCGTCCGTCTGTCACCAGGCTGTATCTCAAGAACGGTGATAGCTAGACAGTTGAAATTTTCACAGATGATGTATTTCTATTGCCGCTATAACAACAAATACTAAAAATAAAATAAAATGAATATTTAACCTTTCGAGCGCCAAGCGGCAAAGCAATTCAACGTGCCACTGACGCCAAACCAAAAAAAAAAGTGGTCCAAAATCAACAGAGATTGAAAAACACAGATAGTGGTTTTTTTCTTAGTTTTATATTTCAATTTACGATAAGCTTAATACGTTTAAACCGGTTTTAAATTTTTGTCAATAACCCTATTAGCATGTTTTTGACCATTGAAATTTTTGACGTCAATAGGCGTCAGTGGCACGAATTCCCGATGACGTGATTTGCCGTCTTTGGCGGTCAAAGGGTTAAGGGGGCTCCCATACAACAAACTTGTTATAGATTATGGTACGGAACCCTTCGTGCGCGAGTCGGACTCGCACTTGCCCAATTTTTAAGAACTGGTTTTCTTACACGAAAACAATCTGTCAATAGTATTATTATTTTTGCTAAGGTTTTATTTGAGAAGACGCTTGTTTTAACTATAATATAATATAGTGTTTAATGCCTTGCTTCCATTACAAGATTACATTATAATGCCTAATAATAAATAAATACCTAAACAAATTACACAATGAATCTTTACCCACTACCTATTATAAAATTGTGAAATAAATTGCCTGTAAGTACATAAAACCTGTAAGTATCTATATAAACGGCAGGACTGATTTCATCACATCGACCACAGGGAGGTTAAAAAACCGGCCAAGTGCGAGTCGGACTCGCGCACGAAGGGTTCCGTACCAATATTGAACAGCGATCAACGTTCTTTGTATGGGGTCCTCCTTTAATTTTTACTTATTTTTTTATTATTATTATTTGTTGTTATAGCAGTAACTAAAATATACATTCTGTGAAAATTTCAACTGTCTACCTATAACGAACGGTTCATGAGAAAATTGAAAGAAATATCATGCAAAAAGCCCTATTTTTGTATGGGAGCCCCCCTTAATTATTATTGTTTTATTATGAATAGTATTTATTGCTATAGCGGCAACAGAAATACATCATCTGTGAAAATTTCAACTGTCTAGCTATCACCGTTCTTGAGATACAGCCTGGTGACAGACGGACGGACGGTCGGACGGACAGCGAAGTCTCAGTAATAGGGTCCCGTTTTTACCCTTTGGGTACGGAACCCTAAAAATATTAATATGAAAGTAATAATTTTCGGCAATAAGGCTATGTCTATGTTCAGGGGATAATTATATGCTGGTCCCTAGCCCTAGTCGTTAAATACGTTACTCCTAAGTCAACCCTTAACAATAAAACAGAATATACTTTATGGTACCATAGCCCTTTATTAAATTACTTTTATTGTGCGTACAAGTAAGTCTTACAATGTATATACTGTTACATCTTTAAAATAATCATGTTATTAAACGTAAATAATTAATTAATAAAGCCATTATTTATTTATACATGTGTATAACACGTAAATTGTTACAGTGTAATAAATTAATCTGATCAATCAACATAATTATTAATAACATATACATTAATTAACTCTTCATATAAATATTACAGATCATATTATAAAATAATTATGTAGTAATAGGTAAACCATTTAAAGAGAATCAATATTTAAAATATGGTCTGAGTACTCACTAATAAATATAAGGCATATAATTATATATTTGCAATTATGCATTATTATTTCACCCAAATTCATGTTCATTTTACGCTGCTGCCCTGTCTGGAAATTTCCCTTTTTGACCACTACTATCGACGATCTATTAAAAACAACCACGAGCAAAATTCTAAACGTTTCTCAAAATTTATCTAGTTGGTCCCAGGCAATTATAAATAAATAAATAAATAAATAAATATTAAGGGACAATCATACACAAATCGAGTTAGTCCCAAACTAAGCAAAGCTTGTACTATGGGTACTAGACGACGATATACATAATATATATATACATATATAAATAACATCCATGACCCGAGAACAAATATTTTGCACAAATATTTGCCCCGGCCGGGATTCGAACCCGAGACCGCCGACTCAGTAGGCAGGTGTCTACCAACCGAGCCAAACGCGTCGCCTATTAAAAATTAAAATTAATTAATTCTTCCTATTAAATATGGCGGACTAGGCATACGCTCCACAGGCGACCTTGCTCTTCCTGCCTTTCTCTCATCCATTCACAGTACTGTCACCCTCATCAGTGGTATTCTTAACATTTCTAATCCCACTGATGTAGAGGTTTCGGACCTGGTGGATGCATAGTCAGCATGGAGCGCTAGGAACCTGGGTGAGAGCGCGCCATCTGAAAAAGCCAGCCAAGCTGCCTGGGATCACATAACAGTAAAATCTATTCACAAATTTCTATTAGACAGTTGCCTTACTGCGACCGAGCGGGCCCGCCTACTGGCAGTATCCGAGCCGGAGTCGGGACATTGGCTGCATGCCCTGCCCTCACGCAACATCGGTTCCGTCTTAGATCCAAGTACCCTTAGAATCGCAATCTGCCTCCGTCTCGGTATAAAAATTTGCGAGCCACACCCTTGCTGCCGTTGCGGAGGCTCTGCTGACACCCTCGGACGACACGGCCTCTTTTGCCAGTCAAGCGCTGGTCGTTTTTATAGACACGGGGCACTTAACGACCTCGTTCGCCGGGCCCTTGGCACAGCATCCGTTCCAGCAACTCTGGAGCCTGTGGGACTTTCCGCTGAAGACGGGAAGAGACCGGATGGCTGCACACTGGTGCCATGGCATCTCGGGCGGCCTTTGGCATGGGATGTTACATGTTTGGACACTCTAGCCCCGTCCCATGTCCAACGTTCCGCCAGAAAACCGGGGATGGCCGCAGAAGATGCCCAAATCGTCAAGCGCCGCAAATATGCCTTCTTAAATAAAAATTACGAATTTGCGGCACTGGCGGTGGAAACATTTGGCCCGTGGTCTTCGGATGCAAAGAAAATTGTAAAAGAAATTTCACAAAAATTAATCGGAGTATCGGGTAATATGAGAGCGGGCTCCTTTTTCGCTCAAAGACTGAGCCTCGCCATTCAAAGGGGAAACGCGGCGAGCGTGCTGGGGACGATGCCTCAGACGGCTTCAGTACTGGGGGATTCTTTTTAATTTTAAGTTTTAATATATATATTTTTAATTTATTTTCCATTGTAATAAATACTTAGATAATTATGCATTATTAATTCAGTCATTCATACATTACTTAAAATTAAAATATACATCACAAAAATATGTACTTAAAGTGGAGTTGTTATATTACACTATTTACTTACCTAGCAATACCCGACACTAAATTCTATACTTGATTAAATGTGTACAAAAGATTTTCAGTCAATTTTTTAACAAGTTTAGTGTAAATTTTGCTACATTTATATAAAATCAAGATAATATGTTATCCTTATAATACAAATATGCACTTCTAATTATTTCCATAATGCTTGATGACATTGCTCATATTGATGAGAGTCTGCCAACCTGGCCCCGGTCCTTAAACTGCTTAATAAAACAGAATAGTATTTTTTACTATTATGTCATCCAAGGCAAAATATTGATTACTCATTATTTTCAATAGAAATGTTAAATATTCAATAAAAATGGCATTTATTCAACAGACCCATTAAATGACCCTATGTTGCCTCCACAGTTCACAGTGTGTACAGCTGCCCCAGGTATCACTCAAGAGTTAGTAAGTGATAAACCGATAATTGACCAAAGTTTTTTTACATAGACGGTATTTTTTTACACAATATATTTTGCATTTTCTTTTTATAATTAAACTTGGAACTTGAAAAAAAAATCACATCTTTCTTCAAAAAGGTAATAATGAATTCAAACAGGTACATAATTTATATTCCTATTAATAATTATACTTTTCTTTAGTTATGGGTGGCTTTAATTTTTGCAATGTTGATTATTTTAATAATTTCTTTTTATATTTATATTAATTGATGAATTGTACTTTTAATTAAATATTATGTAAATTGTTAATTGTAATCAATTGCTACTCTTAAAATTAAAAGACAATTATCACAACCAAAAACCTAGCTAGTAAATTAACTGTCGCCATCTAATAAAAATATCACAAATCTCACTTAGTCTACATCATTTGAAATAAAGATATGTTAGTACAATACATGCTATTATAATAACTCCAATTAAAATTGAGCTAATAATTTTTGTGCAACAACAAAATATTATAACGGCCAGGACACCTCCAACAACCAAGGCAGCCGCCCAAGGTACAGTTGTCAATTTGAATCCCGGTTTTTCATCTTGTTTTGTTTCTTGTTTTTGATCTGCAGATGTTGTGACAATTACAGCTATGAGGAAAACCCCCAAGCTCAGAGCTAGTACGCGTGACATCTAAAACAAGGTCATGACTCATGATTAGAGCGATAAAGTGAGCATTTTCCCATACACAAATGAACAGACACTAAGAGAACAACAATAGTCATGTCTTTATGACGTCAGTTAACTAAGATTACCACCGTAATACCGAGATTACCACCAGACAAAATATGTGTCATACAATATGAAACCAAGAAATTTCCATAAAATGTTCCGCCATGAACACGTTGGTAAAGTATCCGAATGTACTAGGCGCGAATTAATGACAATAAGATTTCACCATAACAATTAATAATATATTTACTAGCCAATCCTTGGGTAAATAAGCTAGAATAAAGTTTTCGCATAGTCGGAAATAGTCTGTAAATAGTCTTTGTATCAATGGTTTAATAGTCGGAAAACAAGGGAGGACGGTCGCACTTACCTTTCCTTTAAGTGAATGGTCGTGCAGAGCAGTTCCGTTGCCAGTAAATTTGACGGGAAGTTCAACTAGTATAAAAAACACACATTATCCGTATTTGTGCCTATTGTTTTTAGTCATACGTATATATTATATTTCTTATTCTTTGTCCTTTCCTATCTCTTGGTTTGGTTTGTTGTTCAGTTGTTGGTCTGGAGCTGTCACTGTCAATAGTGTCAATGTCATGTCATATCAATGCTTAGAGTAAGAAATAGAGTTCATGTTACTTAGTACGTACCTACGACTGTATTTCCGTCTCTGTAAAGCACGTAAGAAAAAACGAGACGACAGTATATTTGTCAACACGTCGACTTCAAAGATGTAAAAGCACCTGTCAAATTTTTGTTGTTAGTGATGCCTGAATAGACTTATCGATATCGATAAAACTGTTGATAAAATTATATAGTTTTTTTTTATCATGGATTGTTTGATGCCATGTTCCAAATAAATTACGATTTGACTTTAAGCCTGTAATATAGAATATAATATGAAAAAATAATGACACGGGTTTTTCTATGAATTTGTATTTCTACTGTAGCTTTGGTTTCACTTGGATATCACCGGGTGACAACCAAATCTCACTAAAATTTCTGTCACTACTCTTAAAAATCTTGTACTTATCTAGTTTGTAAATTGATACAGAGATACGAGCTTTTTTTTAAAGTAGGTATTTGTTGCTTAGTGAGTTTTGGTTGTCAAGAGACGATATTATTATTATTTTCTTAGTGCAAAGATATAGAAAACAGATAATTATTATAAATTCTCCTAGATTACGTTTTGCGATTTAATTGAGCCTCCTTGGGAGTCCTTGGCCAATTTTCTGGCTGAAGGTTAAATAAAGAGCCAAGTAAAAGCATATGTGTCGCGAAATGTCGCGATATTTGCGTGTTTTGGAACGCACCTAAATAATACATATTGTCTATGGTAAGAATCCAGTTGTTGCTTGCTCAAATTTTCTTTCACTAAAGTTCTTGCGTTTTCAAGAGTAATTTGTGATAAATAAAGTGCTTGGACTCAGTGCGAGAAACTCTATTGTGCAACAGCCGGAGAGATCTGCGAAAGCTAAGTGTTCTAGCCTAAGCCTTTACAATCTTGATTTATTTATTTTCTTCTTAATTATATAGCAACGTGAAGGTACTTTAAAGAATCGCTGACCAGACTTTTCAACATATCTTAGGAATCTCATGATTCTTATATTGGTCTGAATATAATATCACAGAGACCATTATGAACATAACTTTGATTTCTTTATGTAATTATATGCCAGTGTATTGATGATTATAACTTTATGATATTAATGGTAATTTAAGATGATATGCATCAAGAAGGACATGCACACTTTGTGGTGTCCGGGCTTGACTATTTCTCCTTGAGTAGACCAACATTCCGGCCTGCAGGCGGAAGGGGGCCGCGATATGGATGCT
Organism: Apotomis turbidana; assembly: GCA_905147355.2. Lineage (NCBI taxonomy): Eukaryota > Metazoa > Arthropoda > Insecta > Lepidoptera > Tortricidae > Apotomis > Apotomis turbidana. Next base: position 20,162,419 of record LR990281.1, on the reverse strand, counting down.
GCCCCCATGATTTGCTGGCGGGGCATGCGCTGGGTTGCTGAACCCTAGTATTTTGATTACTGATGGATAGCGCATGCGCCCAGCCGCCTGTAAAGCCTGGGGAGTTGTTTAACTCCTGCGGGGTTGGCGGAAAAGCCTGTAAGCCCTGGGGGTCGTTTGACTTCTGCAGGATTGGCATGAGTTGTTTAACTCTTTGTACTAAATAATGTCGAGTCATCGATTCGTGGCAGTTGTTTAACTCTCGATGCTCATTGGCTAATAAGCCTTCCAATACTTCAATGCTGTGTAGCAGCTTGTACTAACCATAAGTCGTGCACGCATACACGAGAGTCGTGTTGAAAGCCAGCGGGTGGCCTAGTGAACAGGCACCCAGAAAGGAGGATTTGCGTGTAGTGATATAATTCGCTCTTAAGTCGATCCTCCGGTCTACTCGTCGTATGGTACCTTGCGACGGGCTGACGTCGGTTGATGTCAGCCCATGTATGATGATTATGAATATCTAGAAATAAGAGAATAGTGCCCGAACTGATAACCTTGGGTGGATTAATTGACCCAGGATCATCAGACGTTCCTGGATCAGGAACCAAATCAATTAGTTTACATAACACTCATGGTATAACTTCATTGTAATTTTCTATCATGAGTAATCTAATTATGGTTCGTGTAACGAGCAAATTAATAACAATTTATACTTGCTGTCACGAAGTCAACTGTAAGATATTTAATACTACTGATTAACTGGGCATATAGTTTCATTTACAGACTAACGGTATGATAATTGAGTCAACTTAACAGTAAGGATCACATCATTGAAACATACATATAACAGTTCCAATTTAGTAATCTTTATTATATATCATTAACAGTATAGTACCTATCACAGGTGACGGGCTTGAGCACTTAGAGGTTCGACTGTGAGAATCAATGATTTATTTAACCACAGGCGGGGAAGTCGTGGGCGACCGCCATAGTGAAGAGGAGGTACTCGGTGCGGACCCTCTTCGGGCGCGGCGAGTCCGGCATTTAGAATACAACTTTGAAGGTATGGTGAATGACTATTATAGACCTTATTATCATATTGTGTTTATACGGTAGAAAGTGAACAATGTCTTAACATTCATATAAAAGCGAAGCAGATAGAATAGCCTGAGTTACAACTGAACCAGGCCCGGGATACAGTCAGTTCCGCGTTGGCAAGTAGCCTCATTTAAGATGAGGATGAGAAAGCCAAAGCGTATCCGACTGTGCGTTTAAATTTCTGTAAGTAAAGTAGATGCAGAATTAATTCTTGTGTGCGATGATGAACCCCCCAATATGTCACATTATCGCCACAAAATGGTGGCGAGTGTTACTGGGGATCAAAATGGTAGTGTGTACCTGGAATAATAATTTAGCATTGTTCGCTCATACAGATCTAAACAAAGTTAATTAAAACATTCTGTTATTTGATTAAAAGATTATTATTAAAAATAGGAAGGTCTATAGCAGTTAGTCACTATACAGAAGTTGAAATTTAGATTGTGGACGAATAGGAAAGTGGCGGTATCTGTGGGCAAATAGGAAAACTAAGAGTAAAGCTTCAATGATATAACATTGAAATAAATGAATATATTTCATTCATAGGTGGTATTTATGTCACATACGTACCACGATAATACCGTACATTTTATGTATTTAATGCTTTCAGATTAGAAGTATTTATATAAGGTCATTATATTACTATTAATGACAAAACACTTCTAATGCATAGACACAAGTGACATCTATGTGAGCATTCACAAACTAAACAAGTGCCACTACTCACGAGTAGATGGCGCGCATTCTTAACTCCATACTTCACTTCGCTTGGAAGCGAGCTGAAATGGTTGACGCCATGATGGTTTGACTATCGGTCGATAGAGGGCGGTGTGAAAATGGTGATATATAGACGTTAACGATAGGTCGTCGGTAATACAGCTATCGGTCAATAGAGGGCGCATTCTATAGAGTATAAATTATATAGTTTCTCGCACTGAAGTTAGTTGATAATTTATTAATAAGAATTAATATTTAAACATTACGAATTTATATAAATTCGTGACATCATATTACGAATTGGTAAGGGTAAAAGATAATTACACTCTTAAATTATCTTTTAGCGAGAAGCGGAAGTGGAGGAAATAACTTCCGACGTTATCACGCAAAATCAAAATGGCCGAAATCCTTTGACAACTGTCGAACAAAAACAGACGCTGTGTGATCTTGAGAGTGAAAATCAACTGTTTATGTGAAAGAAAGCTGTGAAATGAAAAGTTAAAAGTGAAAAAACAATTGAAAGGTGTTATCAGGTGAGATATCAAGTATTATTCTTGTGGATATCATGAAATTAGAGTGTTTGTGTACACAAAATTTATGGTCATATATTTACAAACAAACTAGCCTCTGATTAGAAAGTTACGGTCTTTCTTATAAGGCTTATTGGAATTCGAATGATAAACAAGAAAAAATTTAACTTGCCTACCAATGTGAGAAGAGTACAAACACAGAATTGTAGTCAAAATTATGTTTGCGAGTAAATTCAATGATACAACAAGATGAAATTCTTTTGCTTCATCTATGAACACTCGCATATTATAGAAAGATAATTTTATATTTCTTTCTATAGGTCGGAATGTCAAAGGAACGCATTAAATAAATAAGAGTTACCGTTGGTGTAGCACTTCGATAAAATACACAAGGAAAGTTGGTATGTACCTTATATATATATATATACATAACAATTCGTATAGTTATATTATTAACTACTAAAACGTATACATAAAGAACTGACTTTATGTGGATGAAGGATTGATTTATATGGATAAAAGAATTGATATCTAGTTCATAGATAGTCAATAATGTATTGGTATAACGTTTGTGTAGTTACACATACACATCATATGAAGAATATAACGCTGTTTTGGTGAATCAAGTCTTATGTCACTGTCAACAATTTTCACTTATTAAAAATCAGGTTATGACTACTCTGTTGATAGTTTGATTGGTGATATGACAATAGTTATATGAACATAGTGAGTTCAATTTAAACTTTGATCATGACAAGGAAAAGTGTAGAAAGGGTCCGTCCACTCACTATGTGAGGTGAAGTACAAAAATTAAAATTCTGGTTTGAATTATGATTGTTAAAAAAGGAAGGCATTCTTAGTAGCTTCGGGCATTATACTAAGCAAACACAATTTACTAGCGTTACTGTGTGGTACACAGTTATGTGAGCCTGGTATGATTATTACTTCACTGATTAATTATAAAAGTTGAGTGATTATGAAATAACTTATGCATTGGTTAATGCATTTGTGAGTTGACACTGTATGGTTGACGCCTTTGACCACATTTATAAATTAAAATATACAAAGTTATGAGACAATATAGGACCAGTAATATGAGACTTATCAACTCAATTGGTCCAGCAGGCCGTCTAGTGCTTCAGGTGGGTCGCGTCGACAGGTTCAAGAGAGAGAACCGGTGGGTTCATAAAATGAAGTGTTGTGTAGCGACACTTGGCATGACGAATTGTAGAGATACAATTTGGTTGGTCAGCCTGTCGGTGGACTGCGCCGGTCGACTGAGGCGGGCCGAATAGTTTAGACAAAACTTATTGAATTGATATGCTGTTATGTAATTGTTATTCATTGAACAATAATGATGAAATTAGACACACTCAACTGAGCAGGCGGATTCCTATTATTTCTTTACTTTTCCATGAGATATTGTTTTCTGAGATAGAACAGAAATTTAAATTTATTGTATGATCATGTTGTGAGGAAGGATTTAAGAATTATTTGATACTGAACTATAAAGCGTGTCGGTGGTATGACATACTTAGTAAATAACATAGTTTACTCAACGTGAAAATTTATAATTAAAATTTAACGGACAGTTTTAGTGAATGTTAGTATGATTACTGACAGTCAATAAACTGGTTGTATGATGACTTGATAAAAGTTTGTGGACTGTAAAAGCAAAGTGATTGCTATTTATTTCAATAATAATTGTTATTAATTTCAGATTCACGTGTGAGTTAACTATCATTATGGACGAAATATATCTGAATAGATTAAATAAAATTGTGTCAAATATTAAAGACTTGGCTAGCAGCTCTCGTGATTTGTGTGCGTTGAGTCTATGGTCTGATGATGACGTTGATCAAGCAAAAATTACTTCTTCTAAATTACAAGCAGTACTTACCAGATTTAACAATGACTTGTATCAGTACTTCAACTCCTCGACGAATCCCAATGCGGATGAAATTTCTATGTTGACAACGGAACAGCTGAATGGTGAAGAAGTGTTAGCAGAATTAAATGCACGAATCCAAGTTAAGAAAGATAAGGCTATTACTTCAAGCTCCAGTCAATCGAACGTACATAGAGGAAAATTACCAGATTTAAATCTGCCTATATTCTCCGGAGATGTACTTCAGTGGAACCAGTTTTGGGATCAATTTAGCTCAAACATTGATCAGAGAGATCTAAGAGATGTTGATAAATTACTTTATTTGAAAGCATCGTTGAAAGGTGAAGCTAAAACCATATTAGATGGATTAGAAACTACGAATATTAATTATAAGATAGCTTTGGATATCTTAACCAACAGATATGGCAAGACTACTCAAATTGTTGACGCACATTATTCAACACTTTATAAACTAAAGAGGGCAGAAAAACCAGAAGAGTGTCGGAGAACGCTTGATGATATTGAGAGACATCTCAGAGTTTTGAATACTCTTGGGGAGAACACAGATCAGAACCATCTGCGGTTCATGATTATGGAGAAATTTCCTGAAGATATTATATATGAGTTGAAACTCAAGTTGAATAACAACACTATAGAAGAAATAAGAAAGCAGCTTCATGTAATCTTGTGTGCTCGAGAAGATGCAAGAGGAACTTTTGAAAAGGGTAACAAAGAAAACATCAGTTACACAACTGAAACTCTTCATGTGAAAGCAAAGGTCAAAAGGGAGTTGAGAACAAGGAAACCTAATAAAATGAATGATGCTAGAAGACAATTGAAACCTAACAATATGAGTGATACAAATAGACAATGGAAACCTAACAATATGAGTGATACAAATAGACAATGGAAACCTAACAATATGAGTGATACAACTAGACAATGGAAACCGAATATTACAGCATTTAATAAAGTCAACAATCTTAAAAGAAATTTTAATACCAGAGAAAACAGAGATCAACCTAGATTTAGTCCAAAGAGAAATAAGCCATCCTGTTCATTCTGTAATGGAGAACATTACAGCGATTCCTGTAACAAATTTAAAACAATAAGGGAAAGGAAACAAATGTTAAGGAACAAATGTTACATTTGTCTTCGAGGCGGACATTATCTCAACACCTGTCCCAAGAAGGATAAACCTTGTTATCACTGCAAAAGCAGAGGTTTGCATAACCAAGCGTTATGCCCAAACAAGACATTTAGAAAACACGAGTCTACTAATACGATGCACGTACATGACAAAGGATCGACGGTGTTACAGACAGCCATAGTTAATTTAAAAGGACCTGACCACTCGACGTTGAAGTGTCGGGTATTGCTGGACTCTGGTAGTCAAAGAAGCTATATCACTCAAGAAGTGACCAAGAAATTAAACCTACCAACGTTGGAAGAACATCATCTTATGGTATTCACATTCGGGTCAGAAAAACCTCAAGAAATAAAGAGTTCTTTGATGAAACTTGACATACAAACAAGAACGAATAAACATAAAACTATCTACGCTAATGTTGTACCGAACATCACACAAGGAATTTCATCACACAACGAAGAACTGGCCGAATGGAATAATAAGAACGTTACACTAGCTGACGATGGATCTCTCTCAGACAGAATAGACATACTAATAGGAAACGACTATTATCATTCACTAATGTCAACAGAAAAGATAAAATTGCAGGAAAACTTATACTTAGTAAATTCAGAACTGGGTTGGATACTTTCGGGACAAACAAAGGAGAAACCTATGCTAGAGTCGTCAGTACTCACGTATTTTCAAGCTTCATACGAGACCAAATTGTCAGAGCCAGACTTACCCTTGGACACAGGAAACGTCAAGGTCTTGTGGGACTTGGAATCCATCGGGATCACTGACTCTCCAAAGGCTAACCGAGAAGAAGAAGCCATCAAACATTTTAACGAAAATACCGAGTTAATTGAAGGAAGATACTATGTTAGCTGGCCTTGGAAAACATACCCACCAGAATTACCAACCAATTTTGGGCTAGCATATGGTCGTTTAGTAGGACTGCTGAAACGGCTAGATACAGACGCTTTGAACTCTTACAACAAAACATTAGAAGACCAACTAAAAAGAGGAATTATAGAGATAGTACCGGATAACAACAAGGAGAATGGACCTGTTCATTACTTACCTCACCATGGTGTCATCGTAACAGGGAAACCTCTTCGTATAGTGTACGATGCTTCTGCAAGAACCAAGGATACAAAGAGTCTCAATGAATGTTTGTACTGCGGTCCAATGATGCTTGAGGATCTAACAGGATTGCTGATAAAATTTAGATGTTATTCTGTGGGTCTAACAGCTGATGTGGAAAAGGCTTTCCTGCAAATAGGACTGAAAGATAAAGATAGAGACGTTACCAGATTCCTATGGCTAAAGGACATCAATAAACCTATCAATGAGGAGAATCTTCTACATTATAGATTTAAACGTGTTCCTTTTGGAATTATTTCAAGCCCGTTTTTACTGAACGCTACGATAAAACATCATCTACAAAATACAAATGGAAAATATTGTAAACAATTAGCAAATGATATATATGTAGATAATGTGCTTACTGGATCGGATACTGCATCAGAAGCTATAAATCTTTACAAAGAAGGCAAGGAAATATTCTCACAAATTTCGATGAATTTACGCGAATGGAGTTCCAATTCTCCAGAATTCATGAAACAAATACCTGACGCAGCAGAAGAAACGACGGTAAAAACATTGGGCTTAAATTGGATTTTAAGCAACGATATGCTTCATTTAAGGGCTAAAGTCAATAGAGACAACGAACACACAAAAAGAGGGATTTTGAGAACCATAGCATCCGTGTACGACCCATGTGGTTTTAGTGCCCCAACTTTGCTATCAGCTAAGTTGCTGCTCCAACAGCTGTGGAAGATTAAAGCTAAGTGGGACACTGTACTGTCAGAGGACTTACTCCAAAATTGGAAAACTATTCTAGACGAAATGAAGCAAATTGAAAGTATATGTTTACCTAGAAACATCACTATACCTGATGAGAAAATTGCTCAATTGCATTGCTTCACGGATTCTTCATCGATAGCTTATGCTGCGGTAATTTATTTAGTACAAAAGGACAAAGTCAATTTTATAATAGGTAAATCACGATTAGTACCTATTAAAGACCAAGAAAATCTGAAGATTCCACGCTTAGAACTATTGGGAGTACTTATCGGAAGCCGACTTATCAGATATGTTCGCAAATTCCTACCCTTGAATATAACACACATAACTTTATGGACTGATAGTAAGATAGTCATAGACTGGTATAACTCAGATAAATTGCTTGAACCATTCGTGTCCAGAAGAATAGAAGAAATAAAACAGAATAAAGATTTAAACATTAAATACGTTCCGTCTCAATTAAATCCAGCAGACGTTGCTACACGTCCTGCCGCGTCAGAGGACGAGAAGAACACATGGTTATATGGTCCTGAATTTCTCCGAAAAGACCAAAGCAAATGGCCTTCGGACCTACCTAGTTCAGTTTCTTTTCTGTCGCGGGAGGGTCTGTTGGACACAGAAGAACAATCACAAATAGAGACACCAAGTAGAACATTTGAAACAAATATCTCAGATTCACACATGAAAGAAATAAAAGAACTACAAAAGATATCATTTCCAGAAGAATGTAAAGGAAAATTAACTTCGTTATCTCGGAACTTAGGATTATTCATGGACAACGAAGGAATACTGAGGTGTGATGGTCGAATCACACATTCAGATTTATCATACGACGCGAAACATCCAATATTGATTCCAAAAAACAGTGAATTCACCGATAAAGTAATTAAAGATATTCATGAGAAAAATCTTCACGTAGGAGTGCCTCATACTCTGAGCCTCATACGCCAAAAGTATTGGATTCCTCAAGGGAGGACGCGAGTTCAAAAAATATTAAGCAGATGTGCAAAATGTGTAAAACATGGAGGAGGTCCTTACACATTACCAAAGACACCAGCATTGCCAGCCGAAAGAGTAAATTATACAACATCATTCAACTATGTAGGAGTCGATTATTTCGGCCCAATGTACGTTAAATCGGAAAACGGATCGAAGAAACGCTGGATTTGTTTGTTCACATGCCTGGTAATTAGAGCGATACATTTGGAAGTGGTTGAAGACTTAACCACAGACAAATGCTTAATGGCATTCAGACGCTTTATAGCTACAAGAGGAAAACCCACACTTATATTAACTGACAATGCTCCGCAATTCAGACTGTTAGCTGAAGTTATGACAGAAGAAGGAACATTAACAGAGAAGATAAAATGGAAATTCATTCCTCAGCTCGCTCCGTGGCACGGGGGAGCATATGAAAGACTTGTAGCGGTTGTAAAGCACTGCTTAAAGAGAACACTTGAAAAACACATGCTTGAAGATAATCAACTGTCAACAATTATCAAAGAAGTAGAAGCGGTAGTAAATACAAGACCACTCACATACGTGGGATCCGGTGTTGACCATATTTTAAAACCTGCCGATTTTCTCACTCCAGGAAGATGTTTGAATGTTCAAGTGCTCACTGAACAACTACCGATCTCAGGATCTATCATTAAACAACAACTCATCGAAGGATGGAAACGTGGAAATACGGTTATGGAAGAATATAGGGATATGTTCATCCATCGGTATCTACTGAGCCTGAGAGAAAGGTATGGGAACTCGCCTAAGCAAGTTAGGGTGAGAGCCCATAGTACTCCTCAGATTGGAGATATAGTACAAATAAAAGGAGAATCGAGGAATCGAGAAGGCTGGAAAGCTGGAAGGATTGTTGAAGTAATGAAAGGTACAGACGGTTTATGTAGAGTGGCTCGTGTGAAAGTAGGTGACAATATCTTCACACGATCTATTGCTCATTTGTACCCGCTGGAAGCGGAGGATGATGCATTTCATGATGACATGACAGGAACGCATGAGCAAAACATGCAAGAAAACACACACATAGAAAACGAACATCTACTTCGTGTACCATTGATGGAATTAAGCGGTATGGATGTTGATCCAGAGCCAAGAAACATAGAAATTAACAACCAAGACATACATGACTCAACCAACAACACGAGAGAGAAGCTAAAGAATACAAGTATGATTGATGAATTAGAAATGACACAAGAACAGAATACTGAGGGTTCTGATAACGAGATGCCAAGTATCAATGATATAGATAATACAATGACACAAGAGAAACAACGTAGAGCTGCTGCAGTCCAGGCATTGGAGAAAATCCAGAAGTGGACTAGAGACCTGATGACTACCATAAATTAAAACTTTCGCGAGGCGGGAGTGTCGCGAAATGTCGCGATATTTGCGTGTTTTGGAACGCACCTAAATAATACATATTGTCTATGGTAAGAATCCAGTTGTTGCTTGCTCAAATTTTCTTTCACTAAAGTTCTTGCGTTTTCAAGAGTAATTTGTGATAAATAAAGTGCTTGGACTCAGTGCGAGAAACTCTATTGTGCAACAGCCGGAGAGATCTGCGAAAGCTAAGTGTTCTAGCCTAAGCCTTTACAATCTTGATTTATTTATTTTCTTCTTAATTATATAGCAACGTGAAGGTACTTTAAAGAATCGCTGACCAGACTTTTCAACATATCTTAGGAATCTCATGATTCTTATATTGGTCTGAATATAATATCACAGAGACCATTATGAACATAACTTTGATTTCTTTATGTAATTATATGCCAGTGTATTGATGATTATAACTTTATGATATTAATGGTAATTTAAGATGATATGCATCAAGAAGGACATGCACACTTTGTGGTGTCCGGGCTTGACTATTTCTCCTTGAGTAGACCAACATTCCGGCCTGCAGGCGGAAGGGGGCCGCGATATGGATGCTGCCCCCATGATTTGCTGGCGGGGCATGCGCTGGGTTGCTGAACCCTAGTATTTTGATTACTGATGGATAGCGCATGCGCCCAGCCGCCTGTAAAGCCTGGGGAGTTGTTTAACTCCTGCGGGGTTGGCGGAAAAGCCTGTAAGCCCTGGGGGTCGTTTGACTTCTGCAGGATTGGCATGAGTTGTTTAACTCTTTGTACTAAATAATGTCGAGTCATCGATTCGTGGCAGTTGTTTAACTCTCGATGCTCATTGGCTAATAAGCCTTCCAATACTTCAATGCTGTGTAGCAGCTTGTACTAACCATAAGTCGTGCACGCATACACGAGAGTCGTGTTGAAAGCCAGCGGGTGGCCTAGTGAACAGGCACCCAGAAAGGAGGATTTGCGTGTAGTGATATAATTCGCTCTTAAGTCGATCCTCCGGTCTACTCGTCGTATGGTACCTTGCGACGGGCTGACGTCGGTTGATGTCAGCCCATGTATGATGATTATGAATATCTAGAAATAAGAGAATAGTGCCCGAACTGATAACCTTGGGTGGATTAATTGACCCAGGATCATCAGACGTTCCTGGATCAGGAACCAAATCAATTAGTTTACATAACACTCATGGTATAACTTCATTGTAATTTTCTATCATGAGTAATCTAATTATGGTTCGTGTAACGAGCAAATTAATAACAATTTATACTTGCTGTCACGAAGTCAACTGTAAGATATTTAATACTACTGATTAACTGGGCATATAGTTTCATTTACAGACTAACGGTATGATAATTGAGTCAACTTAACAGTAAGGATCACATCATTGAAACATACATATAACAGTTCCAATTTAGTAATCTTTATTATATATCATTAACAGTATAGTACCTATCACAGGTGACGGGCTTGAGCACTTAGAGGTTCGACTGTGAGAATCAATGATTTATTTAACCACAGGCGGGGAAGTCGTGGGCGACCGCCATAGTGAAGAGGAGGTACTCGGTGCGGACCCTCTTCGGGCGCGGCGAGTCCGGCATTTAGAATACAACTTTGAAGGTATGGTGAATGACTATTATAGACCTTATTATCATATTGTGTTTATACGGTAGAAAGTGAACAATGTCTTAACATTCATATAAAAGCGAAGCAGATAGAATAGCCTGAGTTACAACTGAACCAGGCCCGGGATACAGTCAGTTCCGCGTTGGCAAGTAGCCTCATTTAAGATGAGGATGAGAAAGCCAAAGCGTATCCGACTGTGCGTTTAAATTTCTGTAAGTAAAGTAGATGCAGAATTAATTCTTGTGTGCGATGATGAACCCCCCAATATGTCACATTATCGCCACAAAATGGTGGCGAGTGTTACTGGGGATCAAAATGGTAGTGTGTACCTGGAATAATAATTTAGCATTGTTCGCTCATACAGATCTAAACAAAGTTAATTAAAACATTCTGTTATTTGATTAAAAGATTATTATTAAAAATAGGAAGGTCTATAGCAGTTAGTCACTATGCAGAAGTTGAAATTTAGATTGTGGACGAATAGGAAAGTGGCGGTATCTGTGGGCAAATAGGAAAACTAAGAGTAAAGCTTCAATGATATAACATTGAAATAAATGAATATATTTCATTCATAGGTGGTATTTATGTCACATACGTACCACGATAATACCGTACATTTTATGTATTTAATGCTTTCAGATTAGAAGTATTTATATAAGGTCATTATATTACTATTAATGACAAAACACTTCTAATGCATAGACACAAGTGACATCTATGTGAGCATTCACAAACTAAACAAGTGCCACTACTCACGAGTAGATGGCGCGCATTCTTAACTCCATACTTCACTTCGCTTGGAAGCGAGCTGAAATGGTTGACGCCATGATGGTTTGACTATCGGTCGATAGAGGGCGGTGTGAAAATGGTGATATATAGACGTTAACGATAGGTCGTCGGTAATACAGCTATCGGTCAATAGAGGGCGCATTCTATAGAGTATAAATTATATAGTTTCTCGCACTGAAGTTAGTTGATAATTTATTAATAAGAATTAATATTTAAACATTACGAATTTATATAAATTCGTGACATCATATTACGAATTGGTAAGGGTAAAAGATAATTACACTCTTAAATTATCTTTTAGCGAGAAGCGGAAGTGGAGGAAATAACTTCCGACGTTATCACGCAAAATCAAAATGGCCGAAATCCTTTGACAACTGTCGAACAAAAACAGACGCTGTGTGATCTTGAGAGTGAAAATCAACTGTTTATGTGAAAGAAAGCTGTGAAATGAAAAGTTAAAAGTGAAAAAACAATTGAAAGGTGTTATCAGGTGAGATATCAAGTATTATTCTTGTGGATATCATGAAATTAGAGTGTTTGTGTACACAAAATTTATGGTCATATATTTACAAACAAACTAGCCTCTGATTAGAAAGTTACGGTCTTTCTTATAAGGCTTATTGGAATTCGAATGATAAACAAGAAAAAATTTAACTTGCCTACCAATGTGAGAAGAGTACAAACACAGAATTGTAGTCAAAATTATGTTTGCGAGTAAATTCAATGATACAACAAGATGAAATTCTTTTGCTTCATCTATGAACACTCGCATATTATAGAAAGATAATTTTATATTTCTTTCTATAGGTCGGAATGTCAAAGGAACGCATTAAATAAATAAGAGTTACCGTTGGTGTAGCACTTCGATAAAATACACAAGGAAAGTTGGTATGTACCTTATATATATATATATACATAACAATTCGTATAGTTATATTATTAACTACTAAAACGTATACATAAAGAACTGACTTTATGTGGATGAAGGATTGATTTATATGGATAAAAGAATTGATATCTAGTTCATAGATAGTCAATAATGTATTGGTATAACGTTTGTGTAGTTACACATACACATCATATGAAGAATATAACGCTGTTTTGGTGAATCAAGTCTTATGTCACTGTCAACAATTTTCACTTATTAAAAATCAGGTTATGACTACTCTGTTGATAGTTTGATTGGTGATATGACAATAGTTATATGAACATAGTGAGTTCAATTTAAACTTTGATCATGACAAGGAAAAGTGTAGAAAGGGTCCGTCCACTCACTATGTGAGGTGAAGTACAAAAATTAAAATTCTGGTTTGAATTATGATTGTTAAAAAAGGAAGGCATTCTTAGTAGCTTCGGGCATTATACTAAGCAAACACAATTTACTAGCGTTACTGTGTGGTACACAGTTATGTGAGCCTGGTATGATTATTACTTCACTGATTAATTATAAAAGTTGAGTGATTATGAAATAACTTATGCATTGGTTAATGCATTTGTGAGTTGACACTGTATGGTTGACGCCTTTGACCACATTTATAAATTAAAATATACAAAGTTATGAGACAATATAGGACCAGTAATATGAGACTTATCAACTCAATTGGTCCAGCAGGCCGTCTAGTGCTTCAGGTGGGTCGCGTCGACAGGTTCAAGAGAGAGAACCGGTGGGTTCATAAAATGAAGTGTTGTGTAGCGACACTTGGCATGACGAATTGTAGAGATACAATTTGGTTGGTCAGCCTGTCGGTGGACTGCGCCGGTCGACTGAGGCGGGCCGAATAGTTTAGACAAAACTTATTGAATTGATATGCTGTTATGTAATTGTTATTCATTGAACAATAATGATGAAATTAGACACACTCAACTGAGCAGGCGGATTCCTATTATTTCTTTACTTTTCCATGAGATATTGTTTTCTGAGATAGAACAGAAATTTAAATTTATTGTATGATCATGTTGTGAGGAAGGATTTAAGAATTATTTGATACTGAACTATAAAGCGTGTCGGTGGTATGACATACTTAGTAAATAACATAGTTTACTCAACGTGAAAATTTATAATTAAAATTTAACGGACAGTTTTAGTGAATGTTAGTATGATTACTGACAGTCAATAAACTGGTTGTATGATGACTTGATAAAAGTTTGTGGACTGTAAAAGCAAAGTGATTGCTATTTATTTCAATAATAATTGTTATTAATTTCAGATTCACGTGTGAGTTAACTATCATTATGGACGAAATATATCTGAATAGATTAAATAAAATTGTGTCAAATATTAAAGACTTGGCTAGCAGCTCTCGTGATTTGTGTGCGTTGAGTCTATGGTCTGATGATGACGTTGATCAAGCAAAAATTACTTCTTCTAAATTACAAGCAGTACTTACCAGATTTAACAATGACTTGTATCAGTACTTCAACTCCTCGACGAATCCCAATGCGGATGAAATTTCTATGTTGACAACGGAACAGCTGAATGGTGAAGAAGTGTTAGCAGAATTAAATGCACGAATCCAAGTTAAGAAAGATAAGGCTATTACTTCAAGCTCCAGTCAATCGAACGTACATAGAGGAAAATTACCAGATTTAAATCTGCCTATATTCTCCGGAGATGTACTTCAGTGGAACCAGTTTTGGGATCAATTTAGCTCAAACATTGATCAGAGAGATCTAAGAGATGTTGATAAATTACTTTATTTGAAAGCATCGTTGAAAGGTGAAGCTAAAACCATATTAGATGGATTAGAAACTACGAATATTAATTATAAGATAGCTTTGGATATCTTAACCAACAGATATGGCAAGACTACTCAAATTGTTGACGCACATTATTCAACACTTTATAAACTAAAGAGGGCAGAAAAACCAGAAGAGTGTCGGAGAACGCTTGATGATATTGAGAGACATCTCAGAGTTTTGAATACTCTTGGGGAGAACACAGATCAGAACCATCTGCGGTTCATGATTATGGAGAAATTTCCTGAAGATATTATATATGAGTTGAAACTCAAGTTGAATAACAACACTATAGAAGAAATAAGAAAGCAGCTTCATGTAATCTTGTGTGCTCGAGAAGATGCAAGAGGAACTTTTGAAAAGGGTAACAAAGAAAACATCAGTTACACAACTGAAACTCTTCATGTGAAAGCAAAGGTCAAAAGGGAGTTGAGAACAAGGAAACCTAATAAAATGAATGATGCTAGAAGACAATTGAAACCTAACAATATGAGTGATACAAATAGACAATGGAAACGTAACAATATGAGTGATACAAATAGACAATGGAAACCTAACAATATGAGTGATACAACTAGACAATGGAAACCGAATATTACAGCATTTAATAAAGTCAACAATCTTAAAAGAAATTTTAATACCAGAGAAAACAGAGATCAACCTAGATTTAGTCCAAAGAGAAATAAGCCATCCTGTTCATTCTGTAATGGAGAACATTACAGCGATTCCTGTAACAAATTTAAAACAATAAGGGAAAGGAAACAAATGTTAAGGAACAAATGTTACATTTGTCTTCGAGGCGGACATTATCTCAACACCTGTCCCAAGAAGGATAAACCTTGTTATCACTGCAAAAGCAGAGGTTTGCATAACCAAGCGTTATGCCCAAACAAGACATTTAGAAAACACGAGTCTACTAATACGATGCACGTACATGACAAAGGATCGACGGTGTTACAGACAGCCATAGTTAATTTAAAAGGACCTGACCACTCGACGTTGAAGTGTCGGGTATTGCTGGACTCTGGTAGTCAAAGAAGCTATATCACTCAAGAAGTGACCAAGAAATTAAACCTACCAACGTTGGAAGAACATCATCTTATGGTATTCACATTCGGGTCAGAAAAACCTCAAGAAATAAAGAGTTCTTTGATGAAACTTGACATACAAACAAGAACGAATAAACATAAAACTATCTACGCTAATGTTGTACCGAACATCACACAAGGAATTTCATCACACAACGAAGAACTGGCCGAATGGAATAATAAGAACGTTACACTAGCTGACGATGGATCTCTCTCAGACAGAATAGACATACTAATAGGAAACGACTATTATCATTCACTAATGTCAACAGAAAAGATAAAATTGCAGGAAAACTTATACTTAGTAAATTCAGAACTGGGTTGGATACTTTCGGGACAAACAAAGGAGAAACCTATGCTAGAGTCGTCAGTACTCACGTATTTTCAAGCTTCATACGAGACCAAATTGTCAGAGCCAGACTTACCCTTGGACACAGGAAACGTCAAGGTCTTGTGGGACTTGGAATCCATCGGGATCACTGACTCTCCAAAGGCTAACCGAGAAGAAGAAGCCATCAAACATTTTAACGAAAATACCGAGTTAATTGAAGGAAGATACTATGTTAGCTGGCCTTGGAAAACATACCCACCAGAATTACCAACCAATTTTGGGCTAGCATATGGTCGTTTAGTAGGACTGCTGAAACGGCTAGATACAGACGCTTTGAACTCTTACAACAAAACATTAGAAGACCAACTAAAAAGAGGAATTATAGAGATAGTACCGGATAACAACAAGGAGAATGGACCTGTTCATTACTTACCTCACCATGGTGTCATCGTAACAGGGAAACCTCTTCGTATAGTGTACGATGCTTCTGCAAGAACCAAGGATACAAAGAGTCTCAATGAATGTTTGTACTGCGGTCCAATGATGCTTGAGGATCTAACAGGATTGCTGATAAAATTTAGATGTTATTCTGTGGGTCTAACAGCTGATGTGGAAAAGGCTTTCCTGCAAATAGGACTGAAAGATAAAGATAGAGACGTTACCAGATTCCTATGGCTAAAGGACATCAATAAACCTATCAATGAGGAGAATCTTCTACATTATAGATTTAAACGTGTTCCTTTTGGAATTATTTCAAGCCCGTTTTTACTGAACGCTACGATAAAACATCATCTACAAAATACAAATGGAAAATATTGTAAACAATTAGCAAATGATATATATGTAGATAATGTGCTTACTGGATCGGATACTGCATCAGAAGCTATAAATCTTTACAAAGAAGGCAAGGAAATATTCTCACAAATTTCGATGAATTTACGCGAATGGAGTTCCAATTCTCCAGAATTCATGAAACAAATACCTGACGCAGCAGAAGAAACGACGGTAAAAACATTGGGCTTAAATTGGATTTTAAGCAACGATATGCTTCATTTAAGGGCTAAAGTCAATAGAGACAACGAACACACAAAAAGAGGGATTTTGAGAACCATAGCATCCGTGTACGACCCATGTGGTTTTAGTGCCCCAACTTTGCTATCAGCTAAGTTGCTGCTCCAACAGCTGTGGAAGATTAAAGCTAAGTGGGACACTGTACTGTCAGAGGACTTACTCCAAAATTGGAAAACTATTCTAGACGAAATGAAGCAAATTGAAAGTATATGTTTACCTAGAAACATCACTATACCTGATGAGAAAATTGCTCAATTGCATTGCTTCACGGATTCTTCATCGATAGCTTATGCTGCGGTAATTTATTTAGTACAAAAGGACAAAGTCAATTTTATAATAGGTAAATCACGATTAGTACCTATTAAAGACCAAGAAAATCTGAAGATTCCACGCTTAGAACTATTGGGAGTACTTATCGGAAGCCGACTTATCAGATATGTTCGCAAATTCCTACCCTTGAATATAACACACATAACTTTATGGACTGATAGTAAGATAGTCATAGACTGGTATAACTCAGATAAATTGCTTGAACCATTCGTGTCCAGAAGAATAGAAGAAATAAAACAGAATAAAGATTTAAACATTAAATACGTTCCGTCTCAATTAAATCCAGCAGACGTTGCTACACGTCCTGCCGCGTCAGAGGACGAGAAGAACACATGGTTATATGGTCCTGAATTTCTCCGAAAAGACCAAAGCAAATGGCCTTCGGACCTACCTAGTTCAGTTTCTTTTCTGTCGCGGGAGGGTCTGTTGGACACAGAAGAACAATCACAAATAGAGACACCAAGTAGAACATTTGAAACAAATATCTCAGATTCACACATGAAAGAAATAAAAGAACTACAAAAGATATCATTTCCAGAAGAATGTAAAGGAAAATTAACTTCGTTATCTCGGAACTTAGGATTATTCATGGACAACGAAGGAATACTGAGGTGTGATGGTCGAATCACACATTCAGATTTATCATACGACGCGAAACATCCAATATTGATTCCAAAAAACAGTGAATTCACCGATAAAGTAATTAAAGATATTCATGAGAAAAATCTTCACGTAGGAGTGCCTCATACTCTGAGCCTCATACGCCAAAAGTATTGGATTCCTCAAGGGAGGACGCGAGTTCAAAAAATATTAAGCAGATGTGCAAAATGTGTAAAACATGGAGGAGGTCCTTACACATTACCAAAGACACCAGCATTGCCAGCCGAAAGAGTAAATTATACAACATCATTCAACTATGTAGGAGTCGATTATTTCGGCCCAATGTACGTTAAATCGGAAAACGGATCGAAGAAACGCTGGATTTGTTTGTTCACATGCCTGGTAATTAGAGCGATACATTTGGAAGTGGTTGAAGACTTAACCACAGACAAATGCTTAATGGCATTCAGACGCTTTATAGCTACAAGAGGAAAACCCACACTTATATTAACTGACAATGCTCCGCAATTCAGACTGTTAGCTGAAGTTATGACAGAAGAAGGAACATTAACAGAGAAGATAAAATGGAAATTCATTCCTCAGCTCGCTCCGTGGCACGGGGGAGCATATGAAAGACTTGTAGCGGTTGTAAAGCACTGCTTAAAGAGAACACTTGAAAAACACATGCTTGAAGATAATCAACTGTCAACAATTATCAAAGAAGTAGAAGCGGTAGTAAATACAAGACCACTCACATACGTGGGATCCGGTGTTGACCATATTTTAAAACCTGCCGATTTTCTCACTCCAGGAAGATGTTTGAATGTTCAAGTGCTCACTGAACAACTACCGATCTCAGGATCTATCATTAAACAACAACTCATCGAAGGATGGAAACGTGGAAATACGGTTATGGAAGAATATAGGGATATGTTCATCCATCGGTATCTACTGAGCCTGAGAGAAAGGTATGGGAACTCGCCTAAGCAAGTTAGGGTGAGAGCCCATAGTACTCCTCAGATTGGAGATATAGTACAAATAAAAGGAGAATCGAGGAATCGAGAAGGCTGGAAAGCTGGAAGGATTGTTGAAGTAATGAAAGGTACAGACGGTTTATGTAGAGTGGCTCGTGTGAAAGTAGGTGACAATATCTTCACACGATCTATTGCTCATTTGTACCCGCTGGAAGCGGAGGATGATGCATTTCATGATGACATGACAGGAACGCATGAGCAAAACATGCAAGAAAACACACACATAGAAAACGAACATCTACTTCGTGTACCATTGATGGAATTAAGCGGTATGGATGTTGATCCAGAGCCAAGAAACATAGAAATTAACAACCAAGACATACATGACTCAACCAACAACACGAGAGAGAAGCTAAAGAATACAAGTATGATTGATGAATTAGAAATGACACAAGAACAGAATACTGAGGGTTCTGATAACGAGATGCCAAGTATCAATGATATAGATAATACAATGACACAAGAGAAACAACGTAGAGCTGCTGCAGTCCAGGCATTGGAGAAAATCCAGAAGTGGACTAGAGACCTGATGACTACCATAAATTAAAACTTTCGCGAGGCGGGAGTGTCGCGAAATGTCGCGATATTTGCGTGTTTTGGAACGCACCTAAATAATACATATTGTCTATGGTAAGAATCCAGTTGTTGCTTGCTCAAATTTTCTTTCACTAAAGTTCTTGCGTTTTCAAGAGTAATTTGTGATAAATAAAGTGCTTGGACTCAGTGCGAGAAACTCTATTGTGCAACAGCCGGAGAGATCTGCGAAAGCTAAGTGTTCTAGCCTAAGCCTTTACAATCTTGATTTATTTATTTTCTTCTTAATTATATAGCAACGTGAAGGTACTTTAAAGAATCGCTGACCAGACTTTTCAACATATCTTAGGAATCTCATGATTCTTATATTGGTCTGAATATAATATCACAGAGACCATTATGAACATAACTTTGATTTCTTTATGTAATTATATGCCAGTGTATTGATGATTATAACTTTATGATATTAATGGTAATTTAAGATGATATGCATCAAGAAGGACATGCACACTTTGTGGTGTCCGGGCTTGACTATTTCTCCTTGAGTAGACCAACATTCCGGCCTGCAGGCGGAAGGGGGCCGCGATATGGATGCTGCCCCCATGATTTGCTGGCGGGGCATGCGCTGGGTTGCTGAACCCTAGTATTTTGATTACTGATGGATAGCGCATGCGCCCAGCCGCCTGTAAAGCCTGGGGAGTTGTTTAACTCCTGCGGGGTTGGCGGAAAAGCCTGTAAGCCCTGGGGGTCGTTTGACTTCTGCAGGATTGGCATGAGTTGTTTAACTCTTTGTACTAAATAATGTCGAGTCATCGATTCGTGGCAGTTGTTTAACTCTCGATGCTCATTGGCTAATAAGCCTTCCAATACTTCAATGCTGTGTAGCAGCTTGTACTAACCATAAGTCGTGCACGCATACACGAGAGTCGTGTTGAAAGCCAGCGGGTGGCCTAGTGAACAGGCACCCAGAAAGGAGGATTTGCGTGTAGTGATATAATTCGCTCTTAAGTCGATCCTCCGGTCTACTCGTCGTATGGTACCTTGCGACGGGCTGACGTCGGTTGATGTCAGCCCATGTATGATGATTATGAATATCTAGAAATAAGAGAATAGTGCCCGAACTGATAACCTTGGGTGGATTAATTGACCCAGGATCATCAGACGTTCCTGGATCAGGAACCAAATCAATTAGTTTACATAACACTCATGGTATAACTTCATTGTAATTTTCTATCATGAGTAATCTAATTATGGTTCGTGTAACGAGCAAATTAATAACAATTTATACTTGCTGTCACGAAGTCAACTGTAAGATATTTAATACTACTGATTAACTGGGCATATAGTTTCATTTACAGACTAACGGTATGATAATTGAGTCAACTTAACAGTAAGGATCACATCATTGAAACATACATATAACAGTTCCAATTTAGTAATCTTTATTATATATCATTAACAGTATAGTACCTATCACAGGTGACGGGCTTGAGCACTTAGAGGTTCGACTGTGAGAATCAATGATTTATTTAACCACAGGCGGGGAAGTCGTGGGCGACCGCCATAGTGAAGAGGAGGTACTCGGTGCGGACCCTCTTCGGGCGCGGCGAGTCCGGCATTTAGAATACAACTTTGAAGGTATGGTGAATGACTATTATAGACCTTATTATCATATTGTGTTTATACGGTAGAAAGTGAACAATGTCTTAACATTCATATAAAAGCGAAGCAGATAGAATAGCCTGAGTTACAACTGAACCAGGCCCGGGATACAGTCAGTTCCGCGTTGGCAAGTAGCCTCATTTAAGATGAGGATGAGAAAGCCAAAGCGTATCCGACTGTGCGTTTAAATTTCTGTAAGTAAAGTAGATGCAGAATTAATTCTTGTGTGCGATGATGAACCCCCCAATATGTCACATTATCGCCACAATATGTTTCTTAATAAACAGTTCTTACGATCAGATAGGACACTCTCATACAGTACAAATAACATGATAATTAGTAGGATCCACAGAACTGCTAACGACACTAGGAAGTTACCTATAATGCGACTAAATTGAAAATAATTGTCAGTGGTGTCATCATCTGCTTACTCCCTTACTTTATATGGTAGCAAATTAATCGTAACAGACAGTGGTCTCCGTGACTTTTAGGTGTGACGTCATCAACACGTTTTAGACGACACGTTTAGCTCGGTTTGTAGACACCTGCTTACGGAACCGGCGGTCCCGGGTTCGAATCCCAGCCAGGGCAAATATTTGTGTGATGAACTCGATATTTGTGCTTGGGTCATGGTTGTCCTATGTATTTAAGTATATATTTATCTATATAAAAGTACTTATATCGTCGTCTAGTACCCATAATACAAGCCTTCTTGAGCTTAATTTGGGACTAGATCGATTTGTGAGGTTGTCCGATATAAAAAAAAAACAAACACCGTATCTATTCTATTCTATTTTTTATAAAAATGGCAACCGGTCACAGTTAAGCGACCATTACTACAATATTATTACCACCGTATCTTCCAAAATCTATGCACTCCCGAATGACAGGAGACTTGACGACATCACGCTATGATTGTTTGAAAAAAAAACCGGTCATGGATATCGTAATTATGGAAAACCCCGAACGGAACGTACAGAATGACAAAGTTCACTGTACACTTTGCGAGTTTCTATTGTATTTAAAATGTATAACGTCAAAAAGCACCTAATTTCTAGACATCATGAGGAAAAGCAAACTGCTTAATCTGAAATATATATCTGAAAATTTAATTAAATAATTAAGTTTTTTATTGACGTTGTGGCTACATCACTAATGTCACTAGCCACCAAACTGCCCGCTTGATAACGGGGTCTGATCATAGAGTATATTGAATGTTTTGGTCTGGTCATAATACTCCCCGATTCCCTTGTTACCTGTGTGAATCTCATAAAATCTTGAGTGTTTAAAATCAATTATTACGACAAACTAAAATGAAGTCAAAGGACATGACAATTGTAATGCATTTTTTTTGGACGACTGGTTTGAACACTTGTTTCCTTATAGTTATTTAGTTGCCAATTTGCCATAACGCGGTAACTCATCAGTGACGTAGAAAGTCTCACTAGCCGGAGTGTCATAATTTGTTTTCATACTTTTAAACCATGGCCATGGACAGACAGTGGTATTCGTGACTTACACTGGCAGTGGCAGTGTCTGTGACATCTTCAACCGGCACCGGAACCTTCCCGCTGAGACAACATAGTGCTTTAAATTTAGGACTAAAGGTCCAAGTTTTATGAACACTATGTAGATAGGATGGGCAAATTAAAAATATTTATGAGGTCATAAAATGCTTTATTTCACAAATTGTTTTTCAATCTAATAAATGCTATTTACGTTATTTTATATTATATCAGTGTTGATAAACTAAGCAGTTATAAACATGAGTTAAAATTCTCCCAAATTATGAAATTAAATATAGTTGAAATTAAATAAATGAAAGCCAAGCACATGTTTAGGTTCGAGTAATTCATTGCATTAGTTATTTGAGTTGCAAATTAAGATTTCAGATATAAGGCCACTTCTGTAAGCTAGGAATATAAAATAAATAATACAATTAGTGATACTTTAAATTAATTTAGTGATGTTATACGGACATGCGACGACTTCGGCGGCAAGCGGCGCGGCGAGCGGTTGAGCGAGATTCGAGTGAGCTAGACACACGTACCGCTCACCACTGCCGCTGTCGCGCAAGTTGTGGGCGGTCCGATAATGTGATTCCCAATCGGAATGTATGGCTTGACTGATTAGTACAAATATTTAAAGCTACTGCATTTTATAAGCATAAATCATTTTTCAAGTGCTAGGAATTTTCGACCAGTATTCACTCCAATCACTAACTTGCTCAGCAGGGTCTAAAACAGACCAATTAGGGGATGGGATATCTGGGGCCAGCCAATTGAAGTCATCAAGGCTGTTCCAATTGTTACTCTTCCTATCTAAAGATGACATGTTGAAATGCTTCTCCAAATCATCATAGTGCAAGTTATAAGGTGCAGTCCTGACTTCTGTACAGTCTTCCACAATTCCTTTGCTTGTCACATGCAGATAGATATCACATTTTGTGGAAGTGTGCATTCTCAACTGTTGGCATGCAACTATGATCTTGCAGTTTGTACATTTATCCAAGAAAACTGAAGATGTAACAGGTCCAGAAAGAATAATACAGTTGTCTAGATTAGTCATGTGCAGTGTACCCATAACACCTTTTAGAGACACAGTGCAATTCTTCAGATTGCGCAATGTCACATCACGTTGGAACAGCTCATCATTTTCCAATGCTAATATTTCATTTTCCTTTGAATCAAATCCAAAAAGCTTTTCATCCCATTTATTACTGTCTGTTTTACCAGCATGATCATTTTCATCCACTGAGTCTTGCTTCTGATTGTCTGTTTTGGGCAATTTCTTTCTTGTAAAACCAAATTTCTTTCTTGGTATATATCTATCTTCTAACTCATAGCATTTAGTCTGCAGATTTTGGACTATACCTAAATATTTCCGCATATTAAATTCTTTCAAAAACAGAGCCGAAGTGATTACATACTTTTGTAACTCATTCAATTCTTTCTTTATATTATCAAATTGAGATGGGAGAGTTTTGATTTCTAACGTGGGTACCTGGGAGAGTAAATCTTCTATATACTCTGATTTAATTTTGAATGCTCCAGAAAAGTATTCTTCATTTTCATTGCAGGCATCAACTTCTTCCCTAGCTTTGTGTGCCTTGTGCAGTTTGTCCAGTCTTTGAGCATCTCTTCTGCTTAGTCTCTCTAACACTGAATTTTTGTCATTCATATCTATTTTTTTATTAGCTCTTCAATTTTTTTATTAAGTTCAGAATCTTGTTTTGCCGCGTCTTTTAATACAGCTACCGTTTGATTAGCTAATCTCCTGGTGTCAGTGTGTTTTGATTCTTGGTCATACTGTTAACAGAAAAATTTTTTTATTATCATTTTAAACCATGATAATTGATAACTATGAACAACTAGGAGTTTCCATAGCATATTTATGATGTCCCCAGCTAGGCCTTGACTAAACTTAAGTTAGGTATGCATCTTGATATAAACATGTAGGTTTTTTACATTGGTTGAATTGTCATATCAAGCTCCTGTAGACATCAAAATTTTGCTACCAAAAGTCCTATAGAAAAACGTAACTAATATGATTGGGCTATAAATAATTATTAATTAGTGTAAACGTTTCTGTTATAATGAATACAAATTTGTGACAGTGTTTAGTAAACGGTCCCATTGTCCAGTTTCCATAGAGACAATATTTGTTTGCATCTTTATACCAATAACGCTTCAAACGAAACGAAACTCAAACAATGGGACCTTTTACTATTACACATTTATTGTAAATGAGTTTTATATAAGAATTATTGAATTTAAACATTTCCAAAACCATGCTATTTAATGAAATTTCTTAATGTTTAGAATACAATCTATGTATACCTAAATTGAATTCAATAATGATATCAAATTCTATGATCGTAAATTCATGATCAACTACAATAACGAAAAAAGCCTACGAACATGTTATTAATGACTGATAAATAGTTTTCACAGTAATAAATGCAGACAAGTTTTTTTTTAATAGAAATTATATTATGAGGTAATCCTTATTTAAATAACATCGAACTACAATCACAAATAATACAGTATTGTCCATTAAGCAAGATGTGGCAT
Organism: Apotomis turbidana; assembly: GCA_905147355.2. Taxonomy (NCBI): domain Eukaryota; kingdom Metazoa; phylum Arthropoda; class Insecta; order Lepidoptera; family Tortricidae; genus Apotomis; species Apotomis turbidana. Next base: position 20,136,966 of record LR990281.1, on the reverse strand, counting down.
TTAGAGTTATTTGAGACTTGTTTAGTTTATTTAAAGTTTAGTACCATTTTTTTGTACAAATTATACTATTACAGTTTTGTCATCATGTCAAACAGATAACAAAAACATAAAGATGTAATATAGACAAATTTGGTGATTGTAAGTAGAACATGCATAAATGTTAGTTACAAAAAAGTCAAAAAACACAACAGCATTGTCTGTATGCTCTGTGAAAACTATTTGCACAAAACATCACAACCAGCCCATAGTAATAAAATATAATGACCTTCTTCAGTAGTTCTTCATCAGGTTTGGCCAGTCTGAACATGGCATAGCCAAGCCCTCCGAACGTAACCACCCAGAAGGAGGCCCTAATAGCAATGTCCATCTCACCGCTAGATTTTGCCCTCGTTAGTCCACACCTTGTAGTCAAGGTCTCGGGTCTTGTGGTCGGCAATCCTCTCACCCAGCTGATAGTAACCTTCTAGAACCCAGTTGCAATTCTTGTGCATGTAAAGTCGAAAATCTGGAGAAAAAATTCTTGATTGTGACCAAATAATAATAAGGAAATAAAGGCCAAAACACAATTACAAGACACGACATCGCATCGTGATATGACGCGACATCGTACCACGATGCGACGTCGTGTTGTGGAAATGAGTTAAAAATCACAGAAGTCATGTTGTTGCCATTTATAATTTTGAGTTAGTAATAAAGTTTGATTATGCTTAACATACTTGCATGGCACAACTATTTAAATTAAACCCATTGAAAATCAGTAAGTATATCAGTGTATTTCGTGAAATCAATCTGACATTGAAACACAAGAACAAAATTCAATGTGATATTATTGAGAAAAAAATAGTCCTTTCCTTCGACGACATTGATTGGTGATTAGGCCGGACTCATATAAATAGATATCACATATTCATTGTTAAAGCCTGAACATCATCTATACTTTCCCAAAACGCAACCAAAAATGATCAAATTAATAGGACAATGCATAAAAGAATAGTATGAAGTTTATCATATAGTATTTCAACTAACCAACAATTAAAATAAGATAATAACTTGCCTCTTTCCGTATTAAGCTTGAAATATACTCCGTACGACACAGCGATTCCAAATGCTTCAAGAATGAATATAGTTTTTAGACTTTTGCCGACCCACTTTGAGTAAGATGTGGGTTGCGGCTTTTTTACTAACATAATATAAAACTGACTTGATTAAGGATATTTTCCTTGTTCAGGAAATGTGTAGCAGTTTTAAAAACAGATTAAACAGAAAGAGTTGGATTGATTGAATCGAGAACAAGATGACGTAAATTTCCTAATGTCCTTTTTTTGCTATGAGTCGAGTGTTGCTATGAATAAAAATATTTAAAGATCGCAGTCACTAACCTACATCGATTTTCATATACGGCTTATATCTTATAGAATCACTAATCGATAATTTGGCGATTAATCGAGTTCTTTCTATGAGTTTATTAGTGTCGTAACATTGTCGAAATGATAATGATTAATAATAAAGGATGCGACTGATGTTGCATTATAAAACATAGTGTAGTTGTATGAATATAACCCGTTCAAGTACAGATTACATTTGACTCACCCTTCGAAGTCGATCCCAACCAAACCACTCAGTACTTATATTTATATATTATAGTTTACGCGAGGTTTGGCACCGACTTCGAAGGGTGAGTCAAATGTAGGTAATCTGTACTTGAACGGGTTATTGTTGGCTTTTTAGTTTTACTGGTCGGTTCTTTTTTTTGGTAAAAAATTTTTTTTTGCTTTTTAGTCCACCAAATCCTATTTACTGAATGTAAATTCTTGACTTTATCAATAAATTACCGAAAGCGCCGTACATGTCCCTATAACATTTGAAGAGTTCCCTCAATTTCTCCAAGATTCCATCATCAGATCCCGACTTATTGCCAACGGGACCAACTCGAAGTTACACCCTTTCGATAAAAAAAAAATTGAAAATCGGTTCACGATTCTCGGAGATATCGAGTAACATACATAGAAAAAAAAATTAGTTCGAATTTTGAACCTCCTCCTTTTTTGAAGTCGGTTAAAAATTAGCTCAATATGTCACGAAACAAAGGAAAAAATAAAAACATATTTATTTTAATAATAATATATTTATTTTAATCATTACACTATGTCAGTTAAATACAACTTTTGTGATACAATTACATTACTTTTTTTCAATAGTCTTCGCCCTAAGGATGTACAAACTAAGGATGCAAAACAGAATTTATAATGTTGTGATAACATTATAAATTCTGTTTTGCATACCTAGGTATATTAATCATTAAAAAAAATGTTTAGTATAAATCTATTAACGTGATATCGTATCATTGAATTACGCCTTTTACGCTCACGTGAAAGTGTCAGGAACACAGGAACAGACATATTTCGTAGCTCTTCATCAGGGACTGCTACCTTTTCATTGTTCTTTGTGTTAGTGACGAAGTTACCGGGCCTCTATACGGGTAGCAGTTCCTGATTAAGAGCTCCACACGAATTCGAAACATGTCGAGCCTTTCCAGACAATTTCACGTGGGTGTAAACCATTTAATACAGAGTGGGGGCACATTGGAACAAGGGGTACAATGGAACAAGGCCGATATTTATTCGAATTTCGAACAATTTCGCGCGCTTACGGTTCGGCCTTGAAATTTGCAACACCCCATGGGGCACAACGGAATGGGGTTCTATGGAACAGTGTTTTTTCTTGGTGAAATTTCCCCAGAAACAAATAAAATATTTTGTTGATGAAATATTAACAGATATTGATGAGAGCAACGAATATGAGATTAATTATATGCGTCGATGCGCGAAAATTGATAACAGCTTTTATTTTCCACTGCAACCAGATATGGCAATGGCAATCGTGTCAATTCAGGATGTAGAACTGGTGCTGCCAAATCCAAACTTGGCAGATATAACAAAGCGGCAAAGTAATATGTATTATTTTCCTGAAAAGTTAATAAGCAAGTATAAGCTTGGGTAATTACATAATTTTCGTACATTTCTCGATTTATTATACTTGTTTCAATGTACCCCAGATGCCGTTTCATTGTACCCCAGAACTGGGGTACAATGGAACAAAAGAGGCGCAGTGCAAAACAAATAATTTTGTAGGCTTAAGGCAAATTTTCGATCTCGATTTTGTTGTTAGTTTAAGAACTGTCGTTGATTGTTCGAAACTAAAATAATCCAAAAAGGAACCACTGATTTTTTTTAAAAAGGAAATCTTTTTTTGGTTCCATTGTAACCCAACTGTCCCTAATTAAACGTGGGATCTTAAAACAAAAGTGATAATGATAAGACAATTCATTTATTATTAATATTTAATATGAATGTGATTGGTGTTAAAAAACTGTTTATCTTCAATTACTTACAGTATACTTATTGAATATAGAATAAAATATTGAATAAATATCTTTTAGGTTACCCTATTTAAGTTATTTGAACCGCCCACAACTTATCTGCTTTGCCCAATTATGCTTTGCCTAGTGGTGAATGTCCAAGTCCACGCCTTTATGATTTGTTTTCATTTGTGCAACAAAGATTAAATGAATAAAATTAAAATGTCCAATAGAAAATGTTTATTATTTCAGCCAACATGATTGAAAAACATTCCGTGTTAGTGCACTTAGTGGACACATAGTTCGTTAAAAAGTTCTAAATTATCTCAAATTAAGGCCAATTAGTTGAACCATGTGCGCCAACTATAACCCGGAGCCACTCGTTGCTCCGTCACTGGTTCCGCTGAAATATGAACAAAATTATTGACTGTATGCATTTTCATCCTTTACATAGAGTAGGTACCTAGTGTATTGTATTTGATATGATCCTTAACCACATTTTATGCTGTAAATTTGGGCAGTCGGGCTGTCTGGTTCTATCTGGGACGAAGGTAGGTATCGCATTAGAGGGGAACGGTTGTTATTTTTTTATATCATCATTCTTCGTTACGTAAAAACGTATCTCCTTGAATAGCGATGAAATAGAAAGTTGACATGTTAAAAAAAACTATTTTCTGTGCACTGCAGTCACAATATGAAATTAATTGTGTGTATGTATACCGTCTATACCGACTAAAGTTATAAATTTCTTATTACCTGTAGTAGTTACTTCGCAATCTTCAGAGCATTCATCGAAGTCATCTATAGCCTTTTTTTTGCAATTATAAGGAACCCGGGCGTAGAGTTCCTAAATAAATAAATAAAATATCAGTAACAGGAAGGCATTCTCTTACAGTTATAGTTATGTATGTATGTATGTAAACACTTTATTGCACATAAAAAAATGATGACAAAAACTCAAAAACAATACATGTGTACAAGGGCGAACTTATCCCTGTAAGTTATCATATAATTATCAGGTTTTCATAGAAAAGTAATCAATAATTTTTGATACAATTAAGGTAAGACGGCTGTGACGCAAATAATCATTGAGTCGATTATCCTTAATAAAGGGCTCGTCCAGAAATCATGCGATCATATTTGGCATACTTTTGACCTACTTTTTACTTCAGAAATCATTACGGATTTACCAGAAGTGGTTATTGTGATAGTCTAATTAAATCTAAATTAATCGTATTAAGTAATGAAATGAGACAACTATTTATTGACATTTACAATATAGTTTGAATGATTCAAGGTAAAAGGGTTTAAACCTTACACCCTTTTATCTTGCACTCCTTACATTGCCCTTTATCTACATTTTGGAAGCAGCGAGTTTCGTCTGGAAAATGCACACTTATTTAGCACTAGCTGAGCCCGCGGCTCCACACGCGTGGAAATCGCGGTCTGTCAGTAAAAAAGTTTGCACCTCCTTCAGATGCAAACTTAACTAGATTTAAGTACGCCTAAATCCAACTAGATTTAAGTTTATTTTATGTATGATTTTGTAGTTCACAGTGCTTTAGTTTAATTACTGTTATGCTGTGCAACTAATTTGAATAAATAAATAAAAACAAATAAATAACTCAATAGAGTGTAATGGCTACCCCACCTTTTATTGGTTATTTTTTTTATATTGCCGGAGATTTTCTCGACAGATTAATGATGTTTTCATCAAAATCCGTTCAGCCGTTTTCACGTGATGCACGGTCAAATAGGCAAAAATACGAAAAACTGTTGGAACGTGTTTCGCTATGGATTCTAAGTATCCCCCGCCAACTTTTTTGCGAATATCTTCCATGTACAAACTTTCGACCCTCTTTAGCTTTATTTTATATTTAAAGTATATTTATTATAATAGCTGCGCCCCACGGTGTTACCCACTCATCCCACTGGAACACTACATTTTTTCGGGATATAACGTACCTAGCATATGTGTTTATCCCGTGTCAGCTACTTTCATACCAAAATTTATCAAATTGGTCCAGCCGTTTGAGCGTGAAGAAGTAACTAACAAATACACTCACAAATTTTCGCAATATTAGTGTGATATTATCGCATAGACGGAATAATAAGAATCAATATATTTTACCAATGTATATATAAACTAGGTAGCGATGTACAAAAACGGTCCTTATTGCCAATGTATGAGAATATCGAAAAAGTGCTTTAGAGTCAATTAGAGAGGAAATTACAGACATAGTATTAAAAAAGCTGATAACCCTTTTAACCCATAAATGTTATTATTCAATAGAGGAATTTCGAAATAATGAGTCTTTGAGCGACTAAATATTAACTAAGTTTTTATAAATTTAGAGCCTACCTCTCTAAATTTACAAGTTACATATTATAGTTAATATATTATAAGTTCATTTTGTAAGGTATTTTCCTCTTAACAGTGCCGGTTTTAGCACTACCAGGTCTACATTCACATGAATATGTAATTGATAAGGTTACCTCGTTCCCATACATGACTTTCTGATTGTCAATCATGTGGTACCGTTGTCTACTGTGGTACCCACTACGCTTGCCATCCTCACAACTGTCCCCACATTCGCCCCATTCGCTCCAAGTTGTCATGGGGCACTCCGATGACGATTCGGGATCTGTTACTAGCGGTAGCTCGCTGAAAACATTTATAATGCTACTAGTTGCATAAATTAAGAAAAATACTGTTATTTTACCATTCTTTCACACTAATCTAAGTGCCAAAACGTTGAGAAAGCTGACAATTTCTTATGTTTTCGCCGTGTTTAACGGTGCTCAGTTATTATGTTTTTTATAACTATTACTTACTATATCAATTTAAAAAATTAATTGATTCAATATTTTACCTTGTGGTTGTAACAGTTGAACTTGATTCACTTGAAACATCTTCACCACCTTAAAGAAAACAATTTTATTTTAGAAATATACTTTATAGGAAGTCTATATTACTGCCTTAATTGTTTACTTTTAAGTAAATGTGTTACCGATTGCTAATAATCTCTTGCCTTGCGAAAACTGGCTTAACTCAGCGAATGATAAAACAGATTTATTACACACTTGTCTATGAAAAAATAAATTGTAGGGGACATATGTGTCCGGGCCTTGCAAGGAGTGGAAGAAAACCAGCATGTAGAGAAATTTAAAAATAATTAAATATAACGAGTACACCAAGCGGACCATGTTCCTGCTCGTGTCATGAATTCATGATATACACAATTTATTAAAATCCATTTTAATAAACTATATAACTAGTGGGCTTTCAATCGATTATTATTACCATCCTTATATGTACTATCGAGACACTGATAGGTGTACATTTGTAAACGAATCTTTTTAAACCCTATTGCAACGTGGCGTGGGTTGCCGGGCCTGTGGGTATAGGTAGCTAATTGTGTCTTCGTTTGTAGTTTTGTACAAGTATTCTGTATTAATATCTACTTAACTGCGGACCTATGATGGTTGCATTTATTACGCGATAAATAAATGATAAAGCACCCATAATTTGTTGACAAGTGTGGGTGCGAGAGAGGCAAATGCATTATCATATACCTACTTAAAATGTGATAAATGTGACCATCATACGCCTGCTGAACTCTGTACGTCTAGTTTCATCTATACATATCAAAATATTTGAAAATTTAGACGTCTTCATATTTATTATATTAATTTTATATGTTACCTTCACCATTATTTTCACTGACAGTTTCATTATTTTCTTGCTCTGCCTCATTACTAACGGAGTTACCTTCTGGTAGCTTATATCTTCGTATTAGTTTAAAGTGTAGTTTTGCGAATGGCTTCTGCTCTTTGGGCGGATTTTGGAATATTGTGGAACTGATCGGTTGAGCCGGTATTAGCATGTCATTTGCTGACTGTAAAGACCGGACAAACAGATTTTATATCTAGACACACGGTGCCAAATTTGCGAAGCAAAAAGGCGACACACCGGCAGTGGCTAATATTAAACAAACTAATGCTGAATTAATAATTAACATAACAGATAGCACCACCTTTCGAGCTTTTAGAACAATAATAACTTATAAAATATATTTTTTTTAAATTATAAATGTAGTGTGAAATGGGAAAGGAAGTAGTCAAAAGAGGAAATAGGGAAAGGAAGAAATGCGAGGGGAGGCAGGATGGGAAGATGGGGAGTTGGGGAGGAGGAATGGAGAACGGAAGGGTTTACGAGTGCAGGAGAGGTGTGGAAGGTGAACAGTGCGAAAAGAATGGAAATATACTTTTTTATTTAACAAAAAATAATGATATGGGATTATTACTAATGTTTGGCAAAAAACGTTCCCCAAAGTATCACATCGCAAACTTTGTTTCCCAAATTTTCATTTGAAAAAAACTCAATTGTCAAAACTACTTATCGCAAATTTTACAGTCGGCAAACCTCTTTTTTTTTTAGCAAATAATTACATGGTCATGTTCTATTTTCCCAAATTTTTCTTTGGCAAATGTATCGTTTGGGAGTTATCCCAAACGATACATTTGCCAAAAAAATAAAACTAATACCAATCCCAAAATATTCCATGGCATACGATTTATATACCAATTTGAGTAGTGAGTTGGGTTTTCACTTTTCGCTGGTGCTGCGCAAAACGCGCATGCCGGCAAATTTAGTCGCTCCGCTATATTATATACATGGTCTCAATGCAAACATAACCTAACCTACAGTTTTCGGTTTTGGGACCCATTTTGACGCTCCGCTCGCTTCGCTCGCTCCGCTATGCATGGTCACAAAACGAACCTAACCTACAGTTTTCGGTTTTGGGACTCATTTTGACCCACTAGGTACTACCACCCCCGTCGTTATTTATCTAAGTCCTAAAAATTGTGTACATTGCCAAACTCTTGCTATAAGTTGAGCATGGGAAGTGATAAATTTGGGAAAAAAAATTGCCATATAATTTATGAGAAAATGAAACATTTGCTTAATAAGCATTTGCTTAATAAAATCTTGACGAAGTGAAACTTTGCCAAATGATATTTTGACCAAATGAATCTGTTGCGAAATGTAACTTTGCTAAAGATTCGTTTGGGAAATGAAAGTATTGCAATAAGTTATTTGGGAAACATAATTTGCCAAACGGAAGTACACCCGTTATTTGCTATCTTTTCATCATTTTCATGGGATACAGAGGTATGTGAGTACCTGCACAACGCGGAATAGATACTTAATTACTGAAATAATTAAATTTAGTCTAAATTACGTCTGTTTATTATGTTATACCTACACAATTAACTCTTTTGTTGTAAATATGTTCAATATATAGCAATGATAGCGTCGGTAGTAGTTTCATCTAATATTAAAATATTGGAGAGTTAGAAATATAGTGGTGATATTCAATTAACTCGCCTTTAAAATATGCTTAACGCTTATTGACTTCCAAGTTTGAACTTACATTAAAATCTGCTCCTTTATCAGTTCCCGCATCCAATGGGTAGAGATTGTATGTGATAGATTTTGCCCACTCTTGTTTGTGTTTGTCACATAGTTCCAGGTTGGAGGCACCTAAGAACCAATCCGGCGAAGGAAGAATGGCCGTCACTATTGACACCAGGTGGTGGTCTTTAGTGACTCGAAACATAGCAGTAGTAGTAGCGTTGGTAGCACTCGGCTTTGTTGCTTTTATTATGGTACGAACGTTTTCACCAATCTGAAAAATAAATACATACTTTACCTTTCTTCGCTGCTCATTAAGAATCATGATTTCTACTAAAGTAGACCCCAAGCGCCAAGGCTTTAACAGCTTTAACACAAAGTCATAAACGGCAAATAAAAAGCCTTGTTTTGTAAAATCTTTCTACGAATGTCAACATAGATTGTAGGAAAGGAAGACCCTGCAAATGATTACCCCTATCAGTTAATACTGTCAAGTTCTTTTGAATTAGGTTCTTACCGCTTCCTGCAAATCCATCTCAAGTATCGTAGTGTTACCCTGTTCAGCAAGTGACCTAACGCCCTCTGAGGCCTCGTGGTTGCTGTTGAAGATAGCGTACCCTTTTTTATGTGAGGCTCCGACGATGTCACTAAAGGACGCTTTGCTCATTGGATATAGTTGTCGATGTGTATTATACGACCACAGGCCTTCGAATATCATCTAATAAAGTAAAATAATACAATTATCACATTAATGGTTTGCGGTAATAGGGTTGCCTTAGTTATCTAAGTGGACCCATCATTATGAAATATATTTTTCTACTCCAGTACTTTTTTTCTGTCATTTATATAGTTACTAACTCTAACATAAACACATAAATTATGAAAGTCTGTAAAAGTCTATACACTACTGCCCAAAAAAACACTGCTAAACGATGTTATAATGTCGCCAAAAAAACATCACTTAATACTACAGATTACAAGATAAACAGCTGCATTCACACAATTTGCAATTAAAAAAAAAAACTTATTGTACTAAGGCATTGCTGCCAACTTAAAAAAAAAGTTTTATCTTCAGTGCACGCATGTTTAGTATAGTGAACGTATACCTTTATGTATAAGTTCATATTTTTTTGACACATGGACGTCAATAAAAAAAAAGTTTATAAGACTACTTTTTTTTAATTTTGTTGATTCCGAGCGGGAACATGTAATGATTTTCTTTGTTGTTTATTTGCATTTTATTTATGAAATGTCGAGTCGTAGAAAAAGTATTGTATGCAACGTTGTATAAGTAGGTCAAAAAACGCTCGTAGCATCTTTCTTACGATGTTCGCTACGCTCACATCGTAACCCATGCCACTCGCGTTTTTTGCCCCCTCTTATACAACGGTTGCATAAAATACTATAGTAAGACTACAAAATCGCTGACAGTCAGACTCAGACCCATGCATTTGTTATGCACTTGTTTTACATTATATCTACCCGGTATTTACGTAGTAACTTGTATATAATCTGTGCCGGTATGTCACATTTAATATCTCTAAAGTAGAAACCGTAGATACACATTATTGTGTTAGCAAAAAAAGTCTTGTTATGTTAATTTAAAGAAGTTCCAGGACGAGTCTTCTCTGTCAAGTGTAAAACTGCCAGAATAGGTACTAATACAATACTTAAAAGTCTGGCTTCTGCATTACCTACCTTATACCTGGCTTCTTCACGCACAGTGCACTGTGAATTTTCCTCTGGCGGCATGTCTTCACGTTTTCGTGTATCCTGACAAACCCGCCTCGTCAGCCCGCTATAATACATATCTTGTCTGATCGCGACCGCTGCGTGAATTGTCACGCAGCCATTGCCTTCTGGTGGAGCTTCCCAGATCACCTTAATGAGAAAGTGAAATAAATTAAAATAATGTAAGGACAGGATAAGTTTTATTTCGAAATGTTCAGAGAGAGAAAGATTTACAAGTCTCGCATAGTCAGTCAGTTTGAAGACCCCTATTATTATTAAAAGACCTATTTAATGACATCCCACACACTAGTTTTGGAACGAAAAAAAAAACATCCCCACCTTAGGTGCGTGGGAGGTAACCGAAAGGAAGTTTTTGTTTTTAGTTTTTTTTTACCGTTTTGTCGGCGTGATGCATACACATACTCATACCAAATTTCAGCTTTCTAGTACTAATGATCACGGAGCTAAGCCGCGGACGGACAGACAGACAGACATACAGACGGACAGACGGACAAGGGCGAAACTATAAGGGTTCCTAGGTGACTACGGAACCCTAAAAATCAAAATATCATTTGGCATTAGGGTGGTGAAAAGGTTAACTCGTTGGACCGGTAATCCAGAGGTACCGAATCCTATTCCCGGTCTCTCCTGCCAGGTTACGCATTAAAATTTTTCTTTATACTTTCATCTTTGTATCAACGGTAAAATATAAAAAAAATGTGATGTACCCACATTAAAAATACATTTATATGTATAACTGGGTCAAAAATTGCTTGTAGTATCTTTATTTACGATGCTCACTACACTTACATCCTCACCCATGCCACTCGCATTTTTTGATGCCTCTTATGGGAATAAATGTTTTATAAAATACTATTTCGCGATGATTTATACAAACAATTTGCACGTACCTTTACTTCAGTTTTGGGTACAACATTGGTTTGAATTATAGTATTATTACATTCACCAAACGTTGTCAGTCCGAATTCTGGAACAGGGAATAATTTTCCAGGCAGATGATTCTTAGGTCTCCTTGGATTGTCGGGGTTCTCGGACGTATCACCCGTTGCCGATATCGTGAAAGCGATAAACTTACTAGTTTCATTCTTAGATTTAAGAATAACTGAAAATGTAAAGATTACGTAGAATAGAATATTCTTTACTAGCGACCCGCCCCGGCTTCGCACGGGTGCAATGCTGATAAATTATGCATGTATGATACATATAAACCTTCCTCTTGAATCACTCTATCTTATAAAAAAACCGCATCAAAATCCGTTGCGTAGTTTTAAATATTTAAGCATACAAATGGACATAGGGATAGGGACAGAGAAAGCGACTTTGTTTTATAATAGGTATGTAGTGATGTAGTGATAGTGATTGCACACCTCAACAAGAAAGAAATATAAACATAGAAAACACAAATACAATAGAGTAGACCCGCACTTAACCATTAGGAGTAATACATATAAATAAATATGGTGAATACGACAAATTAATCTTTGGTAACTATGTTTGGCATAGTTTACTTTACTTCGGCAAAAAACATGAAAATGTAATCTATATTTCTCAGTCATTAATCAAACAGTACCTTCCACCAGGTAGCTCCTTTTTCATTTTTTCTTTGATCTTTGTATTTTAGTCAAAAAGTGTTAATTTCACTAGGAAAAACGACTACTTCTTATAAATAGAAAATCTTGTATATTTTAGTTCTATTAATAAACATGTTTAATTTTATTACTTCTGCGTATTTTTTTGTACTTACCGTCATACCGTGTTTTTGGCACATAGGCATCTTCTACAATATCTAATATTTCAATCGAGTAGCGGTCATCAGGGGGCAAAGCAGGCGTTTTGATGCCTAAAGGTACATGACAATGTTCATCACATTTTCCAATTTTCAAAAGCGATATTACGATAAGAAAATTACCTGAAAAAAAAAATATTGATGATTTATAGATTATGGACTAAGAATTTAATTAAATATAGTGAAAGTAAGATTAGATTATTTTATAATTGTAGGGTGCTTAATTCAAATTCATAAATCCTATCTAACTGCCGTAATAAATAAATCGGACGGAAAGACTTATACTTAATGAAATAAGTAAGCACGTACCTACGCACTTTATTGTTGATATATTTTTTAATTTACTATTATTATGATATCATTATTATCTCCTTTATTTATTTTAAATCTTTGATTAGATTTTTTACAATAAAGTTATATCAAAAGTGAAATACCTACAATAAAGAAATCAATATATGTTAACAACCACTGAAAAAAACTTTTTAAAGAACTTGGTATTGGTACCAGTTTAGATCTAAATAATGCTGGTAGGTATACAGTGATATTAACGATGCTCACCGATTCGTGATAAAATATACATATTTTACACTTTTTCCTTCTGATCATGTGAAAAGACAGTACGCGAATGACGCTTGTGCTACTAAATATAACTCGTTTAATAGCAATTAGCTTAACTGTAATGTAACACTTTATGTGGCGTCTTCCTGATAAATTAATGTCCACTCATGCAAGCGCAAACCGTTACAGAAATTCAAACTTTATTGTTACAAGGTAGGAGCTGGGATTTGATAAATAATAAATGATTTTTTACCCGGATGAATGGTTAGTCACACCGTGTCACCATTAACGGTTAGGTATGGTATACTTAGTAATCCAGTAGGACAATTGCTTCCAAAATTCGGTTCGTAAAGACTTAAATGAAGTTTAAGTTCTATGATAGATACCAGTTGAATGATGAAGCAACTATACCCTATTTTAAAAACTCTATCTAAAACACGGCAGTGTGACCGCATTGTTCGCGAACGAAAAAGGCGACACACCAGCAGTGGGTGTGCAAGTTTTATCAACTAAGTTTAATCATTGGGTCAAACAACGACGTAGTCTAGGAAGTGATTAACTGGACGTTCAGATCAATCTGTAGAGAAATTTGAGGGAAGACAAAACTTGCCAAGTGACCAAAAAAAGAACCGACTGCAAAACATACTGAAAAACCAAAAATAGTTCATGTACAGATTACATTTGAATCACCTTTTGAAGTCGTTGTCTAACTATTTAATAATTACTATGATAACAGATGCTACGCACGCAGTAATCCTTTAATTATTATATCTACTACATATTTGGCTAGAATACAGTATTTTTGTTTGATAAGGAAGTTTACGTGAGGTTTGGCGTCGAGTTCAAAAGGTGATTGAAATAAAATACCTGAATTACTTTATAAATAAAGTACCTGAATAACGGGGAGGTTTGTCTGCATGCATCTCATTTGAATTATCCCTCCAATAACTCCTAACTGTTACGGAGTTATACTTTCCATCAGCATCAAGAGATGATTGATTTTTAGAAAATATATGAAAAACATGATTAGTGAAACATTTGCCCTCGATTATCTTGGGATCCCATGATCAGCTCCTAATTTGGCAACGATGGGACCACCTCAAGGGCATACTAAATAGAAAACAACTACCATGATGACTACCAGACGCAAATACCTGAATAACTATATAAATAAAATACGTGAAAAACATTGCTAGTGCTTAGGTACAATAACATTTGAGGTTTGCCTTCGACTTCACTGGGATCCCATCATCAGAATCCGACATGCTGACAATGGGACCACCTCAGAAGTATAGTAGGTACAAGAAACCACTGTTTGTAAGTAAATTAAAAAACAAATTTACACAATATCAAAATGTGAACTCACAATCATTAATTTGAATTTTCATCAGTCCGGACCCCCAGTACGTTACGCGAACCGATCGAGGGAGCTCTTCAAATAAAAATAGGATTCTGAGAGTCGGTCCAAAGTTGGCAGAAATATCGGAGGACATAGATATTAAATAATAATAATAATACATACAGTGAAACATAGAACCTCTTTTTGGGAGTCGGTAAAAAAGTGTTACCTTGCAAATTTATGAAACATGTAATGTCTTATTTTTTTATTTAAACCATTGATACAAAGATCAAAGCTTAAAGAAAAATTGAAGAAGGAAGGAAGGAATTAAGGAGGTTAACGCGCTGGACCGGCAATCCAGAGGTACCTAGCGGGTTCGACCAGGTTACTCCTTTTTAAATTTTTCTGGTTTGTTTTCTTGCAGTTAAATCTCACTTCTCTTAGTAAAACCATTTATGACGTTGGAATTTTTATTTATTTATGTTTTTGATGGGATTCCCTTATCCACAACCCATAACATTATTCATTTGCTTTTGAGCTGCTTAGATTATTTCTAAAAATATCTAATTCCGCGTAATCAAAATTTATTAATTGAGAAATCAAATAGATAATAATACAAACACCATTTCAAATAAACTAGAATAAATAATATGGAAGATATTAGATAAATACAATGAAAATGAATAAGTCATCAATAAAATACAATTCAAATGATAATAAAAAAATAAATACAAATAAGTAAATAATCTTTTAAAATAAATATCAAGCCCATAGTTTTTTGAATAAAAGCTACGAATTTAATTCTAATACAAATAAGTAAATAATCTTTTAAAATAAATATCAAGCCCATAGTTTTTTGTTACATAGTTGTCAAGAATAAAAGCTACGAATTTAATTCTGAATTATTAAGCGATTCAACTTAATATAAAGCTTGAGGTATTTCAAACTTTATTAAAAATATAATATAATATTAATGTACTTTTACTTATTGGGTACCTAAGGTACTTTCGATATTTTTTTTATTTTTTGATATCTCGTGTAATAGCGGAATAATCACCTGGTCATACTTAAAAATTACATATGTACACCTGTATATACAGGGTGTCCCTAAAACCAACGCCAAAATGAAGAGGGGTGATAGAACAGCTCATAAGCAACCATATTAAGTCAATTTGACCTTAATAAAAAGTTCATGGTTTTCGAGATATTTGCATTTTTTTAAACTCGTGACTTTTGATGCCCTGCGTCAGTATGTCCATTGCCACCACTGCAAATTTAGGTATTTTATAAATCTGTTTTTTGCAGGATGTTACTAAAAACATATCCTATCGAATGTAATTTAAATTTATTACATATCATGATGCTTTGTCGGTAAAAATAATTTAAAAAAAATAATTATAGCAATTTATAAAATTTAGCCTGCGGTTTTGATCGATTTTCATTTAAAAAAAGTATTGTAAACTAACATGGCACACAACATAAAAAGATAGTCAATTTCTTGTAGTTTTCAAAAAGGTACAGCATTTTCTAATTTACGCAGCAGTTTACGAGATATTGATATTTTACACCAAAAGGAGCTCATACTGCAGTTATTACATAGTATGGAACCAGAGCCCCTACTAGGCTCAGAGTTTGAATTTCGAACTAAAAATAGAATCAAAGAATACATAATTTCAAATTGGAACACAATTCGAAATTCGAATTCAAGTCGGCTTTCTGATTAAAGAGTACCTATTTTAGTAATTTTAGTACACTTCGTCAATTCGTTTGATGTGCTTTATTTAGTTTGGGTTCTTATTTTCTTAAATAGACTTGCTTTACCAATAGAACTCGTGTTGGCCTTGTGATTTGGATTTTTGGTACAATTTAACTTTGCTTTGTGCATCTTGGACTCGAGTTCTGCCTATTGATTTTAACTTCGATTTACTTTGGCTCTGTTAAGATTAATTGTAGTGCGTTTGTTACAAATATGCCAGAGAATTATACTCCTCAAGAATATGCCAACATGCATTTTGTCTATGGGGAATGTCAAGGTAACTCTTGTGCTGCAGCTAGACTCTATCGAGAAAGATATCCAAATGTAAGGCATCCGGACCATCGAGTATTTCGAAATGTTCATCTCGCATACTCACAAGGCGTTTTGCCTGGCAATCGTGGCGGATTAGGAAGACCTAGAGGAGATTACGATGAAGATGTTTTACAAGAGATTCAAAACGACCCATCGACTTCGACACGGAACATTGAACGTAATTTAGGGATATCAAAATCTGTTGCCAATAGAATATTACGTCGTTATGGATTTCATCCATACCACTTACAACGTGTTCAAGCGTTGCTGCCCCGTGATTACCCACTTCGTGTTCAGTTTTGCCAGAAAATGCTGCAAAAACACAGAGAGGATCCCAATTTCATAAATATGGTTTTATGGTCTGATAAAAGCACTTTTAAGAGAGATGGATTTATGAACATGCACAATTTACACAGTTATGCATTAGAAAATCCTCATTTAATGAGGGAAGATCGGTCGCAGTACCAATTTAAAGTGAACCTCTGGACTGGAATATTAGATGGGAAATTAATTGGCCCATTTGAATTACCAGAAACGCTGAATGGTCCAAGTTATCTGCATTTCTTAGAGAATGAGTTGCCAAATCTTCTCGACGACGTACCTTTAGCTACGCGGAGGTCAATGTGGCTGCAGAATGATGGCTGTCCAGCACATTATGCACGCGAAGTGCGACTACATTTAAACCAAACTTATCCACAGAGATGGATCGGCCGTCTGGGTCCCATTTTGTGGCCTCCTCGATCTCCAGACCTAAATCCTCTGGATTTCTATTACTGGGGTTATATTAAAGAAAAAGTTTACAATGAACCGATTAACAGTATAGCGGAGCTGAGACAACGCATTTACGCAGAGGCCCAAAACGACGTAACAAGAAGTGCACGTCACATCAGTCGAGCATTTTTAAGGAGATGCCGGGCTTGTATTCAAGTCAATGGCGGACAATTTGAACATTTAATTTAGTTACATAAAACAGGTTTCGTTTTTTTTTAATGTTTTTAGTTTTTTATTCACTTAACAGATAAAAATGGCAACCAGTATTATTTTTGCATTATCTCATAAACCGCTAAATAATTAAGTCACTTCAATACCATCTTAAAAACAACTCTAAATTTGCTATCTTTTTACGTTATTTGCCAGGTTCGCTATGAACATTTAAAAAATTTTTATTCTAAAATTGAATTGTGTTCCTATTCTAAATAAAGTATTCTTTAAATCGATTTTTTGTTCAAAATTCAAACTCTGAGCCTAGTAGGGGCTCTGGTACCATACTATGGAATAACTGCAGTATGAGCTCCTTTTGGTGTAAAATATCATTATCTCGTAAACTGCTGTGTAAGTTAGAAAATACTGTACCTTTTTGAAAACTACAATAAATTTACTATCTTTTTATGTTGTGTGCCATGTTAGTTTACAATACTTTTTTTAAATGAAACTCGATCAAAACCGCAGGCTAAATTTTATAAATTGCTATAATTCGTTTTTTTTTATTATTTTTACCGACAAGGCATCATGATATGTAATAAATTTAAATTACATTCAATAGGATATGTTTTTAGTAACATCTTGCAAAAAACAGATTTACAAAATACCTAAATTTGCAGTGGTGGCAATCGACATACTGACGCAGGGCATCAAAAGTCACGAGTTTTAAAAAAATGAAAATATCTCGAAAACCATGAACTTTTTATTAAGGTCAAATTGACTTAATATGGTTGCTTATGAGCTGTTCTATCACCCCTCTTCATTTTGGCGTTGGTTTTAGGGACACCCTGTATATATGTACATATATAATTAAAGCTGGTTTAGTTAGTATGGACTAACTAATTAAGGAAGGAATAAGTAAACATCTTCACCTTTAGCACAATTAAATAATGACATTTATTTTCATATCGATAGATTTTTGGAGGTTTAGACCTTCTTGATTATCTAATATCTATGTATGCACAACATAGGTATCTTCATTCAGGTGCTTTACTAATGCTTACTAGAATAAAACACTTGCAGTCTACATCTAATTATAATATATATTATTAAGTATGTCATTATAATCTGCAATTCAACAACATAAAAAAATATGTTACAGAAAATAGATTCAAAGAAAATAATTTCTAACCTAAATACTATAATACAGAATACTAAAAAAACAGTTCACACTGGTTATATTTCATAAAATCCGGCGAATTGTCAAGTATCAATATATCGCGGTCGGAGCTCAATCCACGTTTAACATAACAGTAAGTGACGGGCGATGCTATGTCGCGCGACTAGAGTCGCGGAGAGGCGGTGAGCCGTGTAGCCGCTATTGTTGAATGTAAAGCCATTACAACATTTACAACTTGAACCCTATAGCTTAAAACAGAAAGACGGTCATATGAGCGGGTTATCTTTTTTACTTACATATTTCTTTTCGTTCTCAACAGCTAAAGATAAGCGCTTTATGAATGACCATTCAGTTCAGACATCTTAACTATTAGTATACTACGCTTAGGCTTAGGTATATTATTCGTAAAATAAAGTGATAGATAAATAGTTATTCCTTGTGACTTCACTGGTCGACGGCAGAACATTTACAATAATGCTCTTATATTCTTATTATTGAACAGATCTCGCTTTCTAGAACCCCATGGGTGTCCTGGAATAATCATATTCCGTCTACGTTCAGCTGGAATTGTAAAAAAAAAACATAGGTGTAGGAGGTCCAAAGACTCAAAAAATATATATATTGCATGCTTTTATAATACAGTTACAGAATATTACCTGTGACTTGAATAGTTTCCCCTTCCTCTGTACAAGGTTCTTCGCACTCTTCACTCTCAAAATCTTCGTAATGCGTCTTACAATACTGTGGTACCTCTTTCTTGCTCGGATGTTTTTCCTGTAGTAAATAAAATGGAGCATAAATTCAAGAAATCTTATGTTTCAAGTATTAGTTTTTAATATTTAAAAATATTGACAAAGGTAAATTATGAAGAAAGATGTAATATGAGCCACTACAATGTAAAGCAGGACTCGAACCTGCGACCCTACGTTTCCGGTGTAGTCCTCTCCCCATTGAACTATCACATCGTTACGTCAATTACGCTAAATGTTTGATTCCATAATTCTACGCTACTGGAGCGCCCCCTATGTCATATATGTTTAAAATGCTTATGCGCATTAGCCACACCCCAGAATGTGCGTTTACACGCACGATCCCCAATTCCGCAGTCCCCATTGCTTTTATTTTTGTTGTGATTGACGTAACGATGTGATAGCTCAGTTGGGAGAGGATTATCTACAGACCTATTCCTTTAAAAAAATACTTCTACTTGCATTAGGGTTAAACATTTCAATAGGTTCTCCATCCACCAAATGATATCTTTCCCGCCACCTGTATCCAGTTACCGTGCCGCCCTCGCAAATACCTTCGCAGGGGCTCCATTCGAGCCATTGCGTCATAGGACAATCCTCCGAGGTTTCTGGATCAGGGTCTACAGGGATCTCACTCGAGCTGTAACGATAAATATAATTTTATAAAGTAGAAAAATAAAAACATTTTACTTTTAATTTCGTCTGAAATGGATTAAATGGAATAAATTTATTGAGACTAACTAAACAGCCCCCAAAACAATATAAAAAATATTATTAAACTAAAAATACGTCTAAGTTATATAGCTCAAACATACTTAATCTTTGTTTTGTCCTTAGGTAATTAAATATCATCACAGGGCACAATGGTAGGAAAATTTGCACTTCTATTATGCATCACTTCATGTGATGGAAGAGTTTTTAGATTGAATGTTTTTATTTTTACAGAAAATACATTGTACTTCTCAGGGAATATAAATTTGAAATTGACTTGATAAAAATATCATAGTCAGCAATACAAATCCAAGAATCAGCAGAATTAGGAATACAGAACAGTGCCTCACCGGCCGTGTTCGTCGCTAGCTAGTTCAGGGTTTTGATACCTGGAGGGCTCGTCGGGTTCCTGACTGTCGCTATCGGGCTTTTTATCCCCGCTTTCGGGCTGTTTAACGTTTTCGTCTTCTTCCTCTAAAATAAAATAAGAAAAAAAAGCAAGATTTTTTTTAATGTCAGGGGCAAACGAGCAAACGGATCGCCTGTTGGAATGCGATTTTCATCGCCCATAGACACCTGCAACACTAGAGGAGTCACAAGTGCGTTAACGGAGTTATGTTTAGAAAGAAAATACGATCAAATATAAACCCTAATGAATATGTCAAAAGTAAACAATAAACGTAACTAATACTTTTAACTAGACGATGCCCATATTTAAATTCGGGCATAAGGTGAAGTCATCGGTCTTTGTTATTCTTGTCCTTATCTTTCTTCTTCACCATATTTGATATGTCGCAGACGCAGATTAAGAGACAGTATTACTTTAACTTTTGTTCTAATGTAGGCTCTCGATTTTATCTCAGTCGCCAATATTACAATTATTTCTTAAAAGAAACTTAATAGCTACCTGAAGATTCTACACATTCACGGTGGTACGTTCTTATCAGCTTAATATGGATCCTGCCAAACGGATGAACATCTTTCATGTCGATTTCATAGAATGGTGAGTTTTTATCGTATGAGCTCATTTGGACTCTACCAATGGCACCTTGAGGATACGTCTCAATGTTTGGTGACTGAAAAAATAAATAAAAACAGCTATTCATCTAATGAATGATGAAGAAAAGTTTAAAAGCTAATATAAGAAAATTTAAAAATAAGGACGTTTGGAAATAATATAATTTACTTACACATGTGTAGGGTAAGTAGCAGACATGCCGAATCATATAAAATGTTTACCTCATAAGAAACTCCACTGTCAGTTCCAGCATCCCAAGGATATAAATTCAGCTCTTTCTCTTGAAGCCAAGTGTCATCTTCCTGACACAACTCAAACCTGGTCACTCCTAAGAACCAGTCCGGAGACGGGTACATGGCTACGGCAGTAGTGATCAAATGGTTTACTTTATCAGCTCGGAAGACAGCGCGAGAAGGATTGTTCATCTTTTTGTAACCGTGACCTTTAGCCTTGATCATAGTCCGGACACCATCACCAATCTGAAATAATAAAAATGCATATAGGTACATCTGTTACTTAAAATTATTAATTATTATATTATTATAATTAATTATTAAATTTAGGAAACCTGCTGGCCTATGATGATGGTTGCTTTTATCACGCCATAAATAAGTAACAAAGCCTCCGTCATGTTTAGACAAAATGCGAATTTGAGTGACAGATGCTTTGTCACTTATTTATCACGTGACAAGCGCATCCATCATAAATAAATAAATATCATAGGCCCCTGACTTCTTTTATCACAGTGTTTATTAAGTATTGAATTGCATTTCTGACCTTTTCCCGTATCTCGGCTTCTAATTTGCTGCTGTTGGCATGCTCGGCCAGTTGCCTAAGGCCTTCAGAAGCCAGCTCTCCAGGAGCCCAAAGCACAAAGTCAGCCGCGTGGGAAGCTCCAATTAGGTCACTGTATCGCGGGAGCCAATCACTTTCTGGGTATAACCTCGGATGAATATTTCGGGACCATATACCCGTGAATGTAACCTGTGGATGTAGAATACCTATTTAAAATCTATTAAAATCAATGAAATCTGGGCAGATTAATCTGCAATATCTAGTCTTTCATCAGCTATAGTCATGCCTATTCTTCCGTAATTTGACGACGCGGTTGGCGCAATTTGTAGTGCACCTACCTACTCAGCCGACGGTCCTGGGTTCAAATCCCGGCAAGGATAAATTTGTGTGATGAACACGAATATTTGTTCCTGGGTCATGGATATTGTATTTATATATTATGTTTACTATCGTCGTCTAGTACCCATAGTACAAGAATTGCTTAGTTTGGGACCAGGTCGAATTGTGTAACATTGTCCCTTGATATTTATTTATTAGCTGCAGCCATGCCTTTTCTTCCATTTAAAATGTATATATCTACAAAATATCAATAGCTATTTGGTGAACTCAAAATGAATTAGTGAAAAACGCAGTCGTATTTCGTGTTCTTAACTTACCATACCTCGAATGAAAATTATTATTATTACCTCATATTTAGCGTCATCACAGATTTTACACTCATAGTTTAGGTTCGGTGATACGTCGTCTGGCTGGCGCATGTCTTCGCACAACTTTCGAGTTAGTGGAGCCCCGTCCTCGAACCAAATCTCCTGGCTCTCTGCTACCATGGCTCGGATGGTCACACACCCGCTGCCTGCTGAAGGTGCTTCCCAATAAACCTTAAAGCACATCATAAAGTCTCTTCGTTTCTGATGTTGTGAAACTTATCGTATTTAATTAAATTGACATTCCCACAGTATAAGAAAGCCTAACCAAGACGAGGACGACTATTACAGTTTTAACTTAACGTTTTGCAGATGTTTTGATATACTTACTTCTACAGAAGACTTTAAATTATAGCTAGCCTGTTCCACAGAGTATAAGCAGCGATCACTGTATTTGCCCGTTGCTTGGCTTTGAGGTCTCAATTCCCCCGGATTTTGGGCCAGAAATCTTCTTGGATTTCTGGGATCTTGCTTTAAATCTCCCTCAGCTGACAACATAAATGCTGTAAATTCGGATTCATCGTCAGTGCTTGTGATTTGAATTGTATATACTTCTTCCGGGAGATATGTGTTGTCGGTGCCAATAATGTTTAGCCGGAATCGTCCATCAGCGGGGGACGCTAGGGACGTAGAACCATAGGGCCGACGGTCGCATCGGAAACTGGACGTGGTCCTCAATAATATCATAAGCAGAAGTAGTAGAAGTTCGAGTTTTGTTTTTGACATGCTGAAAATAAAAGCAAAGTATAGGAATAATTATCCAATCATAAACGATATTTAATTACTCATGTCATAATTAGTTAACTCACCTTAATTTGCTTTAGAAACTATAAATCTTTTTTTTTTTCGCCACTGAAGCGAATGCTGAGTGCAGTTTAATCCCGTCACACGAAACGAGACAAATGAAGCCGGTGGGACAGGACAATGTGGGACGCGTACAGGCGGATATCGCATATCCTACCCAATTACTTAGGAACTCGTCTTAATCTAAAGGGATATAAATTACATGCACTGTAAGTGTACTCAGTATATGTACGTATTTGTGTGTTATGTACAGTTTGAGTTTTATACTTATTCGCTTTTAAGAGAAGTAATTAAATGGGATACAAATCTGAAATTGCGATTGAAATCCATTTTTTTGGTCACCTTGATTAGTGATGTACCCAGAAATAAAATATTCTTTATATACTGGGAACGACAAATTTATCCTCCCGTAAAGGGGATTTAAAGTTATTGTATTTCCTTGCTTTTCAAGCAGCAACTAGCTGCGTATTATCCAGTGTGAGGTACAGCCGTTTGAGCGTGAAGAAGTAACAAACACACGCGCAAACTTTCATCTTTATAATATTAGTGTAGTGATCTGAATGAGATACATTGCAACAATTCTTTACTTCACACCATCAAAACACAATTAAAACTTTAATATAGGCGATTTCTTATCGCTAAGGAGCCATCTCTTTAATAACCTTTGGGTAGGGGAAGCAAACAAAAGAAAAATTGTGAAGGTGGTGGCTGGTCAAAAACCGTATTAAATGTAATAAATAAATGGGATACAAATAATAAAACGGGTAGGTATAGGGGTATAAAGGGGAACTGCCAAGAGTTTTAATATAAAACCTGTCAGTAGGTAAGTAGGACATAGACTCATAGCTGATGTCAAGTGTACACAGTGTACGCACATATTAAATGATTAATTATTCAAGTGGTGCTCATAATTGCAGTAATAATGATAATGATTCCTCCAGCAGACATATCGATACCTCCTACGTATACTGATACAAGTGCAAAATCACGATTTTACAGGACGGCTGTTCAAAGGTATGAAGTGCCATAACTAACTCATACGTTGAAATAATGTAATGAATATTTCAAATAATTTTAATGAATATATTTTCCTTAAATCTACATATTTACTATTTCAAAATTAATTGTACTTTTAGTAAAAAAGGTAGTTATACCAGTATACGTGAAATTTACTAGTTCTAAGTTTTTGGTATACTGATACAACTACCACTTGATCCAGCATACGTCGTAAACTATGATTAGATGAATATGGATAATTATATTATTATTATGCCTATTATGGACATGTATCATTTATTAGATATATAAACAAACTCATAGCTCGTGTTTGGATGGATCTGATCGGTTAGTTTCATCTGATTTGTCACTTGTACCAGTATACGCCTGAATCATTCCGCTATGTACCAGTATACTGTTAAGGTTATTTTGTATGTTATGTCCAATATAGTAAGTTCAGAGGTTGGTATTTTGGATATTTAAGCAAATTAGACAAAAAAGCAAATTTATACTAAAATTACGTTTATTTAAAAGATAATTAAAATCACAGCCCGCATTTTGGGAATGGTGTTTTTGTCTGTTACAGCGGTATTATCAACATTATTACTCTTTTAATATTTATATATAGTAGATTCCGGTTCCTATTTGGTCCATCAGAATTGTCAGACCAAAACCTGAATTCATCTACATCATGTTGAAGTATTAATTTAATTAAGTCAAATAATTTGTCATTTAGTCATGTCAACAGTACCTAACCAGTAGCATTCCCAAACCAAATGCTGTGAATTACAGTTTAAGTTTTTATTGAAATAAAACATGCTTATATTACCGTGAGGAGATGACAAGGTTTTTGAAGGTCGAATACAGCAGTCGCATTTTTTTGTTAAGTTTGAGTTTTTTTTCCTATTTATTTCAAGTCTCTTTCCTCCATGTGCCAATGTGTTTGGGTGTTTGTTTTTCAGTAGGTGTTTTCAAATTCTCGTAAATGTGACAAGCGTCAACTTAATATTTTGACTGAAAATATCACGGTATTGTCGAACAGACTAAGCTTGCGCTTCGTATTTGGTAGAATTAAACGACTCCTTGTACAAATTATACATTTCAATCAAATTCAAACAGCCGCCAGCAAAAATGTGTGTGATGAACTTGAATATTTATTCCTGGTCATGGATGTTATCTCTACATGTACTTTATAAAGTATGTATATATATTATCGTCATCTTGTACCCATAGTACAAGCTTTACTTTGCTTGGGACACTGGGTCGATTCGTGTAAGATGGTCCCTTAAAATGTATTCATTATTAAAAAAAAAAATCCGTTCAGACACTAAAATTTAACGTAATTTTTGTCTTATATGTTTATTATTTGTTTTCTTGGCTTGTTTTTCCCGTATTTTTTTTTAATTTAAACTCATGATTAGATTTTTACTTTCTTTGTTCGTTGATACAAATATTTTTTAAATTACACGTAAGTTACCGACATCTTTTTTGCTATTTTATTTAAAAATTGCCTGTCGTGCCAACTAAGCAGCTGCCATCTCTAAATTCGCCGAATACGGACAAAGACTTAAAAACCCGAACATTTGGCGTAACTTGGATTTCCCCCATTAATAAAAAAAATGCTTTATTTTTTATTGACATTAAACCCCGGACGGCCCCCGGACGGCTTCAAACTAGGACAAATCCGGGGTAACCCGGTCGGATGGCAGCCCTAGTGGTGACTCTGGTTTACTGTAGGTAATGGCGACATATGGCTATTATTGTACTCCAAACAACCATCGGTACTGATTGGGTAAAACTGTATCATAACCAAAAGTAAGCTTAATTTGATACGTAGTAGGTAGAAAAGCCGTAGGCCGCATCGACTGTCCGTCGCGCATAGTGGGACATCTTACGTCCGCAACGATGACGAGCAAGCATACTGAGATAACTGCCACTTGTACTTGATAGGTGTACTGCGTACAGTGGTACAAGTGACTTATCTCAGTATACGATGTTCTAAATTAAAAAACGGTGTTAGTTGTATCAGTATACGTCACTTTATTTCGAAAACTAGCAGATATTTTGTCATGAAAATTTTATAGCATGTAGATATAATTATTTTGATCCTAAATATGCAAAAAAACGAAAATCGTAAAAATGACAGTTGCATCAGTATACGTAGGAGGTATCGATATAGCGTTACACGTAACACGATGATAATCTCGTATGAGAAAATTAATAATGATTTTAATTTTTTATTCGAAATACTAAACGGACAGCTCCAAGTTCTGCGTTTAATTTAAAATACATAAAAAAAACTACATATTCCGAGTTAATCAGATACCATGATACTAAAATAAAAAAAGGCACTAACAAATCTATGAAATATAATTTTAATATTCCGAAAAACCGGCCAAGTGCGAGTCGGTCTCGCGCACCAAGAGTTCCGTACAAACACTTATCTAAACTAGCCGGGTTAAGTTTCGCGTCGAATACAAATGAGGTGCAAAGTTAACGTAACCAATCACGTTTTTTGTATGGAAGTCCCACTTAAATATTAATTTTATTGTTTTAGTACCTATTTGCTGTTATAGCGCCAACAAAAATACATCTGTCTGATACAATATCTGTGAATTTTTCAACTATCACGATTCATGAGACACAGCCTGGTGACAGACGGACAGATGGACAGCGGACTCTTAGTAATAGGGTCCCGTTTTTTACCCTTTGGGTACAGCTTACCAGTAATACACTCTAATCTATGTACAGAACTCTAAAAAACGACTATCAAGCATCGTTAAATTTTGTCAAATTAAGGGTGAATAATGTAGGGGAAAATTTTATTTATCTTATGTCCGTTCTGAAATTCTAAACAAATAAAAAATACTTTTTTGTTTTACTCTAGTGTTGCAATATAAAAATGTTTACGAAGAAAATTTACCAATTGCGAGTGATTGTAATCGAGTTTTCTGATCGAGTAAAAAAATTGGATAGTAACTACACCCTTTAACAAAGTACTGTCACATACTGTCATTCATTCGTTGTCCTGTCATTGTCATTTCCTGCTTGCTTTTATTTCATTGCCTTGCCCAGTTTAATGGGAGGGAGGGACATTGGAGTGTGTGATTTATGGACATCTTAATTTTAAAACTTATTTTGTGTATTGTGTACGTGACAAATGATAAATAAATGTCTACTAAGCCATTAAAGATGCCTTCAGCGACAAGGGACTCGACTATACTTAAAATTGCGGTGGAAATGCTCAATGCTCCCGATAAGGTACCACAGTTGATAGAATTTGACCAAAGCCAACCTTTGTCCAGCATTATTCAACTACTCTGCAAGCCGTGGGGCCTGCCAGACCCGGATAACTACGCACTGCAGTTCTCGGAGAGCAATAATCAAAACTACATTACCGAGAAGAATCGTAACGAGATAAAAAACGGTTCCGTGCTACGCCTGGAACAATCGCCAGCAAAAACTGTGCAGGAGATATTGTATAAAATTAACAATGGGAATGAAATCGAACAAGGTAATGCGCTCACTAAACTGTCCAGCTTAAGCAGTGACCTTACATTTGCACTCGAGTTTATCAACAAAAAGGGTTTAACACTAATAATCAGCAACATTGAGTCAGGAAAATTCAAAGGTACCTGTCTTAAACATGCTTTAGTCACCTTTGTGGAGCTTATGGACCATGGCATTATTTCCTGGGATATATTGGAGAACCAATTCATAAACAAGGTTGCGAGTTTTGTCAGTAACCAAAGTACAGCCCAAGACCCTAAAGTGATACAGTCATGTTTATCTATACTGGAGAACATTGTGCTCAATAGCTCAGGAAAGAATTCCCAGGTGGAAAAGGAAATCACCATTCCAAGTCTGATCTCACAATTGCAAAATCCTAACCAAGATGAAGTTAAAGCCATTCAACAAAATACAATAGCGCTCATTAATGCTATATTAGCCAAAGCTGATCTAACAAAGAGGAAGACTATTGCAGCGACATTGTCCTCAAAACAAGTCCGCAATGTCATTTATGATAATTTGGTGGGGGTTTTGGCCGTTCAGGCTCAAGACACAGAGCTGGCACATCAGCTGTATGTGCTTCAAACACTGCTGCTCGGGCTACTGGAGCCTAAGATGAGGCAGAGGGCCGACTCGCAAGAACAAGAGTCACAGGAAAAAATCAAAGAGCTAAGGAAAATTGCTTTTGAGAATGATAACAATTCTAACATAGAAGTCACAACTCGACGTCAACTTGGTAGCTTTTCTAAAGACTTCAAGAAACTTGGTTTTAAATGTGAAATTGATCCGATAAAAGATTTTAATGAAACACCACCTGGTATATTGGCTTTGGATTGTATGCTGCACTTTGCAAGAAATTACCCAGAGGACTACACAAAGATTGTGTTAGAAAATAGCTGCAGAGCTGATGAACATGAATGTCCCTTTGGTAAAACGAGTGTGGAGTTGGTCAAGCAGCTGTGTGACATACTGCACATTGGAGAGCCACCCAGTGAGCAAGGCCAAACATACCACCCTATGTTCTTTACACATGACCATCCTTTTGAGGAACTATTCTGTATTTGTATAGTTCTTCTTAATAAAACATGGAAGGAGATGAGAGCAACCTCGGAGGACTTTGTTAAAGTGTCCAGTGTGGTGAGAGAGCAAATCAGCAGGGCACTATCTGGCTCACCTAAAGGATTTGACAAGTTTCGTCAAAGGGTCAATCAGCTGACATATGCAGAGATCACACAGATTTGGCAAACAGAAAGGACTAATAGAGAAGTTTGGGAGTCCCATGCTAGACCAATTGTGGAGCTGAAAGAGAAAATAACCCCAGAAATCATTGATTTAATCCAACAGCAAAGATTGGGGGTATTAGTAGGCGGGACTAGATTTAAAAAGTATTCATCCAGAGGACAGAGGATAAAAGACAAGTTTTGGTATGTCCGACTGTCTCCTAACCACAAAGTACTTCATCATGGGGATTGTGACGAAAAAAGTACTCCAAGTTTAGAAGAGCTTGGCAATAAACTCTCAGTTGTTGACATAAAAAGTGTTGTGACAGGGAAAGATTGCCCACATATGAAAGATTTAAGAGGTAGAAAGATTAATCCTAGCTTGGCATTCTCTTTAATTCTCAAGTCTTCAGAGGTTACTTCACTAGACTTTGTGGCCCCAGATGAGCAGATATTTGATTACTGGACCGATGGAGTTAATGCTTTATTGAAGGAAAAGATGACCAGTAAATCATATGAGAATGATCTTGAAACTCTGTTATCTATGGATATAAAAGTACGCCTACTTGATGCAGAGGGCATAGACATTCCACAAGACCCACCACAAATACCAGACGAACCTGAAGACTACGACTTTTACTATGATAATAATTAATAAGTAATTACCAATTTCCATTTATTCTTAAAATCATTTTGCAGATTGTATTACTTCCAGATGTATCGAAAATACTTAGTATTTATATTTAATTAAGTTTTAAGCAAGATATTTATTAATTTTAATTACTTTAAGAAATTGTAATCTTTCCATTTACTCTGACTGAATTTTATCAGAACTTCCACGTAATAATAGTAAGTAATAGTGGCCATATTCCATATTATATTTTATATACCAAAGATCACGTCTAAAGAACAAGAGTATATATATTTTAAAATGTGCGTGTACAAATAAATGTTTTCACAGACATAGCATTTAATTGTTCTACCTATCTACTAAGAACCTTAACAAAAGTAGCAGAAAAAACATAGTCTAGCGAAAATATTTTCGAGCGGACTAATAGTTTCGTACAGACGTGTCTAAAAAAATCTTATCTTAAAACTCCCCTACGGCTTCAGAGGCAGACGGCATGGCCGATATCTTCTAAATATGGGGGGTGAGACATCGAAAAAATCATAGTTGTAGAACTAGATCCCGCCCAAGGGAAAGGGACATATGAAGGGTACACGGAAAGAAAATGTCTAGTCACCTTAACAGCTTTTTGTTTATCGTGATTTAAAAGTTTGAAACGATGTAATTAATTATCCATACAATTTTCGTACTTTTTTACTGATAAAAAAGACTACATTTAGTTGCAGTTAAGTAAGGCTATTGGGTGCTCTATATTTTGAGTTTAAATCACGGTTTAACACTTTCGCAACCAAGGAATTCTTAGCGCTACGCGCGTAGGCGATGACTATAACATAGGGAAAAAGAAAGAAATACATTTATTCATGACGTGACCACACGTGACCATAATAAATAATTAATTAGATAGAGGTGTGAAAGAAGTGATAAAAACAATAATAATGATATAAAACACAATAGAATAAGACAAAAACATTTTGGCCGTGCCACGAAAAGGTTCCACGTCAGCAAAATGCTAGCTCGAGAGCCAGCGCTGATCTTCCGGTGGGACCATGTCTAAATACCCTTCATATACAGTAGAATCCGTTTATTATGACTCCGCC
This sequence comes from Apotomis turbidana, assembly GCA_905147355.2. Classification (NCBI taxonomy): domain Eukaryota; kingdom Metazoa; phylum Arthropoda; class Insecta; order Lepidoptera; family Tortricidae; genus Apotomis; species Apotomis turbidana. The sequence continues at coordinate 20,106,353 of LR990281.1, read as the reverse complement.
TATAATGACCAACCGCCTATTATGACGTGACTACACAACGAACTTTGGTTTTCATATAAATATTCAGGAAATATAACTAATTCTCTCTCCCTGAATAAAAAAAACTTGTTGTGATTTTTACAATTTCGGAAATACAACCATATTTTTATATGGTACTATGAATAAATAACATGGATAATGAATTGCTGATATCTGTTTTACACGAAAACGACACCACACAAGTCCTAGTAGCGTTATCTGATCAGTAATATAAAAAGAAAAAGAGGACTCCTTTGTTCTATTCACCCCGCTTTCCCGCCGCACAGGGAACGAATCTGACTTCCCTCCACATCTGAAAATAATCACCGCAGAATACTCTATCTGTGGTAGAAATTTTGTGGTTGTATCCCGATGTACACAATTTCGCGACTTAGCAAAATGTACTAGAACACGCAGACTAAGCTTAACATCAACATTTTTTTCAAGGTACTTTTTGTATAAGAGGTGCCCAATATGTATACATTTTTAAAAACAAGATTAAATTTGCTGTTTAGTAATGTTTTTTTAAATTGTAAATATTCAGGATAGATAAATAATTTATCGTTCTGAATAAAAAAAACTTGTTGTGATTTTTACCTTTTCGGCAATAAACCCAAATTTTTATATCAAACTATTCTTAAATAACATGAAAAGTTAATAACTGATATCTATTTTACACGAAAACGATGTCGCACAAGCCCTAATAGCCTTAACTGATCAGTAATAAAAAAAGGAAAAAGAGCAGTACTTGGTCCTCTTCACCCCGCTCTCCCACCACACAGGGGACGAATCTGACTTCCCTCCACATCTGAAAATAATCACCGTGGAACGCTCATGTGTGGTAGAAATTTCATGCTTGTAACCCGATGCGCACAATTTCGCGGCTTAGCAACTCTACTAAATATTCGTTGATCCCCGACGACGTTCGTGACTCTTTTTTGTTTTGAATCTCAGTGAGTAATTGACACTTGAAGGTTACGCATTGCTTTTAGCAAAAAATCAAAGCATTTACGATTGAGGTGAAAGGTGCAATAATATGCAGTTTAGAAAATGGAGAATCAAACTCTTCTCTCGCGAAGGAATTTGGCGTGCGTCATTCGACAAACTAAAAGATTTCAAAAACAAGAACCGGATTAAGCAATCGTTTTTTTCATTAAACGCTTTTTTTTATGACGTCCGCTTATTATGACGTGATTGTCAATTCCCTTTCGATATCATTATAAACGGATTCCACTGTACAACCCCAGTTCTGTATCCGCCACTTCACAAGTTATTTTTTTTTATTAACACGTTAAACGCCATAAAAAATACTATGCATTTTCATATAGGCCATGGGGGCCACATGTTGAGCGACACATACACTTTCCATTGGCGCTGTTGGGGGGCATCATATGACCGCGAGTCAGACCTAATTTCAAACTACTTTGCTGGGCTCACCGTCACTCAATAGACATGTTGACTAATTTTTTTTGAGGATGTCAATCGATTCTATTTTTTATTGTGATCAAATGTCTATATGGGACTGACTACACTTAAACTGCTCTAAAAGTCAGAAATGACCGTCAAAGTTCAACATTTCTACGTAGCGCTAAAAACGCTCCATACAAAACGCGTCAGGCTAGTGACGTCACAGGCCGGTATAGGTACCAATAATTGTATGAAAAAATTAAGAAATTTGGCATTTTCACCGTGAAAAAGTGCGTTTAAGTTCATAGTTGTCATACAATTATTGTTTCGTAAAATTATGAGGATTCTGAAAACATTTTCAAAATTTATTTTGGATTAAAAAAAAGAATCATAAAATTTGCGTACCTTTGAAGTCACATATTTCCAAAAAAGATATATGTTTCTGGATTTTTTTTCTTTGTTTCGTGATATATTTAGCTAATTTTATTCATATAACTACAGTACGCTGTAGAATTCAATATCAGTCAAATAGCCTATTATATCTCGGTTATTGTACCTGAGGCACAGATTATATACAAGTTACTATCACGTAACCCGTGGCCCTGTAGATGGTCCAACAATTTTATTGTTGGTTTTTAAATTCAATAACGACAGAAAATTATGAGTGATTTTCCACAATCGATGGTAGAATGTTGCAAGTTATATACAATGTATATTTTAAATATTACTTATACAAATTACATACATTTTTTACAAGTTTTGATTTACATTAGAATGAAAAGTAAGATATTGTAAAATGATTTATTTAGTATTTTGATTTTTTTAACCGGTTGGCTGTAAAGAAAATTATACGCAACCCACAAATACGAATTTCATGTAGTTTACAATCTCGGAAAGTACCTTTTGTAAGGGTAATCTTATGAATTCAAAGTAATCCAATCCTGAACGAACGGCACGGTGCGTACATCCCCTGTGGGAATGGTTGTCTATGGTACTTCCCGGCACGGTAAATCCATTCCCGCGCGGTGCGTGCGGATCGCTCGAGTTTGGATCATTTTCAAATTTTTCTATGCATTAAATTACCCTTATAAACAGCACAGCGTAGTAGCACTGTACACTACCGTTAATATTGTTGAATCTTTTCTCGCATAATGCATTGTAAAATGCTGAAATGTAGTCTTCTTGCCAAGGAAATAATCCTACTTTCCACACTAAATAACTATCTTAAGGCGACTCCTAATGCCAACGTCCTTGAGGATCTGGGCGGAGCCTAACGTTATTCCCCCCGCCGACCGTGCGCCCCCGGAACATTACTTCGTTCATAATCTCGTTGAGTGGCGTCCAAGCAGCTTCATACACTCGCATAGTCCGAGCGTGAGTTGAAGATCAACAAACCTTATACCTTATTTAAAGGCATTGACAAATCTCGAAGTAAAATAAATCATTTAAACAATGATATAATTATTTCGGATTACTAAATATCTATTTACCCACTACAGTATAATATTAAAAATAAAATGCGTTACCGTGCAAAAAGCGGGCAAAGTTGGCATGTTTCACGAAACATGCCAACTTTGCGCGCTTTTTTCGTAAAAACCCGAATTTCTCTAATTTTTTCTATGACGGGATAAAGTTTTTTTTGTCTAACGCATCCATCGTATTCATATGCATGCGTTTATTACGAGAAACAATTTTTAAAACTACATTTAACCAATTTTTTTATCAATTTTCACCTCGGGTAAAGTTATCTAAACTTTTGCAAACATTGCCCAAATCGATTATTTTCGTAACTATAGCCCCTACAACGTTAAGATAAGGATCAGTATAAAATCTGGGGTAATAATGGCGTTCTACGTAAATATCTTGGTCTTAACTGTACAAACACGTGTGCAATATGGGTGGGCAATGTTACATAGGTATTTTGTTTTACTCCATACAAGCCGAATCAAGCAGTTTGAAATTATCAGGGTTGTCACTCTTGGTTGAGTAAACCATCTTTATCAATACCATTATCAAAATAAAAAATGTATGCTTAATATTCGATACTAATAGTTTGGCGGTTATTTTTTTACTTCACGTTAGAATAATCTAAATAAAAATTGTGATAATTGAATATTCTATGTTTTTTGTTTTATGGACATGACATGACATGCAGCTAATGCTAAAAGTACAACGGCTTAATAGAAATATAATTTACCTTATCTTAAATACATAACCCTCCTTTATTTACGCAGTCAGGTAAAATTACGACAAGGTGACAACCCTAACCCTTTTTTTAGTCTGGGCAATGTTGGCATTCATAGGTGAGCAAGTTACTGGATAACATTGCCCAACATCATAACTCCGGTTTTAATAAGTATTTTTAGTACAAACTACAATAAAAATGATCTACAGTTCTTATTTTATAACAAGCAATAAGATACATTCACCCGAGGCTTACCCATTCTGTAAAAAATACACCAGAACTTCACCTAGAATTGGCCCGCCAAATCACGCACCTTATTCGACTAGTCCCAACACGTTACGGAATGAAGTTGCGCGCAAATGTGATTCCCAGTGATACCACAGATATAATCTATTTTCCACTAAAAATAGTAGTGTTGCCATAATCATCTTGAAATTGTCTACAGTAACGTTTCTTTTTTTAAGTAGCGTTTTGGGCAAAGTTCCCTGTGGAGGCAAAGTTGGCGTATTTCACGGTAAAGCTATTTTCCAAAAAAACAAGTGAAATTAGCCATTTAGAAGTCTCGCATCGAAAAATACTTTTTAGTTTCTTTTGTATGTGTAGGTACCTACCAAAAATAGTTAAAATGCCGACAAGATTCTTGATTATACGTGTAAAATCATGCAGAAATAAAAAAAATACCGTTTTTTAATAAATAAATCATATCGTGACCCAGCGGATGAACTGATATTTTAACATAGTAGTGGAGGCACAGCTTTATCCCCCGGGTCATGTTGCTCTAATGAAAAGATAAACTATAAATAATAGAGCGACAAATTCAACTTTACCGTTGGAAAACGGATTTACGTCCTTTACTTATAAACAGTGATAGTTTTTTATGACTACATTAGTAATGTTCTCAGATTTTTCCCTATAATAATAATAATAATAAATAATAAATATCAGACAACCTTACACAAATCAACCTAGTCCCAAATTAAGCTCAAGAAGGCTTGTGTTATGGGTACTAGGCGACGATATTCATACTTATATAGATAAATAAATACTTAAATACATAGAACATCCATGACCCAGGCACAAATATTCGTGTTCATCACACAAATATTTGTCCTTGCCGGGATTCGAACCCGGGACCGTCGGCTCAGTAGGCAGTTGCTTAACCACTGCGCCAACCGCGTCGTCGTTTTGTTTCTTTTTCTATGTTCAAGGTCAATGGATACCCTATAAATGTTAATTTACTTGAGTGTCAAAATATACCGATGCTGGAAAGTAGAAATTATCTAAGCGACATTTTTGGGGATATCGAGTTTACACACTGTTGGGATCGGCAGATTTTTCTGCATCGAATGGGTTGGGTCTCGTATATAATAATATCTGTCTGATGACTTTTGTGTCGCTTATCCCGTCGGTGATTTAGAGAATCTCTAAATTTTTTTTCTACTAAACGACTTGATTTTTGATGTTTTTTTTTGCAAAATGGAGATTACATAAAAAGTTTTTTGCATAATAATGAACCTTAGAGCTTTTTTACTTATTTGTCAAAACAGATCAAACAACTTGGATAATTTTTCTTTATTGCAACTAACCTTGCACTTGTTGGTTAACTGTTTTTACCTGATCGTAAAATATATTTTAATGTCGTTTGAGGCATTTTACCTATGTCTTTATGATAAAATTAACATAAAGGTAAATTATGAAAGAAAAATTGAATGTGATCCACTGCAATGTAAGCAGGACTCGAACCTGCGACCCTAAGTTTCCGGCGTAGTGCTCTACCAACTGAGCTATCATATCGTTACGTCAATCACACTAAATCTTTGATTCCATAATTCTTCGCTACTGGAGCGCCTTCTGTGCCATGTGTGTTTAAAATGCTTATGCGCATTAGCCAAAAAGTAAAAATGTGGTATATCCACATTATTAAACAGAATCGATATAAGATTCTATAAAAAATAACATAGTTAGATTAAATTACCTGATTGTCGTATCTTAACTATTGGCGTTTGTCCAAATTTACCTGCTTTGATACTATGAAACCATTGTCGCCTATCCTTTTTTACTTTGATAGACTACTGTCGCTTATCTTGAATTGCTTGAATGACAATTGAGTCGTATTTGCTATCTCATTGCAATTGTAATTAATATAATTTCACGTAGTTCGTGATTTAAAATTCCTTAATGAGTACCGAGTGACTGCAGTCTTGAGAACTCTTGTGCTGTTCACATTAGTCATAGCTATCGTTTGCTACCGTACATTGGTCTAGAACTACTGGAAATCTTTCAGCAGATCACACATAAAAATTGATAAAATTGAAATTTCACGTGATATCTGATGAATAAATTTTTAACATTTCTAGAGCAGTTTTTTTTTTGTATTTGCGTAGTTGGACCATAAGTTTTCGTCTTAGAGAACTTTAAATGTCACTTCATTAATTTTAATGTTTGAAAATAAATATTTTCCTCTAATTAAAACATTAATCGTGAGGTTTTATTGTACGATAAATAGCTTGTCATGTCTGAAATATTTCCTAGAAAGGCGATTAGATAATTTTTCTTGATTTATTTCATGCTGATTTATGCACATTTATATATTTACCTGACTAGAAAATGAGCATGCACATATATTTTGTTAACTGTGTTGATTGTTGTGTAATAGATTATACTATTTTACCTGGCTAATTTCTCTGGAAACGTGTCGTTTAGATAATTTTACCTAATTCTATTTGGACGGCCATTTTGCGTAAGCGACGCTAAATCCTAAAATATTCCATTAATAGACAAAATAACAAAAGCAATATGTAAAAAACATGATATTGTTTATATAAAATGAGCATCGTATGCACATAGATATTGTTTACTGTGTTGATTGTTGTGTAAAATGTAGATTATACTATTTTACCTGACTAATATCTCGGGAAACGTGTCGTTTAGATAATTTTACCTAATTCTATTTTGACAGCCATTTTGCGTAAGCGAAGCGAAATTTTAAATTATTCCATTAATAGACAAAATAACAAAAGCGACATGCAGAGAACATGATGTTGTTTATAATTATAAAATGCTTCATTTAAAAAGTAGGTCCACAGAATATTTAATAACTTTTTATTTTTTTGAAAAAGTTCGTAGTTTTTTAGATCTGTAAAGTTAGCTCCGTGTTTCTTGGATAATTTTCCTTTCCAGCGTAGATACCCGTATGTTAGTTTAAGATAGCCGTATCTTTTTTTTTACGTTAACATAGAAGTTCGATTTTTTACAGCTTCAAGGGACTGTAGACCAAAGTACGACGTGTAGACGGTTTTTATTTCAACTCGACACCTACACGCGTTACCGAGATAAAGGGCAGAAAGACGAACGGTCAGCAAAATGATCCTATGGGTTCCGATTTTTCCGGTATAATTACCTAAATCTATAAATAATGAGGTTTATCACTTTTAATCAGTATATATGAAATTTAGCCGATAAAAATAAAATTTCAAGATGGAAATAGTATATTACTGCCGAGGCCGGGAAAAGCGAACTGACATTCCCGCCGAGGCTTGTATAGTGCTTTTCTCCAAATATGCTTGGAAATAATCACCAATCTACATTTTAATTTAATATATCAGTACCATGAAGTTCATTCGGTACTTATTTTTTTTAGGAATAGGAATAAAATTTCGGGTCCGAATCATATGTTTGATTTAAAACAAAATATATGAATAAGAATTAAATATATATGAAAACACAATAACAAAAAATATGCACATAGGTAATTATAAATTTTAGTTAAATTAACAACTTCTAAACACACTGTTTTTTTTTAGAAACCATACCATATTTATCATTCGGAGATCATAAGTTCAAAATAACTTTTATATTGATTTGGACACAATCATTTCTGTTTTATTTTTTATTTGTTTACGTTTGGTACACTTATTAATTTTCAACTCACTCATTAAATATCATCATATTATTAAAATTAAAACTTTCGTGAGAAATCTCTAAGAATCATGAAAATAAATTAACCGCATATAAGATTATTATTTAAATTGTTTGTCCGTTATTCGAAATTTGTCGACATTTCAAATACATTGACAGTAGCAGAGCAAAAAAATGTTCAGTGCAAGAATTAAACGCAGAGAACAATTAAAAAGTTTATAATAGTTTTTATTTTTTAAATTTAGTGGACAATTGGCTGTATGGTGAATTATCAGTCTTTGAAAAAATTAAAGGTAAAAATGCAGTAACCGGCCAAATTAAGATTACCCTCATTTGTATGAGACGTTATAAACGGAAGGTGTGTTTTTTACTTAATCGTCTTATTTAAATAATATTGATTTCCCGGCTAAGGCCAATAATATATATCTTTTTTAATTTTCATTAACGCCTTCTAAATATAACGAACGATTTCGCGGTCCAGTTTTACTACATTAATGGGAACATTTCCAAGCAAGTTGGAGAAAATGTTATTAATAACCAGGCTAGTTTTAAATGTTTACCATTTTATAGTGCAAAGGTAGGTTTTGAAGTTTAAGAAGGTAATAACATATTTTGACGGTGTAATGTGATATATGAATACAATAAATAGTCCTTAATGTGACTGTACATAATGAAGGGTATTAAACACGAGTGTGGGTTTATGAAACGAGCCGAAGCCAAGTTTCATAATAACATCACAGGAGTGTTTTAATGCCTCCAATATGATGCATTCAGAAGTCGCACGTTATAACAAATATTACCCGGTAATGGCGGTAATGAAGTTTTCTAGCAGCTGTCATTGTTTTTATTTTAATTCAGAGACAAACTAGAGTCGGCCCTAACTATCATATCGTTCGATACACTATGTGACATTTGTCAAATTTGATTGAAAATTGACAATTCATTTCGAACTAAACGTCATCTCGATTGATATTAGAATAGAGGTCAAATCAAATTTCTTTGTTTTACAGAGATGTTCAAATTTGAATAAATAATACTATCGAAATAAGAAATTTGTGCTAAAAAACAGTCTATTTTTATGGTGGTCATAATGTGCCGTTCTTGAACGCATCATGGAGGGTTTATGATATTTGGATAGATAAAAGATTTAATAAAATAACAAGCTTTCGATAACTGAATGTATACATGACTCAAAAGTTTTTTTCTTTTTTAGATTATTATGCATATAAGCCTGTGCCGTTCCTTTGTCGGGTAAAGGCCTCTATCTTTTTTCCACTCGTCCTTATTTAGATCAGCAATGTCCAACCCTTTTGTAATACATCCAGGTAGTCCCACCATCTTCATCGTGATCTACCGTGACGCCGAATTTTATTGGGTGGGTGTAGATTTCTTGATCTGCAGATCGGTTGACATGCGGCAAACGTGTCAGCTCTACTTTAGTTTAGCGGTTGTCTGGGTTACGTAAGCTATTTGGGTTTTGGCGTTCCTTCCGCGATCGATTAATTTGATCCAAGATCGTTTCATTGCCCTCTGGCAAACTTAGAAAGAAAAAATCTGAGCATTAGTCAAAAATCAAGTCCGGGCATTACGATGAGTCTAAATAAAGTTATATATTTTTTCATTAATTCAACTGTAATCCGATCATTAATATATGGCTTTTAAACGATATGTAATAAAAATCAGGTTTTTATTTTTTAAACGGTAAACAATTGGAACAGAACTTATGGCCATGCTGGGTATGTCTAGCTAGGCCCGGAGGATATGTCAATAATTGCTAACGCTCATTTAGATTTAAATATGAAGTGGGAAATTTATTGATGCAAATATGTATTCTGACTATATGTACATAAATAAGCCCTCATGCCAAAATTGTCACTTGCCTTCTTGGACTAGAAAATTATTGTAATTTTTGATAATGTATTTTTATATCATATGCCATGTACTGTACTAGTGACGCAACGAATGTGAATACTTACAATAAATATTCGTATTCGTAAATTAGCGTTTTACCGAATATTACAATGGTATTCAAACGAACAATACTTGTTCTGCATTACGATATTCATATCTCTTAGGGTTGAATTCATAAAGATCATTAGACGTTATCGTACTTAAATATCTGTATTATCAGATTTTTTTTACTAACCGAAATACCTAAGGTACTCTAATATTACACAGAGAAGGGCCCTAAAACCCACACCAAAAGTGTTATTTTCTGGGAATCCTGTCTGGTGTGGGCCCATGACTGAGAATATCTAAGTATTCAAATGTGTTCGGGAATGCTAAGCAATGACAATTTTTTTTTATAAGTACTTAAAATTAATAGATACCTAAATACGAAAAAAACAGTTGAATTTAATTCTATATGAAAATGAGTGCTTTTTGTTATGTCGCATAGCGTAGTCGTGTGAAAAAACGAACTACACTCTCTTAAAATACACTTCAAACGCACGAAGACAGATCGAACCTCCGTGGGATCCGGTACTATAACAATTTTCCGTAACTAGATGGATCTCGAGAGCAAGTGACACAGCCTTCCCCTTCGACGGTTAGATTTACACTGAGCTCGCAGCCCGGGCACGGCCGCGCTCGCGGAAATTCAGTTTTTTTGATGCTTTATTAGACCGAATTTCCATTTTACTAACTTTTAAACAATACGATTAAAGATCAATGAATTGTCAATGTTCTTGCGAAAGAGCCATGTAAATATCACTTGTAGTTTAGAAGCCTTAGGGAATTGAAAATTGAAAACGACCCTATTTCAACATTATGTTTTCCATAGTAATTATTGCTTTAAAAAAAAATCCAACTATATTTTTTTAGAAGAAATAGTCAAAAATAACATATATTTTTTTCAGATTTTTCCGTTGGCTAGATTACGAGCCTTAGGACTTTAAAAATCACCATTCCACGTACGGAGTCGCCTTAAACCTAACATTCGGTATAGTACAGGAAAAACGAAAAGCTATTCACGCGGGCGCAGGGACCGCGGCGCCCGGGGCGGCGGGCGCGGTGTGCAACGGCGGGACCCCCGCGGCCCCCGCCAACGGAATATAGCACTTTTCCTTCCGCTGAGGCCGTGGGGAAAACAAGTTGTTCGACACTTGGATATTTCTTAAATAAACAGCAATAAACATTTATCTCAACTTGTACCATAGTTTTTATGCATTTTAGAAACCACTGGCATTTGCCCGCGACTTCGTACGCGTAGAACTCGTTAATTGATATTGCCAATAAAAAAAAAAAACAATTAGACTTTCAGGTACCTATTCAATACTCGAATGGAATCTAGTTCGTAGTTTAGTTCTGGGCTATTGGGTGAGTGATGGACAAAATGCGAAACATCCTTTTTGAATCTTTTAGGAGTTGCTAGGCTAAGTTCCATTCGATTCAATAAGCTATGCTCAGAAATGGCTCGAGATGCTGACGGTCCATAATCAACTGACGAAGGTATGGTTCTATTCACCAAAGAATTTAGTCACATGAAATTGGGGCCAAATAATTATTAGGTACTATTTACAACTTAGTTTAGTGAAGTTCTGGTCAGTAAAAAAACGTTTTTTTTTTTGATTTCGAGACACGTGATGAAGCTACATACAACCTACTGTTCATGAGAAAAACATGGCGTGCCCAAATGTATTCCCGCCACTTTTAACGTTTGCCCCTGTGATTTATTAATAGTAGTAGAAAATGCTAAAAACTGTAGACGGTTAAAATTACATCGTAAATTTATTCGGTATAATTGGAATACGTGGCATACACTTTGTCCATTAGCTTCTCCCGTTAAAATCGTGCCCTTCACAATGTACGATTCTCAATCCTTTTTTTTTATGTCATAGGGGGGCAAACGAGCAAACGAATCGCTTGATGGAAAGCGATTACCGTCGCCCATAGACACCTGCCACACCAGAGGAGTCACAAGTCGTTGCCGGCCTTTCAGGTGGGAGTACGCTCTTTTCTTGAAGGTTTGAAGGTCGTATCGGTCCGGAAATACCGCAAGCGACAATTCATTCCACAATGCAGTCGTGCGAGGCAGGAAATTTCTAGAAAAGCGCACAGTTGTGGACTGTCAACTATCTAAGTGGTGAGGAAATCTAATCTATAGTCTGTACTTTTACGAGTTTCAAACCGAAAAAGTTAAAACTCACGTAAGGTAGGTGTTACTATAAACCTGTGACTTTCTATTTTAGTCGTGTTACTTCTAATATAATGCAGCCGTGAGTTTTAAACCTTTGCAAAGAACAATGGGCAAATTGGACCAAGAACCAACAGAGAGGGATCCTGCCGTTTTGCCAAAATTATTTTCGTCAAATTTCATTACCCAAAAAAAATTTAGCAAGTGTTTTTATTGCCAATGCAATCTTTGGCATAATTTCAATACGCACATTTTCATTTCGTCAAATTTTCGTTCCGCAAAATATTACTTCGAAAAATGTCATTTAGGCATTTGGTCTTTTAGCAAATGCTTTATGAAGGCAAAAAATGTTAGATAATAAACATTTAGTCAAATTTTCATTTAGCAAAATAATACTACGAAAAATTACATTTAGGAATTTGATGTAGCAAATGCTTCATTAAGGTAAAACCAAACAATGAATCAAAAGGAAAATTTTTCATTTACCCTATGATATTTTTGGCTTTGCATAAGAGCTGCGGCTATAACAGCGCGCGAGCCGAGCGAGCGAAGCTAGCGTGCCGCGGCAGTAGCCGGCAAAGCGCAAAAACCGACCTGGCTGGGTTAGGTTAGTTTAGAACTGCGACCACAACAGTGCCCGAGCCGAGCGAGCGAAGCAAGAGTTCCGCGGCAGCAACCGGCCAAGCGCCAAAACCGACCTGGCTGGGTTAGGTTAGGTTAGAACTGCGACCACACTCAGCGCACGAGCCGAGCGAGCGAAGCTTGCGTGCCGCAGCAGTAGCCGGCAAAGCGCCAAAACTGACCTGGCTGATGGGTTAGGTTAGGTTAGAACTGCGACCACAACAGCGCGCGAGCCGAGCGAGCGAAGCCAGCGTGCCGCGGTAGTAGCCGGCAAAGAGCCAAAACCGACCTGGCTGGGTTAGGTTAGGTTAGAACTGCAACCACAACAGTGCGCGAGCCGAGCGAACGAAGCTAAAGGCTGACCAGAAATATATCAGGATTGTCAAAAGGGCGCTTTTTATAAGATTTATATGGCAACAATTTAGCAACCAATCGAAACCCACTATAATGACATTACTTTAAATACGTGTCAGTTCCACTATATTAAACTCGTAATATCATTTAATGAAATGCACTCTTTTCCTGACTGTTTTTCGTGTTAGACACGTGTACACTTTATTTATGGAAAGAAAATTAGTTCCAGTGAAATTCCGCCTATTGTTTACCTCTATTGTAATGATAAGTGTTATCCCATTAAAAACATTACATGTAAAAAAATTACAAGTCTCGCAACCTTCTACCGAAAAAAGTTGTGAGATACAATATAGTTAAATTAAAACCAAGTCGGTTAATTTATTCGGTACCTATCAAAGTGACCCTTCGCCTATATGACAACTTTGACATACATTTTCACCGGATAACATAACTAAAAACATTTTACCATGACCGTTGTTGTGCCCGCATTAATATTAAACATATTAATCTTTATAATAAATGTAATGACTTGGCCATCGCACGACAACATAAGTATATATAGGAATACGAGTAAATCTCCTTTTATTAAAGTGATCAGATCAGATCTGTATTTGTATTTCTTTCTTCCTGAGGTGTGCAATAAAGAGTATTCTATTCTATTAGGTATATTCTATTCTATTCCGCAATATGGCGCATCCTCATATGTTTCTGGTCAAGCTTTACAAAACACTAAAATATAGAACCAATAGAAATAATAGAATAGAAGAACTAAAAACCGGCCAAGAGCATGTCGGGCCACGCTCAGTGTAGGGTTCCCTAGTTGCTCATCCTTCATAATAAACTGCTGTTTTAAGCCCGAGTTTCAAGTTAAGAAAGATTTTAAGCTCTATAAAAAGGTCGTAAACGCCCTAGAAACTGTAATCACTTATTACCTTCTGGAAGTCAACTTACGTCCTTTAAAAGAAAAAAATATGAAATTTGGCGATAACTCAAAAACGGCTCCGGGGAAAGTACGTATAAAGGCCTCATTTACATGAATTTTTCCGATTTTATTTGACCCGTGGTTGAAAATGTAGAGGGGGGGACACTATTTTTTTCGGAGCGAATATATTTACAAAACTGCTGATTTTATCAAAAAATAATGTTAGGAGACCCCTATTATTTTTACAAGACCTATTCAACGACACCACACACACCAGTGTTGAAAAGAAAAAAAATCACCGCCACTTTAGGTGTTCGAAAGGTACGCGAAAAAAAATTTTTTTTTTTAATTTTTATTTTACCGTTCTGTCGGCGTTATACATACACATACTCATACCAAATTTTAGCTTTCTAGAGTTTCTAGTGCGGATGATCACGGAGCTAAGCCGCGGACGGACGGACGGACGGACGGACGGACAGACGGACATGGCGAAACTATAAGGGTTCCTAGTTGACTACGGAACCCTAAAAAAGTAAACTCCAACGTTTACAAAAGTTTGACGATACAAGTCATTTGCCAGTAAGCATAACATATTTTGCGTAAAATATGTTATGCCAACTAAAACATTTGACTAAATGAAATTTGGTCAATGTACCAGTTGGCAAACAAGTCATTGTCTAAACGTTAATGTGCCAAACATTAGATTTGTGTAACAATTATTTGCGAAAAGTTAATTTGGCAAACGATTATTTTGGTAAATGAAATCCTACGAAAAATGATTTGGGAAGTGATAATTTGGCAAACATATTTTGGTAAGTAAAACAGGTAACCCCAACAGAGATGAGAGTTAAATCATTAGATAGATGTTTGAATATACTTAATTTTTTTATAATGGGCACCAAGCTGGATTCCATTGCAGAGCTGAGATATTCCTGTTTGAATTCCTGGGCTTAAAGTAGACGAAAATCAGTTAGTTTATTATATTAATACATGAATATTATATTATGCTATCCAAATCAAAGTTTTAATCCCATTAAAAGCTATTTTTTTATTGATACTTATGCCCTCTAGTATGTAATAGCAAAACTCGTTATTGTAATTTTTCTTGACGGTTTTTTCTTGAAATGGTGATCAGCGGAACTAATTAAGTACATGTCAATAATGCTGTGTCCATACCGTCGCTGATACACGAATGGAACCTTTGTTATACCTTTTTAAATTAGTTGGCTTATACAAAATTCAGGTACCACGGGTAGAATAATTCCCGTGGTACCTTCCAGGGACTATCACCGGGACCATGGTCAACAAAGAAATTTTTCGGATAGTGACGTTTTGGTTCTCAGTGACCGAACTGTTCACGTTTTTAGGGTTCCGTAGCCAAATGGCAAAAAACGGAACCCTTATAGATTCGTCATGTCTGTCTGTCTGTCTGTCCGTCTGTCCGTCCGTATTGCACAGCCATTTTTTTCCGAAACTATAAGAGCTATACTGTTGAAACTTGGTAGGTAGATGTATTCTGTGAACCGCATTAAGATTTTGATGCAAAAATAAAAAAATAATAATAAATATTGGGGGCTCCCCCATACTCAGAACTGAAACTCAAAAATTTTTTTTTTCTTCGACCACATACGGGTATCTATGGATAGGTCTTCAAAAATGATATCAAGGTTTCTAAAATATTTTTTTTCTAAACCGAATAGTTTGCGTGACAGACGCTTCCAAAGTGGAAAAAAGTTGGTCCCCCCCCTCTAACTTCTAAAATAAGAAAATGAAAAATCTAAAAAAAACATATATGATGTTCATTACTATAAAAACTACCAACGAAAATAGTTTTGAACGAGATCTATTAAGTAGTTTTTATAATACCTAAATTTGCACCTAATTTATATGGGGCGCTATACATACCAGGTGCAAACTTAACTTAACCACCTAGGGATGGAAAGTGTTTGTACGGAACCCTCGGTGCGCGAGTCCGACTCGCACTTGGCCGGTTTTTTTGTATGGGAGCTCTACCTTAATATTTATTTTATACTAGTTTTAGTATTTGTTGTTATAGAGGCAACACAAATACATCAGCTGTGAAAATTCCGACACTCTAGCTATCACGGTTCATGAGATACAGCCTGGTGACTGACAGACGGACAGACGGACAGGCGGACAGACGGACAGGCGGACAGACGGACAGACGGGCAGACGGACAGTCGGGCAGACGGGCAGACGGACAGACGGGCAGACGGACAGACGGACAGACGGACAGACGGACAGACGGACAGGTGGCCGGGCGGACGGGCGGACGGACGAACGGACGGGCGGACGGACGGACAGGCGGACGGACAGACAAGCGGACGGACGGACAGGCGGACTGGCGGACGGACGGACAGACGGACAGTCTACAAAATCAATACTGAAAGTTATATTATCACTATAAAAACCAACTGCCCTTATAGTGGATCGTAGTTTCGACTACCAAGCAAAAGAGGCTGGAGTTTCGAGCCCGGGACACCCGATATTACTACAGATTACGGATTCGTTATAGTACAGTACACGTAAAATTGGTCTACACTTTTTTAAACAACTGAAGATCATTTGTCGCTAGTCTGTGCAGTGGTGGCCGCTTGGATAAGCAGGGTCCCGAAGTTATGAAAAGTCCCTCCTGGCACCTATAATTAGTTAATCAGTTAGTCATAAATAAAATAGTAACATTAGGGTAAGCATTTAGTCTAATAAACGTAGTATTAATATTAATTTCATATTTTTATTTGGATAAGTAATGAAGTCATTAATATGGAACTAGAACTCAAACCTGAGCCAACTGATTTCACAGGCAAAGTTTAGTATGAGTATTACACCACCAGGAATCGAACCTGGGCTCAATTTCTTCACAGACAAGGCTTCATCCAAGTATTATACCATCAGGAATCGAACCTGGGGCTCACTGTCTTCACATGCAGAATTTCAAATGAGTATTATTTCACCAGGAACCGAACCTGAACTCACTGTATTCACAGGGAGAGCTTCATATGAGTATTATTTCACCAGGGATCGAACCTGGACTCACTGTTCGCAGGAAGAACTTCATATGAGTATTATTTCACCAGGGATCGAACCTGGACTCACTGTTCACAGGGAGAACTTCATATGAGTATTATTTCACCAGGGATCGAACCTGGACTCACTGTGTTCACAGGGAGAGCTTCATATGAGTATTATTTCACCAGGGATCGAACCTGGATTCACTGAGTTCACAGGGAGAGCTTTATCTGTATATTATTTCACCAGGGATCGAACCTAGGCTCAATGTCTTCACATGGAGAGCTTCATTCGAGGACTATACCATCAGGAATTGAACCTGAGCTCACCATCTTCACAGGCAGAGTTTCATCCGAGTACTAAACCACCAGGGATTGAACCTGAACCTGAGCTCACTGACTTCACAGCCGAAGGTTCATAGACAGAAACACAACACAGTTCACAAGCAGAACTTCATTCAAGGCCAGAACTTCATCTAAATATCGTAGGTAAAGCCTGACCAGAAATATATGAGGATGCGCCATATTGCGGAATTTCACTGGAACTGATTTCTTACACTGGCAATGATTTTATGATGGTTTGTCAATAATATCAATAACATTCGTGGTGCTTTCTTTGTAAGAAAAATATTTAAAATTATCCAAAGAAGATGCCGAAAACCATTCACAGTCGTGGACGTAAGATTATAAATAAAGTGTGCACGTGTTTACTACACGAAAAACAGTCAGGAAAAAAGTGCATTCCAGTAAATGATATTACGAGGTTAACATAGTGGAACTGACAGTTATTTAAACTAATATTATTATAGTGGGTTGCGATTGGTTGCAAAATTGTTGCCATATAAATCTTATAAATAGCGCCCTCTTGACAATCCTCATATATTTCTGGTCAGGCTTTACCACAGAAATCGAATCCGCGATGATGATGTTGCTCCGTAGACGTATTTCCATCAACTTGATTGGCTCAGTCAGTCGGAAGAATTATTATTTTTTTACTTTCAAAGAATGAAATGACAGTGGATTTTCCAACGGTATCAAAATGTCAATGATGATGGTATATTCCTCGAATGAAGCTCTCCATGTGAAGACATTGAGCGCCCCGTGCGCCGCCGGAACAATACTTCGCTCATAATCTCGTTGAGTGGCGTCCAAGCAGCTTCATACACTCGCATAGTCCGAGAGCGAGAGTTGAAGATCAACAAACCTTATAACTTATATAAAGGCATTGAAAAATCTCGAATAAAATAAATCATTTAAACAATGATATCATTATTGCGGATTACTAAATATCTATTTACCCACTACAGTAGAATATTAAAAATAAAATGCGTTAAAGCTATTTTCTAAAAAATATGTGAAATTGGCAATTTGGAAGTCTTGAATCGAAAAATACTTTTTAGTTTCTTTTGTATGTGTACTATGTGTACCTAGGTACCAAAAATAGTTAAAATGCCGAACAGATTCCTGATTATAGGTGTAAAATCAAGCAGAACTAAAAAAATACCGTTTTTTAATAAATAAATCATATTGTGACCCAGCGGATGAACCGATTTTTTAACATAGTAGTGGAGGCACAGCTTTATCCCCCGGGTCATGCTGCTCTGCTCATATTTAAAGTAAACAAAATGGTCTGTACTAACAGTTCGTTCGTACGTGCAGTGGTCTCCCTGTATATTGCTTTAATGAAAAGATGAACTTTAAACAGTTATAGTTTTTTATGACTTAATTACATTTGTAATGTTCTCAGATTTTTCCCTATACTTGTTGATATTGACGATATTTTACTAGACGATATTTTTTTGCCAAATTTCATTGTTCAAGGTCAATGGATACCTACCCTATAAATTTTGATTTACTTGAGTGTCAAAATGTACCGACGCTGGGAAGGAGAAATTATCTAAGCGACATTTTTGGGGATATTGAGTTATAAACACTGTTGGAATCGGCAGTTTTTTCTGCATCGGATGGCTTGGGTCTCGTATCTCTGTCTGACGACTTTTGTGTCGCATATCCCGTCGGTGATTTAGAGAATCTTTACATTTTTTTCTCTACTAAACGACTTGATTTTTGAGTTTTTTTTTAGCAAAATGGAGATAAGATAAAAAGTTTTTTGCATAATAATGATCCTTAGAGCTTTCTTACTTATTTGTCAAAACAGTCAGATCAAACAACTTGGAGAATTTTTCTTTATTGCAACTAACCTTGCACTTGTTGGTTAACTGTTTTTACCTGATCGTAAAATATATTTTAATGTCCTTTGAGGCATTTACCTATGTCTTTATGATAAAATTAACATAGTTAAATTAAATTACTTGATTGTCGTATCTTAACTATTGGCGTTTATCCAAATTTACCTGCTTTGATACTATGAAACCATTGTCGCTTATCCTTTTTTACCTGACATGACTTTGATCGAGAATTGAGTCATATTTGTCGCATAGAATGTACTAATAAAACAAATCTTTTCGTTTAATTGGTAGTTAGACAACTTTACCGCTTCTGTTTTATAAAATATCACACATTTAGTAGTAATTCAATATATGTATAAAGGCCGTTAGGCCCACCTGCGGTGTGAATCTGTAGAGCATTACTTTGGACTCGCTTGATGGACCCAAACGCCATCTCACTCAAACAGTGTCTTACGAGACGTCACTTATACCACACAGAGTTGTAGGTAACTTTAAGTTTAGACGTTAATTAATTACGTATTTTACTGAGTTTTATTCATGTTAGGATAGGAGATATCTCATAGGTTATATTTAATTTATTGCTTTTGGGTAAAGATAAAAAGAAAAGGGCGTATTTTGGAGCAATTGTAAAACTTGAAATTTTACGTAGTTCGTGATTTAAATTTCCTTAATGAGTACCGAGTGACTGCAGTCTCGAGAACTCTTGTGCTGTTCTCATTAGAGTCATAGCTATCGTTGCTACCATACATTGGCCTAGAACTTCTGGAAATCTTTAAGCAGATCACACATATATTGTTTTGAATAAATACATTTTATTTTATTATTATTATTATTATTATTACATATAAATTGATAAACTTGAAATTTCACGTGATATCTGATGAATAAATCTGCAACATTTCTAAAGCAGTTTTTTTGTATTTGCGGATTTGGACCATAATTTTTGTCTCAGAAACTTTAAATGTCACTTCATTAATTTTAATGTTTGAGAATAAATATTTTCCTCTAATTAAAACATTAATCGTTTTCATTGTACCATAAATAGCTTTCATGTTTGAAATATTTCCTCCAAAGGCGATTAGATGATTTTTCTTGATTTATTACATGCTGATTTATGCACATTTATATATTTACCTGACTATAAAATGAGCATCGTGTATGCACATAGATATTTTTGACTAATTTCTCGGGAAACGTGTCGTTTAGATAATTTTACCTAATTCTATTTTGACGGCCTTTTTGCGTAAGCGACGCTAAATTCTAAAATATTCCATTAATAGACAAAATAACAACTATCAAATAACTGCAGAATATTCTGCGCATCATTTTATATACCTTGTATTCCTACAAACAAGTAGATTTACGCACGTATTCCATTCCTTAAGATAATTAATGTGTACCTATATAAATGTGTGTAGATATAAGAGAGCGGATTTCAAGTAGCAATCTCAATATTAATATGGATATGACTTCTTAGTGCAATTTTTTAAATACCTGCCATGTTCTTTATATAGGTTCTTAACAGTCTATTATTATTACACCGCACACCGCAAGCAAATAAATAATTAGATTAAATGAATGTTATTTTTGCAACAAACTACATTTAAAGAAAATTATTTTATTATAAATAAAGGAGTTTTTATACAACTCAAAGAGTTCCTATAAATTACGTACCTACATGATAGTTCATTTCAACAATGTCATTAATATTATGGATTTCTTGTTTTAGATGGCAATTTGCAAACAATGTTTTTTTGAACTAGAATTGCCAAGAGATTTAAGTATAAAACTGTTTTATGCAATCGTTACCATCGTGGACAGTAAACATAACGGATGAAAATGTATTTTTCGACGGTGTATGCTTAAAATGCACTGGCAATGAGTATCATTATTGCTTAGACTTCGTTTGTGAGGAAGCACTAATAAACTAACTCAAAATTAATGAATTGTTCTGTAAGCATTGTGGAAGCGAATTATTTTATTTTTACATTTCTTAAAAAAAATCCTAATAATTTTTTTTACTGTGCATTGTGCACAAAAAAATATTAAAGAGGAAGAACTTAAAGAAATAAACTATTACAAAAATTGACAAACGGTGTTTTTATTTATTATCATCATAATTTTTGCCCAGTAATTTACAAAAGCTTCCAAAATCATTTTTACTTTTTTGTTCTAATAAGTTACATTATTTTTGTATGTAGAAAAAATAATAAATTATACCAGTCATATCCATATTAATATTGAGATCGCTACTTCAAATCCGCTCTCTAGATATAAATATATATGTTCATGTTGATGATGTTGAGTCTTCTTGTAGGTAAACAAGTGGCTACGCTAATGGCTCTATACCCGACCAATTAAGTCTAGTAATAGCCGAAGGTAGTTCAGTTGTAGTAACTTGTATAACGTCTATCAAATATAATAATTATTCTATCATTGTTGTTTTTTACTAAATAGGTTGTCTGGAAGAGATCACTCAGCGATAAGACGATGTCTACCGTTGTTTAATTTAAGGTTTATTTTGTGTTATTTCTCTTGTTGGTGTGCAATAAAGATATATATATGTTGTATTGTATTGTAAGAGCACTTAGCAATAGATACTAATGACATCTAGTGGGCAATAGAAGGATTCTAATTTGAGTAAACTTGAAAAATAACTATAATTACACTCCTATACGCATAATATGAGGATTATTCCTTGTAATAAAAAGGTATCATAATTACTACAAGCTTAAAATACGATATCGTCAGTTTATAGTATTTTATGCAACCGTTGTATAAGAGGGGGCAAAAAACGCGAGTGGCATGGGTTACGATGTGAGCGTAGCGAACATCGTCAGAAAGATGCCACGAGCGTTTTTTGACCTACGTATACAACGTTGCATACAATACTTTTTCTACGACTCGAGATTTCATAAATAAAATGCAAATAAACAACAAAGAAAATAATTGCATGTTCCCGCTCGAAATCAACAAAATTAAAAAAAAATAGTCTCTGATCAACTTTTTTTTTATTGACGTACATCTGTCAAAAAAAATGAACTTATACATAAAGGTATACGTTCACTATACTAAACATCTGTCAAAAAAATATAAACTCATACATAAAGGTATACTTCACTATACTAAACATCCATGCACTGAAGATAAAACTTTTTTTTAGGTTGGCGGCAATGCCTTAGTACAATATATATATTTTTTTAATTGCAAATATGTGTGAATGCAGCTGTTTATCTTGTAATCTGTGGTACTAAGTGATGCTTTTTTGGCGACATTATAACATCGTTTAGCAGTGCTTTTTTGGGCAGTAGGGTATAGACTTTTACAGACTTTCATAATTTATGTCTTTATATTAGAGTTAGTAACTATATAAATGAAAGAAAAAAGTACTGGAGTAGAAAAAAATATTTTTAGCGTTGTATTACTACACTGTCGCTACTATCTATATGGAACTGGTTATAATGTAAGTAGGTATGCATTTTTTAGTTCCAATTTTTGCCACATCTTAACTACAAACACGAATATCTCAGATCTGCAATGGAATCCAGCTTTGTGTCCATAGTAAAAAAATAAGCTGATGTTAATACCTATCTAATACCTATCCTTGCTCTCATCTCTGTTGGTTCTTGGTCCAGCCTCCAATCTCCATACAAATTTGCTCATGGTCCGCGTACTTTTTAATGATTTGGTATTTAATGTGATAAAAATATGTTTGCATTCGTGAATTTGTATATGTTCGGTAAAATTAAGCGATAACACATGTTATTTAAATGGAACGGACTGCAGTAGGGAGGTCAATTATTTTATGATAAAAACTAGCACGTTCACGAATCATTTGAATTTGAAAGCCAAGAATATTAAAATGTCAATCAAAGGGAAAATGTCAATTAAAAATGCTAAAAATAATTGTACTCTAGGTAACATAGATTTTTACTGCAATAACACTACTAGTATTAGAACACGAAGTAGATTTTTCCACGTCTTTTGTTGTGAGTACAAGTTCTTTTAGAATGTTTACTCATTATTTTTAACATTTATCATTTTATCATTGACATCTTCTCATATTACCAACAAATCGCGTGATCGTGCCCTCCGTTTCCTGGTGGTCAACTAATTTGTCATATCAGTATGACCACGAGGATATTACAGGTCCTCCTAGTCATACTGTAACACCATACTTATATTTAGAAAAAAGGTTTTTCCTTCCTCCTGTATGTATAAATACTTTTCTGTGAGTTGCCTTAGTAATACGAGTATATCAGAATTTTAGTCAATCAATTTACGATAGCTAATACGGAAATATTATTGTATTTTAAAATGGATGAATTACTATTTATTAAATGAAAAAAGGGGACAATATTGGTGTTAAATGGCCACCAGTATTAAAAAAAACCGGCCAAGAGCGTGTCGGGCGACGCTCAGTGTAGGGTTCCGTAGTTGCCCATCCTTCACAATGACAACAAGATGGGCTTAAATTAGGTACGAGAAAGATTTCAAGCTCTATAAAAACGGTTGTAAACGCCGAAGTAACTGTAATTACTTATTATCTTCTGGAAGTTATCGATTATATGCGCCAGATTGAGCGAAATCTTTTAATACAATATGGCATTTAACTAATATGTATAACGTTCGAAGTATAAGGACACCGCGCGGTACTTAGACTTACGTAATTTTAAAGAAAATTATGAAATTTTGTGATAACCCAAAAACGGCTCAACCGATTTCATTCAGTATAGTTTTCATTGAAAGTACTTATAAGGCCTCATTTTCATGAATTTTTCCATATTTTTTTGACCCGCGGTTTAAAAGTTAGAGGGGGGGACGCTATTTCTTTTATTTTCGGAGCGAATCTTAGATAAAGGAGCGAATATTTACAAAACTGCTGACTTTATGAAAAAAATATGTTAGAAGACCCCTATTATTTTTAAAAGACCTATTCAACGACACCCCACACAATAGTGTTGAAACGAAGAAAAAATTTCACCCCCACTTTAGGTGTTCGAGAGGTATACCCGAAAAAAGTTTTCTATTTATTTAGTTTTTATTTTACCGTTTTGTCGGCGTCATACATACACATACTCATACCAAATTTCAGCTTTCTAGTACTAATGGTCACGGAGCTAAGCCGCGGCCGGACAGAAGGACATGGCGAAACTATAAGGGTTCCTAGTTGACTACGGAACCCTAAAAAATAACAGGAACCAAACGTTATCTTATAAACAACTCTTTTAATGGTTTGTTTACATTCTTTTAAATACCTGTAAGTACCGACAGACTAAATTCGGGTGTGTCTAAGTTGAACATTAACAAAACTGGTACTTTTTTGTTGATTTTGGAACAATATAATTTTTGGTGCCAATATTGTTCTTTCACACAGCCAGTTTTCGTCATGAATATAAGTGTCCCTATAAACTGACCATGAAAAAATGCTCGGTCAGTGATACGTAAGAGCCAAAAAATGGCACTCTTTTCTATTTCCTCTTATAAGTACCTATCGCAATAATAATTAAAGAAAATTAGATTGAAATGTATGGAAAATTTGACAAAATTAAATGACAACTTTTATCTATCAGGATATGTAGGTTATAGAGCCAAGTTTAATTTTATCTACTCTCCCCCTCTCAGGGGTGAACGTCACCCCCCCGCGCCCTCGAATGTGTCCCGGAGCGCGGTATTTTCCACTTAAAAAAAAACCGTGTACGATACATACAAAGTGTACAGGAACGAAATAATCCTGAATAAATTTACTATAAACCTTTCATACATACAAAAGCGATAGCACTTATAGAATCAGCGCAATCTATTACCAAATACTAACGTTTTTAATTATTGATATTTTTTTCTGCTAAACTAAAAGGTTAGTTATCTCAAAAACTTCACACTTCTCGGCCAAAATATGTATGACAAAAGTAAAGAATAGAAAATGTTCTTTCTAAAAATGTATAATTTATTTCTGTTACTCTTTCATTTACCGTTGCAGTTCTATTTTAAAAATTTAAGTCATTTGGCCATTGAGCGAAATATAAATATTCGTACTAGTTAAACGGTGTTACTTTCAATACCATAGACTTCTTATATGTTTTTCTGTAATCTATAAGTATTGAACTATATAGTGGAGACCTCGGACCAGCAAGCGCAGCGTAGGACGTCCACCTACAAGATGGACAGATGACCTTATAAAGGTCGCCGGAAGGCGCTGGATGCAGGTCGCTTCCAACCGGTATATATGGAAGTCCAAAGGGGAGGCCTATGTTCAGCAGTGGACGTCCTATGGCTGAGATGATGATGATGATGATGATGAACTATATTCGGTATTTTTTTCTTTTTTTAGAATCACTATTTTAGGAAATAAGGGGTGTGTGGGGTCGTCAAGTTTTGCTCATTTTCGTAAATAACTTCAAAACCGTTTAATTTAAAATTATGAAATATATATAGGTATTTGAGATGTTCATATCATAACATAATGTACCCTTTCATTACACGATACACTACATTTTCATTACATTTCACGATATACTTTGCCATTTTTTTTTTCTATTTTGCCAAATTTTCAGCTAATTTTATTGAACTATATCTCTATCAAAGCGTGTCAGGCCCTTGACTTAAGCATGTCATATAAGTTACTCTATGAGCATGTCGATTATGTAGTAGCTTAATTGATTGACAATTCGGCTATTGTCGAGTATCCGAGTTATACAACAGCTAAAAACTTTATGCACTAATTTAAACTAATATATATATTATACCTAATACTGTACTCGGCGATAAACATTGCACATCGGTCTTTAGAAAAAGACAATTCAACAATTGGCTGTTTACGACGATTTCCGAATACTGGCGACCGTCCATCAATCATCGTTTAAAATTAAGAGTCCGGTTAATGTACAACCAAATAATGTACAGCCCAATAATTGGCGACCACTTTTTTGGACGCCAATTATTGGGATGTACATTATTGCCCTGTCCAAATAGTGGCTTCACATTATTGCCTCGGACCGAGCTTGTACACCCTGATAACGCTCATCCCAATAATACACGACCCAATAATTCGAATCCATTTACAGTTGCCGAGAAACTTCTTGAGCCTAACCTTGACTGCGCAGTAGCCGATTTACGTACAAATATGCATGCGCAGATCCGCCATTTTGGGTCAAGAAGTTTCTCGGCAACTGTAGTAGACGCCGATTATTGGCCGCACACTATTGGCCCGTACCGATAATGCTCGACCCAGGAATGTACACCCCAATAATGTACAGCCCAATAATCCGCGTCCATCATGGACGCCAATTATTGGGCTGTACATTAGTGGTCCCCAAAATTAAGAGCAACGTAAGTTAATACTTTCACGCTTGTAATATTATTAGGATTATTTATATAATGTTGATTATCCTATCTTGGCATACTCAGTTATTTACTACTTTATTTATTTTATAGTTACTCAGTTACCAAGCGGGGGTCCAGAATCAAATTAATCAAAGCTCGTACTATCATACGTAGTATCTCTTAGTAGTTTATGCGTACTATTTTCAGATGATGTGCGTATCGGAACGTGATACCTACCTGAAGGGCTACTCCGATGTTCGAAATCTTACTGTCGTATAGTGCTATTCAATTCACTCAAATATACTTTGACAGGAGATCGAGAGGGATGGCACTATTCGACAGTCAAATTTTGAACATCGGAGTAGCCCTTCTGGCATCACTGGTTTGACATGTCTTGCCAAATGGGTGTGAGACGTTCGTCAAATCAAATGTCATTGTTTCAAATTTGTAAAATTGAATGTATTGATTTTTGAAATTACGCGATTAATCGAATTTTGCGGATACGTGTTCCCATATCAGAATTTATTGTTTTTTTACGAAGAATAGTTTGGTATGCGTTTCGTGAAGGTCTATCGTAGGCCCAGACGATAAGTTAGGTACGTCAAAACGATGACATGTAGGAAGTTGTTGCAACAACAATAAATAAATTACGTCACACGAATTTCATGATTTTTTGCCCCTCCTCCCGTCCTTGTCACCGCTGGTCACATTTGTGAGACTCCCCCCTCCCTAGTGTGACGTCACATATTTTGCAAATTTACATTTAGAAATTATTGAATGAAAACACCGGTTCCAAAATCAGTTTTATGTCCTTAAATTATTTTTTTATAAAATTAACATCAAATCAATCATTTAACAAAACAAAAAATTGGGCCAGTGCGAGTCCGACTCGCGCATGAAGGGATTAAATATTTATTTTATTTTATTTTTAGTATTTGTTGTTATAGCGGCAATAGAAATACATCATCTGTGAAAATTTCAACTGTCTAGCTATCACCGTTCTTTAGATACAGCCTGGTGACAGACGGACGGACGGACAGCGAAGTCTCAGTAATAGGGTCCCGTTTTTACCCTTTGGGTACGGAACCCTAAAAACGATTGACTATGTTAATTAAAGAAATAAAATTAACAAAACAAAAAACGATTGACTATATTAATAAAAAAATAAACAAAACATAAAATATTAATAGAACTATATTAATTAAAGATACAAACTTAATAATCTTGAGTCCATGGACTCTGAACCCACTCCATAAAATTATTTATAACCGGCATAGCAGCCACTTCGTTCTTCGTTAGCAGAACTTAAGAACGACGTTGTTTCATTCGCGAAAGTCAGTGGTGAAATGAAATAGAAAGTATAGAAACAAAGAAACCACCGCTAGGCGCAATGCGTTTGGCGGCATTTCTCAAAGG
Organism: Apotomis turbidana; assembly: GCA_905147355.2. Taxonomy (NCBI): domain Eukaryota; kingdom Metazoa; phylum Arthropoda; class Insecta; order Lepidoptera; family Tortricidae; genus Apotomis; species Apotomis turbidana. The sequence continues at coordinate 20,078,836 of LR990281.1, read as the reverse complement.
GCGCCTAGGCGGTCGGCGCGTAACACTAGTAGAGCGAGTGGTCGACAAAACAATTGGTATCTAAATATGTACACAGATATAGTTGTATATGTTTTTGAGGTTTTCGTAAAGTAATAGTTTAAAGTTCGTGTTTTAACACTTAGATTATAATAGATTTTGAAATGTGACGTCACGAAATTTATGACTCCTCCCACCCCCTTGTCACACAATGTCACACTTCGTCGACCCCCTCCCTCCCCCTTAACGTGTGACGTAATTTATGGATGGCCCCTTATTTGCTCTCCATACAAAGTTTGATCCCGTTTTTCGTCCCTAAAAGGGATAAAACTTTATATAACGATAGCCTATGTCCAAGTCTGATATGTAAGGGACATAACTGGAAAGTTTCATCATAATTCGTCCAGTAGTTTTTGAGATGAGGTGGAACGTACATATACATACATTCAAACTTTCACGTTTATAATATTATTATTAGGATTAGGATATATTAGGATTTGTCGATAATAGTGAAGTCTCATTTTTGTCGATTTTGTGATTTTTTAACTGGGCTTCGATGCTATTTGAGTGTCACTCAACTGGTGCCCCCCATGGCGTCCAACGTGTTAAATACCTTATGTATCTTCAAGTGGGCCGTAACTGGGATTTTCTGCCCGTCAGGGGGCAAAAATCCGACTTCATGGCCAAGGTAAGACGTAAAACTTTAGACAATCCACGGATGGTAACTCGTAAAGCCCCTCGCAATCGCAATCTGTGCACATGATCTAAGGAACATGCATTTAGGACAATACGATTCGCGTATTCACTATTTGGCGATAATTAAATAAAATAAAACAAACAGCTTCATAATACTTTATACATCGATTTATTAATCTATTAAGTATTTACTGCATCTTCGAAACCTCGATCATGGTGTTGTTGATGTCTCCTCACCCAAGTCCAACAGGGCATCAAGCTGTGGATATTGTCTTCCATCCAATGCAAGTCCAATTCCAAAGAGTTGAGGTAAGAGTTGGACAAATCAAACCAGCATCTTCATGATACTTTACACATCGATTTATTAATTTATTAACCCTTTGACCGCCAAAGACGGCAAATCACGTCATCGGGAATTCGTGCCACTGACGCCAACGACGTCTATTGACGTCAAAATTTCCGTAGTCAAAAACATGCTAATTCAAACCACTATCTGTGTTTCTTAATCTCTGTTGATTTTGGAGCACTTCTTTTTTTTTTGGTTTGGCGTCAGTGGCGCGCTGAATTGCTTTGTCGCTCGGCGCTCAAAGGGTTAAGTATTTACTGCATCTTCGACACCTCGAATTTAGTGTTGATAATCTCCTCGTCAGAATCCAGCAAGGGCAGCGAGCTGGTGGGGATGTTCTCCTCCACCCAGCGCAGGTCCGAGTCCAGGGAGTTGGCGGGCGGCTCGGAGGCCTCGCGGTCTTCAGTCATGCTAGTGCCACGCATCTTCACGCCGTATGCATCGTTTACGAATTGCTCTTCTTCTTCTGAAAGGAGGATTTATGTTGAACTTCAGAACATACTGTGGAGTCTGATAAAATGATACAGTCTATGGAAATAGATACAGATGAGTGTTAAGTCATCAGCAATAGAATTTATCTGTGGAGAAGGAGGCTGACAAACGATTGAGATCGACACGCCAACTATTGATATTATTACCAACGTATCTTTATTGCTCTCTTAACTATACGTATATACCTATTATTTAAATAATTAAATATGATGAATTAACAATAAAAAAATACTCAGCATTACGAGACTCCGACATTGCTTGAATTTTCTTAAACAATAGTTAAATGGAGTTTTTTTCACAACCAAGGCATTTCTAGCCACCATAAGGTACTGATGTGGTACTGATGGGTGCTCGATAATAATGTCGAATTATAAACATCATTTTTGACTTGATCGGTGTTGCGTAACAACAAAGTGGTGACGCATTGTGGGTTGGTGCGTGCCTATTATTCTTATCCGGTAGGTAACGGAGCCAACGAGAACAGAGGGAAGATATCGCAGCTAAACTTCAGAGGGCAAATTACCTTCGTCCTCGTCCTCTGCGTTGTCCAGTAGTGGAGTGAAGGCGTAGCGCTGGTTGTTGTTGGTGGGACGCCACAGCACCATGATGACGGTGAGCACGCTGGCGAACAGGATGTGCCAGTACGCCTCGTCCATCCACACCTCCTTCCAGTCCTGCCAGGCAGATTGATCACGTGAAATTGATGAATTATTAATGAACACATTCGTTGAATTATTCTTCACACTTAAATCATATGATAATTGACGTATGTCGATTGTCGTCATTGACAGCAGCAATGCATCTGCTTAACTGGGGATTGCATTTCAGTCGAGCGAATCCGGTATACACAAAAAAAGTCGTCAATATCCAGTCATGCGAGTTGCTAACAAATGATACCAGATCCGGTGGAACAGATTTCGTATGGCAAGATTGTTTTAGCGTATCTCTCAATATCAAAGACGATAGCTCTCTATTGGTATTTCCTCTGTGAATATATTGTTTATTGACATGACCAGTTGACCATTTAATTCAAACTATACATACAGTGATACACGGCAGCACGCGGAACGCCTTGATGGAGTACAGCATGAACACCACGGACGAGATTACGGCGAAGATCAGCGTGTTCGTGAAGTGCCGGTACAGGGACAGCTTGATCGTGTTCCTGGCGAATACAATAACAAATTAAAATAAACTCGTACTACCAGTACTAATAAAAGGCTAGTGAGTAGTGGTGGACATTTGTAAAATTTCTATCATTATGGATAGGGGGATTAGATCGTGCGAATCGAAAACATTCAGGGGGTTGGCCAGCTTCATAAGTGACGGAGCGGTACTAATGAAAGAAAGAGATAGATTAGGTACTGGTAAGTGGTAACAGGTAAGGATTTTTATACATTTGTTACGGCACACTGGAACAGTTAGGCGTCACTCAAAAATATGCCTGCGGATTGGACGGAACCAGGCAGCGCGAGTGGCAGTGCGAGCGACACGATGTATAGACTTGAATGAACCTGTCTAGCATAACTGTGATATGCGACTCTTTGTCGCGCGAAAAATACTACCTCTGTCACTTTCCCTTTGCGACAAAAAAAGTCGCGGCAAGACATGCTAGCGGTCTGGCTGTTTGCTGTCGTCTAGTCCGCGGCCTCAGAGTTGTCATTCCCTGGTTTTAAAGAACTCTTTCAAGGCGCAGCAACACGTGTGCTACGTTATAGCCGGTAAGAGCGCTATTCCGCTATTTTACGAATACTCCATGTATACCCGATGATCCGACGTCACTAAACCCCACGGGCCTTAAATAGGTTTAACCCTTTGACCGCCAAAGACGGCAAATCACGTCATCGGGAATTCGTGCCACTGACGCCAACGACGTCTATTGACGTCAAAAATTTCAATGGTCAAAAACATGCTAATTCAAACCACTATCTGTGTTTTTCAACCTCTGTTGATTTTGGAGCACTTTTTTTTTTTGGTTTGGCGTCAGTGGCACGGTGACTTGCTTTGGCGCTCGGCGCTCAAAGGGTTAATGCTGATAAGGTGTGTGATGTGTTACTACCACAGACCACCCCCACTAGACGGAGCATGTAAGGCTCATGTAAGGCGACCCGCGCGCACCAACGATATGGTACGGCAGAACATTAAAGTATCAACATGGCGGCCACCGTTTAGTTGCGTCCATGTTTATGAGGTCTCTCTACACCACTTAACACTACAATTTACCATGTTATTTATTTAATTTCTTTTTTCGTTAACGTACGCATGGATCATAAACATGGACGCAACTAAACGGTGGCCGCCGTGTTGATACTTTAATGTTCTGCCGTACCATATCGTTGGTGCGCGCGGGTCGCCTTACATGCTCCGTCTATACTCGACGCCACGTAGCTTGGCAATAGCGACCAATGACTCCTCCTACCTTGAAACTCAATTTCTAATGACGACACTTTTTTTTGTTCCCCGTAACGACCATTTTTACTTTTATTGCTACACCGTGGTAGCGGGTCCGCTCCCTCCACGCCCAGACACCCTCTACCAGGGTGTAGCAATAAAAGTAAAAATGGTCGTTACGGGGAACAAACAAAAGTGTCGTTATTAGAAATTGAGTTTCATAGTAGGAGGAGTCATTGGTCGCTATTGCCAAGCTACGTGGCGTCGAGTATAGTGGGGGTTGTCTGTGGTTACTACTGACCTCCGCAGCTGCAGCGTGCGCATGGTGTGCGCGAGCGACACGAACACCCACCACGAGATAGCGCTGTCTAAGAGGGACATGGGCGCTTCCGAGAGCAACAGGTCGCGGTTCGAGTCGTCGGCCTGGGGACAGACATATTGCTCAATACCTTAATTGGATAGTTGTCTGATTTAAATGTTACACCATATTTTATTGCAATAAAATTGGGTTTCGAAGGCAAAGATCCCTTCAACCAAGAACATTGGGAAATGTCAAATTGTCAATTAAAAAGAAAACTGGAAAAACCATGGTAAAGAAAAATTTAAGAGCTGCAGTTTGGAGATCCTTAAATGGGTGGATCAACTTTTTCTTGTTGTTATTCTGTCCCGTGACCCAGGGGACAATAGTAAATCGTAGTTTTAAAAACTGACCCAGGGGACATCACCATAGCAACGATTGGCAGAAAATTGTTGATTGACCCAAATAGCGCAAGGACTATCGAAAAATGTATAAATTCAAAGGTCTTTAAAAAAAATTACCTACCCTAACCTACCCCCTAACTTATTTCATTGCATCTGTGTTGCCGAGCCGGGGAATGACTTCATTCAAAGAATACAGGAAATATAGATCGGCATCAAATACCTTATGGTGCAGCCGCAGCCACGCCTCGATGGCGGCCAGCAGCCCCCACAGCACTCCGGTGCCCACCACTCGCTGCAGCGCTGGGCCCAATCGTGGTCTGAAATGTTAGCCTCGGCTCATTTTGTAGTGTACACAATATACATAGCACAAACACAGATCGATCACTCTTATTCTGATCTTGAAGGGTCGGTAGGACTCACTTTACGATACCGAAGCCCAGAGATACGATGATAACCAGCATACGCGCCAGCGCGCGCTTCGCCACCGACATCCACTCCGCGAACATGTACGCCTCCGCGTTGAAGTACCTGCATAACAAACGCTTTTATTAAAGTTTTAACGCCTATAATGCTATGGAATCGAAATACTGACGCTAACTAGAATTTACGTCCGATTGCCACAGAAAACAGTTTGGAAAGCCTCTCAGTAGACGGCGTAGTAGGTCGCGCTCTCGACCATGTCCCGCAGCGCGGCGCCTGTCCCCACAGCACTCACCCGGTCCGGTCTATGGAGGAGTAGACGGCGTAGTAGGTCGCGCTCTCGACCATGTCCCGCAGCGCGGCGCCTGTCTCCACAGCACTCACCCGGTCCGGTCTATGGAGGAGTAGACGGCGTAGTAGGTCGCGCTCTCGACCATGTCCCGCAGCGGGGCGCCTGTCCCCACAGCACTCACCCGGTCCGGTCTATGGAGGAGTAGACGGCGTAGTAGGTCGCGCTCTCGACCATGTCCCGCAGCGCGGCGCCTGTCTCCACAGCACTCACCCGGTCCGGTCTATGGAGGAGTAGACGGCGTAGTAGGTCGCGCTCTCGACCATGTCCCGCAGCGCGGCGCCTGTCCCCACAGCACTCACCCGGTCCGGTCTATGGAGGAGTAGACGGCGTAGTAGGTCGCGCTCTCGACCATGTCCCGCAGCGCGGCGCCTGTCCCCACAGCGCTCACCCGGTCCGGTCTATGGAGGAGTAGACGGCGTAGTAGGTCGCGCTCTCGACCATGTCCCGCAGCGCGGCGCCTGTCTCCACAGCACTCACCCGGTCCGGTCTATGGAGGAGTAGACGGCGTAGTAGGTCGCGCTCTCGACCATGTCCCGCAGCGCGGCGCCTGTCCCCACAGCACTCACCCGGTCCGGTCTATGGAGGAGTAGACGGCGTAGTAGGTCGCGCTCTCGACCATGTCCCGCAGCGCGGCGCCTGTCCCCACAGCACTCACCCGGTCCGGTCTATGGAGGAGTAGACGGCGTAGTAGGTCGCGCTCTCGACCATGTCCCGCAGCGCGGCGCCTGTCTCCACAGCACTCACCCGGTCCGGTCTATGGAGGAGTAGACGGCGTAGTAGGTCGCGCTCTCGACCATGTCCCGCAGCGCGGCGCCTGTCCCCACAGCACTCACCCGGTCCGGTCTATGGAGGAGTAGACGGCGTAGTAGGTCGCGCTCTCGACCATGTCCCGCAGCGGGGCGCCTGTCCCCACAGCACTCACCCGGTCCGGTCTATGGAGGAGTAGACGGCGTAGTAGGTCGCGCTCTCGACCATGTCCCGCAGCGCGGCGCCTGTCCCCACAGCACTCACCCGGTCCGGTCTATGGAGGAGTAGACGGCGTAGTAGGTCGCGCTCTCGACCATGTCCCGCAGCGCGGCGCCTGTCCCCACAGCACTCACCCGGTCCGGTCTATGGAGGAGTAGACGGCGTAGTAGGTCGCGCTCTCGACCATGTCCCGCAGCGCGGCGCCTGTCCCCACAGCACTCACCCGGTCCGGTCTATGGAGGAGTAGACGGCGTAGTAGGTCGCGCTCTCGACCATGTCCCGCAGCGCGGCGCCTGTCCCCACAGCACTCACCCGGTCCGGTCTATGGAGGAGTAGACGGCGTAGTAGGTCGCGCTCTCGACCATGTCCCGCAGCGCGGCGCCTGTCCCCACAGCACTCACCCGGTCCGGTCTATGGAGGAGTAGACGGCGTAGTAGGTCGCGCTCTCGACCATGTCCCGCAGCGGGACGCCTGTCCCCACAGCACTCACCCGGTCCGGTCTATGGAGGAGTAGACGGCGTAGTAGGTCGCGCTCTCGACCATGTCCCGCAGCGCGGCGCCTGTCCCCACAGCACTCACCCGGTCCGGTCTATGGAGGAGTAGACGGCGTAGTAGGTCGCGCTCTCGACCATGTCCCACAGCGCGGCGCCTGTCCCCACAGCACTCACCCGGTCCGGTCTATGGAGGAGTAGACGGCGTAGTAGGTCGCGCTCTCGACCATGTCCCGCAGCGGGACGCCTGTCCCCACAGCACTCACCCGGTCCGGTCTATGGAGGAGTAGACGGCGTAGTAGGTCGCGCTCTCGACCATGTCCCGCAGCGCGGCGCCTGTCCCCACAGCACTCACCCGGTCCGGTCTATGGAGGAGTAGACGGCGTAGTAGGTCGCGCTCTCGACCATGTCCCGCAGCGCGGCGCCTGTCCCCACAGCACTCACCCGGTCCGGTCTATGGAGGAGTAGACGGCGTAGTAGGTCGCGCTCTCGACCATGTCCCGCAGCGCGGCGCCTGTCCCCACAGCACTCACCCGGTCCGGTCTATGGAGGAGTAGACGGCGTAGTAGGTCGCGCTCTCGACCATGTCCCGCAGCGCGGCGCCAGTCCCCACAGCACTCACCCGGTCCGGTCTATGGAGGAGTAGACGGCGTAGTAGGTCGCGCTCTCGACCATGTCCCGCAGCGCGGCGCCTGTCCCCACAGCACTCACCCGGTCCGGTCTATGGAGGAGTAGACGGCGTAGTAGGTCGCGCTCTCGACCATGCCCAGAAGTGCGACGCCTCCGATCCAGTACTGGATGCGCAGCAAGTCGCGCCACTGCAGCGCGCACACTGTGAGCCAACTCGCGCACAGCACCGTGTACACGGCGCACATCACCCCGAAGAACTGCAAATAACGATTAGGATTAAATATATTAGGACACAAGCTTTTGATGATATCATAGATGCACAATATTTTAAGACCACCACCCATACCCTTGCCTGTGCCTAATAGACGCTGTTGCCTCAGGTGACCTTAAACCTTGTAAAGCGGAATGACACCGGACAATCAAAGAGAGGTGAGAAAGAGCCAGGACGCGAGCTCCTCCAGCCGACTTATCAAGCGTTCGAAATTTTGTCTATTTATACCTATATAGCTATCCACGCCGTGACCGGCGACGGCGACCCTAGCTAATTACGGGCGTGAGCCCTAATGTGGCTGGCAAAGCCAAACTTACATTTAAATACCCGATCACAAGAAGCACAGTGAAGCTGACCGGAGCTATTGTAGGTATAATTGTAGCTGGGTTTCGGACGAGACTTTCTTTCTTGACGCCTCATATCAAGATCAGTCAAACGGGCCTCTTCAAAATCTTTGACACTTTCCTTGATATAAGATCGCCATTCCGGTCGCTGTGAGGCCTTGTGCTCCCATTTATCCACTGGTATTTTGCAGGCTGTTAAGTGGCGCTTTAACACGTCCTTGTAACGCAGGTACTGTCCGCCTCGATTACGCTTACAGTCCGAGAGCTCGGAGTACAGAGCGGCTTTCGGCAGTCTGCAATCATCCATGCGCCAAGCATGTGCACACCATCTCAGCTGACCCTTCATCAACATCGCCTCTATGCCAGTCATATTACTACGACGAAGTACTTCTGTGTTGGGGATACGATCCTGCCTCTTTATACCTATACACCCATTCGAAACCAAGTCCATTTCATAAAACATAACTTAAACGTGTGTAATCCAAAAGTAAAAATACTAAATTTCCTGTCCTGGCGACAATTAGGTAATTTAACTAGTCATAGCTAACTCATTCAACGGTAAAAACCACAGTAGGTACTCTACAGCAACTTTGAATTCAATTTATTGTACTCTGGATCTATTAAGGTAATTTTTTTTTAGAAAGTACTAATTCAGTAAATAGATATTGCATAAATCAGTGTTATTTCTTAATAAATTACACAACAGGCAGTGGGGTTTCCAGGAAGCATGACATCTATTCTTCCCTCTTAAGGTAATTGAAAACGTAAAAGTAGTCTTCATTCGCTTGGAAAACCACGCGCAAGAAATCTGTGGTAACACGTACTGGTAACAGAGGATAGATAGCAGCCGACATGTAACTGGTGCCGGTCACCATCTCGATGTGCACGGTCCCGTTGAACTTCGTCGTGCTCAGCACCGCCATGCTTAAAACGTAGATGCCTTCCTTATCGACATTGATAAGTGAAGATTTCTGAAAACCAGAAACAAGTTTATAAGAAACCATATTAATTAACCATTTGTTTTAGTTTTTTAAATGTCCAATTATATAATAAACACATAGTGTTAAGAAAATTGCAGTAAATGAGTTGTCACAGAATGAAACACCACATGTTTTTTCTTTTGATCTTCGCAAAACCTGCCTGAGAAGTTCCTACACTGTATTTTTCGTTGGTTGTGTAAAGTGACGCTATTGGTCGTACGGTGTGGCGTCGACATACGCATGCGACTGGCGACGATCGCGTGCCGAATTGTCTGTACAAAAGCGGAAAACAGAGATTGTGGTGCACCACGCAATACAAAGAGATTACGCTGTGGCCTGAAATGTTCATTTTTTTGGAATCTTAATTTTCATACAATATTACCATATATCATTTAAGAGAATATTTTGTTAAAAAAACTGTAATCAAGGTAGTAAGGAAACCGAATGAGGATAATTTACAGTAATAAACATTTTCCTCATATTTTATTACACACACAGACTACTGATAAGAGGGCTGAGGGCTATTTGGCACCATACATATACAATAACTGATGCAACTTTGTATATAATAATGAAATAATGAACTTTATTCTGCAAGTAGGCCACAAGGGCACTTTTACATGTCTTGAGTCTACCTGCATTTCACAAGAGGAGACCACTGTTGAGAAGAAACGCCGAAAGAAACTCAACAACAACAACTAATATTTGTGTATAGTTGCATGAGTGATTATTTTACGTGTTAAGAGAGAGAGAACAGAATCTGTAGAGAAAGTCAAGCCTAGCTGGCTGATAGGAGGATATTTGTCATGTTGTTTGTTTGATGGTTGATTAGTGTGAGAGTTTGCTGTCTCCTGTTGTATCAAACGGATCAAAGTTTTAAAAATTTATCATATTTGTGTTAAAAGAAATATGATCGTTTGTAATAAAAAATAAAAAATACAATAAAGAACTAACTTCAAAATAAACTGAAAAGCCAAAAATAACTCGTTCATGTCCAGATTAAATTTGAATCACCTCTTGAAGTCGGTGCCAAACCACTCAATTATTACTAAAACTACACAAAGGCGGACTAGATTGAAAGAGAGGCATCTGCTTCAAAAGCAGCCCTGCCATACAATGCTATAAATGAAAAATGTCTTTAACATGTGCATTAACCTTTACAATGGCATCCCAAATTAGGTTATTGACGTGGTGGTTGAGTGGCGACTACGTATAGGAAACCGCAGTGGGGGTCGGCCCCAACTAGATGGATGGATGACTTCGTGAGGGTAGCAGGGAATCAATGGATGCGGTCTGCACGGAAGCGCACTGTGGCGAGTCATGGGGGAGGCCTATGTTCAGCAGTGGACGTCTGTGGCTGATAGATAGATAGGTTATTGACATTTTATTATAGGTACATGACATTTTTAATAATCAACTATTATGTACCTACTCCTAATTTAATTTTATTTTTAAACATTTGCATGCCTGTATGTAGGCTGAACACTGCTTGGTAACTGTATTCTTGGCAAATAAATCTTTGAATCTTTTGCAAAATAGACACAGAAAGATGTTGAGTTATGGAAACCAAGCCTGCAATAGCCTATAACTTACAGTTTGTGCAGTGAGCCCAGTCTCTTTCTGGCCATTATCATTAATATTCGCGTCATCAGTCATAGGCACCGTGTGCTTGCTAGAGCATGTGAACTTGCGCTCTCCGCTGGCATGGGGAACCATAGTTCGGTTGCCCACATCACTGAGCGGTTTTGTGCAACTTACTATACGCTGAAATATACATATCTTCATTAGTAAGGCAATACAATACTGCCGTCATTCACTAAAAGGCAGTCTTCTACATAGACATTGTATGCAGAAGGCCGCCTTTTAAAAATCACGGCAGAATAGAAACATTTACATATACAATATTGAGTCTTCGAGACAGTATTGCAAATATATTATTACAAAATAAATATTCAATAGAACAATTCAGATTTGATTACATCAGTGACTTTGAAGAGTTAAATTACAGTGCACAACCCCAGACATGGATTTAGGGAGAATATGGAGATAATACTCCCTATAGGCTAGCCTATGCATCACTGCACCCTGATCCTTGTGCCTGTCCTTAATGTGTCATCTGCGTGACAGTATTGTAACATAATGCTTCAAATTAAATCTTGGTAAGTAATACTTGGTTAGCACAATACAATACAACAATTCTTTATTGCACACCAATAAGTAAAATGTTACAATTGAAACCTTAATTTAAAAATGGTAGACAATAGGCAGTCTTATTGCTAAAGAGCGAACTCTTCCAGACAACCTTTGGGTAGAGGTATTAGCAAAAAATAAACATTAAAGAGTAGATAAAAAATTCAACAAGTCATACACATACATACTTGAATAAATATATTTAAATGTACATGCTGTGGCAATATTCCTGTACAGAACTGTCTTTAGTGTTAAAATAATTGTAATTTCAATTAATATTTCAGGACTGTTGTTACCTTTTCAAAATAATGGAAGTAGTCGGGAGAGCAAGTGCTCTGCTCCCAACGGTATGTTACAGTCAGGTTGGCATCTGTGCTGTCACAGGCAACTGGAAAATAACACAATTACATCATAAATGGAACAAAATACACTTTGTATATTTTACTATTTACAGGATGCAAAAATATTCCATATTTCTTTCTACAGTACAGGTTTTCTACAGTAGTACAGTTCAAAAGTAAACAATTTGACAGCAATCATATAAATTATCTCTGTTAAGGTTTAGAACATAATCCTATAAATTTATTTATTGAATAATTTAAACAAATATTATAGAAAATAACAGCTAAACGTTAATATAAATATCCCTAACGAAAGCTAAGTTATGATTTTCATTTTATGTGGTCCCACATGTTACACTTTATCAAAAACTTACATGCCACAATCACTCTTGAATTTTTAAATAATGATTTCGCCAGGGTAAACTGGCATAATTCCTGCAAAAAATAAATCGGTTGTTTAGTAACAAACTAAACAGTTATTTGTTTGATTTGGGTGTTTCATTGCTATATGATTATGATAACCATATACGCATACCTAGAGTCAAAATACGATAATTTTTTACATCACAAACTACTTTAATAAGCAATAGCCCCAATAGCGGACGTCCAACTTTTAGTTATTACGTTATGAGTCAGGCAAGTACTTGTAAGATAAAACAATATTGTATATGTTGTAGATGTACGCCCGAAAATCGATGTTTTACTCTTTTTTTACAAAGCTTTGTCATCTTAATGAATACTGCAGGCCGCAAAATATTCAAAACCAAAAGTTTATTCAATTCTCACCCCATTCAGAGGTAAGTCCCATTTTCCAACATCGGAAAAGCCGAGTGAAACTTTGACGGTCGCTAAAAGTAGTACTAAGAGTAGTCGTAACATTATAAATAAGCCTTAAAAGTAAGAAGCAGGAACTGGGAATTATTTTGTTATTTCTGAACCGCCCCAACACCACATTTTCTTTTTATTTTAACCACAATTCACACTTTTCACGTAAAACTCTTATACGCGGCATTTGACAACTCTTTTCAGAACCCTAAACAATAGACAACAAAAAATATTTTTAGTAAATTAAAGATTTTTGTCAGTGCTACCTGAAATAAAAATATAGTGTTGTCTATGACAGTGTTAGCAATGGCATTAGTGACTAAAACTAATTAAGTGTTGCCACAAGCAAGAAAAACATCTGTTGTAGTAGAAAAAAACACTCGTATATTATTTTAAGTTAACTTATATAAAATCAATTTATTTTGCAAATGAATAAATTACAAAAATAACTTTACTACTATTAAATAAAAAGTCTAGAATTTAGTATAAGTATGTTTTGTAACTAAGTAGTCATTTGTAATTATAAATACGGTTACTGTACAATAACAATAACAATAGGCTAGTTGACTCATGTCAAATTGTAATATAAGTACTAATGTTTATTCCGTACAGCATTTAGCAAAGGAAACCTAAATATATATTTTTCAATTCATAAAAGTGAATGTTGGCTGAAAATTTTTAATTTGAAGATATGGTTTTTAATCTGTATTTTGAAATGCTTAAGACGCTGCCCGCCCTTTTCGCTTATGATAGTGACGTCATCGGTCCTGTAAAGATAACTGAAAGTCTACTTTGATGACTTCGAATAGTGCCGTCCCTCTCGATCTCTTCTCAAAGTATATCGGAGTGAGTGGAATGGCACTATACGACGGTCGAATTTCGAATATTTACAGGTTCTACGTCACGCCACAGATTAACAAAAGGCAAAAATGGCGAACGGCGTTTTTGACTGTTTAAGAAATTTCTAATTTTCAATTCATAAAATTTAGCTTTCTAGCTTTCACAAAAATACAAGACATTTTTTACAGAGCTAGTAAGATTCTTATTAACCATTCCAAATATATTTCAAAACTGGGTCTACTAGCCTATTATTAAGAGCTAACTATATTCAAATGCAGTTTCCCAACTTTTTTTAGTGAACCCCCAAGCTTATAAATATTATTGTCATACCATATTTCCTTTAAATAATCCTCGACGAAACAGAGGGGTGTTATAAGTTTAACATGTGTAACTCCGACACAGATATGTGTGTCTGTCGGATGAACCAATATGAGTGGGATTTTTTGTAATCGAAAGATGTCCGTCGAGATGGTAAGAACCAGCTACGTTTGGTGGACATAATACCCGTAGTTTCTAAGCTATCAGCTATCAGCTTTAATTGGAACAGATGACAAGATTGCAGTCAATATTGAAGCTACGAAATTCAAATTTTGTAGTTATGTTTAATTTTAGTAGCATTTTTCATATATTATTATCGCGCGTGGGCGCTCGGAGCAGCTGATGAGTACCCAGCTGAAACAACTGGTCTTTTGTCTTGTCAGTTTGTAACAAATATCTAGCTGGGCTTTACATTTTGTGGAAGGCAAGTGTGTGTGTTAACGCGGAGGCCGCCCCCGCCGCTGAAGGCGACGCCTCTGAAGAGTGTGCCGGTCATGTCGCTGTTGTCTTCTCTCGTCTCTTTCAAGGTAATAGTCCGCGTCATGGTTGACTGTCGGGTCGGGTACCATCTTTTTATGCTGGCCTGTCAATATGTGTCGTGGCTTACGGACTAGCTAGCCCTAAGCCTGTCCAGTCTGTTTCTATCTGTGCTATCCTGCAGTTGTCCTGTAAGTGCTTCTACATTTGAGGGGGGATGGGTTCCCTTAAGGAGATCTAGACATCAGATTCTAGTGGGGGAGGGAGGGGTTGATAGTCAGCCGCCTCCCTTACAAGCCATTTTCTATATCACTCATTGAATGAGGTTCTCATGATGACCAGCTACTTGTGTGGGGGGTTGCTTTAAATTTATATTTGATGTCTTATGTGATATTTCTTGTTAGGCCTGCGGTTGATTATGTGGATCTCGTATCGGTTCAGTTAGCCACCAAAAACGGTGTCTCCCGAATATTAAACCATAAATTGTCTGCAATAAACGCAAGTGCCTATATAAGACTATATTGGAACATGACGTGACGCAACATGTCAACACCCAATGTGCACCGTTTACCAGCACGCGGCGCCACAACACGTTACCGGAAAGCAGTGAACAGCTCATTGACCTCATTGTACAGTACGACATAAAAGAGAAATTAAAAAGTGACAATACTGTAGAGTCATCTCTTTCTAATTAATCTAAGAAAACGAGACGACACCACAGTATTAGTACAGGGGGCTATCAGGGAGTCTGACCAAAAAGAGGAGAAATTAAAAAGTGGTAATACTGTAGTGCCGTCCCAGTTTTCTCAGATTGATTAGAAAGGGACGACACTAAAGTATTGCCACTTTTGACGTGACAACGTCTTAAATTAGGTTGCGCTCGAAGTCACTCATGAAAAAGTGTAACGCCCGCTTACGTCTGTTAGGAGGGCTGGTTGTCCCGCTAAAACTCGAGAACGGCTGAACTGATTTGGCTAATTTTAGTATTGAAATATTCAAGGAAGTCAAGGGAAGGTTTAAACGGTGAGAAAATATTGAATAAATGAGTGTAAAATAATAAAAAAGATAATTTTATATTCCCATACAAATACAAACTGTTCGTACTTACCTGTCAAACATATGATGTTTGTTCCGTCGGTTCGGTATTTTTAGAATAATTACATGTAGATCTAGACTAAATAAGGGTTTGGAATCGACAACATACATGCATAATAGTCTGATTATCGCATATTTAGATTTAAAACATGTAAAATAATGACACTATAATGACATTAATGACACATGTGATGGGTGCGTTCAGAAAGTAACACTTAAAATGTTGTTAGGGAAATTGTGAATGGATATGATACAAATAAATGTTCTACCGAGAAAAAGACGTTGTCACTTAAAATCTTCCTTCACCCGTAAAACCGACTTTACAGGCAACCATTTTTTTTAATTTCTACTCTTTTTGGTAAGTAGTAGTAGGTGAGCACGCTGTAAATGAGCAAGTTAAGTTGACACTTTTTAAAGCATACTGTTCTATACGTGCAGCCTGTGGGTTAGATTTACAGAAAGGGCATACAACACACTGCGTGTTCAATACAATAATATCCTTAGGGTAGTCCTGAGGCTACCGAGGTACTGCAGTGCATCTGGTATGTTCACCGTTGCATGCACTGAAGACTTTTATGCCATAAGGTGGAAAATAATTGCCTCATTGGTAGCTCGGGTGCGCGGCAGCAGCAACAGTATGCTAGGGATATTAGCAGAACGCCTAGACTGCCCACTCATGGAATACTGGGCCGAAGTGGCTATATGCAGGAACAAGTAAAGCACACGTCTCGCTATTTACGTTTCCATAATCACGGTATTATATTATTTCTTATGTTTTTAGTTGTTTTTTTAGATATTATTTAAGAATAGAATGCTAACTTAACGATAAGGTGTAAAATTGTCATACTAACTTAATATAGATCGAAAACTGCTCTGGAATGAATGATTTCAATTTTTTTAATTTGCTATTACCACTTTTTAATTTATACACTTTCTTATCGGAATGAGAGGAACTTTTAAGAAGATTTGATGATGTTTTTTATCAAAAAATTCTTCCCACGCATTATTTCTAACAGTATCTTCCCTGTCTTGAGCTAAACTCATGTTGCACGATACAGGATATCGTTTAACCAATTTAATCAACTGCTTGTCTATCATTTCGGTAAACACGCAAATGTATATTTAAATATTGGGATCCATCCACGTGGGTGCGGTGAGTGAAAGTTCTATTCTAGGTCAACTGAAGCGTAGCGTTAGGTGTAACAGAAACACACTACGTACGCTGCATCGACAGCGTGTTTTTGTTTACTCTACTGCAGGTAACACTTCAATTTGGCAATTGCCCCGTAGGGATAGGGTTCGGGTGGTATGTGCACGCATTTCGTCGGCGCAAGTTTGTAATCGCATTTTATATTATAGGTGAAAGAGAATATAATCACTACATTTTAAGAGGCGGGACTCTCATACTAGCCAATATAATCAGTCAAGAAACAGTTTGCATGGCAAACCGATACCATAATGTACGTCAAAGAACCAACAAACAGCAGTAGTACCAACCTCACAGACTAAAATAGTGTAGCGGCCTATACGCTCGCTTTTTTATCGATATCGATAAAATGAACAGGGTTGAAATAAAGGCTAATACGTAAACTATTCTTTTTTCCGAAATCAGGTTAGTTTTGACTCCACATTTAAGTCGTATGTTGTAGAGTGGATAATAATAATGATATAATATTAATTCTAATACAAGGTTCGACTTAAATGTAGACCCAAAATAAAATTAAAAACTTTTACTAATAATTTATTGGTAGTACACATTCTTAAATTTTTATATTATTAATTATTATCAAGTCTTCTTTTCCCACTAACTTGACCCACAGTTTCAGATGCAGGCGCATCTGAAACTATTTTAAAATTAAAACGGAGTTATCATTTCTTATATCTAAGATTAAAATCAGACACATTTTTTTTTATTACTATAAAACAAGTGGACATTGATTTGCACGCATCAGGTATAAGCTGAATGGGCATCATAAAATAATCAGTATTTTTGTGCTTATATTTCATGCTAGTCCTCACACAATTCGACTTTACGTTATCGATAGATACAGTACATCTCTAGTACACAATAAAAATGGAAATAAAATATCTAATTTAGAATGTTTATAGCCTGCAGCACTTAAATATGGCTAAAAATTGCTATATCAATACTTACCGGTCTTCATCTAAGGAAAATTTCGCCATAAACATCCGTTTATTGAATTTTTCACGACTAGCTCGATTTCCATAAATTTCACAAGTTATACACCGTCTTTCCGGTGGCATTGTCACAAAATATATTCACTAACCAGTGTTCGATCACATTTCACTACTTTCAATTACAAATTATACCAAAACAATTAGAAATGCACAATAATAATCAAACAAAACAGACGAAACGCAATGACACACAAAACAATATGGCTGACGAGGGATAACCCCAGATAAGATACTAAGAACTATACTGATGGAGTATGGTGGCTATTGTTTGCCATGTAAAGTCCATACAAAAGTTTTTTTGTTCCTAGTTGCGTTAGACTGTTATAGGTCTGTTGTCATTGTCACCCGCGTTGTCATCCGTACAAGGCGAGGAATTAAAATAAAAACCTTTTCATATTTTTAACTATTATAAAACCCCATAAAATGTCTGTATCTTTTTTCTAGAAATGAGGGATATAAACAAGTTTTTTGAAATTTTTCATCCATTTCCCAAAACGTCCTTGCCTCCTTGGTAGAAAACGGAATTTTGGTCTGACAACTTTAAGTCATGGACGATTTGGTGTCACAATATTTTTGTTTGCTTTCGCGTATTTTGCCTTAAAATCGGCTTAAAATGTCATAATTGTGTTATTTTATTTATAAGAATGTTATAGTACATGGGACAGCTACAGTATTTGGAAATGGTGAAAATGTTTTTGTGATGTGATCTTCATCAGTAGACCGTGGACTGTAGTGGCTGTAGTCATGACTGATTGCGCGCTGGTGGCCAGTGTAAGCGACCACGATGCCAGTATGGACGTGGGGAACGACAAGTCTCTCTTCGAGCCCACTGTTGATATGATGGTGAATGACTTCGACGACGAGCGCACGTTGGATGAAGAGGAAGCTTTGGCGGCAGGTGAGCAACAAGACCCCAAGGCGGAGCTAAACAGCTTGCAACGTGAGGGGGACATGCCTCTGGACGAGTTGCTAGCATTGTACGGCCTAGACAAAAATATGGAGAAGCCTGCCCCAGAACCTGTGCCTGAGCCTGTCCCGGAAGAAGTAGAGAAACCTGAATCTGAACTGCAACAGTTGTACACAGAGACAACCAGCCCGGAGGCCACGAGGTGCCTACGATCTGGTTCACGTCCCCCTTCAGAAGAAGAAGAGGACTATGACTACAGTCCTGATGAAGATGATTGGAAAAAAACCATTATGGTTGGTAGTGATTATCAAGCGGGCATCCCAGAAGGTTTGTGCAGCTATGATGATGCCTTACCATATGAAAATGAGGACAAGTTACTCTGGAACCCTACAGTTTTAGAAGAAAATGTGATTGAAGATTATATGAGGAAGATTTGTGCATTGAATTCTGGCAGTGGAGTTGATGCTGTGCCTAGAGGGAAGCAACTGCGTGATGATGAAGAGGCCTTGTTCCTGCTGCAACAATGTGGTCACAATGTCGAGGAAGCACTCCGGCGGCGGCGCATTTCTGCTCAGACTCCAGCACACGCTAGCCTATGGTCAGAAGAAGAATGCCGTAATTTTGAAAATGGTCTCAAGGCCCATGGTAAAGACTTTCATTTGATCAGACAGAACAAAGTTCGGACTCGTTCTGTGGGTGAACTGGTTCAGTTTTATTACATTTGGAAGAAGACTGAGCGGCATGACATATTTGCTAACAAGGCTAGGTTAGAGAAGAAAAAGTACACACTCCATCCTGGGCATACAGATTATATGGACAGGTTCCTAGAGGAGCAGGAGGCTACAGGTGGAACAGGTACAGTACGTCCGGCATCACCATCTCCTATGATGGTATTTGCACCTTCATCTGATGCCCAGCCAGATCCTCTAGCATTAGGGGAAAAGGAGGTGTTCTCGCAGATGAACCACACAACTCCCCCCAGGACTGTGTCCACAGATGAACAGGAACCTGACCTTGGGTCCTAATATTTGTATGAAATGGCCAAGCCGCACTTCATTTTGTTGCATGTACAAAACGTGCTGAATGCTAGCTTGAAAATCAAAGTAGCATTGTATGCATTTACAAAATAGCTTAGGATTAAGTGTGTTACGAAGCTAGAAATGGGAAATTAACATTTTAAACCAGCTCTTTGCGGAAGTTCAATTCAAATTCAAACACCTTTATAACTGCATAAAATTCGATTTTGCAGTGGATTAATTTTTTTACTAGATTTTGTTTTTTTTTCTGTCTTTGGGCAATGCTACACAGAGATGAAACTGAGTAAATGCACTTTTATAATTATCTTTAAGTCACATTTTTGCAGTTACATCTGTATTTTAATGTTTTTTACATAATGCTGCACGTTTTATGTGTTTATGTAAAATGGTAGTACTTAATGTATAACAAAATTTCTCAGTCTGATGAATTATTTTTATAAATTTTTATTAATTGTGTATGATAGCATTGTAACAAGTAAAATAGTACATTACATACTTAGGGTGGTGAATTAGTAAATGGCTCAGATTGCAGGTGTTTGTGTATAATATGCAATCTGGGGTTTTACTAATTACCACCCATGGTTTCTCTAAAGTTTTACGTCTTGTTTTGGCCGGGAAGTGAGATTTTCTCACCTCGTAACGGGCAGTAAATCGCAGCCTAGGGTTATGTAAAAAATAATAAAGTACTTGTGTGCTTCTATTACTTTTGAGCTTTAGAACAGTTTTTGTTGACCTTAATTTGACTAAATGAATAAAAATTTATATTGACTAAGTAAAATGAGACTATGAGGAAAATATGCCTATTTAATGGTGAGTAATGAATTATGACTTAAGTAATACCTTGCTTATGTAGGTAGTGGGTATGGGTTTTAAATCAACTCCCTTACCATGCCATCCTATTGTAAAACCAATTGAACTTAAATAGGTATAGGACAGCAGCTTAGTTGTAAATTGGTGATTGTTCCACCATGATAAATGAGATAACTGAATTTGGTAATGATATACAAAAATGTAAATCAATTTCGTATTTGATCTGATTTAGGCTGGTCCTAAACCTATGCAAAAATATTTTTATTCTATTGTATGTTGCCATTATAATAATTTACACAGAGATTAAGGAAATTAGTTTAATTATAAAAGTTATCCCACGCAAATTCCGAATGAGATTGGAATGTGTCTATATTGATTTAAAGGTCAGTTTTTATGGAGCTTCAATGACAATGAGTTGCACCGCAGTGTGAGACACCACATCAGGCTAATAAAAAAAGTTTAGGTTTAATTTCGATTGCAGACTGCATTTCCGTTGCCGCCATGCCTCTATCGCAGGCAATTTGTATATTACAAACGTGAACCGTTTTACAAATTAGTGCATTTATTAACGTCAATACAAACGAGATATTTTATTTATCTTAGGGTGACCATGAAAGAGAGAAAGACAAAAATGCTTACGAATCTTACGATAATTTACATATTTTTTGAAAGTATGGATGTATATATATATGAAAACCAACTAATCTACCTATTGAAGTCGACATATTCTGGGCGGTTTGCCCTTCGTGCATCTGAAGCAATTAACCACAATTACAAGCACAAGTCCGTCGGAACACCAAATTAGATGGACACCTCGCGTTATTTACTGTTTTGTTTGATGTGCAGCGCCGCGTGTGGTTGAATATGAAACGAATAGGTACAAAATACCGCGGCATATTGTAAACGACGCGTTGTACTTTAATTTAAAGACGTGATTGCACGTGGTTAAAGTAAAGATTGCTTTACTTTACCTTTAAATTTTAATGATAACTTATCGCAATGACACAATGTGACTAATATATCACGGTCGGTCACTCATAAGGCATTTCGAAAATTTAATTTTTAAATTTTACTTTTTAGGGTTTCGTAGTCAACTAGGAACCCTTTTTATTCTATAATTTATAAACCGACGCCGTTTGTTAAATTACGAACTATACAAGTTACCTACGACACCTACATAAGTAAATGCATGGCGAATATGTTTAATAGAAAACCATACCTACAAACCAGTAGAGTTCGCGGCTGTCGGTCGCGACCGCAATGCTGCCTACGTTTGGAATCGGAATTCCACCTGTACCTTCACTGGTCACTGGCTGAAATGCAAAAGTGCAACCTCTTGGTTTACCAGCTTGCAATGGAGCGCAGTATGCTAGGGGCTAAGCGAACTGATCGAGTTCGAAATACTATACTGCGATCTAAAGCTGGAGCACCATGCATCCACAAAGGTGGGTAAACTTAGATTGGTGACAATAATTGTCCAGAAACAGCTAGGGACCGAGACGAGTGTAGGTAAATCCATGGGAGACGCTTTTGCCCAGCAGTTGGACACTAGCACTACACCAGGCGAACAAAAAAATAAAATAAAAGGCCTAATACTTTACAATTATGTCCATCATTGTATGATGAAGATATGAGTGTATTTAGCAAACCAAGTGATCATAAATCATTGCTTAGTTACTACAGTTATCTTTTATCATGGTGGACGTGTGAGTATTGATGAAATGATGACCGTTAGTCCGAAACTTTATACAGTTACAAGCATAACGCGCGTTTATTGCCATGTAAAATTATAAATGCAGGCTATATTCATTTAGATTTAAGTGTTAATTTTAAAATAATACGTATAGTGCGACATTAAACTACCTACACCTGAGATTTCCTACGAAATCTCACCGGTTTTCCTACTACACCACCGCATTCATGTTCTAGATCTACCTATTATTTTATCACCAGTACCTATGCGACATATTCCGAAATTATGTAGTTAACTAAACTTGAGATAACTTGAAACTAAATATATATTATGGTGTAATTTTAATATTTAAATAGAATGCACAGATATAACTATCAAAACCATTAACTTTTTGATCATTTTAATTGTGCCAATTTGTGCCACCAAACCGGTAATTCGTGCTTCATCGGTTTTTGACTTATGATTAGGTATGCAAAGGTCGGGCCAGGAAGAATTCCGATAAAGCTTACATTCGTCATTCTAATTGTTCCAATTTGTGCCAGCAATCCGGGAATTTGTGACTCATCGGTTCTTGCTTTATGCTTGGTCGGGCAGACCTTTGCATAGTCATGAGTTCAAAACAGATGAGGCTCAAATTCCCGGATTGGTGGCACAAATGGGCACAGTTAAAATGAGGAATTTGTGTATTCTTAAAATCTCTATCACATGGCGGGCTGGCCATATGTACTTCCTGCATCACAATCTAAATCTTAAAGGTAGGATGTTGCGATGTTGTGCAGTAGGTATACGAAAGAGTACACACATTCTTCCACATTTTTTAGTATTTATTGAAATGAATTGTGATTGATTGAGAGTATACTAATTTTATACGGATTTGTAATTTTTTTAAAATTCGATATGTTTCGCAAATGTTGAATGTTTTGCCGTATTTCGGATAATGAGTGCTGAATTCTGTTTTAGCATTTAATGAATTTAGATTTAATGTCATATGTGACATACAATCTAATTTTAACTACCTTTAAAATATAACATAGAACCCTGTAATACTGACCAGCGAGTTATGAATGCCAATATTTTTTCGTACATGTTGTTAACAGCCTGCAGTATTGTACCTACTGCTAGGTATAAGTTGACTGTGCGTAAGAGGATATGTCTAATTTTGTTGAGCTGGCTGTTTTAAATATTTCGAGGGATACTGGAAGATCCATAAACTTCAATGCTTCGTAAGTCATCATAGCCTGTAAAATTATTGAAAGCATATACCTATAAAACGAAAGGGTAACCTATCAGTTATCATCTAGATATACTTATATACTTTCAATAAATTTTAGTTACTTCTTTAGAACGTATGAGTAAGTCTTGATACTGACCTTGGAGACACTTATCAATAATTGTTTTATTTGGCCTTGTATGCTGTTATGCTTACTATAAGATAAAAAGGTTTCCGTAGTCCATATCAAAACTAGGTCAATATTTTTATACATCTCCTATTTGAATTTTTGTGCTTAGCCAGTTGGTGTTTTTATGAGGCTTGTGTTTATACGCCTACCAAATATGATTAAACGCCTACCAAATATGTTGATAAATTACTACCAATAAATTCTTAATGCTCACCAAAACGGATGAATGCTCACCAAATAGTGTATCCCAAACTATTCTATAAATAAAGCAAATAATTCTTTTTCTTACATCCTATAAAAATATATGAACACCATTAAAGTTAATTTCAGACCAAATAATCTAAATTACTGTTAAATGGATGTCACCAATATTTTATATTATTACTTCCATTTTAGTCATTTTTGCTGAGGCAAAAAACTAAATGCTCACCAAAATGGTTTTTTTCACCAAAATTTCAAATTGGTGCCAGGCGGCTAAAACTCGGTATCGGGGGGCTCTCGGGGCTCAAAAATATGAATCTGAAATCTTGTCCGAAAATTCGGTCGAATTCGGAAAATATCAAAAAATAACGATTCAAAATTTCAAATTGGTGCTAGGCGGCTAAAACTGTATCGGGGGGCTCTCGGGGCTCAAAAATATGAATCTGAAATCTTGTCCGAAAATTCGGTCAAATTCGGAAAATATCGAAAAAAAAAACGATTTGTATGGAGAACATTTCAAATTGATATAGCATAGCTAATAATGACTACCGCACATTATGGAGCGTTTTTTAGGGAAATCAAAAAAAAAACTAACCTAACCCGGCCGAGTCGGATCTGCTCTGAAAGGTGATCAGGATTAGATGGCTACCTAGCTGAAACACTAATTTATGAAAACAATATTTGGTGAGCAAAAAATCCATTTTGGTGAGCAAAACATCCATTTTGGGAAGCAAAAGATATTTTTTTGGTAATAATTTGATGTTTTATGAAAACAATATTTGGTGAGCAAAAAATCCATTTTGGGAAGCAAAAATATATTCTGACTCAACATAAAATTATTCTGGTGTAATGTATATCGATTTTGGAATACAAAATGATTTAATTTGGGGAGCACTATATAGAGAGAGTTTAATTTAAATGGAAGCAATTCATTTTATTTGGAACTTAGTTTTGGGGTATAAAAGCCATTTTGGTGAGCGTTTAAATTGTTCCCTTTTTATAATTAGGAGTAAAGTAAAAAGCTTAAAATTGGCAAAGCTGTTATGTTTTATATGTAAATTGGCATACTAATTGTAAGTACTGTATTGCATAGTTTCACCAGCATAACTATTGGTATACTGACTACCAAAGCGAGTACCTATATCCGTGAATGAACAAAAACATGGTGAACACGAACATCGAATACTTTGTTCGCATGTACGAACCTCTAACGACCATCAAATACCTACACACGGAATACACGTAGACCGTTTTTGATGTTCATGTTCACCATGTTTTGTTCGTTCATGCGTGCTTGCGTGATTTGAAGGTTTAGTCACGGCTAGCGGCCCAAGAAGTAATTACGAGAACCAAAATATGCTCAAATTAATGATCTGCATACGACCCAGAAAAAAAAATGTTTTTGATTCTACATAATTACTTCGGTTGCTCACTGTTTAACGTTCAACGACCATATCGGGCGTTTTGCTTATAAGCACATCAAGACTGCGCCTCATTTGATTGGACTAATTCAATAACTTTGCTGATTTAATTCAACGATTTCTCATTCAACTAATAAATTCAATCGTAAAATTTTGCCAGAGTTAATTTTGTCTGCATTAGTAATGTAACCAATGTAGTGAAAGCTTTGCCAACTTTTTTAGCTTTTAATTGTGACATGTTAATATTTGGGGGTTAAGTAAACACTATACACAATCGAATGTCGCCTCTCGCCTCCTTTAACTAAGGCGTTTAATTCATGTCATGTCATGAATCAATTTTGTATGTGAAACTTTTTCATTTTGTTTTTATTATTGACCGGAATGATATTTAGAAGTAATGAATAAAAGTATAACAGATAAGATTTTATCAGTACAATGTAAATAAATAAATTATACTAATAATTACGTTTTTATAATATGTGCAGCAAACCAAGCTGGGTATAAAAAAGAAACCGTGTTGTCATGAAAATTACACAAAGGGATATTGTGAAAGTTGCAAAATTAGATTCAAGATTAAACAAGTGCAAGTTACAGTGACAGTTTTATTTATACACTCGCGAGCAAAGTAGGTAATTGTATCAATCCCATCAAAAACATAAATTTAAAATGAGAGCCAAGTTCAATATCGCGTGCACTTCGCCGACAAAATAATTGAGATCTGCAAGGGTGCCAAGTTCTTTGCCATAAATTTTTTAGATGCAAGGACATGCGACATACTCAATGCATTTATTTTACTTGGGGTGTAATTCAATATCAAGATTTGACTTGGCTAGTTTTCACAAACTAACTAAATTTTATAACAGTAACATAGTCATAGTCATAGTTCATTATCAAGCTAACAGTATAAGTAACAAGACGTACACTAACTTGCGTACTTACCTTTACGAAAATAGGTTAATGATTTGATTGATTTTGATTTATAATATAAATTTATATTTTAAAACTAGCCAAGTCAAGCAGTCCAGTCAGTCCTGCTCCATAAGTCCGGTAGTACCACGGAAGCGAAAAACTATAGACCCATCACGTGCTTGCCCACTTTATACAAGCTCCTTACATCCATTCTGAGAACAAAAATTAACACGCACATTGTTGCGAACAACGTTTTGGCCTTTTCTCAGAATGGGTGTAGGGTTGGGTCCCGTGGTACTAAGGAGCTCCTCCTCATAGACACGACCATTTGCCAACAAGTCCGGCGCAACAGGGGGTCTCTCTCGGCCGCCTGGATTGACTATAAGAAGGCCTATGATTCGGTGCCTCATTCATGGCTAGAGAGGATCTTAGAGCTGTATAAAATCGATACAGCTCTAAGATCTCTCTTAGGCGCGTGTATGAGGCAGTGGACCACAGTCCTTCGTCAACCAGGTGGCGGGGATGGCCCCCCTGGCCCGCAGGACTTGATAAGGATTGAGAGAGGTATTTTCCAGGGTGACAGTTTGAGTCCTCTGTGGTTCTGCCTAGCCCTGAATCCGCTCAGCACCCTGCTGAAGGATTCAGGACAAGGTTGCCGGCTTCGAAGAGGAGGTGAGGTCATTTCTCATCTGCTGTACATGGATGATCTTAAGCTGTATGCACCAAAACGCCAGGATCTGGTGGAACTACTGGAAGTAACTGAAACCTGAAACCTTCAGTAGCGCCATCAAAATGGAGTTTGGTGTAGACAAGTGTGCGATCATGCATGTACAGCGGGGGAAAGTCGTAAATTCCGCGAATTTACAACTTTCTGAGACAATGTCCCTCAGGTCTATCTCCGAAGCTGAAACCTACAAGTACCTTGGTATGTCACAGACTCACAGTCATTGGGTATTGCGGACGGAGACATTAGACAGGTGCTGAAGGAGCGTTTCTTTTGTCGTTTGACAAAAGTACTTAACAGTCTTTTGTCCGGTGGCAATAAGGCGCGCGCCTTCAACGCTTGGGTGATGCCTCTGCTCACTTACTCCTTTGGCATACTAAGGTGGACTCAGACTGAGCTGGACGCCCTGGATACGAGGGTTCGTCAGCTGCTCACTACACACCGCATGAGGCACCCACGCTCGTCAGTTATGAGACTGTACATCCCGCGTAAGTGTGGAGGCCGTGGCTTTTTAAATGCCAAGGACCTTCATAACCGCGAGGTGTGCAGTCTTAGGGAGTATTTCCTAAACAACGAGTGTGGGATTCATCGCGATTCGCGATGTAGTAGCAGTTGACAAAGGCCTCACCCCTCTCTCCTTGGCAAACGAGAACTGGCGCAGACCAAAGGTGCTTAGCACCGATGACCGCAGGGCTGTATGGAAGAGCAAGGAGCTACACGGGCGGTTCTGCAAGGCCCTTACGGGGCCTGATGTAGATCTGCTCGCGTCGGTGAACTGGCTACGCTTCGGGGATCTCTTCGGGGAAACCGAAGGTTTTGTCTGTGCAATTGCGGACGAAGTAATGATGACGAACAATTACCGGAGATATATCCTGAAGGACGGTACGGTCGACATTTGTCGGGCATGCCGCCGTCCCGGTGAGTCACTCAGGCATATAATCTCCGGTTGTTCTCATCTTGCTAACGGCGAGTACTTGCACAGACATAACCAAGTAGCCAGGATTATTCACCAGCAACTTGCTCTTCGATACGGTCTTGTGGGGTCTGAGGTGCCGTACTATAAGTACGCACCGATGCCAGTTCTTGAGAATGGTCGTGCCACGCTCTATTGGGATCGATCTATCATCACGGACAGGACTATTGTAGCCAATAAGCCTGATATCGTGTTGGTAGATCGATCCAAGCGCCAGGCAGTGCTCGTCGACATCACCATCCCCCATGACGAGAACCTTGTGAAGGCCGAGAAGGACAAACTCAGCAAGTACCTTGACTTGGCTCACGAGGTAACCGCCATGTGGGATGTTGATTCGACGATCATTGTCCCGATAGTCGTTTCAGCGAACGGTCTTATAGCGAAGAGTCTCGACAAACATCTTGACTCTCGCTAGATGGCTGGATCAAGGGTCAGATTCAGAAGGCGGTACTCCTGGACACGGCGCGCATCGTCAGGAGGTTCCTCTCTCTGTAGCCCTAACCACCGGTAGCCTGGGCCCTGCCCCGCTGCTGGCGGCACCCTAGGTTAGGTTTTTTATAATTTATTTATATTTTGTAATTACTTTATTGTATTTTACTTTTTATATAAAATTGTAAAAACCCTAGCCTAAGATACAAGAGAAATAAAGGAATAATAATTAAAAAAAAAAACACTGTTTTCGATTTTTATATGTATATTGTATACACACACAATTACAAGCTGGATGCCAAATTTCACCTTTCTAGGTCACCTGGAAGTGGGTTAGGTTTTTGATTACTAGTCAGTCAGTCAGTCAGTGATAAAAATACCGTTTTTTGAACTTTAATATCTCAATAACTATTTAACCTATATTAATGAAATTTGGGGTTCTACTTGTTCTAAAGGATCTTAATACATAAGCCAATTTTTTTTTTATGCTAAATAGATTTGGAGTTATTGGGGGGTCAAAAGTGGCTCCAAACGGTTCGTGTAATATAACACACGGCTGCTGCTCGCCAGTTCCTGCGGTGAACTTGGCTGGACACGCTGCCGCGTGTCTAGATTTGCATTTTTTCATCTTCACCCTATAACTTTGTAAATGGATTATTAATATTTTTAATTGTTTTTGAAATATTTAATAAAAGAGATCATGTTTCTTAAAATCTTAACTACAAAAAGTAAACAAACATGGAAATTGGCCCAATATTTTTCAGATTATGGGCATTTTCCCGGTTTGTGGGCGTTTCCGCCTTTTAGGTGCACGAGTTGAGCTCCATTTGTCGTTATTATCAGTCACTTGTCAAATCAACAGTTTGTAGAGTTTACTAGAGGTTCCAGCAGACTGGGTCCTTTTCTTCAAGACCAAGAACTGGCCGTAGAAAGCGAACCTGAAAGCAAAAATACCTACGCCGGGGGCCCCTTTGAGTATTAAGCCACTGGAGATGCCATATCGTAAACTCATCGAACAAATTTTTTCGCCAATTTTAGCGGGGAGCGAGGTAAACACGTACAGCGTGGTAGGTACAGGCACACCTCCAAAGGATGAAGAACTCAACAGACACAATTTTGCTGTTGCGATAAACGCACACTACAGAAAAAATCAACACATCAGAAATTACACGCACACAGACACCGTTTTACAATAGTTTTATATAACGTGCTTGACCAGTTGACCAATTATTTTGCCGGAGGGGGTCGCCCGTAATTTTTGTTTTTTGTTATTTATTCTTTATTTATTTGAGTATGCAATTTGGTACAAATAAATCTTAAACAACATACATACATACATGTCAATGAAATGACGCGTTTGGCTCGGTTTGTAGACACCTGCCTACTGAGTCGGCGGTCCCGGGTTCGAATCCCGGCCGGGGCAAATATTTGTGCAAATATTTGTTCTTGGGTCATGGATGTTATCTATATATGTATTTATATATTATGTATATCGTCGTCTAGTACCCATAGTACAAGCTTTGCTTAGTTTGGGACTAGGTCGATTTGTGTATGATTGTCCCTTAATATTTATTATTATTATTATATGCATTTCAAACAAAAGTGTCATTTGGCTCTTTCATCACTATTCGGTATTGAAAGAGCTGCTACAAGTTTTGAAAAAGCCGGTTCGTATTACAACGCGTTATTATGAAAATTATCAAAAACAACAATAAAGGCGACATAAAAAAAACTCCAATACATTTGTAACAGACTTTTTAAGTAATTAGTACTTACTAACATTTTTCAGGATTTTTTATTCTATCAGTCATTTTGAGTAATTCTTACAAACGCTTTAATTTTAACATATTAATTAGTCACATATACGTACTATAGGTATAACCTAACATACAAGCGGATTTTTTTTATTAATAACAGTCTTAAATAATTCTAATAAAAAATAATATCTTCTATTAAAAGTTAAAACCAACATCAATAAATCCTCAAAATCTTAAAAATAATATTGCTAACTGAGCTTTCGGCCGGCTCTTTCAATGCCCATTCATCCGGCTCTTTCACGACTTGTTCCAAAAACAAATATAACGTTCAAAATAACGACAATATCAAAGCGTTTGCAGCTAAGTTTTTATGAAGCTGCAAAGCCAAATATATGCACAAACTGAATCTATAATCCATTTGCTTATAATTGTTAACTATAAAATACCAAAAAACAAATAAAATGAAGCAAAAAGCTTACTTTGAGTTCCCAAAACTTTGACTCTCCTTGTGAGTATTATATTCTTTGCTTTGACTCGATGTACCGGCGTCTGTTGGTTTCGGTGAACTGTCAAATGTTTGTGGGTGACGGAAATTAGTGTTGCCACCTAAAAATAATATTGCCAAACAAATCTGTACTCAAACTACCGAAATAATACAAGTGGCTCTTTCAAAACCTGGCTCTTTCATGTCACTTCTCCCCTACTTGTATTGTAACTTGTGCCAAATTGACTTGATCTTTATCAGATAGAATAAGTATAGCGTCAGATCACGCTAACCCTTCCAAGCAAATGAACTGTCAAACCATACACCGACAGACTCAGACTCTAACTGGCTGGGTAGAAAATACATATTACGACTCACGGTTAGGGTGCGGTTACACTTGGTTTTCATTAGATTGGGTCATCCGCGTGAGTATTCGGGCGAGGAGACAAGGTTTGGTAGAAGTATCAGCCGATCCGTATACTTCACTTCCTATGATTGAACCAAAAGCACCTGTAACATAAATCTAGAGTATCTATGACGAATAAACTTGGATTCCCAACTTTTATAACGTTCTACCGCAACACGTGAGGCGCTAGCTCGACATGGAAGAACAGCCCCCAAAGCGACAGCTGTCAATCCCGTCCTATATGGCCACATCCTCAGAGTTCGGTATTACGTAGTAAAGAGTTTGGTCATTCAAAAATCAAGAGGCGATACTAGCGCCATCGAGCTAATTCTCTCGATGCGCCGTCACATAGTTATACTTACGTGTTTGCCGAAATTGGTTAAAATTTCCTAATAGTTCCACGACGTCTAATAATATTGATTGCCTAATATACAACAACGTTAAACATCGTTGGGCAATACTGTCATGCTACGGTAAAAGGACTGTACTATGACATCCGAAGATACGACCTTTAACCGTAACACGTCAGATTAGGGTAAATCGCCAATAATTGGCCACCATTCAATAACTGGCCACCTCAAACTAAAAATGAACTCTGTTCACCTATAAATATAATTAATTCTAGGATAAGCTGTTTATTACTGGCCGCCCTTCAATAACTGGCCACGATATAATAAAATGAATTCAGTTTGTAGGTGAACAGAGTTCATTTTTAGTTTGAGGTGGCCAGTTATTGAACGGTGGCCAATTATTGGCGATTTACCCTATTAGGAATGATTTATACTTAAACCACTGTTTTCCAACAAGCAGACTCGTGAGATAATCATCATTTATTTTCGCTCATATAGGTACTTAGATAATATCCCGCGACAAATATACCTACAAAAATCGGTTCTAGATATTTTATTTGATCGGGGAAAAAGGTAGAATAGTCTCGCACAGAGATGGGCGCTCGCCATGGGCGCGGTATTTATCGGGTATTTACCCATGAGCAGGGTTGCCAGACGAGTGCAACCGGAATATCGTACCGACATACTAAAATGATCGTACTAGATGATTAAATTATCGTACATCGGTCAAAGCGGCAGGACATCGACGATAGGTTTACTAAATTGGGCAAGTGCGAGACCGACTCGCGCATGAAGGGTTCCGTACCATAATCTATAACAAGTTTGTTGTATGGGAGCCCCCCTTAAATATTTATTTTATTTTATTTTTAATATTTGTTGTTATAGCGGCAATAGAAATACATCATCTGTGAAAATTTCAACTGTCTAGCTATCACCGTTCTTGAGATACAGCCTGGTGACAGACGGACGGACGGACGGACGGACAGCGTATAGTCTCAGTAATAGGGTCCCGTTTTTACCCTTTGGGTACGGAACCCTAAAAACACCTCCAAAAACGTGTTTTTCCACAGATAATGAGCTATTTTTGCGAAATTAACTTCAATTTGATGATTTTCATTTAGATATTTTGGGGAATTCAGACATCCCATCATGGCATCCCTGGTAATGGCGACCAAACAGGGAAAATTTTTGACGATCTGATCTGGTTGGCAGTCATTTCTGACCATGTGGACGTTTATCTCGATTCAAGGTCACTCCAGTGAGTGTTTTTTTCATATAATGTTATTGATAAGCCCTAGAATTTAACCCAACCTTCGACGAGCTGCAAATTATCGCACTTTTGCGTACGATAGTACTCATTGTATCGTACATCGTACCGGAGGCCAATTCGCGAGCAGTTTACTGCCGCTATGCCGCTAATAGCCTGTTTTCAGTTAACAAAAAAAGAACACGTTCAGAAGCAAGATAAAATAAATTTACCCACAGTGCAATTTTTTCACAGTGGTTTTGGAAAAAATATTAATTATATTAAATAAATAGTAAAATTATAAACAAAATTTATATTTTTTACAATTCAATATATTTTTTCATCAGGATGTCGACTATCCGCGTGCCGTGCAGCTAAAACCAGTTTAAGTTTCTGAGAGCTTTTAAGTTATGTCAAATCAAATTTGCAGGGCAAGGCTGTCAAATTTTATTGAATGAATGAAATTGGAAAACAAAACGTCGCGGATCTTAGAATAAATATCTTTATGCGTAGTTTCATTAATAACTATATGTTTAAATTAATATTTAATGACATTGCTTTGCAACCTACAAGTTCTAAAGTTGAATTGAAAGATAAATTGCAATATAAATAATGGGAGTGACCGTCGAAAATATGACTGAAAAAGAAGTGCTTAACGATTTCAAAGAGAGCTACTATAAAGTAAGGAAATTGCTCGACGAGGAGAGCAAAAATGACCCGGAAACGGAACCATACTTGTCCAAATACAAAGCGAAAGATTTGTTATTGACCATGCGCGAATCTCTCACCAAAATAATCGACTCGCAGACTGATTTAGACAGAGTAAAGCTCGATGCGATGATGGGAACCGTTCTTCTTAACATTGGCATCATCAACATGGATACAGAAGAAATGTCAGCTAGTGAACAGGTGCTCACTGAAGCAGTGTACCTCCTTTCCGAAAACGCCTTGAAACCAGAGGTAACAACTACTCTGCTGAATATTTACAACAATTTAGGCATCTTATGGTCAAGCAGAGACAATCCGGAAACAGCAAAAGGATTTTTACTCAAAGCCAAAGAGCTTTATGAATCTTTCAAATGCACTTTACAAATGCCATTGCCTATTGAGCAAGTGATTGCAAATTTTGAAGAAACCCCTGTATCAGATTTTATGCTTCTAGAGAAAGCATATACATTAACTCTGTATTATTTGGCTCAAGTATATGGTACTCTAAAAGAAAATTTAAAGTCAGGAGTGTACTGTCATTCAACATTACGTAGGCAGTTACAGTATTTGGATTATGACCCAATAGATTGGGCTTTAAACTCTGCAACATTATCTCAATTCTTTGCGGAGCAGAATGGATTTTACCAGTCAAGGCACCACTTGGCTGCTGCTTCAACTATTCTAGAGAAGTATGAAGAGCAACTGATGTCATCCGCTAGTAATGATGAAGCTTTCTTAGCAAAGGTGGAAACATTTAAACATAGATCTGCTGATGTGGCTCGGTGCTGGGCCAAGTATTGCCTGCTGCTAATGACTGCTTCAAAGGCTAGGCTAATGACAGACAGTGAAATGAGTTCTGATGCAGTTACGGGTAAGTTACAATAACCAATTTTCTTACTTATACTTTGTGACAATTTGTAGCTACTTTGAAACTATATGTGCATAATTTAGAATTTTTAACATTATCTTTGTATAATTAGGTTCTTAGTCAACAAAACAGGCTTGGGTGTTTTTTGAAAAAAAATATTCATTAACTTTTTTCAGTATAATTATTATTTGAACTTATATAGAATCATTTCGTTAAATCCCATACAGAAAGTATTTTTTATTGCAGTACAATACATTCATCGATATAAAAAACAAAAAATGTCTGGAATGAATTTTTTTATGTGTATTTTTTCTTTTTGAACATTTGAGATTAACATGAATAAACATTTATATTAGACAGTGCCTGCTTACCATTTTTATACTTGGCCTGTTTATAATAATCAGATGATGTTATCCTAATGTTGAACCCCTATCTATTACAGACATGTCCAATTTGAAACTAGAAGACAAAGGAAACATCTGCAATGGAGATATCAAGAACCTAATATTTCCAGATTTAGATGTATCTAAGTATGAACAGAAAATAACAGATAAATTTCTTCTTACTTACCAAGATGCCAGAGAGGTGTTTCTAAGTTGCCAGAGCTGGTTAAACAAAGCGAAAGAATACTATAAACTAGACACATTGGCATCCGATTATATTGAGCTCATTCAAGATAGCTCTCAGGCTTATTCATACCTGGCATTCTTCGAGGAAGATGATGAAAGACGTGCGAAAATGCACAAACGCCGTATAGATATG
Organism: Apotomis turbidana; assembly: GCA_905147355.2. Lineage (NCBI taxonomy): Eukaryota > Metazoa > Arthropoda > Insecta > Lepidoptera > Tortricidae > Apotomis > Apotomis turbidana. The sequence goes on along the minus strand of LR990281.1, from coordinate 20,044,388 downwards.
CTAGAGGAGCTTATAAAAGAAATCAACCCCACATACTACTTACAATATTGTCGGCAACTGTGGTTTGAACTTGGTGAAGTTTACACAGATATCCTTAACATAAAACTGGAGAAACTAAATAGTTCCAAAGAGAGACCAACTCCACATGCCTTGAAGAAAATAAACACGTTATGTGAGAAGAGTTTTGAAATGTATGATCACTTCTTAGACTCTGTTAAGGATAAAAATGGTAGAATGCCATTAAAATTAGAGAGTGACCATGTACGGCCAGTAATAAGCGCTTACGCATTTATAGGCAGAAATAGTATGAAAAGAATAGCTCTTGATAAGAATGGTCAGTTGGAGAATGCTAAAAAGAGTTTTGACTCATACCAAGCTGTTGTGGATATTTGCATGAATGACCCTGAGGCTGCATCGATGATGCAGGAAGAATACAGTTTGTGCAAGGAGATGGTTCAGATCCTGCCCATCAAGATTAAAAAGTTAGAAATGGAGCGGCTTGAGTAATTACTTAGCTGTTTAGATTTCCTCTTTTACTCTATCATGCAGCTTTGCTTTTGTACATTATATTATATATATTCAATTAATTTCTCATCCTCCAGGTTGCCTTCTTTTATAATTGTTAATTAATGTTTGAAACTTCATTCAAAAGAGTACATATGTAAGATATTTGAGATCTCCATAGAATCGGATTATGTTACAGCTTTATTTTCTTTTGTACTTGTAGATTCGAACATTGTATGTTAACTGTATTTATGAGCCCTATTTTATGTCTATACATATAAGATTTATATTGACATATTATAATCAAACTGTAGGTATATATATATACATAATCTCACGTAAAAACAGCAGTGTCAAACTCATTCCACAGTATAAACGACTACTGCGCAATGAGTTTGATATATATACAATAAGTTTAAAATGGTGTGAAATTATGCAGAAAATTTACACGATTGATTGAAAAGTGGCAATTGCCTCGCGAGGCTGCTCGCTATGTGTGGACCCGGCTTTTGTATATTTTACACTAATTCTGTATCGATGATGTTTACTGATTCAAACACACTGCACCATTTCAAACTCTGTGTTAGCACTGTGTATGTAACAGCCAACAGGGCGGTGTATTATATTATATATTAAACAACTACACAATATTTCACTGTAATATTTTATTCACTACAGAAATAATTTTATCATTATGTTATCTGCATTCTGCATACTATTTTATACTAGACGGGATAAATTTCATTTAGGTTAATTCAATGTACTGGCGGGATTGAATTGAAGTAACGATCTCAAGTCAGCAACTGCACAACTGTGAAAGGTGACTTGTCGCGCGACTTAAATTGTCTGTCTCCTTCCTTTCGATACGGTGTGAGAAAGACGGTGACGCTCACTCGAGACAAGCGAAGTCGTGGTAGCAGTCTAGACTCTAGAGGGGTATTTTAAAAATGTCTCTCTACTTCACTGGCGCAGTAGCTAAGCGATCGTTATAATAATGAAATTTATTCTGTAAGTGGGCCAGGGCACTTTAAGAGGCCTTATTCCTTTTAAAATGCTGATTGCTTTAGACATTTTTCTCTATGATCAAACATGTTTCTTAACATATTATTGATGTTACTACCTAGAACAGGGCTATTGGGATTTATTGGTATATATTTGAAAACTACAGTTTGAATTTTTCAATGATAATTTTTGTTTCAAAAACTACGCGAAATTGACAATATTCACGCGGAAAATTAGTTTTTTTAACTTATTTTCGACTGCATGCAATATAAGCATGAAGTAGCTACGTTACTACCCAGAACTCGGGGAAAAGAATTATTCATTTCAAAAAGTTGGTTGAATTTATTAATATATTTGTCATAATATGAAAAAAATAAATTTAAAAGGAATAAGGCCTCTTAACACGTCTGAGTCTACCGGCATCCGCATTTCACAAGAGGAGACCACTGACAGAGGACAGAAGAATCGTCGAAAGAAACTCCACAGTGAGTAGGTATTTTTACAAGCGTTTATTTTTTACTTGCAATGTATGTAACTATGAATGTCTGTTCGGGTGGAATCTTGCAACTAAATTTTGAAGCCGATATCTTCAACCGATAGAGCTGAAATTTTGCAGACCTACTTTGATCATAATAAAATAATATGGTACCATGGAGCTGATCTGATGATGGAGCCTGAAGGTGGCACTAGAAACTGTAGTAGGTAAAGCAATCCTACCGTGTTTGGGGTCTTTAGAGTCGTCTTCAAAGAAAAGGGCTACAATATGCCTGTCCGTGATAATAGATATCGATCCGAATAGAGCGTGGCACGACCATTCTCAAGAACTGGCATCGGGGCGTACTTATAGTACGGCACCTCGGACCCCACAAGAACGTATCGAAGAGCAAGTATTATTATTATTCTATGTCTGTAAAGAGTAGAGACTAGAGGCAAACATGCCACGTACCTACACAGCGCGATCCGTCCGCGCAAACCGCCGCACGCGCCGCCGCCGCTCTGAAGTTTCTTATAGCAGCCGATATATTTTTTCCCACTGCGCCGCGATTCGCTCGGCAAAAACAGCTAGATCGGCACCGCGCGCGGCGGTTAGTGGCATGCTTCATACATCGGTAGATATATGATTTTGTTTTTGCCGCGCATCCCTCCTGCCGCTGGTCGCGCAAAGTCATGGCTGGGCCGTATGATATAATATGTACCTAGCAACCCACACATCGATACAACATCAGTACGACACAATCGTACCTACTAACTTTTTGGAAAAAGTACTTAGTTGCAATAGGACGTTAGTGCACAACTCTACCTATGCGGTTTAAATTTCATTGGCAAAAAAAGTTAATTAATACAAGTGCGAACTAAGGTGTCGATATTTAACCAGCGTATTCTCGCAGCGCACATTATCAACATTAGCTGTAGTTCTATAAATAAATAAAACACATAAATATTATTTTTACTTTTTATTAAACTTTTATGTCCTTAAAATTTGGCATGAAGGTTGCTATCTACTCATAAGAATTAAAATTATTTTGTCTAGGATTTAACAGGAACATTTTTAAAGTATGTCAAACATTTCCAACCCTACCTAGATATTTCGTACAAAGCACTGTAGCACAGCAGAATAGGTGAAATTATTGTCAATTTTTGTCAATTTTTATCTTAATTTTACCCCCTTAGTAGCCCGTACCTACCCAGTACCCAGTAGGTACCCAGTGGATTTTCTGTAGAGTAATATTTACTTTATAAAGTGAAATTATAAGTTTTATCGCAGAAAAATAAAAACAAAAACAGTTACATAATCACTGAAACGATAAAACCCTATCTTAATCCAGTGAATAAAGGGGTTCTACCTTACAAACGGTCCGGTAGTTTTGAATTTTTGATATGTAGTCTAGGATAGTTAGTTGAGAGCGTTCTAAAGCCAGAATTTTGACAAATATACGGAAAATGCGACTTTTCCAGTTTTTTAAATGTGCATCTCCTATCTCCGTAACTAACCGTCCTTGAAATAAAATTTGAAATGTAAATTATAGTAAATTTAATTCTCTATAACATTTCCCAAGCTCTTTTCTAGCTAAAATGCTCCTAAATGAAGATACAAGCCAGAAGTTTGATACATGGAACAATGGAATTGTGCTTTTTGCATTTTAAACACTCACTAACCATCTTAGACATATCCAAAATTCAAAACTACCGGACCGTTTGTAAGGTCACCCCTACTACCTACTTTACTCTCTGTTCACCGAACTATCTATACACCTAGAAAATGAAACTGTTAATTTTTTTCCATTGGACGGACAATATTTTGAATCATAACTCTTTCTCAGTTGGCATCTTCACCTATTAACAAAAAAACAAAAGTAATATCTTTAAAACACGCATTGTAAAATTGCTTTTTGCACATGCGCAGTAGTAGACATGTCGAGCGCGATTTACAAATAACCCTGCCATTTTTTATTGATGTCTTGTTTATTTCGAAGTTGATTTGTGCAAATCTGCTGAAATAATGTCGAGTTCAAGTGACGAATCAATAAATTTAAGACCCGTAAAATGTTATTGAAGTGAAAAATGCTAACAACGGCCTCTTGCTGGATAAATCAAACCAAAACACTTTTTTTCCGATGCAAACAGTCCTTGTAAATTTAAAAGCATTTTCTGTTTTCTCGTACATGCATAGTAAAGTTTTGTATGAAACTCGTGTGCAAGATGATTTCGGACTCGTGTTTATTTAATCACTCACTTCGCTCGTATCTACTAAAAGCCGCGATGTCTCAGACAGACACAGCTACCTACTAGTTTTGTATTTATACCACCCCAATTTTCTTAGCTTCGCTTATTTCATGATGACGAACGCATGAGAATCCGTCATCAAGATTATGGCCCCTTTACATACATAATTGAACCGAAATAGCATGATATAATTTATTTAAGCAAAAATAAGAAAACAACTATGCTATTCGATAATAGGAACTTAGTTTTTGGAGTTTTGGTACACAATATGCAATGCCATGGAAGTAAAAATATCAAATAAACCTTATTTACTTACACATTTGGCTATTTTATTTTATCCTAATATTTCTAATATAGGTACGGTCAAGAAGTTTAATTTAGGACCCATTTTAAACCTTCCAAATTAAAGTTCTCTACTATACAGTCAGCTGCAGAGAAAAGTAACCCCCGTGCCATAAAATACAAATTTGTGCGACAGCACGTCTAGCATAACTGTGACACGCGACGCGACTTATGTCGCGCAATAAATACCTACTTCCAGTCACTGTCGTTTGAATAGCGTGCGAGCAAGACTGGTGATGCAGAGTCGCGCGACAAGCGAAATCGTGGCAAGATATGCTAGCCCCGCTGAGATTCAGAACACAGATGGCGTTCTCAGAGTTTTTTTTACAGATTCTGCATTGTTTAATATGCGAAGGTAAAATCTACGTCCCGCGTTTTAACATAACGATGATTTTCCTATAATGACACATTGTTCTATTTTCAATGAGGCCTAGCTATTATGTCATGTCACCTGGACGGCGGCCAAAGATCAATGAATCTTCTTCTTTTCTTTGCCGAAACTGGCACTTATCGTTTTCGGGATAAGAGTGAATATTGTGTAATGTAGTAGTAGGATGGTCAGAGCTAGAGTTGCTAGAAAGGTGGCGGCAACATCAAGTAATGCGTATTCGTGGAAGGCGAGGTTCTTGGCCTCCGCATGTAGAGGGGATTGGTGCCCCCAGCGGATCACGCGCTCAATCCAGTATACTGCTGTGTCCAGGGGCTCGGCTGGCCTGTCTCGCCAAATTTGGGACGCACGTCGAGCGCTGACACGCATTCTGGAATTATATAAAAGTTGGAAATTAATATTGCTAATGCTAAGCTGTGGTTGAAGAGCCGCTGGTCAGCTATTTTCTAATGTCTGCTATGCAACTGCATAGCATACGCAAGAAAATTTGCTGGCCGGGTAGGTTACATAATGTTTAAAATTAAGTCAGGTCTAAGCGCCAAACATTAGGGTTAACTGCATCGAAATATTGAGCCCCAATTGACAACATTTCATATTTTTAAGACTATCATTTTATTACTTTTCTGAATTCTGCTTAAAAAGATGAAGTAATCTCTGTTTTTATTTATTTTCTGAGATGATTATTTATTTTATTATTAATTGATAAAAACATACTCATTTTAAAATGTGGCAACACCAAAACCAGAACTTAATGGAACGGTTATTTTAGTCAGTTTTCTTATTAAAAAAAAAACTTAATAATACTGGTATGCATCTGTCAACTTCAAATAAAAAAAATATATTTTTTCGCTCTTTGGTTTAGACAACAATCCTATTCAGCCCGTATTGTCTTAGATTGCAGTTATTTGATGTATTTTCTTATATTTCTTTAAATACAGAAGAATAAATTCAAAGATTTTTTTAAGGTACACGACATAAAGCCCTGTCGATCTCTATATTAATTTCCACCTGTTATAAATATGAAATGTTGTCAATTACTCGCAGCCCTTAAACTGTAGGTACTGTAAGGAGCTCTTTGGTTGTTGTTGACAGTAGAACTGGCAACTAGATTTTATGTTATAAATATATTTAAATATTTAGAATTATGGCCGTCTCTGTCTCACACCAAGGGAACCGGTCATTCGTGCTTAAGCCTTGTATCATAGCTGAAGTCTAAAAATAAAACTAATTTCCAAGACCTATCTGTTGTTATGCACTTCCACTGAGCTGCACCCCATCACATTTGGTGGAGGTGCGTGGTTCACGCGTATTTAGTTTTTGCTTTCAGAAGTGCATATACTTATAACAGTACCTAATTAAGGCTTAAATCTTGGATCAATTATTACTAATTACAGCGTTGTTTATCTAATGACGGCTTGTGTCAGAGTTACAGATACATTATGCCAGTAGGTCATTTGTAATACGATAACACATTAGCCGATAATCTGATAGGATACGAATGGTGTCAACAGCCAAGCTGATGAGTGATGATCATAAACGGTTCAGTATCCAACACCGACATCGAAATGGATAATGTCCAAATGCTCTTATATTGTGCCCGACTCTTAAAATCAGTCGCTAAGTCGTCATAGTAGTAGATCATCATTTAGAATAACTGAGTTTGAATACTTAGAATCAGTGGTCTGCCTAGTCGTTACAAATTGACTTTATTGTAAGGTAGTCAGTCGTTCGTATAACAATATGTAAGTAAAGTAGGTAAGTAACTCACACAATTGTAAAACCATTATCCATTAGCTAATTATGCAGCATATGTTATGTACCTATGTACCTGTGTGTAATATGACGCACAAATGGATTTTTTCAAGATCGCATAGAATGAGCGCAATTTGCATAACCAAATTTTACAGAATATAAGCAACTGCAAAATCGCTATTGTATATTTACCACCGTCCATTGAATATCACCTCTAGCATCACAACTGAAACGCAACTCTTTCTCGCGAGTGAAATATTAAATAACTCTTTCTCTGCATTACCGTGAGAGAGTAAATGGGTGACGCGATATCCTGCGACGAGGGTCGCGTAGTTGTGCTAGCCGGGCTCAGTGAATCTCCGAGCGTTTGAACCTCATTCTCTGGTCTCATGTTTTTTATGTTATCTATTACTACGATGGTAGAAGAACAAGAACGCTATTACTGTGGACAAACCAGAATAAGATTCCCAGTGTCTTTCGGATTCAGAAGAAAACGAGTTTAATCTGACCCAATATTTGTTGAAATAAGAATGACGAAAAAAAACGCCGGATAAACGAAGATTCACCCAACTACGTTAACTATGCGCATTTATACCGACCTTGAGATCCTATTTATCCAAATAACTAACAAATACAATGAACGAGGTTTGTCATGTCGGCTCCTATAATTCCTGAGATACTTAACTTTTGAAATTAGTGCCACTTCGGCACTTAGGTGCATATTTGACGGGAACAGTACCCTTACCTACCATGACCATGAGTTAATGTCACCGTACTCGCCAGCGACAGCGTAAACGATTTGTATAGAGAATAGTACAGCGCTCCTAGCGGTCACTTTGCAGAACTACAATTCTCCATACAAATAGTATGTTTTATAACAATCCCGAAAAGTTTCAGCTTACAGAGAAAAATAGATTTATGGCAAATAAATATTATCTACTTATGGCAAGTGATACACTATGCATATGAAATTAGGGCAAACGATAGAGAGTCAGTTTCATGCCAAATAGTTAACTTTTCGAGATTTTTAAAACCAATATCCAGTCACTTCTTCGCTCACCTTCGTGATCAGCCTCTTAACCCACGAAAGATCCCCATTTAAGCATAACACCTTGACTACCCATTAACTTATTATTGAATATGACGACTGAGCTTATAAGATAATTAGCAAGGTAATGTGGGAGCTATTATGGTTGCTATGGTTATTTTGTGATAATGATAATAAAAGTCATGCTCGTCACAGTCATCATGATCACGATTACGCGTACAGCCACTTGTGTAGGAAGTTACGTGATGAAAACATAGTCTGTGGAATTCTTTACAGGCTATATTTGCAGTAGGTACCTATTTATGTAAGTATACAAACCATTACCTATTTGTATTTGTTTACATTGAGTTACGTATACATGCTGAAAGTAGATAATTTAAAGTTTCATGTATTTAGGCGAGATGATCGACGTTGGTCTCCAAATCTACTGAAGTAGCAACCACTAATGGGCAAAAAACACCCCCACTAGATGGAGGCGATGGAGCGACGACATAGTCAAGGTCGCGAAAAGGGAGTGCATGCGCGCGGCACAGACTCGCAGCAATTAAAAATGCTCCAAGATCCAGCAGTGAATACATACGGGCTGATGATGTTGATGATGAAAGTTTCAAGTTACTTACTCAGCACTAAGTACGCTCTTCAGTCCATCAAGTAGAGACTGCTCGGACAGGTCCTCATAAGACAGAACCTGGGCAAGTCCAGCACTCTTCGCGGCTTGCGCGTTCTGGGGCTGGTCGCCGAAGAATGGAACCACCAGCATCGGCTTCCCGGCTGATATGGCCTCGGTCATGCCCAGTAGACCTCCATGCGCGATGAATGCCAGCACCTTTCTGTGCTCTGAAAAACAGATTCTGATGAGTAAGTTTACAGTGGTTTATATGGATGTAAAAGATCTAAATAATAAAAAAATGGATTTGGAATAGGACTTCAACTAGTGCCCCGTATCATGGTCAGGGCGACACGCTTAGTACCGAACGAGTACAACATCTAGTCAGCAATAAGTCTTCGATTTTGAGACTGCTTTCTGTCATCGGTTCATGTCATCGGGGTCGCAGGTATGCGACGACGTGCCAGGTCTTCGGGCAATCATTATAGGCATGGCTGTAAAAGCGTAGGTAGAAATACTCCATAAAAACCTTAAAACCTACCTTCACCCAGTAAGGTATTTAAGTATTTATGGACTATTTCTATATACTTACAATGTCAAAAATTTGAAAATATATGAATAGGTACCTATTTATTTCAATTCGTATCGGTATATATTAAATAGATAGGTATTCATGAACCATTAGTGTGTGTGTCTGAATGTCGGTGGTGTAATAGATACTTAATTTACAAACAATACTATTATAGGTCATACGTAATATTACGTGTGTATTGGTCGATAGAAGCCGTAGAGTGAGCATTCACCTCCCACTTGCAGTTAACTAGGTAGGTAGGTACCTATATAATATTCTAATCTTTTCAAGTGGGTGCAGTGAACGAACACATCCAGTTACTGTGTAAGTGTATGATAGAGCGAAGCCAATGACGTAAATATATAATTTTCAACCAATATCAAAGAAATAAGAGTTTCTCGAGTCGACTAAATGTTTTGTAGTCTAGGGTTCCATACCCAAATGGTAAAAACATAACGGGACCCTATTACTATAAGACTCCACTGTCCGTCCGTCCGTCTGTCTGTCACCGGGCTGTATCTCATGCCGTTGCCGCTATAATATCAAATGCTAAAAACAGAATAAAATAAATATTTAAGTGCGGCTCCCATGAAACAAACGTCATCGGTTGCATTAACTTTGCACCTTAAGGTACGGAATCCTTCGTGCCCGAGCCCGTATGTTCTTGCCCCAGAATTCTGTCATTAATCATTTATTATAAGAGTGATATGAGTTAAGATTAAGTTATCTTATGACCAATGTTTGAAGGGAAGGGGAAGGGATGATCCATCCATGAGTAATTGACGGACATATTTTTTTATGGGTTGAGCCGTGAGCGTTTCGCATTAATATGAACCTTATCCTGTAATTAGACTATTGTGTATTTTATGAAATCGTTGGCAATGTAGGCTCTTAAAGGCCGAAGTACCACGTTTAGGCGACTGGGCAAGCCTCGTGACCTAAGGTACGAGATTTTAAGACCTAATTAGAGTAACTATTTCATACAATACTTTTTATACGAGCAAAACGCAGAAACACATTGTTTTAGGTACTTAAATCGTCATTCCCTCTATAAATTTTTATTTTTGATGTAAAAATTTTCGTCCAAATCGAACTGGTTTATTAAAAAAAGCATACTCGCGATGGTCATGACGGATGCCTCGTGATTGGTTATTTTTTTTGGCAAGCAAGCGTGTTTTAGGGTTCCGTGTCCGTCAGACGGACAGACAGACAGACAGGCAGACGGACAGCGGAGTCTTAGTAATAGGGTCCCGTTTTTTACCCTTTGGGTACGGAACCCTAAAAGATACCGAACTACAGTAGGTACATGAACTTATATCTTTATAGACTACCCACATATTTAGGTACAGTTTGATTGTAAAACCTATGCGTAAACTTTATGGATTTGGATCCGATCACGACAAGGTTCCTTAGCTTCTCTGAAATCTCCTGATCGTCCCTAATGTCAATTGTTATACATATAGAAAAAAAAACTATTAGAATGGTAATGACGTCATTCCTCCACAGTACCTACATCGGTTCCTGATAATCTGGTATTTTATCACGAACACATGACCGCAGAGCATGCTGTGGCAAATAGGTTATCAAGGATAAGGTTAATTTTATTGAGATCGCAATCTCTTCTGCTTATTATGACTTCTATGTAATTACATTATTATGTAAACGTGATACTGTATTCTTATTTGTTGAGGAAGTCTCTATTTCGATGTATGCCAGGCACCGGTGGTAAACAATTTTGCTGTCAGTGTCTATTTCGTCGAGTAGAGACAAGACAATTTTGGTATTTGTATCGGAGACAGTCAAACATACATGAACGTAGCTATAATTTAGCAATAACTGAGAAAATTTTCCCTGATGAATGTCCATTAATCTCAAGAAATAGCCCAGCAGAGTAGCTAAGTCCATCGCATTCAAACTGCAATAGGTATCCGATGTAAGCAGATTAGTTTAGAACAAATTAAGAAATTATGGTTATTTTACCTAGGGGATGCTATCTCTGCGTGCATTCAATGCCACGGGCAGGGACTGAAGCTGCACCCGCACGCCAAACAGTGTTTACCTTTACATTACATTACATTAAATTGTCTGCGATACATTTATTATGCACCAGGGTATATTGCTCCGCCCTCTCTCTACCTTTCTTAGAGCAATGCGGAAAACAGCGACAGCGAGCGGTTAGCTACTCATTAAAAACTGTGGCATTGTAGTCGTCGGCTCCAATCACACTTCATAAATGTCCGGGATACCACTTGTCCCTCAATAACAGTTTGCAACTATTATATTATATGAAATTGCTAACTGCTATTTTTCATTAAAATTGTTTAGATAATCAAGTTTCTGTGGAGAGGGGTTGCTTGGGCTCTTTTGGTTGTAAAAAAATCTTTGTCCGTTTATCACCTCGAAACGGCTGAACGGATTTCAAATAATATTGGTACACGGATTGCTACAGGATGGTCATAGACTATTTTTGAACCAACTACGGTAAAGTAAAAAGTTTTGCGCAATCAGTCACGCAGGGCAGCTTATGGCGAGCTGTTGGGGGGTAGCGACCCCACGTACCTGAGTGCTCCTGGGGAATTCTGATGGGAGGTGATGGGTCAGGACCTCCGCCTCTGTCTTGCCTTAACCGGCCGGCCAGAGTGGAGTCGCGAGAGTTGCGGCTCGGGGGTGGATGTGGAAACGTAAGGGGTTAGTGGCTTCGGTTTAAAGCCCAGTATTACACCTCTCCGCCCTTAGCCTTCCGCACCGGTGTTGCCCTTAGGCCACTCTATGTGTCGCTATTTTATGGGGGCCCATCTAGCGGCAGGCGAGTCATCGTCTACCAGTTTTTTTTGCTATGAGACACTTTTCTTGGTAGACGTCCGGCGTTGTCTGTGGGCTGTCTCAAACAATAGGCCAGTATTTAGTCCATCGCATTTCATGTAATAGCCTAGTACCATGTTTAGACTTCATACAACCACAATAGTTCTTACATCTAGCGGGTGCTGTCTGTGTGCGTCCCATGACACAGGCAGGGGGAGCATCCGCATGGTGTACCTACCCATTACATTTCATTAAATTGTCGAAAGGGCCTCTGCTCGTTGGCTTCGGCTCCGTGCACGCCTCCCAAAGGTCCGGGACACTATTGTCCCGTGAGCGGGTGCGACATACAGGTATAATAATAAATAATCCTTCGTCAACCAGGTGGCGGAGATGGCCCCCCTGGCCCGCAGGACTTGATAAGGATTGAGAGAGGTATTTTCCAGGGTTACAGTTTGAGTCCTCTTTGGTTCTGCGTAGCCCTGAATCCGCTCAGCACTCAGCTGAAGGATTCAGGAGTAGGTTGCCGGCTTCGAAGAGGAGGTGAGGTCATTTCTCATCTGCTGTACATGGATGATCTTCTGGAGGTGATGATCTGGTGGAACTAATTGAAGTAACAGAAACCTTCAGTAGCGCCATCAAAATGGAGTTTGGTGTAGACAAGTGTGCGGTCATGCATGTACAGCGGGAGAAAGTCGTAAATTCCGCGAACTTACAACTTTCTGAGACAATGTCCCTCAGGTCTATCTCCGAAGCTGAAACCTACAAGTAACTTGGTATGTCACAGTCATTGGGTATTGCGGACGGAGACATTAGGCAGGCGTTGAAGGAGTGTTTCTTTTGTCGCCTGACAAAAGTACTTAACAGTCTTTTGTCCGGTGGCAATAAGGCGCGTGCCTTCAACGCTTGGGTGATGCCTCTGCTCACTTACTCCTTTGGCATACTAAGGTGGACTCAGACTGAGCTGGACGCCCTGGATACGAGGGTCCGTCAGCTGCTCACTATACACCGCATGAGGCACCCACGCTCGTCAGTTATGAGAATGTACATCCCGCGTAAGTGTGGAGGCCGTGGCTTTTTAAATGCCAAGGACCTCCATAACCGCGAGGTGTGCAGTCTTAAGGAGTATTTCCTAAGCAACGAGTGTGAGATTGATCGCGATGTAGTAGCAGTTGACAAAGGCCTCACCTCTCTCTCCTTAGCGAACGAGAACTGGCGCAGACCAAAGGTGCTTAGCACCGATGACCGCCGGGCTGTATGGAAGAGCAAGGAGCTACACGGGCGGTTCTACAAGGCCCTTACGGGGCCCGATGTAGATCTGCTCGCGTCGGTGAACTGGCTACGCTTCGGGGATCTCTTCGTGGAAACCGAAGGTTTTGTCTGTGCAATTGCGGACGAAGTAATGATGACGAACAATTATCGGAGATATATCCTGAAGGACGGTACGGTCGACATTTTTCGGGCATGCCGCCGTCCCGGTGAGTCACTCAGGCATATAATCTCCGGTTGTTCTCATCTTACTAACGGCGAGTTCTTGCACAGACATAACCAAGTAGCCAGGATTATTCACCAGCAACTTGCTCTTCGATACGGTCTTGTGGGGTCTGAGGTGCCGTACTATAAGTACGCACCGATGCCAGTTCTTGAGAATGGTCGTGCCACGCTCTATTGGGATCGATCTATCATCACGGACAGGACTATTGTAGCCAATAAGCCTGGTATCGTGTTGGTAGATCGATCTAAGCGCCAGGCAGTGCTCGTCGACATCACCATCCCACATGACGAGAACCTCGTGAAGGCCGAGAAGGACTCAGCAAGTACCTTGACTTGGCTCTCGAGGTGACCACCATGTGGGATGTTGACTCGACGATCATTGTCCCGATAGTCGTTTCGGTCTTATAGCGAGGAGTCTCGACAAACATCTTAAGAGACTCTCGCTAGATGGCTGGATCAAGGGCCAGATACAGAAGGCGGTACTCCTGGACACGGCGCGCATTGTCAGGAGGTTCCTCTCTCTGCAGCCCTAACCACCGGTAGCCTGGGCCCTGCCCCGCTGCCGGCGGCACTCTAGGTTAGGTTTTTTATAATGTGTTTATATATTTTGTAATTTCTTTATTGTATTTTACTTTTGTTTGATATAACTTTATTGTAAAAAACCTAACTTAAGATTTTAAATGAATAAAGGAGATAATAATAAGGATAAGCTCTACCTACATGTTCTCAGGGCGTGACGTTTTGCAGGGGCGGGGTAAAGTAACAAAGTAGGTACTTACGCCAGTAAGGCAAATACATGTTTTGAGGATATTCTCGTGTTGGGGAAATGCCAAAAACGTCTATCCGATCGGCGCCTTACAAGAAGAAACTAAATATTTGAACATATCATGCACCTGTTCTGGATATCATGCACCTGGATGAATACTGTATACTTTTCATATTTCAATAGATTCTATCATGTGGCTTTTCGCTGTTCTTCGCTCTATGACTTCCTAATCACCTGCCACCAGTTGCTATTGGCATAATCGCTGGTAGCCTCAGGGCCAAAAGCAGGCTATGTTTACGTCAGCTAAGTTATTGGGTTTAGTTGGTATGTGAATAAAACAACAGACTCACTCAGCAACTCAGACTGCGGTATCCATTTGACCCTCATGATGTTCCCAGTAAAGGTGCCCTCCTCGTCGCTGTCCTCGTACTTCCAGATGACCCGCTGCTTCAGCTTGGAGAGGGCATTGACGATGATCTCTTCTTTGTACTTCGGTATGCTGGCGGTTCTAATCAGAGACCCGAAGCTGAATAGGACTACGCCCTCCGAAGACTCGTTTAGAAATTTTTCAATGTGCTGGAAAAGGATAACTTGATATTAATTATAAGTTGGATTTTGAATGACTTGGAGTTAACTGTTGACAGGCAGTTACGTGATTAATGCACTTTGTTTACCTGTAACACTTTGTATAACGCTTTAAATTTGTTTAAATATAAAAAAAGGACAATCAATTCTTAAGTTTAATCTTAACCACTGACCTACCGATTCTGTTCTGTTTTATATAAGTATAGGGAATAGAATCCGGGTTCATCATTTCATTACACACAGGCCGGGCGCCAGCTGACCGGCCGTGGAAGGTTCTCATCGGCAATACACTATACAGTTGCTTGCAGGTTAATAATATGAATGTTAGAGGTACACCTCTAGTTATATACATATTGTATAGCTAGAACGCGAGCCAAACAGAAGAGACGTAGGACGCTCTGCTGAATTTTCAATTTTTCATACAAAATGTATGGAACTGACGCAATGCAAAACAGAAGAGACGGGGCGAGGACGCGTCCCCCCGCGACGTTTCTAAGTAGAATAGAATCGGTAGATCTGTCGGACTAAAAACCGGCCAAGAGCATGACGGGCCACGCTCAGTGTAGAGTTCCGTAGTTGCCCATCCTTCACAATAGAGGAAAATTACGAGAAAGACTTAAATTACGAGAAAGATTTCTAGCTCCATAAAAAGGTCGTAAACGCCAAAGTAACAGTAATTACTTGTTACCTTCTGCAAGTTATCGATTATACGCGTCAGATTGAGCGAAATGTTTTAATATAGTATGGCACTTAACCAATATGTGTAACGTTCAAAGTGTAGAGAAACCGCGCGGCACTTACGTCATTTTAAAGAAAATTATGATTTTTTGCGATAACTCAAAAACGGATCAACCGATTTTATTCAATATAGTTTTCATTGAAAGTACTTATAAGGCCTCATTTTCATGAATTTTTCCATAATTTTTTGACCCGTGGTTAAAAAGTTAGAGGGGGCGAGACACAATTTTCGGAGCGAATATTTATATAATAAAGTGCTGACTTTATCAAAAAATAATGTTGGGAGACCCCTATAATTTTTAAAAGACCTATTCAACGACACCCCACACACTAGTTTTGGAACGAAAAAAAAATCACCCCCACTCTAGGGAGGAAACCGGAAAAAAAAAAAATTTTTAGTTTTTATTTTACCGTTTTGTCGGCGTGATACATACAAATTTCAGCTTTCTAGTACTAATCATCACGGAGCTACGCCGCGGACGGACAGAAAGACAGACAGACGGACAGACGGACATGGCGAAACTATAAGGGTTCCTAGTTGGCTTGGGAACCCTAAAAAGTACTTACAATATTAATTAAAAAAATACAATAGTAATAAAATAAGATTAAAGAAAGTATTCATGAATAACTACGGTAAGTAATATTAATATTGTACGATATATTTTGTTTCTTAAAATACCTATTGAAAATAAATTTAACTGAAATACCACGTAGATTATTTATTTATTTTTAATCTTTAGCATTCTAAGCATTTTGCAACGCTTGTGTGTGGTCATGGGAGATTAAAATGTGATTATAAGTATGCGCAATACAATCCATTAAAATTGTTTTATTTAATCATTAATCGCGGAAACAGAATAAATAATTATGTAACTTTTTCGATCACACGTAATATATATACTTGATTTTTTTATCTAACTAGTAGTAATACTATCTATAGTAACCACATATTCCATCATCGTGGTGGCAAATGATTCTTCAGGGTTATTTTGGGTATGGTATTAGTTTAGAAATAGCGTACACCAGAAATAACGTGCGACGCGACACACGGAGCGCATTCCATGCTCTATATGTAGTAACTATACCAGTGAGAATTGGTTGTTAATTATCGGCGCGGCGTAACGGTATGTGATTGCAATGTTATGTCATAATTTGAAATTATAAACGAGAATCTATAAGAAGCCCGAAGCGAAACTGAAATCCAACATGCATGCATTTTTGAAATCAGCTTCCCTAAAAATCTGGGAAGTCATGTCAAGTTTATGGATGTCATGAAGTTTAAAAAAAAGCGATCCAAAATGATAATCCATAATTATCACATGCCATAATGTCATTTTGCTATCCATTTAAGGCGCTGGTCCTGCCGCTGACGACTTGCGTGAGTACATTAGACTTTAAAAAATAAAATATTTTTTTGAATAAGATCATACTACTCCGTCTATTTGTGGTACTTTCTATCAATGTATCCGTTGATTCCTCTTAAACCACGCAACGGATTTCAATGTAAAAGTATTTTATTACCTACGATTTACCATGCCACAAAACGGATTTTTGATTATTTGTTTGCTGGGGCCTCAGACCAGACCAGAGGCTGGGGCCGTAGGGGTCAATGTTGTGCGTCGCTTAGTTAGAATTAGAAATCAATGCTCATTAATAAAACACCGCGAATTTGTGTTTAGTATAGCCAAACTAAATATAAAAAAAAAAACATCAACGATATTTGGAAAAATCATTAATTTTTAAACGGGTATGTCGGGCAACATTAACCGCGTTGGCGTCCAATTCAACAAATAGCCAGGATGGATGGACGAAACAAATCTACATATAGCCACTAACCACTTTCGAAAGAAAGTTTAATTGCTAAAAGAAGTTACGAAATTCCATTAGGTCTAACATCTGTATTTTCGGTAGGATTCTTCTGTAGGAGGTAGGAGACTTCCTAATAGCTCTGCTGAAATTTGGTCATGGTCATGGGCGAGTTCAACAAGAAACCAATTGTGGGCTATTAGGGGCATGCCACGATTTTCGGCGGCGCGGCGGCGAGTGGTTGAGTGAGAGATCCGAGCGTGGCGGCCATACGAGTGAGCGAGCCATACGTACCGCGCACCGCTGCTGCTCGCCGCTAAGATCGAAGTCCTCGTCGTTGGCATCAATCAATTGCGTCAAGCACATTTAACTCGGAAATTAGTGCGTTTGTCAATTGTGTTCCTTGAAGACGAGTTATTTGTTAATAAGATCGTATAACTGCCTTCGGCTAGGCAGCAAAGTAGAACACATCAGTTCTTAGCAGTATCTAGTTGCTCATACCTATACCATCCATCACTGCTATACAGATGTAGTGAATAATAGTTTTCCATCGTTTTTTGTCGGAAAAGTTCGTCTTACCATGTTTAATTTATGAACTTGTAATTACTCAATCTTGTAATAGTAGTAGATTGTTCGACGAATATTTTGAAGGGGCTAAAAATAAGCCATTGTGACACGAAGTGATTATTTTGGACGAGCGATCGAAGTGAGCGAGGACAAATATAACCTGAGTTTCATCACTCTGCTTTTCACTTCGAATTGCGTAAAAATAAAAAAATAGCTAAAAACTAAAATGATTGTGTTCACCAGGCGCAATATTATTGTTGTGTGTTTTATTTTTTTTTAAACTACGACGAAGGGGGATAGACAGATTTTAAATCAGGAAAACGCCTAAGAATATCTAGGTCGTAAATATACTACGTCTAATTGCGCCTAACGTTTTGTTAGGCTTTTTTTCAATTTCGACTGGTGCCACTGGCACCCAAAGAGCAAGATTCTGCGTAAAACACATTGAAATTGAAGAAATGCTGCGAGCATGCTTCGGTATCCTGCCGCCGCCGACGCATAGTGTTCTACATTCATAAAAAAAAAAAACACTTAAATATTTAAGTTTTATACACTTCGGAGCGTGAATGTAGCTTAGCTTATCTACTTTTGTGAGGTATACCATTTTACCAATATTGTATGGGATAACTACCTAAGATGAGACACAAGCTCAACGGTAATGAGATTTCATTCCACTGAAGTGCCGTTGGATCGTGACGGAGTGATGGAAAGTGAATCTAATGCGATGCGAAGCGATATAAAAAGTTTAGTTACAGTCAGAGTGATTCAAGATAACAGTTAGGTTTAAGTAAAAACATGTAGGTAAAGCCAACTGACAATGGCACTTGTTTTACGTTTGTGCTTTTACTAATATGGTTATATTCAGGTACTACAACTACCTACTCGTTATTCAAAATGAATCTGTTATAATTAAGTTTATATATTTTAAACTCTTACCTATACTTGGTAAGAATAGGTCCCTCAAAACCTTATGGTTTATGATTACCTATGAGTTATATATGTCTAAATCTTAGATAAACAGATGGATGCAAAGTATCTTTAAATCTACCCATTTCTATTGCTAAGGTGAGTTTAACTCGTAAGTATTAACAAGAATACGACGAATATAACAGTTATCGGTTTCCGCTCCAGTCATCGTGCTAGCTGAGACTACATTTGAACCCGGTTCAAGTTCATTATCGACCGGCAACACTGACGATGAAAACACTGCAGTTACTACTGTATGACGTATGTTATGTAGTATAATATATTAAAAATAATCTAAGGTAACTTTTCTTATTAACATAGTTTTACTATGATAGTAAATCCTTCATAAGTAGGTAAAGGAAAGTTCAAAATGATGGAATATTACAATAAGTCGAGTCGAGGCGGGTATGCAGTCCAAGCCGAAGGCGAGGGCGTAATGGAGCTGAGAGTGTAATCTAATGACCACTAGACACACGCGTTTTATACGATGTTTTCACTGTTTCAACACTTGCGAGGAAAAAACACCCGTTTATAACTAAACAATTTGTAAAAGTAAAAAATACACCATAGACTTGATATTTTTCAATGGATTTCGAAGAAAAGGTCCTTTTATTAGCCAATTTTATTGCGAACGGTCAAATTCACAATTTAAAAAACCTTTTGGAAAAACCATGGTAAAGGAAACTGAATAAATAACCTGCAGTTTGTAGATCCAGCAAGGACTATCAAAAAAATATATTATTTAATAGTCTTCCAGAATACCCAGCCTATTGATAAAATACGAAATGGTGATGGCATTTGTACAGTATGCGTTACTGTCATTGTATTATTAATAACTTCATTATTCGAATCTTGAGTAACAACTGGGCAATTTTGCTGGTTTTCCAAAAGATGAAATTTTCATTAACACTAAGACATTTTTCTTTAGATTTTAATTATGGACTGTGAAAGGGAGGACCATCATCTTCATATATTATATCCAAAAAGACGGTTAAACAAAGGCCACTTAACGAGCAAGTGTGTTGAAAAGCCATTAAAATATTACAAAGGTGAAAGAACTAAAATTGCGACCGTATGTATGAATCAGGTGAATATAGCAATCAGTTGAATTAGATCCTCACAGAAAAAGAATTAAAGATAAAAGTTACGGCTTCATTCGCGAGGTTACGAGCCGAGTACTGTTCCAGCATGTCTGGCATAACTGTGACACGCGACTCTTTGTTGCGCGACAAATACTACCTGTCACTTTCCTTTCAATGCTGTGCGAGTAGGACAATGACGCTGAGTCGCGCGGCAACTAAAGTCGTGGCAAGATATGCTAGGCCCGCTGTTCACCACTCGCTGGTTTTTCAGATACGAGTAGCTAGCGATGTGGATAGTACTTAGGTACTCTGCATATTTGTATATCTTTGCAGTGTGTGCACGACATAATGGACAAAGCTTGAATTGATAAGATAAGCATATTATATTGCCGATTTGCACTTGACGCCAGCATGCACATAAATGCACAAGTTGTAGGTACCTACAACTGCCGATTATTTGAAATTAGAAACCAGAGTTTAACAAGAGTCGAATTATTATGAAAACAAGGAAACGAACAATGAAATTACTGGGGAATTGAAATGGTACCAACCTAAGTTTAGGTACCTAACTCGGTAGGTGGGATTTTTCATGGATAAGTTTTGGTAGACAGATAATGATGAGAGTATAGTAAATAAGTTAAAACCATTTTCAAGTTACCTTGGCTTAGGAACAACGTGTGCCTGAGATTGTCGTGATGACATCTCATACGATGGGTTAAGTAAGTCATTTTAGTGGTAATGCAATGGAATGTCTCATGACAAGATACGTCGACATAAACTCATTGAGCTATCGAGCTATCCTGTTGACGAAAACTGAAGATGCCTACAGGATCTTTGGTCTACTAAAAAGCAAATCCATTCGAATTTGAGAAGTTTCAGTGATTTCCAAACGAGTGTTAATGTAATAATTTATATTACCAACGTAACAAACCACTGAAAACATATATTTAAAAAAATGCATTTCCCACGTGAAAAAACTTTTTTTGTATTTCTTCACTACATGGACGATTAAAAAAAAGTCGACTTTAGAGATAATTATTTTATTGCTATGTACCTGAGTTATATTTGTTTTAATTATGACGTAAGGTAACTGCGGATAATAAAGCCTGTCGGCCAATAAGGCCTAAGTAACCAAAATCGTGTAAAATGCGAGCGCTCGCGCTCCAGGCCACGCGTCCCTGACGCCAAGCAGACAAACAAGGAACTACAAGTTGGAACTGGCTCGATGCCCCGCTCCCCGCCGCCAGTGTTGCGTCATACATTTCAGCAGGTGAGCGCGCAGCACGTGATACAAAAATCGGTCCGAAACAAACGTGAGTAATTATTATAGTATTACATTAATCATGACAATTTGCACACAGTTGTTCTCCCTAATTTACGCTTTTAATGTGATACAGGTTTCCATAACGTATTGTGATGCCAATATTTTTTATTTCGTTTTATTTATACACGTAGTTAGCGGTGAATATGGCCTACTAAATTTACCTACAGGCCTTATTGCTCTTTATAGCTTAAAGTTTATTTTAGGCTTTATTATCCTCCTACTTCATATATCGAATTTTGACTGGTTTTTATAATGTTTTTCGGTATTTTAAGTTATACTATTAACTTAATGAAAAATTAATTACCTACTTATTATATTTTCAGTTTTCGATCTCGTTACCTCCCAAACGAGCATTGTGGTGTGATTTAGAATGCCCGAATTGGTGCTAAGGACTGTTCAATTTACTAAGCGGACATAAAAGAATAGGCTCATTTAAGGATTTCTTATTATAAATATATCTTTTTTACGGTGAATGCTTACTAACAACATTAAAATAAAATAATATATTACACAAGAACACTACATTTAATTAGAACGGTAAAATTTCCGGACTTTAGCTCGGATTCGTCGCATGAGTGTTTGCACATCGCTTTTTGACACTTTTCTACAAGCAGCAAACCACATCCGTTTGAATTCTGCCAATGTACTAGCTTCGCGGCCATCCTTCCGCAAGTGTCTCTTTTACGGTAGCCCAGTATCGTTCGATGGGGCGGAGCTCCGGGCAGTTTGGAGGATTGTCGTCTTTTTTAACAAAATCGATGTTTTTTGAATTTAGCAGCGTCACTGTCTCACCAGCATAGTGAGCACTCGCCAGATCAGGCCAAAACAGAGGGGGAATATTGTGCTTTTTATACAGAGGATATAACCGTTTTGTGATGCATTCCTTTATATAAATTTCGCCACCAATTGTACCGGTTGCAAAGTAAGACGAAATTTTGAGGCCACAGGAACAAATTGCTTGCCATACAAGGACTTTCTTCCCGAATTTATCAAGTTTTATGGCTTTATCGGAATCTGGAACATTTTCTCCTATAACTGCATTTTAATACTGAGGCCCCGGTAATGTACTGCTGTCAAACTTCACGTACGTTTCGTTGTCCATTAGAATGCATCGAGTTTTGTTTTGCAGCAAAATATCGTATAAATTGCGGCACCTTTTTTTGGACCGTATTTGCTGCTCGGCACTTCTCTTTGGCATTTTTTGCTTTTTATATGTCCGTATGTTATTTCTTTTCTTGATATTCTGTACGGTGCCTACGCTAGTACCTGATTTTTTTGCAATTTCACGAACGGACATGTATTTTTTGATTTTAACAGCCGCACGACATTTTCTTCCATATTCGGGTTTGCCGGCCCACTTCTTCGCCGCGATTTTGGTAAATCGGCGAGCGTATGATGTTCCCCAATTTTTTTTATTATTTGAAACACGGCTGATTTGGAACATTTCAACTGATTCGCAATTTTCCGCATTGAAAATTGGCCTGTACACCATTTTTGCAAGATTAATTTCCGATCACCAATATGAATTCGCTCCATCGTGAAAAATATTTTGACAATAAAAAAAAATGTATACAGCAGTTGATAGACTTATCTATGTTTATTTTATAACCAGCCAGTACATATCAGTCAGTTTTTAATATAAGGATCTATTGACTTATGTATGTCCGCTTAGTAAATTGAACAGTCCTTAGGTGATGGGATGGTATTGTAGTATTTATTAATATTACGTTTAATTGTTTTATTTTTATGTAATAAACGTAGTAGGCCTTCTTATACTACCTTTATTATAAAAAGGCCTATAGTAAAATAAGGCCTTTAGGGCAAAACTTTAAAAATATAAAATTTATTTTTATTCTAAAACAAGAATTGCTCTTTTGTTATTTTTAATGCTGGTTCAAGTTTGAGACTGATCATCTCTATACAAGTTAATCAATTGCTAGTGGAGATAGCGGAATATTCCCATATTTTTTTCGTACTAAATAGCCATACAATGAGCAAAATTTTATCTCAATGGAAGAACATAAAC
The DNA here is from genome assembly GCA_905147355.2 of Apotomis turbidana. Lineage (NCBI taxonomy): Eukaryota > Metazoa > Arthropoda > Insecta > Lepidoptera > Tortricidae > Apotomis > Apotomis turbidana. The sequence continues at coordinate 20,021,297 of LR990281.1, read as the reverse complement.
GTATTTGTTATTATTAAGTGATTTTTGATCTAGACAGCAAGTTTTTTTAAGTATTTAAGCAAGTTAAGGTCTTAGGCCTTTTTATACTACCATATTTAAATAAGGCCTCGGGTTTTAAAAACCTGTCACTGTGTGTCTCTTTATGGCAATTTATGCCATTTTTCACGTTTATTGTATACTACTTGAAATTAATGACTGGTTAAACTTTGACTAAAATATAAATATGTAAATTAAATATGCAATTTTTAATTTTATTTACATTCTCCCTTAGATACCCGAAAGTACCTTAATATTTTAGCGAGAAATATGAAAATATTTTTGTTGTTTAATTGTATTTAATTTAACAGTAGTGATCGATAAAACTTGCCTACCGAAAGTAGATGTAGCGTAGTATGTAGGTGTTATTAATTAAGTATGCTCACATCACAAGATATGAGTAAACTTGTATGTATAAGCGGTGTATTATTTGATTAATTTTAATATTTATGTAATTAGTAGGTAATACAACCCAGTGTTAATGATACGTATATGATAAATTTATGTACCCTCGCAAGTTCGCAAATAAATAACACGTGCAGGTCGATTTTGACCCACTTCCACAGACCGAGAACTTAACCGTGACACTTGGCGGGAAAGTTGTGAGACAAGTACGGATAGATTCTGAAGGTACATAAATAAAGGTACAATTTTAGTGCTTTTAAGTGCCCAAGTTGATCTTCACTCTACATACATAGGAAAGTTTTGTCGTTACGGTGTGTCTGTATAGGTCTACCAATATTACTGGTCTGCAACGGTTCCTAATAGGCGTAGGAACTGTAAGATGTCGAGTCTCAGAAAGCGAATCCATGCAAATCTTGAAACTTATAATGCATAGATAGGTACGAATTTTCGGTAAAAAAAAAAATCTAAGTTGAGCTTAGTATTTTGCATTAAAATACTTATTCTATGTTTTTAATAATTTGGTCAACCCCTATTTGTGTTTAAAAAATATTAAATTTTAAAGAAAATAACCGAGATAAAAATAAGAGTTATGATCAATCTTGCGTATACGCATGCAGATTGCAGACAAATTGTAGTAGGTAAGTAAGATAATGTAAATACGTACCGGTGGTATTATTTTCTTGTTCTGGTCTAAATGCATCCCGCCAACCTCCACCACGCCCGGCAAGAGCGGCCGCACTCCGTTCAAACCGTGGAAACAGTTAAGCAGCATCAACGAAGTATTCTTTCCCAAGTCCGCTAAATCTGTGATCTTCCTTCCGAAATGCTTCTCAATAATCTCCTGTTCCTTCATTTGAATCTCGTATCTGTACCACCATTTGAAATAAAGTTGTATGAATGTATTCTCGAGGCGTTCCGTAAAAGTCATCCTTTCGAGGAAGTTGGTGCTGAGAGCGGGGATGTACGAAGGGTTATCGGTCAGGCCGAGCCGGCCCGGCGACCAGGGCATCATTCCACTCGATAGAAGAGCTACAATGGGCGCTTTTATCCCGTAAGCATGAGCCAAACCTAACATACAGTCACTGTTAAAATTCTCAACTAACACTATATCGTAATCCTGTTTCAATGCACTCGTTAACGCCGGCCAGTCGACTAGTTTCCGGCATACACTCAAAGCCATATCAGCTAACGGAGTAAACTCCATTATTTGCTTCACAATCCGTTGCACTCCCAAATACCCTAGTATACCGGGCGGATTTTCGTATATTTCCAAGTCGATGGTTTCCACTCCGAGCCGGGCGATTCCTTCGAGGCTGACGTCGGTGTAATTTGCGGGTGGGTTCGATAGCGGGAAGAAAGACACGGTAGTGACATGGTGGCCGCGTTCGGCGAGTCTTCTCAGTAAGGGTTCGAATACCATTTGGTGGCTTTTGCCCGTGTGAGGGAACAAGCCGAGTATGCGTGCCGAGTAGACATAGTTGGAGAACGACAGCGCCACAGCGATACAGACGAGGGAGCGCATCGCGGTCATTGCCGCTGTGCGTCGAAGGGAGGACTGAGTGCGCGTGCAGCCGATAGCCGACCGACCCCTGTCGCGTAGTGTGCGCGACTGGGAAGCTATTTTCAGTTGTCGTCTGATAGGGTAACGTCCATTAACTGAATTACACTTGAAAGAGGACAAGGCTTCCGCACTGGACGGTAATCGTAGTTGTTTAGCGATACTATGTTTTGAATTGAAGTTTCTTATGCAACTGACCAGTGACCACTTAGTTTGGCTATTTTAAATTGTTTCTTTTCATCTCATTGAATTAATTCAGTGTGTGTTTCGGTTTTATAACCGAGCAAATTATTTCTCCTTTAATTTTAAATCGTACTTTTTGTCAATGGTATAATTAAACGATAGAGTAATACTTTGTTATATGTGTCGAAGTTTATTGTATGTTAATGAAGAATCGATGTCATCTAAAGGTCTTTGTAATATTTCCTGAACAAAATTCAGGAAACTGACTAATATGTAAATATTATGCTGCCCTAACCGGTGGCTCTAGGTCTATACCAGTTTGAACTTTGCACTCGAAGTTACTTATTTATGCAAACTGTCAGTCTGTTAAAAATTTAACACTGTTTATTTGTTTAAAAAGTCTCGAAATTTCATCCCTCAAGGAAAAGGCGATACCCAGCAGATGAACGTTAAGAGGACATATCACTGCTCATTTTCCCATATTCCCAGTCGTAACAAAATTTTCCTAACATAGGTACACTATTTTTCTAAAATTTCGTAACGACTAGTTACGTTTTGGAAGACACAGATGAGAACGAAACCTCGATATATATGAAAAAATTAGATATGTATGAGCAGTGGTATTTCCTACTAATATTATTAAGATCTCGTCGGACAAACTCGTACAGTGCGTGAGCTGTCGGAATGTGATTCCCGTTTTATACCCGTCTCGCTCGCGCTCTTCGATCCAGATCAGACCCTCTTGGTTTTTACCCACACCAGAATCGCAATCCCATCCCAGAACTCACGGTCAGTGTCTACGGCTAGTTTTAGTATAAACTTTACGATCACAATAAATTATAATGACATTATTTCTCATTTGCGCCTTATCATACTACATTGTACCTAGTACCTACTATACACGCGCCAAGAATCAATGCAATAAATTACATAAAGCAATATGTATAGTTTATCTGCATTGTCATAATTCCTTCAAGTTGACTTATCTAAAACAACTTCAAGGCATATACCTCATATACCAAGTATATCTATGAGTCCTGTTTAACATACTGTTGCAATATTTAGTTACATTGCATGTGATGCTCGTGGTGTAGACGCATTATAGATACCTACCTATTACGTAGGTACAGTAGCGGAAAAAAATCTATCATATTGGTGTATTCTGTACGAAAGTTATCTAACTTGTACAATTGCAAACGTTGTTATAACAAAGTAGTGACCCGAGATTTCCTTATTTAAAAAAAAATATCTACTTTTCTATCCATATGTTATTTAAAAAAACGTTGTCGGGATTCTGAGTATTATAAAAAATTGGGCAAGTGCGAGTCCGACTCGCGCATGAAGGGTTCCGTACCAATCTATAACAAGTTTGTTGTATGGGAGCCCCCCTTAAATATTTATTTTATTTTATTTTTAGTATTTGTTGTTATAGCGGCAATAGAAATACATACATCATCTGTGAAAATTTCAACTGTCTAGCTATCACCGTTCTTGAGATACCGTTCCTGGTGACAGACGGACGGACGGACGGACAGCGAAGTCTCAGTAAAATAGGGTCCCGTATTTACCCTTTGGGTACGGAACCCTAAAAAAACACTGAATATTCTTCTGTTACCATGTTTGTACATTAGAGACGTATGTGTTTTTGTCAATTCTCATAAAGAGCACTTTGATAAACGTAGTGAAGTCATACAGAGGCAGACAAGACCACATATCATGTCTCTTTTGTACAAACCTCCCTGCTACAAAGACATGTACAAAAGAAATATTGCTAATATGAGTATAACCATTTATAATAATGTACCACGTGAATTACGATTATTGTCGGGACCAATATTTAAGCGAAAATTGACGGAATGGTTACTGGAAAATTGCTTTTACAGTGTTAAGGATTACATGAATTATAAAAATGTTTGACATGTGCAATTATTGTAATATTAATTAATAATACCAAATTGAAATGTTATTTTAGCCTATTTACACAAAAATATTTGTACGCATGCTTGCATGCTGAATACGAGGACTTTTATATTATACCTTAAGACCATGTGTATAAAACTGTATTCTGACAAATCAATAATTTTGAATTTTGAATTTGAATTTACAAAACTTATGACGACGACGCGTTTGGCTCGGTTGGTAGACACCTGCCTACTGAGTCGGCGGTCCCGGGTTCGAATCCCGGCCGGGGCAAATATTTGTGCAAAATATTTGTTCTTGGGTCATGGATGTTATCTATATATGTATTTATATATTATGTATATCGTCGTCTAGTACCCATAGTACAAGCTTTGCTTAGTTTGGGACTAGGTCGATTTGTGTATGATTGTCCCTTAATATTTATTTATATTTATTTATTTATATATTTATATTTCAACACTTCAACATTTATAGGGTATTTTCCACAGACCATAAGAATACTGTATTTTCCGTTGACCTGCAACTACGAAAGGCAAGTTACCTATTTAATACCGTCTTATACTACACACACGTATAGAAAAACCTGAAAATGCATTTGTTTTTAAATCATAAAAAATATAGTCGTTTTCGATAATCATATTTGGAGTAATATAAAAATATTTCAATTCGATAGATTTTTTCCGCTATTGTACTTAAGTACCCGGGGTTTTGTATGGATTCTAATAGCTACGTTCGCTGACTCAGCGACCCGAAGTTGATCTTGGCTCGCGGTATGTATGACATAGCATCAACATCATGGAGCTCAGTTGAAATTAACCCACTTTCACCTAAACGAACTTTTTGGAACCTGGGTAGATTTTGCGATATCTGAAATCGCAACAAGTATTAGAGTAAATTATAAAAAAAAAATGAGCGGCGTTATAACACCTGGTCGGGCTATCTGGGTAAATGGAATCACCCTTGACTACAATCATACCGATGAAGTCCACGATTGCAAGTGCACTCAGAAATTCAATGGCGGCGCCGCCACATAATGAATGACTCGCCCAACTCATGTAGCACAACTATGCTTCGCGTTCGCGACTCTTATTGTCGCGCGACTTAGCGTCACTCGTCACTCTCTCACAGTACTCTACAGAAAGAGATAGGTAATAATTCGCCTTCTGCTGCACCTACTCTGTATTAAGCTAAATTTTTTATTAATTTCACCACCCAAAGGTTGTCTGGAAGAGATCGCTCTTTAGCGACAAGACCGCCTATTGTCTACCGTTATTTATAAATTGTATTTGTCTTGTTTCCTTTTGTAAACTTTTATTGGTGTGCAATAAAGTATTGTTGTATTGTAATATATCTCGCGCGATAGAGTCGCTTGCCACAGTTATGCTAAAGGTGCAGGGCTAAAAGGCCGTCCCTGTAGAAGGTGCATATGCAATGCAACGCACTGTGATCCTAACGATCTCAGGGCTGTACTCGTAATTGGTCGAAATTTCATACCCTATTTTTATGTCGAGTCCTCTACCTACCTGCGTCTTGAGGTAGAAAACTTAAGAATTAACGTTTTTTTCATGTCTTTGACAAAACAAATGAACAGAAATGCAGGTAGAAATCTATAAAAAACTTATGTGCAGTATTTCGTCCCCGAGTTAAAAATAATTATTGCTTCAAACAATCATAATCTTAATAATCAATAACAAATCTATAGAAACTACCTACATAGAAAAGAACGAAGTTGACTAACTGGTTGGTTGATAAGGGTTGTTCGTTGGATCTTTGGACCCTCTGTCAAGACACATATAAGTACTTAGTAGGTACAACAAAATAAAAATGTATTGAGGGACCAAATATGGCACAAGCAACATCATCCGTTTGTCATACAAGCTTGTGCCAGTATCAGTTTTTTGGTTTATAACCAATGCATGACTTCCGTGTTAAATGAGACTTATCAAAAAATAAATAAAATACTTATAAAACATGAGATGAGATGAACATGAACAAAGACGGCCGATGATGTCCATACATTACTTAAGTAATTCCCATCATTGACCTGCCATCTGCCAAACGTGCTGCGGTCCACCAATGAGGTTACCTGTGGTTTGTCTGCGCAGATCAATTGAAAGTTGTGAGGGTTATGTGGTCAAACCCGTTAAATCGAGAAAATAGGGTCTTTGTAAACAGTAGATTGTTTCACAAGGATCTAAAATAAGCCATTTTTAGGGTTCCGTAGCCAAATGGCAAAAAACGGAACCCTTATAGATTCGTCATGTCTGTCTGTCTGTCCGTCTGTCCGTCCGTATGTCACAGCCATTTTTTTCCGAAACTATAAAAGCTATACTGTTGAAACTTGGTATAGGTAGATGTATTCTGTGAACCGAATTAAGATTTTGATGCAAAAATAAAAAAATAATAATAAATATTGGGGGATCCCCATACTTAGAACTGAAACTCAAAATTTTTTTTTTCATCAAACATTTACGTGTGTTATCTATAATTCAGTGAATAAAGGATTTTGACCTTACAAACGGTCCGGTAGTTTTGAATTTTTGATATGTTGTCTAGAATGGTTAGTCAGTGTTTAAAATGCAAAATGCACAATTCACCCCCCTCCGCGTCCGCCGCCATATTGAAAAAAACCGGCACTCTCTTCATATTTTTGCTCATATCTTCCTTTAGGAGCATTTTAGCTAGAAGAAAGCTTCAACAATGTTATAGAGAGTTAAATTTACTACATTTTCCATTTTATATTTTGTTTCTAGGACAGATAGTTACGAAGATATGCATATTTAAAAAAACTTAAGAAATTGCAATTTCCAACTCAAAAACAAACTTCTGGATTATATCTTCGTTTAGGAGCATTTTAGCTAGAATAGTGCTTGGGCAATTTTGTAGAGAATCAAATTTACTATAATTTACATTTCAAATTTTGTTTCTAGGACAGATAATTACGGAGATATGTAAAGAGTAAAAGTCACATTTTCCGAAAATGTATGTAAAAATGGACATGAGTTTTATAAGCAATTATATTTCCTACATGTTTTAATTTGTCCTAGACTAGTCCGTAACTGAATGACAGCGTTCTAAACCAAGAATTTTAAGAAATTTTCGGAAAATTCGACTTTTCCTGTTTTTAAATGTGCATATCTCCGTAACTAACCCTCCTTGAAACAAAATTTGAAATGTAAATTATAGTTAATTTAATTCTCTACAACATTGCCCAAGCTTTGTTGTAGCTAAAATGCTCCTAAACGAAGATATAATCCAGAAGTTTGTTTTTCATTAGGAAATTGCGATTTTTTACGTTTTTTTAAATGTGGATATCTCCGTAACTATCTGTTTTAGAAAAAAAATATAAAATGGAGAATGTAGTAAATTTAACTCTCTGTAACATTGTCGAAGCTTTCTTCTAGCTAAAATGCTCCTAAAGGAAGATATGAGCAAAAATATGAGTGCCGGTTTTTTCAATATGGCGGCGGGCGCGGAGGGGGGGGGGGGGGATTGTGCATTTTGCATTTTAAGCACTGACTAACCATCCTAGACAATATATCAAAAATTCAAAACTACCGGACCGTTTGTAAGGTCACACATAGTACTTTAGTCTCTATTCACCGTATTACTATGGATAGGTCTTCAAAAATGATATCGAGGTTTCTAAAATATTTTTTTTCTAAACCGAATAGTTTGCGTGACAGACGCTTCCAAAGTGGAAAAAAGTCGGTCCCCCCCCCCCTCTAACTTCTAAAATACGAAAATGAAAAATCTAAAAAAAAAACATATGATGTACATTACTATAAAAATTACCAACGAAAATTGTTTTGAACAAGATCTAGTAAGTAGTTTTTTTAATACCTAACTTTGCACCTAATTTATATGGGGCGCTATACATACCAGGTGCAAAGTTAACTTAACCACCTAGGGATGGAAAGTGTTTGTACGGAACCCTCGGTGCGCGAGTCCGACTCGCACTTCGCCGGTTTTTATACACTCGTACAAAGTGATTATTTGGAAGCGAGGAAAAATATAACCTGAGTGTCAAAATGGCTTTTAGCCACGTGTCAAACACTGCTTTTCACTTCGACTGCGAGAAAATTTTAATTTCAATAATAAGTATTAATTAGGTATAATGTTATAGGTTAGTGTGCCCTTAGTCACACCTGGTACCTATTGGTTTATAAAAAGGTGTTTTTGTATGTGTGTTTTATAGTAGTTACTTGTTTTTGTTTATTTACGTTGGAGTAACGTCTTATAAGTGTATAAATAAAATAAAAAATTAAATGTGTCAGCATGAACAACTGTTAACTGTTTTTTTTGTAGATTTGGCACATTTTATTTTATAAATAAAATAAATAAATAAATGTCGGACAACCTCACACAAATCGATCTAGTCCCAAATTAAGCTCAAGAATGCTTGTGTTATGGGTACTAGACGACGATACACATACTTATATAGATAAATATATACTTAAATACATAGAACAACCATGACCCAAGCACAAATATTCGAGTTCATCACACAAATATTTGCCCTGGCCGGGATTCGAACCCTACAGTGAGCATAGACAATAATTTTATTTTAAGATCAGGAAAAACTGCGTCCACACTAGCGTTCATCATGATACGCGATCATGGTACGAGGTCATTATTTGATACGGATACGCCGCAATGCATCTCGAGTCGAGTTGGTTTTTGACCGATCATCAAAAGGCGATGCGGACTAGTTTGTAAGTACATGCACTGCACTCCGTTTATTGATCGACGCCGCGGTTTTTGGTTTTTAATACCGTATTACTGCCCGATCATTTTGGCAGTTATGCCACCGGCTCACCGAGATTTACTATTCATTTGACAGTGCTTGTTTTATGGCAATGCGGCAGGAAGGTTCTCGAGCGGAGACCGCGTACCGGGAGACGTCGCATGGGAAGAAATACATATACAGTGAAACTTGTATAAGTGGGACCTGGATAAGTGAGAAACCTCCATAGCTGGAACTCATCTGCTGTCCCCACACTTTACCACTGAATTACCTCTGTTAGTGGGACAAAACAGACCTCTATGACTGGGATTCGTTTTTTCGATTATGTCTTCATAATTACCTCCATAACTGAGACAGCGGGCGTATTTAACCTCTATTATTGAGACTAAATTTTAAGTTAAATACTTTTAATAAATGGTTATCTTTGAATTTAAAGGTTTCGACCTCTATAACTGCGATAATGCCAATCCATTACCTCTCTAACTGGGACTTCATTTTATTTCAAAACGCGAGACAGTAAAAGCACTATTCTTTTGCACACCAATGTTGAAATATCAACATTATACCTAAGATTAAATTTATATTAATTAAAAATAATATCTTAATAGCTGACCCCTAAAAAAGGACAATATAAAATGTCAGATTTATTTAATTTGTATTTTTGTACTGTTTATAAAAAAGTGTTAATATTTCTTGTTTATGAGGTACCTTTTTATTTCTGCCAACGATTATAATTCATGTATAATCATTATGAAATACACCACCTACCTACCTATTTTATTTAATAATCGCACCTCTATAACTGGAATATCCTCTTTTTTACCTCTATTAATGGAACCCTATCTAAATGGGACAGACATTAATCTATACCTGTATATCTGAGACACTGGGTAAGTGACCTCTTTAAGTGAGACAAATTTGCTGGTCCCTTCAAGTCCCAGTTATCCAGGTTTCACTGTACTATGTATTTACTTATCTACTGGGTAGTAGTTAAGTAAATACAGCGAATAAAATAATCTGCTTCCATTGTAATACATACTGTACTTATTGCATATAATTTGCATTGTATTACAAAGGTGACATGAATTAGGTACAAAGATGAACGTTACTAACAGATGCTTGAACTACTATAAAGATTATCGACTATTTACCGGTTAATAACTAAAGTCTCTTGTCTAAACATACGATAGAAGAGATAAATTGCTGATAATAAGTCGTTGCCTAACAGATGGAACGCCATATCAAAGTCCTTGTGACCTACTAAACAAATGCATCGTTTTTCCGGCTACTTTGTGGTGGGGTTAAAAAATATTTATTGATTAGTGCTGTCCCTTAAGTTAGGAATATCTATGCTTTACGATAATTATTTACCTACATCAAAGAATATATCTATACGGGCATAGATATTCATGGTGCATAAGCACATGCATACATTAATATTCGCCCTAACCAGTCCGCTTTGATTCGGGAACGATATTTTTTGAAGAAGTTGTGTATTTCATATACAGACGATTAGGTCGCCGGCTGCCTTATGCTTGCACCAACACAATCAGGCGCTCATCATCACAGTGACTGTTACCTTAATGTGCACTTTTTTTTTTTTTTTCATAATGGCCATGCATTTAACCTCGATTGCACCTGATGTTAAGTGACAATAAGGCCTAAGATAGAGCATGCTTGGCTAGAAGATGCCTATCCACTCTCGACTTGAAGAGATCCAAGTTATATTTTTCAGGAAACAGGTGCGCAGGAAGAGAGTTCCATTCCTTTGCTGTCCTCATAAGGAAAGTAGACGCAAAGCGTTTCGTACGAATCAGTGGTATATCGACAACATAAGGGTGGAATCCAAGTCCGCGCCGAGTACTGTATTGTCTGAACGGAGACGGTGGAATTAATTCATGCAGTCCTAGTGCACACTCACCAAAGTGTATCCGGTAGAAAACCGATAAACAGGAGACTTTCCTGCGGTGTTCGAGGTTTTGCAGTTTTTCCTGAACTAAGGCAGGGTCGTCAATGCGCTTCTTCGCACGTTTGTCAATTGAATCCAAGGCGGCCAGTTGGTATTTGGCGGACCCATCCCAAAGATGGCAGCAGTACCTACTCCATACGTAGACGTACGCGGCTGCCCCATAATCACAGTCATAATGCTATGCTCATCTGTAGCATTCGTTTTTAGGGTTCCGTACCCAAAGGGTTCAATTGGACCCTATTACTAAGACTCCACTGTCCGTCTGTGTGTCGACAGGCTGTACTGTATGAACCGTGATAGCTTAAGACAGTCGAAATTTTCACGGATGATGTATTTCTGTTGCCGCTATAACAACAAATACTAAAAATAGAATAACATTAAATGGGTTGTGTGGGAGCCCATAGAAAAACGCGTTTTTGCCAGTTTTTCGAATCCGACAATTACTTGGCCGGTTTTTTAAATTAACTAAGTGAAATACAGTTAGGTCACTCGGACAGTGGTGAGATGTTCAAGTTACAAGCGGTTGATTTCCTCATGCCGTGTCGAGTAAATTGCACTGCAAGTGCCTGATAGTGTGCAATGTCTTTCGCTTCAATGCACTTTATGCGATAAAAGTTGCAATCAATTTCTTAGCGCAATCAAGTCAGTTTATCATTACCTATATGACGCGTTATCTACGTATTGAGAAAATCCATACTAATCTATACTTAATATTATAAATGCGAAAGTGTGTCTGTCTGTCTGTCTGTCTGTCTGTCTGTTACCTCTTCACGCTTAAACCGCTGAATCGATTTTGATGAAATTTGGCATGGAGATAGTTTAAGATTCGAGGAAGGACATAGGATAGTTTTCATTCTGGAAATTATCCCTAAAAAGATTGAAAAGTGAGTAAGTAATTCATGATGACATTGATGACCCTGTAGAAAATGTAATGATAAACCCAAAAGCACAATTGCTCTTATATTTGCTTAGGCGCTCTTTTATTAATTAAGGTGATTAGGTGGATATCTATAGTGTTGTACGAGGTTGCTTCCATACTTACAAGTTCCACGCGGACGTAGTCGCGGGCAAAAGCTAGTATTATAAATGCGAAAGTGTGTCTGTCTGTCTGTTACCTCTTCACGCTTAAACCGCTGAATCGATTTTGATGAAATTTGGCATGGACATAGTTTAAGATCTGAGGGAGGACATAGGATAGTTTTCATCCTGGAAATTATCCCTAAAAAGATTGAAAAGTGAGTAAGTAATTCATGATGACATTGATGACCCTGTAGGAAATGTAATTATTAGACCAAAAGCACAATTGCTCTTACATTTGCTTAGGCGCTTTTAATAATCCCTTTTATTAATTAAGGTGATTAGGTGGATATGGATATCTATCGCGTTGTACGAGGTTGCTTCCATACTTCCAAGTTCCACGCGGACGTAGTCGCGGGCAAAAGCTAGTAATATTATAAATACGAAAGTGTGTCTGTCTGTCTGTTACCTCTTCACGTTTAAACCGCTGAACCGACTTAGATGAAATTTGGTATGGAGATAGTTTGAGACCCGGGAAAGGACATAGGATACTTTTCATCCCGAATAAATGTAGTGTTCCCGTGGGATGAGCGGGTAACACCGCGTGGCACAGCTAGTTAAGAATAAGAACTGCACTAAAAACTTAAGTAGTTTGTAAATCATTTTTTAGGGTTCCGTAGTCAACTAGGAACCCTGATAGTTTCGCCATGTCCGTCTGTCCGTCCGCGGCTTAGCTCCGTGATCATAAGTGCTAGAAAGCTGAAATTTGGTATGAGTATGTGTATGTATTACGCCGACAAAACGGTAAAATAAGAACTAAAAAAATTGTGGGGGTGATTTTTTTTTTCGTTCCAACTTTGAACATCATTTGTTGATAAAGTCAGCAGTTTTCTAAATATTCGCTCGGGAAATAAATAGTGCCCCCCCCCTCTAACTTCTCAACCACGGCTCAAAAAATTATAGAAAAAAATCATGAAAATGAGGCCTTATTAGTACTTTCAATCAAAACTATATTGAATAAAATCGGTCAAGCGGTTTTTGAGTTATCACAAAAATTCATAATTTTCTTTAAAATGACGTAAGTGCCGCGCGGTGTTCTTATACTTCGAACGTTACACATATTAGTTAAGTTTTGATTCAGATTGAGCGAAATGTTTTAATGCAGTATGGGCATTAAAACATTTCGCTCAATCTGTCGCGTATAATGGATAACTTCCAGAAGGAAATAAGTAATTACAGTTATTTTGGCGTTTACGACCTTTTTCTAGAGCTTGAAATCTTTCTCGTAATTTAAATTTTATTTTATTGCCTACCTATTGTGAAGGATGGGCAACTACGGACGGAACCCTACACTGAGCGTGGCGCGACATGCTCTTGGCCGGTTTTTTTGCATAGAGTAGGTTGATCTTATTCCCGTTGTGTATTATACCTGGGTTGGTCAAAAGTTAAGTAACACATATAATAAAAATAAATGTAATGTAGGCGGCTAGGCAAGGCAGGTATTGCTAGTTTAGAAAACTTTAGTAGCTCCATTGCTCAATAATTGAAAAAGATATCTATTGTAGACGGCGCCACTGTAGCGAGATCAGTGTTCCATACGTTTTGCATTATACTTGGAGACCTCTGCTTAACACAATAGTACCTTTATTGATCTATCGTATATCGTCTTCTATTATCTATGTTCTGCCACAGGCCTACTAAAACTTACCTACTCTCGCAGGCTCGCCAATGCTCGGTGGGCGCCTGAAGCAGCAATTATTGTTTTAGCGCCACCAGCGTTTTATGACGCTACCGAATCTCCAGTACGTAGGTACAATTAGTAAGACGGAAGACGATACAGTTGCCGAGAATCTTCTTGAGCCTAACCTTAACTGCGCAGTAGCCGATTTACGTACAAATATGCATGCGCAGATCCGCCATTTTGGGTCAAGAAGATTCTCGGCAACTGTACCACACTATAGGTTATGGTTTCAGCGTCCTTTGATAAGCCAGCCTGTCCTTCCCCGCCCCATCTAGGCTAGGTTTACCGAACACCGAATCACGGATTACCTACTGATCTGTTATTTAGCCACGGTCATTTTGTATTTAAACCAATCATACGGGAGCTTCAAAAAGCAACTACTTTTAGAAATATAAATACAGTAAGACAAAAAGAAGGCGTTGTTTGCAAGAATGTTTATTATAAGTAATATAATAATACGCGGTTGGCGCAGTGGTACTGCAGCTGACCATACGAACATATTCTACAAATAAGTGCGAACCAAATTAGGTATTCCACCTTTTTATGATGAATAGAAACTAGTTGCCATGACTTAGTGCCGTGATTTCAAATGGGATTAACTGTTTGTGCAACATTAAACGTTAATAATGATAAGATTGAATTGTTAAATACCTACCTATATTGCTCAAAATCGATCAGTACGGGAAAGTCTGAAACTATAAGACAATACGAAGATCTGTTCTTAGGAATCATGTCATCGATTTTCGTAAGCCATAAAACTGGTCTACGACACTTGTTTGATCTTGATACACATGAATTGAAAAGTCCTAGACAAGGGCGTCGCCACCGCCAGCCGAAGGTCCAGGGGGGGCAAGTTGATATAAATGCAGGATGAGTAAAAGGAAGGAAGGTACAGCCTTGCTAGAGGATAGGAAGCTTCACCAAGCACGTAAATATAGAAGTGTATTTCGGTTTACAGTCATAATCATAAATGTCATAATCTCATAGTATACAGAGATGGAAACGCGAGCGTAGCGAGCGCGACATTTTTTGGAAGGGGACGGCGGTTAATAATAGTTACCTACTTATAGTCAAATAAAACGCGAGCGTAGCGAGCGCGAAATTTTTTGGATGGGGACGGTGAATAACACTTTTAGTCAGATAAAACGCGAGCGCAGCGAGCGCGACATTTTTTGGAGTAAGGTGTACTCGGGTAATTCCGAAAATTACTGATATCTAATAAACGGGGTAACATTTTTTGCGCTAGCAACACTTCTTACTGTAGAAGTGTATAGTATCTTAGTTCTATTATTTTTCATTTTAGTTCTTACCTACGTTTTATAGATCAGTTCTTCTTCTTCTTCGATACTCTCTACAAAGTGTGATACACGTCGCCACTCGTTTCGTAGAGTCACTTTCTGTGAGCTTTACTGACTGTAGCCCAACGATCTTCCTTTAGCCCCTGATCTGGTACTGAATTCATTTGATTTTCTATGTGCAAGAATGATCGATCAGACAAGTCAAGTGACTGGACATATTTTTGGGTCTGTAGGGGGGGGCCTGCCGACGCCCATGGTCCTAGACCAGTTTTTGGTTTACTGTATTACCTAACCACACCATAGAATATACCGTTTGGGACCCCAGGCTTCCTTTGTTAGAATTATGGCAATTATAGAAAGTCATAATGTAATGTTAGTCATAAAATCATCAGTCGACTATCGATTTTATAGCAGTGAAGAGAAACTTCTAGTATGTACCTAAACATAATTATACGTAAATATACTTTTGTGACAGCTAGCACAGTCCTGAAAACGAGGCAAGACGATAGGTTTTTAAAATTATGTTTCTACGCCCACCAAGAGGGGCGTGCCTCCCTGTTTGGAAACTTCTGATATATATAGGTAGTATGGCGAGGTATATGTTTATATATTGACGGTTATGCGGAACGGAAACTTAGTAAGCAGCAAAGGATTCCATTACTACAATAAAAAGCAATATTTTTCTGATAGAAAAAAAAAAATGGTACATTTTATAAATTATTAGCAGTAGTTTTTATTAATAAAATACTTTCGTTCACAAAACAGTCACTAGCATTGCAACAATATAGGATGACAACCCGGACAGATACCACTGAAAACATGTTGATAAAACAACATTATTGCTCAAAACATCTGCACCACCGAGAAAATTATCAATTTAGGTGCACGCTTTCTAAAATGCTTCAATATATGGAAAATAAAAATATAAGACAATATGTCATATGACCCATAATTTATCATCAGTATTGAGGTCACTGTATGGTAATTACATTTTACTTTCATGATCATTGTTTCGACATACCCCTAGGGGCAAGAATTACAAAACAAATGTTTGAACAAATATGGAAATGAGGTTGGCACAGTAAAGGTTTGCTTTTCTTTCGTCCTTGTTTGCACCCACAAAATCTTGTTAACATTGACAACACATTCACACAAAACTATTAATGTACATGAGGATCATTGTTTGACTTAAACATAAAAACTGTATAAAAATATTAAATTAGCAAAGTTTAGTTTGCTATTTTACACTGCAATAATTAATGATGTTGTTTAGTTACACAATGTGCAGATATACTAAATTATTATTTTAACATTACATGGGAGTTTTCCTTGTTGAGTTATGTCAAAATTTTATTTTGATAGTTATGGATGTATTCAGCAGTTTCTGTCAGGGTTTTAAAACAATTATACAATTTGTTCCTCACATTTGACTTAGGGAGAATTATTAACAACAGAAAATGACTTATTATTAGATCCTCTCTTCCATGTTATGCTGCAATCAGCACCACAATCATCCTGAAAAATAAGATGACAATAATTAGTACAGTAATAAATCTCTCTTAAGCTATAACCAAGAGAAATTTCTCAAAATAAATGTAATGTATAAATTAATACAAAGTATTAGAACACAAGACTTGCCCATAAGATGAATACCAATTTGAATGATTGATTTTAGGTTTAATCACTCGTTATCAGTGGGATTTGATGTAACTTAGTTAGTTAATTAGTTGTAACTTATTAAAATATAGTAAACAATAAAATAAACTACGATGTGAATTTTGAAGCCATTAGAAATAGTTGTTGCTCTTTGACTTATAGTTTGAAATGCGCTCGCAATGCGCGACCTATTCAATGGTTGACAATTTAATTGAGTAACAGGTATGTATGGCTCAGAGCCAAGTCCTAATTGCTCAACATTTACTTTGATAATCGGGTTATCATTGTCACGCCAAACTTACCCGTATAAGTACAAAAAGAATGATAAGAGGTAGAATGCCAACTTGATCCAGCCTTCCCTTTGGCATACCGTCAAAACATCTGCATTCATTATACTTGTGGGGTCATAGAGGCCAGGCCCCGACATCACTGGCCGTGTGCGGTATCTGGATTGAAAAATAACAAATATATGACTCATCCTATTAAAGGTATATCTTTAATTAGCATTCTAGTCACCAAAACATAACCTAACTTCAACTAACCTGTGTATGTGATACAGGATCAAAGGCACGTTTATCAACAGTGAAAACCATTCTCCCGATAATAGGAACAACACATTTATAAACAAGTGTAGTAAATATTCGGGCAGGACGAGCTGAAAACAGGAAAAAAGGTTACACCAAAGTCATCGACCGAATTCTCTCTTAGCGAAGTAGTACATACCGGATTGAGGCTGTTACATTGATCTATCGGATTCTTGTAATCGGTTTTAAGTTCATCGAAGGCTATCACATGGAATATTGAGAAGAAAATAAGGAATGCATCTATTATAAGGGCTATAATATAAGAAAAGGCAGGGAAGCTAAACGCCATTTTGACAAAACTGATTGACAATGACAATTGAAGTGTCATGCATTTTCATCAAAGAGTTAAATATATATCTTTTTAAATATTTATGGTATAATTTAAGGACCCACATACAGTCGATAAAAATTCATACACATACAGACGACAAAAAAATAAAAAGTGGCTAATACCTTAGCGTCCCTTTCTAATCAATTTATGAAAACGGGTTAAACGAAACTATAGTGTTGCCACTTTTTAACAACACTTTCTTGTCGGACTATACGAAACGCTGGTATACTTCATTTGCACGCTATAAAGATACTACATAGAAAAAAGGCTATTTAATTAATAAAAATGTATTCTTAATATAATTCTAATATTATGTAAATTTTTATTCTATTAACCATTATAAATTATCAAACAAAAACGTATTTTATCACCGGGAAATAAACAGTTGTCTTTTACGACGGCCACACTATCGCGAAGTTGGCCGAAGTATGTGCTTCAGCAGCGAAATGAATGCCTCCCACACTATCATTTTCGCCCAACTACGGTCAACTTCGCGACTAGTGTGGAGCCGCAATTACATTACATTTACAAATGTCAACTTATCATCTTTCGTGGCTGTCTTGTATGGTTCCAGCTCATATATAAATTATCCTACTAAATTGTGTAGTGCTAGAAGAATGACCATCAACTAAATAATACAAGGCTTTGTTATAAGATAGTAGCGCTTACTGACTATTCTTCACAGTTTTTTTAATTAGGCATCATTGTGATACTGTAATTAACTACTGTTTTTCATGTTCATGTACATTTTGTACAATTCAATTTATTGACTTCTATTTATGATGGTTGTATGATATAATATTTAAAATGAGGGGTGTTTGTTTAACATTAGTGTTAAGTGCTGTCGGACTTGGACTCGCCATCGAACATGATTACAAAGGTTTTGATGATAGTATACTGTTTGGTATAAATTGGCCCGGTGCTAATGAAGCATTGGAAAATCTAGTTGATGGAGAGGCAAAACCACAGGTAACTTTACTACTGCATCTTATAAAACAGCATTTGATTATCAGTTATGGGAAATATTGTATGTGTAATATTTTTTTTAATAAACCTTCATTCATATTACCTATTAAAAAAATTCCAGAATAATAAAGAAATTCACTTAGTAACAACATCAAACAAAGAGAAATATGAGTGCCACTTGCCAGAGCTACAAACCAAAGAGACCACTAACATAGAAGATTATGATGGTCCATCTCCGATTGAGTTGCTGAAACCCCTATTTGCTCAGAAGATATGCTCATACCGGCTGGAAAGTTACTGGAGCTATGAAGTGTGCCATGGCAGGTACATTAGGCAGTACCATGAGGAAAGAGAGGGTATGTTTTTTAATAAAGTTTTCATTAATTTCTAGAAAATGTTATAAAATCTAGTGTAATAAAATGATACTACCTACCTACTACTTATTAAGACTAGACTGATATCACCCATAAAGAATGTTAGCCTTGAATAAATGAATACCCAAAACAAAAATCATATTTAGAACCTTCCTCCTGTGCCCACACTCAGCATTCACCTGTATTGTTAAAATAATAAATAACTTACAATAAACAAATAAATTCCATTCAAATGGTCACCTTTAACAAAATGTTGATAATTGCATAAAGACATTGACACAGCACTATTAACCTATAACAAGCCTAACCAGTTTTTTTATTTACTATCTTCCAGGTAAAGTAGTGAAAACTCAGGAGTACTTTCTTGGGCACTGGAGCATGGAAAAGCAACTGAAGCTGCAGGATCAGGTGAAGCAGACGCAGGAATCCAAGGGATCTCCTAAGACCACCAAGGTGGAGGGTATGGTGTTGCCCTATGTTGAGATGGTGATGGATGAGGGTGAGCTATTCTGCTTTATTATTTACCATTCTGCTTTATAATAAGACAAATCACTCTCATTATCATTAATTTTACTTTATTTCTTTGGTATAAACGTTAAATAACATAACAGATCATAAAATCTCAGTGTAGGGTTCCATAGCCGTTATTACAAAGATCCTACAAGAATCAGCAGCTGAGCCCCCGTCTCTTATACTCAACATCTTTTCACTATACTTCATTAAAGTAAGCACTATAAAGCTTAATATAGCACAAACCGATCTGTCATTTGAAACATGAATTCTCATTAAATTTTATGAGTAGGTTTTTGCAGTGTACAATTTTTTTATGGATTCAATGTATGGTAATTTCTCAAAACGGCAGAGATATGGGGTGGGAAACGTTAAAAAGAAAAATTTCGCCAACTTCGAAATCATGTCGCCACGTCTACAGCTCACAGAGCCAAAAGGTCAGAGTTAAAAGTATATATATAAAAACTTCTTTCTCAGGAACACTATGCGACCTGAGCAACAAACCGCGAGTGACCCGCGTACAGTACGTCTGCTACGCCCACGGTAAACACGAGGTGTACTCCTTCAAGGAGACTTCCACTTGCGAGTACGAAATCATCATCTTATCACCCTTGCTCTGCGAACACCCTCAGTTCAAATCCAAGGAAGTTGGTGAAAACATTATTGACTGTATACCGATTGGAGACTCGCCTAAGAAACCTAGAAGTCTGTTGAAGGCAGAAGTCGACAGCTTAAGGTTTCATCATCAGACCATCAGACTAAACAATGTGAGTATTGCAATACAATTGTTTGAGTATTAAACATTTATTTTTATTGAAGCTATTTTGTATTTTGAATGTAGAAATTGCTATATTTCAGTCACATTTTCGTGTAATAAATAGCGCACTTTTAAGAGACTTCAAAATTTATGTTTATGGACTATTTGGAAACTTATGAATAAAAAATACCAATTGTTTCGCGATTAGTAGCGTAGACAAGTAGATTTTTAACATGTACTTATAGTTATGTTTGAAAAGGGAAGTCGCAGTAAGTTATGCTAGCCCGACTGTTGCTGACAGTTGTCCCAATAATTAACCTTGCGTTTTGTAAATAAAGTCACTTACGTACATTAAGTTGTTTCGACATTTTTTAAACAAATTTTGAAGTCATTTAAAAAACATTTTCGTTTTGTACTTTTTCTTGTGTTTTACCTGCTTCTTTGTAATGTTGATTACTGCAATTTAGTGAAATGTATTATGTATGATGCAAATTGCGCAACCTAACTAATGTTTTGTCTCGTAGTGTAGTTATTTAGTAATAGATGCTTGTTAACGTTTTTGTTGGCATGTCAAGGACGGTGACGCTAAGGACATACTAGCGGTGTTGAAAGTTGAGAAAATTGAGAAGGTAATTATTTAGAATAATATTTGTGGTACCACAATAAGTACTGATAGACCGATTGGCGAGCGTCGGTACCTCTACCTCATCTATTATCAGTAACGCCATAAGACCGTCACCGCGTGAAAGAGGATATGAAGTCTCATCAAGAAAATAGCAGGAAGAGTTACCGACGACCTTGCCTAGGCATATTGATTACTTTATGATTTTGTTTTTATTTTTTATTTTTAACTGGTTCCAACCTCTTTTCCAACTTTGCTTAGGTAGGTAAAGACGTTGCTTTTTGCTACGCTCAGTGCCTAAAATTACTGCACACGACTTTATATAAAGAGAATAAGGCTTTTAGGTATCGTTCTGATTGTGAGCACCTTATTATGCGTTTTAAGCACGTAAGTAATGTATTATTTATAAAACAATTTTATTTAACTTCTACGAGTTAAATAAACTCAGTATCTTGTCTTCTAAATCCTCAAAGCGTTTTCAACGATTTGCTATTGTCTTATTAAGCTGTGGAATACTCATTTAAGTCGGGTGTCAATGCAACAGTATGGTACCATAGTTTTGGTCTGAGGGTAGAAATAGGTGATTATAGGATCTTTGGTCTACGTATTTATTTATCCAGACCCATCGAGTTTGGAGTAGTTAGTTTGACCTCGATAAACAGTTGATATCTGTGCACAGAAAGTACAGTCGGAAAGAGAAGCTATTTATAGTTTTTATCAATATTTTATAGGATGGTGAGACGCACTTGAAGTTCGAGCTGCACCCGCTTGGCGAAGGCGACGACCTCGCAGAGGAGAGCGCGAAGGCTTCGCAACTCGTCGAGAAGCCCCTCCCGCTCATATCCGACGACTCGCCCGTCCGAGCGTTCCTCAACGGGGAGAACTGTCTCAACGGGGTGAGTAGAAGCAAATGTTCGAGCTACACCAGGTCGGCGAAGGTCTCGCAAGTCGTCTCGTTACCTCTCAACTGGAAAAACTGCCTTAACAGGGTGAGTAGAGCAATGACTTGTTCGAGCTGCATACGCTAGGAGAGCGCCAATGCAACTTATGAAGAAGCCCCTCCCGCTCGTATCCGGCAACTCGCCCGCTAGAGAAAGTTCCCCGCTGAGGAGGGGAGAACTCAACGGCGTGAGGAGAGGAAACTTCAAATACGAGTAGCTACAGGACAACAGCGGCCTGGCTGGCGTCAAAGTATTATTGGGCAAGCCAGAGCCGATTTTGTTTTTTTTTTACTTCTAAGACCTCTGTACGTGCTCAAAAGCCTTACAAAGTCCAGCCGGCAGGAAATAGTCTAATGACGGCATGGACTTGGACGCCATGCCAGTCAATCCAACTTTCCTAATTTCAGGAGCAACATTATTGTTGAATCATCACCTGATGTATTATGTTTTCAGTTGGTTTGTTCCGAGCTCAATGAGGCTAAAAACTAGAACCTCGTCCACTCGTCAAAAAAAGATTGACAACGCTCTTATTACCAGACCCCGTTATCAAGCGGGCAGTTTGGTGGCTAGTGATGTGCAATGTCAACAAAAAACATTTATTACTATATAAGTTTATTTTAATGAGTATATCCAGAAAAGCTTTTCTGGGTCAGCTCAGAGAGAGTAATCGAATTTATTAAGTAACCACAATGAAAATCAATTAATTATATGGTGAAATTATATACGTTGGATGTACATAATGTATAATACATGTGTTTATGACCGTGCCAGGGAACGAAATAATGGGCATTGACTGTGGCTCCGCTGGGGAGCATAATCTGCAGCGGACCCTCTTATAACTCATAGATAGAAATGATATTAGCGATGTTTTTTAGCCGACTTCAAAAAAGGAGGGGGTTCACAAATCGGTTGTGTTTTTCTTATAAAAAATATGTACGAATGCTGCATATTGAGTACGTAATGTACACATTATGTACGTCCAACGTACGTGCCGCTGCGGCAGAGCAGTACATCATTAGTGAGTGGTGGCGGTGGTCTCGAGTCTTGTCTACCATCACATCTTATTTAACTGAAAATGCCATGCAATAGTCGCGGAATTAACTCAAACATTTGTGTCCGAGCATAAGTTCATGCTTCGCAGTATAAGCGCTTATTTATTTGCCGTGTTCCAATACTAATACATTTTAACTTGAACCGTCCTTACTTGATATTCTTCGAATCGTAGTGTAAATGAAGTTATTGGTCCCAGGGTACGGGCTGGTGGAAGTACGAGTTCTGCTACGGGCAACATGTGGTGCAGTACCACGTGAACCGCAACGGCGAGAAGACCACGTTGATGCTGGGCCGGTTCGACGAGCATTCCCACTTGGATTGGATCAAGGAGAACAAGGGCAAAGCGCCCAAACCTATAGGTAATATTGCTACCTGGGTACAGGCTGGTGGAACTACACGTTCCGATACGGGCCGCACGTGGCACAGTAACACGTGAACGTGAACCGCAATGGCGATAAGACCACGCTGATAATGGACCGGTTCGACGAGGCCCACTTGGATTGGACCAAGGCGCAAAAAACCTACTAACCAAGCTATTGGTCATTTTGCAACTACTTTAAACATCGTTCTACCAGCCGGCGGTTGCTCGACTAACGCTTTTAACTGCAACATGCCAATCGAACTAGCCCAACTTATCACAACACTGCTTGTTGTGCCATCCAGCATTTGACCACGAAGTTATTACGAGAGCTTGCTTTGTTATGATGTAGGAGACAGACGAGCAGACGGATCGATCGCCTTCAAGTTGCAATATGAGTAACGGTTTTGTAAGCAAGCAAGTGAAGCAAGCAAGGTTAATAAGTATATAGTATGATAATTTTTAATACACGCATTTGACACATAACAGGACCCATACAACGTAAATCTGCACGACTTATTGAATTTCATAAAAAAAAAACAAGCAATGTCATAGTGGTTTTTCTGCGTTTAAACGTTTTTTACTTTCTATTTGATACACTGAAGGAAGAACAATAAAACAAATTACGTGAGTCCGACGGCTCGTAGCTCAAAATAATATCGATTTATACAAAATAAACAAAAATATATGCAGGTTTGAAAAAAAGTTCGTCGATAAAATCGATTCGATCAACCATTCATAATCGTTAGATTTGGCAAAAAAATATGTCTTTGCTATATCACTACAAACATCAACAGAAAACTCAAATGTATGTATAAAAAACAATCACACTGTAATTTTAATTTCAGAACAACGCACTTCAATCTCGCACTTCTACTCCGGTGGCGACATTTGCGACAAAACCGGGAAGCCTCGACAGACTGAAGTGAAGCTGAAGTGCCTAGAAAATTCGTCCAGTTCGGCTCAAGTCTCCTTGTATCTTCTAGAACCAAGAACTTGCCATTACATACTGGGAGTGGAGTCCCCGCTAATTTGTGATATTTTGCCTTATGCCGATGAGAATGGAATAATAAAGGCGAAACCAGTGTTAGGGAAGAGAGAAGAGGTAAGAGAATTGAAGGAAGAAGAAGAAGATAAACCGGAGAAAGTACCAAAAGTAGGTAATGATTAGAATAAAGCTTAAAATTAATTTGATGACTTTTCTTATAACTTCAAACTTTTGTCACAAGAATTTTACCTAACTAAGGCAAAGCACAGCTTATGATTATGATTTTTATAGTTTTCACTTTTAGCGACACTACCGAATACTATCAAGCCATGCGCAGTCGGTAGACTTCATACAGGAAAATCGCGTTTAGTCCATTTTCGTAATTTTATTTTCACAATTGGCTACCAAAGAGGAATTATTTTTATTATACAAATTTCTGATCTGTAATAATTTATTACAGATCAGAAATTTGTTCTAACAAAACAGTCTATTTTTATGGTGGTCATAATGTACGGTTCTTGAACGCATCATGGAGGGTTTATGATATTTGGATAGATAATAGTATTTTATGCAACCGTTGTATAAGAGGGGGCAAAAAACGCGAGTGGCATGGGTTACGATGTGAGCGTAGCGAACGACGAGCGAAAAGTTTATCAGACTATTTAAAAAAATAGTCTCTGATAAACTTTTTTTTTACGGACGTCCATCTGTCAAATAAATATGAACTTATACATAAAGGTATAAGTTCACTATACTAAACATCCATGCACTGAAGATAAAACTTTTTTTTTAAGTTGGCAGCAATGCCTTAGTACAATAAGTTTGTGTGAATGCAGCTGTTTACCTTGTAATCTGTGGTACTAAGTGATGCTTTTTTGGCGACATTATAACATCTTTTAGCAGTGTTTTTTTGGGCAGTACAGTATAGACTTTTACAGACTTTCATAATTTATGTCTTTATATTAGAGTTAGTAACTATATAAATGACAGAAAAAAGTACTGGAGTAGAAAAACAGATTTAAAGAATGCGCAGTGCATGTAGGGCCAGGAAGAAAAAACCTACCTAGGATGATAAATTAATGATTTTTTTTAGAGGTGTGCTCATAACGTGATAGACTGCATTTTCACTGACTCGAAGCTAAACGGCGTGAAAAAGACTTGTGAATAGTGACAAGTAAGTAGTTCTACCCACACAGATGGGCAAACGGTCGTTTTATTTGAAATTATACAGCCTTACACTGTTTAAAAAGTGTACGTAGTGGCGATTTCGAATACTGTGATTGCTCAATACACGGTATTTTCCTCTCCGCTCTCATCATCATCAGCTCGCCCTGTAGGGGAGAGGTGCCATGAAAGGGACAGGCTAATGGGACAAATTCATTTTACCGCGGCAGGAACCAATTAGTAGATTTTTGTTTTCTGCATTTTGCCAACACTGACATATAGACAATATTGTCGTAAATGTGACTTGGTTGTCGTGAGAAACAAAATAGAGAAGCGCGGTTGAGTTTTTATGTGCTTTAAAGTATTCTGTTTTGTTGTTTTTGGGGATCATTTACGAGATCGTTGTGACAGTAATCCGCTTTCATTGTAAGACAAAATGATTAGAGGTTTAACTAGCTGTCAGGTGAGTAGACATTTGTACAAACTTATTCAATAATATTTTTGGTGTGAGGATATTTTAAAAAATGCACGAAAGTCTTGTTGCTGGGCGAATCGGAGAATGACTTCCAGTTAGATATGAGCGCCGATGGCTAATTTCGCGGCGGCGGCGTGATAGGCAAAATTCGGCGGCGGCGGCGGCGTCGGCGGCGTGACCTTGAGCTTTAGATTTTTATGAGGGAGCAATTTGAGAACCAAAAAACCTGGTTTTTGTGACTATTATTTATTTTAATAAAGGAACCAAGTATGTAAACAATCATATTTTTGAATTGCACACAAATGTAACTAATTAAACAAAACAAAACAAAAATAGCACTGAATGAAAATTCTCAGATTTATAATCGAAATAACATAAAAAGCATATAAAACCATCACATTCTTCACTTTAAAACGTGTCTATGTTTTAATACAAGTCTTAATGTATAAATATAAATCAGTTAAAGATTACGTTTCCAGAAAAATAATCATATGTATGAAAAATATGGGGTATAAAATCGAACGTATCTGCCGCGCTAATTTAAAAAGTCGTATCTCAGTATACGATCGGGGTAAAAATAAGACTTCTTAATTTAGCAGGTTATGCGTTACGCGTTATAGACTAAGATCCCGATATAATATGACCTTCACCGAGATGTTTATTTGATGAAATGTATTTTATATTCAATTTTATATGTCAATAAATATATTGCATATGGGTTGCCTAACAAATTTTAGTCCAGGGTATGTTTAATTAATAATTAAAAAAAAAATGTTTTAAACATTTCACCGGTTTGATTAATATTAGATAAATTCTATACCAATCGAAAGTATGAAGCCCATAGAATATGCAAACGTTAGGTTGCCTATTCTTTTCCCGTCACAACTATCGGGTAGCCAGGTATAAACAGGTAAATCTATACCTACTAGCATTTTGCAACGGTCTGATTATTGAATTGAAATTAAATAAAATTAAGATTATTTAATTATGAATTTATCTAATAATCAAATCGGTGAAATGTTTTTTTTTTTTTTTTTTTTTTTTTAATATTTAACTAAACATACCCTGGACTAAAATTTGTTAGGCAACCCATACGCAATATATTTAGTGACATATTAAACTAAATATAAAATACATTTCATCAAATAAACATCTTGGTGAAGGTCGTTTTTTGAACCCCTCCCCCCCCTATGTCACGCTTTTTTGCTATACCTTTAATATGTACTGTCACGTTTGGTATGACCCCCCCCCCCCCCCCCCCCCTTAACGTGTGACGTAATTTATGGATGACCCCTAATAGATAGCCAACTTCACGTGGTTTTTGGTCCAAAATATAAGTATTGCGATGCTACGGTAGAAAGGTCGTATCTTTGTATGGATTTCATAGTAAGATACGGTGATATCCAGGGGTCGGACTTTCTTTAGCACGGTAAGACTAATGGAGAACTATGGAGCCGTTATTAACATTAAAATACAATTCATACTCATACTCATTCATCTATTTCACTCCAAACTGCCTTTGTGGTTATTATGGTTAACATTCCCAAGCATTAAATGACTAAAATTATGAATATTTTTTTTTTTATTATATTTCAAACTCCTAATTTAACTCAATTTATTGTCAATATCATGAACTTTCTAGTTATAAATGGATATTCGATTAATAAAGAACCCAATTTACTCCAGAAAACATGGATAAAGTTGCAAATATTTACGTATTTAATGGTGGCGAAAAAAATAATGCCTACACAAATCCGGTCTTTGTATATTCTTCTGACTTTGTACTTGACTATCAAATTAAAATTGCGAATGAAATACACTTATGGGAATGAGTATGAGTATTAATAGAATTTAATGTTAATATCGCTTCCATAGCTCTCCATTAGTCTTACCGTGCGAAAGAAAGTCCGACCCCTGGTGATATCTGTCATAAATTTGACCGAAGCCATAACGTGTACGTCCACACTGCGCGCGGCAAACGACCGAGGCACCTTTGAGCGCGGGCAAAAACCGACAGCGCGCGGCTGGGCCGCGGCGCCGCTAGGCCGAGGAGACGCGGGCGAGGCGCGTCCACACAGACCGCGGCGCCGCGCGCGGCATTCGCTCTGTGTGGAAATATCGTATTTTTTATAAGCGTGGAGCAAAAAACTGATAAGCGGCCGTGGTAACATAATGCGTGGCAATGGCGAGCTGAGCGAGCCAGGGGAACACGGCCGCACTGTGACGAAAACACCCGACCGGTAAATGAGTGAATATGAGCTGAGTTTTGTGTCTAGTCGCACCGCTCCTATTATCCGCTGGTCCCCATTACCCCTGGTTCCCCTATATTAATATTATGTAAGGGCCATAATGTGATACTTAAACTATTTACTTCCACCTGTATAATCATTATGTGAAATAAACGTGAGTATTGAATTGAGTATATATTTTATAATCGTTCTTAAGGCCAGGCGCGCACCACGATTTTAGTCGCGCGATAATTGTGCCGCATAAATGCAAGTTATGGGTTTATATGAGAGTGCGCGCACCACGATTTTCATAAACCCTACGCTTATTTCTGCGACAAAATTATCGCGCGACTAAAAAAAAACGTGGTGCGCGCCTGGCCTGAAGAGTAAACTCCAGTCGTGCGTCGGAGCTGACAAAAAACACTTTTTTTTATTATTTAATACTGAGAATTTAATAGTATTAAGATCATTCGTAATGAAAAGAAATGCACGGCTCTCTCCAGAAAGTAAATTACCAATCTTACCAGTAACTTACCCAATGCTACCAGGTATCTTACCAATGTTACTAGAAATATTACCGCCTCGTAAATACTACACTACATTCTGTAAAATGACAAAACACTTTACTTCTAGGTTTCATTGTGACGCATTATATTCTTCACTCACAACACAATACAAATACGTGCACTTTGAGTCATTCCATGGTCCGAACTAAGCCCTACGACCTGGCCAACTGACCACGACCCGGCATCGTAAACGTGAAACTGAGTGCGGCACGTTGCCGTGCCGTGCAGATGTACAGTGCCGTGCCGTGTTGAGCGGATGCACGGTACGGTGCCGCGTCGCGTAAAATGCACGGCGAGGCAACGTCGCAAAACCCTTTTCCTGCATTGTTTTCGATATTTTATTGTCACTTTGTACTTTGTTTTTATGTTATGCAAGATGGTGGACAATATAAATGCCGATTGTCTAGTTGGTAAAATAATTAATGAAAATAAAAATCAATATTTCAAAATAAGTGCATCGTGACGTGACACAAGAGAAAGATATGGGTTCAGCACGAATCTTCTTTTTCTTCGTGGGTCTTGTTAACAACAACAAAAGCAGAATACGTGTGATGAAATTTTTGACGCTGCCTGAATAATTGGATCATTCAACTTCAAGTATCACGGAGCGGCACCTTCGTATGGGCCTGGTCACATTTCCACGACACGGCGCCGTCACCGTGAAACGGCGCGGCGTCGTGGATTTTTACGGTGTCAGTGCATACAAAAACCACCGTAAAAATTCACAACGGCGCGCCGTTTCACAGTTCCGGCGCCGTACCGTGGTGATGGGGCCAGATCCTAAAATCCACGTCGCCATGCCGTTTTACGGTGACCAGGCCTATTCGTACCCATTGTCCTATTCAAGATGTGAAATTTGAGCGAAAGAGACAAAAGGTTGTTGCATAAGGTTTATTGAACTACGCAAATAACCAATAACTTAAGTATCATTACTTTCATTAAGTCTCGTATCTTACCACCTTTTGGGAATCTTACTGGTAAGATTGGAAAGTTACTAGTAGTATTACCAAATAGAATGTTACTGGTAACCGGTATCTTACCGCGACCCATCACTACTAGTGATGGGTCGCTGTAGCGATTCACATGATCTCGTCATGTGTTCGCCATCTTATAA
The DNA here is from genome assembly GCA_905147355.2 of Apotomis turbidana. Classification (NCBI taxonomy): domain Eukaryota; kingdom Metazoa; phylum Arthropoda; class Insecta; order Lepidoptera; family Tortricidae; genus Apotomis; species Apotomis turbidana. Next base: position 19,991,736 of record LR990281.1, on the reverse strand, counting down.
TCGTTTATCACCATCGTAAGACTCACATCATCAATATCATCATCAAATTCCCATCACATTAACAATAAGATCATATTACACCATATATTATTAACATCATAATTTTATAGAAGTATTAAAAGTGACCGAATACAAATGTAAACATCCTGCCATTTTTGAATAGCAAATTACTATTCACAAAATTTGCCAACGGAAGAATTGAGCTTTATTCATACTGCATAAGGATCAAAGTTATGGGCGTGGGCGTGTCTGTGGGCGTGTCCAAAGTGTCCAGAGTATTCAACGTATCCAGCGTATCTAGAGTATCTGGCGTATCTAGCGTATTCAGCATATCTAGAGTATCTAGCGTATCTAACGTATTCAGGGTGTCTAGCGTGTCGGGGAATATTGGTATAAATAGGGACGGATTTTATAGAATTCATTCATTCTTTCTTGCAACTTCGAACGGGTAACATTGTTCTCTGGCATTAAGGTACTAAATATAATTCTAAGGGGAATTTCTGTTGGAATTTAGATTAATTTTCTGAACTATAATTATTTATTAAAATTTGGTGGGATTTTGTTTTTTGAAAGCTATTAAGCTTAATTACATGCCAGAAATAGTGTTTTGGTACATGGTTGCCAGATGAAAGATATTTAACCTTGCGGCTGTTAAACGAATATCTTTCAGACTCTTCTAGTTTTATCCGGGTTAGGCGACCCGGACACTAGCCATTTACAAGTGAGGTGATCAGCCTACATTGCCTACAAGTATGGAGTGATTCTGTCCGATGAATGCAAGGACCACGAAGTTGGACATGCGGGAATTCGCACTTGTTGAAATCAGATGGACCTCCAGGCTTGGTCTCATACACTCATATATTTATATATTTGCATTAGCTACACATATTAGGGCGGGTTACTCTGCGCTTCCGGTGTTTCAGCCGCGCAGGGGGGATCCATTCTAGTCACAACCTCGGGCTAATCACCCGAATTTACTAGATTAGCTTAACTAGGTCCCATACATGTTTAAATATGAATATGAGGCCTAGGTCTCTAGTGTTCTTTGTTCTAGCTAGGAAACAGGGTATAGTGATAGGTACACTTTAGTAGGAACATTAGGATGGGGTTCTGTATCTTCCGAGCAATCGGCCATTTATCATTAACTAACATAACATATATTCAACTTATTTTAATCTCGTCTGGTATAATAAATACAAACAGCTGATTTCTTGCATTACTAGTGTCTTAGACTCGGGGTGTCAGTAGTGAAAACAAAATCTTGTAACAAATTATAAAGAATGGGAATAGAGCAACCTGTTATTTAGACCGAACAAATATTTAGAACCGTTAATTTTACATCGAGATTTGTAGAAACATTTAGTAAATTTTTTTTATCGATTATGATTTAAAATTTGGTAAAGTAATGTACTTTTATAACAGACATCGGTAGTGTTAAGATGGCAACACTGAAGATAAGTCAAATCAGCTGAGAGATGACATTCGCCCTTTTCAATGAACCTCAGAATAATAATATTCTGAGCAATGAACAGAAATAATTTCAAACTTTGTTATAATTTTTGATAAGGAAATTCTAGGGTAGATTGTTGTGTAGTATGTCTAGAAATGGAATACAAATCATTCCTATTGCTGGATTTGGAGTCTGGAGTGTAGACTGCTAAGAATGGCCGAGGACATTTAAGCAACAATAATGAAAGTTGTTTGTCCTTGTTTATACATTTCAGATCTCAGAACTTAATTAATTAATATCACAAGGGTTGAGAGGAATTTCTCTTATCAGAATGAGTCAAGTTTGCGGGATGAAAGAGACTTCAAATTGTCAACAATGAGTTATTATGTTTTCAAGGATGAATGTCATTTTTTTTTTGTATAGTTAAACGAAAACCCAAGTTATACAAATCTATTGTTTGTAATGAATGAAGTGAGAATTCATTTAGTCCGCGAGTGAAGAAAATCGCGTTGGTTAAAAAACAAGTATACATAGTAAAGTTTCATTGATTCAGAATAGATCAGAGAGAGATTTTTTCTTTCTCTAAAAGAGCCCGAAGGCCATTAAAAGATTATAATAGCAATCATACGGCATCCAGGGAACATGGGTTTTGGTGATATTTAAAATAACACACCGAACAAATACAAAAGATGATTGTTTTAATTTTCAAAGAACGGTATTCACCCAATTTATATGTGAGTGTGTAGTGAAGTAATCATGTTCTTATCCGATTGCTCACATCTGGTAGCCGCCCTTCTTTCAACAAAACAATTTATTTTTGGAAAAATGAGATGATAGCATAACTATATAACACAGTCAAATATTAATAGTGGTAACGAATTCTGAGAAATTCATAAAAATCAGAATTCTATTTATCAACCAATTACTTCTTGTTTAGACCTAGAATCTACTTTAGAATATCATATTGGAACTTACTAAAAGTATGAATTCCATACCATTATTCCATATTAATTTATCATACTAAAATTATTTAATTTGGTTGAACATGAAAACTTAATATTCATTAAATTTGTAACAAAACCTTATATTTTCAGTAACTTCAATCTATTTATAGATTAGTTGTGAAGTGCAGTCTCATATTGTACATAATTACTTGTCTACTAAACATTTTGGAACATGACATACAATTTCAAAAATTAAATTATCTTTCATCTCAGAATTCTAATAAGATTTGGTTTTGATTCATATATTGATCTTTATTGTTACATAGAGTAATCTAATATATCTAAAACTGACTTGTGGACTGGATGAGTTTTGTATTTCATATAAATAATATTTTATAAGAGTAGAATAGCCCATACTGAATCATGGTATAGGAATTGTAGATATTTTTGAAGCTAGACTAAATAGGAAATATTAAGTTTCTATTTTGAGAATAGATAACATTAAGTTAGACATTTAATTAGTATAAGGAACCAAGGTAGCAGTAGGATAGAAGCTAGGGATTAATAAGCAACAGTTTACACATTTAGTTTAATTAACAAAAATATATAGTAATATTGGTTTGGAGGCACTTAACAGCACACCACGGTTAAATATCTCTTAAAAGAATTTGAGTTGCTACAACAACGTAGGTTTCTACCAATCTAGACCTTTCACACGGTTATATCGATCTCATCTTTGGCCATTAGTTATTAAGAAATGTTCAAGCTCAATTGTATTAAAGATCCTTTCATATTTAGGTTTGGTTAGTTGCAGGTTCTGGAAGGCTAGATAATTGTTGTAAGGTTTTCTTAGGGCTTTCGATGTAGGAGTAGAGTTTGGAGTCGAGGGTGAAGCAGGCGAAGGACTTGGAGGTTTAGTTTAGTAGCTTGTAAAACCATTACATCGCTACCGGTAATACTACCAAAGTGAGTATTTTTCCCAGTAATGCTACTAGTAATATTACTAAAAATTGGAAATATACGGTAAGATTCAGGATTTTAATTAAAATTCAAGGTTTTGTTTTGCGTAATATTGAAAATGGACAGTAGGTATAGACATCATTCGTAGTGAAGAGAAATGCAGGGCTCTCTCCAGAAAGTAAATTACCAATCTTACCAGTAACTTACCCAATGTTACCAGGTATCTTACCAATGTTACTAGAAATATTACCGCCTCGTAAATCTACACACACCTTTTTTAGTCGTTCCAGATCAAGTTTGCTAGGTCCGAAAAAAAAATGGATACTTACATGGATAAATAAATAATGATATGATATGATATGCACCACACCGCAAAAGTTACACGTGTAACTTTTCTTATTATTAGTAGTGTTTTGGTTTTATTGTGACGCATTATATTTTTCACTCGCTTACAGTCACATATCCAGGGATCGGATATTTGGATGCGTTTATACCTATCATCATCCCATGCGAGTAATCTTTCTGCATATACTCAATAAAAGGCTTGAAAGTTTTATCGGGTAGATTGCAAAGGAACAGGCAGGCTTTGTCAGAGGTAGAGAACACGCGAACAGATATTAAACATCAGGCAGCTCATCGAGAAGGCTAGGGAGTTCAACGTGCCGATGGGCCCATGCTTTATTGACTATGCGAAGGCCTTTGACTGCATCAGATAGAAGAAGATGTTCGCAGTCATGAGAGAGATGGGTATACCAGATCACCTAATTTTCCTTGTGCAGAACCTGTACCTCGACGGCAATTCTAGGATCAGAGTAGAAGACACCGAATCAGAACCCTTTCAGACCACCGTGGAGTTAGACAAGGGTGTATTCTCTCACCACAGCTGTTCAATTTCGAGGCGAACACATCACGAGAAGAGTTTTGGAGGATTGGTATGGAGGCGTATGAATCGGAGGACACCTCATTAATAATTTACGGTCTGCAGATGATACTACCAAATTGCCACCGACTCTACCACTATAGGCTCTAATGAAACGGAACTAGCTGAGCTTTTGCAAAGGGTCCAAAAAGTGAGCGTGGAGTTGGTCTACATATTAATCGGGCTAGGACAAAACTCATGTTTGTAGATCGGGCAGGCATGTTGCAACGAACGGCAGAACTATCCGACCTCGATACCGTGGACAAATTTAATTTGGACTTTGGTTGCTGTGGATGGTAACTATGAGAAGAGCCCAGATAGCAACGGTGGCGGTGAAGGGGCTAAAGAAGATCTGGAGGAACAGAGGTATCAGCAGAAAAACTAAAACCACGCTGATGAGAACCCTGATCTTTTCTATATTTCTATACGCTTCAGAAACCTGAACCCTTAAAGCATGCATTCGGAAGGCATTGACGCATTCGAAATATAGTGCTGACGAAAAATGCTAGGAATCCCTTGGACGGCACGTCGCACAAATGCGTCCATCCTGGCCGAATTGAAGATCAAGTGCCGCTTATCGATCATTTGCCTTCAGCGGATCCTGCAGTACTTCGGTCACGTAGACGTCTAGACGCGAGCCAGAAAGTTTGGAAAAGCTCATTGTAGTTGGCCACGTGAGGAAAAAGGGCCCGTGGGAGATCACCGATCCGATGGACCGATGCCGTGAAAGAAGCCTTTCAGGAAACTCTACAGGCGTCAATTCGGAAGGCGAAAAACCGTGTGTAGTGGAGAGCTTTGGTGCAACGGATAACGGCCTCAAATGGTCACGACCGTTCAGTCATGAGGAAGCGAGTAAAAAGAGCGAAGAAGAGGTTATACCTATATTGCTTGAATCGCGAAGGAGTTTGACTTAAACCGGTATGGTAAGACGGAAGAGTGAGTTTGATCATGCGGGATGAGCACAGCTCACGCCCGGGATGGACAGTTAAAAATATGAATTTAGATTGCAAGCCGATTGTCCTATGCAAGATAAGAACTTTGGGTGAAAGAGACAAAAGATGATAATGTTATTTGCATAAGGCTTATTGAACTCCGCAAATAACCAGTAGGTAACTTAAGTGTATTTCATTCGTCTCGTATCATACCACCTTTTCGGAATCTTACTGGTAAGATTGGAAAGTTACTAGTAATATTTCCAAACAGAATGTTACTGGTAACAGGTAACTTACCGCGACCCATCACTAAACAATACTATGTACGATCTGACTTGTAAAAGTGCCCCTGTGGCCTACTTACTGAATAAATTATGATAAATTATTACATTTCATTTCGATTGCTCTTTCCTATCAAACATTAAAGCATACACAAATGTTAGTTTTTGCAGTCGTGGATCCTATATCTCCGTGAATAGAGTATACTCGTAACTGGACGAAAGGTGCAGGGCAACTTTGGAAAGTCCCGTCTCCGAAAAATTCTTTTTCTCAAAAATTGCATGTAATGTTGCCTTACCATGGCTAGATAGACTACAGTAAGTGGAACATACCGAAGACCTTTTAGAAGTGTCCAGTAAACAGCGAGATTTTAAATTTGGAATCAATATTTGTCCAGTAAGTAAGTATGTAATTCCTATTACGTATCAAGATATTTGAATATCGAAAAACGATTTACATCGTCACCGACATGTCACCGACCTATAAAAAAACTAAGGATGTGAAGGCGATGAGGTCGTATATAAATGTAAAAAGGATGCATTCCACAAATTGTTTTAATTATAAGTACAGTGCGACAGCAAATTGTAGAAATTAAAAAGTGGCGTCCCTTTTTCATACATTAAATAGAAAGAGACGACATTGCAGTTGCAGTATATACTTGCCATTTACACTAAGAGCAAATGTAAAATAAAAAGAGGTTAGCACTATTGGCAGTATAAACGTACCTCAAGATGCATATTTAAAAAAAAAAAGCAGCGACAAGGTTTAGTGCGGAAGTTTGTATGCAGCGTTTAGTTCATAATTGAGCTGTGTAAAATGACAATGATATTTCGGAATTCCTTCCATTTTTGTGTCGTTTAGAAAAAACCTCGGAGTTAAAATTGAAGGTAAGCTTTATGATATGAAAATTAGTTAGAAAATACAAAGTCAAAGTCAATTAATTTATTTGTCAACATAGGTTTGTGGATGTTACATTGTACTTATATGTAGGTGTATCACTATGTTTCGCCATAAGGCATACAAATATTTTGAGTCAAGATGGAGCATGCATTTTGACGAAAATAAAATTAATCATGTAATTTAAACTAAAATTAAATTAAACATTCAAACATTAAAAAGTCGATACTGAAATTAAAATTAAAAATAGTCATAATGAAATAAAAAATAAAATTGAAATAATGAGATTAAAATTAAAATATAATTGAACAACAATGTATAACAATAATTAAATTTTATCTTTAAGACTTAGATTTGTAAGACAGTGCAAATAATTAAACGCAGTATTTATAAAAAAAGAAATTAAGGCGGGATTTAAATTAAAAGACAAAAATTTCAAATTTGTTTGTGTGATCTATTACAATAATTCAGCAAAAATGAGTTCAGACGAGTCTGATTCCGAATAGACGGCACTCCTCCATACTTAAAAGCGGAGGCAGAGTTAGCTAAAATAATTAACTTCCGACTAAATCCAAGGAGATATTAAAAAATACAGGAGATTCAATAAATGGAAGGAAGAAAATCAAGTTATTAATTGGTCAGATAATGTGTGATAAGGTCAGAATATTTCAACAATCTTTCTGAGACAATCGGATGGCTACAAAGGAAATAAATCAAAAATATTCAGCAGCAAAATATAGAAAAGTTCTTAAATCAAGCTCGAGATGATAACCATTTTGGCGATGAAGGTAAATAAATGCTGCCACTATTTGATAACGATATAACTATATCTTTTATCCAAGTATAAACTCATAATTGTTTTTGTTATAGGTTGTTATCATGGGAGTTAATGGTGCCTGCGACGACGAATATCACAATGTGTAATAATAAAAATGGGATATAACAAAAATATTCATTGGAAAATGGCCGAATATGAATGTCACCTACAAAATATAATTTTAATCTAATTTTCTTGTTTAATTTTTGAGAAAAGCACTATACTTGCTTCGACCGTAAGAGCCATCCTGGCCTCGTATTATATCCGGTCTAATTCCTACTCGGCCAGTATGGCTTACTTACTGGTCTCTGCCGTAATGTACTATAACATGTTTAATGCTATTTCTATTTTCTGTAGAGCAAAACAATATAATGCGACAGTTATCATTGGAATAATCAGAGAGTAGAAAGTCCTCTTCAAATTTTGAAGGAACAGCCACCTCTGATGGTGTCTTAAAATTAATAGGACAAAAACATTATTATTGAAACAGCAAGGCTACCGCGGTATGTTCAGCATTATACACATCGGCACACTTTGGTTGCACTCCTTAGATACTTTCGTATGGTGGCTTACTAATGTGTTACTAAAGTGTGCAGATGGACGGACTACGGACTGTTACTATGGGGTAACAGTGTCGACACCGAACGAGCGTTTAGGGCACAAAAAAAATGTCCACGGGCCGCTTGCAATGCCCACTATCTCGCACCATGCAGACCTTTATTCATGTCTACAGAAGTCCTTCCCTTGCCGTGTATGTACATAAGACAGATTTCCATATTGGTAAAGGAGCACCCTGAATATTTTGATACACGAGATCGCTTCTTTCCCAGGTCAACGCGACACAAGGATAAAATACACTTGCCAAGAGGAAACCTTACCATATTTAGGAATAATTGTTACTGTATGGCAATCCGAATATTCAATAAACTTCCACAACAAGTCAAGGATTGCCATCCAAGGACGTTCAAAAGTACACTTAATAAATGGCTTTTGTCCAAGTGCTTTTATTCTGTCAGAGAATTCTTGACGGACAATAATACAAATACTTAATTAGAGGAATTTTAATGTAATTGAATTATTTATTATTTGACAATGAATTATTAACTATTTATTGAATTATTTTCTATGAGATTATTATTTGTCATTACCATTATTATTGTACCTTTTTTTTATGGATCATAAAATTATTGATGAAATTATGTATATGCATATGAATAATTATTACCATTGTTTAAAATGTATAGTAAATAAGCATAAAATCTTTGACATTCTCGTATTTATATTAATGCACGCTAATTACCCATATTTTGAAAAATGTAATATAAATTCACATGCCTATAAGGGCAGAATGTATGAATTGACAATTCCAAAGCATATAAATATCACCTTATGTACGCACCATATATTCTGTGAATAAATGATTATGATTATGATTATGATGTTTTTAAAGCTGAGTGTACCACTATATCTACAGGGGACAAGAAAACTATTATATTTAGAGGAACAATGACAAGTATGACCACCAATACAAGCGATTCTCACTGGTCATATTAGTATGACATGCCAGTATGACCACCAAGAAATGGGGGCATAGGTAATATGGTATTTGACAATAGTGAAAATGATCTGTCTGTTATTAATCGTGAAAAAGTGATTGTGTTGTTTTGTTTTTTGTAGCGAATGCCTAGAGCTAGAGTCTGGCTAGCCAAATAACGTAGGGATTACCATTGTTTTTTAATCAGCTGGGTAAATTGAAACGTCCAAATTGGTAACTTTCAGCGGCCTTACCCAACTAGTATTGTTTTTGTTTCGATAATGAATATTACTATAGTTCTAGGTCGTTCTAGTAACAACTTTCGAACTAACTGTAACTTGTATACCTAGTCTATCCGAAATCTAAGATTAAATTATATCAAATTGTACCTACTACCTACTGTCAAACTGGCACGAGTGAAAAACGACCTTAATTTATTTACGAATTACGGTTATTTTCAACTCGTACAAAATTGTCATAATTTGATCTTAAGAGTTTCGGATAAACTATACATACCTTACCTCATATCAATTATCAGATTATCACAAAACTTCAATAGAACGGATGGGTAAATAACAAAACATTTTATTTTTTAAACTTGACATTTATTTACATTCATATCAACAAAACAGGTGTTGTATAAAACAGTTATTTTATTTTTATACCATTGTATACTAAATAAGGTGCCTCGAAATTTTGTAAAAATAAATTTACGTCCGTATTTTTAGGATATGCTGACGTGGTACATGTAATGTAGACTCAACTATTCTGTCCTATTTATGAGCCGTTTTAGACAAGATTCACAAAGATAGAACAATATCCAAAGTAGGTACACATCCAAATTTCCGCTTATAAATAAAAAGCACGGCTAATAAAAAAAAAATGCCCTTAGCGCTATAGGAAAATAAGGAGGTTCTGTTCTATACGAATAGAATGCCTGGAAAAGAGTCACTTTCATTGGATCGGCCATGTTTATATTCTAATAATATATATTCAAGTAGTGTTACGATGTTAAACTTATGGATCATGCCTATTAACACATGCTCCTTATAACAATCCAATACGAAACAGTTGTGCTTACAGTGTTAATAAGCCGACAGAAATTTGTTATTTTTCTCCACCATGAACTTAGGGCAAATCGATGATAGTATCTTTTGCCAATAATTATACAACAATCATAATGAAATTTGAATTCAGTGCTCTCTTAGTCCAGGCTCTAAACAGACAGATTCTAAACAAGCCAACAAACAATAAACTGATCTGTCAGGCATGCGTGACACAATAATTTTAATTACGGAAGGGAACACAGTAATATCTGATGAAAATAGCGATGGCGTCTATATAATTTTTTTCCAGCTATATCACACTATGAAATTTTCAATGTCGAACGAACACAATCTTAATCTTTTAATTCTCAACGGATTTGTACAACTTCAAAATGGCTTACAAACATTGGCTGCAGTGTTTGGCGGGAAACTCAGTTGCAACAGCTCTATTCTACGATAACCGAAATATTTATTCCACATTCAAACTCCAAGAGGCATTTTTCCATGCGCAACAACAATGAGGTCTCCCATCTTATCTTACCTAGGAAATATACCTAGTAGGTAAAAAACCCTCCACACTAGCATTTTTGACATTTATCTATTATTAAATGATACCTATTTAAGTTTTAACAGACTGATGTCGTGGTCGTGTCCCGATTTTAATTTAACTTACCAAAATGTCAAAACAAATTTTAAACAAATACTTTCCCCTCTAACAATAATATATCTTACTTAAGAAAAAAGACAAAAGCTATAAATCTTTCAGGTTCTACGGAACCCTATGTAAAGGAATCACTAGGTAAATGACTGATTCACTAACTGCAACACCTACAACGGAACTTATTCAGTCTAGATATTGTCTTTCTTCAGACATCAACACATGACTAAATTAGAGTAAATAACTTATAAACCATCTGAATAATCCTCTCTAATATAATACTCAACTAAATTTAATTAAGTTATTACAATCATGATCTACATCAGTTCTTCAAACGACAAAAGTAAACACGTAGATTTTTTAAAGTATAACCTAAAAAGAAAGGCTATGTATTTTACATTTTAAATTGGTCGTTTGTGGGTAGTTGGAACATAAAGCGTTGGCACTAATCGAATAAGTCAAATATTATTGATGCACATTCAGATATAGGAGCGAAACCAAGGTGACGTAGACAGGTAGAGTGGTATTGCAACCTGGATACGTCTCATCAAAACATAAGAAAAGCGCCTGAAATTACGCAAAGGTGTTGTAAGAAGTAAAGTAGGTATGTTTATATAATTATTATAATAAAGTAGACGATAAAGACCGAACTGTGCCAGTGATTAAAGGAAGTAAAATATATTGGCAAACATAGTTTTAAGTACCTGAACCCATGTTATTAGAGCATAATTATGTTGCAGGTTATATTTCACAAATTGTCTTTTAATAAGATATTACATGACTGCTCATTATGGGCGACGATCGAATACCAAACTTACGTACGAAAATATTCTAAATATTAAATACTTAAACCTAATAAAATTTTGACTAAAGGTCCAGTGTTCGATGTGTTACAATAAAATATAGGATTGTGGTAAAATTAATATGATCCCCTTAACGGGTAGTCAATAATCTCTGAATGTTAAACATACGTCGAAATTGATGGTTTAACATCCAAAGACAATAATTTATGCATAAGTTACACACAAACAAGTACAAGTAGGAAAATGTTCAAGAACGTTTCAGATACCTCAGATACTCAATTACTCATGCTTAGGCATTTAAGGTTAAAAACACCCTTGTTTTTTTCTCGCGGCAAATATTTTATTTATGACCAAATATGAAGTGCTGCCGATGCTATTTGTATTTACGTACATTAGATAAAAATCAAGGACGTTAGACATAAAAATACAGCAAAACTAGCCACCGCGAGAATTGAATAAAACATTTGAGATATCTACTACGTAATATGAATAATTCACAATTTTTCGGGTCAACAGATCGAATGAAACGTTCACGGTCACAGTAGGTAGCCCTACAAACAAAATTACAAGTTTAAGTACACTATTGACATCAAGTCAGGTAAAATAAATACACTGATCACTTTGAGATCGATTCGTTAATCTAACATCTTATTTGAACAAAAACTGCGTAACGGAAATGGCCACATGGATTACTTTAACACAACAAACTATCGGTAACACAAAGTTAATTAATGTAACGAAATAATACTTATCTATATATAAAGTTGTTCTATAAGTGACGAAACAAAACAAAGAAAATAGCAATACTTATTTGGTAGTTCCGGCGTTTGTTCACCGGTAGTAAGCTTTGGATGGCAAAATATATATATATATCTCTTACACGTACGTAATTTGATTTATTCCAAGAGCGTTTGTATCGGCACTGATGTAGCTTAGTGACATCTCTTTGGTGCATAACGTATCGGTTACAAAACGCGTTCAACTTACGCTTAAAGTGACTAAAACTTAAAAAATATTAATAATTAATAAACAATTTGGGGAATACTTTGGAAACGATAATCCTTTGACACAAACCTTAACCATATACTTATTAGTTAACAACTGTGCACATGGACTCGCGTTTTCGTACGAACCTTACCTATCTGTCAGTTCAAAGTGCACCGGTTTACATCACAACAAACGTTCAAATACTTACAACCTTTGCAATGTTTTTTTTATAAACAAAATCACTAGGAACGAGTTGTCTGTTAGTACGGTCTTGAGAGTTCCTTGGAACGTTTCAATTGAACTTTGAGTCTTTTTGTACCTATTTGGAAGCCATTCATGGCTTGTATGGCGGCCTGCGCGGAGGCAGCATTGTCATAGGACACGAAGCCAAAGCACTTGGAGAGGTTGGTCTGTTTGTCTATGAACACTTTGGCCGAGATCACGTGTCCGAAGGGCAGGAAGGTGGACGCGAGGTCTGTGTCCGTGAATTCCTGCGGCAGGTGGTATATGAACAGGTTACCGCCTTCCGGACCTGGAATGACAAGCGGTGTTGTTAGCTACATTTTTCTAATATCAACTAAAAAGTTTCTGCAAAGTTCTTCGGAAAGTCTGTACTTAGTATGTAATTCGGAAAATTATAGTGTATAATCATCTCTGAGTGTCCAGCTATGTACATACAGCGTAGGTATATATTTGATATAATCGTAAATTGAAGCCAGTCGTAGATTTTAGTGCTATAATCTGATATTTATAACAATTATTAATTAAGCGTTAACTGTCATAGCGTAATTAATTTTTGAAATTTTCTGAGCACCAATGTATGGCGTACACTTATTAAAAGTTATTACTAGTGCCAGTTGTGATATATGGGAAAAAAAGTTAGATTTTTTTAATAATTTACGAATATATTAATAAGTGCCTATACTAAGCCCGTAAACTTTGAGGTTATATCAAATATAGGTACACGCTGTATAATAAAAACAAATACCTATTGGAAATCCATTCAGCCGTTTCTAAGATGTGGCCCGCAAAGACACATTCAAGTGGTTGAATGACTATCGAACTACGTCGCGTACCTACCCTACCAACGTAGAACTTACCCGGGTCATTGTCAGTTCAAAAAACAAAATTTGTCCCTTCGGCGGTCAACAGTAAGAGCTTGTATGAGTCTAGGTTATGTTGCTATTAGGTACATCGGATTATAGAAGAGGGAACGTTCTTTATTCTCAAAGGCATTTAATCAGAAAATTAGGCCCTGGAATCCTTAATTTCGCAAATGTCCACCGGAAAGACGCGCACCTTAATCTGACACAATGACCCACCCAGTGTTATCGGGCTCGGTTCGTACTGCCCGAGGAACTTCTTTATTACTAATTAGTCTAGAGTTGTTAATGTAATGTCGAATATCGCACCTTCGACCTGCTTGCCCGCGGCGGCGGCGGCGGCCGACCCCAGCACGGAGCCGAGCGGCGCGGCCGCGAAAGCGCTACCGAACTGCGCCGCATACGCAGAACTCAGCGGCTCTGCTGTAGACCCTGTGAAGATTTCCTTATTATTATTAAGCGATAAATGCACCTAGGTTGTTGGTATAGAAAGCTAGGCGGTTAATGACAAAAAATTACAATTAAAACGAAGCGCAACGCCAAGTATATTTTTTTAATCGATGCACATTATGTATGAAATAAATAAATTGGATGAATGGATTTATCCGGTGAATGAAGTTATTAAAACTTCACCGTCATGTTATAAGATTTGAATTCATAGTCTTTTTTTAAAATTACTGGGTACTGTTTGATTAAGTTTGTTTCATATGTCATAAAAGATCTTCCGGAGTATTCGGAGTAAACTAGACAATCTCTCGCAGAAGGCGAGTACAATTCTACGGTTATTAGTTACCACATAAAACACCGCTTTACAGTGCTAGAGGCGAGCGAAGGGATAATTTCATGCATTAATTACAACTCAAAGATCAAAGGTCTTCTGCCTACTCTACGTTTATGTAAGCGAGACTAAAAACGGTCAACTTTACACTATGTATCTACATTTTTATCAAGTACTTTTTCATGTGACCTAGTTATTTATGCTTAAGTAAAATTTTACAAATCTCATAATTTGAAATAGTCACAAAACAGATCGAGTAGAGGTACTGTTTGTGGCCTGTGTACCCTTTTTGGTTCCTTTATGGCCAAATTGTGTGTAAAAAAATATATAATATTAATATCATACAACTTAATAATTTGTTCCGTGTAAAAGTTCAAGTACCTATTAGTTAATAAACCAGTACTTCAACCCTACTTATTATTTAATATCCCATTGATTGCGTCGTTCAACCTTGTTCAAACCTAAGCGGTTATTTAAATACAGCATGATAAAAAAGATAAGCATGTCTGATCGATCTATTACATTGTGTTTGAATACTCACGGAGTCCATAAAATCGTATTTTGAATGGTCATGTTAACTCAAAGAGATAGCAAATAGATACTTATATTCTCCGTGCTTAAAAACTCTGACAATGAATACTTTAAACGTTTTACAAAAATATGTGAATGTTGACTCGTTTGACACCACCCACGACACACTTGACCCAACAGAATACAAAAAAAATTGTTAGCAGTCTCATGCAAAACAATGGCTGGTTAATCGACAAGAAACATGTTTGTACAAAGCAATATACATATCAATGAATACCTAATACAATCTAAGAACTAAAAGAGAAATAAAAGAGAGGCGAAAAAGTTAATATAACTTCTAATAAACGCTTAAAGAAAAAAATACGGAATTACTTTTATTGAAGTAATATGGTGGATTTATTTATTAACTCACACTCTAAACTCTTCTTCGTTTCTTTTTACTACAGTTACTCGTAGTTATAGAGATGAGAGACGATTGAGTAACACTCTGACACGTGACACGTACGTTTATATGACAGGGTGCATACTGCATACCTTTTCTTGACTTTACGCGTAGCGCTACACAGGTTGAAGGTTCTCATTGCTTCAAGAACACTTTCCGTTTTACATTAGATACTCAATTTCCTTTGAAGATAATCTTTGGCGCGATAAAAGTCAGAATCATTTACCAGCAATGTTTATTATCCTAAGATAGTTTCTAAGATATAGTAGGTCTAAACTGATCACAAAAAACTGCCCTGAATAAACAGACTCTGAAACGAAGTAAGCATGAAGATCTTCATTCCTTATCTACAGTAAAATAAACATTTGTCACACCAAATCTCATCAATGTGTAAAACAAAACAAATAATCATTACATGTAAATGCTTTAAAACAACTACTATCGCCTGTTTTAGGAAGCGTTGTAACAGCCTGTCATAGAATCTGTAGGTATAGATGTTGATACCTATATCTAGATGAATCCAAATTAATCAATAAATACAACTTTTGCGATTGTTATTGCATGTACATATTATTTATAAGCTTATTATACATCTTATGAAGTTAATGACGAATGATGATATTAAGTAGGTATTTACAATACATCTTATCGAAACAAAATCAAAGTTCTGTTTGGTTCATAATAATGTAGATATCTGTATAATGTAGTAGGATGATTTGATAGATCGATTTTTTGCGAAACGTTTAGAGATATTGTGAAAACACGGGTATTAGATAAAATAGATCGATTGCAAAAAAAAATTACATAGTTAGGGCTTTAATTAAAACAAAACTTAATTGATTCCTTTGTGTGACGACTAACTTTCGTCACACAAAGGAAGCGATCGTGATTTTTTGTTAACTAAGCTTTTAACTACGTACAATTTTTTGCAATCGACCCAAATGACGATTCTATAGCTTAGGTTCGTTATGTATCTTTAAATGTAAAGTATAAGGGCAAAGTGCAAACCGCCTAGAAATAGGAGAATCAACTCTTCAAAACTACTATAAAATTGAACAGTGTTATTCGTTCACCATTATATAATTATCCGTGTTTTCGAAATACTTATCCCTCGAATTTTCGTAATGAAATGAAATGAAATAATTTATTCAGTAAGTAGGCCACAGGGGCACTTTTACAAGTCAAATTGTGAATCTACCGGCATTTCGCCAGAGGAGACCGCTGTAGAGAAGAAAGCCGAAAGAAACTCAACAGTAAGTCGTTTTTTCGTAAATAATACTTAAAACAATTACATGATACATTTGTAGTGTTATAACTAATTACACTGAACATTTGATTTATCAAATCATCTTAACGACATAATACCATCAACTAATGTTAAACTATTTTATTAAACATTTGGTCCATAATTATAATATATACTTTCGAGTACAACCGATTCTTCTACTTTACAAGATAGAACTCAAGTTAGGCTAAGAATTAAAATACCAATATTATGGACATACGAGTATAGGTAGGTAGACCATATAGTTATTATATACCTACATATGGACTATACCGGACGTGAGTCACTTAGCCGTAAGCGCTTCGCGGAATGCTTAAATGCCGTTCTTATTCGTACCCATCACACTCATCATAAATGCGAGTGTGCATATGGGTTTAAGGTTCCTTATTGTATCGTTAATTTTTGTAGCACAACGGAACGTATTCCAATCGCTTTTATTTCCTCCCACTTTTTGGTCCTAACCCATATTGGTTTATTGCCTCGTCCTTCTTTCACGTAAACTAGGATTAATGACGTTGATTTTATGCGAAAATACGGACCGGTAAATGACTTAGCCTAGGTAGTAACTTAGGGCCAATATGAGTGGTCTTATAATCGGATTGAAACGTTATCGCAAAAGTTGCAAGTTCCTATTCTGATTCATCTAAATAGTACGGTAAGACACATTTGGCATTTTCGTTTTATTTTCAATGGTTTTACTTTAAATAAAACGTTGTGTCAAAATTTGCAACACATCTACCACTACGCAGACATACGACTCGTCCTGGTAACACATCTGTACATTGATATTAAACCAAGCCAACCTCGGATCGGTGATCTAAATGAGACAGACTAAATGCTCGCGTAAGGGATTTTTCCCAGCAATTTGCTGAAATGTAAAGGATTAAGTTTAAGCAACCACTGTTCGTATTCGTAATTGCTTTCTGCTCAATTTTACCTTAAATTTAGCGAGAGTCGGATTAAATTTGTACTTGTAATAAACCTGCATCCCTGTACGAACTTGCACTCAGAAATTTAACTCAAAAACCAACTAAGAGATTATTTTCTGTAAATACTGGCATAGTTAAAGGACAGCGCTTAGCGTAGATAAGCGCCTACAAACGATCCGTCGTATTAACATTTGTCAAGGTTATCTTTGAATTTGTCTATAAAAAACTATTACAGGTATATTAATTTGTGAGTTTTTATTGATCACAATTGATGAGCGATTACTTACACGGTAATGTTTAATCATATGTTTACATTACACCAGGAAATTGAACCCAAGAAGTTCGGATGATATGTACCTAAGCAGAAGCATTTACGACTCATTATGTACTGTTTATTATATCCGTCTCATTTAAAACCTCGTGCCAAGAAGCCAAAAACAGATAGTCATTCCATGTAAACAAGGCACACTGTCGAATCATACAAATTCGTTTTTACCTGTTATGTTAGTCTTCCCGAGAAGACCTGAAGTGTGAAAAATGTTCATCGTTAATAATGTTTTTTAAACTTTTCTGAATTTATAAAGTCCAACCTGAAATAGGAAAGTTTGCAGGACAAAAAGTACGTTTTATGGGTTTTTATGGTTGCCAACTTATGTAGGCTACATCCCAATTAGGGATCTCGCAGGGTTGGCAATTAGTGTGGAATTTATTACAGCTTAATCGCGCTGGTGGACGAGTTTCGGGGAATGGATGGTGGAGGTCCGCGTGAGGGTTGGCAGCCCTATTTATTACCCAGTTTCTACGTATCCTCGCTTTACCAATCCAATTCAATATGTCTTTATTGCAGGCTATAAAGAGTTGGAGCAGAATCGCAAGTTATAAACTGCCCTACTCAGCGCTCACCTTAGATTAGAATGTTTATTTTCTAAGCTATGGCTATTTATTTTTTATTAATCTGAATGAGTTAGCGAGTCATATATAGGTACTTTGAAACAAATCTCAGAGATAAAAAACATAAGTAAGTACATAAGTATAGAGTGATATAAAAGAAATGAGTCGTAAATAACGATTTATTTATTACGACATAAAAATAAGGTAGACTTTAATGTTTCTATATTATATAGATAGTAGTGTCCGAGTACCACCAACATCAACAATAAGAGGTATCTTATAATAAAATCCAAAATACCAGACAGTAAACTAAAACTTCTAAAATGTTTGCAGACTTCATCGAATATAATACGCAAATGAAACGACATTATAGTACACAAAAACGTTCACTTACATAATTGTGGTGCCGCCGCTTGTGGCGCGGCGGCGGGCGCCATCGGCGCCGCCTGCGTCACCACAGGCTGCGTCATCGCCGCAAGCGCCGCCAGGTTCTGCACCGACACCGGCGCAAGCAACCCTCCCAGCTGGTCGGCCGCCGCACCGCCCATAGAGGTCACCCCGCCGACGCCGCTCACCGTGCCGCCGCTCAAGCCTGCGCCATTGAAAGCGATATCCTGATAGTTAACACCTAAAGAGAAACGAAAAAAAAATTAAAAGGGTAACGGATCAAAATAATATAAATAAAGTTGGGAAAGGGTAAGGTTTAGTATAAACAAAAAAAAAACTATGGTAAAAAAACCCGCTTAAGTTTGATATAACGCGTCGTGTCTCGTCCCTAAGTAGCCCACAAAAATTGCAATCTATTTTAAAACAATCGCAAAAACAGAGGAGAATATTATATTACTAAGTAGAATTCTAATTTGGTACATAATGTAAATGTAACGCGATCGCCTCGTAAACATTAACTCTTAGAAAAGCACATAGAAATTATAAACTAGACAGCTATCCAGGTAGGCACACACTTATGCAAATAGATGAAAAGTCACTTTTCAAATAAACGAAAACGATTAAGGCTAATTGAGAGCGTCCTCCAAATTGAGTCATTCACGGAAAGAGTCAGTGACACAATCAGCAAATTTATTTATCACGTGAGCCTGCCATAATATAGTAAAATACCGGGTTTTCATGTTAGCTCATTACGTGTCGCAATGCCGAAATAATTCCTTAGATTTATCATATGAAAATCCCAAAATGAGAGTGTGCATGTTTATCAGTTAATTTAACTAATTTACTCGTACGTTTGGGTACCGTTCAATAGCGGTTAATATCGACGCTGGAAAGGAGAAATTATCTAAGCGACATTTTCGGGATATTGAGTTATACACACCGTTGAAATCGGCCAATTTTTGTGCATCGAATGGGATGGGTCTTGCACTTGTTGGTTAACTGTTTTTACCTGATCGTAAAATATATCTTAATGTCGTTTGAGCCATTTTACCTGTCTTTATGATAAAATTAACATAGATAAAATTACCGGATTGCCTTATCTTAACTATTGGCGTTTATCCAAATATACCTGCTTTGATACTATGAAACTATTGTCGTTTATCCTTTTTTACCTGAAACGACTTTGAAAGACAACTGTCGCTTATCTCAAATTGCTTGAATGAAAATTTAGTCATGTTTGTCGCATATAATGTACTAAAAAAACAAATCCGTCATTGCCGTTATACAGTTTTTACTAGTACGGAGGATTCCTGACCTTACTCTTTTACATACCATTCTTTATACTATACGGTATACTCAAATGTAAGTAAGGAATAAATAAGTAAAAAATAAATAAAATAAAATATTTTCATAAAATTGGTAGTTAGACAACTTTACCGGTTCTGTTATATAAAATATTACACATTTCTAGTAGTAATTTAATACGTTTATAAGGCCACTAGGCCCACCTGCGGTATAAATCTGTGGCGCTAAGGCATTACTTTGGACTCGCTTGATGCACCCAAACGCCATCTCACTGAATTAGTGTCTTGCAAGATGTCGCCTATGCCACACGGAGTCGTAGGTAACTTCAAGTTTGACGTTAATTAATTACGTGTTTTACTGAGTTTTGTTTTACATTTAACTTTGTTGTATTTAGGCAAACATAAAAAGACAAGGGCGTATTTTGGAGCGATTGCAAATCTCTCATCAGATCACACCTGTACCTTGATAAACTTGAAACTTCACGTGTTGCGCTCACAGCTATCGTTTAATGCAATACAATGGCCTAGAACTCCTCGATATCTTTATCATTTATAAATCAGTTTATTTTTCACGTAGTTGGACCATAATATCTTTGTCTTAGAAAATTTTAACTGTCACTTCATTAATTTTAGTGTCTCAAAAGAAATGATTTATTCGAGCTTTAAGCTGTGTTATTTGCTTCTCCGGTCCTCCGCTGATCGTAGGGCTGGCGCGTTCCTCGCCCAACGCATTGGCATTGCCATCCAGCGAGGTAACGCGACTAGTCTTATGGGCACCCTACCCAATGGTAGCGACCTAGGGATATATGTACATATAGTTTAGGTCCCAATAGTTTAAGTTAGGTTTAATTAGATCATACGTTTCTTAAGGTTTAGTTATATACTTGTTATTTTGTGTTGTTTTTTCTCTAATAAATATTGTCATAAAGTGGTAAAAAAAAAATGATTTCCTCTCATAAAAGCATTAATCATGAGGTTTCATTGTAGCATAAATAGCTTTTCATGTACAAAATATTTCCTCCAAAGGCGATTGATGATTTTTCTTGATTTATTTCATACTGATTTATGCACACACACACACACAAACATATGTATATATATACCTGACAAAAAATGAGCATCGTTTTCACAAAGATATTTTTTGCTGTGTTCATTGTTATGTAAAATTTAGATTAGACTCTATTACCTGGCTAATTTCTCGTGAAATGTGTCGTTTAGATAATTTTACCTAATTCTATTTCGACGGCCATTTTGCGTAAGCGACGCTAAATCCTAAAATATCCCATTAATAGGTAAAATAACAAAGGAAAAATGTAGAAAACATGATATTGTTTATATAACATTCTTCATTTAAAAATTGGTCCACAGAATATTTTTTTACGATTTTTTTTCGAAAAATTTCAAAGTTTTTTGTCTCCTGTAAAGTTAGTTCCGTGTCGCTTGGATAATTTCTCCTTTCCAGCGTCGAATGAGAACGAATTTTGTTCGCAAATACCCGATTAGTGTTGTCAACTTTAGAATTCACTTACCTCGGGCTAAATGTGGATCGAAATATAAATCGGGAGGTAAAATATGTGTTAACCTCAAACACGGCTTACCTAACTTAAATATGGGAGTGATCTCAGTTCTCATCTAGTTAAAAACTGACCTTGCAGCAACGTGGATCCCTGTCCTTGCAGCAATTGCTGCTGCAGTCCAACCGCCTGCAGTTGTTGCAGCAGTTGCAGCTGCGTCGCGGGCGACAGCGCCGCCTCCGACGCCAGGTACGCCGTCGGCGTCACCGGCGTCGTGAGACCCCACAGGCTGGCCTGCATCGCCTGTAGCTTCTTTTGTTCCTTCTCCTTCTGTGTGTCGGCGAATTTCACAACCAGCGGGGCGGAACAACCTTCCATAGTCTGACTGTGGTGCAGCGTCTGAAAATTTACAAATTAATGGTTACTATAATAGTAGGAGAGCCAAAGAGGGGATTTCGGGAGCACCTAAAGCGCGGCAGATTAATATATAGGGGGATACCTTGTACCCAGTTAAGTACTTCCATCAAATATGAGCCTCATATGTATGGCCGCCCGTCAAGGATAAAAGATCAGATTAGTAAAAAAAAATTGTTCATCTGAAATTCTCGAGCGCGTCAGATTAAGGTAGGGTGAGTTAGTTACATGCTAAAACGTGTATATTCTTCTAATCTGACAATTTAAAGGTGACGTAAAGAAGGCGGAGGGCTACAAAGTTGTAAAAAAAAAACTTCATCTCGACATTCTCGAGCGTGGCTAATTTTTTTTTTTTACTTAAAAGGGAATTAATCAATGATAACGGAAAATATATAATCTGACGATTTCCGCTAGCCGAAGTAACAAAAATTCACCGTAAAATTTAATGCGTTCAGTTACGTGATGCCTGTATTCCAGTCTGGTTTCTGTTGCCATGACGCCATGACAGCTGAGCATGTTGTTTACAGAGCGTTTTTCAAAAAAAGTGTACATGGCAAAATTTGAATGTCCCACACGTTCAACGTGTTTTTTTTTACTTTACCTTTAGTATTTGGGTATATGAGTGGTATCATTTGATTCTGTAGATGTGGGGCATTCATTTTATATTTCTAAAACGATGATATTATATTTATTACTAGATTTATTGCAAAATAAAGATATTAAAAGTGCTAAAATGGGTATGTCCCACGTCGACTCAGTCATGTTCAGAGGCTTGCAGAAACTTGAAATAAATTTGTATGAATATTGAATGTGGTCACACAGATAAAGTAATGAGTCTAGATTTTAGTCGTGTGCTTTATTTATAAACAAATACGGTTTATAATGCCGAAAAACTACTTTTTCCACTGTCCAAAGAAATCGACAGACCGGAACTTCCGGTTATAGTCACAAGCGATTTTAACATACTTGTGCAATCGATATTGCCCAAAAAGCGTTAATTTTTCAATCCTGGCAACATTTTAATGCTATAGGCATCGGATTTCATTGCAAATAAAACGTCAGTTCCGTGAAAACGGTGACGAAAGGTGGACGCTGTGTCAGTGCGCTAAAAATAGGATTTCGAGTTAGTAACAGTTTTTTCGGTAAGTAGATTATAATTAACTTTTTAAACACAATTAGACATGGAAGAAACTATCGTAGTATCCGAAACTAAACCAAAAACACATTGAATTGGTTCAGAACACGTTGAAATTTTGATTTTAAATTGTCGAGGTAGAATTCGTCACGTCCGGTTAGTGACGTGATATACTACCGGAACGATTTTGTGACGAATTGGAACTATAAAGCTTAGTACACAATCGAAATGTGACCGATGTTTTAACCGACTTCTAAAAAAGGAGTTACTTAGTTTGACCCATATGTTTGTTATACATGCATGTTTATCCGCCATTACCTCGCATTTGTCAGAACCGATTTTGATGCGGTTTTCAGAAAAGTATTTGTTATCTCCGGAAGAAATTACTAAAAAGCAAAATAACAATTAAAACATCTATAAAAACTGGCTAAGAGCATGTCGGGCCACGCTGACAGTCAAGTTTTTAATTAGGCGAACTAACTTGACAGCTGAAACTGTTGTCAGAAATGAAGAAAAAAAATTGTGATTGGTTTATGTCGATATAACCTTAAGTATACACCCATAAACCTTAACATATTGCATTAAGGTTTATATTCGTTTATTTATAACTATCAAGAAAACAAGAGGCAGACAGCGTTCTGCGATGTCCTAAAATAAAGTTCGTTCGATGTAAGTATTTTAATTACAACCGTTTTTAGGGTTCCGTACCCAAAGGGTAAAAACGGGACCCTATTACTGAGACTTCGCTGTCCGTCCGTCCGTCTGTCACCAGGCTGTATCTCAAGAACGGTGATAGCTAGGCAGTTGAAATTTTCACAGATGATGTATTTCTATTGCCGCTAGAACAACAAATACTAAATATAAAATAAAATAAATATTAAAGGGGGCTCCCATACAACAAACTTGTAGATTATGGTACTCGCACTTGCCCAATTTTTTATTAATGAGAATTAAGACTGTTATTCTATATTTTGAAATGTTCATGTTGCTATTACTTGTTAAAGGTAATAGTAACATTGTATGTTTTATTTAAAAAAAAATTAACAAAACATTATTAATAATCTATAAAAATAGATAAATAAAACTAATAAAACTTTCAATATTAAGATTGTCATTTACTCATGAAAGATTTTTATGTAATACATAATAATATACATGGTAAATATTTATTATTACTAGTTTAATACATGTTTTATTATTACATATATAAACTAGTAACAATATATATTATACCTACCATTTTGATTCCGTTGCAATAAATACGATTCATAACATAATATTTTTGTGATTTTATTTCAATATATTCAATCTATGTACACTATTCCTTACATTTTCCAGTTAGTCACATGAGATTCCGTTTAGTTACTGTCCCAAGATTTGGGATGTTGAAAATAATTATTTCTGGCTGCTGCAGTGCAACAATTCACATATTTAAGCGTTAACATTACTAAATGAATATTACTTAATGTAATAAAAAATATTATTCGTTGATTTGTCGCATTTTAATGCAAAAAAATACATGTTTTAGCAGTCATTTGGTGGCGATTGTGACGAACTGGACCTTTATTTTATCCTCAAAGCTTGCTCGTTCCATTAATTCTTTATATTAAACCCGTTTTAGATAGTTTATTGTCTTTATTTTAAATGTGTAAACTAAAACTGGTCCAAAAAATACTACAATCAATTTATAATGAATTTTATATTTGTGACTATCCGGAACTAGTTTCACCACAATCTGAGTTTAAAATGTCGATATTTTCTATATTTTTTAATATTTTAATGCCATTTTCTCAAGTAATACACTATAACTTATGAGGAATTGAATAAGCCAAGAAAATTTAAAATCGGTGTTATAAAAAAAAACGTTTTCCGGTTCGTCACGTGTACACTTTTTTTGAAAAACGCTCTACAACACTAAAGTTATTAAATATTTATAGTTGCCGGCAACTTTTAGAACAAAAATGGCGGATTTGCGCATGTACATTTGTACGTAAATCGGCTACTGCACAGTCAAGATTATGCTCTAAAAGTTTCCCGGCAGCTGTACTATGAGTGATATTAATATAAAGTGTGTATTTTGTGGTTAAACTACTTTAAAAAATACAATTAAATTTACATTAGAAACATAACAAAAATGTGTAAATATTTTAGAATATAGTCGGAGCGAACCGGTGCTCCGAAAATCCCGAACAACATACGATAATCTTGAACTTTCGAGAGAATCTTCATTAAATGAAGTAAATCACGCACAGTGCTATAAATTATTTATAGCAATAAAACTACCGCGAGTCTTTAAGTATTTACAACAGCGGCAATGTATTATGGAATATGACAGTGCATCGGAAGTTTCTGGGAATAGCTCCGAATCACATGCCCCTGCTTCTGGGGAGTGCTCCGAGTCACATTTTCCTGTTTCTGGAGAGTGCTCTGAGTCGCAAGTTCCTGTTAATTTTTTCTATTGTCAGATTAGGCGAACCCCGCCAGATAATCGTCAGATTATGAGACAGCACGTCTAGGGCATAAAGATGAACCATATATATCTTAATCTGACGCGCTTGAGTATTTCAAAATGGCGATTTTTTTTTGCACATTCTAATAATAACTGCGAGTTTGCGTCACATCTAAATCGTCAGATTATTATATAAGAGCTTTTTTTTAGGT
Organism: Apotomis turbidana; assembly: GCA_905147355.2. Classification (NCBI taxonomy): domain Eukaryota; kingdom Metazoa; phylum Arthropoda; class Insecta; order Lepidoptera; family Tortricidae; genus Apotomis; species Apotomis turbidana. Next base: position 19,966,136 of record LR990281.1, on the reverse strand, counting down.
TCACTTAACATCCCCTTAGAAAATCTGACGCGCCCGATGAAAATTTTTTTTTTTTCCTTTTTAACCCTCAAGTACGACCAACCCCATCATGGAAACAATCAGTTAACATGCGTACATCTTTAAAAATGTGTAGGACATGGATGCTATCAATATCTCACGCGCTCGAGTATGTCCATGCAACAGTTTTTTTTTACATTTTTGAAACTCTGTAGCCGCTCCCCCCACCGATGAAAAGGTATATCTTATATGACATTTTTTTCTTTTTATCATCTAAGCTTCGCAACGCAATAGGTCTCTATGACGCTCGAGTGAATCCCGATTTAGCATCGTGGCCTACCCTACTATAAGGGTAAAGACCAAAAAGTTTACCACCTTAACTCACTCAATTAATATTTGTATCAAAGTCTCCGTTGTGCGACGACAGTTAACCTTAAAATAACGCACCTTAAGGTTCTATTTTAAGGTTCCTTATTGTATCGTTAATTTTTGTCGCACAACGGAACTTATTCCAATCGCTTTTATTTCCTCGTTTTGTATGCCTAACTACGCCTTAATTTCATCCAACTTTTTGCTCCTAATCCTTACAGCGTTTATCAATTGTTTTATCTACTTACACTATTTTATTTGTTATTAGGATTATTCTTTGGGGTTTAAACCCAAAAACAGTTTTATTGCAACGAAACCCAGGGTAAGTTTTTTTAAGTACTATAAAAACAGTTCCTATATTATTACAGAAGCATCAAATGAGGGACTAAACGTAATTTCTACCAGGTCATACAAGGGACAACTTTGACTTGACACTAGATATTATTGTATTTTTTTCTCGAATACCCAAAAAAGTGCTTTAAATAAACTGTTGAATTATTAAATAATAATGTGTAATCCGTTTGAAGTTGTCTATTATAAAATTTATAAACCATAGTGGTTATCGGCAACTGTCACATAGAGATTCAGTCAAGTGAGGCCTGTTCGAACGATCGGGGTATTGCGGGATTATTCAAAAACGCCGCCAATCCCGGTCGGGTAATACTGTCTAATTCCCAAGGGACCGGAAAGCATTCCTAATTGGGACCAGTAATGGACCGAGTTATTAGAACGATCCAATCCGCTTAAAACTTCACCGCTGCTAACCAATCAAGAATTCGTAACAATTTAAAAACCTCAAGCGTTTAACAGAACTTTGAGTTCTCCAAGTTTCTTATTCAATTGAAAGTGATCCAACTTAAAGGAGTCTTTGTGCGAAATCTCTATTGATTTTAACACGAACGATTAGATTTTATTGGCTTAAAATTATATTTCGAGTATGTTTGACAAGTTTCAATTGCGAATGAGTTATGGGGAATACCTATACATATAAGGTTTTTATAGGTACTTGCTTACTTATTTAATTGTTTCTACATAGGTAGCTATATTTTTTTATCACCATAAACATACTAACTAGTTCCTTAACTTCAAGATGCATTATATATAAATGTGTATGTACCTTATTATGTCGTGCCGTTAGCTGAATTTAAAATGTAGAGCACTTCTGGACCTGTCACTTCGCGCTCCGATTTTCGAACGGTGCCTTGAAAGCCTTTTCCGAACGCCATAAATGTCGGCTAAGGCTACATGTTTAGTCAGAAAATATAAATATCTTGATGTTAAATTTCGTTGTAGAAGATCACACTTTTAAACAGTAGCAAAGAGTTAGGAATTAATAATTTATGTATCCGTTTATGGACTTTCGACGGCGGAATATTCATCCGTCTTGCGCCCATTATTTTCTTAACTATAATTTCCCTAATAGTTGGTACTTACTACACATGGTACCTAAGGAAAGTGTGCATCGTATGACAATAGTCTCCTGAAATAATTTCTCATTATTTTGAGTAGTATCGACAAATGTGACGACGCAGCCCTTGCTCTGGCCCTGCGCGTCCCGTAGCACCGTGCACTCCTCGATGGCCCCGTGTCTAGTAGACACTCACCTTTATGGCCGCAATGGCCGCCTGCTTGGAGACAAATGTGACGAACGCGCAGCCCTTGCTCTGTCCCTGCGCGTCCCGTTGCACCGTGCACTCCTCGATGGCCCCGTGTCTAGTAGGCACTCACCTTTATGGCCGCAATGGCCGCCTGCTTGGAGACAAATGTGACGAACGCGCAGCCCTTGCTCTGTCCCTGCGCGTCCCGTAGCACCGTGCACTCCTCGATGGCCCCGTGTCCCGCGAACAAAGAACGCACGTCGTTCTCCGACAACTTCTTATTTAGCATCCCCACGAACAGCTTGCGCTCTGTTGACAAAGAAAGCAAGCAATTAGAATTTTCCATGTTAATTTCATGTAGCCTTATCTTAAAGCCAGCAAATAGAATAGGTAATAAGGGCACAGGTGAGACAAAATCTCAGGTTAGATAGAACAGAGTTAAGTAATACGTGGAATGTGGCTTTTGAAGATACTCGTAAGTCAACAGAAAATAGTCATATGCCGGGAGATAATGTTTGTTACCAGAAAGCAAGTATCTCTGTGGGTGTTTAAAACTTTACCCCTCGTTGCTGATGTTGCACTGGGAATTCGCTCGAGGTTAGAAAGTTTGTACTTGTTTCTTGTTTACGTTTAGATGTTGTTCCAACCTAATCCAACGACACGGGTTGAAATAATATCGGCACAAACAGATTTTATCCGAAAAGCTTTGTCGAGGCGATCTCGGTGACACGTTTGAAATATGTAAGAAGTGAGCTTCCAAGTGGCATGTAACATTTATGCAACGTCGATGCGGACACAGGACTGAGCGCATTGTACATTCGAGACGTCGGCGTCAGAAATCCTCGAGTTATTCTGAAATATGTAGTCCCCGGATCCGCAGTGCCAGGATAAATGCGAATTTACGATTCGACATCGTCGTCATAAAGCATACTTCTCTCTGTGCACGAGGATTCCTTAGCTTTTAAAACCTTCAAATATTGGAGCATAAAAAAGTAGGCCATAAGGAAAGCAATCGTTAAAAAACAAACGTTACGGTGAGAAACGTTCCGGGCGCCAATATATACGGCGCGAGTACACAATGCAGTGAGTTTTACGCGTAAAATTCAACATTCGGCGCCTTCAACCCCCGCGGGGGAAGTCCTGGCGAAATTGAAAAGGTACGAAGCGAAGGCCCGCCTGTTACAAATATTTCATGCCCGCAAAATCAGCACGCTCGTGGGGAGATTAGCATGAAAATGGCGCGAGAAAACGAGCCGTGTGGAGTGAACAACTCGCCGGGCGTTAGCAACGGAGCCTCGTAATTCCAACTCTCTGCTTCGCACATTAGATGTATGTTTAAAATTGTGATCAACACGCGTGAACATTTCTCGTGTGAATATGGTGTAATTGATTCGCGAATAACCTAAATAAAAGAATTCAAACACCCCCGACATAAGTATCATCATCATGAGACCCTCATTTAATGAATGATAAGTATAGAAAATGCTACTAAAACTAACAATAACTACAAAATTTGATATTCTTAACTTCGATATTGGCCGATATCCTGTCACTTGTTCCAATTAAAGCTAAAGATCTCTGAAACTACTGGTCATATTTTCACCAAACATAGCTAAGAACCATTTCGATGGACAAGTATTTCGATTAAAAAAAAAGACGCACGCAAATTCGTCTTTTCGTTTGGGGGCTACACTTAAAATAGGTACGTCCCTTTTTTCGTCGGGCGTTAAAAATATAATAGGTACATTATTGAATACAGTTTTGCCACCAATTATTGCATAATTAAAACGTTTATTTGGTATTTTGATCATCATTCCTATAATAAGTATTGTAGGAATATTATGTGAAGGATACTTTACATCATTCACGTTTTCCATAACAATTGAAATGCTCTATTCCCACAAATAGTACATACTGTTTATCTATACTTCCAACTAATATTTAAAAAAATCACCAAGTGCGAGCGGGACTCGCGCAAGAAGGGTTCCGTATCTGTAAGTTTGTTGTATGGGAGCCCCCCTTAAATATTTATTTTATTTTTAGTTTTTTTTATAGCGGCAATAGCAATACATCATCTGTGAAAATTTCAACTGTCTAGCTATAACCGTTCTTGAGATACAGCCTGTTGACAGACGGACGGACAGACGGACGGACGGACAGCGAAGTCTCAATAATAGGGTCCCGTTTTTACCCTTTGGGTACGGAACCCTAAAAACAAAGGTGGAGAAAAGTACAGGTAATATGTAGTACCTACCTACTACCGTTTCTTAGATGCGTAAAATTACGGCTATTTACTATCTAAGCTGCATGACCGATATATTATTATAGTGATAATCTCCTACTGTGATCACTCTACTGAACCAAAGCAAACTATCAACAACGTCCATAATCGTCGTCACACAATGTAGGTAAATTGTCCCGTCACGTGAAGCCCGAGAGACACGCTGTTATATTACAGCCAGCCATTAAAAAGGCAGTAAAGAGCGTCAACTACTAATTAGAATATTCAATGTGAATCCCCACTTAGACTGGAAGCGGTGATCAGTTTAAATGCACAGCTAATTGTGTACTTTGCGCAAATACCGCTTTAAAATGCTAAAGGTTTAAGTGGCCCGTCGTCTTCCTAACGGCACCGTTCGTTAACCAATTTACATAACCTGGCAAGTGCTCGGTCTCTTGTAGCTACTACAATAATGAATTGCAGCGTAATGAGCGTTGAATGAAATGCGGCCTTGGCGTGCGGCGAGTTTCGTGTTCTTTTCAGGATTCAAGGATTTTTTTCAATAGAGCACCTGGCTTCAGTTTTCACAGAACGAAAATTAAACGGAATGATCTCGATGAAATTGATTTACGTAGGATTTCTGTTTTCTGTTTTAATCGGGATATTTTCATTTAAGGTTTCAAATAGAAACGATACCAGAGTATACATGTTGCAGCATGCTTGAGACTTGCTTGCTGATATTTTGATCAATTAGGTAGAAGCTTACTTGATAACCCATTTAAATCAACAGCGATACAGAACCAACGCTCGAAAATGACACACTTACAGTCCAATGATGTTAAATCGTAATTGAGTTTTCAAGGACCGATACCTAAGAAATCCAATCGATTATTAAGCAATCTTGTATGACTTGCGATTGAAATGAATTGCCTCAACACATATTCGCCGACGCAATTAATTTTATGGTCGAAAATTTGCAATTATGACTTTAATAAAAATATTTTTCACCTCACCAGCTCAAACATGAAAATGCAACAAAGAAATGCGATTATGATTATTTTTTTCAGTTTAGCTATGAATTGTCATTTCTCAGACACAGATTAATTATAAGATTTGAAGCATTATAGAACTTTGCAGTACTCTGTCTCTTTCATATCTATATGAAAAAACGATTGATTAGAATATGCCAATTCAAAATTCGATTTAATACGCGTTATACCATACAATAAAAAAAACACCCGATAAAGTCTAAATTACAATAAAATACCTAAACTGATTTTAACGACCGAACGTTTAAATAATTAAAATTATGTTTATTATAAAGACAAATAGATTATTAAAATAAAGTAAAGGTTCAAATAAGGTAAGGTTTACTGCAAATATAATAATAATTTATAATTTCACCTGTTTTTCATAAATAGACGCAGTTTCGAAACGTCCGTTAAAAATATCTAGTTGAAATCGATATACTTACGAGGGTCATTCAATAAATACTTAGCCTACAAAAAAATAATGAAAATTTTGGAAAAGTGGCGATTTATTTTTCAGCGTAGTCTCCTTTTAACTCTATAAACTTGGCCCAACGATACTCCAGCTTGTTCAACCCATCCAAAAAATACGTTTTCCAGAGGTCTGCAAAATAGCTCTATGTGGCGGCGATGACCTCCTCATTTGACCCAAATCTATTTCCGGGGAGTGACTTCTTCAAGTATAGAAACAAAAAGAAGTCGCAGGAGACCTAATATTGACAATACGGTGGATGAGGCAGCAATTCGTAGCGCAATTCGACCAACTTAGCCATGGCGACGGTGGAGGTGTGAGCCGGCGCGTTATCGTGGTGAAACAGCAATTTTTTCTTCGCCAAATGTGGCCGTTTTTTCTTTAATTCGGCGTCGAATCGGCCCAATAATTCGGCATATCAGAGCCTGAAGATTGTTTTACCCTTTTCTAGGTAATCGATGTGGATCACACCTCGTGAATCCCAGAAAACGGTCGCCATCACATTACCGGCCGATGAAACAGTTTTTACCTTCTTCGGAGCAAGTTCGCGGGTAAAGAGCACTATTTCGACTGTTCCTTGATCTCTGGTATGTACCAGTGAATCCATGTTTCGTCAAGGGTCACGAAACGACGCAAGAAATCCGCTGGATTCCGCTTGAACCGCGACAAACACGTCTCCGATGTGGTCTCACGATTGCGCTTGTTGTCTTGTGTAAGGACACGCGGCACCCATCGCGCCGACAGCTGTTTCGTGCCCAGTTTTTCGTGTAGGATAGAATGTACCGTTTCTTCTGCAATGCCTATAGTCTCAGCTATCTCGCAAACTTTCAATCGGCGGTCTACCAATACTAGATTGTGGGTTTTTTTTTACATTTTCCACCGTAGTAGCCGTTTTCGGGGCACCTGGGCGTGGCTCATCAAAAACCGACGTGCGGCCACGAACGAACTCGTTGAACCAATTTTTGATGGTCGCCATCGAAGGAGAAGAGTCACCGTACACAGCATCCAAGCGGTCTTTGATTTCGCTGCGCGTATCCCTTCCAAAAACAAGAATCGAATCACAGAACGCTATTGCTCTTTTTCCATTTTTGTAAAATCGACCGACACGCTCGCTTCCAAAGGGTATGAAAACAAAACAAATTAAGGTAATTGACTGAAATTTGACAGTACATTCCAAAAAACAATTACTGCACGATGATATGACTATTTTGTAACAGCAGTGCCATGGTACGGTGAGGCTAAGTATTTATTGAGTGACCCTCGTAGTTATTTTGTTTGGTGCTTTACCAGTAAAAATATTGATCAAACCATGAACAAAATCTCGTAATAATAAAGAAATAAGTAAATACAATGACAACTGTGGTGGTTGTGAGGGACTACTAGTATAATATCAATTAAATAATATTGTTATTCCTTGTTAGGCATCTATTCTCTAAATAATAATATCATCGAAATCCATAACAAAGACTATAAAACTACACTTGAATGGTTTGAAAACTAGTACAAGTAAGTTTCTATAAAAAAAAAAACATTTGTGTGACAAGCTTTTATAGCTGACTGTACTTTTCTTTGAATATCCATCAATTGCTCACTGCGACGATTCTAAAGACCCCAAACTCGGAAGGATTGCGTTATCTATGTTCTCGCTGTTGAAGTAAAAAGTTGTGTGTGCAACACGAAAGCAAAAATAACTATTTGGTACGAAATATAATTATTTGTCAATTTTATGCGGCAGCCGACCGACTCGTAATGAAATTATTGAAATAGCTATCGAGCATGCGAAATCCACGCATTTTCGGAATTGAATGAATATCTACAGTATCATGTTACGGAAATTGAGAGATACGAGAGCGGCATCTGTAAATACTACTCACGAGCAATAAAATGATGTAAAATAAAAAGCAATATTGTTTGTATAGAAATCCCATATTAAGAACTCTCTGACCTATCTCGGCTTTTCTTTATTTTCTTCGGAGTGCAATAAATACATATTACATAATACTCGTATATATTATGTCTAAATAGGTAAAAACTGGTGATTTACGATGGGGTGGGCTAAGAGCGCAACAGTGTCAGGAAGCTGAATTGAGACAAAAATTACCTACTTATACAGCGATTGATGATCGATTATGTCGCATTCTAGCGCAGCGCCAACCAAGGCTGCACTCAACTTGCACGGCTCCTGTTTATGTGTATGTATAACTGTATTGAAATGGAGACGCAAAAGGAGCAGTCCGCTGCTTCCGTCACTTGGAATACTAAATAAGCATTGTATACGATCGGCCCCAGGTATCGCATTCTATTAGATACGGTATAGTTTATTCCTGCCGCTTGCAATTTACATAATATACTGTTGTAAAACGTATCGATTTGTAGATGGAAAGGTTACAGGCATTTCTGTATAAAATACGTATTTCAATAGCTCTTTATTCAAGGTTCCGTTCCAGTCGGTTTTTTGTGCACATTTTCATACTCATTTAAATATCATTTGATAACTATTTGTATACACAGTTACAGATCCCAAACTTGGTCATTAACGGAAGCTCAGAAGTTCCGACATTTATTGTAAATAACTAATGCACGATAAATAAACTATATTAACATCTTTCACTTTCTGACTTTCATATGTGACAGTGAAGGATATTTGATCATTTATCTGCCGCGTACTAAACGCAACCATATGCCGATGACTTCTATGTCCAACGGACATGTCCCTTAATTTCAAGCGCATTCGAGTAGCATTCGTACATTCAATTTCACGGACCTCTCGCGGCGCGATCGACGCCTATATAACTGAGGTAACTGAGGCAGGTGAGGTAACTGACAGGAGACCTGGTCCCGCATCGCTTCGTGGCTGTATTTTTAATACACTCGAGGCTTTACCTATTTAAGTGTGTATTTTAAGTGGAATAAGTATTTCAGAATTATCATGCATGAGGTTAAAAGATGAGTATTTGCAAATTTTCGGTTAAGGTTCCAGCGTATCGTAGGACCGTAATTCAGTTAGTGCTCACAATGATTCATGTATCAATGGACAGAATTACTAAAAGCAGCGACCGACTCTCTCATAACACTTTTAACTGACACAAATGGATATATATCGCTAACAAAACAAATTATGTATGACGTATGGGCAGAAAGAACAGCCGCGACCAATCTGAAACCATAAGGCGAATTTAAGGCAATAATCGCATATATATCTGAAATAAGTAAAAGTGCAATCCAGTAGGTATTTAGCGAAACAAATCGATCTCTCGAACAATATCGCACTCGTGGTGGTTTGACGTCAGACATCTACCACATTCAATTCGAACAATAGGTAAGTGACCGTCATCCTTAAGCGGACTCACTTTTACACTCGTTGCCATACAAATCAAGTTCAGAGACAAATAGAGTTATTATTTTTGCTCATTACAAAGCAACGTGTACCTCAATGAGGTGTTATGAAGTATGACGCTATCTCTTCATCTGTGTCTAGGATTTGGTTTATAGAAAATTATTTGAACAACTTAGTTGGGGCTATATTTTGAAAAATCAGATGCGTTTTGTTGGTCATAATTAAGATTGCTTCGCGGTTAATGTCGACAGCATAAATAAGTAGATTCTCAATCAATAAATTCAACGCTCAGCTAAAACGCATAATGACAAACGGAGGCATCAAGCACGTCACGTCAATACATATTATATTTATCACCTCTAATGGATGTGCTAATAGGAAAGGCAGATTTAACCCATTTTCACGACTCGAATTATCGATACCAATGATGCTTAGATCGTCTAATATCGAGTTTCGCTATACAATATTCAGATTTTTAGGGCTTAGATAATTTGTATGAAACGCCGTCCTTCATCCTTAACGTGCGGGCTGCCAAGTGCGTTTGCTTGTTCGCGGGACAATGTGTCGTTAAACCGGAGTTATGAGGCGGGCCGTTTGCGGCAGAGTCAAGGTAGAGGTGCTTATCTCGTCGGGCGTGGACAGCGACACCTAAAAGGAGGTTAATTAAGGTTACCTGGGCTAGATTATGATTAACGTGCGCATGAATAATGACGTTACATTTTCCTTTTAATGAAAGTAAGGGATTCTCGAAAATGTAGCCTTGAGCATCAAATAAGTTATAGGTTTACTTTTATGTTCACATGAGTTATAAGTGACTAACTATAGACCTTTTCCTACGTAGGTCACTATTTTCCCTATTTAGATATCTATCATAGGGACAGTCTGGACGTTATCAAATAGGTAAATTTAAGAACCAAAATGTTTTCTCGATAATAAATAAAATAATAATAAAACTTCCACTTATATACTTTATACAGCAATGCAGTAAAGTAAACTTCAGTAGTAATAACGGGTCAAAGCCGACTATGTATAACAAAGGCCGTAGCTTTTGACCACAGCCTAATCTCACGCGGCCATGACAGGTGCGAAGAGGTTGTGCACACACGGGCGACACCATGACATACTAGCACACATTAATATTGGACGCCACGGGTGATCCCTCGTCTTTGTGTATTGTCGGAAATTATGGCCTCACACCAATTTTCTGACGAAATTGTGGGCACCATTTAAATTGATACTAAGAGAAAGGTTGTTTTGTTAATTGTTATGAATGGTACCTAGCTAACGAGTATTAAACTTCCAAACGATATCTTATAATCTAGGACAATTAAGAAATATTGTTGAGGGAGTCAAATGATTGCTTTCGATTAGGTTCAGCAAGAGTGGTTGAAGTTTTGGTTTTTCGCAAATTGCATTACGGAAATAGTCACACTGACAAGAATAAATAGCTAGTTTAACTACTTGAGAAATAGCCAAATTGTACTTAATAGTAACCAAAATTAAGCTAATTTTACATAACTTATTTTGGTTACTAGTAGCACTCAGTTTTTCAGTCCCCCGATTTATGTAACTAACAGCTAACATTTCGGCTACTGTTAACAAATCCTTTTTATCAGTGCACAATTAGGAATGAAACACGAGAAAATAAAACAATAACACCATGACAATCTGTGAGAGTTCAAAATGCGACCTATACAGGGAGAGACGGCGGGATAGACCTGACCTGAACGATTTAAAAGGTGCGCTGCGTTAAATTTTATTCGATAAGCAGCATTTTCAGGCTTGACTTTCAAATCTGGATTTAACCCACAACATGGCTTGGCTGGATGCATTTGATCTGAGAGTTTCAATATCGTACATCAATCTCTGCCGTTTGTTTCTATGGTATGTAATTGAATTCACTTGTATGAAGATGTCTCGCACGGGCAAGGCGGTGGGAGCTTAGCTGAAAATAAGACGCCATCCCTCCATACGGAACGTGCATATTGATAGGAGCACGCAAAAGTCAGAAGTTCGCATAATTGCTACTTCCATTTACAATCGCTTACCAACTTCTCGCGTAGAACTCTACCGTCTTAAGTGTTATCGGCGCACAAATCACAGCACAATTACTAAACGCGTACGCGCAGTTGCGCGTTTACGTTCATTCTAATGTCTCTATAACGCTTAAACACGGTTAATTGCGAACTAGAGGCGACTCGGGAATTAAACAAACGTACGAAGTACATTCTAACCATGTTTATGGGTTTAAACAATTTCCAGACCACTTTAACCAGGACCGGGTCGAATTATGGCCGTTTAAGTGTATAATGTAGGCTATATGAAACTTGTTTACAACTGTTTTATGACTTTAGTTGGGTTTTGTTTGATTTTAGTGGGGGTGATATTTGGAGGCTTGGTTTTAACTTTACGGTATAGGAGCAAAATTAAAATACAAGTTACGAGAAAAAATTATTGGCTTGGTTTTTACCTATATATACATATATACTTTTAGGCATTTATTTGTATTGTTTGTAGTATACAATATAATATATATATACTAACTCAAACTTTTTCTTATTAATATATTGAATATTAACTTATGTAAGACGTAAAGTGGAAAATATCATATTCATCTGTCTTGACTACAAATGTAAAAAAAAACCGGCGATGTGTGAGTTTGACTCGCCCACCGAGGGTTCCGTACAAACACTTATCTTAACTGGCCAGGTTACGCGCATACAAATAAGGTGCAAAGTTAACGCAACCGATCACGTTTGATGTATGCGCGAGCCCCACTATATATGATATCTTTTTACTTTATTCTGTTTTTAGTATTTGTTGTTATAGCAGCAACAGCAATACATCATCTGTGAAAATTTCAACTGTCTAGCTATCACGTTTCATGAGATACAGCCTGGTGACAGTATCGAGCAAAAACGGCAAAAAATCATATTTGTTGTATGATAATTAATTTTTATTTTCTGTTTTTAGTCTTATTGATTTAGCGGCAACAGAAATACATCATCTGTGAAAATTTCAACTGTCTAGCTATCACGGTTCATAAGATACAGCCTGGTGACAGACAGACGGACGGACAATGGAGTCTTAGTAATAGGGTCCCGTTTGGGTACAGAACCCTAAAAATGCGGATGATGGACATTTCCACTAGGAGAGGTTCATTAGCCCCCGCTGCCAGCCGCCTCCAGTTGGAGTTGGTGCGCGCAACAGGTCGCGACTTTTTGTGAATGATTTTTTGTTTGCCCCAACTTGACGCGCTCTGAATTCAGGCGAAAGCCAGAACACTTGTCTACTTTTGTCGGGTTTACCGGCTGAAGCGGGATATTTTCATGAGCAGTTGAAAATCAAGTAAAAAAAAGTCCAATCGTATGCTACAGATCCGAAGAAAGTTACATTTTTGTGCGAAATTACTAAATAAATATAGTATTAAGTATGAATCTCGAGCGCAATTAAAATCAAGCTTTTTCTTTATTGTATAAAATTTAACTTAGTTCATACTCGTACAAATAAAAACATTTTTGCCAATGAAATTTAAACCATGTAGAGTTGTGCACTAACGTCTTAATTGCAACTACTTTATCCGAAAAGTTAGTACGATTATGCTCTATGGTATCGAAATAATAATTTTACCTTAATATTATTTTCAATTAGCCTAGCCGCTAAGGTGTATAGGCTAACGACAAAATAATTTGATAGACCGGTTATAAATAAGTGAAGCACTATTACCCAACAACAGGCAATTCTCGAATTACGTCTCAAAATTTTAATGAAGGTTTCGAATATTCTGTAATATATTCGTATTTTCATTTGAATGCTACTTTTATGAAATCAACTTGTCATCGTTTGGGTGCAAAAAGATTTCATGAACGATAACCGTCGTTCAAAGTTGTTCATTTCGCTGAAGTAGGCGGTAAAATTAAATTTTCAGCCAGGCACTATCAATTTTCCTCGTCCCGTTAAACTGTTATCTCTGCCATAGTGTGCTATCGCCTGCGCCCGTTAAGTTCACCAACTGTTAGGGTCTCTTCATATACCTAGTAATAGATATTGGATGTTATATTATATAAACATTGATATATATTAGGTCCTCACCATACAGGTTCGACTTAGTCTGAGGTCCACTGAGACTCTCAGTAGAAACTCTGCCTGTTATATATTTGTGTAAGCATATAACAGTGTTTGGTAAATAAATGTTTTTTTATTATTATTCCTTTTAGGGTTCCGTACCCAAAGGGTAAAAACGGGACCCTATTACTGAGACTTCGCTGTCCGTCCGTCCGTCCGTCCGACTGTCACCAGGCTGTATCTCAAGAACGGTGATAGCTAGACAGTTGAAATTTTCACAGATGATGTACTTCTATTGCCGCTATACCAACAAATACTAAAAATAAAATGAAATAAATATTTAAGGGGGGCTCGCATACAACAAACTTGTTATAGATACGGAACCCTTCATGCGCGAGTCGGACTCGCACTTGCCCAATTTTTTGTATATCGTCAGTCGAAAGACGTCCTCTGCTGGACACGGGCATGTTCCCAAAGAACGCCAGCATGACTGGTCCTGCACAAAAGCGGTAATAAAGATCGCGTTAGACCCGTTATAATTTGTGATAATTATGGGAAGTAATTGTAGGGATTTCCAACTGCGTACCGCATTCGAGTTTACCGCATGTTGTACTATAGGTATCGATGTACATATGTGAGCCGCCATTGACACTTTGACTCTGTGCCCACAGTGCCAACAGTGCCCTAATCCTTTTGCTAACAGCAGCCATTGTTAAACTTTCAGCAGGCCTATGATCTTGATAGTTAATTATAATTAGGTCTATACATGTCGGAAAACCTGTTTGTCACCTGTGTTCACCATTTATATGTCGCACGAAAAACGTGGCTATCTTGCTGGATGTGGCATAATTTGGAGAGGGCAGCGGGCAGCGTGGTCGGTGTGGTCGCGGGCTAACATCGGCGGATGCTAATAGAGTAGGAAGTGTTCCGCGAGACGTTTTATTTCCACCCGGGTCGTCGGCGAAATTGAATAAATTTGAATGTGGAACAACGGCGAGGTCGGCGGGACGTGGTGCCATCGAGAGCGGCTGAAGTATGTTACAGAATGGCATTCAGTTAAGTTTAAATAAGTTTCTGTCAAAAATTTCATTTTGGTGACAAGCTTTTATAGCTGACTGTATTTTTTTTAACATCGATCAATTGCTCACTAAGGCGATTCTAAAGATCCTAAACTCGGTAGGATTGCTTTAGATATTACAGTTTCTAGTGCCACCTTCCGGCTTCCTCATCAGACCCGCTCCGGGGGTGCAGCTTAGTGATAGGTAGTTAAATTAAGGACATTGATTTTTATATACCTATTTTTTATATTGGAACTTTAACACAACAGCTTAATATCATACCTTATTCCCCAATGCCCGACTCTTTTATAGTAATATATTTTATATAAAAATCTAATATGCCAACTGCCGCTGTCACCGACCAATAAGGTCCTTACAGTACCATAATATTATTGTATTGTCATCGAAGTTAAGCAGGTATGCAAAATTTCAGCTCAATCCACCCCATACGTTTACATAGTTACATACATACATTGCAAGTAAAATATAAGATTGTAATAAAATATGGGCGCATTTTGGCTTCTCATCTATGTCTATCAACTGGCCTAAGACAATGCCAATTTTGATTTTAAGTGCTCCAATCCAACTAATTTACAATTCAGTTTATTTTCACTAAAAATTATTTTCCCCCAAATGTATAAAATGCGCTGATCTTAAAAGAGATTGTTCAAACATCTGAACTTCCAGCCTCGAGCATAGACGCCACGAGCAATTTCGTTCAATTGCGCTAGCCCAGCTGAATTATGAAACGCTATAACAAGAACCCCACCTTTACCCTAGGAGTCTCCCGGCCTTACGGCAAACGTCATTGGTCCCCGTCCCCGTCTAGCCGCAAGAGGGCATTCTAATTTGACTTCCATTACATTGTAATAGGGTGTATATTTGCCTTTTCATCCTATGTACTTAGTGTAGGTAAATTATGGTTATGTCGTCTGGCATGTGCAATGGATTGAAGGATTTTGATCATGTTCAAGAGATTTGATAGTTCGAAGTTCGCACTGAAAAGAATGTTAGTTTCTTTGTTCGAAAATAGTGAATGGATAAAAAAGGCAGCCACATGGTAGCATGTGATACTGTAAAACCATTAAACATTATTTATTAGTTTACATGTACATGTTTTAACTTCGATAGGTACTGGATTATTCAGCAAGGTATTTCACACATCTGCACCATTTAATCCTTCGTCCACAAATCAAACTAGCATGGGAATAAAAAGCAAAGAAACCTTTTTCTGGAAAACCCTCTTTTTCACACAAACAGCTGTTCGGTTAGAAAAACACATTTTCTATTCGTATACCTACAGTCCGTACAATGTGCAGTAATTTCCGTTAGCTCGTGCCTCACGCCTTTTGCTTACGTTGCAAATACGACTTTGATACGCACGAATAACAATCAAATTTTGATCGGAGGAAAAGACACAATGGGAGCTTTCGTACGTTATATTCGTACTCATTCTTTCAGCCCATATATATTCCTTATCAGCACGTCTAGCATAACTTTGACACGCGACTCATGTCGCGCGAGACAGCGTCATCCGTCACTATCTCATACTTCTCATAGTACTGTACAGATAGAGACAGGTAGTACATCTCGCACGAGAAAGAGTCGCGTGTCAAAGTTATGCTAGCCGTGCTGGATCGCACGAATCGACGCAAAAATCGTTACCTGTAAAAAGACGCTACATTTAATTTCATTGTTGTCCTTTGGCGCGTGAAGATACCAAACACAATAAAGGATCTCGACAGTCAAATGCCTAAAGGGGGGAAGTTTTAGGGGGTAAAAGAGCACACACTCGTGGAAATTAAGAAAATGTTACATTCCGAGTAACATGATAATATTTGCAATTTCCCGCCATAATGTAGGCGGGGGTTCAATAACAAATAGCGACGTTCGGTTTTTTATTTCTGAAGTAACGGGGTTAGAGCATTGTCACGGAATGGAACAATATTGAGCTTCATAAATTGTGTTGACTTTACTCGGCCGCAGAGCACACTAATTTATTATGCGAAATTTGTTTGACCTTAGGAATTTCATTGGCAACATTATTTTTGATAATGTTAAATAATTTTACTGATATCAATATCAGTTTTCCGTATGTATTTTTGGATAAATATGGATAATCTTATCAATTTGTAAGTGGCGGGGTTCCTTATTTTGAAAAAAAAAAAAATCTCGTTTTTATATTTTTAGGGTTCCGTACCTAAAGGGTAAAAACGGGATCCTATTACTAAGCCTCTACTGTCCGTCCATCTGTCTGTCTGTCTTTCTGTCTGCCTGTCTGTCTGTCTGTCACCAGGCTGTATCTCATGAACCGTGATAGTTAAGATACTTGAAGTTTTCGGTTGCGTTAACTTAGTAGGTACCTCATTTGTATCCGGCGCCATACATACCAGGTGCAAACTTAATTTAACCCGATGAAAAAATGAGACATTACATGTTTCATAAATTTATAAAAAACTAACAGCGCCCTCTCTCGCTTGCTCGTTCACTGCTGTAAAGTGGTGCGGTAAGATGTGAATATTAACGTATTCACATAGAGGTCGCTAAGGTGTAAAAACCTATCAAATAAACAATGCAAAGATCGACACACAAAGCATAAGGAAAAATTCGTCAGGTCTACGTGGAGCGAGGGTAGCGAAGTGGCTAACGCGCTGGACCGGTAATCCAGAGGTACCGGATTCGATTCCCGGTCCCTTCCACCAGGTAGCTCCTTTTTCAATTTTTCTTTAAGCTTTGATCTTTGTATTCATGGTTTAACCCGATGAGTTAAGATCGGATAAGTGTTTGTACGGAACCCTCGGTGCGCGAGAACGACTCGCATTTAGCCTTTTTTTTATAAAATAAATATCAATAAATCGTATACTAACAGCTATATCTAGCTGCAAAAATATAGAAAGAAACTACTAATAGGTTTATGAATTCATAATACCTACGTGTTATATAATTCTAAAGTTGCAGTCTTAAATAAGTTGAGACATCTAAAACTGTTGAATGGGGTAAATTTCTCATACGTTTTACGTGTTCGTGCGTCATACAAGAAAATATCGATGAAAATATAACTATTTTCAAAAGTTTCAGTGTTGTTTGTTTGGTTTATGACTAATTTGTACCTTACTTGTCGTGTTTCATTACTTAACTAACAATGTAAATTAAAGTCAATAATGCAATTTTACGAGTTGTAAATAAACTTGTGCATGGCAAGTTTATCGACAATAAACTATTTACTCAAGGTTGGTTGTAGTCGTAGGTAATATTTAAATAAAGGACATGCACACATTTCGACGATAATTCAAATAATTTAAAATCAGGTTTTCATTAGAAGGCTACAATTAGCTATTCAGTCATATCACGCCATTTGAGTTGCATTAAGTGATATTGACAGAGTACCGTTGAAAGAAATTAAAGGATATTGATAAAGTGGCAGTTAAAAACGTCGAAATCAGCCTTGCAAAGGGGATATATGGATGAAGTTCATGAATCATTTTCATGACACTTCATTTAATTTGAATTTGCCGCCACCTGTTGGCCGCGCATTAACTTTGACAGATCCGATTCATCGGATCTGTGGTCGAGACTGAGTAATGGAGGTTATGTTGTCATTTTATTGTGTGCACATAAAATAAGATAGTTTAGCGGACAATAATAGAATAACGATAAGAGATAGTGTGAAACAATAGCTTTAAATGTTTTGATTTTGTACCCTCTTCTTTTTTATAGGCTAACGTTACTGGGGCTGCAAAAGGACTATAGGACTCTTCAATTATATTTTTTTGTAATAACTTAGATACCTGTTGTTCTATCTCTTTTTTATCCTCGATTGTGCATCTGTATGGTCTTTTGCAACAATATTTGTCTATCAATAAATCAATGTGTGCTTCATAGCCTTTTACAGTGCCTATGTCGTACTTATCTTTAGCGAAAATTGACGTATATTTGCTTATTAAATCCTCTATTTTTGATTGTTGTTTTAAGTCCAGGTGATTAATAGAAATATCAAAATTGTCTGTTTCCATGTGTTCATTGAAATTTATTTTGTATTTATCATCATTATTGTTTTCACATATACATTTTTTTTCCTCCAAGTTGTTTTGTGTGATTTTTGATTTTTCTCCCTGTATAAGTTGTTCGTTTTTTATAGCTGGGTTATTTTGTGTTATTTCCAATTTTTCATTTTGAATAAGACAAAATTTTTCAATGCAGTCTAATCCGATAAGAAAGTCGTAGTCGAAATTTTCTTGATCTATGACAAAAACATTAATATTCTGTTCAATATCAAAGATTTTTACTTTTATAGTTACCATTCCTATGGTTTTTTTCACACCATTAATCGTTCTTAAGTTTGGATTATTATGAACATTTTTAACCGGGTTATTTAAGCATAACAATTTTGAATTTATTAAAGACACATTAGATCCAGAGTCATAAATACCCAATACTTCTAAAGTGTCATTTAACAACAAATTTATTTTGATTAATGGTGGAATTATTAGTTTTTTGGATCAATTTCGTTTAATTCGGTTTCTAATTGTGAATTATTAACCGTTCTAATCTGATCTCTTTTAGGCCTATCATTATTTTTATTATTAAACCAGCATATAGCTTCTGGATGATATCGGTTTCCTTTGTTTTCTTTTTCACAAATACGGCATGGTTTGTAGTCTTTTGGATTTTTTTCTTTAGTTTTATTCTCAAATACAAAAGTTTTTTCAAAGCTCTTTTTATTTGTTAAATGTTCTAAGCCTCGAATGTTATTAAACAAATCCTCAGTTTGCTTTAAGTTATTCCTATCTATTTTATCAGAGATGAAACTTGGTAGACCAGTCGCAATCAGGTCGATTAATGTGGTTGTATCCATTGATTTATTGACTTCTAAAAGCAATCTTTCCTTCTTTAAAGCATATTCCAATAGTGAACCTTGCCTATATTTGTATAATATTGCATACCTGATAGGAGACCACCCCTTGTCTGCGTAAGTATCACAAAAGCTATCTTTCCAAATTGACCATTTCGAATCTACAGTATGTTTTAAAAGCATAGAGCGGTACCAGTCAACACATGAATCTTCCAGAAATATCCTCAGCGCTTCTATTTTCTTAGTATCTTCTTCTATACCCATGCGAGCACATTCTGCTTCAAAAGAATTCAACCATTGGGGTGCATTTGAATTTTTTGTACTGAATTTTTGTATCACAAATTTTTCTAACACATTTTTTAGGTTGTGAGTATTGGGTGTTTCTTTCTTCATATTCTCCAGGATTCTTGTCAAAACTTCTTCTGTAATTCCAGCATTGGAAGCCTCTTGACGCTTTTCCGGTTCAATCTCTTGTAGCAAGTATTCTAGGAACTGCATATTTCCGTCTTCATCCATGTAAATTTTTCTTATCTCCGGTGTCAGAGAAATCCATACTTTTCTTTTATCATGTCTCCGCTGTAGTGTATTTTTAACTTTTTTATAAATTGGTGTTTGCATTATCAGTTCATGTAGTCTCACAGGCTGCAGGTGATCCGGTATTACAAATATCTTTTCATTGGGGTCCATAATTGAGGTTATGCAAACTATGTTTGTTTTTTGATCTTCAGCTGGTCTCACTGCAAATTCAAATCTTAATCTGTCCATTGTATTTCAGTAGCTGTTTAAATGTTGTTTTATAATATGATATATCCGTAATTTGGGACGTTTTAACAAAAACCAAAATGTGTTGCTCTGAAAAGAGAACATTTTTATTAACCTTAGTGATGCATTTACATTTTATGTTATACGCTACAAAACTAATACTACAAATCTTACCTGAAAAGAGAAACAACATTTAAAGCTATTGTTTCACACTATCTCTTATCGTTATTCTATTATTGTCCGCTAAACTATCTTATTTTATGTGCACACAATAAAATGACAACATAACCTCCATTACTCAGTCTCGACCACAGATCCGATGAATCGGATCTGTCAAAGTTAATGCGCGGCCAACAGGTGGCGGCAAATTCAAATTAAATGAAGTGTCATGAAAATGATTCATGAACTTCATTTATATATGGATCAGTAGTCCTCGACGGGACGCTGCCGATCGGCAGAGCAGGCGCTCCTGGGCCGCTGGGGCAATGAGTGGCTGAAATTTGTTGGAAATAACTACCTCTTTTCCTAACATGTGCATAAATAAATTTCCTTATTTTTTTTAATTCTTGTGTAGAATTCTAAAGGTTAGGTTAGGTTTATTTTACAGGTAATAATAACTGATGAGAAAATCTTAGGTTGTGATATAAAAATTCAAAAGTTTTCGAAGATGGCCTGCAGCTAACCTGGAGTTAAACAATATTAAAATAATGAATGCCATATTAAACACCGAACATAGGTTATCATGGACAGGATTATAAATTGTCTGTATGCAACATTTCTTTTTACAATCCTTAGAATAAATACGCCTAGAACGAGTCTCCATACAACAAATTTGCGAAAGATGAAGCCGCTTTTGGTGTTATATGTGCGTGTCTACATACCATATTCTAAGTTACGATCTTACTTTCTCGGTCTTGTTTTGCTTTTGTTTTAATCAAGAACAAAAGTTAGCTTTGCAGCATATTCTTTGTAAAGCGAAAGAAAATCATTTCCCTCTCATTGAACACCGCGCAGTGTTCCAGCGATTCGCACAAACTCGTGAGAAAATTAAACAGTGACATCACAGCTTTCCATTTCACTTGTCATTATGTCGCTCCCGTTTTAAGGCGGAACACGACACGAGGTGAGCTATCCAGTTATGTCAATGTTTACAATTATGATGGAATATTTTGAATTACAGTTCTCAAATGTCTGGTTCTATAATTAAAACAAATAAGGAATTATTTAAAACATGAGTCATGTTACATGACGTCTATAGATTTACAAACATAAGGAATTAGTGACTTTATTTAACAATCCCACCGCGCTTTAGTTGTTTTTATGGTTTAACGCAAATTATATCTTTCAATTTCTATAATTCGATTTACCATTATAACTAAATTAGAGCACGCTCAAATTGAAAATTCATAGAAAATATAGGCACTATTGGAAATAATCTCATATTCGTATTGTTTTATGTTTAACAAAGTAAAAAACAAACAAACCAATTTAAAATGATAAAGCATTTACTCTGTCTATATTGCTTGAAGGCAATATCAACGATACTAAATAAACAGATCCTATTGATTAAATAAACCAGCTTTTTCTGAAATTCTACCGATTGTGATTTTAAAACCGAAGATAAGCCAACAAACGTACGAAGCTCAGGACAAACAAGCACACTCGTAAACGGAGAATTACCGCATTTGTGTCAACATCAAAATGAGCAATAAACGATGGAACGGAGATGTGTGAAGGAAAACATTGTTATAAAAACTTCAATCAATCCCGTTGCTAGTTGCTTGTTTGAAGGCATTAAGTACGTCTGTGTAATACGTACGTCAAAACTGGCAAATGCTTGAATATTCATTATAAAACCAATGTTTCATGTATGGAATATTTACAGTAAAAAAACAACGTGCTACGTGCAACGTGCACAATAATAAGTATAGAGAGAATATCGCACATAAACGTAACGTTGCATCGAGGGCGTGATAACCGTATAAGGCCTATGTTTTTCGAATGCAGGTTAACGTGTGACACCTTTGTCAGAATAGGCTCGACGTGGGTCGATCCCAATTAAGCCTTCCTGATGCCGGCGTTATCTCGCCGCCGCCATTCTCTACCAGACTACGCATTATAATATGGGGGCGTATGAGATACATGTCGAAAAAAGTCACAATATCACACTCTAAACAGTGAATATTTAATCATTAAATTGTTGATACAATCATCATCATCAGCCTGTTTCAGTCCACTGCTGGACATAGGCCTCTCCCATGGCACGCCACTGAGCTCGATTTTCAGCTCTCGTCCTCCAGTTACTACCCGCTGTCCTACGAATGTCGTCGCTCCACCGTGTTACAGGGCGCCCTACACTACGTTTACCGATTCGTGGTTGATACAATATTTGTGCTTTATTACTATAGCTTTTCATTTGTGGACTGTGTGGTGTGCAGTCTCAATATAGATATAGACATGCTTCACTTCAAGTCAATTCGACCACTGAGATATGTATGAAAAAGGACTTGCAAATTTTATAATCAAGTCACTACATAAGACGTGAAAGTAAATAAAAATATAGTTATAAATAGTGATAAAGAAAATAATGACGACATATCCAAGGTTACCAAAAAAACAACAGGCGATCTTAAGATGAAACTTGAAATTGTTTTTGGCTTCAAGATTGGGAAATCACTACAATGGTTTAAGTTCATTCATCATTAATTTATTATACGTCTTTCTCGCAATCAAAAGCTTTTAATGGCATTTGCAATTATGATGTATTTTATGTATTTTTAAATTACTCATTACACCTGTACTGAGCTGATGGGGAAAACAGTGTGACTATTTCTTGGATGTTATGAATACCGTCACTGTTTAAATTTAACAGTCAAGCTCGGTCCCGTTCGTGTTTGCCTTTTGTCAAGTAGCGATCCCTTATCAATACGAATGAGGTGCAACATCGCACACCGGCCTGACCGACTAATCATATTACTCAGACCGCGGAGTCGGCGCCTCCGCCGGTCTTCATCCAATTATACCATGCATTCCAGCTCACTTTGTTTACACAGCAGCCTTCAAGCGAGAAGGTCCCGTGTCAATACCGTCCCGTATGCATCTGAAACCGTTTCGCATTAACTTGACTTACGTATGTGGTTGTTGGTACGTTGGAGAGCGTGAAAATGAAAATGCATCCAGGGTCGAGGATTGGGAGGTTAACATTTTTGTGTACCCTAACTCACGTTTCAATTTCCCAAAAATTATATAAATGTGAGCGCATTTGAGGGTTCATTGATGCTTTTTGTCCTTCTACACTCGCAACAGAGCAAGGAATCGAAGCGATTATTTAAAGTGACACATACTGCCTATTAACCCGTGGAAATGCATAGTTTCGGATGGACAGACCAAACTGTAAAAATCTGTTATTTTAGGGGGCCTAACTACCGAAAGTCTTCAAATATACAAGATTGAAAGCTGGATTACGTTATTTACTAAGAAGAGACGGTGGAGTTTCATAAACTTTATTATTTTCTACTTCTGTGCTTTAATTTTCAAGGTTTATGCAAAACTTCTATTGTAGTGAGAAAATCTCACTGTCCAGTATTTTCAACGAGCTCAAATGTATCCAGCAAACAAATAATGCTTCCATTCACTCGCAAGAGCGTTCGTTGTATTGCATGGCGTAGTTTGCGTTCGCGATTCAGCACTTACATTTCTATCGCGAAAGAGTGTCCCGAACACACTTTTCGAGTAATAACTTCGACGAACAGAAGTCTAATCGAGTCATGCAGTAGCAAATACGACTTTCTAGGTGAAAATATATGTTTGGATGTTGTACAAATTGTTTGAACAAGCATAAGAGCTTCTGAAAGTTGTGCTCCTTTTTATTACGGCACGTAATACAGATTTTGCTTGGACAGAATTTTAATAACTAACAGATACGATGCAACTTGATATCGAAATGCAGCTTTATGTTTTATTTATAAACCCGATTTATATCTTACACAATTTAAGTTATTTTGTCGTGGCACAGCCACGACATTGAAGAAGCGTCAGCATTATGCGAAATTGGTCTATTTTATTTAGTAGCATAAACTTGGTGCTTGATTTTATATTCATTTCATATATAAATCCTATATACACCGTGTTTCATATATACACCGTGTAACGGAACTATGCTCCAGTGAGTTTTAGCCAATGGTTTTATGACGTGAAGCGCCATCTAGTGTTTTATTGGGAGTCTATTGTAAAGGGTCAGCGTCTACGCTGCCTTACCTTACAACGCCATCTCGTAATTCATTGATGAATTAAATATTGATAGGGTTGCTGGAGCGTGGATTAAGTTTAAATCTTTCACACTAGAGGGCGTTGTGATAGACAAGCATAAAACAAGGATGTGTTTATTAAATATTTTAATATAATTTAAAGGCCGCATGCTGTATTGATCTCAATGCTTGTAATTGTGCTGGAAAGCTCAGTTGTTGTTAATTATATGATATGCGTTGGTGTTTCTAGGAGGTTTGTTGATGTGGTCTTGTCGAGTGTAATAGAAATGTCAGTGACGTTTTGGGAGAAATTGCGTTTAAGTCACGTTCTTATTATCTTACAGGCATTGGGAACTTTTAAAACGTACCGAATTTTAAAGACAGCTATGTTGGGATTAATAATTAATCTATAATAATAAAGATACATTTTAATTTGGTTTAATTTGCCGCCAATATCAGTGGCTACAGTAGCGACCAACGGCGAGTAGCGGAACTAAAGTATATCTACCTATAAGCCTATAGATATCTTTTATTTGTGTGAGTTGTATATAATACCAACCAATGAGGAACTGGGAATTCATTGAAACATAAAACACATGTACATAAATCTAGTTCCGCTATCCGACGCAGTGGCGCTTATTGGGAGATTTGGATTGATTTGGATCGAGAAGGTTCGAGATGGGGGGCTCTGGGGAGAATGTTCGGGATGTGGAGGACGTGCGGAAGGCCTGGGGGTCTTCGGTCTGGATCGAGAGGTGTAAGAGAAAACCCTGACGGATAAGTATCGAAAATCAGCTGTTCTGGGTTTCGGAAGTAGTTGATGGTCATGTGGGATGTGGTGTGGAGTGTGATTATGTCGGATTGTTTGCTTGCAATAATCCTTATTGCGAGAGAGGTAAGCGCTGTTGTTTATTTCCACATTTAGGAATTTTAGGGAGATGTCTTTTCCGGCCAGGCCTCCTTTAACACTAAATGCATTTCCATGATTCATTTTACGGTTCAATAAAGCCCTCAAGACGAGAGTGTTAAGATACAGGCCCTATGCACTTCTGATGCTAGGTGGCTGAGAGTTATCTGCACTGTGTTTCAGCTGGTAGTTTAGACAAGTACCAAACATGTATATCTTATGTAATTGTGGATAGATAAATTATCCCAGAAATAGTTGTGTTATTAATTACATTTCCTTCACACTATACTGACTACACGTTTAACACACCTATTTTAATATTGGTATTGGTACACAGATTTGTCTCTGTTTAAAATAAATACTGAGGCAGGTCTGTCTTGAAGGTATAAGGTATGTGGTAGACTCTCTCCTTCAAAACAATGTCAATGAACAGAATGTTCAGCTTGGAGAAATATACTACTTTGGTAGTCGTTTGGTTGTCTGTTCCAGATTGACATGAGAGGCTCAGCTGATATGGCGACTGGTTTGCAAAGACCTTTGTGTCATACAAAGTACCAGCATCGAAGCGTATTGCTGGTCAAAGGAGTCCTCTATAGAGCAATTCCGGAGATCGGCTATAAGCTTTAATACTAGGAAGGCTCGGGCTGTGCACTGTTGTGTCTAAAACCATCTACTAAAGACTTGGAGTTTTCTCTGACGAGGGAGAAGGTTGGCGACTATCGACTTTGCAGAGACCCTTTGTCAATCGACTATAAGTCTTAATTCGGGCGACGACTAAACCCATATTTGATCCAAGTTGAATATGACTTCTAATATTTAGAAATGCTGATGGGAAGAGTCTGGTATAGGTAAAGGTTTTACAAAGGTAAAATATCCTACCCTTCCTTCTGACTCTCCTGACACAGTCTGATATTTTTATCATAAGAGAAACGGCTGGTTTCATTGTTATATCAACTATCATCATCACCCAACCATGTTGTGTTAATACATTGCTATGGTCTGGTATTACTTAAGTGTCATTTCTCAGTTGTGGTTCTCTTGTGAGGTGGATGATCTGTCTATATACCTAATATTAGCTGAAACAGACACTACCAGTATTTTCATACTGCATTTACAAGCGACCATTATGGCAGAATATATTTATTTGGTTGATAGCCATTTATATTGACATAACTTGGTGGCTAGATATTAACATGAGGATATGGCTGAGTCCATCCCCTGTTTTACTTGTCCAACTCAGCTGTCAGGTTGTGTACCTTACTGCTTGGTCTTGTGCTCCTTTTAGTGTCATGTATCAGTTACATGTCTCCTGGGACAGATTATCTATCTATATGTTTAATAACTGAAAGAGACACTAGCAATATTTTATATTGCATCAACATATGACCATTTAGCAGAATATATTTATTTTGGTTTATTAACCAGTTATATTGACATGGCTTGGTGGTGAGAAATCTCTATCAATAACTTATAATGGAATTAGCTGTTTATTATAGCGTTCCAAATATGTGTCTTCCCTTTATCCTGTCAAGGACGGATTTATTTGTTGGACGAATCCGATTTTTGGACAGCGGGGCGGGGCTGTCCTTTCCTAAACAAAAAACCCCTTTAGTTATATATTTATGTATTATATCGAACACTAAACAGCCATACACTATCCACATTCCTACTGGGTCATTTGGAAAAATGTTAGAACAGAGACATTGCATCATATAAATAAATATTTCAACCTTTATTTATTATTTGTTTATTAATTAAATAACTAACACTACTTCTCGTCCAAGATGTATATTTAGATTCATTAACCTTCATTATTGCTTCTGCGAATAATTATTAAATAATATTGACTTGTCTTAAATAAACTGCTAATGTCGTCTGATTTGTATCCTTACCGCAGAGAATCTGGTTATTATAACACACAACTGGATCCTTTAACCCACTAGACATGATCACAATCTATTATTAATTAAGGCCAAAAACATAATCAAATTACTATATTAATTACTGAATTCCGGTATGGAATCCGGTAAGGTGACTGATCCTTACTCCATTCGCTTCTTCCAGTTGAAGTTTTTACAACCGTGTGTGTACGAGTAGAGAAGTTGCTTTTCCGAAAAATTCTACGATTGTATTGAAAATCTGTTTCCTATGGAGAAGGGTAATTATGTCAGGAATAATCTTAACAGCGTGCAATGCAATCAGCCGTACATTCCTATCTGTTGGTAAAATTTTCTTTGTCCTCTCATCATACTGAAACGGCTAAGACGGATTTTCACCAATTTTGGTACACGGAAAGCTGCACTGACAAAGACGGTTATAGGATACTTTCTATCCGCTTAAAATAATGAAAATAAACGCGGTCAAAGTTGCAGGCACCTTCTAGTTTGATAAATAAATATCAAAATATTGTAGAGGATACTTTTTCTTTGCCTTTCCGGTTAAGATCTGATTGAATCTATTACAGCCCTTCTTCAAGGGATTCCTACTCCATATTCGCAACGCAACCAACGGCTTTAATACTTCCATAGCATAAGCCGGATCGTACTAATTATATATACGTACAGTAACATACGTATGTTTTCAGTACAATTGCAAAGCCTAACAAAATTCAAACAGGCAGGCATCACTAATGGTAATTCGCTTAACTGTTCCTATTTGGTTTTGGAAGATAACAGACTATTGTTTATCAATTCCGCACGAGTAAAGATACAAAAGCAATGGTGACGTGTTGTTACATAGTTACTCGTACACACAGAATGTTGCTGGGACTGCCCAGATATTATTTATGGCACAGAATACAAAGAACCAGGTGAAGCTCGCATTGGCGCTTTCAAGCCATTGTGCGTGAAGGTCTATTACTACAATATAATACATACTATAAATACGTACTCTAACGGAGCATTTTGACCAGGGATGAGATATCAGCGACCGAAACTTCCAAATAATAGCAAATTAAAATAATCTTTGATTATGTTTTATTTAACATGCACGCTAGTCAAACTCAAGTAAGCGGTTGAGTACCCCCGGGAGTGCCATAAGTTAGTTTAATTTTAGAAAAATTACCAGTCGAACCATGTGTCAAAGCTTACACGAACAACGCTTTAAGGAACGCGACCAAGCGCCTTGGTGTTGGCATGTAAAAATTCGTCCAAATAATCCGACCGGTAACTAGTAATTTCACAAAAAATGTTTGACAAATATACATTTCACAAACAACGTTTGATAACTTCACCATTAACAAATTAGTCGCTTCAAAAATCATTGTTTCACAAACTGTTCACAAAATTTTTTTTTTATAAATGCTCTTATCACAAATGATCACTTGACAACCCATTTCACAAACACATAAATTGGCAAATCGACGTATGGCAAAGTAACTATTAATAAAATGCATCGTTTTACTTTATTTAAATAATAAATCATCAAAAATCTCGCTTTCATATAAGTAACGAGAATAATGAAAGAAAGCAAATGCGTAGGTAAGGTTAATAATACGTAGGTTATGTTTGTATGATATTAACCTACCATATTCACTTGTCTACAGTTAGACATTACTTAAGTTAGTATCTATATAAAAAAAATAAGCAAAATCATGCCGACTTGCGATTTACCTAAGTAGTTATATTTGTCAAATCATATGACGATCTTTTAAGACCTGTAATTATAACCATGGCATTGCAATAAATAATGACGATTAATATAAAAAACATTTTTTTTTAAATAAATACTTTTACAATTACCATTTATATTTGACCTTGTGATATGACGCAGTTGTGAAACATATATGTCAAATTACCATTTGTGATACCTATGAGGAATTTGTCAAACGATGAAGTTGTGAAATGTATTTTTGACTAAATGACAATTTGTGATGCGAATATTTGTCAAACGTTTGTTGTGAAATAATAGTAAACCAACCCGACCATAGAGCCAACGCTTTCACGCTTGAAACACTGCAGTGCTCGCAAAAACTTAATTATTTTTCTGTATTGTGACAAATTAAATGACTGCAGTGGAACAATGAGCCATGTCTTAATTAAGCCGGTTCGTATTCATGCGACGCCATCTTTTTTAATGGTTTTATAAATTGATAAATAAAGAGGCTTTGTGTTTGTTATTAAATTTCCAATTTTGCAAGTAATTCTATATTTATCTGCCACCCATTAACATAAAAAGATATTTGTAAATTTACCAATTGTAGAAGGTTGATCAATCGAATCATTGTAGTTTATGAGGATTGCTAACGTAAAAGCGCGAATTAGCCGATTAACTATATTATAGGAATGTGTACTATTGTTATTGTGTCATCAATTAATAAGAATAACTTTTTGACTAATGTAATAGGCAACTTATTTTCTATAATTTCTCTTTATATTAATGCAAATAAGCGCATTTGTTTTAGGCATGCTTTTGAAATATGCATAAACATATTGTTTTTTACATATGTAGATTTTTAACTGAATGCAGATTTAACACATGTTTTAATACATATTTTCAGAACTGTCAATGTTGTAGAACCTTTGTTCATCAAATTCTGAAATATTACGTTTTGTTATTATTTATACTAAACTGACTGAAGAAAACTATCTACTTTTCACCACGTTGACGACGATTTAGTAAAGTAATAATAAAATTATACGACAAACTATACCGTGTAGTATAATGATTATGATGTGAAATAAAAACCGGCCAAGAGCATGTCGGGCCACGCTCAGTGTAGGGTTCCGTAGTTGCTCATCCTTTACAATAAACTGCTGTTTTAAGCCCGAGGTTTAAGTTAAGAATGATTTTAAGCTCTATAAAAAGGTCGTAAACGCCCTAGAAACTGCAATCACTTATTACCTCCTGGAAGTCAACTTACGTCCTTTTAAAGAAAAAATATGAAATTTGGCGATAACTCAAAAACGG
Source organism: Apotomis turbidana (assembly GCA_905147355.2). Lineage (NCBI taxonomy): Eukaryota > Metazoa > Arthropoda > Insecta > Lepidoptera > Tortricidae > Apotomis > Apotomis turbidana. The sequence goes on along the minus strand of LR990281.1, from coordinate 19,936,315 downwards.
CTCGACCGATTTTGTTCAATATAGTTTTCATTGAAAGTACTTATAAGGTTTCATTTACATGAATTTTTCAGTTTTTTTTTGATCCGTGGTTGAAAAGTTAGAGGGGGGGGGGGGACACAATTTTTTTTGTTTTTGGAGCGATTATTTACAACACTGCTGACTTTATCAAAAAATAATGTTAGAAGACCCCCATTATTTTTACAAGACCTATTCAACGATAACCCACACACTAAAAAAAAAATTCACCCCCACTTTAGGTGTTCGAGAGGTACCCGAAAAACATAAAATTTTTGAATTTTTATTTTACTGTTCTGTTGGCGTTATACATACACATTATTATACTAAATTTCAGCTTTCTAGTACTAATGATCACGGAGCTAAGCCGCGGACGGACAGACGGACAGGCGGACATGGCGAAACTATAAGGGTTCCTAGTTGACTACGGAACCCTAAAAAGGGCGAAGTACCTTCGTCCGCCAAGCATTTGATTAAGACTTGAAACATTAAATTTTTAGCACGGCGTACATGGGGGATTGTCGAGTATTTCCGAACACAGAAGATAGGTATTGTTCAAATACACCATTTTTTTTTCGCTTTTCCGGTAGCAAAGCCCTTAAGTAGTGAAATTAAACTAGTTGTTCTTACAACTTACAATGATATTTAACATTTTGTTGTTTTCAATTAAAATCATTTAAACCATCCAGCCACTTTCTTCTAAGGTATGCATTAATATGAATTATAGGGCCATTTAAGCTGCATTAGACTGCGCAAAGGCTTAAATCTATTGGACATAACATTATCGCTGTAATAAGCGCCCGACGCTGAAAGGTGCACTTGTAGTGCATGCCCCAGGGGTGATATAAATATGTTCACAACAACACCGAAAACTCCCGAGAAAAGCCGAGAATATCCGAGGAAAGCCAAACCAACACACCTTGAGTTATTACCTCCTGGGATTTGTACATGTTTAATTGCTGAGCATTTTAAGAATTAAACTTCAACTGTTACTAGTTGTTCATTGTTCAAGCCTTAAGGTTAGGACAATTATATATTGCAAGAGTTAAATTAATATATTTTTATTACAAAAGATATACGAGTAATTTGGATTTAAAAACCATATGGGGTGCTGGAAAATCTTAGTAAACTAAACAATATTCAGCTCGATCAAATCAGATAATATTTTATCATTGAGCGCCATGTAAAACCGTTCTTACGTCTTTTAAAAAATCCGTCTAATCTTTACCTAAATGCTAAAATTCAACTTAGAAGTCGACAAATTTTCGAGTTCGACTAAGACCGTTGCGTTCCTCCCGAAATATTTGTTTTATAGCGACTGTGACATTTTTGACACAACGCAATCGTGTAAATTACAAGCTTTTGAAAGTAGATTGCCACAGTAAATTATTTAGAAGGGGAATAATAAATGTCTTCCATTTCACGATTAAAGTTGGTCTTGAATGTCTTCTCTAAGTTAGAAGGGAGTATACAACTATAAAAGGCACTCCGTTAATTATAATAATAAAGTAAGTTAGGTACATTAATGATTTTGAAATTTATGAAACATTTCTAATTATGATGTGATACTATTCTGATCAGAAGTTATTAGAAACAACTCAAAGAATCGAATCACGATGACAAAATAGCAGCACCTAGAAATAGTGCTACATATGAAACGTGTGATACATTTGACTAATGAATATTTCTGAAACTACTGTTACTTAACCCTTCGGAAAACCACGAGTAGGTTCGAAAGTAAGTCCACCAAATCGCATGCGGCCTGCGGGGACCAACGTCACAAAGGACGAATAATTCAATAGGCAAATTTGATACAGGACATAAGGGTATCAGTCTCCGATGTTAGAAGACCCATGAAATATTCAGGAGGTCAAAGGGCTCAGGGTACATTTAACCTGTCAATTTATTATATAATGCGATTCGGAAAGGTGCCGGCTGTCGGATCGCTGTCTGTGGCTGAGGAGCAGTGATTAGTACAGTAATTAGAGCGGCGTGCATGCACCCGACACCTCACGATAGCCGCGAAGAGCGCGTCGACGCCACCGCCACAAGTTTCGTGTTTTTCGCGCGTATCGTTTCGTTTCTTTATTAGATTTAGGAGTCAATATACTATTTTTTTTTAGTGTGGTTAATAAGATAGATCGAATAACATCGATTACGCCATTTATAATTAAGTACGAAACTTATTAGGGTGCAGTAATTCTTCTCTTTTTAAGAATAAACATGTATTTTCATTAATTGAACCCTAAAACGTACCGAAGAATCCAGATTTGATGTTACCTTTTTTTAACTCCTGATTTATTTATTCTTCATTCTCAGCTTGGAACTATTTTGTTTGTAATGAAATGTTCCAAAAGTAACATTTTCACTCATAAACATAATTGTGCTTTTAGCTTACACTCCAATTAAAGATGATGGGATTGTTATAGGAAAATTGTCGGAGCTTTTAGTCGCACGTTTTTCCTGGATTTGTCTCAATTAAGTTCGAATTTCCTTCTTAATGGTGCTTGGAATGAGTTTTGAGATTCGTCTTTAAAATAATGATTTTTAATCCTATTTAGGATGCTATTGGATAATATTGATAATTTACCAGGATCACTTTGAAGTTGTCTTCAGAAGATCCATTACAAAAGTAGGAAAATGTGTAAATGTGTGTGGTAAAGACCACAACACGTGTAGGATTAGCAGCAATGTGTACTTAAAAGCACAATGTGTTATTGGTATGAAGTATACGACACACTAAAAGGTGCCCGCGTTTTTTTATACCGTAGTCCGGTAAAAAGTATCCTATAACCATTTCTGGATGTCCAGCTATCCCTGTACCGAAATTGGTTAAATTTTGTCCAGCCATTTCGGAGTGATGCGAGGACAAAGGAAATTATAAAAACAGATAGCACCAGGTTGGCACGGGGCCGCGCGCCCATACAAAACAAATGACGATCCTGCATCACGCTATTAAGATTTTTCCTGAAATCATGACCTCTCTCCATAGAAAACCAATTTTCAATACAAATCTGCAATTTTATAATAGTATAGATATCATGTTTGTGACGAGATTCACGACGAAAACTGGTAGGTATGATGGTGACCATAGTTTTATATTGTTATTAAAGAAATGTAACTGTTTCACAGAAATAAATGCTCTACTTAAATTTGAAATTTATACAGGCATAATTAGGTAAAATAGTTTTTATTCTTTCTATATGTGAGTATTATCAGTGAAGCATGTTATTAATTAGTATTTACACTCAAAGCGATTTTCGTAGCGAAGATAGAAAAAAATGTTTTAGAGCTGCTAAGCAAGCGCACTCGTAGTCGCTCGTATGTTATGTGAATTGCGAATGATAACCCGGTGTATTGTGTGTGTCACATAGGAGCGATAACAATGCTACTGTTACACCGACTTCGCACCTCCAGTTAAATGATACTGGGGTTAGGGTTGGCAGCTAAGGAATAATTATAATTCGACACAAACGCACTTGGACACGCGTATGCCATACGAATGATAACCCGATGTGTGTTGTGTGTCGCAAAGGAGTAATAACCATGCTGCTGTTGCGTTGACTTCGGACCTGCAGTTAAGCGATAATGCCCGAGGTCAGAATTGTCAGCTAAGCAAGCGCACTTGAATGCCCGTATGTTACACGATTTGCGATAACCCGTTGTGTGTTGTGAGTGTGAATTAGGAGCAATAAAAATGCTGCTGTTACACTGAATTCGCACCTCCAAGCTCGGAGCTTGAAGCTCCAGTCAGACGGTAACTGCCTGAGGTCAGGGTTTTCAGCTAAGTAGCGCACCAGGACGGCCGTGTGTTACACGAATTGCGCATTATGACCCGGAGTGTTGTGTGTCACATAGGAGCAATAAAAATGTGGCATTGACTTCGTACTTCCAGTTAAACGATGCTACCTGAGGTAAGGGTTGTCAGCTAAGGGATAATTTTACATAAGCTGTTTAGTAAGCTGACTTAGACTCGCCCGAAGGTACCTATGTAAATTGCGAATGATACCCCGGTGTGTATGGTACATGTCATATTTAAATAGCAGTGATAACAATACTGCTGTTACGGTGACTTCGCATCTCCAATTAAATTGCACACAGATTCTATTTTAATCGCAAGGTGCATTATAATACCGAAACGAAACTAATAACCAATAGGGTGGTAGAGCTTTATAGTTGACGAGGCATTCATTGTTGACGAATATAGGACAGTATTATGATTTTACGCCATTCCTTGTTTATTATTCATTTAATTACAAATATACATAGAGTGTTAACTAGTGATGGAGTAGGTACCTGCAATAAGTATCAACCCTAACCATGACACATGCCTTCGCGTCAGACGCCCGTGAGAACGCCGAGGGAGCCTGTACTCGATCGCTGACGGCTCGCTCCCGCCACACCCGTGTTTCGGCGAAACGTTTCATGCAATGTACACCATATCCAAAATGTTGTGCCCTATTTAAAACAAGAAGTAACTACGTCCACGTAAAACTTATTATTTGCTGGCTTCCGGCTCTTAAGATTTTTCCTAAAATAATTGACTTATTTCCCTGGCAAACTGATATTCAATAGAATTTTAGGGTTTTATAATAGTATAGAAGTCCAACAACTATGAATCTTGTTAACATCTCTGTAGTAGCCACTCACAGCTTAATCACAGACCGCTACTTATCCACCGTAGACGCGCTTTATTCACCGAGGTTTGCTTATTTCGCTACTAAGTAGCATAACAATGAACATACTGTTACCTACATGTTTTTCAGAAATGTTACGCAAAATGTGTTGTCAGCTACCCTTGACAGTATTAGGATATAGTCAAGGTCAAATCAACACATTTATTTATATTCAAAAGCGGCAAAAGGTCAAATTTGACAAGACTAATTTGCGATGGTATGTTTTTGTTCATGCATATTCAGGCAGTCGAAGCAAGTTTAACTTTTTAGTTATATTCTTTTTCGTTTTTTCGTGAAAGAAGAACAAAAGGAGTTCTAGGTTTTTCCATGAGAGAAATAATTTCAGCAGCACTGTTATTGATGGCCAACTATATTCAATTAGGAGTTACTTAAAAAAACGTAAACTATATATGAAATATACGCTTCCTAATATTCTACATAAATTTACATTAATGTACCAACAATAATCCTAAGCATATGCCTCGGTGACCCAAATCCGAACCCATCCGAAATTCATTAACCATTGCAGGTAAACACATATTTACGCGTCGGTCGGTCGTGGTCGGCACACTATCGCATGACCGCCGTACACATGTAGGTTACTGCCATAACATATGTTACTGTTAGTGTGCGGGATACAGGAATGTGCATATTGTCTGGATCCGTGCATTTAAGTTCTATATGAGAAAACCGATACAAGTAATATGATAATATACGCGATCATCGTCATCAGTCGCTAATCAGTCGAAAGAGTGCTGGAAACAGGCCTTCCCCAGGATCTTCAACTTCATATAGCCCGGTCATGCGCTACCCTCATTAATGGCTACCCACGATTCTCACCAGATCGTAGGCCCGCTATACGATTTAGGTAAACAAAGTAAAAAATTAGCTCGCCTCTATTGTGTTCCAATATTTAAGGGTCATAAAATGGATTGAATGTCATGAATATAGTGTTAGAATTGGAGTTTTATCAGGTACTTTCTGGAATTTTGAAATATTTTAAATATTTAAATAAAACAATTTAAACGGTATATATCGCGTATATTAATTATTTGAGCCTCCCTGTTGTATCTTATCAAGGATCAAGCAAGACACAAGACTGGAAACCTTGGGCCTCGAACGGTGTAAAACAAATTAGTGTTAAAAGTAGTATATGTAGAGTTTTTGTTTAAAAGTATTTTATAGTAATAAATAAGGCAATCTGGGAGTTTTCTTTGGCGGTTCTTTCTCCTCAGTAAGCCTTTAGTGAACCGCTGGTAGATATTTTAAATAAATAATAAATGCCCTTCTGGCACATTTGTAACTGTCTTTACACATCAGGCCCATCTGGCATGTATGAACACTTTTATTTTAAATTAATATTTACAAAATGGGTAGTTTTCACAAATTTAACTTTTTTGTGTTTTTCTCAGTCAACCTTTGACAACGGTATCTGTAAAGGTACTGAAACGTCAGGGAGGCTCAAATAATTAATATACGCGATATAATCCGATTAAATTGTTTTATTTAAATGTGTACAGTGTGTGTGACAGTCGCGGAAACCGAAGAAAATATTATTTTTAATATTTTTTCACTACGATTTGTCATATCATATTAATTAGTCAAAGTGGAATTATATCCAGTAATTTGCACTTTACTCAACTTATCGTCAACACTCAACAACAGCCCGTCGTGTTTTGAAACTTTACCCGCAACGTATGGCGACTGGTACATTCGCAATATCTTCGAGGTGTGACATTCCTCACGTTCAAACATACCAATATATACATGCACATCTGTATACATATGCCACGCCACTAATAACGGTGTCGCTTAGTAGCATTGAGTATTTAGCTTATTGTGTGGAATTGTGAAAAGTAATTGTATACCAAATATTATTCATATGTGTTAAGAATACTATCCTTAAATAAATGTAAAGTAGATATTTTTCCCAGAATTTATTTATGTTTAATAAATTAAATTTTATGACAGTAAAAGGGCAAGTTATCATTAATGTAACAGTTTTTTGCTTAAAAAGTATCGAAATACATTGAATTACATGGAATTTATGCAAATATATTACACGACCTTGTCAAAGCAAAATCATTGTAACGCACACACACGGGTAAAAACAAAGACTTACATAAATCCATGAAATAGTATTGTTTTGTATTTAGTTATGGTTGTGTTTGTTAATTGTTGACACAATATTGCACAACCCCATTTTACACAAGGTGGCAGATCTAATATATTATTCAGTAAATATATTATAAACACAACAACTCGTTACTAAGTATATCGCGTCACGTTTTGACAAATACGAGTGTGAGTGACAGATGATTTGTCACTTATTTATCGCGTGATAAAAGCAACCATCCTAGGCATATGAACAGTATTTGCAAGTATTCAATTAAGTAAGATACGAAATAGTAAAATGAAGCTGTTTGGCAACAGTGGCAAACAAGGCCAAGGCCTGGTGACAATACGACAATGAGCATTGTGGCCGCAGCGAGTCACTCGAAACTATTGCTTTTCATAAAATTCCTTAGACGTGCCGTGGGTACCAAGTATGATTGATGGGCGATGGCATCCCGTTGTTGTTCGTTAACATCGACAGTATTTTATGAATCGTGTTTTCAGCACACAGGTTGTTGTAAGGGATGATTATTTCTTTATTGACAAATTCAAATAATTAGCCTGAAACAGTTTATTTATTTTCTTACGATCCGTTACCAATACTTTAAGGTCCGAATTTCTAGTGTAAAGCTTTGTCTATGAAAATTTTATGATGAACTGATGACTGTTAAGTTTATCATACTTTTATATTAACAGAGGAATCTTAATATATAATTATTTTTTATCATATCTTTATTTAGTCGAATATTCAGTGATACAGAGAAATTTACTAATTAATCAATATACACACCAATCATAGCAAATAACAGCGCATTAAATAGATAAAGTTTTTCTACTTCTGTACTTTTACCTGTCATTTATATAGTTACCAACTCTAATATAAAGATATACCTACATTACGAAAGACTTACAAAAGTATAGTCTATTAAAAAAAAAAAAACACTGCTTAACGATGTTATGGTGTCACCAGAAAGCATTCCTTAGTGCCACAAATTACAAAATTTCAGTTTAGTAATCTAACTATATTCAGTTAGTCCCAAATCAACGATTAATGAAATAATTTATGTTACCGACATAACTAACCACTAAAGTTTCAATAATTTAAAATGGACCAACTATATCCATTGTTGCAAAAAAAAAATGGATTTTCTATATCTTCAGTCCATGATATGTCTGTCTGTTGTATGGTAGTTTACCTCTAATTATAATTTCTTGCATTGTGTTTCTCCTGTATATTTTATGAGGTGTGCAATAAAGAGTATTTGTATTTGTACTTGTACGAGTATGTCCAGTCCTTTAGATGTAAATGGACGTCAATTAAATACCAATTTAACCATAGATAGTAATACACCGACTCTCCGCGGAGTTATCTGCTCAACCCACGGGAACACTACATTTATTTCGGATAAAAAATGCTTATGTAATCCAGGGTGTCAAGACTCACTTTGGGTCATTGAGTCATCGAAGTAGTATACCGTAGTACCCGAATTACTACTAATTACTACTCCGATGCTGCTACATCCATATCAAATTTTATCAAAATTAGATTAGCCGTTTTAGCGCGAAGAAGTAACAAACGTACAAACACAATCAGAAACATTCGCCTTTATAATATTAGTCATTATTCGTGATTCCCAAAGAAAAATGCGCCTCAGTCATGTTTTCGTTCACAAATATGATCGCGCCCTCATTGAATGACTTCATTCTACAGTCGCACCCAGGCCTGTATTCGACATTTCATATGACTGTGATATAGTAGAGGATCCCTTTAAGAACGACCTTCACCGAGATGTTTATTTGATGAAATGTATTTTATATTTAATTTAATATGTCAATAAATATATTACATATGGGTTGCCTAACAAATTTTAGTCCAGGGTATGTTTAATTAATGATTAAAAAAATTTTTTTTTTAATCATTTGATTATTAGATAAATTCTATACCAATCGAGAGTATGAAGCCCATAGAATATGCAAACGTTAGGTTGCCTATTCTTTTCCCGTCACAACTATCGGGTAGCCAGGTTTAAACTGGTAAATCTATACTAGCATTTTGCAACGGTCTGATTATTGAATTGAAATTAAATAACATTAAAGATTATTTTATTATGAACACGGTGGTATAGGGTTGCCTGCGAAAAATCAGTCCAGAATTCCGGTTGTCGAATTTTGAAAAGTAAAATATTGCTGCGAGTGAATGTGTGCGACTGAGAGGTCCCAACCAAAACCATCCCATACGATAGAAGAGGACACAGCATAGCAGCTGTTTGAAGTCCGCCCATTTAAAAAAAGAGAGTGCGCATGCTATTTGTGCTTGAAAATGAAAAGGATAGCGATAGACTCGTATATGATGTGCATTATTTTGGAGTAGATTGTCGCTATAGATACAATAAAATTCATGGTATAATAATATACTCCGCCTGGTACTCTCTTCCGAGACTCGCGAACCACGTGACTGACACAAGCCTACGTCATCATGGTGTTCAGAGATTCTCATACTTTTAAATGTTGGAGAATTTTAACCAATGGTGAAAAGTATTTAAACGGCATTAATTTTAAGTGATTCAAGTAGAAACACAGGTAGTAGAATAAAACAAATCTAATATATCTAATCTTTCGTAGTTTCTTCTCAACAGTGGTCACCTCTTGTGAAATGTCGATAGACTCAGACATGTAAAAGTGCCCTTGTGGCCTACTTGCAGAATAAAGTTCATTATTTCATTAATTAATTGATAAAAAAAAAGTTAAATAACTATTTCTCTATTTTAATAATAAACTACTCCAAAATAATGTACAGCATATACGAGTCTATCGCTATCCTTTTCATTTTCAAGCACAAATAGCATGCGCACTCTCTTTTTTTAAATGGGCGGACTTCAAACAGCTGCTATGCTGTGTCCTCTTCTATCGTATGGGATGGTTTTGGTTGGGACCTCTCAGTCGCACACATTCACTCGCAGAAATATTTTACTTTTCAAAATTCGACAACCGGAATTCTGGACTGATTTTTCGCAGGCAACCCTATACCACCGTGTTCATAATAAAATAATCTTTAATGTTATTTAATTTCAATTCAATAATCAGACCGTTGCAAAATGCTAGTATAGATTTACCAGTTTAAACCTGGCTACCCGATAGTTGTGACGGGAAAAGAATAGGCAACCTAACGTTTGCATATTCTATGGGCTTCATACTTTCGATTGGTATAGAATTTATCTAATAATCAAATGTTAAAAAAAAAAAAAATTTTAATCATTAATTAAACATACCCTGGACTAAAATTTGTTAGGCAACCCATATGCAATATATTTATTGACATATTAAGTTAAATATAAAATACATTTCATCAAATAAACATCTCGGTGAAGGTCGTTCTTAAAGGGATCTTAGACTAATATAAGCACACGGCTTTAGGTATCTCTTATGAGTAACACAACTTGCGCAATGGTACATCTTTATGTGTGATTGTATTGTTTCCATAAAATAAAACATCATTAAATAATTGTGATGTTGATGTTACTTTTATTGTATAGAGCTTACTGGGTTTGTTATACCTGTAACAATCTCGTAAATTCATGATTATTATGGAGTTCGTTGTTATTTCGTCACGTTATTAAATTATTATCGGTTCCATAAACGTCTTAACAGAGTAGAGACAAATAAAGGATGTACAGCTGTACAAGAACGTTCTTACGTAACGTAGATGGGCACTAAGAGCGATTTTCAGCGATTAATCCTCTAAGCTGGTCTAAATGGAGGTATAGAAATAATCCTTTTGCTTGAGCGAATCCACTTAGCTTTGTACCCGATGAACAATACCCATTATCTGTATTGTTAGCTGTGGCCGCAACTGCCACTTCAAAATGTAAGGCGTTATAAGTGCAAATTACTTTTACACTAAATTAGTCTTTAAGTCAAACGAAATAAGGTTTACTCTTAAACAAAGAGAACAGAGATGTTGGTCACTTCATTGTCTTATAAGCCTCGAAACGAGCTTCACTGCTCTTTCACTTACGAAGTGACCAACATCTGTGTTCTCTTTGTTTAAGAGTAAACCTTATTTCGTTTGACTTAAAGACTAATTTAGTGTAAAAGTAATTTGCACTTATAACGCCTTACATTTTGAAGTGGCAGTTGTGGCCGCAGCTAACAATACAGATAATGGTATTGTTCATCGGGACAAAGCTAATGGGATTCGCTTACCAAATGTGATTCAAACTATATGCCAGTTCTCACCGCTCCTGATTATCGAACAAGGATATATATTATTTTCTTAATACACAAGTATCTATTTATAGACCTGGAATAATATCTCTTTTTAAACACACAATCTATTAAATTCCCAGAATAGTATATAGATTTTAGGCCCCTTTCATACAAGTCGCAACTGATTGTGGTTCTGTCGAACAGAGCAGTGCACTTAATATAATTAAATCGAAACCCATCGGCTTTAGGCAAAGGTAATTTTACCCTCGACAAGGTAATGTTACTGTGGTGTCGGTAACGTCACACACGGACCGGTAATTCACGAGCGTACTGGTAATTTTAGCTGCGAGCGTAATACCGCGTAATTCTATCAGATTCGTGACCGTTGAGGGTGCATTACTATTACAAGCCTTTGACCGTCGTGCGTTGGACGATCAAACAGATTTCAATCTTCTGAACATTGGATGGACCATTATAAATCGCGTAAGACCAGCGAGGGGTGATTATAATAGTCACATCTTTGTTCGGAATGGCTCCATATGATAATGTAGTTCTAATTAATTAAATACAAAGAGGTGATTTATGAACTGTGCGTGAATTAAGTTTCGAAATGGCTAAATAAGTAAAATTGGCCATTTGCTCAATGAAAGAAATAATTGATCTCCCTTTTTGTTTAATTGTCATTGCTCATGTATTCGTATCACCAAATTTTACATCAACTGTGTTTAACTTCGACTTTACGATGTTCAAATACGAGTACCTGTACCTACGTAGTCTTGACGTTGCTCAAAAAACCAAAGAGATTTACTGATATAAGCATATTACATATATAGTTCCCGTAATCAGTTAGGTTCTCTGTATCAAGATCACATCGACACGCCCGCATGAACTGCCAAAGGTTTTCCCAACAGCACCAATCATCATAACACAAAATCACGGAAACATTACCTATACATTTCCTGTTAACGATCGTGTAAAACGTAAAACCTCATGAATGGCCAGCAACTGAATGTTATTCGACGCTTGCCAACTTTTTTTTCACTCAACGTAGGTGTAGGTAACTAATTTGGTCGTTTGCGGATGCGCGGGGTCGGCGTGGATGCTTGCTAATTGAGCCAATTTAGCCAAGTGTCGGATGCAAAATAGGTTTACCGAGTGCCGCTTCTGTCCTAAATCGCTAAGCTTATTGAGACGGTGGGTCTCATACATCATTCAGCGGCTAAAGGTGAAGTTATCGTTAATTAGATTACGCTACGGTAAATTATTGAACAAACGGAATAGATTCGCTTAATAAGCGCTGACATGTTTTTAGTAAATGTAGTTAGACAGACTTCCTGTTCAGTGGTTCGCATCTTTCCTGTGGAGGTGTGTTGACACTGGACGGGGAATTTAGCGGCAAAGTGCCTGACAACTGGCCTTTTTTTTTATAGTCCCATATCCAATCTTAACTATTTCATCACATCACATCAGATGAATTTAGTTTATTCAGCTGTGTACGAATTAGAAATCAAGCCAAGCACGCAAGCGAAGGCTAAGAACATCAAGGATTCAACATCATTCTCTCCAGCTTTCCCATCCACGCAGACTATAGAATACCACGAACAATAAAATATTTTTTAAACAAATCGAAAGCTCCCACACGCGAGGTCGGCCCGGACGCAGCGCGCGCGCAAGGAATTTTAAACAAACGGTAAGGATCAATAACCCGGCGATAGGCATCCGTGTCGAGTGTCGAGTGGTGACATGCACCTTCGAGTGGCATTAGTAAGTACACTAAGCCGTTATTCATTGAGTGAACCACTTATACCTGTCAATTAGTTACTTGGGTTCAAGTACAATCAAGTACAAAATTAAGTTTATATTTCATAAAGTGTAGTTGGCTGAATTTCCATGTTTTTTCAAAGATTCCGTCCGCAATATCACAACAATATTTTTAGATAATGTCTAAAGTGAAAAAAAAGCGATTGCAATTTTAATCAGAAAACGGAGAGACTTTAAAATAAAAATATAATCGTTTCATAATCGCAACAGTTGCGAAACATCCACTATCCAATTTGTTTTGACAGCAAGACGTTAATCGACCGAATGAGTCGACTGGCAGTGAAACATATACTATATGTGCAAGGATAATATTTAAGGAAAACAAAAAAATAGGAGGGAAATATTTAACCAGTCTAAACAAGGAAACAATCCTATATTCCAGTTAAAGTAAATCAAGCTGGATAAAATCGTTTAAAAAGTAAAACGACGAATGGAGAAAAATCGCTGGCGCGGCAAAATTCCACGCGGGCTTGCATTTCGCTAAATAAACTGAACTGACACCCTGTCTGGATTCGTAATGGAGCAATGAAATGCTTTCCGATTCCATGTAATATTATAATTACGTTCGTTATGACTGACAAAATTAACTTCGAAGAGTATCGTTTTCCAATAATGCCATTAAGTTTTTTAGATAAAATAAGATTTATTTTACGGATGTGATAATATTTAAGTTTGTAATAGGATAAAAGCTTATTTCAATAAATATGGAAAAAAATAATGATTTGTTAAAGTGTAATTTGCTTTGATCAAAACCTGAAACATCACATTAATATTATAAAGGTGAAAGTTTGTTAGTGTGATTATCGTACGTTTGTTACTTCTTAACGCTGATACGACTGCACCAATTTTGGTGAAAGTTGGTATGGAAGCAGCTGACACCTTGGATTAACACATGGCACAGGCTAATGTAGTATTCCCGTGAGATGACGGGTGTCACCGCTGGGTGCAGCTAGTAGTATAATAATGTTCCTTTTGGAAACGGACAAATAAAGAATTAGGTAATCCGACTCTCTGCAATAAAACGGATACAAATTTCACTCAATCGCTGGAACAAAATCTATTGTACGAGATTAAAGTCGAAATTAACTGCAAAACTATTTTCAGACACAACTCAATTTGACTTTAATTTAATGAAACAACAGGCGCGAACGATATTGCTACTGTAAAAACGAGTAACTTTCGGTAATGCATGCACTTTCAGCTTTGTTTAATTACTTTTTTATTTCACACGTTTGCTTAAAGATATAATGATGTTATTTTTAATCATAATCTGATGACTATCAGAGCAGCTATATGAATAAACCTTGGGTGGAAATCCCATAAAACCTTTCCCTCTTTCTTACGCTACAACTACGGTGTCGGTAAATCGTTATTGTTTTTGTTTATCTACTCTTCAATGTATACCGACCCATCCACAGTTCAACAAACAAACACGATATGACGATATAACGCAGTACAATACCAACCATTTTGTTTATAAATAAAACCGCATACTTGTTATAGGAGGAGTGTGAAACTATATAAATAGACCACTAATAATAAATCACACAAAACTGTCCCGAGTGGCTGCGACTCGTATCGCCTTGAGTATCGAGTATTTCTACTAATTTATATAATTAAACTTTGATTTTATACTTATATCCGATCCGATTCGATTTTATATATGAGAGGAAAAAGAAGCCATTTAGAGTAGGTAAATATGGTTTTAAAAACATCCTCTAAATGGGGAATGGTTTGCGCCTGAATTGAGGAGTCTGTAGATTCAGTTGGACGCTTTCCTTATGACTTGTTGCTTGAACAATAACGTCGGCATATTAATTTTGTGACTAATAATGCGTTTCAAATTAAATTTGCTGTCGAAAGTTATTTGATTGATCATAAGTCATAAGTCATAACATAAAGAGAAGAATGTTTTACCAGATATTTTACCAATAAAATAACTTTGTTATATGCTCTTTATTGTCCTTACTATTCTGGATTCCGTACATACGTGGGAAGGGCGTAGAAAAATATCCCTATGGACTTGTCACTTGAACAATTCTGAACTGCTCAGAAATTCCGCAGCTTTCTTCATCTGAGCTTTTGGATAAAAGTCCATCCACATTATTTAGATGTCGCATATCGCAACGAAGGGTTAACGTTACATTTTTTCCTGAATAGTAAAATATTTATATAAAATCTTAGGGCACTATTCTCAAAACGGTAAGAACATAAAAACGTTTAATAGCCTTGGGAATTCAATAATTTATAGCAAGTTAAATAGACACCACATATAAATTCGTGCTAAATAAATGCAAACGATACGAAGATTTTAATTTAAATAAAGGATTTGAGATATGCCGGGCGCGTACAAGAAAGCTTGCGTTTACATATTTGTTGCAGTGTGTCCAGGCGCGCATTGTATTGCGTTCGAAGCAACACGATACGGCAACCAACATTTTTCGTTCAACGAAAAACACATTCAGGTTACAGAAATGCATCATGAAATAGTGCAGCATTTTTTAGGATTTGTATAATCATGAAATGCCTATTTTTATTCGGTATCAAGTTATTGAACGTGTGCACGGAATTTGCAATAAGTTTCTCGATCAAGTCAAAACTGGCCTGAAGATGTAGAAATTTACAGACCCGTTTAATAAACTTTAGATGGATAGGATTGTTATTTATTAAGTTGATATTGATTTATTTCAAGTACCTACTCTGCGATGGATATAACAAAGCTGTAAATTTCAAGTTGTGAATTCCAGTACCCTGTTCCACATCGAAATTCGGAAACCGTAATAAGTATGCCTAAGCCGCCTGGCGAGAAGAATGCTAGACGGTAGATTACATCGTTCCACTTCCTGAAAATTTCCACTATTTTTCCATCGACGAAAACGTTTTAATAAACACAATCACGGCCGGGTGTTTCGTTGAGCCTCTATCCATCAACGTCGGAGCAGGCACGCCCATCTTGGCATTAACAATCATTGAGATTGAACGCGCTTAGAACGGCAGTCCAAAGTGACCGCTGTATTTTCACAGTGAACCCCAAAAATAATAAAAGAAACCCTTAAGTTAATCACGTGTCGGCTTCTTTCTGTCGGACATTGACATATGAAATATTGTTACCATTTTCGGTTATTTTCCTCTTTAAGGAAATCGATTTTTCTAGGTAGCTTCTATTGTCACTACACACCATCATAAGTCTCTTTCAGGTTGTTCTAAATAGAATAGATCAGACCACACTTGTCACGACACAACAGGGATTAAAACAAAAACGTTGCTTTGCAAGCCGTTGTACTTACTTGCCAATTAATTTATGCGTTAAATATATCATATGAATATACAATATAAGGGTCTCATGCCACAGTTAGCTACTTAGAAGGCGTGGCGTGGGCTCTGAGTCTAAGAGAATCTGCAGAGTTCCCAAAGGATCATCAGCAAGATTTTCTAAATGGTAGCGGGATCTCACTATATACCTACCAAGTGTAATACTTGACTTAGTATAATGTTCCGTTGCAAGTTCACTATAAGGAAAAAAGGTTTTACCTAATGTTTCCTTGAAAAAAAAACCGGCCAAGAGCATGTCGGGCCACGCTCAGTGTAGGGTTCCGTAGTTGCTCATCCTTCACAATAAACTGCTGTTTTAAGCCCGAGGTTTAAGTTAAGACAGATTTTAAGCTCTATAAAAAGGTCGTAAACGCCCTAGAAACTGTAATCACTTATTACCTTCTGGAAGTCAACTTACGACCTTTTAAAGAAAAAATATGAAATTTGGCGATAACTCAAAAACGGCTTGACCGATTTTGTTCAATATAGTTTTCATTGAAAGTACTTATAAGGCCGCATTAACATGAATTTTTCCATATTTTTTTGACTTGTGGTTCAAAAGTTAGAGGGGGGGGGACACAATTTTTTTTATTTTCGGAGCGAATATTTACAAAACTACTGACTTTATCAAAAAGTAATGTTTGAAAACCCCTATTATTTTCAAGAGACCTATTCAACGACACCCCACACACTAGGGTTGAAACGAAAAAAAAAAATCACCCGCACTTAAGGTGTTCGAGAGGTACCCGAAAAAAAATTTTTTTTTTAGTTTTTATTTTACCGTTTTGTCGGCGTGATACATACACATACTCATACCAAATTTCAGCTTTCTAGTACTAATGATCACGGAGCTAAGCCGCGGACGGACGGACAGACGGACAGACGGACAGACGGACAGACGGACATGGCGAAACTATAAGGGTTCCTAGTTGACTACGGAACCCTAAAAAGCCGCATATATCCACGCTAGACCCTTCATTAGTCGAAACATGACCCGCGTCCACTGCCCTAATAACAGCTATTAGACAAAACGTCCGCACTAAATGCCGAACATATCCGAGCACGCTCGAAGAAGTCCGAGCGACGCCGGAGACGGTGGCATATCCGGTTGGCTTTTGACGGATGGGAATCGTAACATCCGGTGTTTAGGAGGACACGATATAACGTATTGGGTGGTCTATATAGCCTGGCTCGTGCAGTCAGTGAAGATATTTAAATTATATTCATAGTTTTGCTCGCCGGAATTTGTATCGAATTCCAAAAGGAAATACATACTTCCTTTTGGAATTCGATTCTTTTATATTTACGAGTTCAAAAGGCGGAAGTCCAGCACGCTGTACGCAGTTTGAGTTGATAAATCTCCTATAGGTACTACGAGTATTACGGAGTGGTAGCTGTAACGTATGTTTCCAGATGTGGTGATAGATTTTCCGCGTCCCCAACTATACTTCCTTACCGTCAACAGAAATACTTCGGCAAAACTAGTGGGTTCCTGCAGCACGCAGGCGCTTGGAACAGCAGAGCACCTAACTACAGTAAGAACACCGGGTTTTACATTCTGCTGCATATTGTAAATAACCTTAATAGAAATTTTAAAACATTCCAACACAAGTAACTGTCATCATGAGACCCAATGAGTGATGTAGAAAATGCTACTAAAACTGAACATAATTACAAAACTTTCAATTCTTAGCTTCATTGACTGAACTTTCGTCACTTGTTCCAATTAAAGCTGAATAACTTGGAAACTACTGGAACTATTTCCACCAAACATAGCTAAGAAACATCTCGGCGGACAAGTTTTTCTATTAAAAACCGGCCAAGAGCATGTCGGGCCACGCTCAGTGTAAGGGTTTCGTAGTTGCCCATCCTTCATAATAGACGAAAAATACGAGAAAGATTTAAATTACGAGAAAGATTTCAAGCTGTATAAAAAGGTCGTAAACGACAAAGTAACAGTAACTACTTATTACCTTTTGGAAGTTATCGATTATACGCGCCAGATTGAGCGAAATGTTTTAATATAGGATGGTAGTTTACCAATATGTGTAACGTTCGAAGTGTAGGGACACCGCGCGGCACTTAGGTCATTTTAAAGAAAATTATGGTTTTTTGCTATTATAACATTTATAACGGCTCGACCGATTTTATTCAATATAGTTTTCATTGAAAGTACTTATAAGGCCTCATTTTCATGTTTTTTCCCATAATTTTTTGACACGTGGTTTGAAAGTTAGAGGGGGGGGGGACACAATTTTTTTTATTTTCGGAGCGAATATTTACAAAACTGCTGACTTTATCAAAAAATAATGTTTGAAGATCCCTATTATTTTTTAAAGACCTATTCAACGACACCCCACACAATAGTGTTGGAACGGAAAAAAAAAATCACCCCCACTTTAGGTGTACGGGAGGTAACCGAAAAAAAATTTTTTTTTAGTTATTTTACCGTTTTGTCGGCGTGATACATTCACATTCTCATACCAAATTTCAGCTTTCTAGTACTAATGATCACGGAGCTAAGCCGCAGACGGACAAACAGAGAGACGGGCATGGCGAAACTATAAGGGTTCCTAGTTGACTACGGAACCCTAAAAACAGACTTAAATTGGACCATCCGTTTGGGAGCTGCAATGTTTATGTTTAATTAAGCAATTTTTGGTACCTAAATATTTTTTTTCCTTATATAAGTCACAGGGTGTATGCAAATAAATTGCATACAACGTAAGTACTTAAGCTACATATTGGTTGTCTGGAAGAGATCGCTATTTAGCGATAAGACCGCCTGTTGTTTACCTCTGCCTGTTATTTTAATGTATCTTATGTTGTGTGCCTTGATGTTTGAGGTGTGCATAAAGAGTATTTTGTATTTGTAGTCGTATGGGAACAAGTTACTTACATAATATATAAAATATATATATATATATATATTTTATTTTTATAACGGCACAACATAGTGGCTCCACTTCGCCTGATGTTAAGCAAAAAGGGGAGCCCAAGTCGCAATGGCAACTGACGAGAAACCAACGGTGCCAAGTCAGTTGACAGTGTTGACACTGCCATGCAGGCCCGAGAGATGCTTCTAAACGCTTCGTTTGAAGGGTCCCAAGTTATAAGAAGGAGGAAACACATGAGCCGGCAAGGAGTTCCATACTTTAATAGTTCGGCAAATGAAGGAATTGCCAAACTTCTTGTTTAAAGAAATACATGTATACATGTTTAAAGAAGATTTGACCTTTGAGTAGGTACGTATCTACACCACTGATATCTATAAAAATGACTGAAACTGAAACCTTAACGCATTAAAATGCTTGACGAAATCTACTATGAAAATAATGCATTTTACAACAGAAGGATCAGCTGATCACACCAAAGTGTATCTTATCTTTTACGTCACAAGAGTCATGTGAGTGGCACTGATTCCGTTGTGTAAGCAGATCCGATGACGGTGAGCTGAGAGGCGTCGTATGACGGATCGCATCTGCGCCGGCGCGGTGACGAAATGTTACGTACCTGTCTGTGTCGACTTTTGTATTGGATGTGTTAATAAAAATCGAAAATTAATTTGCAGAAATATATAGTTTGCTTTGGAAGTGGAATCCAACGTTGCATGAGGTTTACGTTGCCCGATTGTTCGGCGAAAGTACTTACAAACATGACATAATTGGAAGAGTTGATATACGTACCTGAAACAAATATTATCATAAATTATAACGTGATCGATAAAAAAACATGTAAGTGTCATTCGAATAGTAAGTTATAAGTAGGTAAATAATTATAACTGCAACATTCATACTTTAGAATCCCGAGGGCACAGTATGATTAGGCCTAAATTCAGCATTGTCTATAACTTATTAACGGCTGATTACGTCTGTCAATATTGATCATGTGGCAGGCTTAAATAGTGAAATTGAACCTTAGAATGAAAAGCTAATAAGAGATATATTCTTATCACACACTTTCGCGTTTTGTACACATGATTAAATTTTTAATAGACAATCCGTTGGGTAGTGATACATTTGGCCGACATCTCCGGTAACAACTCGCTGTTTCACCAGTTCATCTTAGACCACGGCATATCCAACGTCAAACGTCAAACAATAAAGGTAAAAAAATATCGCGATACACCAGTATAAGTGTTAATTAGGAAGACAAGAAGTTGGCTATATTTTCAGCAGTGGTTCGAGGCATATTTGGATCCGCAGTAGCGTTATGCTTATGCACGACGCAAATAATATATTGTACTTATAAACTGTTTTGATCGGGCAACGGAAATTGACGATGAAAACTAGGTCTTCGAAAGTATCATTTGCATTAAATTCAAAACGTCTTTCCAAATAAATTTGTTGTAATTTCAAAATACGGTTAACATCCTGTTAATCAACCAAAAACAAAATTATTAAGTGAATTAAGGTGCGCCCAGACCGCCGCTTAAAATACGGTGACGGTACGGAATCGCAGTGACGCATCGTATCCGTACCGTTTTTATCGCATGCCCTCCACACCGCCGCTTAAAATACGTAGTCGGTACGGAATCGCAGTGACGCATCGTATCCGTACCGTTTTTAACGCATGCCCTCCACACCGCCGCTTAAAATACGGAGACGGTACGGAATCGCAGTGACGCATCGTATTCGTACCGTTTTTATCGCATGTCCTCCACACCGCTGCTTAAAATTTGCAGACGCATCGTGAAATCAGCTGCGTCAAAATTGCAAAATATAATTACATCGAGTTCTTATGGACGACACCACACCGGCGACATAAATGACCTAACGGTCTCGTAAATTCGGTATTTTTAGGTTCTCGAATGGAGGCCACGCACCGGCAAGCGCAGCGTAGGACGTCCACCCACAAGGTGGACAGACGACCTGGTAAAGGTTGCAGGAAGCCGCTGGATGCAGGTCGCTTCCAACCGGCCGATCTGGAAGTCACTGGGGAAGGCCTATGTTCAGCAGTGGACGTCCTGTGGCTAAAATGATGATGATGATGATGAGTCAGCTAGGAACCCTTTTATATTCACCATGTCCGTCTGTCCATCCGTCCTCGGCTTAGCTCCGTGATCATTAAAACTAGAAACCTGAAATTTGGTATGAGTATGTATCACGGCGACAAAACGGTAAAATAAAAACTAAAAAAAAAAATTTTTTTCGTACCTCTCGAACACATAAAGTGGGGGTAAATTCTTTTTTCCTTTCAACACTACTGTGTGGGGTGTCGTTGAATAGGTATTTTAAAAGCACTCAAGGCGACATAAATGACATTATCAGCACATTTGACCCAAATGAGTAATCGTAATGTTAAAACCCCCTATCGGGTTGCATAAATTTTTTAATCATATTTTGGTTACGGATAACTAGTTTTGTCATAGTCAGCATAACGATCAATAGTCATAAATTTTTACTCATAATGGTTTTAAGCACAACAATAAATAAATATAAATGAAAAAAATATCGGCCAACCTCACAGAAATCGATCTAGTCCCACATAAAGCTAAGAAGACTGTACATATGACTATACATGCCAAAAGACTTTTATGAGCAGCAATTTTAATGCGTCATGTATGACAATCGATAAATTCGACAATAGTTGTTATGCGACTAGAGGGACACCCGTTCAAATATTTAATTAAAATAATAACGACTTTATATACTTCTCGAGTTTTATTTACGCGTACCGTAAGGTTATAGCAAGCCGTTCCTCTGGTGAAATGGCTTCGCGATAATTTGTGTCCATTTTTCGTATTTCATTTTGAATTAAATTTAATAGTTCGTCAAAGCATTCAAAACTCATTCTAAAATACATATAAAATCGCTTTTCATCTTTTCGGAGGTCTGGCATGCGGGTATGATACTCTCCGAACTGTTTCCTTTTAATATTTATGTTATGCACCCATTTTTTTCTTGTCCTGAAAATAAATTACAAAAAGTACATTACATTGGGTACCTAATGGTGTTGTCGACTACAAAATCATATAAGGTGGAGTCTAATCTTGTAATTGCAACTAGATGGTTATTACAATGAACATTTAATTAATTGTCTCAAGTATAGGCCTGATGTTATTTTTATATTTATGCTGTAGGTGTGCATGCACTAAAACTTTAGTAAGAAGAACAATATCACGCTTTATAGCTGGGAGAGATATTTAATGTTAATAGGCTAGTTGACTCGTGTCAAATTGTAATAAACTAATGTTTATTCCGTAGGTATAGTATTTAGCAAAGGAAACCTAAATATATATTTTTCAATTCATAAAAGTGAAAGATGGCTGAAAAAATTGAATTTGAAAATATGGTTAAGGATATTAACAGAACAAATCCACTAGGTAGCGGTATCTGTTATGCTTTTGGAATACAAAGCTGTAGAAGCGATTTCGGTGATAAGCATTCAAAAGAAGCCCTCAAAAACGGGTTACATACCTACTTTTTATCCCATACATATAATAATCCAGTGAAAAGTTAAGATAGATTTTAAGCTCTATAAAAAGGTCGTAAACGCCCTAGAAACTGTAATCACACCTTCTGGACGTCAACTTACGTCCTTTTAAAGAAAAAATATGAAATTTGGCGATAACTCAAAAACGGCTCGACCGATTTTGTTCAATATAGTTTTCATTGAAAGTACTTATAAGGCCTCATTTACATGAATTATTCCGATTTTTTTTGACCCGCGGTTGAAAAGTTAGAGGAGGGAGGAACACTATTTTTTTTGTTTTCGGAGCGTATATTTACAAAACTGCTGACTTTATCAAAAAATAATGTTAAAAGACCCCTACTATTTTCACAAGACCTATTCAACGACACCCCACACACCACTGTTGAAAAGACAAAAAATCACCCACACTTTAGGCATTCGAGAGGTACCCGAAAAAATATTTTTTTTTTATATTTTATTTTACCGTTCTGTCGGCGTTATACATACACATACTCAAACCAAATTTCAGCTTTCTAGTACTAAAGATCACGGAGCTAAGCCGCGGACGGACAGACGGACAGACGGACAGACGGACAGACGGACATGGCGAAACTATAAGGGTTCCTAGTTGACTACGGAACCCTAAAAATGATGCCGCGCATAAAGCCTTTAATGATTACAGTTACGTATTGAAAGACATGCGGTGGATTACAACTGTTTATTCGGCGGTAGGTAGATATAAATGTAACATGAATGACAGTATTTATTCTACTACCCAACACCTCCTTACTTAAATAACAAAGTTTCGATATGACATTCTTTTAACTAATCGTGCCCGCCCGAAGTATTTATCCAAACTCGTGTGTATGCAAGCCTTCATACTTAGAAATACATAAGTATGATAAACTACAATTAATATGATATGATCTACGGTTAGATGGCACGGAAACTACAATACAATAAGCTTGTGCATAGCTTAAGGATAACTTATTTACTAAGATATAGCTAGTATATATTTCTTTTGTTGACCCTATACTAATAACTCTAAGACCATAAATCTTAACACTTTACTTTAAATCCTACATTCTGTTACATGTCAGATAACATACTCGAATTTACATGTTTAACCATCCTAGACAAATTTCTACACTTGCCTCTGACGCGGGCGCAAGTTAATCCGCCGTGGTGGTGGCGGAGGAGTCGACGACGCCAGCTCGAACCCTTCCGCATCTTCGGCAGGATCCGGGCTGTTGACATCACTGTTACGAGTAGCGTCTATGTCACTTGCGGCGGCCGTCGCCGGGCTCTCCTCTGCCCCGCCACTTACATTTGGTTTATTACCGGTATCGGAAGAAGGCTCGCTTCCCTCCACCAACGACACAGAGTATCTCTTTGCACAGGGACCCTTCGGTGTTAATATTTGATCGATATGTCGTCTCGTCGTGCCGGAAGGTAAGGTGACGTTAAACGACGCCGGCCCTACCTGTTCCTTTATAACCCCCTCGGTCCACCTATCTTTATTTCGGGAATAGTCCCGTATCAGAACGCGATCCCCCGGTTCGGCTGTCCGCGGCAGGCCGCCGGCGCGGTGCTCCTGGCGCTGCTGCCGCGCGAGCACCCGCGCCGCCACGTCGGGTGCGACGTCGGGGCCGGGCCGCAGCGCGTCCAGCCGGCCCCGGACCCGCCGCCCCAGCAGAGCCACCGCTGGCTCCACGCCCGTAGTGGCGTGAGGGCAATTCCTATATTGAAAAAGCATCTTACTAATCGCTCGCTCTACGTCCGTCCCTTCGTAACAAGCCTTTTTAATACAATGCTTCACCGTCTTGACTGCGTTTTCCGCGGCTCCATTACCTTTCGGTCTATACGGGCTGGTGAGACTGTGTATTATACCGTTCCGATTGAAATACTCTTCCAGCTCGCGAGAAGCGAAAGGAGGACCGTTATCCGTAACGATCTGTAAAGGTAACCCGAATCTCGCAAATACTTCTCTTAACTTTGCTATAACAAACTTAGCGGCCGTACTGTTCATTTGGAATGCCTCGATCCACTTACTATGCGCATCTATAATTATTAAATAATGCTTAGAATTGTATTCCGCAAAATCGGCATGAAGACGCAACCAAGGACGTAAAGGGAACTCCCAACTGGTAAGCGGCGCGTGCGGCGGCGCGGCGCGCTGCTGGCGGCACGCGGCGCACGCGCGGCACAGCTCCTCGAGCGCGGCATCGAGTCCCGGCCAATACACATAATTTCGTGCGATGCTTTTCATCTTTACGACGCCTAAGTGTCCCTCGTGTAGTTCGCGCAGTATGTACTCGCGATACTTCGGGGGTACTACGACTCTATAATTGTACACTATACAACCCCGTTCGATATATAAATTATCTTTTCGATGAAAATACGGTAATTCTTGCGTTACCTGACAACTGGCGGGCCAACCGCTCATGACGTAGTCATAAATCTTACGTAAGATGGGATCTACTTTGGTGTCCTCCGCGATATGTCTATAACTTATCGGAAACTCATTTTCCATATAGTGGAAATAACAGCAGTGTTCTAACGTACTATCCGTTATGGCGGTTGGCGAGCCAAGCGGCAGGCGTGACAAGCAGTCAGCGGGCGCATTAGCCGCCGAAGCGACCCACTCCACGGTGAAGTCGTATGCCGCGAGCCGCGCCGCGTACCTCTGCAGGCGGCTGGCTGCCGTCTGAGGAATGCCAATTTTGTCTCCGAATATATGCGAGAGAGGGCGGTGATCGGTACGAATAATAAATTTCCGCCCGAATAAATATTGGTGATTTTTAGTAACGCCAAAGAAAATTGCTAACGCCTCTTTATCTAATTGGCTATACGATTTCTCAGCCTCGGATAGTGTACGTGAAATACAACAAATAGGTCTTTCCGAACCGTCAGGGTACCTGTGCGCCAAGACACCCCCTACTCCGTACGCGCTGCTGTCCACACTTAGGACCAGAGGCAAGTTCGGATTGTAATGAGCTAAAACATTGTCACTGGTCAGTATCTGTTTAATAGTTATAAATGCCTTTCTGCAATCAGAATTCCAGTGCCATGCCGTGTTTTTCTTTAGTAGTACATGCAAGGGTTGTAAAATCGTGCTTAGCTTAGGTACAAACCTACCATAATAATTAACAAGCCCCAAAAAGGCTCTAAGTTGCTGTACGTCTTGTGGATGAGGAGCATCCAACAGTGCTTTCACTTTTCTGTCATCTGGGTGAAGGCCATTTTTATCTATGATGTGCCCTAAGTAGCATACTCTGGGCTTAAAGAACTCGCACTTAGCTAATTTAATTCTAAGTCCAACAGCTTGTAATCTACGAAAAACTTCGCGTAAATTTTTAATATGGTCGTCCCTAGACACCCCGGAAACGCAAATATCGTCTAAAAATACTACTGTGCTCGGAATGCCTCTGACTACCTCCTCCATAAGCTTCTGAAATTTTTCGGGTATGCAATTTAACCCATAAGGGGTCCGAAGGTACTCGAAGGAGCCCATGTGCGTACTGATTGTAGTACACGCCCTAGAATTTTCCTCCAGAAGGACCTGCTCATAAGCGTGAGCCAAGTCAATTTTCGAAAATATTTGGCCTCCACTCAGAGTAGCGTAAAGTTCCTCAATACGGGGCAACGGATATGGCTCTCGTTTTAAAATGGGATTAATAGTAATTTTATAATCTCCGCAGATGCGTATGCTTCCACATTTCTTAATAACGGGAACAATGGGAGTGCCATATTCGGAGTGTTCGACTTTCCTAAGTGTCCCTTCATTCACAAGACGCTCCAGTTCTTTCTCGACGGGTTCGCGCAAGGCTAGCGGTAAATTACGTGCCTTATAGAAAATTGGTTCATGCTCCTTTAGTTTTAAGACGAATTTTTCCGTGCATGTCCCCAGACCCTCCGCGAACACGTCGGAAAACTCATTACTCAAATGTTTAACAACGTTTTCGGTTTTATCCGTCGTCTCTAATTGTTTCAAATGGTGAAGCTTAATGTGTATGTTATTAAGCTGTAGGGCGCGCAACCACGTCCGACCGAGTAGCGGCGGGCCCCCGCCGGGGATGACGTACAGCGGCAGGCCGTGCGCCTCGTGCGCCGGACCCGCCACCGCCGGTAGGTCGCAGTAACGCGCGGACACGCTAATTACGCCGAGAGGCTTGATACTATCGCCGGTATACGATCTTAATTTTAAATCACACTTAACAATGTTATAGTTTTTAAAATATTTGTTATAAAAGGCCTCGTTTATTGCGGCTATTTTGCTGCCGGTGTCCACTTCAAACGCGATCGGTACATCGCCCACGATTAATTTTACGACATAAGGTTTATCACTAGATCCGTCAACGTACATATTAAAGAAATCACTGACCTCGCTCTCGGAGTCCGTGTCCATAAAGAATTGATTTCTCCTGCGTACCTTAGACGATCCGCTACCACTCTTACACATGGCCCTAAGATGGCCTCTCGCACCGCACTCGTCACAATTAAAATGCTTGTATCTGCATCGGTCAGCTGCGTGCTGCTTCCCGCACCGCCAGCACGGGCGCCCGCTAGCCTGCCGCGGCGTGCCCGCCTGCTGCGCCGTCGTCTGCGCCGCCGTCGACATGGCGCGCGCGCCGATGCGGTGCATCCGGGCTGCGCCGACGAGCTCAGCGCCGTGCGCGCCCGCGCTCATCGCGCCGGCCGGTGCCGCCGCCGTCGTGCCGCTGGCCTCGGCGTGCCGGTCCGCCGCCTCGAGAGCCAACGCCAACTCCACCGCCCGCTTGTATGTCAAGTCCTGTTCGGCGAACAGACGACTACGCATCTCGTCACTCGCGAGCCCCGACACAAACTGGTCTCTCAAATTCTCTTCGAGCTTGTCACCGAAATTGCACGTACTCGCGAGATGCTTAAGATGCTGCAAATAAGAGCTGAGCTCTTCTCCCGGTCGCTGTCGTCGTTGTCGGTACGCGTGGCGTTCCGCGATATCCGAACGCCTGGGTTCGAGGTGGTTTTTAACGATATTCACGAGCTGATCGAACGTTTTAGTCTCCGGAGTCGCGGGCGCACAAAGGTCACACATTAGGTCGTAAGTCGGTTCACCCACAACAGTTATTAACGTAGCCACTTCTAACTCCGGTTTGATTTCGTTTAAAACTATGAACTGTTTCACACGATTTATGTACATGGACCATTTTCGCGAACACAAATCAAAACTTTCTATTTTACCGTACGGCATGTTTAGCAATGAATCAAAATCGTTCGTTTTTTGGTGTAAATAGTTGGTAAAAACCACTTATTTTAATTATTTCGTCGCCAGTTACGTATTGAAAGACATGCGGTGGATTACAACTGTTTATTCGGCGGTAGGTAGATATAAATGTAACATGAATGACAGTATTTATTCTACTACCCAACAATTACCATTTGGTATTTACGAGTATTTTTGTTCGGTATTACTTATTAGTTTGTATATTATAGTTTACGTGAGGTTTGGCACCGACTTCAAAAAGTGATTCAAATGTAATCTGTAGGTACATGAACGGGTTATTTTTGGCTTTTCAGTTATTTTAAAGTCGGTTCTTTTTTGTTTAATTTTTGTTTTTTGCTTTTTAGTGATTCAAATAAAATACTTAGGTATGGCGGGGTGATCGGGTAGGTCTTGTTTGCATGCATCTCGTTTGAATTATCCCCTAACTCCTATTAACCGTTAAGGAGTTATACCTGTTAGCAACTCGAGGCGCCCCTGGTGGCGTTTACTGGAACTTTCGTGGAAACCACCACTACCGCCCGACGAGTTGATAAAAAGGGGTGAACTGACCGGCGCAGCTCATTATTTTTTCGAATTTATGAAGAGAGTTACCTACTTAAGATATACTGTTGATTTTGTGTCGATTACTTTAAATAAAGTTCTTAACAGTGCGCTGGTGTTTAAATTGTTTACATCAGAAGTGAGTAGGGACATTAGATAGGCCCACAAATAATGGGAAAGAAGAAACGAGCGCGACGAAGGAGCCCTAGCTCGAGCTCCGAATCCAGCAGTTCGAGCAGCGATGGGCGCACGCCCTCGCCGCCACCACGGAAAAGGTCCAAAAATAAGTCAAGCAAGGTACCACAAAAGATTGCCACGGAAACTGTGAGTACAACTTCTATCACACTGCATAATATGGTCCCGGAATTTGATCCGCTGCGCGATAACGTCACCGCCTGGCTAAATATAATAGAATCTTACGCGAGTACATTCTCTTGGACGGATAGTATGATACGTTATCAAGCTCTAAATAAACTGAAGGGTTCGTCAAAAACCTGGTACGATTCACTGTTACGCAATGATCATAGTTGGACTACTTGGATGTGGGTAGACTGGAAGGAAAAAATTAGGTCAACTTTCCAAGTAAAACGGAATATGTTTGAGTTGCTTAGGGAAATTGTGGAACGAAAACCGGCAGAGAATGAATCGTTATACGCGTTTTTCTTTGAGCAAAAAGCGAAAATAGATAACTTGCGTCTTAATTTCTCGGATTGTGACATCATTTCGATAATTATCGGAAACATAGGAGACAGTAACATTAGCGCGTCGGTAGAAGCAGGCAACTTCCGAACGTGCGACAGTTTAGCAGGATTTTTACATAGTCGCACACATCGATCAAAAACGACGAAAGTTGTCACGTCACACAATCATACAAATCGCGAAAATACTGCTAAACTGTCGTCATCGAATCAAACGTCATCTCACACCGCGACTCTTTCCGCCAATCCGGTCTCGTTAGCATCTAACTCCAATCAACAAAGTACGGGAACGTCCCAACAACGCAAGCCTCTCGAGTGCTTTAATTGCGGAGGCAACCATAAACGATTTCAATGTAGCGTTAAATGCGAATTTTGTGGAAAAAGGGGGCATTCTGAATCGGTTTGCTACAGCAAAAAGAATGCAAACGCGTCGGTGAGTGCAAGCGTGAATAATAACGAAAAACAAGAAACAAAACGGGTATCTTTCCCGAATTCTAAAGACAAGTTTTGCAAAACTATAAATATTCACGATTTCACTCATGACGCGTTCATAGATATGGGTAGTAGCTGCTCTATAATAAAGGAGAATTTGGTCAAAAAGTACTCATTGACAACCATTCCCCTGCCGAGTCCCGTGACATTACAAGGCTTTTCAAATGACAGTGTGAAAACTGTACATAGCATGGTTAAAGTAAATATTAAACTAGACTCCGTCTATTTAGAAGATGTTGAGATGTACGTATTAAATGAACTATCAGGGAATGACATATTGATTGGCCGTAATGTCACGGAACGAACGGATCTCATGTACTCCAGAGTAGGTAACGCGTTGAGATTTGAGTATGCTACAACATATAACGAGTCCTGTACCGTCATCGCTGATTCAGGCTTGGAATTTGATTCCGACTCTCATCACAGTGAGTTGTTGACGTTGTTTAATACTTATCGAGAATGTATTGCATCTAATGTTAAAGAGTTAGGAAAGGTTAACTCTCATGAAATGACAATAAAATTGAGCGATTCTAAGCCTGTTCAATGTAGACCGTACAGAGCTGCGCCAGCAGATAGGAAGAAAATACGGGAAATGGTAGATGAACTTTTAGATAGCGGGATAGTTCGTGAAAGCAATTCGCCTTATTCTAGCCCGGCTCTTTTAGTCAACAAGAAAAACGGTGAAAAGCGTCTGTGTATAGACTACAGAGCCCTTAATAAAGTGACAGTGAAGGACAAATACCCAATGCCACGCATTGAAGATCTCATAGACAGACTCCAGGGTTGTAAAGTGTTCACGAGTCTTGATCTCAAGAGCGGTTATTACCAAATAAAAATGAGTGAAGTAGATGACTCGATTTCCAAAACCGCTTTCATCACGGAAGATGGACATTTCGAGTTCCTTCGGGTCCCATTCGGATTATCCAATGCGCCATCTTGTTTCCAACAAATGATGCATAAAGTTCTAGGCAACCTTCGATTTGGCAAGGTAATTATTTACTTAGACGATGTACTGATTGTGAGTGAAACAGTTGAAGAAAACTTACAGATTTTAGAGCAGGTTCTCAAAATATTCAAAAACAATGGCCTGACTCTCAATTTAAAGAAATGTCATTTTCTGAAAAGCGAGATAGAGTTTCTTGGGTACAGGGTTAAAGAGGACAGTATAATGCCGAGTGAAGTCAAGGTACAAGCAGTGAAAGACTTCCCCACTCCGACAAATATCCACCAACTCCGTCAATTCTTGGGGCTCATAAGTTATTTTCGGAAATTTATTCGAAATTGTGCCGTATTGTCGAGTCCACTCACACATTTGTTGAAAAAGGATAGCGCATGGACATGGGAACCCAAACACGAACAGACGTTTCAAACTCTGAAAAGTACATTAACATCAGATAATGTATTAAGTATTTTTGATCCTAATAAGGAATGTATTCTATACACGGACGCAAGTCGCGATGGTCTAGCCGGAATTCTGATGCAGTTGACTGACGAGGGCGAGAAACCAATATACTATTATAGTCGTCAGACAACTGCAGATGAAAAAAAGTATCATTCGTTCGAACTCGAGCTCTTGGCTATCGTCACATCGTTACAAAAGTTTAGACTTTACCTGTTAGGGAGTAAATTTACCATCGTAACTGATTGTAGTGCAGTTAGGTTCGCGCTTACAAAAAAAGAAATTATCCCGCGGATTGCACGTTGGGTACTTTCTACCCAAGAGTTCGAGTTCGACATCACGCACAGAGAGGGCACACGTATGCAACACGTGGACGCTCTCAGTCGCAACCCCGTAGATAGTGGGGAGCAGACTGAAGCCGAAATCGTGTTGTCAATCACTGAAGCTGACTGGCTACTCTCTGTTCAGCTCCAGGACCCGAAACTGGTAGAGATTAGGACGGCTTTAGAATCAGGTGAAAGTGATAAACACAAACACATATTTAAGGAATATGAACTATTAGGAAATAAAGTCTATAGGCAAACAAGTGAAGGTCGTCGTTGGGTAGTACCCAAGCAATGCATCTGGCAGGTCATTAGGAGTAATCACGATGATTTAGGTCATTTTGCCCTTGATAAAACTTTAGAAAGGATTGCATGTCGTTATTGGTTCCCTAAAATGCGAAGAACAATAAAAAAATATATTAAGAATTGCCTTAATTGCGCGTATTATAAATGCAAAGGTGGTCCCAAGGAAGGAGAACTGTACCCACTGCCCAAACACGCACAACCCTTCCATACATTACATGTGGACCATTTGGGTCCATTCGTCAAAACTAAGAAACACAACAAATACATGTTTGTTGCCGTAGACTCGTTTACGAAATTTGTATTTGTTTGCGCAGTGCGGAACAATGACAGTGCCAATGTTATTCACGAATTAGAAAATATAACAAAGGTTTTTGGAAATCCGCGTCGAATAATAGCTGATGCAGGGTCTGCTTTCACGTCTAGTACTTTTAAAGAGTATTGTGTGAGTAGAAATATTCGATTGCACCTTATCGCCACCGGTATGCCGCGCTCAAACGGCCAAGTGGAGCGCTTTAATCGCACAATTTTAGACGCTATGAAAACTATGGGTGCAGATTTAGACGAAGACAGGTGGGATCAGTGCGTTAAACACTTACAACAGGCGCTTAATAGTACTTACCATAAAACCATTAAGGCTGTGCCGAGCGAGGCTTTGTTTGGGTATAGGTTGAGAACGGATAGTGATGGGTTAGTAGTAGAGAGTGATACGGATCATACAGACGTCACAGAATTGCGTAAAAAGATTGAAGAGAACATTATAGCCAGTGCGGAGTACCAAAAGCGGAGGTTTGACTGTACTCGAGTAAAGGCTAAGCAATACCAAGAAGGTGACCTAGTACTAGTCAAAATAGCAAGCCACTCCAACGATGGCAAAAGCAGAAAACTAATGCCGGTATTCAAAGGGCCATTCCAAGTGAAAAAGATCTTAGGGAATGATAGGTACCAAATATCCGATTTAAGAGGCAGTGAAAGGTGCTCTAAACTATATACAGGTAACGCTGCGGCTGAAAACATGAAACCGTGGATTAAAATCCATGATTTTGACCTTGATGATGAACCGTGTTAGCAATTGGGTATGTACATACACTTTACCCACATAAATCATTAATTAGTCAAGTAACTAGTCATTCACTGTGTATTTAATTAAAGCTATAAAGAGTTATATATATTATTAAATTTATGGCTGTCACTATTTATGCTAAAGTTTTGATAGTTTGTTATTTTAGGTCAAATCAAACTAATTACTAGACGTTCTCTAAGTCTAAAGGGAATGGGCTAAAAGTTAGTGCGGTTTATCCTAAGTCTAAAGGTGAACCCTGAAGGCCTAGAATAACTTACAGCTTTTGTTCACATATTCACACGAACCTAAGACTAAAGGCACGGTGGTATGTGAGCAAAACTAAAATCAAATGAACTTAAGGAACATGATGACCGAGGCGTTTTATTAATTAAATAAGATTACAACTCAAATATTTCAAATTCTTTTTATTGTGTGTTACAGGATAACATATATGTCGTATTCGTGTCTGAGGGCAGGCACGATGCAGCATGGCCGTGTTAGCAACTCGAGGCGCCCCTGGTGGCGTTTACTGGAACTTTCGTGGAAACCACCACTACCGCCCGACGAGTTGATAAAAAGGGGTGAACTGACCGGCGCAGCTCATTATTTTTTCGAATTTATGAAGAGAGTTACCTACTTAAGATATACTGTTGATTTTGTGTCGATTACTTTAAATAAAGTTCTTAACAGTGCGCTGGTGTTTAAATTGTTTACATACCTTCCATAATCAGCGCTGCATAAGAAGATGATAACTACCATATGCAAATACTTATATAGTTTTAGAAAATATATGGACAACATTATGAGTGCCTATTAAATTTGAGGGTTGCCCTCGATATCCCTGGGATTCCATCTTCAGATCCTGACTTGGTGACAAGGGAACTACCTCACGAACACACTATAAAGAATATGACTAACAGTCTTAACATACCTATAATACATGTATTTCTTAAGTATTATCCTCAACTCTTCCATTAATGAGTTGTACCTTCCATCATCAGCTCAGCATGGTGAGATGATGACTACCATATGCGAAATACTTAAAAAACTTTAGAAAATATATGAAAAACATTAGAAGTGCCTATAAAATTCGAAGGTTGCCCTCGATTTCCCTGGGATCTCATCATCAGATCCCAACTCGGTTATAATGGGACCACCTCTGAAGTACTCTTTCGAATAAAAAAAGAATTTTTAAAATCGGTCCACACTTGGCGGAGTAATCGGGGAACATATATAAAAAAAAGCATACACACAGTCGAACATAGTTTCTAGGACAGACAATGGCAGCGGGTAAGGAGGGGGGGGGGGGGGGGGGGGGGAGAAATGTGCATTTTGCATTTTAAACACTCACTAACCAAGAAAACAAAAGCCAAAACACCAAAACTACCGGACCGTTTGTAAGGTCGCCCATAGTACTTTAGTCTCCATTCACCGAAACCCGTTTACATACACGTTAACGAGAAAGGTTAAATAATTGTAAGGCAACCAACCTGATATTCTCATCAGCTTCTAATGCCAGCAATAAGAGAAATTCTTCCTCTGCGGATGACTTACACATGTTGCTGTGGCCGCTCTCGGTGATCATGTACTTACATCACTTTCGTATAGGAACGTCCCGACGTACACGGTGCGTCTTCGTATTTTAAGCAGCGGTGTGGAGGGCATGCGATAAAAACGGTACGGATACGATGCGTCACTGCGATTCCGTAGCGTCTCCGTATTTTAAGCGGCGGTGTGGAGGGCATGCGATAAAAACGGTACGGATACGATGCGTCACTGCGATTCTGTACCGTCACCGTATTTTAAGCGGCGGTCTGGCTGGGCGCACCTTTAAAACACGAGCCACCCTGGTACGAAGTCTTATATTTTTTGAACATCTTTAGCGTTGAAACTATATACCGGGAAGTACTACTGGAAGTTGCAATAATAAAACAGTCTTACGAGTTTAAGTAACAACAAACTAGGACGTCCGATAAACGCAAAGTACCGATTTCACGCGACCCGATCCTAGTAATCCGAACGCCGTTTCGCTTCGTTCTACATTACGTCTCAACCCATTCAAACGCTATAGAGAACTCCCTTATTGTTTACAAATTGACATTTAAAGGCTCATTCATCCTTACAAATAGCAACGTCTATTTGATTTCATTTGAACAAGTGGATACAACTCACGGCACCCTTGAATACGTATCGGTGTCAATGCTAGCAATAATTGACATGAACATCTTATATAAACAAAACACTGACTGGATGAATAATATTCGCTAGCTCCGCTCCGTTGATGTTTTCGTCGAGTATGGAAGTTTATATCACAAGCACTTGCAATAAAGTCGCATTCGGTACAAAACAAAGTGGATAGCTAGAAACTGACTAGCGAGACAAATAACTTACGCAAGATCGTAATACGAGCCTCTATGTATGACCTGAATTGATATCTTGGCTGTTAAGTGGAAGGTTGTCTTTGCCTCGAAGTTGTGAGCTTTCGTAGGATACCTATGGAATGCCGGTACACATGACACCGGCGATGTTATGCTATTTACGAGTAAGTTATGCATTTGTGAGGTAAGCTGGCGTCACATCAGCAACAAAAGTGTATACTGTTTGAAAGTAAACCGCATCAAGTACCTTCTTTTTGCTTTTAAATATGTATGTATTATCGTTTATCGTACAAAATCTGAACTTAATGGCATAAGACTCGACTAACCTTAAGGTTATTTAGTTAGTAGACAGTAGACACTTTGTTAAATGTAGGTAATTTAATCTAAAGTATTAAAAAGTAGACTTTACATGCAGGAGATTTCTCCCTTACCTTACATTTCGTATCAATACGTCATTTTTTTTGTCAATGAAGTCTATATACTTCATAAAACGAATGGGTTTACTAGAACATAAAGCAGTAAATAAATAAAAGTCATGAAGTTTATATCCAACTTTGGTAGCGTACCGTGGAGCGCACTCAATTCTGTTTGTTATTCCGTTTAAACAACAAACTGGCAACATAACGGAAAAAGTTGACATTAAAAACTTGCACCCGGAAACGGCGTAAAAAACGCCGTAAACATAAAATAATAGCCGTCGGAAAAACTGCAAACTTTTCCGAAAATTCAACATTTCCACATCGATACTGTGATCATGATTAATGGACTTATAATTCAGGAATGAAATTACACTGGGGGCAGAAAAGTTGCGTTATTGCCTATATTAAGCCGTGGGGCCTCCCCCCAAGTGGAAAATAGTGAATTATTACCCCCCCGTGCATTACCGCTGCGCCTGTAGGACGACAATGCTATTCGGGAGAATGGCGGCCGGACTCTAATAGCATTAATTTGTCTTCGCCATAGAAAATATTACACGCTATATGATATCGCAATAATCTCTGGCCATTTGTCATTTGTAAGTGTTTTTTCAAGAGATATAGTAGTGGCGCGGTAAATCTCGAATGCCGGAAGAGATATTAAGTTATTAAAGAAATAAAAAATACTTGAGTGATTTATTTTGTCTAACACTTCTATGCATTTCTATGCTGTGTTATACTTTATCTTGTTGCTGCATTTTTTTAAAGCACAGTTTACAATAAAATTATAAGAATCGAAAATGTCTGCTTAATTAAACCTAATAGGTACCTTTCATTGTCATTGCACAGAGTATGTTGAATTATGATATAATTTAGGACACCCTGATAACGAATAGCTTTTTTTATTATTTTCTGACCAAGACCTAACTGATAAAATTACGTCTTATCTGTGTATTTTCATTGTTATTTACTTTGGGAAGACTGTTGTGACAATATTTTAAAGGTGACCATTTTTTTTATTTTCAGCCTGAAGAAGCAAAATACATTAACATAGGTAAGTACTGAATTAATGGTCCCGTTAAAACAATTTTATGCGGACAAAAACATTTCTTTTTTATTGAATTTTATTCATAAAAACTTAATGAAAACACGATCGAACTCATTACAATATTTACAAACCAGACTGAGGGCGAACCTTTAAGTGCCGTTACCTAGGGTCAATTTTAGATGCATATCAGACAAGATGTTTTTAAATTAATAAAATGCAAATCGATGATTGCATTCTGTTTAAATTATATAAATTATTTTATCTAAGTCTTTAATTCAAATGAGGTAAATCGTTGTTTAACGTTTAATGCTGCAATTATCGATCTCCCATTCAGACGTCTAACCACTATAACTTGATATCCTAGTTGATATCGTCGTTACCTTAATCATCCAGCTTATCACAAGTTGGCACTAAAAAACAACACTCTTTAACAATAGGTACACAAGCCTGCAAAGGGAGCAAATGGACATTTCTTTGAAGTTACTTCGGAAGATAATCAAAGGAAGACGGGTTTATTGAATCACCTGAAACGCGTTTTGGCTATCAATTGAAAACTTGTGGAAGACAAGCCTTTTAATATTGCATTTTTTTAAACTTAGTTATAGGAAAGTGCTCCGGCGGAACGGTGAAATACGAGTACTTTAGGTACCGGTTAATGGTATCAGTGTCAGTTACACTCATGTACGCATTAGACATATGTAATCACACGAAACCTTTTTGCTTTTGATTAACGTTTAACCTACCGTTAAAAATAACTGGACCGCTATTTTTCTAGTGACAATTTGTATATCGTCGAAATAACAAAGAAATGGTACCTGTACTGTAGCGTCATAGCGTTTTATTTTATAACGGTATCGTTATCTTTCCCCTACATGGTCCCTGTTTCAAACTAGTCCGAACCATGGCCACCACGCATACCCAAGCCTTTATTTTATTTTAGTTCGGAAAACAACGCGGTAAAAATGTGAAATATCCTTCGATCCTTCCCCCGGAATACATTTAACCGCATTATGGCAAATGTATGCACATAACAAGCAACCTTGAGTTACCTACTTATCGGTTCATTTGATTCCCGGGACGCGCTGATACATTCATGAGAGCTCCCCGGGGCCGGAAGATAGTCGGAATGGGTTTAATATGCAACCAATATTTGTTAGGCTTTTTTATAGCTTTGCGTAATTTTGAACATTCTTCGAAATAACGTGCACACGTCGAGATAAGCAAAAATAATGCATCAGGCAATACAATAATAGCACAAGGAAGTATATTTTTACCGCAGGGTCATGGTAATACATATTTAGTTGTTATTTCGCCTACCCGTTATCTAGATGATATCTTCGACATAGTTTACTTAAACTAGGTTTCCTTTTCTAGGTATGTAATGTACTAAGAGAGACCGCGGGCAGTAATTCGTAAAACACCAGATCGCATAATTATGGATATTATACAAACTCGTGCGATCTGGGACATTCACGAATTCACCGCCTTAGGTGTGTAATGTTACATAACTATTACAGCGCGATGCAGGATTTATATGCGCTCGCGGTAGCATAGCGCCTTCTGTTGGTAAAAAAATCTATGTCCGCTGATCACGCCGAAAACAGCTGGAAAGATTTAATTGGTGCATGTATATAAATAAATAAATAAATAAATAAATAATTATAGATTGGTTTCTAATCTGCTACGGTACGCGTTTATTTACTGGGTTGAAATACGATCCGATAGTCGCATAATCAGTCTAATCATACGCGTCAAGAACGCCACTTTACTCAGTCCAAATAATTTGTAAATAATTTTAAAACACGTTACTATTTTACCAAGTTTTACTATTCCATGTGCCTCCTTTCCAACGTTAATTATATCCAGACCAGAAATAACGAAACAATACTGAGTTCTAGGCGTTTGTTCGCAGGTGGGGAGTGACACGCTCCCACATTACTCCTGCATCGGCATTCGGGAACCGGCACTGTTAACTGACATCCCTATTTATACTAATCGCCATTATAAATTGAACCACCAGATCTGACAACAACAGCCAATAAAGAGACCCGTATAAAATGGACAGTCTATTTAAGCTGGTGTCCCGCTAATGACCTATGCGTCACGATGTTTTTTTTTAATGCCCAGAGACAATGGGATTAGTGAAAACAATAATGCTACGTGTGTTTGTCTAATGAGTCCCTGGTGCACTTCGCGGTTGGATACTGGGCGGGCATTGCAGTTTATTTTGCGAGTGTCTCTCTTGGCCACAGATAACGATTAGAACATGCACGCGAGAAGCGTTAGAGCGCTTACGCACGTGACCATCACGCACTTATTCGAGTGAATTGGATCGAATTCTGGTTGCACTCGGGTAAAATTAACGATCTTTATCAGATATGGAATCTCAATCCACTTTGCAAGAGTAGGTACTATTAGACGAAATAGCCCAACGACGTGTGTTAGATGTGATCAAATTCGTAGAAATATGCTAAATAAAGGGGTCGTAGACTAGGTCACTTAGGGTCCTTATCCCTTAATTATTGTTTTAGATATTTTTCTCTATGATCAAACACGTTTTTTAACATATTATCAGTGTTAATATCTAGAACAGGGCCGTTGAGATTTATTGGTAAGTATATATTTGAAACTTTCAGCTTGAATTTTTCATAACAATACAATATTAAAATAATGAGAAAATAAACATTGCCTAATAATATTAGATAAATAAGGAAGCAGAGTCCATCACTACACACTCGCAATAAAGCAAATGCATTTACTCTATATGATCATTATCAATCACCGGCCGGATGGTCGCGCAGCGCTCGGATAGATTTCTACGAGACATAACCGTCTTGTCTATTACTCTCCCTTGACACGGGATTGTCTATGGCCGCCTTTATTTTTTTGCAAGTATGAAAAAGAAAGTCATTCGGTACAATATTAATGTTTCTTAAAGGGGCCAAATAATATAATGATAATGATCAAGGTTTTGCTATGTATAAATTACTTTGGTTGTGTTGTACTCTTGTACCATACGTATCTGTAAATAATAAGTAGGTTATTAAATGTTATAGTTTAATTGATTTAATCCTCATTTACACATAATGGGTTGGTGAACTGGCTTTGTTTTTGGCATCGTTGTAGAACACGCGAGGTGCAAGGTTCACTCCCACGATGCAGCATGATGACCACAGAAAAAGGGCTGATGTACCATTTGACTTCTAATACAAAATGTGCTCTTCTTAGACTGGCATAGCGACACGGCCGTATTGATCTTCAATTAGCCAGCCAATTAAATATTGATAAGAATGTACGCATAGGAATGTCTATCGTGGTTTAGTTATAGGTAGGTATGACAGTTAATATTAATTCATCAGTTAGGTGGAATACATTATTACTTATCAAACGAAAAAGGTTGATCGAAAAGGTTTTAACGAAAAAATTTTACGTTCTAACGGCTTCTAAAATTTTTTTTTTCTTTTTTCGGCTATAAATTGATTCTTTTGCACGTCGGCGTTATTTACATTCCAGACTTAATACGCTCTGACAAATAGTGTAGATAGTTTTTAAATAAAATCATATATCTATTCGTCTCGTAAAATATGGTTAAGTTTCAGTTCATGGTCGCAGTCGCAGGGCTGAAGTCAAAGCGCAAATTATTTAGTCAAAATTAAGCAACATTGAAACTCGAAGGTTGAAAAGGCACAGGACACGGCTAAGCGACGTATTTCGGTGTCAAAGGCTAAAGTATGTTTCGTAGTATTGCATTTAAAACAGTAGTTAGTAAGAGGTGATAGAATTGCATAATTATTCTACTAACTACTAATAGTACTCAAAAATATACTCAAAATAGATAAAATGGTTGGGTATGAATCTTTATGCTGTTCCGAATTTTGACTAGACCAAAACGATGATTGACTGACATGTCCGACGCGCTATAATAATGCAGTTTGGTTCATTCGTATAGTACAGTACCACTGGCTTATTTTTTCAGGTGGACAAATAGATAATTAATTACTTCTTAAATTCAACACGGACTGCATGAAATATACAGAAACATTCTTAGCGTTGGCGCTGTGTTTGGACACAGAAAACTCACAGTGAACGGCTCAGGAAGACTTCGTCCACAGGCCCATTTTACCTTCTTAAATCGTCCAAAGTGCCATGTCGTCAGCATACTATTCCTAAATCATCACCTTTCCAACTCGCCCTCATTGTTATATCGTCAATATCCTATTTCTTCTACATTCCTATATGGTCCACAGTGCTAATTCAGTGCAGCACTGTCAGCGCTATTTGGTTTACAGTCCCAACACATCCACATTTATCAAACGTGGCTTACGGATTATTGTTACTTAAATGACTTGAACCAAATAAGTCTATTTTGAAAAGGTAAAGTATGTGTAAAGGTGCAATCGAGGTTAAATGCATGGCTATTTTGAATAAAAAAAAAAAAAAAAAAAAATGTACCTAGATGAGATGGCACCGTGGTTGAAATAGGAAATGTAGACAAGTTAGCACTGTCAACCACATAGAAATGTGGACAAAATAACGAAACGGATAAAGATATAGAAATGTAGAAAAAATCAGGACAGTGGACCATATGACAACGAGGATAAGTTAATACAATTAATCGTCCGAAGCAAGCTGGTGACCTCAAAATGTGCGAAAATAAATACAGCAACAGCCCTATGCTGTTACTGTATTTTCGCACATTTTAATTTCAGTATGCAAAATATTTTTTCGGTACTTTAATACTTTGTATGTCATTTGATTCTGACTGTACAATCGCAGGTTAATCGCATCTAACGATTTGTTCTTGTATATCTGAATACGACTGTTATTGTAGAAGTTAGAGAGCGTGTTCAGATATTTGTGACCACCTCGTACGCTCCGAAATATCTGATGACGGCTGTACATTGAAGAATGTCAACGTAATAAAAATCGCAATCCTTGTGCGTGTAACGCACGAATAAACTTGCTCACTGCTTGAGACACCATCATTTGCATACAGCCACTAAACAATGAGTGGCGTAAACCACTTGGGCCATAATGACACCATAAGTACGTCACTCACGTGTAAGTCTGTTTGTCAAACACTTTTTGTATGCAAGCTCTTATCTATACTAAATTAGATCGGACTTGTCTTGTTTAGTAAACACCTTTTTATCTAAGATTTTCTCGTAGATTAAGTAACCCGAGTCAATATTTTGCATATCACATTGTTATTTTATTTATGAAAATATTTTTTTTGAGTTAGACAGAACTGTCTAATCTTTGTTTATTTTTCTATTTAACCAATTTGTTAAGGTCTCTTATAGTTGCCGGCAAACTTTTAGAACAAAAATGGCGGATCTGCGCATGTACATTTGTACGTAAATCGGCTACTGGGTTATGCTCTAAAAGTTTGCCGACAGCTGTAAAAAGCCGCACCGAATTATGATAATCTTTTCAGACTCCACGATTTCAAGGTTTCTAGCCCTTACAATAAAAAAAATCGTGGTGTGCTGTCATCAAAAAGGAAATAACGTACTAAGAGGAGTATTTCCCCGCTGAGAAATTGCGCTCTAGTCCAAGCTCATCACCGTTAGTAACCAAGTCAACAAAATAAATACTAACTTATTATCGCATTGTCCTCAACCTCATGACTAGCTTCGTGGAAATCATCCACAAGGCCGCATTACGACATGCCGCAGCCTAAACGAATGCGACAACGATATTTCCAATTCGACGTCCATTGATCGTCTGTCAAGAGACAAGTTATT
Organism: Apotomis turbidana; assembly: GCA_905147355.2. Lineage (NCBI taxonomy): Eukaryota > Metazoa > Arthropoda > Insecta > Lepidoptera > Tortricidae > Apotomis > Apotomis turbidana. Next base: position 19,894,083 of record LR990281.1, on the reverse strand, counting down.
TATGCGCATTGTTAAAAAAAGTAATGTAACCGAAGGTCGGCGGTATTGTCGAGACGGTTTTGGAAGATTTCCCTGTAGTTAGTGATGACCTTATTTATGGTATTTACAATGTTAAAAAGCCTGTTTGCTATTTTGTCACTTAAGTGTGTCTAAAATTGCGACCATAAAACCGTTATTAGATTTATAAGTTATTAACCTATTGCGTGCCAGGGTTACTGTAGTATTGTTGTCAAGCGTATATGACTAGTATCAGCATCAGTTCTATGTTTGGCAGTATGTAATGATATTTCGTTAGACCTACCATATGATCTATTTACGTTTTTTTTTTTCACGCGTGCTCATCTCGTCATCAAAACAAGAACACTTTTACTTATACAGTTTGATAAAAACTCAATACCATCTCAATAACAGCGACTGTCATACTCGTCGCAATATATATGCCATACACATCATTGTTATCGAGTACATCTTATTCCGTGCCATCAACAATAGGCTTGGACGCCGATACGTACCTTCATACATACAAACACACAAGTCATACAACAGGCCTTCTGTTATGATTAGCGCAGCCTTGCCAAGTGTCCGAGCACGCACTCGCTGAACCTTACTTCATAAGTACTGCGACACACACAAGTGTTAGATACTTTTACAACTTTATAATGTTGTTGAGGAAAATTCTGCGATTTATGCTTAAACAATACCCATACGTACGTAATGAATAGTCGTGCGCTTGGCCGTAATGTTTACTTGTATTATGTACATAATATTCGAATAGAACGGAATCCATATTGTCTGATTCAGCATTTGTCTTTCAATCTTGCTAGTCGAACAAAATAATTTCACCTAGACCTAATTTATTCGCCATAAAGTAACACGAATATAACATGGTATGTCAAAATATATTTATATTTTTAATTGCTTTTCATAAATTATTAGAAATCTTTGATTTCCATGATGTTGTTTAAGTATTACGCTATACTTAGAGTAAAATACATGTTCCCATAGTACAAAGACGAAACTTATTATTGAAGACATGTTATTATTATACAAATTCTAGCGATGTAGAATATAAATAAATGAAGAGCTGGAATGTAACATGTGTGGATATGTAGTGTATAGACATTTATGGATAATAAAATGTACCCTTGATTCGGCAGATACCTACCGTCATTACATTGACAGACGTCACCGGCAACAGACGGACCGTGGGTTGACAGAGAGTCCGATTACGTTGTTTTATTTAACTATCCCAAAATATAAATAAAATACAGATTACAGAATTCATATGCAAGGAATTGCCACTACTAGCTTTACCTGCTGTTCCCCTCAAATGTTGGAAAGAAGCGGTTATTTATTTTAAATATCTTCTTTAGATTGAATAAACGTGACAGTTTGGCGAGAAGTTACTTTTTGTATTTTAGGTATGTTTTTGTTGGTAAATAAATAAAAAATAGCACATTATTTCGAGCCGTCACGGTTCCCTAAGTACTTACTGTTGTAATGCAGGCAGGTATATTTTAACTAAGCCATCCAGAACACGCGTAATTGTTAATTAACGAAGCCTTTGACTATGAAAAGCTCATCGGACAAAAGCGCTAAAAGCCCGTGACTAGGTCCCGGTAAAAAGTTCCACGTCCAATTAATGCGGGATAGAGGCAATGATTGGGAGCACGATAAATTTATTTAATTGCTTATTCGACGTAACTTCACTCATTTACATATGCTTATAGGTAGGTACCGAAAACGGCGGTCCCACACAAGTTTTTATATGTAAAGACAGACGGGAAAATTGCGTTTATGAAGGCAAGTGCGTCTTTTATGATATCATAGAACGCAACACTCTAAGTATACCTATGCCATAACTTTGATTAGAAAATGTTCTTTGGTGGTTTGGTGGTTCTAAAATTCTTGTAGCACTCTTTAATAATTACCATGATTACTAATTAGTCTAATTAAAATGTATATAGATATTTTTCCATGCTTCTGAACTCACTAATTACGTATTGTTACAATATGCATTGCAGCACGTGAAAAAGTTATTAACATTATTGTTGAGAACTTAATTGGATTGAATCGTTCCTGCGAATTGCCAGTGATAATATTATAATATATAATAGGTAAATTACCCGGTAAATGCCCCGGCACGGCTCATGCTCCACGGCCGTGATGAATTCATGATGTGACGTCAAACAACTTTACATTATTATTGGTGACATTCTGATAAGGGTAGGGCTGAATTAAGACGTCAATAACTTAAAACAGTGATCAATCATCAGATGTTATCACTGTGGCAGATATACCTTTGAAAGGAAGTGTCAAAAACTACAAATACAACACACATTTTTCCAAAACTCACATGCTCACGGTACAGTGGTGTCAGGTGGTGAATATGTTTTCTATGGGCGGTGGGTCACTTTCCGACACATATAATATGCGCGTGCAAGAGTGACGAATGCTTTATCATTTACCTACGAGACCATCACAGGCCTACTGGAAACCCAGTTTGCATTGAGTCGTTTGTGTGAACAAGCTATATTGGGCAGCGGTGTTTAATAGGTAAATTATCCGGTAGATGCACGGCATGGCTCGTCAGGCTTCACGGGCGCTGCATTCAGCCGCTCGGGTGCGAATCAATCGGAAAATTAGTTATTAGTTCAGATGAACATTTAATCACAATACTTGTACATTAATATACTCTAAATTAATACTTATTTAATTTTTTCTCGTTTATAGAAAAGTTAGTATGGGGTGTTAAGCAACGGTATACATTTTTACGGAACCCTCGGTGACAAGCTGAAACGGAGATGTTTCGCCAGCTCGGCCAGTTAGTATAACAATAAAATTAATACATATACCACAAACATATATTACTAAACCTAAAATATCTGTTCTATATTTTTAGTTATAATTACAATATCAATCGGATGTCAGTGACTGTACCGAGTAACCAACACTAAATAAGTAGGCTCCTTGCATATCAGTAGCGTACTAATACTAATACAACTAAGTACGATAGTGCTAAGTGGACAGACCAACGCATAGCCAGACGTGTAAGTGGATCACCAAGGCGATATCAATACCTACGTACATGTTAATAATATACCTCTAATAAAGAAGATATGTATAATCTTTCTTGTATTGCGGCCCTGGAGACGATCATGACAAAAATAAAGATTATGAAATATCATACACTTTATATGGTTGGTTGGATGCTAATAACTATTAAGTTTCGTCGATACAATTATTTTTTACGTAATTCTTTGGTTTTCTTGGCTTTCATAATTTCAAAAAGAGCCTTACATTGTCGGCTAAATAACGAACGAAGTGAATCGTTTCTCAAATATTTATTATAGTATTAGTTGAAACTATCTAGACGCACTCACCATTTCGCATTATTAATAGTGGTCGGCGGATATTACGAAACGTCATTATTAGCGCTAATGATACAATAAAACAGGTCAGGAGTATCAGCCGCTAGAATATGTGCTAAATGTAATCTCAATTGCACCTCTACGATGCAACTGATACATTAATTTAAAATACTTCTCATCATTAATTTATATTTATAATATATCACGAACATAATTACAAAGATCAACATGATCGATACATTTTGGTTGTTTCTATTTGACTGCATGATATGACACGTTGTTTAAAGGTAAATATAGTACATCGCTAAAAAAAACTTATAGGCATCCAGTTGAGACCTTTCGAACGGATGCCGTTAAGAACGTCTAAAATCGTATTCTAGAGAAATTTCGTGTCGTATGAATTAATGTCCCATAAAAATATCCTTTTAGGTTATATTTCCTTAATGACAATAGGGGGACTCGCCGCATCGCCACTGTATAGCAATAAGCATCCTGTGTTGCAAAACAACATTATATCAGGCATAATACATATTTTCCATATGAGTAAGATCGTAACGTATGCGGATATGGGTCGAGGCACTAGCTAACACAATCAATGGTTCATTTCTCAGTTCCATTGAGAGGCATTGCTATTGTGGGGCTGTATGGCAAGTGGATGTCATTTATATTTCTATGTAATCTGTGCCATAATATCTCGATCAAATCCCAAAATTGGACGCCAATACAATATTTTAAATCTTAAGTAATACATTCTTGGTTGATGGATACTCTGAAGAAAAAAGAACTTTCACAACCCGAATTTAGTCGATTTCGTCGATTTTTTATCCAGATTTTTTTTTGTCCACTTCTCATCGTATGTGAATATTTTTTGAAAATATATCTTCAACTACATTAACTAATCTAGTAAAAACATTTTATCCCTAAGTAATAACTAAATACGTAAGGTAAAGTTACCAAACGCTTGTCAACAAGGTGTAGCATCGAATTTAGTTCAGTCTCTACATTCCCATTTTTCTACAACCATTTGTCGGTACAGAATTGTGACACTCCCACCGGTCTTTGTTGCACCAAGTCAAGTGCATTTTAGTTCGAAATGTCTGTTTTTATTTCTCGATAAAAGACGACAAAGCTGTCGGTTTCCACCGCATCTGAAAATCAGATTCTTCACGATGTTTACGTTCGATTTTCAGCCCGCATACACCGTCAATATTATCTATAAAATATTGTAGCGGTAAACAAAAAATTATACGTAGTATATATTAGATGCGTTACATTTTAAGACCACCCATGATTATTACTACCTAAAGTTCGGCACTATATATCATCAAAAGTCGCATTTGTCTCTAGAGAGAGACGCAATAGTCCCAGGTGAACAATAAGTTGTAAATACAAGTTTACCATCATTTTACTCGTCTCACCGAATATTAACTACCAAAGGTTTATGTAAAAGTCACCGTCAGCTGTTTTTAAATGTAGTTCAGTCCTTACAATTGCTTCAAGAACAACAAGGAGTGCTTAACATTGAAAAAGTCAGCGAAGTCAAGACGTTAAGAAACTCGTATCTATTTTAATTACGTCGGTAACTATGTTTTGAAAGCACCGTTCTAGCATTGTTTCACCATCGACTTAGTTTTGATTTTCTTTATGATTTAGTATCCCTTATACTTACTTTTCTTAATGGCTTGCGAATATTACTTTTCAACATTACAGACATGAAAAAAGGTATAAATAGGAAATAAGCCACGAGAAAAAACTAGTTTAAACGTAAATAAAAGATTTGGCAAAGACTGTTCTGCCTTACTGCTTTTAAAATCTGTTCGATTCTTAAAGCAAAAACTTCAAAGTGCCGCGAGCTCACTACAACGACCGCTCCCGACACCAACAACCGACTTTGGAATTGATAGACCGTGATCCATACGGCTTTAAGTTCTAGAACAGAACATAATATATGACAATGCCAGCGGACAGTGCAAGTTCCAGTCTGCCCGAAGCCTTTTTCAAATAAGACTTTTACGATACAATTGAACCGGCGAGGGAGCGCGTGAAAACTTAATGCCGTATTCATCGTCTTTGCGGTGCTTATCGCCAAGCTAAAATATTAATTATAATTATCTATAAAACCTGAATTTGAATGTTCATAGATGGCTTAAGAGCCTTGGTTGTGCTACAAACCATAGTTTTTAGGGTTCTGTAGTCAACCGTAGTTTCGTCATGTCCGTCCGCCCGTCCTCAGCTTAGCTCAGAAACTACACACGTATTAGAAAGCTGCAATTTGGCACGGATAAATATATTAGTCACACCGATAGTGGTAGAGTAAAATCTTGAAAAAAAGAAGTTTTTTTGGGGTACCTCCCCTACACGTAAAATGGGGTAGTATTTTTTTTGCTATACCCCAAGGTGTGGGATATTGTTGGATAGGTCTTAGGGTTAAATATATTGTGGGTTATTAACGACAAGTTTTCGATAAAGACATCCATTTGCGAAATATTAAGCTTTAAAGTGATAATTTAGTAAGAAATAAATGAAAAAAAAAAAAAACAACTGAAATAAAGATATAACAGTTTTGTTATCAACATTATACATCTTGTTCTCCTATATAAATACCGCCGAATCTGTAAATACTTAATATTTATCAGACCCAGCACTCAATCTTCAGGCAAAATACTGCAGCACTTGAGTTAAAACGTCACACAACAAACGGGCCGGAATCCACATTGGAGCCCGATCTGTCTGCGTCCGTATTCCAAAACTCAGTAACGACCTTCTAACCGTGGCCGGCGAGCCCAACTTTTAATTGAGTTCAGAACAAAAGTCTCCGTCTAGCTCGGAGACATCTTTGTACCGCGAACAGAGCTTGTCTTAATTTCCTGGAGTCACCTTAATACCTGCATGTCTTTTGTGAAACGCTGCTACATTTTTTTAAACCTTATTCCGTCCTAACATGAACTAGACTGCACCATATAAAAAAAAACAACAAAAGCACCAATGGTCCTAGATTTCCATAATTTATCAACTTGGAATCTGCTAGATTGAAACTGCACTTATTCCAAAATTATCTAGTGTGATAAACAGTTTTACAATTCTAGAGTACTCACTCCCGCATGTAAAACGTTATACGTGAGACATAAAACAAGATGCAAAGTGTCAAAGCAAGAAGTGCCTCATCTCGCGAAACTTAAGCAATCATGTCGCCCGCGCCGCCACATACGTCGCGGAACTTTTCAGGAACAATTCGAGGGCCTGGCGGCGATGGTGTAGCGAAGAGGTCTCTAGATTTGTAACTAACCTTTAGAATTGACGTCAATCAAATGAGCTGAGATGTCTTGTTTTTTTCTAATGTATAAGAAGAAATGCGGTCAGAGACATGCTCCAACAAATCGAAATTATTATAATTTCTTCTTCCATATTTTTTGTAAGTATGACTTGTTGCAGTCGAGAATAAGCAAGGTTAGAGCTGCTCTAGCTCTTGCCTATTGGCAGTGTAAGTGCCTTTTTTAGTGCCTACGAGGGCCAAATTATTACAGAGGAAGGGCCAAATTATTACAGAACCTGTGCATAACGTTAATTTTTTACCTTCTGAAGACAAATTCGCATTATAAATTATTTTGAATTTGGCATGAGAGCCTGTGAGAGTGACATATCTGATTTAAGTAATCTGTGATATAAATACTAAGGTGGAAGTACTAGTACTCGACGCGGTACTAATACGCGTCACCATACTTTCAACTGCGATAAATAAGATAAGATTACCGTTACTTTCATAGCAAATAGAATGAATACATGAGAAATGTTTGTAGCTATCGAATTTCACACGCAAAATAATAAAATATACAAAAGCATGTGACATGTACTGGGACAATCCTATTGACTTTCATTTCTTTACATTACGAGATTTTTTTATATGATCATTGTATGATATAAATACCATTTAATAAGATAAAAGTCATACCTCTCATAAGGGATGAATAAATTTGCGATAGACGTGTAAATTAACGTACTATTACGAAACATAAAATAAATATCCCTTGCAATGTCGAGTACTAGTACTTCCACCTTATAAGCACCTAGCTAAAATACATAATCACATGTTGCAAAACTTTTCCCGTAGAAGTATTGAAGCCTGGCGGCGACAGCGTTCGGAAGACGATCTCGAGATCCTTATCAACCGGCTTCCGGGCCGGTCCGTTTACATTTCTCTGTGGATAAAACTCTCGGGAGGCCCCCTTAAAAGCGAGCCGATGCGCCTTATCAGCCGGTATTGCTGCGATATTGTTGGTACAGCGACTGCCGGTGTTTGTTTTACGAGGAATGTGGACAAATTAAATTTATAAGTTCAGTATCCCTCCCGAGGTAATAGCCGTATAAGTAATTGTTTGTTCTATATGTATGAAGCATCTGGAAATGATATTTAATGTGAACCAAGAGAAAATATATCGTAGGGCTTATTTAATAGTTTAGCAAACTATCACATAATTATAAAAGTTATAAGCATAAGCATACACCTAATGTTGCGTTTTGGAATAAATTGAGAAGATGCAGTTTTTCATAGGTACATAATGTGTCAATTAATGTCCCATACTAACTTATGCAGTTGAACACTAAGAACTTCAGAATCAAAGTAAGACGTGTCGATTGACCAGTGACCGTCAAGAGGCCTTATAACTTATTACTTTAATTTTTTTTTTCATATTATGACAAATACCAATAATTTTAACCAACTTTTTGAAGTGAATAATACTTTTCCCCGAGTTCTAGGTAGTAACATAGCTATTTCATGCTATCATTGCGTGAAGTCGAAAATAAGTTTTAAAAACTAATTTTCCGCGTGAATTTTGTTAATTTCGAGTAGTTTCGAAACAAAAATTATCAATGAAAAATTCAAATTGTAGGTTTCAAATATATACCAATACATCCCAATAGCCCTGTCAATCTCAAGGATCTTTGTGTATTGTTTTATTCCGTGCTGTTATAGACTACATAATCACCCCAAGAGATAATATTGCTCTTCGCATTAAAACAAGGACCGTTACCGGTATTCATAAAAACTAAAATATTTTTCTAATTTTGGGTTTTTTCAATTGTAATTAAATAGTATTTAGGTAATGATACAGAATTTTGAAATCAGTACATTTAAATAAAATATGTATAATAAGCGAAAAACCCATATTAGATACCGGTTTTTCGTGTGAAACGAATACCGGTATTCAATCCCTGCATTAAAACAGTGTAACGTCATAATCCCTTCATGTGTCGAATTATGCAAATAGGCATTCGACTCGTTGTAGTCCCGTCTGGTTCCGTGTCCGGCACGGTCCGGGCCGCGCCCGGGTATCGGGACAAGCGACACATCGGCCGCAACAGTCGTCTAGAACGATGCCACTTGTCTCAGTCTTGAATAAATTACCATGTTTATCAAGTTGCCTGCAGGCCGCATTGTTAACTACATAGTTAATTTTCGAGAATAGTGCATAGTGTTTCATATAGGCATTTTTTATTCAAAACAGATCTTTATCCTTGCTGTGAATACATGTTTCATAAAATAGGCGCCACATTTATCTTTGAAAAGTTGATTGTAGGTATGTAACTGTAAAACATTTGAATCGGGCAATAGAGCATAAGTGCGACCAAATGTAAAGCCAAATTGATGTCAAATGCTAATGCTAGGCCATTAGGTCTTAGTGATGAAATAATCCGCGCCATTCATTATTTAGCATAATACACGGTAATTAAACATGCGCGTTATCGTTACTGACACCGCAGCGTGTATCAAATTACAATTTATACCAATTATCAACCTCAACTTTAATATCAAACTTGTACTAAATATGCAGTTAAAATGTCGTTGTCAATAAACAAAATTATCATAAAATGAGCCACCGTGTATGTTGAAAAGCGGTATAACGTCCCACGTACCTTCGTTATTAACTTATCATAGTACAAAAAAATTCAGTGCGCATAAAAAATTAAGCAAATACATAGTAGGTACTTCATTTTTTTATGCCGGTAATGTTTAATTTACAATTATGCTATATTTAAATTTTACGCACCTAATGAAATTAATTACACATACAAATCTTCTTGTGCTAAATAACTAATTTAATGCCAGTAATAACATTATTTTAACGAATATATTTGCAGCACAGGTTTAATGTGGTAATTCGCTTTTGGCGGTTAGGTCATAGAACGAAGTGTAATATGCGAGGAGGGGTCTCGCCAATTAATACACTAGGGTTAGCGAAGTCAAACAGTCTTGCAGTTTTCTTCGACTAAAGCTGCATCTTCTGGAGGGTTTCAGAAGTCAATTGACAGAAATTAAATTGATAAGAAACTAAACATGGAGCACCGACCGTTTCATTTGATAGTTATAGCTTAAAGCAACTTTAAGAACATAAGAAAATACAGGCTCTACGAGGCAGCAATTGTAGTAGTGTCTCGACTAGAAACTAAAGATTTTGAATCTAATTAATGACGTAAATTACTTTTCATTACAGCAAACTTAACCGAATAAAATTCTTAATGACAGATATTGCGGTTGTTACCGAACCGCAATATCAGTCATTAAGAATTTTATAGTCAACGTCCTATTGGATAATTAAATTTGAGAATTTCTTATAATTTAATTATTGTTTTTTAATTAGGTTAACGGAATATGCTTGATAAATATGAGAAATACATGGGGTTATTTTTTGTTTGTTAAATATTACAGTGTAAGTTTAATAAGGTACGACCAGTGTCGGGAAGATTCCTTGCTCTATAATACAAGGAATATCCAAATTGTATTTTCGATTTCGTCGACAACCCTACAATCCTCACTTGGTGTCGCGAAGCGTCGCATTGTATCGACATTTTACCGTGAAATAAACTGTTACACGTACATGGCTGGTTTGGCTCGTGGCTTACGACCGCTCGAGGATTTACAACCCGCAATCCATATCTTAAACATCAATTGTTGCTAACTGCAACTGCATTTGAGTTTCAACCTAGAGAGAAAGTAAAAAGGTTGGTTGCGACTCTAGGAATGATTTGAATATTTCCCGTTTATATCACTTGCACTAAATTCTCGTCCGCATTTGGCTATAAACAAGCTGAGGGTAGAGAATGGTTTCGTTGCCGGAATTTAGTGGTTGCATGCGCTTAGTGAGGCTTGGGATGAAACAGGGAACGCTATTTTCGCGGTCGGATAGCTCCGGCAAAGGCAACGATAGAAAATGTGCCAGAATTGTTGAACATGCATACTTATACTAATGATAATGTTTTTCTACATATTTTGCGGCATATTAAGCTAATTTATTGTCTTTTCTGGTATAATAGTAGATTTTTTAAATAAACATACAGGTTTCTTATATTAAACGCTAACGCAAACGAATACCGTGCCGCGACAGTTTTTTCCAGTCTGACAGTCTCTATCTGCTCTAGAAATGTCGATAAATACGTTGGCTTCGTTTTTAGGGTTTCGTACCTCAAAAGGAATGAAATGCAACCCTTATACGCCCTTTTATATACCCTCACTTTGTTGTCCGTCCGTCCGTCCATCAGTCTGTCGATACCCTTTATCTTGGGAACGCGTGAAGATATAGAGTTGAAATTATACTCAAGTGCAGTCCCTTGCAGCTGTAAAAAAAATCAAACTTCTAAGTTAACTTACAAAAAAGATACGGCCGTTTATGCCGCAAAAAAGGTATATTTCGACACCCTCAGGGGTCATCAAAATTTTCGGTTGACCGTCTTTGAATACCATCTTATACTACAAGTATAGGCAAACATCTAAAAACTATAAATTTGTGATTAAATGTACGTAATCAATCATCGAGGTTAGGAGACGGTATCTATTTTTACGGAACCCTCGGTGGGCGAGTCCGACTCGCAATTGTTCGGTTTTTAAGGACATTATTCGATGCCTCATATTTTTTCATTCAAAAGGAGCGAAGTCTGTCTTGTTTGAACCCACGACCTAAACCCAACCCAGCGGTAATCGTTTAACAGTACTTGTTCCCAGACGCCATTGTACCGCGTTTGCGCAACGTGCACTTGTTCAAACAGCGCGCACGCAGCCTTCGCCGATAACGATCCTCTATGAATGGAGTTATAATCGTGGAGTTATCGTTAGAAGCTTGTAAATTATCCATAAACGTGCATTCGTGTTCCCTTTGTCAATGTAATGGTAGTTAGTAACGCCGTGGTAGTGCGAAACCTTTACCCCGGCTCCACACTATCGAAAAGTTGATCGAGGCAAAGAAAGTTGGCTGAAGTGTGGCTTTCTGCAGTGAAGTGCCTCTCCACGCTATCATATTTGCTCAACCTCGGGCAACTACGCGAATAGTGTGGAGCCGGGGTTATGGCCTATGCAAAAAAATTACAGTGCATCTGTCACTTTATGCGACGTATATAAGTGCGAGAGTGACGGATGCTCTATCATGTATCTTTATCTAAGTAACACGATCGTCATAACCTACTGGACGTCAGGGATATTAGCTAACATTTATTAGCCTTTCAAAACAATAAAAAAAACTTTTAGTCTCTTTCACAGGACCCCTATAGCCGCTACGCCAGTGTCTGCTCACGATGTGACGCCGTCACTGTTGTGATTGTAATTTTTTATACTTATAGCATCTCATGTATTTAAACAGTAATGTCTACAAGTGTCATGACCATGACGCAATCAAGAGGGATCCACGTGTCAATCAGAAACCAGTTAGCAAAAAAAGAAAAATCTTAAGCGTCTGAAATTACAATAAGAATGTATTTACATTTATGAGATTAGCAGTCATTAAAATAAATAATAAAGGGAATGAATAAATTTTCATGAAGAAACGTACATTGGAATGATAAGCAAAAAGAGAAATAGTGTAAGTACACATTAGTTTATAGGTTGTATCTACCTTCAGCATTCTACTGACAAGTTATATCACATAAGATATTTTCATTTACCTTTCTCAAAATTAAGAAGGAGACTGCTCGAATTGTCAAACAAATCGATTCGCCAAGCGATCGCAAGGCAATATTCTTTGTAAGCGCATTGTTTACGTCTGGCGGATTCTTCGCAACGTGTAGCGCGATGCAGGTGCTGCCGCGGCGACGACGGTAAATATTTGTACTGCGACATGTCTGAACCATGACAACAGTTCTATAGTACTTCGTGTCAGAAATGGTTTGAGAGCGAATCTTGTTCCTAGGTGTTTGAGTCGAACGAAATTTTCGGCCGAGAACATTTTGCCGTTCTTGTGTCCCATCAGGTAATAAATATAGGAATGGATATGTCAAGTTTTACGAAGTTGCATCTGCTTTTAATTAAAGGCGCGATATGATAGAATTAGATATATTGTTCGCTTCGACATTTGTACTTTAGTGAGATCATCTCAATGAGAAAGAAAACGATATTTCAGTAATGGCTAAATAGCGCATAACGCTAAAGTAGAAATATAGTCGCGAGCTCACGGATAACATATAATTGTCTGGAAGCGATCCCTCAATATTATTTCGACATTTCGACAGTGAGCCTTTAGGTAAAAATATTATTTAGGACATTTATTGCTCCTGATTCGTCGGTAACGTATCCACCTGTTGTCACATCATTAGGGGCTAGATTAATTATCTTTCGTACTGGCACCAAATATGCCAAAGCCAGCCAGTGAAGCCATTAGACCGTAATAAGAAAATTAATTACAGCCATGGGAATTCCCGGGAACGGCTACCTTATAAATTGCGAAAAGAAATTTAATATGTTCACTTTCTAGGAATTTCGTCCATGGTCCCGTAGATTGGTCCAGGTTTACGAATGTAGACCGAGTGACCTCTTTATTATAATAATAGTGTCGTAGGTCGTTATTTCAGCATTTCTTCCGAACTTCCATACAAGTAATTAAGGTGAAAGGTTATACAGATATTTGAAAGCTGAAGGTGCATTTCCGTGCATCACGGCCGATCGCAGCCGCTTGGAATTGCACCTTTACTGTTAAAATCATTGTTATGCATGCATTAATATCTTACGAATATTCTAGTATATGTAGCGCTGGAATACAGTAGCAATACAATATTGCTTGAAGAATATACATGTATTTTAAGTTTTTTGATTATCCTACAGAAACATTACGTTTGATTCACCATGTAAGGCGATTTTTTATTTGTTACCTAATCAGTTCCTTTACTTAATTATAATAGTATATTTTCTATAAAACCATTTAATAGTATTTCCTTTACAAGTAGTCATATTTCGTAAATCCATCTTAATAAGAAGATCGCGAAACCGAACAGAATCGGGATATCTGTTCATTAAAAATATACAACAAGGTGTCCAGGGACCTGGCAAATGGAGGAAAAGTGGCCGGAAAAGGACAGACGGAGAAAATTGGACCCAGAGTGACATGGCCTCGTAATAATCTGATTTATCGTTACAGCTGGAAATGTGTTGGATGGGAGACTTGTACCGTGTTAAGTTTATCACGTATTTGTCCCTCTTAAATTGTGTAGCCTGAATAACATGCAAATTTTATGTAGATCTCTTCTTAGCAAAGACTATACGTACATGCTTCCATTTTGCTTACGTAAAGTTATTATGTGACTTTCAGACATACACGGATGATTCAGATGCAGAATGATGCGAGGTCATTACCAACATAAATGTCTCACCGTATTATTACTACATTGAATCAAAACATTAAATCAAATCGACCGTAGTTACTACACAAGAGGTTCTAAATGCAATCTCCTGACTATCAGACGTTGGCATTGATAAACCTAGTTTGGGGGAGCTTGGACTTTGTAAGTATGTAAATATATTCAATCTTATTTATATTTACAATTGACTTCCGCACACGCCTCGACGCTTATTGGATTGCAATAAGAAGTGCTCAGATGCCTCACACGGTATCGGAGCGCAATAAGAAAAGAGGCGAGTGGTCTATTTCGGCCCTTGTGATACCTGCGTTGCGTGCGCGCAGACGGATTCTCCAGCGCGTCAACTGCTTTAGAATGCATCGAGACATTAATCAGACGGCACTAAGATTAGACGGATTGAGCACTAGCATAGTAATACCTCAGTGTATGTAACTCTAAAGTAGAAAAATAAATGCACGCGAACGGTCGAATAAGAAATACATACGTACGAGTGCGTTAGACGTCCGTCTTGCAAGTAATCTCGGGTGAATCTTCGTTTGGTAGGTTTGCTTGTGTTGCTCTTACACTTGGAGATTTATTTATTTATTTAAACTTTATTGCACAAAACAAAAGTCAATACAAATGGCGAACTTAATGCCTAATGGCATTCTCTACTAGTCAACCATAGGGCCAAACAGAGATGCTTCAAGTGGGTGCAGAGTAGAAAATTAATCGTTCGGAGAGCATCCAAAAGATACAAGTGAATACATGTATATTATATAACTTAACTACCATAAATAAAATGATACATATATTTACATACTATAAGATGTATATTATATCTAATATAATAATAAATACGATGAAATGTCTACTGCATAGGATGAGACACTATTCGAGCTCTTGTTCGAGCAGGTGCGTACATAGCATCCGTTTGAAAACTACCTTGCTTGGGGCTTGTCTAATAGAGAGAGGGAGTGTATTCCAAAGACGACTTGCCTGAACGGCGAAAGAATTGGACATGAAACCAGAATGGTGCGAAGGAATCGAGAGTTTGAGTGGAAATCACTAACAATATTAAAACTATCGTGAGACATCTTTAATAGTTATAAAAAAGGTTTATACCAATGTAAAAATTGACAGGAACGGCCCAACATGTTTCGAACTCATATGGTAACGCGGGCAGTTAGTCGCGTAGCAGCACGAATCAGCCCCTGGTGAAGAGCTCCATATGAGTTCGAAACATGTCGGGCCGTTCCTGTCAATTTTTATGTTGAAATTACTGTTTTAATTCAGTTAGATCATACGGACCTAAATTAAAAATAAATGGGTATATCCCGCATTGAGATGAATCGTTAGCGGGCAGCAGTGACAAAGTGTCAAAAACAAAGACGATATCTTGTATGTAGGCCGATATCGTGTATCTGAATTACATCATATGGAAGAAATTATGATCGCTGTTCCACGTTAAGATTCCCATATAAAGGGTTTTATGTGTTTCTAATTCAAATTTCTATTTAAAGATTATTAAAAAACGACGATAATGGCGCATCAAAATTCTACGATTTTCATCATATTGATAGCGTTGAATAAAGCGTTGCACACATGCACAATTTGTACACATCATGTCGGATGTTACGCTCAGGTATTCAATAATAATGATCGTGTTAGTCTCGCGCTACAACCGTCTTACGTCTTATATACCTATATAACTACCTATAACGTGCAACACGACGTGATGCTAATGTATGCGAGTAAACACTTTGATGTGAAAAATAATAGCGCAAGTGCACATGTACCTATACAGGGTGTAATGGTTAAGTGTAGCCAGGCGATGATTCCGTAAATATAGCAGATATCGGAAAACTTCAAATTGATATCGAAAGTGAGTTACCCAATGAGTAAAATTACATTAATAACTTTTTTTAAATAAAAGCAGAAATATCCCAAATATTAACTTCAAACCCTCCCATACATTTAGTACGACGACTTACAGACTCCAAGAACGTCGGCGTCGTAAGAGAAAAAACTGCTTGAGATTAATTATTTGCACGAATAAAGAAAAAACGATTAACTGCGTCTCCTAGAACAAGTTCCAGACGAAGAACGAAGGATGATAATTTTTCAACAAGATGGAGCCCCACCACACAATAAACGTAATGTAATTTTTTTTTTACAAAACCATTGGCTTAATAGCCAATAATAGCGAAACCCCTTGGCCGGCAAGATCGCCGGATCTCACTCCGTGTGATGTTTTCTATGGGGATTCATAAAGGATAACGTCTACGCTGAACGAATGCACAGCCTAGAAGAGCTAAAAATCGCGTGCCATTGCATTAATTATAATTACACCGCAAATTTTAAGAAAAGTTTATTTAGAAATATTTAAGAGGGCCCGTCTATGTATCGCAAAGGAAGGGCGTCACTTCGAGCAACTGAAGTAAAGAAAAAATGTACTTCCTTAAAAAATAAATATTACATTTATTATTTCATAAACGGTAGTTTTATGATTTTATTACTGTTTATTCGTGCAAATAATGATCCCCATCAGTTTTTTCTCTTACGAGGCCGATGTTCTTGGAGACTGTATGTCGTCGTACTAAATAGTATGGGAGGGTTTGAAGTTAATATTTCGTATATTTCTGTTTTTATTAAAAAAGTTTTTAATGTAATTTTACTCATTGGGTAACTCACTTTCGATATCAATTTGAAGTTTTCTGATATTTGCTATATTTACGGAATTATCTCCTGGCTTCACTCAACGATTACACCCTGTATATACTGTGCTTAGAATAGTTCTCCTCACTGGCTTAGGCAATAAAGGAAAAGCAGGCGAAGGTATTTTTGTATTTATAAGGAAAAAGCCGGACAAGCACGAGTCGGACTCGCCCACCGAGGGTTCCGTACACATTTATTTTATACCTTTGCTTAACCCCGATGATTGATTACATGCTTTAAATAAAGAGTATATTTTTATTATTTAATTACAATTTTTTTCCCTATACTTGTTTACTTTTAGTACAAGACGGTATTACTTGCCAAATTTCATAGTTCTAGGGCAAGGGAAAATACTCGTAGCCTACAAAAATACGACTCTACAAATATTGATAACGAATAGATGGAGCAGGTAATTAACCTTTCATTTAGTCAATTCATTTCGAGAATGAACACCTAAGATGTTTACCACATCGTGTCTTCCACTAGGGCTACACTTAAATTTGCAGACACTTGAGAAGAAACGTGTAAACGCGGACATAAGGTGGACAAATAGTGGACATTTTTCAACGGTCTAAAATAACAAATGTTCCTTATCTAAATAATTAGGAACATTTGTAATAACGGCTACCGCAAACATTATTGAGTTTCACCATGTTCCTTAAAATTACCGAAAATGTATATTAAGAAAGTACTACATATATCGAATTTCAGCCCTCCATATTTTAATTTGCCTAACGAGCATGCAATATGTAATCTACTACAGGTAAATGGAAAAAAATACTTATAAAAATGTACATGAGTATCCAGTATCCACAAACACATTTAAGCGGTGTTTGAAGGAACATGTAGTAAATTCAGAGCAGTAAAATCCATTGACGTTTTCAGAGAGCAAGCAATAAAACCAAGATATGAAAGAAAACAACCGAAAACGTGTTAATAGATAGTTAATCTAGTTGGCACGCTGCTGTTTCGATAAATTACCTCGCGGTAATGTATTAGTACGGAACAAGCGTTGACACGTCTTAGGTATTTGACGGTATTTAAAGTATTCACCTCATTTCGCGGTGTTTTTCTAATCGTTGATTGTTTCGCCGCGCGATATCGGTCAATGTCAACGCGATTTCGAATTTAAAACAAAAAATAGTTATTCGAAGCCGATTTCAGAAGCAAAACGAAAGGCGCAGCCGCGGCGAATATTGCACGACGTCGATAACGACACCATTGGACGTGACAGAATAATTACAAGGATAATTAACGCTCATTATTAGTCACGGAACACAATGGGGAAAATCTAATGTACCTATAATATAATATCAGGGCAAAATTTTGCCTTTAGTCTTCATAATGTCACAGCAATTAGAGGTATAGTAGAGTCTTTATCACATAGAAGTTAATCAAATTCTGTTGTTAACATGGTATTCAATAAATTCCAACTGTGAAAAATGTAACCTTTACGTATCGATTTACGTGTACACGGCATCCAAAATAGGTACCGGTATCAGCATACCACTTCGAAAAGAACAATCGGATGATTCAGACATCAAAGGTTTTGAAACAATTTGAAGCACGCCGATGCGTGGTCGAACCTGGCACATGGTAGGGGGTCGGGTTCGAGGGGGGCAGCCAGTAGGCGGCACTGATAGGCGGGTAGCCGCCGTTGGACCGGCCCGCGCCCGCCTTGCCGCGCGCGCCGCCCGTGTCACCGCGCATCCTTCACTTCACTTCACATGCACTACACCACATGACGTTACACGTCTGCATTCAACCGCGGCCGGGCAACTACTAGCGCGCCGGTACACGAGGTGCGCGCGCGCTGACGGACGATCAGTCATTCTTCGTTGTCACCAAACCCCCCTGCGGATCCCTTCCCCCCTTTTACGCCACTAACGAGCGTCCGTCTGACACGGTTTTCATGGCTCCAGGTGTGATCCCGACCTATACCCGATTTATGTTGGTGACGTCACTATAGCTTCCGTGGAGTCGTGTCGGCTTGTGTTTACACTTCGGGATTAAACCGTCGATTGACGGCTGATTAAGTGGCTGGTCGCTACGCGCCAGACGAAACAGTCACATCTCAATTACCTGAGACTTTTCCTTTTGCGTAAGCAAAAGAAACCTTCCGTTAAACGGTTTAAAGTACACACAATGAAATGCTGTATACAAGGGTGTACTACAGGTATTTCAGAATTATTCAGTTTATTACAAAATCTGTATCGTATTTCAGCATTAGGAGTTTTGTATTAATGTGACCTACATGTTACATTGTAACAATTGTAGACGAACAATTTCATTTGTATCGGAATATTGCAAGTAAGTCTTGAGTTAGTTCTACTAATCCGATTGGCTTGAATTGAAAGTATCCATTCATGAGTGTCACCGACAATGTAACATTAGAACGTTATTGGGGTTGATCAGCAATATAGATTTGCGTATTGTAAAGTTGATTATAAACTATAAATAACAACACCGACAATCTTAACATTGGTATTGATTATTTCTTTTTTTTTTGTACATAACAAACATCTAAGTATTTGTCAGGGTTGCTGGTTCGAGTACCGTTTGAAAATAACATGTATACTTAGAACGTATATTCTCAGTTTGATTAGGAAAATAAACAAAAATATATATACTAAAACCAATATTTAAGCCAGGCATGACAAAATTTGGTTTCAGTTTCATATATTTATACATACATGCCAGGGTCTCAGGAGGAACTATGAATATCACATATTGTTGTATTGTGGTCACCTAGGACATGTTTACGTTGAAATAGTTTTGATTATCATTCCTAGAACAATGACACTCTGAAATGATTCGGCTCATGAGGACATAAATGTTTTAAAACATCTAGTTTCCAAAGCACAAGAGTTGATATAATTATACTAGTTTGGTTTATCGGCATAAATTAAAGGTCCTAGCCTAGCCGGTGGTAGTTAGTTCAGCCAGTGATAAATAAAATCGTACACTACATGCATTTGCCAAATTGCCACTGTATTGTATATTCTCAGTTTGATTAGGGAAATTAAGACTAATATATATACTAAAACCAATATTTCAGCCAGGTATGTCATAATTTGGTTTCAGTTTCATATATTTGTACATGACAGGGTCTCTGTAGGAACTATGAGTATCACATATTGTTGTATTGTGGTCACCTAGAACATGTTTACGTTGAAATAGTTTTGATTATCATTCCTAGAACAATGACATTCTGAAGTGATTCAGTTCATGAGGACAGTATACATGTTTTTAAACATCTAGTTTCCAAAGCACAAGAGTTGATATAATTATATTAGTTTGGTTTATCGCATTGACGTAATAATTACATGGACACACAATCAGACGGAAAAAATGGCACCCTCCCAACTAATGCAAAATCACAAATCGCATTAGTTGGGCGATCAGTCTCGTTTAGACCATGACACGTGACGGGTCTCAAAAGTGACTTAATTTTAAGTGAAAAATTACAGAAATAACAACTATAAAATAAAGGAACAGGACGGAATATTCTTTTTTACTTAAGTTCTATTGATTAATTAACGAATCCTATGTAAAATCATAGCAATTTTTGTATTAGAATTATTAACTTTGTCCCTACAAAATGCACCTCATCACAGAACAAAAATCGAAGGAGTCGCTATAGTTTTATATTTTATTAATAAATTAAGGAGTGCAATAAATAATTATCCTATTTTTTTTATTCAAGATTCCCATTCTCAACAACGTAAAAATGGAGATCACATTTAGCAAGAGACAAACGCGAAGAATAATTGAAGCCAAGTAATTCGTCTCTCGTGTGTTCGGCATAATCATGATTTTTTTTATGTTAATCAACAGAAGCGTAAAATGGTGACATTCATAAATTACTAAAAAATAGCTCTGTTGTTATTGTTTTATTTTGTCACAGAGTCTAGACACTGTCAGTTTAAACCTTTGAACGCCAAGAACACATAAAGGCGACGGCGACGTGTGCTGCCGTGCATACCACGCCACCGACAAATAAGATCAAACTTTAAGGGTTAATAATGTCAATATTTTGCACTTGTCTTACTCTCATTTCACATACTGGAACAGGGAAAAATAATGTATTTATTACTGATCCCTTCTATCGGAAACTTTTTATGCAGTTGTTAAATAAAAACGTAACTTAATTTGTTATTCACAATTTACAATAAAAACGTAACTTAATTAGTTATTAACAATTTACGAGTTTATTTAGTTCAAACAAAAAATATATTTTAATACCTAAATAAAATAATAGTGAAAATATTTTTAGTATGTAAAAATATTAAAATCTGATCCATTCGTGCCATGTTCCAAGTTTGACAAGAGACTTCAGTCAGAATACGCTAAAAAAGTTAATTTACGCGTAAAATATTTGTGGTAATAAGTAATTAAGTCAATTTGACACTTAAACGTTAAACAAAGAGTTCTTTTGTACGAAGTCAATATGTTGCTGCAAATTATAAATAAGCGTTATTGGCATCTACTTGAACATGACAACGGTGCCACTTTATTTGACACGTGGCTCTATAATAAATAATACCTCAATGGTTTATCGAAATAAATTACAGGTCCTAGCCTAGCCGGTGGTAGTTAGTTCAGCCAGTGATAAATAAAATCCTACACGCATTTGACAAATTGCCACTGCTGCTGGTTCGAGTACCATTTGCAAATAACATGTATAGAACGTACGAGGGGAGGTCCAAAAGTTCGCGGAATGGCGGACTTATTAATCGAATACAAAGACGTTACTATTTTTCTTTTTCGATATAGTCCCTCTTAAGGTTAATACATTTGTTCGATCGAGAAAGTAACTTTTCTAAAGCTACAAAATAATATTTTTTGTTTTAGATGTCGAAATGAGCCAATTTTGCGTCCTTTATTTCATCATCGGTGTGAAATTTCTTTCCCCGCAACTCTGTCTTCAAATTTGGGAATAAATATAATCACTGGGGGCCAGGACCGGGCTGTAGGGGGGAGGGTCTAATTCTTAGAAGCCACATTTGCCCAGGGCAGCTGTCGCAATACAGCTCTTGTGAACTGGAGAATTGTCATGAAGCAACAGCACACCCTTGGTTAACTTTCCTCACCTTTTTTCTTTAATACATTGCCGCAATTGCTCCAATAATGTTGCGTAGTACGTTTCTGTTATAGTGACGCCCTTGCTTTTGTAGTCAATCATTAATACACCTTGACAATCCCAGAATATCGTAGCCATTATCTTTCCAGCCGATTCTGACACCTTGAATTTCTTAGGTGGTGGGGTACCCTTCTTGTGCCATTGCAGTGACTCCTGTTTAGACTCAGGTTCAAAATGATGAACCCAAGTCTCATATCCAGTAACATTCCGCTTCAAAACCGACGTAATTTCTTCGCCACACCGTTCCAAAAAGCTGCTTGACGCGTCGATTCGTTGTTGTCGCTGATGCGGCGTAAGCATTCGCGGCACCCATCTTGCACTAACTTTAGTCATGCCGAGATGTTCATGTAGGATCCTCAAAATGGTGGTTTCTGATACTCCAACTAATGTAGAAAGCTGTTTCTTCTTCAGCCGGGCATCTTCCGATAGTAATTTCTCAACCTTTTCGATAACGTTTAATGTGGTGGCCTCAGCGGGCCGCCCCGAGCAAGGGTCGTCTTCAATTGACTCTCTACTAAATTTAAAGAGACTATGCCATTTGTAAACCATTGTTTTTCCAGGCCAATGATCACCGCAAACTGCTGACATCTCAATCAGGGTGGTCTGAGGAGATTTTTCTTGCTTGGTTGGGAACTTGATGACGGCTCGATACTCAATTTGCTCCATACTTGCAGAATTCTTCCGGATTGACTTGCTTGCTCGATGATAACTTTTAAAGTAATGACCTAATTAGTCTGAAATATGGTATATTTACTATTAATGAGTTTGCAATTAGTGCTGTATTAAAAATGATGGTCCTCCCCACTCCCATCCCCTCCATTCCGCGAACTTTTGGATCTCCCCTCGTAGTAAGTTCTCAGTTTGATTAGGGAAATAAACAAAAATATATATACTAAAACCAATATTTCACACAGGCATGACATCATTTGGTTTCAGTTTCATAAATATTTGTCTCTGGAGAAACTATTGGTATCACATATTGTTGTATTGTGGTCACTTAGGATATGTTTACGTTGAAATGGTTTTTATAATCATTCCTAGAACAATGACATTCTGAAGTGATTCAGCTCATGAGGGCATATATGTTTTTAAACATCTAGTTTCCAAAGCACAAGAGTTGATATAATTATACTAGTTTGGCTTATCGCTCAGACCAATCATCTATAGACTTGACAACCAAATAATAATACCACTACAGAAGGAGATGATCATATACAAATTATAACAAGAGTGACAGAGAGAAGTATATTATTTTTTGTCTTTTTCATAGTTTCACTTTTCCACCGCTGCCACAATCGAGTTTGTGGCAAACAAATAAGTACGTGACATGTCCGCCCAAATTACGTAGGTTGTTTATGATAAGCTGTCTGTCATATTTAAATGTGTTCTTAATTTAGCTGCATAACAATCATGTTAGGGATACCAGATGAAAATATCATAAATTTAGGGGTATTAAATCATACTTCTATTATAATAACAAAAAACAAAAAATATTGTGAAGATTAAATGAGGATGTCGGTTCCACGGCTTAGAATCGCCAACGGAAATAATTTAATGTAATATGTATCACTACATAGTATAAAACAAAGTCGCTTTCTCTGTCCCTATGTCCCTTTGTATACTTAAATCTTTAAAACTACGCAACGGATTTTGATGCGGTTTTTTTTAATAGATAGAGTGATTCAAGAGGAATGTTTATATGTATAATACATGCATAATTTATCAGCATTGCACCCGTGCGAAGCCGGGGCGGGTCGCTAGTTAATAAATAAACATTAAGGTATGTTACACAAATCAAGCTTTTACTATGGGTACTAGATGACATAATATATACATAATATATATAAATACATATATCGATAGCATCCATGACGACCCAGGAACATATATTCGAGTTTGTCGCACAAATATTTGCCCTGGCCGGGATTTCAACCCAGGACCGCCCGCTCAGTAGTATTCATGTATATAAAAATTAAAATATCGGTAACATTATCTGAATGTGTTTCATTTCTGATTTCTCATCTAACCTTAAACCCCATCCTCATTTTTAGTGATAAGATGTTCCAAAAGCTAAGTATTATATGGAGCCACCATGATTGAAAAATGGTATGTCAGTAATATAAAATTATGGGGAAAGTTGAATCAACATGGCCACCCCGAATATATGACGTATTCTATGTCTGTCCCTTACGGGTGTACGCTGACGTCAAGTCTATAGATGATTGGTCTGAGGGTTTATCGGCATAAATTAAAGGTCCTAGATGAATAAAATCCTACACGCATTTGCCAAATTGCCACTGCTGCTGGTTCGAGTACTATTTGCAAATAACATGTATCGAACGTAGTAAGTTCTCAGTTTGATTAGGGAAATAAACAAAAATATACATATATGCTAAAACCAATATTTCACCCAGGCATGATATAATTTGGTTTCAGTTTCATATATTTGTACATGATAGGGTCTCTGGAGAAACTATTGGTATCACACATACTGTTGTATTGTGGTCACCTAGGACATGTTTACGTTGAAACAGTTTTGATTATCACACCTAGAACAATGACATTCTGAAGTGATTCAGCTCATGAGGACATAAATGTTTTCAAACATCTAGTGTCCAAAGCACAAGAGTTGATATAATTATACTAGTTTGGTTTATAGAAATAAATTAAAGGTCCTAGCCTAGCCCGTGGTAGTTAGTTCAGCCAGTGATAAATTAAATCCTACACGCATTTGCCAAATTGCCACTGCTGCTGGTTCGAGTACCATTTGCAAATAACATGTATAGAACGTAATATATATTCTCAGTTTGATTGGGAAAATAAACAAAAATATACACGATGATTCTTAATCGGTGATCAGGAGTGGAAAAATATTAATATTCGACTAAAATTAAACTTAATAGGCGAGGTCTCACGCAATTACCTCACTGTCTAATTAATTAAAAGTTAAAACATAATAAAACCAATAACCACTAGATATATGGTCATCCCACATAAATTATTAAAGCACGATACGTACGTCAAGTGCCATTGCTTAGGCGGGAAATTTGACGAAATTTTCTACGAATTTGTTTATGTAACGACAAGTTAGTACTCATAAATTGTCATTGCCATTAAATTATTACAGAGGTTGTAAGC
The DNA here is from genome assembly GCA_905147355.2 of Apotomis turbidana. NCBI lineage: Eukaryota > Metazoa > Arthropoda > Insecta > Lepidoptera > Tortricidae > Apotomis > Apotomis turbidana. The sequence continues at coordinate 19,869,120 of LR990281.1, read as the reverse complement.
ACACCAATACAGATTAGGAGAGTGATAAGGAATTTAAGACAAAATTGGTCTCAAAATAAAAATTATCATAGAAAAATAAAAGTTTGTTTTCATGTAATTATGACTTCAACGTGACCGCCATCAATTACTGTGTCAGAAAAGTTGGTACCTGATCACCGATTAAAAATCATCGTATACTAAAACCAATATTGCAGCCAGGCATGACATAATTTGGTTTCAGTTTCATATATTTGTACATGATAGGGTGTCTGGAGAAACTATTGGTATCACATATTTGTTGTATTGTGGGCACCTAGGACATGTTTACGTTGAAATAATTTTGATTATCATTCCTAGAACAATGACATTCTGAAATGATTCAGCTGATGAGGATATAAATGTTTTCAAACATCTAGTTTCCAAAGCACAAGAGTTGATATAATTACACTAGTTTGGTTTATCGAAATAAATTACAGGTCCTAGCCTAGCCCATGGTAGTTAGTTCAGCCAGTGATAAATAAAATCCTACACGCATTTGCCAAATTCTCTGCCTGTGTCCGAATTCCCGACGAATTGTAAATATTTTTTTTTAGGTTGTGTAATCGTGTAGGCTTCACTTGTGCTTACTAGTGTTAGATGTAAAAATCAGTTGTAGACAATAACTGAAAATTTTCTCTATTGTTCTCCTGTCTGACTCAGAATACAAGAAGAATAAGTTGATCGACCCATTTATTGTAATAAATTGTAATTGAATTATAACTACTTATTTGAAATAACGTGTAATTCCAATTCTAATAATACAATATGCACTAATAATGTTTTTATAGTTTTTATCAGATTTTGCGTGATAGAGTTGATAAAGAGAGCTGCATAGTTTTATTGCAACGCGCCTGTTAAAAGGCCTTTTTCTATTATTTGCGACTACATACTATGTATTATTAACTATACTAAGTCGCACCAATCATCCGACGAAATAATAAGTATACCAAATGAAAGTTCTTCTGAAATTAATGTTTATTTTTATTTTCTGAAAACAGGTTATTTATGAAATAAGAGTTACTGATTTATAATACAGCAAAGGCAATGGATTCCTAATTCATATTATGGAAATTAATTGTAATAATTCGATTTTTTTATGATTGTAATTGGGAAATTGTAACACTGATCTTTTAGTGTGTTGTGACTGTAAAATCTTTCACAAGGTTTTCGCCGCTTTCATATTTTAAATATTTTTCAAAACCAGTCGGAATCATCAGATTAAAAAAAATCGTTTTGGGTTCTGTGATAATAATTTAATGAAATTATTACTGAACACTATTTGAAAATTTTAAATGTTGTCTATTATCGATTGATAATTAGATTGTTTTCCGCGATACATAGATGCTTATTATCAGGCACGACTGCAATCAATCCCATTTAAGTTTAGCATTATTTACCGGGTTATAAATTATTCATAATGAAATAACATTTTAACGAATTTCGAATTGATGTCGAAAGATGATATATAGTTTTTATTTTAGTTACCTTTTTTTAGTGTAAGCTACACAATGTTTCAATACTATTACACTATTGAGCTATAGAAACATACATTAGCACAATTTATTGGCTCGCGCGATTGATGGTCAAACGAATTGAGAACTAATCCGTTAGACGTGTGTATAAATAGGAAACTGTCGGACCTATTCTTTCTGGACTCTACTGAAACTTTTTTGTAAAATAGCAAACTTGATAAAAATGTGGTATGTCCACATTAAAAACAGAATCGATAAAAAATATATTAATAAATCAATTGAATTAGATTCTAAGATCCTGAATCCATAAGCGATGTCGGGGTTCCTTAAAATGACTAATTTAGCCATCAAACAGAGGTTTACAGAGAAGAGAACCAATGAAAGTTCTTAGAAAATAATAATAGTAGAATCACGATAACTTAATAGGGTTACTGACTATAGTATTAACACTCCGTGATTATAATTTATTAAATAGAGGCATGTTAATCGAACATCGTAGGTACTAAAACATGAAGTGGCGGGGTATCACGGCGACTTTGGTCAAGATTGTTTGACTTAGCTCTCGCTCTGGAAGTCTGTATTCTTGGTTAGTGGTGTACACAGCTGTTATATGTAGAATATGAGTGGGATTCAAATTTATATCCATATTTGCGCCGTAGGCCAACTTGACGGATAAAAATGTTAAATGAGGAATGAGATTAACAAAAATTCGTCTAGGAATTAGGTTTTAGAGAGCAAACGAATTTTGTAGCGCAATATCAACGATGAAAAGTGCTCTTAAGCGTAAAATGGGATGCGTGTACGATAAAATGAGCCATAAAACGTACTTTTATGGCCAATGTTGCATGTGATTACAGAATTTGAAATAAGATGACAAAACTTTACACTTGGGCACAATGTACACGACCTAAGTTTAGCCATCTCAAAGCGATGGCAGTTTGTGAGGCTAAGCACTTCAACGTAAAATTGACTGAAGATATACTCGTATTTTTGGAGAAAAGAACACGTAAACTTAGACAGATGATTTAAACAGTTTTTATCTACCTATATGCGGGAGGCAACGCCTCTCGTGACTAACTATCTTAACCTATCCGGGAGCGACAAACACGGCCACATTTCCTACATTTGAAGCAGTAATTCGATATTTTTGAACAAAATAAACATGTAAATACAAATAGGACAAATTAAAAAATATGCTCATTCTGTAGTATTTCACGATATTTGCTTACAAAAATATTTCGTCGTTTTCAGACATATATACTTATGTATTATCTTCGCTTCAGAATAGGGCAACTGTTTAGCGAGCATATGTGCATGTGTGTGTGCGTCATATAATATTCTCCCCACGTGCGTCTTCGTACGCTAGGCGAGTCGCATCCGTGGCCGTATTCCGTTGAGCTAAGAGCTATTTCAGGCATGTTTATAGCAAATACTCGGGTGAACTGTATGCCAACTATTGCCAGGCAAGTAATTTGATAGTTAGTGATAGTACGGAATCGATTTGTCATACGGTAAACGTTGGGCTTTATCAATAATCAGCTTAACATAAGGAAAATATGCAGCTTAAATTGATTTGTTCAACTAACAATGTACGGAGTCGATAAAGGAAACATAACAATAGATAAACTTAAAACTAACACAAAAAGTCCTATTGTAAAAATATGTAGTATATTTTTAAGTCACTAGTTATTTAGATACTTAATAACTAATCATGAGGAAAAAAATATTTGTAATCTAATCCAGTATAGTTAGAATAATTTAGCAAGTTCTCAATTTACGTTAAGTAATAAATATTTTTTTTTATCAGATCTCAAAACCTGAACGCGAAAAGATAAGAAAAATGCTTTCCAACTGAAGAACTGGATATGCCAAACAGAGATAGAAAATGCACTTACCATTTCTATTTTCGCTATCGGCCGGCTTCATTTGGATTGGATGGTGCATCTGTAAACAAACCAAACATCATATTAGGTAACAATTTGTTAAGTACATATTTATATTTTCTACTCAATATTTATAATCGATACAAAATCGAAAAATACAAAAAAAAAATCGCTTTCGGTCAAGGTCCAGACGCGAATTCGATTTGAGGCAAATGCCTACATTTATTTATCGCCTACATTTATGATTATGATTAGGATCTAAATGCTCGATTGTTTCGTGATAAATATTCTCTTTCATTTTAATGTCATCTGTGAAAGACTACGAGTACCCGTCTTTCGCGGATGACATGAGAATATTTATCCCGAAACAATCGAGTATTGAGATCTTAATCATAAATGTAGGCGATAAATAAGATGAAGACATAAATAGGTCTCTAGTTGCTTAAAGTGAAATGATATGTTAGTGTTTTGTCTTGAAAACCTTTTGCAATTGAGTAAAAGTGTGATATCTGTCATACAAAATACACAGATATGACATATTTTTTTACCGCTACTGTAGATATACAGATACAGCCTTAGCCCTGCATGAGAATTAGTGACTGAAATGTCTTTTGAAAGAATTAGCTTAAATAGCATTAAAAAAACGAGTAAATGTAAAAAGTATATTCAGAGATAAGATATATTTACAGCCCAAATATATTACACAGAGTTAAGTTCACAATCAGTAAGCCCGGGGTTGATCCCTAAGTTAATTTTAATAATAAAACAGGGCTAGCCCGTTGACACGTTAAATCGTTCACCGATACTATGTTGTGTGCCTACCTTCGTTGTTCGTATAAATAATAGAATTTGTTTAACGTGGCACAAGTTGGAAGCTGATCACTTGATCAGACTACTTCTAGTGTTGAGTCGTTTTCTAAAGTAGTTTTAGTTTATAACTATAATTTAACTGATTTCTTTGTGTATCGAAAGTTACCCATATCTTTTGTATGACTAACTTCCGCTACACGAAGGACGCGATTGTTGTTTTGTTTTTATTACCTAAGCCTTTTACTATGTACATGTGTTTTGAAAAATACTATTATGTTTTCGTAGGTGCAATACTAAATTCAATTCTCTATATAATTCTCTATATATTACATAAAAAAAATACATTGTATAAACCAATAAATAGATTAAAACTATCTTAACTTACCGGACAGGTGAGAAGAAGGTTTTATGCTTTGAAATTTGGTATGATGGTCATTATTGAACTAGCCATTATGAATAAAAACAAAGTGTCAACTCAATTTACGTTGTTAGCTTAAAAAAACCTTTGCTAAACAATATTGAAAGAAATAAGGTTGTCGATTCTTGATTGATAGAAAATAAAATTGGTATCACTGTTTGGCCCTATGTTTGATACGTAGAGAATGCCATTTGGCATTTTACCGCTTGTACTGACTTTTGTTTTGTGTAATAAATAAGAATTCAGAATCATGTCAATATATTCATTTTATGAAACTATTAAGTTTTTAAAATTGGAACCTTACGGTTTAGTAGCTTATACATACACTATAATAAAATTATACCAGATCAGTCAAGCTAATTCATAATATTTTAAGCACACTCAAGAAAATGTTTGTATTGCATTGTCAACCCTAAGATAGTAAACAAATTGAACTATTTCAATAATTTGTAAACAAAGCGCGTCAGCTTAAGACCAACAGTAAACAATCGATCCGATTGATGTTTTGGATAGACTTCCGATTTCATGATGATCGATTAATTAATTACCTATATATATATTTGACAGTTGAGGAACCTTGGATCCCTTCAACATGCAGAATGTGTTACGATCTAATTATTTCATCTCTTCGTAATACAATTAAAATATCACTAAGTAATCATAACAAACATAAATACATACATAGTTCATTTTCTATTTAAAGCGCAACCTGCGCTGTGGATTTGGATGCATGCATTTAATACATTGGTTTTGTTTTTTCGTACCATGCCTACTTAATATTTACCACAGCAGTATCCAGCTCTGCTTATCCTTTGAATTGTTAGCACGGGTCATGTCGCAACTGAATTTTAAAATATCTATAACTGGCACTGAAATGAGAACAAATGGAGCCAATGCAGAGTGAGTTATTTTTCATTACACTTGCTCGTAAATCAGGGGTTTACATGCTAAAAACCCGGGCGGTAAATCGTAAAATACGCCCCAGGGCGGTAAGTTTTTTTTTATTGAAAATCTTGGCGTTTAGTCAGTAAAATGATTTAGAGCAAAAAGTTTTTATTAAAAATTACTATCTTTCTAATTTAATGGCTGAAATGCTTGTTTAAAGAAAAGAGTAGATAATTATTATTATAAAAGTATATAAACACGTATTTCCATGATTTTAATTTATATTTTTTCATTTATTTTATTGTATTTTGTAAAATTCTATTTTAATAATTCATTTTCGTATGTTGTGTTTTTGTCGCTCATTATACAATATCCAAACGCAATATTAACATTATCTGTGGATAGTCTATAGGAACGGCCTCTGATTGGCCGGCGGTCTGATTTGCCAACATGGCGGCAGAAATCAGAAAAAAATATGTACTACATGGTGTGTTACTGATTTATGGTGAATTTAATCGCGTTATCTTTTTGTCGATGTAATTCTGTAAAATTAAATGAATTGACTATATATATAACTGATGCTATCAAATGAAATAAAATAATCTCTAAGAAAATTTTAACAAAAATAGAACCGACTTCAGTAAAACTAATAAATTACCGAAAGCGCCGTACATGTCCCTTTAACATTTGAAGAGTTCCCTCGATTTCTCCAAGATTCCATCATCAGATCCCGACTTAGTGTCAACGGGACCAACTCGGAGTTATAAAAAAAATAATTGAAAATCGGTTCATGGTTCTCGGAATTGAGAACCTCCTCCTTTTTGAAGTCGGTTAAAAAGGATTCCACTCGAAATTATTATCAACGCGGTAATAAGGCGGAACAGACCAATTTAAAGAAATGCGAATACCAACGAAGGTAACTCGAGAATACTTAGCACTTAGCTACATAATATGTATATGTAAATTTAAAACATGCTTATATTTTAAAGTGATTCCTTTCGAATTGAATTGTCTTGAAATTTCATGAAACAAAGCTGACGGTACAGAATGTAACAATAACAACTGTATTAAAGGACTGAATTGAGATTTTTTCTGTCTCAAAGTACTTAACTTATACTTAGTAAGATTAATTAAGTTATTTGGTTGCCTCAGGTTGCCCTTAACACTTGGAGTAAATCTTGTTTTCTGAAATATCTACAGCCATGTCTTCTCAATTTACTCTGCTACGAGAAAATCGTTTTGCTTAACCTATATATTATTCCACAATTCAAGAAGGTACAAACGCCGCACTTAATAAAAGCAATATCACTATGAGCTGGACTAAATTTAAATATAGTATTTACATAGTTTTGTTTTATAAATATTTTTGTATCGACTGCTTTTTATTACCTTGTTTTATTTCCTCCCAAGTGTGATGAAAAACGTTGTACGTGAATCTGGTGTAACGGAATTCCAAACTCGTGTCATTAAAGCCCTCGCCTGCGGCTTCGGGCTTCTAATAGACACTCGGCTGTATTTCCTCGTTTACCACCCTTGTTACGTAATGTACTATTTCATGCACCCTTATGGTAGGTATAGACACCATACAGATAATGAAAGGGTTGATAACAATACAAGAATAGATATACATGTTTTTAAACAATATTTAAATTATTATAGCTTCAGAGGTAAATAATAACCCATCCTTTTTAGGGTTCCGTAGTCAACTAGGAACCCTTATAGTTTCGCCATGTCCGTCTGTCCGTCCGTCCGTCCGTCCGCGGCTTAGCTCCGTGATCATTAGTACTAGAAAGCTGAAATTTGGTATGAGTATGTGTATGTATAACGCCGACAGAACGGTAGAATAAAAATAAATAAAAAAAATTTTTTTGGGTACCTCTCGAACACCTAAAGAGGGGGGTGTTTTTTTTTCTTTTCGACTAGTGTGTGGGGTGTCGTTGATTAGGTCTTGTAAAAATAATAGGGGTCTCCTAACATTATTTTTGATAAAGTCAGCAGTTTTGAAAAAATAGTGACCCCCCTCTAACTTTTCAACCACGGGTCAAAAAAAATCGGAAAAATTCTTGTAAATGAGGCCTTATAAGTACTTTCAATCAAAACTATATTGAACAAAATCGGTCGAGCTGTTTTTGAGTTATCGCCAAATTTCATATTTTTTCTTTTAAAGGACGTAAGTTGACTTCCAGAAGGTAATAAGTGATTACAGTTTCTAGGGCGTTTACAACCTTTTTATAGAGCTTGAAATCTTTCTTAACTTAAAACTCGGGCTTAAAACAGCAGTTTATTGTAAACGATGAGCAACTACGGAACCCTACACTGAGCGTGGCCCGACATGCTCTTGGCCGGTTTTTTTTTTCGTTCTATCTGATGATTGTGCTGTTGCGACTGTTGCTGCCAAATATAAGAAACTACTGAACATACACACTCATTTACCTATAGATGACAACCGCGTCCGACGGCTATCGTCTACAATGGCACTCCGAAACTCAGGGATGAGTTGTGGAGCGAAGTGGACTGTAGGCTAAGGTAATAACGGACGAAACGAAAACGCAAACTAAATCAGACGATATATATTTACACAAATTAAACAAACAAACAAAACAACAAGGATCGGAATAACACTTAAATTTACACTTAATTAATTATAGTCTCTGTCTATGAATTTACACACTAAATCGCGGACCGATGGTACTACGCTATACTAACAAACTAACTCGCGGACCGATGGTACTACGCTACACTGTTACAAGATGGTTAATGCAAGAGAACAAGAACTGGAAGTGAAGTGAACTATGGCGGATCGATGATCAACGCTGAACTGTACTACGGAGTGGTACTCTACGTAGACTAAAGTTGCACTGTGTTTATACATAAAAATGGCCGTCCTTTTATAGAAAACGGTTCAAACTCAGGGGGACGCCCGCCCTGTCTTTATACATCAAATTACAAGAGTTACACATAATTCAGCTTATAAATAACTTATTCTATAGATTGACGCTGTTTGAATTTACAATATATTAGCGTGTTTACGCTGTGGGAGCTCCCGTCTGACTGTGAGGCGTGAAAAATACCTAACGACTCTTTGTCCCGGCAAGAGGCCGTCTCGCTCGCACCGTCCGAGATATACACTCGCGCGGTCACTCTTAACGCGCTGCGCGCTGCGAGTCCCGTTTAGTCTTTGATTTGTCGTGCTCTCGGACGGTTGCGGCCGGGACAATGTTCTACAAAATTACTTTATTTACTGAGATCTACAGTCTTACAAAGTTTCAAATTAATCTATATTTTTCCTCAATTTTTACATCAAACGTAAACAAACATGACTCCTTTGTCTCGCGCTGCGAGTGGAAATTACCATGATGAGTCATCTTTGTTTTGCCGTGGTCTTATACTAAGACTTGACGGGAGCTCTAACATGAAAATAATTTACACAGGGATATTAATTAATTTCAGCCGCTTTTACGGGCAATGATCTTATATCTAAGTTATTAAAATATTTATTTATTATTTCTCTTAAGACTAAGCGCTCTGCAAAGCTGTCCGTAACAGTCTCCCCCCGTCGAGCTGCCGCGTAGACTCGGGTTGCATGGGGAGGACAGCCAGCTTCCGTACAGGACGTCGAAACACGCCGCCCTTGGTGCGCACGTCCGCGTTCCGCACCTCGCCGTCAGGACCCGGATGTGTAGCCTCGACGATCCCTCGTGGCCAGACGTTGCGCGGCAGCGTGTGATCGGCGATGACCACGCAGTCGCCTGGCTGGATCCGTCGCTCTGCTCCCGACGGCGATGATTGTCTGGGCGCGAGTGTCGGCAGATACTCCCGTATCCACCGCGCCCAGAATTGATCGGCGAGCGCCTGGCTGGCCCGCCAAGTGCGGCGGTCGGCCTCCAGGCACGGCCCGGTGATAGGTGTCGCCGTCGGTCCGCCCAACAAGAAATGGTTGGGCGTAAGTGCCTCCTCGTCCCTCGGGTCCACGGAGACGTGTGTGAGCGGCCGGGCGTTGACGGTCGCCTCGGCCTCGGTGAGCAGCGTTATCAGCACCTCTTCTTTAGGCGCCTTGGTGTGCAGCGTTGTCGTCAGTGCGGTTTTGATGGACCGCACTAGCCGCTCCCAGGCGCCTCCCTGGTTCGGCGCGCCGGGCGCGATGAAGCGCCACTCCAGGCCGCGCTGTAGTCCGTAGCTCTGGAGTGCGGGCAGCCGTTCTTCGTAGGCCGCCCGTAGCTCGATGTCTGCGGCCCGGAAGCACGTAGCGTTGTCGCTCCAAATTTGTTTCGGCCAGCCGCGCCTCGCCGCCATCCGTCGTAGCGCCATGATTGCGGAGTCCGTCGACAGCGTGTGCACTATCTCCAAGTGCACGGCGCGGGTGGTCAGGCAGGTGAATAGCGCCACCCAGCGCTTCTCGCGGCGGCGGCCGATGGTGACCCACACGGGACCGAAGTAGTCGGTCGCCGCGTAGGTGAACGGCCGATGGTGTGGCTCGACGCGGGCTGGCGGTAGGTCCCCAAGTGCTGGTACTCGGGGTTGTGTGCGGCGCAGGATGCACGTCCGGCAGGCGTTCGCGACGGCTCGTACAGTCGGCCGCAGCTTCAGCACCCAGTGTTGTTGCCGGACGTCGTTCACGACGCGCTCGTTGTTGGCGTGCGCGGCCCTCTCGTGCTCACGCTGCAGCCACAGCCGCACGAACGGGTTGCGGCCGTCGAGTATGGCCGGTGTCTTGTTGATGTAGGCGGGCGCGGCGTTGATTCGCCCGCGCATCTTCATTAGGCCGTCTGTGTCGATGAATGGGTCGAGTTTGTACAGACGGCTGCGTCGAGTGATGGGCTCGCCTCGGGATAGCGCCCGCAGCTCCTCCGGGAAGGCTTCTCGTTGCGATTGCTGAAGCCACATGTGCTCGGCTTGCCTTATGTGCTTCAGTTGTAGTCCCGTGGGCCGCTTTGATTTCAGGCGCTCCGCGAACTGAAGCAGTCGCGCCGTCGCGCCTATCAGCCGGTTATATTGAGAAAACCGGCTGATGTCAGGCAGCGGTGATGTCCACACGCTCGTAGCTGCGACTTGATGCGGCTGGGCTTCCATTGCTTCTTCTGTGGGCGGCGTCGACGTCTCCTGTGGCCACTCCGCTTCAGGCTGCCACAAGAATTCGGGACCGCTGTACCACCGGGCGCCTATGTCCAGGCGACGCGCGCTGTCGGCCCTCGTAGCGTCGTCGGCAGGATTTTTCTTCGTAGGCACCCATCTCCATTGCTCCGTTTCAGTGATTTCAGCGATTTCACCGAGTCGGTGCGCGACGTAGGCGCTGTAGCGGCGTGCGTCGTCGCGCACCCAGTGTAGGACGGTCCGACTGTCTGTCCATAGGACCGTCGCGTCGATGGTGACTCGGTGCTCGTGCTCGATGCTTCTTGCCAGCCTCGCCCCAATTAGCGCCGATTGTAGCTCGAGTCGTGGGATGCTCTGCTGTCGAGTCGGCGCCACTTTCGCCTTGGCCGCTACGAGGCTGACGTGTGTCCCGTTGTTTGCCTCAATTCGCCAGTAGGCGACGGCTGCGTAGGCTTGCGAGCTGGCGTCCACGAAGATGTGTAGCTCGCGTCTCGTGGCTCCCCCCGTTAGAGTGTACGGGCGGGGTAGGCGTAGCGCTGCTACGGACTCCAGTCCGCGTAGCCACGTAGCGAACTCGGCGGCTTCTTCAGGCGGCAGCGTAGAGTCCCAGTCGAGTTTGAGCTCCCACAGCCTCTGAAGTTGTATTTTCGCCGTCACGGTGTAGTGCGCCAAGAGTCCGATCGGGTCGTAGATGCTCATGACGGCGCTCAGCATTTCTCGCTTCGTCGGAGTGCGGCGTAGCTCACGCACCTCCGTCGGGACCCGAATCATTCTCGTGTTGAAGCCGAGTGTGTCTGTGTTCGGGTCCCACATCAGCCCGAGTATCTTCTGGCTCTTGTCGCCGCCTAGCTGCGCGGGCGTTGTGGCTCGGAGCTCCGTAGGTAGCGACTGTATTAGTTTAGTCGCATTGGAGCTCCATCCGCGCAGCAAGAATCCGCCCAGTCTGTGTGAGGCGGCGACTTCTAGGGATTTTTCGCAGGCCTCCTCTTCAGTTTGAAAGCTCGATACGAAGTCATCCATGTAGTGGTTTTCAGTGATCTCTCGTACAGCCAACGGGTGTGTGTGCGCGTTCTCTTCGGCGTTATGATCCCGCACGCTGTGGGCCAGGAACGGACTGCTCGCCGCACCGAATAAAATCGAAGTCAGCTGGTACACGGTCGGAGGTCGCGATCTGTCGGCGCCTCTCCATAAAAACATCTGTGACGGCCGGTCCTCTTCTCTCAGTTTGATTTGTAGGAACATCTCCGCGATGTCGGCCGTCACGGCGTAGGCTCCTTCTCTGAAGCGGTATAGTATGCCCAGTATTGAGCGCAGCTTGTCGGGTCCCTCCAATATGTAGTCATTCAAGCTGCGGCCTTGTGAGGTGGCCGCAGCGTCGAATACAAGCCGGATGCGTCCAGGCTTATTCGGGTTCGTAACCGCGAAGTGGGGCAGGAACCATGTAGTGCTGCTCGGCGCCGGCACCGTCCGCTCGGCGTATTTTTTCTCAATTAAATTTTCTATCTCCTTTGTGTAGGCTTCAGCAAACTGCGGGTCGCGGTCCATCTTCTTCTCGATGCCTTGTAACCGCTGTAGGGCCATGTTGTACGTCGGCGGCATGTTAGGGTTGTCGTCGCGCCATAGCTGCCCGACTTCATAGCGTGGGCCGTCGACTCGCCGTACAGTGTTGTTGAAGATTGCGATAGCCCGCTCGTCTCGCGGGGTAGTCTTCTTTGCTGCCGTTATCCCCAATGAGTCGATGTCGAAGTAATTCTTCAGTTGTGCATTGAGGTCGTCGTCTCGAACGGCGTAGCAATGTTGAACGGCCTCTTCTTGATTTCTCCGAATGACTTTCGGCGCCGTTCCAAACACCACCCAGCCCAATGGAGATAGGAGGGCGGCGGGTTCATTGATTCTGCCCACGCGGATCTCGTACGGCAGCATCAGATGCCAATTGTCGGCTCCGATGAGTATGCGTGGGCGGGCTTCGTCGTAGCAGGCAGCACCCATGTCAGCGAGATGCGGGAACTGCGTGACGTATCTTCTATCGGCTCGTTGTGCGCGGAGGCTCAGATCATCCACGGTACGCAGCATTATAGGGTGTGCTGGACCGCCTGTCTGGCTGCGCACGTGAGCGTGTACTCGACGGCTCTTCTGCTCGGTAGCCATCGATCCCACGCCTTGTATGTGTAGGCGTGTGGTGGCGCCGTTGGCGCCGATCTCGTTCGCGAGGCTCTCTTCAACGAGCGAGATTGTTGAGCCCTGGTCCATCAGAGCGTAGGCCAGCGTCTCGCCGCGGGGCCCGCCGATGATGATTGGGATAATCTTCAGAAGCACGGTCGAAGTGGTACGACCGAACTCCGCAGTGTTCGCCGTAACTTCATGTGTGCACGCCGTCGTCTCGGGTGCGTCCGTAGTTGCGTGCGTAGCAGGTTGGCGCCGCGACGCCATTGTATGATGCGTAGCGGCTTGATGTGGCGGAGCGGTGGGCCCAGCTCTCGGCGTCGCGACGACTTGCTCAGTCGCGTATGGGGCCGGCGCGTACGGATAGGGTGCGTACGGGACGGCGTGTTGCATCGGGATATACGGCGCTGGGGCGTTCGGCGTATATGGTTGCTTCGTTGTTGGCGGGCCCGCTTCAGAGTGTAGCAGGCGGTGATGCGGGTAAGTGCACCCGGGAACACCGCAGCCGCGGGCGCGGCACTGGTCGCGGCGATGCCGGCGGTCCAGGCATTTGAAGCAGACTCTGTTGTTGCGGACCCAATCCCATCGGGCTCCGACTGTCATGTTGAGTATCTTGCGACATTCTGTAGTGCGATGAGCGCCGCCGCAGCATAGGCAGGCGTCGGCGTGCTCTGTGGTGTAGGTCTGCGCTCGATCTTTGAGAGGGCGTCGTACGGCTCCTCTTCCGGCGCCGCTGCTTGTTGCTCGATTGTCTGGGACGCGCTGCGATCCCCGTAGCTCGGCGGCGGGCGTCGGTCTTCTTGTCGGCGCTTTGGCGTGGGAAAATTCCATTTCCGCATCGCTCTCCTCCAGCAGGAATTCCGCCATGAGCATGAGTTCGCTCTCGGCGGAATGTAGGCGCTCCTTGGCGTAGGAGCACCATCGGCTGCGTAAGTGCGGGCTTAGGCGCTCCGTCACTTCTCGAATCAGCAGCGGGTTGGCGCCGTAGCTACGGCGATCGAGGTCCACCAGCGTCGAGACGATGTTCATGACCTTGATGGCGAAGTTGTTGAGATCGATGGCGCTCGGTCCCAATGGCGGCATCCTCTTCAGCTCTTCTATGGCTCGGTCGATGAGAAGGTCAGTCCGCCCGAAGTTTTTCTTCAGTACTCGTATGATGAGCTCGGGGCGGGTCGACGAGGCAAGCATGTGTTGTACGCATTGCCTCGCCTCTCCCTTCAGGCTGTGGCGCAGGCGCGCGACGTTCTCGAATGGTGAGAATTTGTAGCGCGCAGTGCTCTCGGTGTAGCCGTTGTAAAATGTGAGCCACTCGCTCGGCTCCCCGGAGAATGGCGGCAACTCGTAGACTTGACGTGGAGGTGGCCGCATCATGGTCTCGATGGTGTCCGTCAGGCGGTCGATAGCTCGTCCTCTGCTCGTCGATCGCTCCCGCTGGCTATGTGGCGTCTGTGGCTCGTGCTGTTGCCGCCCGCGTGTCTCGCGTTGCGGCGTCCGTGCTCGAGCATGCTTCGCATCGTCCGCGTCAGCATCTTGTACGCCTGTCAGCCAATCGTCGACTCGACGTTGAGAGTCAGCTTGAGAACCGCCGGCTCGGGATTGTTCATCGATGCGCTCCATTTCGACCGCGAGCCTCTTCTCGACGAGCTCGCGTTCCAGCCGAATTTCCTCGCAGCGAAGTTGCTTGAGCCGCTCCATAGCGGCGAGCTCCGCCTCGCGGCGGAGCACGTCCGTCGCGTTCGACGCGCGTGAGTGAAGTGATGCAGGCTTGCGCGGCGCGTGGGCTTTATCGGTGAAAGTCACGTTGAAGTCGCGCCGCTGCGCGCGGGCCTCTGTTTGGTCGGCCGGCGCGGAGTGCTGTGATTGGCCGGCGTGCGCGGCCGGCGCGGTGCGCTGTGATTGGTCGAAGCGCTCGGCGCTCTTCGACAGTCGCTTCTCCAGTTCGCTGCGCCACGCCGATGTGTCGGTTGGTGGCGAAGTTGGAGCTTCTTCAGCGGGGGACTCTGGTGAGTCGGTTTGGAACTGCAGTCCCGAATGGCCCGGCCGGGCCTGGGCAGCGGGCGGTGAGTGCGTGACTGCAACATTTGTCACCGCGAACCGTTGTAGGTCGACTGCAGCTTGGGTGCGCTCACGCTGCGAGCGCGCACTCTCCTCACTCTTATTCCCTCGCGTTAAAACCATCTTGTTTGACGATTGGGAAAACCGCACTTTTCCCGCTACACAAACGAACCTAAACTAAACTAACTAATTCCGATCCGGCTACTCGAAGGACCAAACAATATAGATGACAACCGCGTCCGACGGCTATCGTCTACAATGGCACTCCGAAACTCAGGGATGAGTTGTGGAGCGAAGTGGACTGTAGGCTAAGGTAATAACGGACGAAACGAAAACGCAAACTAAATCAGACGATATATATTTACACAAATTAAACAAACAAACAAAACAACAAGGATCGGAATAACACTTAAATTTACACTTAATTAATTATAGTCTCTGTCTATGAATTTACACACTAAATCGCGGACCGATGTTACTACGCTATACTAACAAACTAACTCGCGGACCGATGGTACTACGCTACACTGTTACAAGATGGTTAATGCAAGAGAACAAGAACTGGAAGTGAAGTGAACTATGGCGGATCGATGATCAACGCTGAACTGTACTACGGAGTGGTACTCTACGTAGACTAAAGTTGCACTGTGTTTATACATAAAAATGGCCGTCCTTTTATAGAAAACGGTTCAAACTCAGGGGGACGCCCGCCCTGTCTTTATACATCAAATTACAAGAGTTACACATAATTCAGCTTATAAATAACTTATTCTATAGATTGACGCTGTTTGAATTTACAATATATTAGCGTGTTTACGCTGTGGGAGCTCCCGTCTGACTGTGAGGCGTGAAAAATACCTAACGACTCTTTGTCCCGGCAAGAGGCCGTCTCGCTCGCACCGTCCGAGATATACACTCGCGCGGTCACTCTTAACGCGCTGCGCGCTGCGAGTCCCGTTTAGTCTTTGATTTGTCGTGCTCTCGGACGGTTGCGGCCGGGACAATGTTCTACAAAATTACTTTATTTACTGAGATCTACAGTCTTACAAAGTTTCAAATTAATCTATATTTTTCCTCAATTTTTACATCAAACGTAAACAAACATGACTCCTTTGTCTCGCGCTGCGAGTGGAAATTACCATGATGAGTCATCTTTGTTTTGCCGTGGTCTTTTACTAAGACTTGACGGGAGCTCTAACATGAAAATAATTTACACAGGGATATTAATTAATTTCAGCCGCTTTTACGGGCAATGATCTTATATCTAAGTTATTAAAATATTTATTTATTATTTCTCTTAAGACTAAGCGCTCTGCAAAGCTGTCCGTAACATTACCCATAAGGGTGAGTATTTCCTGAATATTCCACGAAACGATTACCCCATTCCTAATGTTCACCCTAAACATATGTATGTCAACTATAACTCTAATCCGGTCAGGTGGACGAGCCCGATCTCTCAACGCCTAGTTTATTTCTGGGCGGCGCGGACGGACGGCGTCTTATTGAGTAACGAGCTTTAGTCTATGGCTTGTTGTATTATTACTAAGGAGATAACGATCGGCGTTCGCGACCAATGCATTTGCTCGTACATAATATATTGAGTTCGGTTAGTGTCACAACTGTAACGTTCAATTATTATGTGATAACGCATCCACCGATCTGAGGTTGATCAAGACGCAAGGTTGGAAATTTCAATATATATTCTGTAATAATCAGAAAATAAAATAACCATAAATACATTAGTGGAAATACATATTTAGTAAGCTTTTAGTGCAACTTCGCTCGTAAAAATATCTTTGCTTCACGTTGATACGCAGGTAGGTAATCGTAATATACCAAAGAATAGATGACATTTGTCGTTTGGGGTCATGCGGCGACTAAATACACACGACCGTTCGTTAATATGAAAGTTATCTGACTTATACATAGACGTGTATTGCGTATAGAGGTATGTATGGAACATCCCTTATCTAATTAGCTGAAATTTATCATTAATCACCGACCGTGGGGCGGCGTGCGAAATGAACTATTTGTCACTTACGCAGCGGACGTGTTAAGCTAAGCGATGCTAAGCCAAGCTTAGCTCACAAAAGCCGGAGTATTTTAGCTAAACGTCGTATTTTAGCAAATGTTTTGCGCGCGTATTAAAACTACGTAATCTACTATCATCCGGTCGCAAACTAAGCTGATGGTAACTAAACACGCAACCATTTGATTAAGTGGTCAGAGACGATGTTACAATAATTTGATTTGTTGTGGGTATTCAATAAATAAACTGGTATTGGAATAAAAGCAACAAAACGAAGCAATAAAGAACATTACCTATAGCCTATTATGCATATGCATAATAGGTTATATTTTCTTTATTGCTTAGTATAGGCTTATTAATTATAGATCGTCGTTCTATTTTTGGCGGTCAAGTAATAGACAATATTGAGAATTTGCATGTGTATCGTTTCATTTTATTCGTTATTTATTATTAAGTATATAATTCCTAAGCGGTAATATTATATCGGCCAAATGTTATTAGAGAATTCGAATTTAGTCCCAGGTTTCTCCACAAATTTTCTTCAGCCGAGAGACTACAAGGATGGATTATTACTTAATGCCGTGTGTATTCCTCAGTGGCGCGAGCCACAAAGTTAACAGTTACCGCCGCATCGAGCAAAACTAACATTGACTCGCGAACTCCGACAGATGTCACTGACACATTCAACTTAGTAGGTAACTTGCAATGTATTCCCGATATGGGATGCAATATATTGCATCGCAGGGAATATATGACCCATATAGTGAGTTCAGATCAACTCTTCAAATATTTTAACACTGGTCAGTTGAAGTGAAGTCTAAAAAGTTCAATATGTATGCAAATTTCAATAAGTCTAATAATCCTCAATAGAGTATTTTAAACGATGTTTTATTTTATAGTTTACGCTGTGAGTCTTATTTTTTTTATTTCTCTTGTGGGAGAGACTGCGATCATTAAGTCCGCAACTGTAAAGTTTAAAGTTTTTGTACAAATACTTGCTAATTTTTAATTATTCTTCCGTTACAAAAAGGTAAAGATGAATTTCCAGTGCTTTATAAAAAAAAAAAGTGTGTGTGTCAGCTCCGACGCACGACTGGAGTTTACTCTTCAGGCCAGGCGCGCACCACGATTTTTTTTAGTCGCGCGATAATTTAGTCGCAGAAATAAACGTACTTATGGGTTTATGAAAATCGTGGTGCGCGCACTCATATAAACCCATATCTTGCATTTCTGCGACAAAATTATCGCGCGACTAAAATTGTGGTGCGCACCTGGCCTTAAGAACGATTTTAAAATATATAGGTACTCAATACGTTTATTGCACTTGAAGTAAATAGTTTAAGCATCACATTATGTACCCTGTTGGGCGCTGCAAACAAGAACGAGAAATGTATTTTACTGTATTTAATTTTAGTATTATTGTAATATGGGTTTCTTGCCTGCTAATAAACGAATTATTATTATTATTATTTGTTTCTCGTTTTGAGTCTCGGGCTCATACGTCCCGGTCTTTTGGAAGGCTTGCGTGGGGATATAGTAGATCCAACACGTAGAGGCCCCTTGGAGAAATTTGCTGTGGCTGTAGCCCTGCTGGGACCCGTTCCTGATCATATCAATAAGATGATACATCCATGAACAGGTCCCAGCAGGTGATTGAACTATTGCATTATTATGAAAAAGAAAAAAAACGGGCTATTAAAATGGAGTTTCGATGGACTATTTATTTGGGCTATTGCAATAGAAAAAAATGTCACCCGCCGTAACCATCAATGCGACTGTTACCTCTGGCGGGTGGTGACTCGCCCTTCACTTGGTGGGCCCCGTAATGCCATCGTGCAGACGGCCGGAAGCAACACGAGCGTGAGGACTCAGGGGTGTCGAGAGGTGTGCTGCGCTTTCTCCGAAGTTACTCGCGGCGTGATGCCCTTTAACACTTCCACCCCTGGAGCATATAGCTCTAACGCTCCTCTGTGGATTATTATTATTATTATTAAATAGTTTTGCTTGTGGCGCTAGTATCGCACGAACATAATGGTTTTTTTTTTTTTTTTTGTTTTGACTGCGGGTTCGTGGGGGCCCTTTGCTGGTCTTGATAATGGTAGGGGAGCCGGGAGCGTTTAGTTGGTCTCCCTATCCCGAAACCCCTCTTGGGCTCTCTCTCGCACATAACGCTTAACGGTATAACGCATAACCTGCTAAATTAAGAAGTCGTATTTTTACCCCGATCGTATACTGAGATACGACTTTTTAAATTAGCACGACAGATACGTTCGATTTTATACCCCATATTTTTCATACCCCGGGCTTATATATGAAAATCGATTCTTAAGGAGTAAACTCCAAAAATACAATCCAACCCGCGCCTCTTACCTAAGTATCATTCCGCAAACACATATGATTTGTCACGTTACTCGCGGGTCGAGTCATGGCGAGCCATGTCGCGGTCGCGATAGCTATGCAAAGAAGATAAGCGCTGAATTAGCACTAGTTAGATAACAGTAAACGGGCTGTTGGCTTTGTAGCACAACGCATGTTGGAAAACTTCGACGACAGCGTTGAATTTGAGTCGTTACAATCAATTAAACAAATGCGGTAATTTTACATGAAAGCACCTCACATTTTTTAGTATACCTACTTGGGTTGTCGTATTAAACAGTTCGCACTATAATGCTTTCTGCTGACTGGTAAAGAGTACGTAAATTCGTCTTTAAAAACCGGATGCAAATGTAATTTTGTGTTAGTTTCCGATAAAAAAATAGTTTTAGATTAGAATTCGATGAAGTGGTAATGCCTGCAAAACCTGCAGTTGCTAATCCAATACCGAATAAAGAATCTTATAACAAGTTGCTTAGACGCTAGAATAATAATTGGGATTTAATGAAAACAAACAGATGTAATTCTCCTAAAAAAAAACTTTATTAAATTAGAACTATTTCTCTTGGAATAATATTCATATTATAAACCCGTATGAAAGTAATATATTCAGAACATATGCACAGAACAATCAAAATGTTTTCTGCATTTAAATGGACCCAACCAACAATTGGGAGGCGATAAAGTTTTAATTATGAAACCGCGGGATCCCACTAAACCCGTTCACTGAATAAACTGCTCGAAAACATAACTCACGGGTTAATTCAACTACCAGTTCAATGACCTGATGTAATTATGTAAAAGCAATGTTTTATTGTAATTTTATCACTAGTGATGTGGTAAAACGAGGATTTTTCACGCGATACTAATCAAGTCTTTCGATTACAATGTGATTTCTATGAGAATCTATTTATGTTTAAACTATGAGTCCAAGCCAAGGTTAAGTTACATGAAACATATAAAAGGGAAGGTCACGTGACGCCACGTTGTATAGATTTTTTTTTTGGTTGTTTGAGTCTGAACGTTGTATAGAGCAGTCAATGAAGTGGCTATGGACAGAGTTAGATGGCAGAGGAGACAACTATATACTTCATCAGCTACACCGACAGTTTGACTCTTAAATTTATGATGATGAGTTGATGAGTCAAAGTCATTGTATCGGATTTATGGGTATATAACATACATTATAACAGATAGTTTGACATTGAAGACAAGTCTTTAGGTGAAGAAAATTAACATGAAACTCATTTTTACCGCCTATAACGATGGAAATAAAAACGTAATACGCCTACATAATGAAAGTGTTGTTGCATTTTGTAGTAAGGTTGCTTTGAGCATAGTGTCAGGAGTTTTTCATTTACATGTTACTATTTTAATTCATAATAGTAGAATGCATATGTGACAGAGTGGTAGCATATTCATTGATTGAAAGTCTGAGTCAAATGTCATAATACATAAAAGATATAGCATTAGACATATTATGTCGATCTACTTATACTTACTTACAAATGGAAAGTATCCAATTATATGCATTAAGTATAGTGTAGTTATGCTCGTAGCACATCTATCCTGTAATGGACCATCAAAATTGTTGACATGTAACTTGGTGTTACCAATAAAAGATTTTGTGTTTGTATTGGAAAATTCAGGTAAATAAACATTTTAAAGTTCACCTCTGACAAAGCAACGAGGGGTGCCAAACCCCTACGGCATCTACATTTAACAAGATGACGACCGGATTTCAAAATACTCAATAAAACTAAACAACGTTATAAGAACATCAAGGCAATTTCCTCCAATCGGTTTTATCCGTTGGTCTAAATAATTGACATTGCACATCAAACGCGAAGCCATGGCCACACATTCCGGAATCTTCAATCAACCCATTATTGAAAAGGGTCTGAAGACATAAAAAGTCAAGCCCATGGGCGAAATAATGGTCCGCAAATTCAAAGGATTGCATAACAGAAATATATGTAAAACTGAAGAAACTTAAGAGCATAAGAACATAAAGGCAATGATACCTTTGTAGTGTGACCGCGGTCAGAAAGGGCCGGCTTTGACTTCGGCTTCGAATCGTTAGTCCCCTCAAAGGTGAGCAAAAACTTGAAGAAAAAATAGGAAGGGGGGTGAAATCAAAGGGCCTTTTAGGCTTATTATACGCACAGGGGACGTTATAAAAAATGAGGATGGCACTCGGCGATCGGAAAGGTACGAAACGTTACAAGTAAAAGACATTTTTATTTAGCGGAAAATGTTGTGGGCGTTACTTGTCAACTTAATATTAGAGGACATCTTAACGGCTGGAACTAATATACAAAGAAAAGGATGAAATAAGTAGTGGAAAATTACAACAATACCTTGATGGGTCAATCAACTTTTCGACCCACACTTCGCTGTCCACGGCAGTTTTTGAACAAAACTCCATAAATCTATTGAAATTAACATCATGTGAGGTACTAGCGTATTATTAGACAGTAAATCATTGTGACTTATACGTTTTTATTCAAAAATATCCTTCAATTAAAATAATTTATGTGGTAACTCCATTGACAATTTCTTCTTCCATACAAATTATTGCTGTCCAAAACGCGTGATGTCAATACACTACACCGCTAAATCACATGTTTTCTTTGAAAATTGTGTCTAATTTTTTTATATTCTATAAAATAAAATATATACTTTAGTATTTCGTATTAATAAATGTTACCAGTTGTTATACATTTCTGCAAAAAAATCAAGAATTTCTGTCCAAATATTTTTTTCGTAATATTGGTATACTGAGTTACCTTTAAAACTTGAAGACGTAAAAACCTACAAGGACATAATTCGGTCACTACCTACTAAAAATATTGGTGGCCTCTCTGTCGGCGCGGCGGCGAAGTCCTTTGACAATGCCGACAGGCCGCCAGTCAGCGACGAGCTCTCGAAGGTAGTGCGTGTGTTTAATCGCTGTCGGCTGAGTTACCGCGATTTTATCGGTAAGTACTGATATTCATTTCTTGAATCATATTGTATTTCAAGGACAAAGAATAAACGTTTTGATAGATGTATACGAGTATAACTAATACTGAGTAGAATTCATTTTATTTGAAAAATACTGACCAATGTCACCCGAGTTACTTGTGTACTGAGTTACTTTTGTGGTAACTCCAAAGACACCAACGGTAACTCCAGAGACAATTTCATGAATATCTATATCAATTATCTTTGTTATAGCTGCAAACTAAAAAATATTAATACGTATTTACGTAAATGCGATCCAACTTGCTGCGGTTGTCGTAAAAGAACTAAAAACTAGTGCGTGTGCATGTCTAATTCAAGTCACCTTATCCGAGAAGCGTAGTACTAATTAATATAAATTTTAAGGTTCAGATTATCATTTATTGTTAACAAAAGTCCTTTTAATATCCTTCTTTTTCAGATTTCTAGATCATTTTAAAATGGCGTTAACGCCAGCCGAGAAACAAAAGAGATACAGAGAACGGTTGAAACAAAATAAGGAAAAATATGAAGAGGCTAAAAGAAAACACCGTCAGCACTATCATCAAACAAAACGGCTTGCTAAAGATTTGACGCCTAAAGAAAAAAGAAATGCAAATACCATCTGGAAGCTGAGGCAGAGAGAATATCGTCAAAGAAGGAAGAATCTACAAGTAGTTATAGCTGAAACACCACCAACTTCTCCGACACCCGACGTGCAGAACATTCGAGGTCCAGTAAACCCTATACCTGGTGGATCACCATCTTCAAATTCAGCACGTGAACGCGGCCGTCGTAAGCTCAAAAGTAACAGAAGTAGATTGTATCGAGAAAATAAAAAAATGGAAAAGAAAATACAGTTACTAAAGAAGAAATGTGATAAATTCAGGAAACGATTATGTCGCAGTAAAAAAAATATGTCAGAGAGTGAAGACGAAAATGAACAAGTAAAGGAAAAATATAGACTCCTGACAAGTTCTATTAGAGAAAAATATCATAGAACTAAAAATATGAAACAGAAACTACTCTTAAAGAGCATACTAAAGGGTGATCGAATAGAAAAATTTAGAAAGAGGAATGAATTGCTAAATGAAGTATTTGGAATAAACCGGCAATATACAACCAAGGTGTCAATTAACAACAACGCCATATTGCTAAAAAAGAAAATTCATAGGTTTTTTCTTCGAGATGACATCTCAAGAGCAACTGCGGGCAAGAAAGAGACCTTAACCCGAAACGGAAACAAACTTCAGAAAAGGTTCCTGCTAGACACAATGAAAAGTTTGCACAAACATTTCAAAGCAGAAAATCCAGGGGTTTGCTGTTCTTACTATTATTTTACAAAAAATCGCCCATTTTTTGTTGTAAGACCTTCTGCTGATGGACGTGAAACTTGTTTGTGCAAAACACACATAAATTTTGCTTACAAGACCCAAGCACTGAAAAAACAAGGGATAATTCAAAGCGACAACTTATGTGATGTCATTAAAGCAACAGTGTGCGATGATCGGTCAAAAAATTGTATGTATAATGACTGCAAGACGTGTAAAAACAAAAGCTTAAAATACAACGAAGAAAAAATTAAAGGTTCAATCAAATATAGCCAATGGATAAGGAAAGAAGAAGTTTACGAGAAAGATGGGAAAAAGTTCAAAAGTATAAAAAATGTCAAAGAAGACTTAAATGACGACATTTCACACTTTCTGAAGGCATATGAAAAAGATGTGACCAATTTTAAAAAGCACGTGTATAATATAAAAGTTCAGTTCCATAATTTCCGGGAATGCTTGGACAACTTACAACCCAATGAATGCGCCATAGTTGTTGACTTTAGTGAGAATTACAACTGTAAATATAACGAAGAGGTGCAATCACATCACTTTGGGGGCTCTAGAAAGCAAGTATCTCTACATACTGTCATGGTGTATACTCACGACTTGGAAAAGAAATATAAATCACACTCTTTTTGCACAATTTCTGCATCCACTTGTCATCAGCCTGCTGCAATTTGGGCTCATTTGGATCCTATCATGCAATGGATAAGGAGTGAGTATGAATCTATTAACACAGTACATTTCTTTTCTGACGGCCCTTCCACTCAGTACCGCCAAAAGCAAAATTTTTATTTGCTATGTCACAAAATCTTTGACTACGGCTTTGCGGCTACAACGTGGTCATTTTTTGAAGCGGGGCATGGAAAGGGCCCTGCAGATGGAATAGGTGGATTTCTTAAGCGAACTGCTGACAGAATAGTTGCAAATGGGAAAGATATTGCAAATTGTAATCATTTCATGGAACACTTAGAGAATGCTAGCAAAATAAAACTATATTTAATTGAAGAAGTTGCTATTAAAGATATACAAGACAAATTACCTAAATCTATACCACGACTGGTTGGAACTATGAAAGTGCACCACATATTCACAGACAGCAGATATTACTTAAAATATCGACCACTGACCTGTTTTTGCGGATCTCTCAAGAGAGGTTTTTGTGACTGCCACGACCCTCAGATATATTACATAAATGCCATCGAACAGACTACACAAGAATCACTAGTAGAAGATAACATTGAACCTGCGTGTCGTGATTTATCATCAGATGATGATGTGCCTCTTAGTTCACTTACCGTATTGAAGGATATTCACAATACATTGCCCAGCGACCGCACCAGTATTTACCGAACAATTTATGACAGTTCCTCTGATACGGATGACGATGAAATGCAAGTACCCTCTGGTGCACAGAATATATGCTCTGGTGATAAAGAAAACTATAAAACATCAAAGGTCCTTGTTGACCGAGCGGATGAACAACAGCCGTCAACCAGTAATTATAAAGGCTCTAGTTCAATGCAGGTTTCAATTGGTGACTTTTTGCATGTCGTTGTTTATAGTGATAACTCGAAAAAGCAAAAATATTCCTACGTTTGCAAAGCTTTGACCACTATCGAAGATGACGGGGAGGTAAAGGTTATGTTTTTGCGAGTAATTGGTAAAAAAGATGCGAAGATATTCAGAATGGATGAACACGATGTCAACTATGTAGAATATGAAGATATTATTGAAATTCTGCCAATGCCTGCAATCGTGAAAAAAGGACTTCGGGTTTATTACAAATTTGATGATCCTATAAATGTTTTTGAAAAATGACTGTTGATTTTTAGGTAGTTATATGATAGTAGTTACAACTAATTACAACTTCTAACACAAGACTGTTGATTACTTGCTGAGATTTATAATAGTTATCATGAGAACTATTCGTTGATTTTTATTAATATGTTTATGATAAGATTGTTAAAGTTTTTAGTTTCTTTAGTGTATTTTTATAATTGCATAGTTTAAAATTAGTATAAGCAGTTTCATTGTAAGCATTCCTTAGGATTCTTCATTCGATCTCTCAGATGTGTCTTACGTGTTACTAAAATGTCTCCGGTGTTACTTTGTTTTGAGGAACATGTGTCTTAGGTGTTACCAGATTGTCTCTGGTGTTACTTTTATGTCCTCTTTTTACGATGATTATTACTGTTATTTCACGATATTTTACAGTTTTGTATCACTTGTTATTTAACAGCTTAAGGTGCGTTAGAAGTTATTTATTATTTACGAAGACTTTTGAAGTGTTTGCTCTTCTATATACAGAATTATTAAAAAAAAATGCTAATATTTGATCTCTATGGTAACGCTAAATACATATTATTGAGATTATGTTCTCATGCATGTAACTTAAATTAAGACTGAATATACCAAACGATTTAATTATGCATGCCAAAGTAAAGAATATAAAAAAGTAATTCAATACTGCGTTTTACTCTCGTTAACCAAGATACTCCTCTCAGGTAACGCGGTAGACACTTTTATGGGGGTTGTTTAAGTTTTTTTTTAATAAAAAGAAAACTATGCAATAAAGGTCGTGCCCTTTTACATATGTAATGCTAGAGTGTTGGAGCTATTTGAATATATACTTCGATGTCTAATATCTTAAAGTAAAAAATAAATAAAAAAAAAACGAATGCTTCTCAAAAGTGTGGGTCGAAAAGTTGATTGACCCTGATACAGAAAGTCAATGCAATTGTTCTAATTAGAAATATTCAAGATATTATAATATACGTGCAACTGAAAAAACTTCAAATTCAACAATCGAGATTTTAACTAGATTCAAGTTTGATAATAATGCGGAATACGCATTTTAACTAGTCTCAAGTTTGACAATAATGCGGAAGACGCATTCAAACTAGACTCAAGTTTGATAATATTTAATGCGGAAAACGCATTTTAACTAGATCCAACTTTGATAATAATGCGGGAGTGGCATTGAAATATCACCTACTACAATCAATAAATAGAGTGACATCTAACCTCAATTTTAGTGTCGTGTCAATCCCGCGGGGCGCGGAAGCACTCGGCAATTACAATGAGTGCCGCATTGTCCCCAGCCGGGCGATTACAAGACGGGCGGATTTAGCTGACTGTACTGTCGAGTACAGTCTGCTACAGAGAAAAGTAACTCTCTTGTCATATAATATCGATGTTTTACGGAGAGATTTTTAGACAATGATCACGCACTTTCAGTTGTTATTTATAACTTTGATAGTAGTTAGTTTTATACTTTTCGAGAAAATCAGACTAGATTTCCAAGCAGGTACCTACTTATAGTATAGGATCCCGATATAAAACGACCTTCACCGAGATGTTTATTTGATGAAATGTATTTTATATTTAATTTAATATGTCAATAAATATATTGCATATGGGTTGCCTAACAAATTTTAGTCCAGGGTATGTTTAGTTAAATTTTTTTTTTTTTTAAACATTTCTCCGGTTTGATTATTAGATAAATTCATAGTAAAATAATCTTTAATTTTATTTAATTTCAATTCAATAATCAGACCGTTGCAAAATGCTAGTAGATAGATTTACCTGTTTATACCTGGCTACCCGATAGTTGTGACGGGAAAAGAATAGGCAACCTAACGTTTGCATATTCTATGTGCTTCATACTTTCGATTGGTATAGAATTTATCTAATATTAATCAAACCAGTGAAATGTTTTAAAAAAAATTTTTTACCTATTAATTAAACATACCCTGGACTAAAATTTGTTAGGAAACCCATATGCAATATATTTATTGACATATTAAATTAAATATAAAATACATTTCATCAAATAAACATCTCGGTGAAGGTCGTTTTATATCGGGATCTTAGACTATTAGCCTGTTTTATTTGTCATCCAATGTAGTTTTTACGGTTCCGTACGGAAAGGGTAAAAAACTCCACTGTCCGACTCTGTCTCGTCTGTCTGTCACCAGGCTGTATCTCATAGACAGTTGAAATTTTCACAGTTGATGAATTTCAGTTGCCGCTGTAACAATAAATACTAAAAACAGAATAAAATAAATATTAAAGTGGGGCATATCATAGAACAAACGTGATAGTTTACGTTAACTTTGCATCTCATTCGTATCCGGCGGGATATATACCAGGAGCAAACTTAACCCGGCCAGTTAAGATGGAATAAGTGTTTGTACGGAACCCTCAGTGCGCAAGTCAGTGCGCTTGGCCAGTTTTTTTAAAGTCGTACAGATATTTCGCTACGTTACTTACTGTTACGGACAGCTAGGCTAACGTAATAAATATGTATAAATAAATAAACGATTAAATATACTTGTAAACGGTTAGGCGAAATTAGTATTAAGATAAATAAATAATATATTCCCTATCTTTCTAAATGCCCAAAAAAGCGGCAATTCTATGTGTATAACACTTATTTTATCCTAGAAAACATTTATTGTAAGAGAGCTCCCAAAAATATAACTAAGTAAAATAGTTAAAAGACCACGGAGTCTTAAAAGTAAACAAGGATGACTCATCCCAGTAACTTTCCACTCACAGTCTAAGACAAAGGAGTCATGTTGTTTACATTGGATGTAAAAATTAAGGATAAAAAATTAGAAAATTCTGAAACTTTGTAGTAATGTTCCTCATGAACATATGAGTAAATTCTCTTAATATTATACCGGCCGCAACCTGCTGCGAGCACGGCGAATATAAAAATAACACGGCACGCTGCGCGCGCCGCGATAAGAGGGAACGGGCAGGGCAGGTGTATATCTCGACCCGTGTGAGCGAGACGGCCTCTGAGTCGGAACAAAGAAATTGCATTAATTTTATGCGATTATGATTAAATGGGAGCTCTCACATGAAAATAACATACGTGATTATGTTCTATGAACAAACCTTTATGATAACTATAAGTTAGATTTAAGATGAAAATTGTCATTTACCTAAAAATCAGTATAATATCACAGAGCGGGCGTCCCTCTGAAAATGTAAACAAACCCTAAGCAAATTATAATTATATAAAAGGACGACCATTTTTGTATCGAAGCAGTGTGTTCATTCCTTAGTCTACGTAGAGTACCACTCCGTAGTCAGCGTTGATCATCGATCCGCCACAGTTCACCACTTGTCTTGTTAACACTCTCAGTTCTTGTTCTCCGTAATTACCATCTTTCTGTATTCGAGTAGCGTAGTACCATCGGTCCGCGAATTAGTTTTATTAGTGTCAGCGTAGTACCATCGGTCCGCGATCAGTGTTAAATTAATTTAGACAGAGACTATATTAGTTAAGAGTAATTTAAGTATTTTTCCGATCCGTTGTTGTGTTAAATTGTTAATTTCTTGTGTAAATATATTTCGTTGATTTTACTTTGCGTTTACGTTTCGTCCGTTTAGTTTCCCTATATCTCAACCTACAGTCCGCTTAGCTCCATACTCATCCCTGAGTTTCGGAGCGTCCATGTGACCGATAGCCGACGGACGCGGTTATCGTTTTCACTTACTTAATAGCAATTGAAGTACTATAAATTTCCTCTGTCCCTCCGTCGTTCAGTGAGAAATATTACAAAACATTTAGTTGTTAAGTGGGTGATTTTAAACCAAACCAAATGGAAGAAGACTATTTTTATATATCTTTTTGGGGATGGGACAATTTTACAGACAAAACAAGTCTCAAACTAATCAATGCTAGCCAAAATAGTCCTTGACGGGATTCGAACCTCAAAGCCTGGATCTTCGGACTTTGTAAGAAACTGCACTATCATCACCAAGAAAATAAAATGAATCTTATGTTATCTTTCATAAATATTTATGCAAATTAGTTTAATCCACCATCGCCAATTCCCGCCGCACTGCAAAACGCGAAAACTAATTTATTACCACTCAGCCAATATAATTCGCAGAGTAATTCCGTGCCGAAGTGTTTACATGATAATTAATGTTCGCGAAAAGCAGTTCCACCGCCAAATCATTGCGAAAACAGCGGCTCTATTAGGGTTGTCCACACACACATATAGGTAGTATTATATTTCTAATATACTTAAAAAGAGCTTTTCGAATTTATATTAAAAACATATATTTCTCTGAAATAAATAAAAATAATAATAGCTATTGTACTACTGACAGATAGGCATCGTATAAATGTTTATATATGAATCGATGGGTTTATCTATGTAATACAATTTATTCGATACCTATGTATATGAGGTTATCTATGCAATACAATGTATTCGTTTCTTAGGGCTTGTGCACAAATCACGTGAGGTTCAATAGGGGGGTCACGGAAAAATCACGATATATCACGTTGGGGGAGGGAGGGGTATAAAGAGACCTCACGTGTATTTTTCTACAGTAAACGAACTAAGAAAAAATATGGATATTTTTTCGCAGTTTCGTTAGAAACTTCAAAATAGCGATCTATAATAGAGTCTATTTTACAAAATTTTGGCGGGAAAAAAATACACGTGAGGTAGTGAGGGGAAGGGGGGGTCAGCAAAGAACGTCACCAAATATCACCAAGGGTTCCGGGGTCCAAAAGTAGCCGAAAAAACCACACGTGATTTGTGCACAAGCCCTTATTTAAAAAATCTTAATTGTTCTATTTTTTAAATATTTTTTTTTGCTAGTATTTTGTGTGTTCTATTTTTTGCTTTTATAAAATATATGTAGATTCACTCCGTGATCAGGAATTATGAATACAGTCGTTCGCGTTGTTAATTATTGAAACTACAGAGCGTCGGCGGAAATTTATGCTACGCTATTTTGCTATGATTAAACTCGTAATGGGGTTTCACCGTGTATGTATTGAATGCATCGTAGTGCTGTTTTTAACTAATACAAGAAGTGTAGTAAACTTTGTTTATGGACGTTTCCACAAAGGTGTACTGCTAAGCGGAACCTGTATTTTTATTTATCTATTGATAGACAGTTGAAGACAGGTTTTCAAGTGATGTGGCGAAATGTCTAACGGCTAATTAATGGATAATGGTACCATTTTTTGTGAATATACTCGTTGAGTTTTGGTGACAATGTTTTATTAGTGCTAATATTAAAAATATAGTCTATGTCACGAACGCAAAATTTAATTAATCCTAACAGCTAATTTGGACAAAGGCCGTATTGAAAGATGTACTAACACGTTTATACAAATCAAGTTGTAACTAAGTTACTTCTTTGCTTCGCTTTGACTCCTTAATGCAAAGTTCAGACAAATACTCTATTATATGTAATTAAAAATGTAAACTATCATCCATTCGGAGTGTGTTTATTTTCGACAGTAAACTAGCGCAGGACAGGGGTTACAGGGTTGGAAAAATCGTCCCAAACTAATGGAGCGGACGAAGGGAATGAACTTCCAAAGTTGCCGACGGAGCTTTTTTGTTTAAAGCTTCATATTCACTGGCTCGCTTGTGTATTGAACACCTGTTTACGTCCCATGGACTTATCGAATCCCGCCCTTTATATCTTATAAACAGAACACAAATAACCACGATGACTTGTAAGTTTATGAAACATGTAATGTCTAATTTTTTATGTACCCACATATAAAAATAGCACACCAGGTAACTCATTTGAATTTTTCTTTGAGCTTTGATCTTTGTATCAATGGTTTAACGTTGACTTGCTTAACAAACAGTAAGATAATAATTAATATAATTATATTGACTTTTTAATAAAATTACTTTTCGCATTATGTAGTTTGTTAGGTAAAACAAGGCCTTTGTCTTTATAGTTATGGTCAGTGGATTATAATCTGCGACTGATATTCGATTTTAAAAAAGTTACGATTTCATATTCGAAAGTACATGTACAATACAAATGAAAACGGTAATAATAGTTCTCATTGCGTTGATTATGATTATAATAATATGGAAAAATGTACCCATGCATGTTTTCGATTCATATACTACTAAATATATAGTAAGTAATAACTATGTAACTACTATATATCAACATAAATTAAACGAGTCCACTTTTCTTTACCAAAACATTTGCACACAGTCCATGAGCTCTGAAATTGCGATTCGGGTTTGGATGAAAAGAAAATTGAGAGGTAGGGTCTGGATCGCGTAAGAGCAAGCGAGACAGGTATAAAACGCGAATCTCAACAAAATGACACTTCACATTCTACAATGTTCTTTAACGGGACTTGAATCAACTAGCGCACGTGACGTCAGTATCTTCAAAAGTATCAAACGACATATTTGGAGTAGGACCGTCCGTGAATGCACCGCTTTACACGGTCACGTGCCACGCCAACGAATGGGCGCATAAACGTTTAACGTGACGATCTCGACGTTAACGTGCCGTGAGTATTGTTATAGGGATTTGAATGTGCTCAATGTGCTCTGCTGATAATGGGCTATTGATGGAATTATTATTTTTGAAGTGTGCTCTGTCGCTAGTGTACCTGTAAGGAGGATATTGAATGGATACTTAAGGGCACTTCTCGGAGTATTCCCGTGACCGTGACAATGATGGTCAAGTTATGTTTGAAATTATGTAATATATATTTGTATACAACAACGTAGAAATTCACGCGGAGGACTCGCACAGCTGTTGTCATAATGATTTATTTTGTTAATGTTTTGTATGGGAACATATAGCCATAAACTTAAGTCTATATGAAGGAATAATCATTTATTCCAATGATTTACTATTAATACATAAAACACCGAGTTTTTTCGGACTCTTATTATCTTACATAAATAGCCGATGTGACTTTTCGGTCCATTATTCTTTAGGGAACAGCACATTAACCAACTGCCCCGTCGTGTGTAAAAGAAGACAAGTGAACAAATCAAGGAATACAAACATATTAATTTTAATCATTAATAACATACCTAGTAGGTAAGGATATTTAGTCGAAATTTATGTATTACTTCTAAATTATCCGAAAAATAACTCTCCATGCAATATCGCAAGCCAGCTAGTATTAAACACCCAGATATTACGACCCTCAGTTGGAATGCCAATAATGAAAGAGCCAAGCGTGCCCTTTTTAATTCGAGACGAGACGAGACCGTCCGCGTTTCATTCGGTTCGATTAGGTAAGGCCGGCCCAGGGTACTGCGGCGCGCGACATTTTTGTACATTCTGATATAAATATGTAGTTTAATTATTATTATATTTTTATCACAGCACGTATAATATAATTATATGTATAAGCAAGTAAAGAGATGTCTCGAAAAATGTGAAGCAATGGAGCGGTGGTACAGAGTAAAATAGCAGGAAAAATGTTTAGAGGACGATCTATCCGAAGGACCATAATTGAGCTTTGGCAATGCTCTAAACCGCAGTAATCCAGAAAGATAATCATTAATCATAACCTAAAGAAAGAAACCCTGACCCAACCAAATATAGTTAAGAATCATCTCAACAAACAAGGCTTGCGATAAAAATAAACGTATTCAAATCGGACCATCCGATCATCATGTGGGAGCTACGATGCCACAAACAGACACATAGATACACATGTTAAACTACCAACATTTAAACAACTGACAAAGTGTATGCATCTACTTACTTTGGATAGAGACAAACCTAGCAACCTTTAATAAACTAAGTAACATGTTTGTGTTAAGACTACTACCGACCCCAATGTATTAAGCGATGTTCGCGCTTGACTGAATTCTTATCAGTATGAATAGTCCCATACGACGCCCAGGCGGGTAGGACATTTCACAAATAACTTCACCCCTTTGAGACTCGAAACCCTCATTCTGTTCTTACGCGGCCACTTAACTGACCTTGTTGGGATGTAGGTACTTAATTAACTTGTTAGGGCTTATTTTACTCGTGTGTTTTTAGAGAAGATTGTGCGGAAAGATACTTAGGAGCTTACGCTGCATTTTATTTGTTGCTTTAACGTTCATGACAATTTAGGGAGTTCCATGGTGGGCGCCACTTTTAAACAATTTCAACGTTTTTGTAAAATTAGATTTAGATTAAGTAAAATAGATCGTTGAAATTGGATGCTTATGTATATTCAGGATTAAATAGTTGGAACTCAAATTCGCTAGGTTATACCAAGCAAATATCACTCACTGTGCTGGTATAGTAAAATTTTCATGTAATTTTTTTTATTTCATTAAATTTCTGATTTGTCACGCGATTGACATTTGTTTGTGTTGTCGACATGATGGGCCTTTCTCGGCAGATTGTTCTATATATAAATGCCCTTTCTATAAATGCCCGACAATGTGGGAGGACAATAATAAAAAATGGAACGTCCGACATTTATGAGCAGAATTAAAAAATAATAATAAAATAAGCCCCTACTCTTGAGCGTGGGGAATTCCGCTTTCATTCTTAATTCGTGAAAATATGTTTGAGGATAATAAGGAAGATCAATTTCAATTTTAATGCAGAGATTAACTACGTACCTATTCATTTTGTGTTTATTACATTGTTGATAATAGTGACTTTGTAAGCTAATAAAATTCATTATTAAGGGTCCAGCATATTGCTCACTGCTAAGTTTACGTTTAATTTCCTCATGCTCCGTTACTAACTTATATCTAGTTAAAGGCTGCTTACACCTATCAAATGTTTTATCTATCAATTGTCAGTAATTATCGGTTTTTATATTTAGGGCTTATTTTAGCGTAAGAATTATGGAATGAAAGATTTGGTGCGATCAACGTAACGATCTAATAGCTCAGATGGGAGAGCAATACGCCGAAAACGTAGAGGTCGTAGGTTCGAGTCCTGCTTAGATTGTAGTAAAAAAAAATTTTCTTTCGTAATTTACCTTTGTGTCAATATTTATAAAAATAAAAATGTGGTATCGAAATAGATTCTATAAAAATATTTAGAAATTATTTTAAATTATTATAAAGCAATAGGGACAGGGGATCGTGCGTGTAAAGCGCAAATCCTAGGGTATGGCTAACGCGCATAACCATTTCAAACACATGCTTCAGTAGCGTAAGAATTATGGAACGAAAGATTTGGTGTGATTGACGTAACGATCTAATAGCTCAGTTGGAAGAACAATACGCCGGAAACGTTGAGGTCGCAGGTTCGAATCCTGCTTAGATTGTAGTAGATCGTATTAAATTTTTCTTTCGTAATTTACGTTTATAAATAGAATCGATAAAAATATTCTATAAAATATTGAACGCTAAAATTCCAAAATTGAAATGTTGTCAATTGACAGAGCATTGGACCTTAGATATTGCCTGCCACATCAGACATCACTAATTTTACAGCGCTCAAAATGAACTACATATTTCCCTCGCATTGCTGGTTTCCGTTTGACGGATACGTTCGGTTGGTTCACTTGCTCAGTTGAAACATGCACACCAACAACGATTAATCTTTTTAAAGTCCCGAGCTGCACGCTGCCATTTTTGAAGTATACGACGGCTCAGTCACAGATAAGAGTCAAATATACGTACAGCGCATATCCGGGCAGTGCAAAAAGACGTAAGATGTTTGTCCACCCACGAGTATACCCTTTGTGATGCTTTTTGCACATATTTTGCTTTGTGTGCTGGTTGGCTTTGGCATCGGTGATTGATGCATCTAGGTAACAATACGGAGTTATATAAAATTAATCATTATGAAATTGATTACAAGTTACGTGGAAAAGGTTACGTGTGAGTGCTTACTCAGCTATCAAAAGCTATCAGTAATTTAATTGGTACGTTTACATGAATTACATTACATTTATTTATATGTAATATTTTCTTCGGTTTCCGCGACTGTCACACATTTAAATAAAACAATTTAATATACGCGGTATAATCCGTTTAAATTGTTTTATTTAAATTTATTTATATGGATGGTTTGTATTATTATATATTTTATCACTTTAAACAATCTTAAAACTAGAAATGCATTTGTGAGATACATTGTGAAAGGTTTGATAAACGAAATAGAGCGGCTTGAATCAATTTATACACATTTCTTCGAAACACGTTATAATACTTTATTCCGAACTATCATCTCCTGTCATCCATAAAGTAGCACAAATTCATCACAAAACTAAAAGGAAAACGTGCACGATGCAATGTATAATAGAAAAATGCAATCTCCTCCGATCGCCTTACAAACGCAAAAATAATTCCAAGACCCGACCGAACGGAGTAAAATATCTACCGGGCTCCGGTACACCGCTATGAAAACTCGTTGTAAACCGATAGACCACGATTTCAATCCGAAGATACGTGAACCGACTTCAATTGGAAACAGATATAGCAAAATACCTATGTAGAACACCAATGTAACATGACCCGCCCGCCCTCCTCGCGTCGCAGAAATTTGGAGGATTCTGGGGGGCATTCATACATTTTGAGAGGTCTGGTTATATTTTACGTACGTAAGATCACATCTAACGCTTGTAAAGACTAATATCATCGCAGTGTTCGAGTAGAACGAAGTTGTAACTCGTAGCTGGTAGAGTGTGAAGTTAGACCCGCCCGGAGTAGAGGAAGCTATTATAACAGTTTCCAATATGCTCCGAGCGATAGTGGGAACGTCTTTGGGTAATTAGGTAATAAATAGCAAACTTCACTACGGGTTACGGGGTACCGACTAAGGTTACGATTTTGGAATAATATTAATTTTATTTATGTTCTCAGCTATTCAAATGTAACATTATTTATGTGAGACGTTTCGTTAGCGTATGGTGTTAATTTCTTATTAATGGATCATTGAAGTTGCCAGCAGCGTCTATGCAGTCTCCGGATGGGTGAACATTTCAAGGAGTTGTTTTTTGGTCTAATATTTTTATGTCTTTAGCTATGAGTGAAAATTTGATGTAGCTTTAATATTTTGAGGCATATGAGGTTTTTTTTTACACATAACCTATATTCTAATTTAAAGAAATAGAAAAAGATAAATGTGTAGGTAAATTACTATTATGTACATGATTTGTGTATTATACCTAACCAGTATTCTTCAGTGCGCAAGCCAGAATAAACCCCAACATGTTTGAATTACTACTGACTAAGCAGAACTAAGCTAACTAGTATATTGAAAAAACATTTCCTCTACGTTCATTATCTTGCATCATGTAGCAGGCAACTTGACTGGACAAATCGACTGCCAACTTCAGCAAGCTCGCATATTATTCAACAATATACTTCTATAACCAACTGTGTCATATTACGACATAACGTCTATTTTTCTTTACAAGGAATAAGTGAGAGATTAGTTCGGAAAAGCGGTAGGTATAGGAATAAACCAGCCGTTTGTACCGGCCGGCGGTCCGGTCGTTCCTTCCGGTACATTGTCTTATCCGGACCACTTGGCCGGTCATCAATCATACCCGGGTGGACGTCGGCACGGCCGAATATCGCAAATTGTGTATGTGCTGAAGTAAAGCTGCGTAAGATCAAAAGCTAGTATATCTTTACATAGTCGAGACAGACCAACAACAGTAACACTACATTTTTTATTGTTAAATTATAAGAAATTACTTACTTAAATACTTTCTTATTATGTGCATAATTTTGTTGGGTAACATTTCCTAGTTTTTATTTTTGGAGGCGCTTATTTTTACACATTTCATTGTGACATGACACACGATGCACATCGTGTGTGTTAACATCAATGTTTTGCAGTATTTATAAGTTATAACCTGCAGGGACTTACTCGAAAATCTTGACTGTCCTGCTCCTGTTGACGGGAACGTTTTTTAGGAGTTCGTAGTTTTAGGTTAAAGCGATTTCCATCATAAATTTGGGAAATGCTCGTACTATCAAAAGCATGAATATATGGTTCAGGTTCAACTAATTAAATAGTTTTAATGATTTCTCGTTATAATTCTCTAATAGTTTCAATGACACATTAAGGAGTTAACTCACGACTACTGCTCATACGACCGCACTAGGTTTTGATCTGTCGCAGCCGTAGGAGTGGCGAGGGTAAAAATGTGCCCTTGGAAATTTATTGCGCGCATAAATTATCTGTAAGCTCTAGTGACAGTATCTTTGACACGACAGTATCTTTGCGATGCAGGCAGCCTTATCCTTCACATTTAATTACAGTTTAATTTTCACAATTATACCGCTGTGGGCTAAGAAGTGCCAACAACAAGCAACTATGAGAAATTCTTCTTCTATTTACACAATTAAGCACGAAATGAAAGAGTATTAGAAAATTACGGCGTAAAGAAGTACAGAAAGGAATTGAAATGGGAAAACTGTGCGGTAGTTCTCAAAGCTATGGCTCTCAAATTTCTGGTCCTCTTGAAAAACTTGATCCCTAAAGCAACGAGTTCGGTACGAATAGCTCTTGTAATAGTCGACCAAATTGATTAAGCAAACTCATTGTGCCTTATTCCATGAAAAACTCTGCAATAACGCTTCCGCTCAAGTAACATACACTTGTAACAATAAGTTTTTCCACAAACGCACCTCAGCATTAAGGACCGAAGAACTCATCACGCTTCTGTAGACAAAGAAATAAAGACCGCAATATTGACTCCGGGCCGGACACTCAAGGAAATTGAAAGGTCGACCCGGACTGTACCTTTTCGCTACATTGTCTTATCCGGCCATACATCATTTCGCCCGGTTCGCCCGGGTGATCGGACCCGGATAACCAATAACTCGTGCTACGCCGTTCGATGCGGTTGTTTTAATAAGATTTTCGGGTTCTACTGGTATATGTAGTATAAAGATTTACAAGGTTTTGATACCATAAAAACGCATATTTCACACGTCTTTATCTCTAACGTTGTAAGTCGAAAATATTTCTCCATTATAATGTATCTTCACTCAGCGGTACAGAATTGAGCCAATTTATGTTTTAGTTTTTATGACAAGCCTATTTATTTTATCTTTGCTATTATTGGATATCAAGTGATTTTAAAGAGTGGTCTACATAGTATGTATTCTGTTAATCTGTTTGTTCTTTTGATTAAAAAATGTAAAACTTAAGAAAAAGTTAAAGGCAGTTACAGCGATAAAACAATTGAACCTCAATATCGAGTGTTACCACCCCGGGCCCTTACCACATTGTATACCAAAATCTTTGTTTTTTTTATTAAAATATTATTTTGACTGACCTCTTTAGGGTTCTGTACCTCAAAAGGTAAAAACGTTACTCTTAAAAGATCACTTTGTTGGCCGTCCGTCCGTCCGTCCGTCCGACCCTTTATCTTAGGGACGCATGAAGGTATCGAGTTGAAATTAAAACCATGTAGGTAGGTACTCAAATCTACAGTACCTTGAAACTGTAAAAAATCTACTTCTTAGTTAACGAACAAAAAGATACGGCCTTTTATGCCGCAAGAAACGTATATTTCGACACTCAAGAGAATCAAAATTTTTAGAAATTATAAACTAATAGACCTAGAACTACGAAATTGGGCAAGTAATACCGTCTAAAACTATAAATTTGTAATTAAATCATAAAAAACACTTCCCGGTTGCCTTAACTTTGCACCTCATTTGTATCCGGCGTCGTACTTACTAGGTGCAAACTTATCTTAAGATGGGATAAGTGTTTGTACGGAACCCTCGGTGCGCGAGTCGGACTCGCACTTGGTTGGATTTTTTAATTAAATGCTTTATTAATTCAAAATTGCCTTTTTATGTTTGGGTTTAATTCCGTGCCGCTGATTGATAAATACAATATTCCATAACCAGGGTAATAAAATTTCTTAATGCAAAATGCTGATAATAACCAATTTGGAACTCATTCGCGTGTCCATTTAAATCCTTAGAATCCTCTAAATCTCTCATAGCACCCCGATTTTATCACCAACGTCGTCAAAATAAAAAAGGAAGCAATTCCGAGCTTATTTTCCATTATCGTCTTAAACCTAAGCGGGGGTCGATTCTGGATTAAACTTTTCTAATTTCGCACCGATGAGCAGGTGCGATCGAATTTGTAACTCTATTGTGAGGAGATGAGCAATTTTGGCGGAGTCAGCTAGAGATTAGCACCGGCCCCCCTAATCCCAGTGTCCCGAGATGTGACCCTCATATTTCATAATGGGGGCGCCCCCGCTGTCTTACAGAATGCTACTGCGCGGACTGCGTCGTATCAAAATCTGGTACGGGAT
Source organism: Apotomis turbidana (assembly GCA_905147355.2). Lineage (NCBI taxonomy): Eukaryota > Metazoa > Arthropoda > Insecta > Lepidoptera > Tortricidae > Apotomis > Apotomis turbidana. The sequence goes on along the minus strand of LR990281.1, from coordinate 19,829,580 downwards.
ATTATCTCTTTATTATTCAGGTGTTGTGAAGTATTTCGCTTCTAGTGAATCAAATTGACATACACAATGTCAATCGTTCTAAAAAGTTTCGAAAATCTGCAATGATTTATTATATCAATGACTTGATTTCGCGTCACTTTGATTCTCAAGGCATGATTTGTTTATCCTAACTAACTAAAGTCCTATTAGAAAAACGACTAAGACCAAATTTTCATAATTTACTTATTTATGTTTTTCGGAAAAATGCCATAATCATAATGGCGGCCATAATGCCATAATGACAAGGGCAAAAGTACACAATATCTGTTACGCATAACACTCGTATTTGAGTTACGTTTGAAATTAAATTTCAAAATAATCCACTGAGATGTGTTGGCACCCCACAGCCGCCCGTACAACAGAATAGTCTGCCCCACCTCCCTCAATATTCTCCGATTGGTTGATATGTTTATTAAGGCTCGATCGCAACTTGGCATAGTTAAGCGTGATTTGCACTTCGGCTTGTTCCATAGGCAACTTTGACCAACTTGGAGAAACTTTGATTGTTTAATAAAGTTTGATATTGAAATACCTAAGTTTCTTGGCAGTACGTGTGACGAATAAATGGAAATTATTGTTGTATTGAGTTAATAGTTGTTAGTTTAGTAAAAAAATGACTTATGATTGAATCACTTCTTTGTGACTTAGACAAAATTCTTTAGTCGTGTACAGACATAGCACGGATGTGTTGCATGATCATCGTCCCGAATGTCATAGATCTATTAGTAATATATAATTTGTCATTAACTTAATCCTAAATGCATACAATTACACTCCTTTTATTTCTGAAATGATGTAATTAGCAATAAAGTCCACGTCAGTTTGAGATTTCGGGACGATCATAACAAAGTCTTTATTGACATTATTCAGATTTTGACTTGTGTCATTTCAGTAACATGTAAATACATCATCATGCATTTAAGGGTTAAGTCTTAATATTAATGGACTGATTAGCCTAATTGCAAAATGGCTTTAGCTAGGAGACATTTAGAATAATGAAATATGTCGCTTTATTTTAAACTTCCACTGCTCCTGGTTAGACTTCTTCTTTTGCAGGTAAAATACATGTTTTTTTTAACACGCCACTCTAGTAAATAAACATTGTCACGTCAGAACAGATACACATCAGCGTCATTACGGCACGGAGCGCATCGCAGCATCTTTAGCACCTGCGTCGGGGCTCGTAATCTTGCGCAGTTAAACTTTAATGGCGCATTTACGCCTCAAGGTCACGGCGAGCTGGCGGATTCTTTTGTTTCAATTGTTAAATTCATAATGACCTTTATTACGTCGTTTTCCGTTTTAGTGAGAATCTATTAAAATCACAAGGCCAGGTGGTGCGAGTTTTCACTTTTTTTTTAAAGAATTATCGCGTTTTTTACCATAGCAATATACTGTTAACCACTCTATTGACTTGACGGTACCCTTTCAATTATGGACACCGCGAATCACTCAAAGTAGGTACCAGAAATGTGTAACTGTATAAGTAGCATATGTCAGTAAAATCGTATAATTTACCATAGATTATCACAGCGCAAAATAACTTTAAAAAATTAACCTGCAGCCTTATAATCCTTTTGAGCAACCGTATACAAGAACGTAAACTTTCTACACCTGTAGGTGTGAGTTAATTTGAGTACACCTTTCGCTGCTGAACTCGTAAAAAGTTATTACCTTTACAAGATGCCACAAAAATGGCGTCACGTGCAATAAATCCTAAATGAATATTCAGATTTATCGCCGAATCGATGCTGTCGCGTAACGTTTGAGATGGCTATAAAATGTAATGTATGGGACCTGTGTGTCGCAGGTACGAGTGGTTATACTCCCACACAAAGTCCGCTCACCGGTAGTGAGGACTAAACAGCCCTGATACAGTTCAAGCCATGTTTAAAAAAAGTACGAGTAATAATAATGGTAAAGCCTGTTGTAATATTGTGGTCCATAGTAGTTTATGAGCATTTCTCAAAACGTTTGTACACAATTAAGACTAATTTACATTGGTATTAGATTAAGTATATATAATTAAAAAAGTATAAGCATAACAGAACCTTAATTATCGAACATAGCCGTAACATTGATATAAAATTACTTACTAAAATAATTGGTAACAAAATATAAACTTAAAAAAAAAATGATCTTATCCAACTGCTACATACTGATAATCATTAAAATACATAATATTATCATACGTGTTTTTATAATTTCCAATCATGCTCGCGGAGCATGGCAAGCAACAACAAAATAATTTCGAAAATTAAGTACCGTGTAACCTGCAGCCTCATAACGAGCGACTATAATAATAGTACACATTATGCGAAAGTTTCAAGTTTATACCTATAACGAACGATATGAAAGATACAGCCCTGCGACAGACGGACTGACAGACTGCGGAGACTTAGTAATAGGGTCCCGATGGCATTCTTTAGATTCTGAACCTTTTATTATTACACCACAGTATACATTTAATTTTGAAATCAATTATACAAATTGTTCACATTTTCTCAGTAAGCCACACTGTAAATAGTAATGATTATCACGCAAATTTAAGTAATACTTTGAGAGTTTTAAAATGAATTAAAATAAAATAAAATGAATACCTACATATTTTCGACTGCTGTTTTTTAATCTTTGGCCACAATTTGTATATGTTCATCAAATGACTATCTTATGAAACAGTGGCAAAACTCGCTGGATCCCGATTTCTTTGCTAAGTATATTTTTACTTACGCCATAGCTACAAAAATTAGGTGATTTCCCAACTTCAATTGTCATATAAATTTTTCTTCACCTTAACGATTCATATATTTTGTTTAAATCTATAAGAATTTTAAAAATTAATACCTAGGAGGTCGTGACAGCCCTACAGGAGTACGCATTTTATGACGTCACAGCTCAAGCCCTAATGCGATTTGAGCAATTAATTTTATTGTGAGCGGAGATAATTTAGAGTTACGATTTTGTATGAAAGATCAAAATTTTATTAAAGTGCGCCCGAGTGTGAAATAATTGCGTAACGAGTTTTCCGGCTGATATTTGATAATTTCTCGAGCCTTTCACTTATTCGTTACTAACCTACCAAAAGTATTTCGTTCAGAAACATAGTTAGCCTTAATAATGTGGATTGTTTTGGTAACTTTGTTTGCATTTTTATTTGATTATTAGACCTTGCAATAACCATGAAGGTTGCTACGCTTTTATTATATTTTACGTTTATTAAGTTGTAGTCTTATCGCTACGAAATAATCGAATTCAAATGTTACAAGCGCAAGGTCGAAGTTCGCAGTCTATTAGCAAAAAAATAAAAAATAAAGCAATCGTTGAATACTTATGAATAAACAATTTTTATACTACCACCACCATACTACCATACCACCATAATGGGTATTATTTTTGATCTAGTGGTTGACTAAGTTATACATTATTGTGCGTTACGGCCAGTTGAAACATTAAGAAAAACTGAATAAAAGTATTTCGTTTCAACCTCTGTAATTCGCTCCATTTCAGGAAAATTCCTGAATTATTATGCTAAACGGGTATATTTTAACAATTAACATAAGCAAAGTTCCTTGATTTATGTTAAAAGGAGCGTCATATTGGGCAGGATCAATCCTGAGGCCCCGGCAACTTCGGCCGACTTCAGAATTAGTTAACCAAGATTTGATATTCAGATTTTCATCTAAACATACTTGTTGTATCGTTGCGTCCAGAAGGTTACCCGCATAATTACTTAGGTTACGTTGACATTAAAGTATACAAAAACAATAAGGTCAGAAAGATGTGTTTGTGGCTTAGTTGCAAAAGGTTAGACTGGGATAGGGGTTGCAAGGTTGAATTTATACATCAGCGATCGTCATACACCAATGGCTTTTCCTAACTTTGTGCGTATTGTTGTAAAATGAAATAGTCATGCGAATCGAAAGGATAACATGACAGAGTAACCGCCAGAACTGACCCTGTTTATTTTTTTATTTATTATTTAAACTTTATTGTGCAATACAAAATGAAATAAATGGCGGACTTAATGCCTTTAGGCATTCTCTACCAGTCAAAAATTGTTGATGTATTTTCACTGTCACGTGCAATGTAGCAAACGGTAATGAGCTGAATTTCAAATCCGAGATTTAGGCTGTCTGTCGACTGAAGCGGAGCGAAGAAAATGAACCACTCGGGCTGCCTCTTTGTGAAGCCCAAAATAAGGCATTTAAATCTGAGGAATTTGATTAGTCCATTTTACACACCTCCGTTTCGCTCAAGTGGACAGGCAGCCTTATAGTAAGTGCGTAACTGCGTACTCAGCAAGACAACCTAGAAAAAACCTAGAGGCAGCTCGATCGTAGAAGCCATGATCTCCGCGTTGTCTTTAAGTATGGAAAGATGATCACATTTTATAGCTTCGAAAACTTTTTGAACGTTTAATTATAAAATATTATTACTTATATACGATATTGCTCTATACGAGTAAAAATTAGTGAAATCTGTATAGTTTACATATTAATTTATAGGTAATCAATTTTATGTAGCTACTACTGACACGTAATATTGAAAATATTATAAATAAATAGATGAGAAATATGATGATACCAAGTATGTACAGTCGCCATCAGATATATCGCAGCATATAAGGAGTTCATAAATATCTGAATACGACTCTTATTGACTGGGCGTTACAGTACATGTTCAGATATTTATGAACGGCTTATATGCTACGATATATCTGATGGCGACTGTACCAGTTTTTAAATTAAGGTAATTAACCTTTCGTGGCCGTGAAATTTTCCAATTAACTTTTTAACCACGCCCAGCCGTATTCTAAACGAGTGAAATTAACGCCAAAATGTCGCTCGCCTTCATTTCCCTAAAATAACACAGCGCCATGGCCCTTAAATTGTTCTGTGGACGACGCGTGAAATACTACCACATACTACCATATAGTTTAATATGGTTTATAATATCAAATTTTTTCGCGGAAATCATTATCATATCGTTATTTTTGAGTTACCAATTTAAATACCGGTACAATGTCAGAAATTTGTAAGTAGATTAATGATATTTTTGTATTTTCTAAACTATTGTAATTTTACTAATCAACAATTCAAACCCGATATTATGATACTCCAGATATTTCGATGCTCTGAAATTTAGCGATACATGACTATTAAGAACTGTCCTGCACCAATCTCCTATCTTGCACTCTCTGCTCGTCTGCTTTCACGCTGGGGGGGATTTCGCTGCGATTAAAAAACGTATGGTTTATTGGTGGAGTGTTAAATGTTGCCCATTTAGCATTCATCACAACATTGCATTTGGTTTGAGTCCATGTCGTGATCGCGATCGTTATTCTTTTTTTTGTAATAATTATTGTCTTTGTATAAATGTTGCAATGCAACTATTTTAGGTTCTACTCAACACGTACGCACGTAAGGTCACTTACCTAGGCCAAACTACCTATAACGTGAGGCACATAGTAATTGACTAATTAGCTTACATCGCGCACCTCCGTAATTGCTCATATAATTAGAAGCCCGCGTTCGGGTGCGAGTGACGAGCGGACGCATTGTGACCATTTTTCATATAAAAGTGTAGAATAAGTCAATTCAATCAGATATCGTCACTACTTGAAAATAGTTATTTGTGCAACAAGAGAGCAAAGTTGTTTTTTGTTACGAGTGCTGATTTTGAGTCCCGAGCAAGCGAAGGATTCTATGTTTGAATCACGAGCGTAGTGAGTGATTCTAATTTAGAATCCTGAGTGTAGCGAGGTACTCAACAGTACGAGATGCAAAAAACTTTGCTCTCGTGTAGCACACACAACTTTTCACCTCGACAGCAAGAACATATTCGACTTTTTGTACAATTTCTTGCAACCATTCAGGTGTAGGTATAAATAAATAATAAATAAATAAATATCAGACAACCTCACACAAATCAACCTAGTCCCAAATTAAGCTCAAGAAGGCTTGTGTTTATAGTCTTTGTTGCTGATTTCAATGATATTATTAATTAGAAAATAAATACCTGCTGCTTGAAATGGAATAAAAATATAATTAAATTGAAATAATACGTTCCAACACTGTACCAGTCCCTCACAACGACCATGGTTGTCATTATTTGATCAAATTGTAAGATTGAGCAGATACGCATTACGTGTTTATTTATTAATACAAGATTTTGTTTATAGTTTAATTAATATTTTTACTCGTAAAGCACCAAACAAAATAAACGCAAAAGTAAATAACAATTTGAACTCGATATTTTTTAAAGTACGTTTCGAAACTGCGACTATGATAAATTGGTGATGTCATAAATTATTGGTACGGGTATTTACAGTATAAAGTTTAAAGATCTTATCTTATTTGAACAATAATCTATATGATTTATATAAAAGACACAATTATTTAAACATTCGGTAGTTAAAAACAAAATGTTTGTAACTTAACTTCTTCAGGTTTTTTTTTTTTAATTTATGGTATAACGCGTATTCGGAACTTGTTCTTTCTTATTCGAGATCGGATTCGAAAATCGAATTGATATATTTTTGTCACTCTCTTTTTCATATAGATATGAAAGAGACAGAGTGCATCCAAATTCGCATGATTCAAATTTTATAATTAAACTGTGGCTGTGAAATGACAATTCGTAGTCAAAAATTAAAAAAATTAAAAAGGTACTTTCTACTCACGCTCGAAACAAAATCGCATTTTGTTCACTGTTATCTGACAACAAAATTGCCATGTTTGAGCTGATGAGGTGAAAAATAAAATGTATCGACAACTAATATCTAATGCCTTTTGGTAGTAGTTGTTTTGTTCAAGTTGGTCTTAGATAAACTGACGCAACGCTTATAGAAATTGCTGTGGAAGGTTTGTTTAAGGTGATGTAACTGATGTACTTATGAAATAACTTTCTTTTGGTAGCACGGTAAGACGTTAGATATTATTGTTGTGAGTGACGATTCAATTTATTTTAGCGAGCGTAGGTTTTACACAGCAGGTGCGTAGGGGTTTTGTCACTGGAAATGTGATTGAAGATATCGTCCAGGTCCTCACGAGTTAACGAGTTACCTTGCATACGCCAGATCGATATCAAGTGCTTAGTAGAAAGTAGGTATTTATTGACACCGTAAGTGTACAAGATGCCGCTATAAATCCAGTGTAAACAGAACTCTTATGTTTTAGGAATATCATCCTCAAGGGCCTATCGCTGACGTTGAAATCATGAGTATAAAATTACCATATTAGTAAGAATGCTAAAGCCTCATTTATAACGTAACTATGCATGTCTCCAATATCTTTATAATTATACTGCAATAGTCTACGCAGCGTTCGCATAGAGGTAAAGTGCCTTGGTCATAGGTAACCCGACCCTACGATGTTCCATTAGCTCGGCAAGGTTTCTGAGGTCAATCTATCATTTTAAGAGTCTCACTATAAAACGCGCTGACTTAGAAACAATTGATGGATTGGATCAACTAAAGGACCTGAATATTAGACCTAAACCTGATATTCGCTACATAAATGCCAACAAATTCGTATGCGACGTTCAGGCTGTCTAATTATTAAGTAGGTATCTAATTAGGTTACAGCTTTATCTTTATAGATAGCTCTATTCTAGCTATCCCAGTCGAATGCAAGCAGGACGTGTGTCGAATGCAGATCCGGGTATGTAAACTACCTGGCTAGATGTTATTTAATGGTGCCATTACACATCTAAGGCGGCAAAATAGATGTTTCAGGGTACTACGATCTAAGGATTTCTAATTCGTGTAGAACATTTTGCATTGAGATAACTGTTACTAACGCCAGTAAAGTTATGTCAGCGGAAAATGGTTAGATTAGCACAAGAAATGTTTAACTGTAGCGTATGTCTAAAATAGTAACTTTATTATAATGCTATTGCTTATGTATTATATTATTATGCTGGAGTAGATATCAAATACGAATTCTGTGACTAGATTGTTTCTTAAATGAAAATTTATCCGACCCGGTGTATAACTTATGCATTGCTTTTAACATCAAGCTAAGCATAAAAACTACGCGTGTGTACGCAAAGTTACATGTATGTTAGGTGTAATCTGAGGTTAAAACTAAAAAAAAGGCAAATCCTCGAGGGGCGGAGGACGAATCGCCTTTACAGGATTTGTTTGAAAGCCGGTAAAATGTGTTACTGGCTTTATTTTGAAAGGGAAATAGAGGGAAACTAACCTTCCGAAATAAAGTATTTTATTTTGTGAATAAGGTTTACCTCCATTTCCTAAGCTCAAAGGAAATACATAAATAATAAATATGAAAAACACAGTTACTTATTTTAAGTGTTATACAAATGAGTTATGCGTGTATATGTGCAAATTTGGGTGTGTAATGATCGATATAAAAATAAATGGTATAAGTATGTTTGATATAACAACATTTGGTATAACAACATTTGGTATAATGACTCATTTGATATAATAAACGTTTGGTATAATTTCAAAATATCTATTTTTATTTCGTATACTTATCGTTTGGTATAACACTTATTTCCTATAACCATCATTTGGTATAATGTTCATTAGGTATAACAACATTTGGTATAATGTTCATTTGGTATAACAACATTTGGTATAATTTCATATGGTATAATTTCATATGGTATAACAACATTTGGTATAACGTATGATGATTTGTTTACTTAAGCTTAATGAAAAATGTATTAATTACTGTGTGCGAATTGCGTTTTATTTACCTAACTCAGTTTTCTTTCGTTTTGTGTAGTGCTCGTTTTTTTTTTTTTATACTCTAACCTACGTTTCTAATTGAACTTTCGGTTTAAGTTTTCTTTTAATGCGGCGACCCCGAGCCCCCCTGTGGGGGCTCCGCCCCCCGCCCCCCTATTTCTCTATACCCTATACGTTATGCCATTTGAACGTTAGATAAAATAAACGTTATACCATAAATTCATTAGACGAAATATGCATTATACTTAAAGAATGTTATATTAAATGTTATTCGATAAAATGATCAGTATATGAAACAATAATTATATCAAATGTTGATATATTAAGTGTTGTTATATCATTCAATCATTATATCAAATGAGCGTTATACCGACTGAAATTATATCAAAAGTTGTTATAGCCATCGTTACGCACCCGTGCAAATTTATGAAGGAAATATGGAAATAAAATAGGTAACGATAAATAAACTAGCCTTATGTTCTAAGATAGATAAACCTAACTCTCTTAATAAACTTGAAACAAATTAAACATATACTTTGAGGTATAATACACCGTTACATTAAAATGCATGCAAATTATAAAAATAAAAAAAAAAAACTTTTTTCCCAAGAACAGGTTTTTCATATTAAGATCAATCAGTCTTTTTTTTAATTCATTTAATGACCTAGAACCAATAGTTGTGTTTATCACAACAGATAAGACTACCAGTTTATCATGGCCTTAGGGAAAAATATCTTACAGAGTGGGTAAGGGTCAAGCAAGAGTGGTTTGTCGTAAGGATTTCATTCTCAAACCGAAGAAGCAAGCATGAAACAGGTCTTAGAGCGTTGTAAACAATGTAGACGCTTTGTCGCCTTCACTACACAGTTGACATGGAACGAGCAGTACCGCAATTCTATTCTAAGACTATAAGTAAAAGTGAATAGGTATATGAAATGCAAAAATTTAATTATTTTTTTAGGTATTTTACAATAAATTTATATTATTATTATTATAGCCTAGCAAGCGTTGGTCCGACCCAGGGGGTAATAATAATGTATACGTCATATTCATATATTTGCTTTATTAAACGTCAATAGCTATTTGTCAAGGGTTTGTCATTTATCAAATTCAAAATATTGTTTACCGGAATGCTGCTCAATCCTTAGATCCTCTTGCGAAATAAATACTGAACCCTATTGAGAAAAAAAAAAAATTGACTTTCATCTCGGTGGACAGCTTTTGCTTTATCATGCAAAAATTACTTGAAATTTGCGGAATATTTAGTCTTGTTTCTTCTTTATGTACAGTCGCCATCAGACATATCGTAGCATGTAAGGTATTCATAAATATCTGAACATGACTCTTATTGACTGGGCGTTACAGTACATGTTCACACATTTATGAACGCCTTATATGCTGCGATATATCTGATGGCGACTGTACATCAGTGACATTCACTGACTTTCAACGTCAATCACGAAAAATTTGCCTTTGCCATTAAAATACATTAGTACTTACCACTAAAAATCCGCAATATTGCGTGGGTTGTAAAACCCAAGTAAAGGGCTATAGTAAAAGTGAAGCCCGAAGGTGAAGGTATAAAAAACTGAAAACACCGACATTGCTCAGATTTCGCTTGCGAGCTGAACTACGTTTAGATCGTAAGACCTAAGCGACTCCAAGAACAGCAACTAATTAAACTTTTAAATAAATTGCCGGTAGTCATTTGTGATTTCGCTCACTGCTCCTTTAAACGAGTAGTAAATGCGTTCTTTCAAAATCATGCTTTCTACTTGGTCACTGAATATCTATCGTTCAAGGACATTGCACTGTATATAAAAAAAAAATTAATGATTTATAGGTAATAATTGTTTTTGTTTTTGGAATTCAATGTTTTTACATTTGGTAATATTCCTCTTTAAATTACAACATATAATATATAATACTAAAGAAATTAAAATACTAACTATAAACTAAGAACTTAACTAACTAAAATAAAAAAAAGGCTAAAACAAATTAATATTAAAAAAGACTTTAAAATTCAATGTTTTAAATATTATTACAAAATGTAAATTATAAGTGCGTTGTTAATTAATTATAAATGTATACTGACTTACCATGTAATGAACGTATTACTGTATGGTTAATAAATGAAACTAGAAACTAGAAACCAGAATATTAGATTAGTTTCAATGGTCAATATTTTTAGCTTTAATGTCGAGTAGGCTTAGATGTTTGGAATGTCGTTCATTTATAGTAATAACTCACTGGTTACACTCTTTCTCCGGATTTACAGCAACTTATTGACTATTCAATTATAGCGACTTTTTAGGGTTCCGTAGTCAACTAGGAACCCTTATAGTTTCGCCATGTCCGTCTGTCCGTCCGAAAGCTGAAATTTGGTATGAGTGTGTATTGTGTATGTATCACGCCGACAAAACGGTAAAATAAAAACTAAAAAAAGTGCTTTTTCCGGGTACCTCTCGTACACCTAGAGTAAGGGTGATTTTTTTTTCGTTTTGACACTACTGTGTGGGTTGTCGTTGAATAGGTCTTCCTCTCTAACTTTTCAACCACGAGTCAAAAAATTATGGAAAAACTCATGGAAATGAATGGAATGTGTACTTTTTATGAGCCGTTTTTGAGTTATCGCCAAATTTAATAATTTTCTTTAAAATGACGTAAGTGCCGCGCGGTATCCTTATACTTCGAACGTTACACATATTAGTTAAGTGCCATACTGCATTAAAACATTCCGCTCAATCTGGCGCGTATAATCGATAATTTCCGATAAAGATAATAAGTAATTACAGTTACTATGACGTATACGACCTTTCTATACAGCTTGAAAACTTTCTCGTAATTTAAACCTCGAGCTTAAAACCGCTGTTTTAAGCCCGTCTATTGTGAAGGATGGGCAACTAACGGAACCCTACACTGAGCCTGGCCCGACATGCTCTTGGCCGGTTTTCAAATTTGACTCTCTTGAATATAGCGCATGCTTAGGTTACCGTTACAACACTGTATACTGCGCGCCGCCTGTCTCAGTGTTGTCATGTACTACAAATTGAGCGCATAGACCGGCGGGTCCACAATGGACGCAGAATGGAAACTGCCGCTTTGTCCACCCGGTAGATGAGATGCAGTGTTTAGAGTTATAACATTGTAGAGCGCCCGGCTCCGGTGAGGGCGTCTTGGCAATATCATTAGCTAGTTGGCAGGGGTTACCATGCTTGTTAGGGTTCAACCTGCCATTCGGTCATACTTTGTCAAACTGAATGCTCAATTTATAGTAGTTTTTATTTCTGATATAATATAAAAACTAAATTTTGGTTAATGAAAATTTATCACAGCGCAGAAAATCATACAGTCGATTTATTACTAAGGCGGATTGTGTATGGAAATTGTTAATTTTTATCAAAGCGGTAACGTCGGCTAGCGGTTAATATTTACTATCTAAATGCTAGGGTTCGAACCCATGAACCATACAATTTTTCGCTGCATTGTAAATACTTGATTGAAACGTTACTGTAGCATGTCGTTTCTATTAACTAACTAACTAACTATTGTGGCGCAGTGAACCAAAGAGGATCTTGGCCTCCGAAACAAGAGAACGCCACCGGTCCCGATCCTGTGCTATTTCTTGCCAGTCATCGGCTTGAAGCTGACACAGATCCGCCTCCACACTGTTACCCCAGCGATATCTGGGTCGGCCCACTGGACGACGACCAGTCGGTCGTCCCAAATATGCCCTCTTCACCGCCCGATCCTCATCCATCCTCAGAAGGTGACCAAACCAGCGAATTCTGTGGGATTTGGTCTCGCCGATGATATTTGGTTCGGCCACTAACTCCTTTGACTTCGAAAAAGCTTTCGACACGCTGAGATGGAGCTGTATCTGGGGTCGGCTACGTGAAATTGGAGTCCCCGAGAAGATCATCAACATAATTAAGGCCATCTACGGGATGTATTCTTGTAGAGTAACTCACGACGGCCTCGTCTCGGAGGACATACCGTTCCATGCGGGTGTACGCCAGGGGTGCCTTCTTTCACCTCTCCTTTTCCTTGTCGTCCTGGATGGCATCATGAATAACACCACCAACAGCAAGCGCCGCGGCATAGAGTGGGGACTGTCCAACGTCTTGGAAGATTTGGACTATGCCGATGACCAATGCCTATTGAGCCACACGCGCGCAGACATGCAAGCCAAACTGGACGACCTACGATGAGAGGCTCTGGAGACGGGACTTAAAATTAACACCCGGAAGACCCAGGAAATGAGGTGCGGAGTGACAAGCTCTTTGCCGTTGCTCATCGGCACAGAGGGAGTGGAGAGAGTCCACAAATTTACCTACCTCGGTAGTGTAGTGTCGGAAACAGGAGGGACCGAAGAGGACACCGCTTCGAGAATCACCAAGGGGAAGGCAACCTTCGCACAGCTCCGTCCTGTCTGGCAATCACGGAAACTGACTAGGAGAGTTAAGCTCAAGATATTCCGGTCCAACGTGAAAACCGTGTTGCTGTACGGATGTGAGACGTGGAAGGTCACTAAAGACATCACGCACCGGTTCCAGGTCTTCATCAACCGCTGTCTTCGCCGAATTCTCGGTGTATACTGGCCCGAGAAAATCTCCAACGTAGACCTGTGGGAACGCTGTGGCGAGACTCCGATCGACCAGCAGATCAAACGCCGCAAGTGGAACTGGATCGGCCACACGCTCCGAAGGGACCCTGATCACATTCCAAGGCAAGCCCTAGACTGGAATCCCCAAGGAAAGCGGAAACGTGGTCGCCCTAAACAGGTCTGTTTAGTTGGCGGCGGACGATCACTGCAGAAGCGAAGGCGATAGGAATGACCTGGAGCGAAGTGAAGCGCGAAGCCCAAGACCGTTCGGGATGGCGACGTACTGTGGACGCCCTCTGCCCCATCCAGGGGACATAGGACATTAACTAACTACTAACTCCTCGATCTCGGCGTTCTTCCGAATCCTCCAAGTGCCGTCATCACTTTTGATAGGCCCCAAGATCTTCCGCAAAACCTTTCTCTCCGCTACCAGGAGCTGACTTTCTTCTTTTAGTGTTAGTGATTATTATTATTTCTATTGATTCTCATAATTTAAGACGATTGTGCCGATCATGAAGTCTGAATCTTTACGGTAGCTAGTAAGGCATTCAAGAAGAAACTGGTTGAAAAATGCAATGGCTCTTGCATCGTTTCAGTGGTCCAAGAGGTCGCCCATGTTGGTTCAGAATGCCGTTGGAAACGCGGGTTCAAAACCCGTCCTAACCGTATATTTTTTAGATTTTTCGCTTCATTGTAATTATATGGAAATAAAATTGTACCACCTTTTTAGGCATTGTGACTGTCAAATACCCAAGTGACGTCATTTTAAGTGCCGATTCTTAGGCGACGCTTCATTCTAATTTTTTATTTATTTACAAAACTAGTCGGTACAATCATATAAAAATATTAGTTTTGGGATCCGCGATAATATCTAAACAAATGCACCTCAACTTCGCTAATTACATTGTGTACTTTGATTATATTGCGATAATACGTGGAACTTCAATAGCAATTTAATAGTGCATTACGATGCATGCTAAAGTTAGTAAGCGCTACAAGTTCTACGAATACAATTGTAATTTCAACAAACTCGTGTACTAATTTTACATTGAATCACAAATTTGAACCTTGGACGAACGCAGCAAGATTTGTTTTTTAAATGATATAGTTAAGTGATGTGTGCGTTTATGAATGTTATCATACAAAATGCTACGAAGCATGTCGTAGAGCTGCTACAATGCGTAGCTTTTGCGGCTGCAATAATTTGAATTGTTCATAATACAGTTTAGTTCGTGTTGAATGAATACTTCCACTACAAATTAAATATAGCGCCTTTGACACTACCTAGGTCAAAGATAGGACAGTCGGGATAAGCCCGCCATACGAGATAAGCGAGATTAATAATATAAGTAAGTATATTTCATGCCATATTCGTGTATGTATAAACGTTAAATATAAATAAGGTATATTACGAATGTGTTATTTAATGTAACAGAATACATAAAAGACCCTGAACCATACAAATGTTTCTGTTTAGTCCTATGGTTGACTGGTAGAGAATGCCTTATGGCCTTGAGACGGCTGGTAAGTATTTATTTGTAGCTGTACGGCGTCTGCTACTTGTCGTGCGACAAACGGCGCCTATTTCCAGTTCCATTCAGAACTGTCATATTGGAAATCCGAGTTAAACGGTGTCTAGTTCGTTGTTGTTTAGTCTTCTACAATAATTTTCTTCTAACAAACCATAATTTCGTGAAGGTCGGGAACTACATTAATTCCATTTTGACGGTCAAACCCAGCAATGGCTTAAGGGGCTCCCCGCTCTCAATGACCTTCGATCTGTTGCGATAGATTTTCCCATATTATAAATAGCTAATCATAATAACATAGTTTTTCCACAACAAAATACCGTATCAAGTACCTTTCACATGTCACTGACTTTGAGATACAGTCCGTCAAAGTTTACGATTTTTTCGGGGAAAAAGTTGTGGAAACGGTTTTTTGCGTTTTTCTCGAAAAGTATTGAGAAAAATAGAAAAAGCTTCGCAACAAATTTTGTGGAATATGGTTTAGAACAATAAAATGTAAGATATTTTCTACATATACACCGGGGATAAAAGTAGAAACGAGATTAGTGTATTTTTGGTCCTTCACCGAATATTTTTTTATAAAATACACAGTCGTTAAATCAAAATTCGGGTCACTACAAAGTGTTAAGCATAGACCATACTACAATATATATTAAATAGGACATTATAACTCTATAATCCACAAACTAGATACGATGTAAAAATCATCAAATTGGCTGATTTCTGTAGGGAGCCCGCCCCTTAATAGGCTACCGCTGCTGTGAAGATAAAATAAATAAACAATATTAAATGGAAGCATGCAGCCGTTGGAGTATTGGCTCAGTAATAAATCAATCCGTTGCCAATACGCGTGCAGTGTTGCTCTAGGGTTGCCAATGTTGCCATCGCTGAGCAACGGGGTTATGTGCGAGCGCTCAGGAACAAGGGGCTAACATCATCATAAGTTTCCCATTTACTTGATTTTGGTCCCATTTAGTGATGTATTTAGGTTGAGTTGAGGTTGTAAAATTACAACAAATGAGTCGACCAGGAAATTGGTAGCTGGTAAAGCTTTTTTGACACGAGGTATAGACTGAGCTAAATTTCGAGCTTCCTATGGGATGTCTAGAACACATTGTTTTTAGATATACAACATCTTAACTGTTGATTACCTCTATTTATAATCTTACTAAAATACACTTTGTTGCACACCTCAACAAGAAAGTCGATAGGTAGGTAATATAAACGCAGTTTAAAACGAAACATTACAAAAGAGGTAAACATCAGGCCTTATTATCGCTAAAGAGCGATCACATTCTCAGATGATTTAAAATGCACGTCTGAAATGAGTAGGCAATGAAAAAATATCCATGTAAAGTAGGTACATATACATGTACATTGTCTTTCTTTGTTGTTGAGGTGTGCCAAAACATGCAAATACATAGGCAACAATTTGCGTTATGACAAGTTGGAGGTTAAGTGGCAGCCCTGTGATAGTGCCACGTGACCTGTGATTGATAGTAGATTTATGACGGAGCTCCCCGTTCTTAAGTAATTGACTCGCTTTATGAGGGGACTGCTGTATCCGGTTCCCTAATACTTTTTTGTAACTTAAGTAATTAGCTAAGAGTTGAAACCGTACCGGGGCTATATTCGATTCAATATTGACGGATATGCCATTGTGAGCAATATACAGGGTGAAATAATATTGACCGTTCAAATTTTGACGGTAGATTCCTGGGAAAAAAAATCGTGTTTTTTTTTCAGCATCTTTCAGTACTAAGATATTGAGATAAATCAGCTGAAAGATATCCTTTAAAACCATGCATTCGTGGCTACCACGTTAGCGCACTGTGCGGAAGGCGGCTATAAAATAACGCTTTTTGTATTGTATTGGTCCAGATAAGATAGGTGAGCGCTCCCCTCCGCCCGCACCGCTAACCCCGAGCGTCACTCAGTTAAGGATTATCCACACGTTACTAATTATTTACTTGGACAGCACATTTTATTATGAAAATTTTACCTGTTTTTTTTCTCAGAAATGGCATCCTTCATTGTTACCTACCTAATGCCTGGGAAAATTTTGAACGGTCAATAATATGTCACCCTGTATCGACCAAACTACGGACGGCACGGACATATGGCGGGTTCATATTTGATCTGCACTTATATGCGATATGGCTCAGCGTTAACTTCAATTTTTGATATGAAAAAATAAACATAAAAGATAGATACTACTACGCCTGTCATTAATGTTATTCGAGTGTGTACGAGTAATTAAGTAATATGTTAGATAAATTTACCTTTCGTATCACATTTCAATCTCACTCATTCACTCCAAATACTAGAAACATATGTATAGTAGTAGTTATTCTCGCGTTCTGATTGGTCGATTCGTCTGACCGCCCGCCCGGTAACCGCGCTAAGTGAGCCACGTCAATCTTACTGCTACCGCCACGGTGACTGGAGTTCTAGGTCAGAATAGTGGCTACGTCAATTTGATGGATATATTAAATAAGAAAAAGTTATTACAGTTATTTTATACGGTTCTGACAGTGGGGACACTGTATTACTGGGAAATTAGATAAAAATATTTAGGTTAGGAATATCGTATCAATTTTCATATTGTATTTCATTACAATAGATAATTTTCCCGGACATAACTACTTATATCAGTTACAACTCGGTACAAATTTACTGATTTTCTCCATACATTTTGCACTACTTATCCTTGCGTTCTGATTGATCGATTCGTCCGGCCGCCGGTCGCCGAGCTAAGTGAGCCGTGTCATTCTTACTGCTATTGCCACGGTTAATGGAGTTCTGGAGCGGATTAGCGGCTACATCGATTTGATGCCTATATAGTAAGAGACACTAAGTTGTATGAGGCCATGATGAGTTATTTACTCTATACGCGTACTTAACGTAAATGTCAATCTTACTGCCACTGCCACGGCGGATTAGCGGCTACATCGATTTGATGGCCGTATAGTAAGAGAAACTAAGAGGTACGTAGTTAAGATCAGTAAGTTCTGATTGGTCGATTCGTCCGGCCGCCGGTAAACGAGCTAACTGAGCCGCAATCTTACTGACATTGCCACGGTGACTGGCGTTTTGGGGCGAATTAGCGGCTAAGTAAATTTGATGGCCGTGTAAGAAGACACTAAGTAAAGATACGTTGTTGTGGAGAGTCATTTCATACGGTTTTGCCGGAAAGAATATTTCGTATTGTCGTTCATTGATGATTAGTGAGAAATATTGTTAACTACCGGCGTCTGTCGTCTGGTCGTCCTGTGTAGATTGACACGTATCGTGCGTAGGTGCTCCATGAACTTTCGCTTTTTAAACGGCGTAATGGGTGCATAATTCGCACACTGTCCACACAATGCGCCTTTTATACACCAGGCACTCTTTCAAATATCAATTTATAAAGTGAAGATCACAAAGTATACTTAGGTTTCTTGTGAGTTTATGTAAGTTTCTAAGTTTCTTTTAGGTCACAATAACTCCACGTTGGCATGTCGCAAGTATTCCATTAACAAAATGATGTGCCTCTGACGACTGCATTCAATAGAGGCGGCAATTCAAGTTTCCATCGTAAAACTTGCGTTCTTGAGCAAAACTTGCGTTTCTGAGTCAGTCGGGCAAAGGGTGCCGGTAATCGTTCGAGTTTCGTACAGTTATGTTATGTCGTCAGGATATTGCACATAGTTTAGGCAGTTTTCAATGGACACACTAAGTCGCGAATTGGCTAAGATAGACACAGTAATTGTAACGCACAATAATTTAGTGTTTACGTAGAAATGAATTATATCGTTGATGTCTACAATATATATTTTTTAAACTAAAAAAAATATAGAAAACAAAATGACAATGAACGCCTTATCAGATACAGTACTAGAATCAAAAGACCTTCTCGTGTAGCGTGACGTTAATAAGGCGCTTTTCGATTAGCGCGATAAAGTAGCGCGTCGATTAAAAGGCGAGAACAAGTGACGTTCAGCTTAACTTCCTGCGTTGCAGGGGAAATTTGCTGGTAGAATGGGTTACTGATTTTTATATTAAAATTTTGTTGTTAACAGTATTTGCTAAAGCTGCTACTACATGAAGGCGAAACTTGGTTTGAAATAAGCTTAGTTGTTTTTAATAATATTGTTTAAAGTGCAAATAAGCCATATTTTCTGTTGTGTATATCTTGTATGTATAGTTAAAAATTAAATATAAAAGAAACACTATATGGATACACCAGCAGCGAGTTCTATACCTATTTAAAAAGCCTTCTCGAGTATAGCGCGACGATAATTGGGTTGGTGCATTCCGATCAGCGGCGATCAAGTAGCGCGTCGATGAACACTTTGGCGACCAAAGATTTCGTAGCGCTACGCGTGTAGCCCAATAACATGGGGAAATGCATATGTAGCGAAAACTCGCTACGAGCACAGTGCCCACGGAGCGGGTTCCCGGTGTTCAAAAACGCGAACGACTGACTTTCAGACGGGACTGTAAAGAACTTCCTGGTACAAGGGAAATTTGCTGGTAGGATGCGTTGAACAGACTTCATATTTGTTTTTTTTTACAAATAATCGTGAAAAAATAATCTGCTTCGAAAAAAAGAGGCTTGAATAAGCTGACATGTTTTTACAGGCAAAGTGCTTTGCTTGTAGGTAATAATACCCAAGTATAAATAGTACCCAACCGGCTGATTAAAATACTATTCAGCCATCAATCTCGAAATTAAGCCGTACATGGGCTATATAAGTGCTTATATAGCCTGTGTTCTACTTGGTTAGATACGATGACGCACGACATGAATATTTTCAAGAGTATCTCAGAAATTAATTATAATTATAAGTAATGCGAAAACGTAAACAAAAGTTAATTCCCAAACTTCCTTTACCGAGATAAGTAGTAAACAATGTTCCAATCAACGTGTATTATTTCCGTGTATCCAAGATGGCGCCCACCTGCCACTCTGGGGGAGATCGGAATCAATCGAGAGAGAAAACCCCGATAATATAATGGAATTGAATTATCACGAGATGAAGACGAGATACAATAGCAAACACGAGCTCAGTAGGCCAACTTTATTGGTTATTTTTTCTTTTATGATAAGTAAGGAGGAAAAAGAGTAAACGGATCGCCTGATGGTAAGCAATTACCGTTGCTCTGTAAATGGTTTTTATTATTTTTATATTGGCACTTCTCCTGATGGTGAGCTAAAAGAGGAGCCCTAGCTGCAATGGCAACAGACAAGGCAACAAGAGGTGTCTGGTCAGTTTGACACTGCCATGTTGGCCCGAGAGATGCTTCTTCACGCTTCGTTTGAAGGGTCCCAGGTTGTAAGAAGGAGGGAACACGTGTGCCGGCAAAGAGTTCCACTTTTATACAGATCGGCACCGGCAGATGAAGGAATTGCCGGCCTAGTTGATATGCGTGGGAATATTTTCCACGGTAAAGCGATGAATCGTAAACGTGTGGTTTGGACTGTTTACGCATATACAATATACAAGTTTAGTCATGATCCTCCAAATTTGATATAGAATTAGACAGAACGAAAACAAGTTTTTTTGTAGTGCAATGCGTAAGTAGGATGTCATTCAACAAGTAATATTTCTTAATTATTCGCTCCAAACCGAATTCTAAATAAAATATCGATGATGAAAATACTTTCGTCTAATTATCCACGAATTATTTTTGCGATTTTTATATCATAACATAATAAAAATCTAATTAAATTTTACTATAAATAAACAAATCTTCCCGTATATACACTTCTAAAGAGGCAGAGGTAAAAGAAAATTGCAAGAAATGTATCGTATGATACTTTTACTCCATATAATACTTTATTTAATTATATTTCAAGTAAGAATTATTATTGTTATGAGTACAAATATATTCCAAATAATAATTGTGCATCCCTGCTTCTAGAGTCTTATCTGGAATGGAGTATAGTATAGTGGCATTGTAAAATATTTCCCAAGATAAACCTACTGCTTCTTTATTTACTCTGCGTCAGGCGGGGTAAGGCACGCGCTGCAAAAAGAATCGGTAATTCGATTGTATTCGATAACAATTCGGCGCGGCATTGATACTTCCCGCGAATATCGCGATATGTGGGGAGCTATTACGGAGTCGTGAAAACCGGGAAAAATTCACGTAAGTATCGCGCGATGCGAGACGTGTGAGTCACATTTCAAGGGTGAACTCCTTTAGGGTTTTTACAATAACGAATTACTTGCACTGGGAATTATGAAGTTGGTGGTTCTATCGGACAGAGTAAAAAACAATACCCACTCAAATGGCTTGCGTATTTTTTTTTTCGTACAGATTTTAAGTTGTTTTACCTAATTACGGTCCATCAAAAAGAAGAAAATATTAATGCCTTTGGGAAGTTCATAGGAAAACTCATCTCACTCATAGAAAAAATCGACATACATAAATGACTCAAATTGCGAAAAAAAAATTATGAACCCCTGCATAAAAGTCTATTAGTTGAATATAATCCCGCCAATAAGGCACCGTTATGTACGTCATCAAGGATAAGTATCGCGAGTACATACAAAGCACAACTATTTTAGTAACTAAGTTTCAGAAAGCAGATAGTATAAAAACGAGAATCTTCAATCAAAGATGCAAATTTAGACCCACATGATCTCCAACACATGTGCAGATTCCAGATTAATTGGCATTGGCGATGATCAAAGGACGGGAACTGGGAAAACTTCAAAAGAGACGAAAGCTAATTTTCTCAGAAGAGGCTATTTCACTTTGAGATCCAAAAGATTCCTCGTAAGGGACAAAAATCTATTGAAATCCTCAAAAAATAGCGGTTTTCGGAAGGTTATTGTCACTGTTAGAACACAAATAAGGTTTTTTGCTCGTTAGTCGAACGATGTTGTATTTCAGGTCTCTTATTTGGGATAATTATAACTTTTCTGAGTATTTCATCTTCTTGAGTTGCTATTTTTATTGAATATACTTAGTGGTATTGAATATACTTAGTGGTATTGAATATACTTAGTGGTGTTGAATATATAGACTTAGTGGTATTGAATATACTTAGTGGTATTGAATATACTTAGTGGTATTGAATATACTTAGTGGTAGTATAGAGATCATTTATTGGTCGCTGCAGTATCCTCTGGGTCTACCTTGCAAAAGGCTCTTCCTGAGTGATAAAAATGGCTACGTATTGGGAATCTATAAAATTAACGCTTGGAAGACTCCTTCACATGACGACGAAGCAGAAGAATCCCGGATCGTCAAATCAAACATATAAACGTCAATTAACATCCTACGTAATGTACAGCGAGCCGCTAACATATCTACGTCGTGAGCGTGTAAATATATTAAGTAGGTATATTATGTAGCTTCTGTTGTATTGCATTTATACACACTTATGTTATACAAACTAACCGGGTGCACCAATTTCGCAGTAACAATTTATTTTACCTATTATTTATTTACCGGATGGAAACGGTTACACGTTGTTTAGTACTAAGTGAAGTCTAAACGATACAATCTCGTGGAATGCGGTTGAATCTGTCAAGAACATGACTCTCTTTGTTATAGACTAGGCTCGGATAAAATCGCTCTAGTGACTTACCTAAATTAGACTACTGAGGCCTCTCCCTTTGTACTCTGCCGTAGACAATAAAAACTTATTGTTTGGTCTAAAGACGCTAATAATTTCTACAATAGATAAGCAATTTGTTTATTAAATTTTATCCTTCTGATATAAAAATGTTCACAATGAAAAACTATTTAAGTAATAATAATAATAGTTAATAAAGTTGAGCTTCACGAAAACATTTATCTGTGGAGCAAAGCATAAGTAATATAAGTGTTGTAGTGCCAGGGTCTGGAAATGTATTTCTTCCGAGAAAAAGTAAATGAAAAAATCTACACACTGCACTTATATTTCTCCCACTAGCCCCACATAGTACGAGTACCTTCATACGAGTAGTATAAGCTCCCACCTAACATACATAGGTACTCTGATCTTTATTTTGAATACAATGTGAAATAACATTAAACAGAGTGCGCTAAGGTTGCCACGGATCGTAGTTAAGCGGGATCTTAGACTAACATCAACAGTTATTAGAAAACAACATGAAACGCACTTACCCCGCTCAACGTTTTGATATTGTGCAAAGCGTCTTGGGCTTTCAACGCCGCTTTGCGGGTGAAAAACGTCACAAAACAGCACCCTGCAACAGAAGCGCACGCGTACATAACATGACATACACCAAACGACCACATCATCTACATAACACCACTGCAGTTCAAAAGAAAATGCACGACACTGAAATACGAGTAGCTACATACAATTCTTATTTTTTTTCTTTTGGTCAACAAACAACATGATTGCACTATGAAATCCTTTCTTCCGCAGGGTGTTTAAAACTAAACACTTGAGTACAATATTTTGCAGTTTTGTGTACCTACGTGGTTTTTAGGAGAGTAAACCTATAGACATAAGTGTATAAATGTTCATCTAGTGTAGTATGGAAAAATACTGAGAGGACTAAATCTCGATCGGTACACGTCTCGTCGTAAACCAATGTAGGTACTTAGTATTTCAGATCGGAACTATTATGAGAAAGTATGTTTTTATGGTCTAGAATTTATTTCGTGACCAAACAGTAAATTACCATAAACTTTTGTCAATTAAATAGTTCTGTAAATATACGTTGTCTTTTTTAGCGAACCAGGTTACCTAGTTTTTGAACGAAATGAACTTATGAAAAAAAAGTTACATGTCCGAACGCTTCAATCAATCGTCACTACCTTGTACTCCCTTATATTCTAAGAATCCAAGGTTACACGTAAATCAAGACCTGGTTTTTCTTATTTTTCTTGTGAATTTGAATATAACGGATGCGAAGTCTATTAATATATTTTCCCAGTATCAGTAGGATTAGTCACCCGAGTAACCCAGGGCGCCTTATGTGCCTGGAGGCAGGTCAGTGCGGTCAAGAAAAGGTTAACAATTTTACAAGCTTATTCGCGACACATTTTACTCAGATTTTTATAGGGGATGAAAATCTCATATTGTGTAAACTATTTTCGAGATTTTGTAATGTAGTATGGTATCACAGTGATACCATAATACATTACAAAATCTCGAAAATAGATGAGAGAGAGATTAGATGAGATGATGAGAAGATGAGGGAGAGATGTGATAGTACCATGTGTATTTTTCGAAATATCATCTCATCTCTAATCGTTATGATGAATTGTAAAAACTGTATAATATTGTAGTATTACTTGTTATGGACGGTTTTGGCCTGGAAGCTGCACTTTGTGATGGAAGCAAGCCGTTTTGCACAGTGATAATTTAGACCAAAATAAACGATTTCACTCGAGGCGAAATTAGTTTCACCCCTTAGGATAAGAGATGGCGCCACTTATTCAAAAAAAGTTTAAAAAATTGTAAATCCTGAACGGATACTCCGATTTTGACGAAAGAGGTGCCAAACGGCAGATAATTACCCAATTTAACATAAAAAAAATTGAAAACAGGTAAAAAATTATTTTCGATACCCAAAAAATTATAATTTCTGAAAAAATATTTAAAATTTGTGATTTTTTGAAATTTTACTCGCAAAAATGTATGTACATGGTACTTTTTTTATTTATTTATATTAATATACAACTAATTTTACATTTATGAAAAAAGACCGCATATCATTTGCTCGTATAGTTTCAAAGTTATTGAAGAATACAGACATGGCGCCGCTGGGTCAAAAAATCTTACAAAAATCTAAAACCTCAACGGATATTCCGATTTTGATAATTAAGGTGCTAATCGACAGATAATTACTTAAATTAGTTTTAAAAAATAAAATAAAAATTCAAATAGGCAAAAAGGAAAAAAAAAAAACACATTTAGCAAAAAAGAATTCATTTTTTTGGGGGCTTTATGTAATTTCATACAAAAAAAATGTATGAATGTATGGCTTTATTTTACTTATGTATATTGTAACACTATTAATTGATCGATTAATAAAAAAACCGCATATCAAGAGCTTGTACAGTTCCAAAGTTATTGAATATTTTAGTATAGGGTGCTGCCGGTGCGATGTTGCCGCCGCACGTGCAACTTATGTACATGTATTTATTAAAGTATTCTCCCGTTTCGAAGGTACTGATTGCTCTGAAAATATAACCACAGTTGAAAGTACAAATAATAATCATCACAAGTAGCACACAACACACTTATATCCCTTAAAACAGCTTAAATTAGAGTTTTAACGGGTGAATAGGCTCTTATACAACCTGTTTGCTAATGTC
The DNA here is from genome assembly GCA_905147355.2 of Apotomis turbidana. Taxonomy (NCBI): domain Eukaryota; kingdom Metazoa; phylum Arthropoda; class Insecta; order Lepidoptera; family Tortricidae; genus Apotomis; species Apotomis turbidana. The sequence goes on along the minus strand of LR990281.1, from coordinate 19,804,415 downwards.
ACAAGTATATTTTACTTACTTTACATTTTATTTTCACTAAACTTTGCATTGTAATGTAACGTGCAAGTTAGGCCGTTGCATCGGCTGCAACAACGCATTTTGCCACAGCCCGATTTGCACCCATAATGACTGTTCTATTGTGATTTGTGGATCGCACCTGCAATCTGCTTCCAACGCCATTCGACTCCCAAAAAGAAAGGACTTGGGACTGAATATATATCCAAATTAGACGTTTTTTTCACATTTGGCTCGCTTAAAACGCTACACGCAGAACATGTTGTTCAATGGCAGCTGAAGTAGTCGGCGAAAGGCTTGTCGCCAGCTCTGTGAAAGCATCGAAGCATTCAAATTGTAGTCGTCAGTGCGACGGTCGTACTAGTAGCAGTTTACAAAACAGTTATTACTTTAATGATGACTGCACTTCAAAGCTTTCATCTGTGAAAGCGTCTAATTTCAATACAATAAGAAAAGGGACCTGTTTTAAAACATGCATGTTATACCCTGAAATAACTACTGCTTTTACAAATACATCGCTATCTATAGAAATTCTCTCTGGATACGTAATGGCTCATGTGAAACGGTTACTTAGGGCCATTTTTGCTTCTTTTTGTTTGGGGTGTGTTTACATAATTAATGTCATTCATTATTACCTATAACAAAAATGTTTATTTACCGCAATTAAGTCCCGTTTTATTATTTTAATATAATGTGTGAAAATCGTGTAAGATTCAATCAAAGTCTATATTAATGTCATTCATTGGTTCTCAATTAATCGTAACGTTGTTGGTCCCAGATTCACATGCAGGCTATACGATGCTCCAACAGAGCATATACTGTTAATGCGATTCGAAAAGATCTGTTTAAACTAAAAAACACTAAACTAAACAAGCTTGTGTCCATTTCAGCTGCCATTGAATACCGTTTCATGCAAACCAAGTGTGGGTTCACGTTTTAATTTGGAAATATCGAGGCCCAAGTCCTTCTTTTTGGGAATGAAACGGCATCAAAGGTAGATGGAATCCACAATAGTTGAAGGTTAGTTCAATTTGAAAACTCCTTGAAGATTATGGATACAAATTGGGCTGTGGCACAAGGACAATGCGTTGTTGTTGCTGATGCGACGGTCTAACTTGCACGTTACAATGCAAAGCCTGCAAAGACCAAAGTGAAAATAAAACGTAAAGTAAGTAAAATATTGATTCAGAAATGCTATTTAGCATCTAATATACTTGTGATATTAGCAAACAGGTTGTATAACAGCCTATAGTCACCCGTTAAAACTCTAATTTAAGCTGTATAAGGGATATAAGTGTGTTGTGTGCTACTTGGGATGATTATTATTTGTACTTTCAATTGTGGTTATATTTTCAGGGTAATCAGTACCTTCGATGCGGGAGAATACTTTTATAAATACATGTACATAAGTTGCACGTGCGGCGGCAACATCGCACCGGCACCCTATAGTAAAATCTTCAATAACTTTGGAACTGTACAAGTTCTTGATATGCGGTTTTTTATTAAACGAGCAATTAATAGTGTTATAATAAACATAAGTAAAATTAAGCCATATTCATATATTTTTTTATATGAAATTACATAAAAGTCCAAAAAAAAAAAGATTTTATTTTTCAAAATGTGTGTTTTTTTTGTATTTATTATTATTTTTGCCTATTTGAATTTTTATTTCATTTTTTAAAACTAATTTAAGTCATTATCTGTCGATTAGCACCATAATTATCAAAATCGGAATATCCGTTGAGGTTTTAGATTTTTTGTAAGATTTTTTGACCCAGCGGCGCCATGTCTGTATTCTTCAATAACTTTGGAACTATACGAGCTAATGATATGGGGTTTTTTTTTATAAATGTAAAATTAGTTGTATATTAATATAAATAAATAAAAAAAGTACCATGTACATACATTTTTGCGAGTAAAATTTCAAAAAATCACAAATTTTAAATATTTTTTCAGAAATTATAATTTTTTGGGTATCAAAAATAATTTTTTACCTGTTTTCAATTTTTTTTATGTTAAATTGGGTAATTATCTGCCGTTTGGCACCTCTTTCGTCTAAATCGGAGTATCCGTTCAGGATTTACAATTTTTTAAACTTTTTTTGAATAAGTGGCGTCATCTCTTATCCTAAGGGGTGAAACTAATTTCGCCTCGAGTGAAATCGTTTATTTTGGTCTATGTTATCACTGTGCAAAACGGCTTGCTTCCATCACAAAGTGCAGCTTTTTTTCATAACAAATAGTACTATTGACTATATGTAAATCACTGTACGGGTATTTTCAATTTTGTTTTGCGGTAACCGAACATTTCTTTGACGTTTATTACGGGTATGTGTACGGGTAGTTTTTTCGTGAAACTAACAGTATTTCACGTGGTATTTCTGTTTTTAAATTTGGAAATCAATTAAGAGAAACCGCGATGCATAAATAAACAAGATGAGTAGAATATTGATGCCTAAAGATTTCACTAATAGCAATACGTACCTAGAGGTATAGCTATGCAAAATATTGGTTTTAGAAAAGCATTACTTAAGCTTTTATAAGGGTCAGTAAAATATGAATTAAGTTGGTATTTTAAAGAAAGTATTTAAAATACGTATATATTTAGAATGTTATTGGCAAGGTATTGGTTGAAATATAATAAATATCCCTACACTAGATTCACGGGTCATCTTGTGAAATGTTAATTAAATATTGATCAGAGTTCTTGTTACTTCAGAATATACTTGAGAATAAAATAAGGCGTGTTATGATTAATGTACCTATTTAACTGGTGGTAAGATCTGGAAGTGATTTTGGGAGTGGTGAAGAAGATAAAGTTAGCCTAAACATGACATATATATGTTTGTGTCACTTTTTTTTCTTTCTATATTGTTCCTTCATTAGAGGTTAAAGGCTCAGTATTTTAATAGTTAAACACAGAATCAGAAAAATTAAGTAACATCCCTTTAAACTACATACAAGGCGGTTAATTTCCGAAATGGTTACGCCGGCGGTAGCGCACGCCAGCGTGGCGTGCTTCGGTAATGGGAATTTATACTCGATTCCGCCCGATACTCGCCTTTCTAATGTAATTGATGTCAAACTTGCACAGCTATTATTATGTTGCTATATGTTCATTACTTTATTATTTATTGGAGAATTACCTGGATACTGCTGTAGGTTGATGCTATTATATATGATTTAGTTTGGAACAGTTGGGTTTTAACCCTGGTATGCGATGTCAAAAATTTGCTAATTAAATTGAAATTCAATGAGGGATTGGAATGATCTGCGTGGATCCGTGCATACGAAGGGTTAAGTAAAATCTTCTGGTTTTAAGACAGTATCGTAATGAAAAAAACATTCTAAATGACTAATATAGGAATTTTATTATCACTGTTGAATTAATCAAATGTTTACATACATACCTATATTTAAATTATCCTGAACCTGGTGAAGGAAATAAGATCAAAAAGGAAACTGGTAGCTTTACGAACTATACTTATTTATAGTTTATTTGCTAAGCAAAGCTCGTTTGCATCGCAATGCGATACCAACAACAATGTAGTTTAGTATTCACAGCTTTGTAAACCACATTAATAGCGCAAGCAACACAAAACGGCTACAATATTAAAACAAACACCTAAACGGATCCCTATAGCGTTCCGCTCGACAAAAGGGTCCATATTTGCATGAGAACTAACAAAAGGAACTCTCTAACCGAAGACATTCAGCGGAGCAAAACAAAAATGTCAACACGAAACGTACGGACCTTTGTCAACGGAAACAAAAGACAACGTGAATAATCCCGTACCCTGACATTAATAAAGCATTTTTCTAGACAATTAAAGTACCTACAAAACATTAGGACATTTTTGAAAACTTTTCACAATTAATGTCTTTCGAAACAATTAAGGTAATTTAAAAGTTTTCAAAGTATTAGGAAACGGTTAAAAGAAAGTGTAGTAGGAAATTTCGACATTGTTACAGAGTAATTAATGTCTTCCTTTCTCGAGAGAAAGGTTCATTATCTTATATTTTAGAAAGCAGGCTATCAATAATAATGAAGGACTCGGAAATATTAGGTACTTTTTCAAGGGCTCCAAGGCTTTTGTTAAAATACAGATGAGCAAGCCATATATTATATTATATATACTAGGCGCGCCGCGCGGAGTTACCCGCTCATCCCACGGGAAAACTAAATTTGTTTCGGGATAAAAGTAGCCTCTGTGTTAAATTGTTAATCCAGTGTCAGCCACCGTTCATATCAAAATTGGACCAATTTTTAAACGTCTAGAAAGTAACAAACATACAAACACATAAACACACTTACACTTTTAAGGTATGATGAAATCTTAAAGACGTAACAATTAAAACGTCTAAGTTTCTTTAAAAAACGTACATGTGCAATTATGCATAATGCAAATTATTAGATTTTATTATTTTATTGTACCTACGGGAACGGAATATGATCATCTCATTAGACCTTTTTATCTAAGTATACTATATAAGTTAATTAATTAATATCAGACAATCTCCACACAAATTGATCTAGTCCCAAAATAAATAAGCTCAAGAAGGCTTGTGTTATGGGTACTAGACGACGATACACGTACTTATATAGACTAATATTTACCTAAATACATAGAACAACCATGACCCAAGTACGACAATTCGAGTACTACAATAAATATTTGAGGACTATGTGTCGAAAAGGATCGCACTAAGTATGTGCCAACATAAAAACCTTTAGTAGGTTTTGCTTTGCAAGTGGAATCGAAGACTCGTATTAGTTACCGATGGCAAAAATTCCTACAGATCAAAAGTTCAGATCATCCCATTTTATCTTTTGACTTTGAATTAAATCCTTATCTTTTACACGCAGTTTGTTTGCCTTTTAATGAACTGACCTTGTATTAGGTTTTCTTGGCTACACCAAGCTAGATAGACATCTAGGGGAGCATAAACCCGTAAACAGGAATGCTATCATCGGCCACTGCACAATAGTGAAGAGCGAGCCAGGCGCAAGGACTGCGGAAACCAGTTAAAAGAATTCAACCTGATCCAGTGGCATGAAGTGGGAGAATGAAAGATTATCCGCAGAGCGGATTTTTTTTTTCTCAAACATGCAATGAAATGTCTTTAAAACGTCTTCAAAGTATCACGTTTCGAGCGAAACAATTCGAGAACTATAAAGAAATTTCATCCAAAATTGAAGGCCTAGCCGGGAAGTAATTTTTTAAAACACGGCGTCTGTGTTCATGCACAGGTTAAACAGCTGAATCATATATTTATTGGGTGGTGTATTTTTTTTTATTTAATTGCATATTTTTGAGAAAAGCACTATACCTACATGCCTAGCCGTGAATAGAGCTTGCCGGCTTCGTATCACTATCGTCACGCCTATACCTGTTCACCCGGTAAGCCCTTCTTTCCCGGCGTCTGCAGTAATGTACTATTCCGTGATGCATACAGTGATGAATTGATGATGTTTGGTGATGTTGAGTTTACCTTTGCTCGCGCCGGTGATCTTGTCCCGCAGCACGTTGATCTGGTGCACGCGGCCGAACTCCTCGAACATCATCCGCAGGTCGTTCTCGTCCATGCTGCGGGGTACTTGCCCGACGAACATCTGGAACATCGGGTATTGGACGTCTGAGACATCGAACCAACTACAAAATGATAGTCATGGTGATTGAAATGTAAGACTTTTTTAGGAAAAATATGAGCATATAATTCGGTGTGTTATGCTTTAATACAAAATCGTATTTTAATACAAAAAGTACTCAAATCCGTGAGTAATACACGCATTTTTTTATATTTTAAAGGGGCTTCTAAACGGGCCATGTTTGGCCGCAATTTGTGGTCCAGCCATTATTTGCATCTTGCTCTAGCGCAGGGTGTGAGATAAGTACGGCCATGGTTGCTGGCCACAAATTGCAGTAAAATACGGGCTGTTTAGAAGTCCCATAAAACAAACATACGGACGTGCATGAATACCCTGATAATAGGGCTCCTGTTGGCTACGAAAAATCGGTTCGTAAGTACCAAATATCTATTTAAATCAATTTGAGTTTGAGTCTAAGTATTCTTCTACAACTGATGTTTCTACAATTTATTGAAGTGTGACTTTTGCAGTAAGTTTTCGTTGTTAATAGCACGAGCAGTCGTGCATCTCGATCATATCTAAACGATAAATTATAATTGTTGAAATTTCGTTACATCTATGTGAACAACGTGGAAAAAAATTACGTATGTGAAGTCACCTGTAACATTACACATGGATTGGTAATATAACCTGGATGCAGTTCACTATGCTAGTTACTTGTGCTCGAAATTACCAAATAAACATACGGGTAAACTTCATCACAAATTCGTCAGTCAATTCACACACGATGCATCACGAGCGCGCCGTGTCCAACTTATTAAAGCCATGCAATTTTAAATAAAGTCCGCCATTCCCAACACCTGCCTAACCAAACTGTGATGTTTGAACGGCTGGACATTGGATTTTTCAGCCTCAAATACACGAAGGTCTGTTAGTTAATAACAACTGACTTCTGAGAGTTATACAGTGAAATTGAGAACTTCCTTTTTTCAAGTCGCTTGAAAATGATAAGGACGAGTAGCCACTAGCATTTCATGAAATTTAATGATGCTGATTAAAGGTTACTATTTAATGTGATCAAAATGTTATTTAAAAAGTTTTTGACGTGACGAGTTCGGCGAGACGACTGCAATTTAGAAATATCGAGTATTGACTTTTATACCCGTAAAAATTAATAACACTGAATTCAGTATTATTCTGTTGATTTTTATGAGTTCAATCATCATGTCAGTTTTGACGTTTGGATGGATTTTTTAACAATTTTTGGCAACGGGTATCCACAGATAGTTACAATATTCTTTCTAAAGCTCATGCAGATCTAGCGTACCTTGATGTAGTCGGGGTCGGGCATGTCCGCTTTTTCGTCTTCATTGTTGTTGTTGTTGATGCTAGTGCAGTTGTTGTTGTTGATCATACTCATCCCACTGTAACAACAGAAAAATACAATTCAAAGAAGAGTTCGTCGTCAACATAACGCTTTGATTGGGTTTCATGAACGTTGATTGCTCAATATTTTTAGTCTGATGTGATGAAAGATAGGCGTCGATAGTTCAATAAAGGTGCTCGTGCTTACTCTGATAATCACTTGCCATTATTATGTGCTGCCTTAGGGTTCTAGAGTCAAAATAGAAACCCTTATAATTATAATCAGAGTTTTGGTTGCCACTAGTACCTCTGCTAGTAGAAGTGTTTGTATAACAGTAACCATTGATTAAGTCTTGTAAGATCTTGAAAGTCTTGTACGACCTACTGTCAATACATGGCATTTAAATGCTTAGGTAATAAATAGTGTAAATTATAAAGGGTTATTAACCAATTATTGTTATTAAAGCAGTAACGTCTGCTAACGTAAACCAAATGTTTATAATGAAGCGAAAAATTGAAAAATTTAATGGTTCAGACAGGATTCGACCCTGCGTTTCCAACGGCTTTCCGGGCCAACACGGGCGTCCTACCAACTGGACCACCGAACCAGATGTCAGAGCCATTGAATCTTTATTATTATTATTAACCACTTGACTTAGAAACCCTTAAACTATGTATACAGTAGCGGCAAATAATCTATTACATATATTCAAACATTTTTAATTTTAAGATTTGTTTGGAGCTTAAAATATGATTGCTGATATAACACGGGTAGAATAAGTTGATCCTATATATTATATTATCTAAAAATGATCATAATATTAGTAATTTGTGGTAACAATATTAACTAATAAATATTACTTCCCAGAACGAAACAGCTATTTGACAAGTAATAAATGTCCAAGACTGTTGACATGCCTGAATTTCCCCACAGATTCTTGTAATAGAAGAAATAGGTTCGGTCTCCCAAGGCGACGTATGGGATTTCATTTGTGTAAGCCAGTAATGTTACATTACATTCCTTAGAAAAGCTTTTCGCGGAGAATTTTTCTTTGCCTGTAGGTATACAAGCTAGTCTTAGTCGGGTAGGTTTGTGTAATAAAATAACAGGAAAATTATGTAACCTATGTGAAATATTGGTCTTTGATACTACTTGTATATGATATGAACGTAAAGTGAATGTTGCTGTAACTAAACCTATCGTCAAATATGCGAGTAATGCAAACATCTCTACACAGGGTACATATTTATGTTTTTTTTTAAATGATAAAGGTGGCAAACGAATACACAGATCGCCTGAGGACAAGCAAGTACCGTCGTCCATGGACACCTAGAACACCAGAGGAGTTTAAGGCGAGTATGGCTGCCAATGACTGTTATCGGGCGCTCGCTCCGCGCCGGGTCCGCTACCCTGCGGCATGTGTTCTGAGTGTACCCTAACGCCGTCCCACCTGGGTACGACATCGATGAGGGCAGGTAGAGTGGCTCTGCCTTGGCAAGCTCTCGGTGGTGGCTACGTATTTGCGGTGTTTACCGTAAAGATTTAGGGGATATAATGTATGTACATTTTAGGTCCCAAGTTACGTTTAATTAGATCAGAAGTTTCTTAAGGTTTTTTATTTTGTATGATTTTTCTTTAATTAATACACCCCAAAATTGTATTGTAAACCAGTTTTCTATGGCGGGGTCACGATTTCAGGAAAATCTTAATAGCGCGATGCAGGTTGACGTGTATTAATAATAAAATGGTTATAGGATACTATAGATAAAAAAAAACGGCCAATTGCGACTCGGACTCGCGCACCGAGGGTTCCGTACACACACTTCCCATCTTAACTGGCCGGGCTAAGTTAAGGTTGCACCTGGTATATATAGCGTCGCATACAAATCAGGTGCAAAGTTAACGCAACCGATCACGTTTGTTGTATGGGAGCCCCACTTAAATATTTATTTTATTTTGTTTTTAGTACTTGTTGTTATAGCGGCAACAGAAATGCATCATCTGTGAAAATTTCAACTGTCTACTATCACGGTTCATGAGATACAGCCCGTTGACAGACGGACAGTGGAGTCTTAGTAATAGGGTCACGTCTTTTACCCTATGGGTACGGAACCATAAATAAAGGATACGCGGAAGATCCGGACATCTTCTCGTTTAATATAAAAATACATTTTAGGAAGCCTTATATGTTATTAATGCAATGTGCAAATGATAATTTTCTGGAAATACTATATGAGTTAAGGTTATGTTTACCACCTCAGCTTATTATAAGATAATACATTCAACTATACGTACCAATTTTGATTATTGTTTGAAAATTATTAAAAAAAAAACATTTCGTCTAACATCAGCAAATGAAACTGAAAATAATTACGATCACCCATCACAGTCACGTATAATCTCAACACCTATTACTCACACGATGACGTGTTTTGAACTAAATTGGTCCCACTGGTGTGAGTCTGTCAAAATAATTGCTTTTAAAGTATATTAACACACATACGAATATATTAATAAGTTATATTGAGTAAAATGCACTACAAATTATGTTTTTTTATTTATCTCGAGATAAACGATTCAATAAATATTTATTTATAAATTAAATATCAGGGTTCGTAATTTTTATTGAAGTGCTCGGGCCGTCACTGGTTGTCATAAGTCATATTTCAACCGATTTTGCTCTCCTTTAACGATCCCTGTTTATTATTTATTTATTGAAGGAAAAACACGCCTTACATCTTAAAAAAATATTTAAGTATATGATTTAGATAAATATTAATGAGTCATAAAGTAACACATAATTATAGATATAACTAATAAATCTTTAGAAAATTCACCAACACATTGGAGACATCTTTTTAGGGTTCCGTACCCCAAAGGTAAAAACGGGACCCTATTACTGAGACTTCGCTGTCCGTCCGTCTGTCACCAGGCTGTATCTCAAGAACGGTGATAGTTGAAATTTTCACAGATGATGTAGGTTTTCTATTGCCGCTATAACAACAAATGCTAAAAATAAAATAAAATAAATATTTAAGGGGGGCTCCCACACAACAAACTTGATAGATTAGTACGGAACCCTTCATGCGCGAGCCGGACTCGCACTTGCCCATTTTTTATGTATTTGTCTACTAAAAAATTATGTCAGTTCAGAATATTGATGTAAGTGATGGATAGAATGTGCACATCGTGCATCGGTCACATGATGTAATTTGAATTTAAAGTATAAGAATATTAAACGATTATGATAAAATTATAAAGAATACTTGACATCATATGGAGTAAATCTATTTCTATCGTGATCGTGGAGGCGACCGAGATAACCTAGATTTAAAAGTGATACGGCGTCTATGTTAACAATACTATATACATACACTCGAAGATAGTTGAATCCGATATGTTTTGCGTGTGTCTAGAAATTTCAAATAACGTTGTTATTAGAATACCAACGCAATGGGTTTATTATTGATTATGAAGGCAAAACAGTGCTGCAATAATAAGCAAAAGAACCGACTATTAATTAGTAGTATTTGACATTGCTATTACAATTTTGATATAACTCGAATTTACTACATAGTGCGATTTCAAAGCTGAAGCTAACCTCAAAAATTCCAAGCATAATAACATCAAACCAACCTCATTGTTCTAGAAAAACTACGGTGCCACACGCCATGCTCGCACTTGTTTGCCATCACGCTATCACTGATAAACGCATACATATCGTATGATAACAAGTCTTATCGCGGGCACTATCAGACTCGATCAACAACCGCGGAGAAATACAAGTGGACTGGCGTCCACATTTATACCGATCCGTACAAGCGATTGAAAACAAACTGTTGGTGCATAGAACATGAGCTGTACGAGCGAAAGTTCGATAAGAAGCGTGGGTAGATCGTCTACCCGCACTTGGCCGATCAAAGTAGCAAATTGATAAAAGTAAGGCTTCGGTATCGTTTTTTAATGTATGTATTACTTAATAATTGCTATTGATTTGACGTTTTTTTTAAACCGACCACTTAAAGATGTAATGTGCCTATTTTTTTTATTCATACTGCAAAAGGAAAGTGAAAAAAAAAAAAAAAATAATATTAAGTACAAACTGCTATGCAATTTATATTAAGTATAAATATAAAATATATTAAAAAAAATATATGCTATACTCTCAGTACCTGCTGATGGTACGGTTACGTCGTAATTAATCAACATAAGTACGTGCCCATATGTATATATAACTAAAATTGCCAATCCAGTCACGAAAATCGAATACGAATTTAACTGTTAAAAAAAATTAAAAGAGGAGTTAAAAAAAATACTTTGGCTTTATAAATTATTTATTTAGCCGAAATAGTTTGTTTATGATTATTAAAAAAATTTGACCTACTTAGGCACATATATGGGCATTAATAGCTTTAAACAAGCGATTAATATGTATATGGGAGCGCATTACCGCGAGCATGCGCCTCTAATGTAACAAAAATATATTATATATATATACAGTCACAGTAGCTCTCAGATTGCGATTCGGGTTCGTGTGAGAACTGAAAGGTTCTTATCTGAATCGCGTAAGAGCGAATGAGACAGGTTTAAAACGCAAATCGCGTTCTAACAGCTCACACACTGTAAATGACATGGCATGGCGTTACAGGCGAATGCTCCCGATGAGGACGCTCCCTATTCAATTCATTTAATGAAGTCAAATTAGGCTCACAGTTTACAACAAATCCTCACTTGTAATTTAAATGAAACATTTATACATGGCGAAAAAAAATAAAGATCAGAAATACACCTATGGTTTACTTAAATGGGTTTTTACACACCCCAATGTTTACTTGATCGATTTTAGATAAGATAACGCGTTCATTATAAGCCATAGATTCCCAGGAAAGTGACGGTCGTAGGCAGTGCTACTTACGCATGTCTAACTATTAGTAGAACCGAAACTACATTTCGAGAATCGGACCTATCGATAAATATTAATACGCATTCATATATTGCAGTGACAGATAAACCATGCGCGGTTTTTGCGCACCGTAATGTTTTAAATACTTAATAGGCGGCTTAAGTGGCTAAACAAATATTGATCACTTTGAAGAGTAGAATCTATGGTTTATTTGGTGGCTTTTGTTACAGGCCACCACGCCTTGTAATATATTCAAGGGTCTGACTGGGCATACACCAAAAGATACGTATTCCTATACTAAATATGCAAAGTAAGTTTAACAGTCAGTAGGTAACATTACCGGCTTAACCACGGGATATGATGTTCCGTAAGTACATAGTCATTTTAACTTTAAAGTTGAAAGCACGTTGTACCCTGAAAGCGTACAACACAGGTACTACGAGCTCTTGTTCTAGGTCGGGGTCGGTGCAAGTACTAATCCACCGCACAAACTTTGGTGTTCGTCGCAAGTTGTAGCGACAGAGGCGATGTGGCGCCAGTTTTCCATTAGATTTTAAAAGATACTAGACATTTGCTGTCAACCATATCAACGTATCATCATTGTCGTTTTTATACATCGCGACGGAAAAGGCAAGTTAAACATGCGCATCTGTATCTGTGTTATATGATATGCAGGAGTCTTTTTGTAGCATCGTAGCTCCTAAACAATTTAAAAAAATTTATAAGTAATAATATATGGATTCTGTAATCAATCCGTAAACATGGTTCTACGCGACTATGTAGGACACGTGATTCCAATAGTATTGTATTACATAATTATTTATTTATTGAAACTTTATTGCACAATACAAAAAGTCAGTACAAATGGCGGATTTAATGCCAAATGGCATTCAGTACCACTCAACGATAGGACAAAACAGAGATGGTTGGTCCAAAACAGTGATCGTACAGAGATTGTTATAATAATATATGTTTAGATAGTCAGTAGATATTTCAGGTTTTCACGTGTAATCACAAATATTTCGTTATTTTTGTAAAATATTCTGATTCTGATTTCAATAACAAGTTCAATAATAAATAAATATCGCATAACCTCACTCAAATCGACCTAGTCCCAAAGTAAGCTCTAAATGCTGTGCTGTGGCCGTTGTGGGTACAAGACCACGAGTTACATACTTATACAGATAAAAATTTACTTCAATACACAGAAGACATCCATGATCTAGGAGAACAAATATTTAATCACAAAAATATTTGCCCTTGCCGGGTATCGAACCCAGGACCGCCGAATCATTAGGCAGCTGCTATAACACTGGGCCAACCACGTCGTCATAATAAAATAATTCTAAATAAATTTTCCTCTGGTAAATGCGAGAGCTATTTTTAGGTGAAATAAAGTGATTCTCTTATAATTATTGTACATTTATTAACGTGCCAATATCGCATACCTTCCTGTGTGGCCATTTTGGAACTCGTTTGCAATACGACAGTCATCTATACTATTATAAAATTATACCGAAAATCTTTTTTCTGTGGAGAATCATCATTTCAAGAAAAACCTTAACAGATGCAGAAGCGTAGTGCCAGTTGATAAACTTTTTCCTTGTCCTCTCATCACGCCGAAACTGCTGGATAGATTTTAATCGATTTTGGTACAGGGACATCAGAAGATGCTTATAGGATACTTTTTACCTGACTATCGTAAAGAAAAAAAACAGGTGGATGAAGTCGCGGACACATTTATGTATTAAATAAAAAGAAATGAAGTAGAACTTGCTCATAGGAATTCATTGTTGGCGACCGCGACAATTCCTGGATTCGAATAACGACTGCAAGTTATCGATTGACCAATGTGATTACTTAACGGTCAAAGGGTTACTGGTAGGTGGTGGTGACCCTTCCACTGGATGTGACGATAACGGTTAACATTATTATCTCCCCGCAGCACGCGCCTGACTGTTCATTTGACAGGGCGACTCACCCCGTGTTTGCCATAGAACATTCATGAGCAAACATCGGGTTAGGGGTAACAGGGTACATATTATCGTCATCTAATGCAACTACTTAATGCTAACGTGTTTTAACACATTACGTTATGTAACATTTTAAATCCTTTCCACGAAAATCGCTATTTTGAAATGACGCTTACTACATTATTTTAGACTTCCTAAAACACTCTGTTTAACGTCCCTGAATATTGTAATGTACCGATATAATAAAAAAATCATTTTTCTTAACTTCATAATACAGAATGTAAAAATTAAAGTTTCATTACCTTTAAATCAAATAAGAACGCTCGAATTATTATTGATTTTACCGCGCTGTGGTCAAAGAACATTTGTTTTTTTTTTCGTGATCGCGTCTTCGTTTTTATAGGGGTTTTGAAGAAGGCATCTTGGCGATATCACCAAGTGTATAACTTAAGTTTTCTCTCGTCTCAGGGTTGATTGATTGGGCGTTTATGAGGCAGAGTCGGTCATTGCTTTCATACGTATAATTAAAAATAGGTCAATGAACTGAGCGTACCTACTTCACTAGTGATTGCAGACAGTAAATAAATTTTAATTATAACTGCAAATTAAACCCGTTGGTCACAGTTTTAAAATGTCCCCTGTTCAGGCGTTGCAACAAAGTAACTGAAAAAGTTAAAATCAACAACCCGTCCAGCCACCATCTGTTCAAATACGGGAGTCAAAAACATTATCCGATGATATAATTGGAAATTGAAATAATTTATTTTATTATAATGTCGCTTCTTTGTAACAAAGCACAAAGCTTTTAATTACCAGTGTCAGAATAGCGTAACAATAGGACATAATATTCTTGCCAAGCTTCACGTAATCACGTTACAGATCAATAATTATAATGACTTTTAGATATTGGAGAATTAAAGCACTTTCTGTGTTTTATTATAACATTTACCTACTTAAACGTTTCCTCTCTACGAATATCATTGGTTAACGTAGACTATAATAAAAACGGGATATGATCCGTCAATAATATGGAAACGTAAATTAAAATGACTATCGATTTTCATTCCTAGCGATAATTGAGTTGACATCGATTGACTGAACCTCTCATTCCTAGGGGTATAATTTATAATACGATGTTAGCAACATTCCTATTATAAAGCCAATCTGTCCATCCGGGATTCTAACTGAAACGCGTAAATCCATGCGGTTGTTGACAAACGTGATATATCGCATGATACATACAGAACAAACACTGGTTTGTGCCGTGATTGGCAGAAATTCAATCAGACGTCACAGAGGCGACTCCAAGAATTAAGTTGGTAGGTAGCAGTGGCAGTTTTGTGCACATAACAAGTACTTGTGTTTACTGCGTACAATATATATAGGTTCATACATAAACCGCCCGCGGTTTTACTCGTGGTTTATCAGATAAAAAGTAGCCAATGTGTTAATCAGCTACCTCCATATCAAATTTTATCAGTACAAGTCCAGCCGTTTGAGCATGAAGAAGTAACAAACACACTTATAAACTTTCGCCTTTATAATATTATGTGATACCTAAGTAAGTTACAAAATCAATCGAGTTGGTGGTAAGCATGGTATCAATATTTGCCGGTGAGTCAGTCATCCATCGCATGGTTTGCGATTCGGGTATGTATGCATGTATGAAACTTCCAGTGGCGTGGCATCCATAAAACTCGATTCACCCCGGTGTCCCAACATTTTTGAGCAAATTTAAAAATAATATTTAAGCCAAATCTGCCCCACTCTTGACATCTGCAGCAAGCAGTCTCCGGTCAGCATCAAAAGTAACAGATCATTTAGTACCGGCATATGTCACATTGCGTATTAAAATTATTAGCTACTTTTGATTATGATTGTACAACCAATATACAGTACTTTGATTAGTGGCTTTGACGCTGCCTGGTTTTAAGAAGCTTTTATTTAGCAGCGTTTGTTCGGGTAGAATCTTGCAACTTAATTTTTTAGCTTAATTGAGCTGAAATTTGGTATACCTACTTAGCTTTGATGACAATACAATAACATGGTACCATGGAATTGGTCTGATGATGGAGCCGGAAAGTGACACTAGAAATTCTGTAATAGATAAAGCAATCCTACCTTGGGGACTTTGGGGTCTTTAGAATCGTCGTTAATGTTTGAAAAAAAGACAGTCAGTTATAAAACCTTGTCTCAGAAAATATTTTATTGACTAAAACTTATTAGTTTAGAAAGCCCTAATCGACACGAGCAAAACGAGAGACATCTCATTCGAACTACACGAGATGACCGTGTATTTCACGGCAATATGGATTCCGTAATCGAAAATTGCATGTCCCAGATGGCCGTGACGTGGATCTTTAATGTTGATTCCATAGATTTCTGTCCTTTTGGCTACACTTGGGCATATGAATGAACATTCTACAGGTACATATTGATTACATTTCTCCATTCTCATAAATATTTGATCGTGTATTCTCAATGTTTGGCATAATTTTACCAAACTCAGTCAATCTTTATCATTTTATAAGATTTTATTTAGTTTAATCTGTCTCGATGTGTCTGTCTGTCTGTAATTAATTACAATTAAATTTTTACTTTGTTGTTGCTTTTTGATCTAGTTGATATTTTACATAGATACTGTAAATCAGAGGACAATATAATTTTATGCATGACGCCGGAAGGTGGTGATAGGAACTTTACAATGAAAGGACGAAAACCCATCGAATGTGGTTTGTCTGATCTGCCTTCACGAGAAAATGTCGCTTGTGTTAAAAGGACAGGCGACAATAGAAGCTTGTGTCATAACTTTTTCTTATGATTCCTGCTTTTTGCTGTCCTGTTCCGATTCCTATTGTCATAAAATTCTGCCTGTTTACAAATCAATCTAGTGGCTAAACGACGTCACAGCATGACATCACGCGAGCGTCGGCCGCATTTTGGCCACTCACTCGACTAACCAACCTGGCATATATGTCTTATCTTATCTGATAATATTCGTAAATATACCACGGCACCGCGCAGCTTTTATTAAAATAGTTGCGTTTTAGTAATCTCTATTCACTTCAACTGATACGGATGATTCAACTTAGACCTACACTATTTTAGTCCGCAACGCAAGAACGCATTTGCGTGTTGTACCACCAGCGAGGCGAGGCGAGGCGAGGCGGGACGTAAATTAAAATCCCCGCCTATTTCTCCCAAAAAAATAAATAATAGACAACCCAATCCCGCATGAGTCAGCTTTTTAACCGACTTCTTCTGTCGTTCCTTTTTCTGAAGTTCAACACTTGTTCGGTTTGCTCCGTCCCGCATCGATGGAGGTAAAGCACGCAAATTTGTCTCTTGCGTTACGGTCAAATTATTGTTTTACATTTAAAGTTCCAAGAAATGCAAATATGCAACAGTTGTGAATTACATTATGCAAGACTTGGCTCTGATTTAGGTAATATGCAGCAATAACTCACCAGTTGGTCTTTTTTCTAAAACCAATAAAGTAAACAACAATGACAACAAAATTACAGGAAGATATGTATAACTTTTGAAAATCGTACTAAAGCTTGAAAATAAAAAACAGTATATATGTAATTTTTAAGAGCACTGCACATTAAGTACCTTATGTTACATTACCACCTACCACATTTAAAGAGCGATGACAAATGTCTTGATTATCGTTGATTATTATTTTTTACATTTTGTTTTAAAATTAAACTTACATTAATAAGCTTTTTTGATAATATATTTATTTAAACTTTATTGCACAAAAAACAAAAGTAAAAGTACAAATAGCGGACTTAATGCCATAAGGCATTCTCTACCAGTCAACCATAGGGCCAAACAGAAACTAGCAGTTGGTGATAATAAAGGTAAACGAGATCAAAATCTCCTACCTCCTTGAATACCTGTAGCAAACTAGAATAGTTTAATTTGGAAGTTTGCATACCTGCCGGCTATATAAGATGGGAGATGATTTTTAAAAAGAAGTTGACAAGAGTTAGGTATCTTAATTGCAAAACGGATACATAGGTATGCGGCAGCTGAAATATGTTACTGTCTATAGAAGAATCTCACCATTCGAATGGTTGTCTTTTCATTTGGTACATACTCGTAATTAAGTATTGGCATCATGAAGTCACGAGGTATTTGGCAATTATTGTTATTGCACAACTTCTTAAATCTACGTACCACGGATTAAGTTATGAAAAATATAAGGACAACGACCTTTTAAAAGAGCCACCAATGGTGGCCCACCATGCAGATGAAATTTTGTAGTAGATCTTCGGTGACCGATTCAAGTTTTGAAACGTTTAGCACTTTGCTACCTACTTACTTACTTATCTCGATTGACGTTTTGCTTTACATACGTTTCGGGCCTAATATGTTGCTTAATGTAATTTATCAAAAAATAACACACAAACAGTCGAAAACACAGCACGAACATTAATAGTCCAAACCCTAGACACCACGTCTCAACATTTGTGACAGGTTTCAAGTATTGTGAACCAGAAATAACTCAGTGATTTTGGACCGTTAATGAACGTGCACCATTCTAATGATATGTAAATTTGGAAAAGGCAGTATCTACAGATGTGCAAATTGCAGAAAGTTGAGAGGCTCGTAAATTTAGATAAGGTTCCACACTTAATTTCCTACAAATTCTGTCATCATATGAAACATTTTGCAACTTTAGAAACTTTCCGTCGGCACACCAGTGGATACTCATACTACGTAGTAACTTACTTGGGCTTGGTGTAGGGTGCAGAAGGCGAGGACGCCTTGTGGTTCCGGTTGGGGTGCGAGTGTCGGTTCGCGTTTGTGTCGAGGCCGCCGCCCGGCGAGATCTTGCCCGCCAGCGCGTTTAGTGAATGCAGCATTGCGGGCGGCGGCCGCTTCGGTCCAAGCAGCCTGGTCACCCTGAAGACTTCACCACGTTTGCCGATACCTCGCTTGCTTCGGGCCGCCACGACGCCTTATCAACTGATAAGAGGCGCGGGGGCACTCCCGCCCCCCGCCTCATCGCAACCTGACACTCTCACGACACACACACTGATTCACTTTTTTTAGAAATGTTCACAACGTAAGTGCGATGGGGTTATCGTCCTGTCCGATTTAAGCATGTTTGGGACATGTTTTCATAACTTTAGAAAAAATGTCGTTGACACTGGCTTTCGCTGTTAGACTGCGGAAAAAAACTTTTATTAGGAGTACGATTTTTTGATTTTTTTAAGATGTTGCGATATTCCAGAATGGCGTGTTTGGATAGTTTCATACCCAATTTTTCCATGCTTAATTGGTTCACTTTGACATGTATGTTTACTTTGCCAACAGAGCGTTGAAATTGAGCGTAGGAGAGCAAAGAAAACATCTGTTGGTGTTTTAGAATTACCTATAAATAAATTGTATTGAAAAGTTCGTGCCCAAAGTTCATATTAAACCTCGGAAAGGTATAAAACGCCTACAGGAAAGTATCAGCAATATGTTTCACGCCGGAGCGGCCAGCAATATTTCCGCCGCAGGCGTTTGATTTAAAGCCTTACGATGGCTCATACCCGTCCATTATAAGCTGATAGGGAAAATATACCCTCCTTTAAGGTCAATGGTTATTCGTAAACCAGTAATAAATCGAATTTACATAAAAAAGGTTCCAGGGAGTACCAACACATTAACATAAAAAATTGATTCATTTATTTTCACTAAAAACGTACGAACAGTAAATATATATATAAATGGTAAGTAAGTAACTACTACTTATGGGTACCTCATTAATGCTTGGCACGAGTCCAAAATTCTGAGTATGTACGTACCACTTACGTTCAATTTTACGGGAGATTAGTGACTTCTATAGTAGGTAATATTAGGTATTTAGAGTTCGTATTTTATCATTAAGAGTTCAAAACCCTTTTTTCCATTTAAGTATCGAATTGCATTTTCATTTTATTCGGCTTCATTGGGAATACGAGTGCAGTTAAATAATGGAGTCAGAATTATCTGGTTTATATTAATAAATCCACAAATCGTCGTCGCTTTGATTTGTAATGTAGCTTTAAGAAGCATTAAAGTACATAACTTTATAGCCTATTACCATAATCAATATCAGTTTTTGTATGTTATATGTTTCGTTGGCGCCAATGATATATATATGTATATAATAGAAAATAAGAAATGCAAAAGTTTTAATAAGTTGTATTTTTTTGTTTATTTAAGTATTTTTGTACACAAGTTGTAGTAGCAGTAAGTGGAGTTAATCTCATTAACTTTACTGAATTATAAATTTTGTTTATTCCGTGTGTAGAAGGTATTTGAAAGGTTCCGATCGCTTGGACGTTAAGCGCCTTATTCTAAAAGGCTCTTTGCAGTTCATTTAAGCTATTTGAGGTTATGAATAAAAAAATAGCTGGTCGAACGCGGCGTCAACCAAAATAAATATTTAGAATAACGAATAAGGTAAGCAGAAGCAGCAGAAGCTTTGCATATCTACTTTAGACTTATTATGGTTTTGAGTCGCAAAGTTAGGACTTACGAATTACTGAATTAAGCTTCACAACAGAGCTTTGAGCAGGATACATAAAATTTGATGGCTTGCTAGATACACATTAGATAAATAAAAACGAATTATGTAAATAATGAAAATCTAAAGTTTCGAGAACTGAAATTCAAAAGAGTAAAGAAGACTACATAATATTTAATGAAGGACTATGGATGCAAGGAGCAATTCTCAATCGTTATTAAGGTGAAAAAATACGATACGTGAGTCAATATAAAAAATACGACGAGAAAATTTACCAGAAGAAGATGGAAACTCCATATTTATAATAAGCCATTGTTTAAATCCGATCCCCCGATTCAGTTATCATAATACCGCACTTATTACCGCCGAGGCACGCCGACCGCGCGATTCCGTTGCGGAGCCCAATATTTATGTGTTTATTTGTATTCATTATACTTCCTTCTTGGAAAGCGTACTGTGCGCACCTCAAAGGTGTATTTCGTTTTAAGTACCCTGGTTGTAATATGGCGGATTCCTGGGAATGGCTCTCTTGATGTTGTCTCTTTAGATTCGTTGGATCTCTCATTTAATACAATTCTGTACATCGCTTATCTACTTTTTGAATAAAAACATTTATTTTTCATAATATTTATTAGATATATTTATTTATTATACCGCCACTCCCACGTATCTTTTATCAGTTGTGGTGGTTTTTGGTGTAAAATTTAGCTAGCCATACTTGTTTTAGAATCTAGTTTCCTAGAAGACAATATTACACAAAGCACACATTAAAAAATGTATAAATCGAACTATCGATTAAAACTTCGAAAATGTCGTTAACGCTCACTTATTACAAATTATGATGGTGGTGCTAGAGGCATCACAATATATTGCGGGAATCTAGCATTCCTTCCTCTGCCGTAAATAAATAACCGCGATCTTTCAGCTCTGATTCGACGGAAATTCATTTCATGTCGCATTAGCGTCAAGCGAAATAAACTTCCATACATTTCGCTCCAAGCATGCCTGCAGGGGGTGCAAGCCCCATTCGTGACTTTGACGATTTGGCGTGTTCAATAAAAAAAAACCCGTCAATTTATGTTCACGAATAGGCACTGCGGACGATTTGCGATCGTGCCACGGCTCTCTCGTTCTCCTTCGTTCAGTAATAAAATGCGAAGGGGTCGATTACCATAATGCTGTTAGGATTTTTTGGTCGTCCTAAGTTTGGCGAGCAGTGATGGGTTGACGGTTGATTGACCTTGGACTTCGTGTGCGGGTACATATTTTAAAAAGGTTTCCTACCATCGATGAAATTTAAGTATGAATAAAAATGCGAAATAATAGTTGTATTTAAACGCGACGTGAAGTAATTAATATTATCAATAGTTACCTCAAACAGTCAGAATAGCTATGTCTCTCTTTCATATTATGTAAGCAGGAGCTTATATATATTTTGACAAACAATGTAATGACATTTTGACTTGTATGTTTCTTACAGTAGGTAATTAGTTCATTGCAACTTTTTGGAATCAACTATTCTTCACCCTCCACCCATTACATAACCTTATATAAAAGGGAAGTTAATAGACATTATTTCTTCAACTACTAATGGCAAGTACTCATTGTAATACAGTATTATTATATTCTCGTTATCGCGAATCCACCCCATAGTTGGCACTGCCTGATTGCCACCGGGCGGTTCCGCAAATTCAAATAGCCCGAGCAATGACCGTGAATGTCAGGATCGTTATCACTAACAGACGACGAAGGACACGAACACGACTGCCTACTCAGAGTGGGACTACAGACTGGATGTAGATATACCTATATTTATTATTTATCCAGGCTTATTTATTCTGTACTCAAAGATTGAATTCATCATCATCATCATCATCTCAGCCATAGGACGTCCACTGCTGAACATAGGCCTCCCCTTTGGACTTCCATATATACCGGTTGGAAGCGACCTGCATCCAGCGCCTTCCGGCGACCTTTGTAAGGTCATCTGTCCATCTTGTAGGTGGACGTCCTACGCTGCGCTTGCTGGTCCGAGGTCTCCACTCGAGCACTTTTCGGCCCCATCGGCCATCTGCTCTGCGTGCTATGTGGCCTGCCCATTGCCACTTCAACTTGCTAATCCGGTGAGCTATATTGGTCACTTTAGTACGTCTACGGATTTCCTCATTTCTGATTCGATCACGTAGAGACACCCCGAGCATAGCCCTCTCCATTGCTCGTTGAGCGACTTTGAGCTTTGAGATGAGGCCGATAGTGAAAGACCACGTTTCGGTGCCGTAAGTCATCACTGGTAACACACATTGGTTGAAGACTTTCGTCTTGAGGCACTGAGGTATGTCGGACGAAAAGACATTGCGTAGTTTCCCGAACGCTGCCCAGCCGAGTTGGATTCGGCGGTTGACCTCTTTCTCGAAGTTGGACCTACCTAATTGGACCACTTGTCCTAGGTAGATGTCTGAGTCAACAATTTCGAGTACCGAGTTTTCAACAGAGACTGGGATGGGCACAACCTTGGCATTTGACATGAGTTTCGTCTTGTCCATGTTCATTTTTAAGCCCACCCGTTGAGAAACTCGATTGAGGTCATCGAGCATCATGCTGAGTTCCTCCATCGACTTTGCCATGACTACAATGTCGTCGGCAAACCGAAGGTGAGTGATGTATTCGCCATTAATGTTGATGCCAAGTCCTTGCCATTCCAGGAGCTTGAAGGCGTCTTCCATAACGGCCGTAAACAGTTTCGGGGACACAACGTCCCCCTATCTTACGCCTCTTCTCAATGGAATGGCCTTTGTGCTCCGCTCCTGAACTCGGACCGACATGGTGGCGTTACTATACAAACACTTCAACACTTCAATGTACCGATAGTCAATATGGCATCGCTGAAGTGACTCGAGCACCGCCCATGTTTCCACCGAATCGAAGGCTTTCTCATAGTCCACAAACGCTAAGCATAATGGCAAGTTATACTCTTCAGTCTTCTGTATAACTTGCCGCAGCGTATGTATGTGGTCTATGGTACTATAGCTTCTTCGGAAACCGGCTTGTTCGGGAGGCTGGAAGTCATCAAGTCTATGTTCGAGACGGTTCGTGATGACCCCTGAAAACAACTTATAAACATGGCTTAGAAGCGTGATGGGCCTGTAGTTCTTCAATAGGCTATTACCACCTTTCTTGAAGAACAGTACCACCTCGCCTCTATTTCATGCTTCAGGCGTTTTGCCCTCGGACAAGACGGAATTAAAGAGCTTCTGGAGGACCTTAAGTACCGGTGTTCCTCTCAGAAGCCCTGAGGTGATTCCGTCTTCGCCCGGCGCCTTGTTGTTCTTAAGATGCTTCAGGGCCATCCTAATCTCGTACAGACTGATGTCCGGGATGTCTTCGGTATAATGTCGGGACAGCTTGGCTCTTGGATCGCCTACCAAGCTGTCAACGGGATTTGCGACTGAAGTGTATAACTGACCATAGAACCTCTCGATCCCGCCTAGAACCTCTGCTTTGGTCGACGCTATGCTGCCATCTCCCCGTTTCAGCTCTTGTTTCCAGAAGCCGCCTCATAGGAAATGGACCTGGATAAGTCCCGATGGTTCCACGAGAAACGAGATTGACTTCATCATGACCGACAAGAAACGGATTTTCAGTGATGTGTCTGTGATCAATAGGGTAAAGACCGGCAGTGATCATCGAATCGTAAGAGGCACACTGAATATCAATGTCAAACTGGAAAGGTCCAGTCTGATGAAGTCTACGCTTCGACCTACTCGGGCCCATATTCAAAACCCCGAGAGCTTTTAACTCGAGCTCTCCAACCGCTTCGCTTGTCTGGAGAACTTTGTCTCAGTGGACGAGATCAACGACGGGCTAGTGGAAACTGTCCACACGGTAGGGTCTAAGTTTTTCAGACCCCGCCGTAAAGATAGACCTCAGAAATTGTCTGATCGAACCTTAAACCTCATGGCTGAACGACGCTCGCTACAGATGCAGTCTCCCGATGACGCGAGGTCATATAGGCAGCTTAATAGACGTATATCGAAGTCCTTGCGACACGATCTGCGGCTCTTTAATACGAACCGTATTAAAGAGACCATTGAGCAGAACAAAGGCTCCAAAATGTTCGCAAAGGACAAGTCTATTGGACAAAGCCAGCTGACCAAGCTGAAAAGATTGAATTAGCACCGGTTAATTATGACGTGACGCATATAAATTCTCTTCGTCTTGCCTGATTCATCATTAGTAACTTTAACCTTATCTCTTACTTCTTAATTTCATTTGTTTATACGAATTTTCCCTTTTGTTTTGTTAATCTCTCTTCTTCTCTCTTCTCCATCGCTCCCTCATTACTGAGGATCGTGACTCCGCTTCAGCTTGTCAACTGCCTGTCTCCATCGGTTGCGGTCAGCTGCCTGGTGTAGTGCGGCGCTAACTGGTCCGTTGGTCTGCTCGGATATCTGGTCAGACCAGCGTTTTGGGCTCCGGCCTCTAGGTCTCTTTCCTTCCACTTTTCCGGTGACCATCAGACGCTCCAAGTTACCCACATCTCGGCGGGTTTTGTTAATCACTGGATAAGATTTACCTAATTACGGCATCTTAAATGGATTTTGATAGTTAAAAACTTAGGTTGGGTAAGGGGTTGTAAGTAAAAACTCACAAAATCGATATGAATATAAGTCCTCCTTTTTGTATGATACGTTTTTCTGGTTTGAATAACGATGTAAGTAATAAATAAATAAGACTGACTGCCAGACTCAAGATAGTGTGTGACACGAAATCACACTAATATAATAAAGGTGAAAGTTTGTGAGTGTGTTCATGTGTTTGTATGTTTGTTACTTCTTCACGCACTTGGCTGGACCAATTTTGATAAATTTTGGTATGAAGGTAGCTGACACTGGATTAACACATAGGCTACTTTTTATCCCGAAAAATGTAGTGTTCCCGCGGGAGGAGCGCGGTGCAGTTAGTAAAAGCGATCTCGCTCAGGATCACCAATTAAATACTTAGTTTGTGTAAATATCGTATTGATGTCTCGGCCATTACATTTGGGGATGGGTCTTAGCAGCAGATTGTATTTAAAAGGCATAAGTAGCCATACATTTTGTTAAAGGGGTGTTTATTGGATTCAATAATAGTTTAACATTTGAATGCTTGCACTACGCCGGAAACGTTACTATATAGTAGAGTTGCTAAGTCACGAAATTGTGTGCATCGGGATACAACCACGAAATTTATACCACAGATAGAGTATTCTGCGGTGATTACTTTCAGATGTGGAGGGAGGTCAGATTCGTCCCCTGTGCGGCGGGAAAGCGGGATGAATAGGACAAAGGAGAACTCTTTTTCTTTTTTTATTACTGATCAGTGATCAGTTAACGCTACTAGGGCTTATGTGGTATCGTTTTCGTATAAAACAGATATCAGAAAATTATTTTTTATGTTACTTATTCATAGTACCTACCATATAAAAATATGGGTGTATTTCCGAAATGGTAAAAATCACGACAAGTTTTTTTTATTCAGGGAGATAAATTAGTTATATTTCCTTAATATTTACAACTAACAAAAATATTGCAGAACTGCAAATTTAATCTAGTTTCTAAACCTATATACATGTTGGGCACTCTGGATACAAACAGTATCTTAAATAAATAAAATTGTTGATGTACAGATTAGCCCGTGTGCTCGAGATAAATTAGCAAAAAAATATTTTGTTTTAATTTTATAAATTTGTTTTTCTAGGACGTATTTGGTAAATATCGTATGTAAAAGCTTGTAGCCAGTATTGTCAAAGTTGTTTGAAAAACTGATCAAAACCAGATTAGTTAAACATCTACGAGTCCACAGTATAATTAACTCTAGACAATTTGGATACCAAAAGAATATTGGAACTAGGGACGCAATAGACACCTTACTTAGTGACGTAATAGTCAGTCTAAACAAAGGTTCAAAGGTGGCGGGGTTATTTTTGGATTTAAGCTCGGCCTTCGATACAGTTGATCACACGATCTTATTAAACAAATTAGAGTTTTATGGTATTAGAGACAATGATCTACAACTATTCAAAAGTTACTTGCAAAATAGGAAACAATTTGTAGAAGTGAGACAAGTATTAGAAGGTATTGAGAGAGTCAGTAAATCTAAGGTTACCAGTGTTACTCGAGGGGTTCCACAAGGATCAATTTTGGGCCCTATTTTATTTATAATATTTATTAACGATCTCATCTCTTTTATGCAAAGTTCGTTGCCTGATATAAAAATTGTAGTCTTCGCTGACGACACTAGCGCAATTATCACTGCTGAGAGTGACGATGTTCTTAAAAACAAGCTCCATGCAGCCCTCCTTGCCTTTCATAGATGGTTTAATGTGAACAACTTAAAATTAAATATGGAGAAAACAAATATAATAATTTTTAGAAGTGACCCTAAAAATAAGAATAGTCTTAAAATTAATATTGAAAATGACATACTGCAATCAGTGGAAGTAGTTAAGTTTCTGGGTGTGTATATAGATTCCCTTTTAAATTGGAGAAAAGAATTAGAGGAGATTGAAAACTCAATTAGCTCAGCTTGTTATGCTTTAAGAAGCTTAAGAGATCTTGTAGGAATAGATCAATTGAAAGCCGTATATTATTCCCTAGTGGAATCAAAACTACGATATAGTATAAAATGTTGGGGAGCTACTTACAAATACAACATTCAAAAAAGCATTTACTGTCCAAAAGCGGGCTATTAGAATAATGGTACGTATCCCACAGTGGGAGTCGTGTAAAGATCATTTTACCAACCTTAAGATCCTTACGGTACCGAGTCTTTATATTTTAATACTGGTGACGGACCTAGTAAAATTTCTGGCAAATAACGAAACGGAGACTGCTAGAAATACACGGCTTGCCACAAGGACTAAAAACCTCAACCTCCCTTTCTGTCCTAGACTTAAGTTAGCAGAATACTGTGCAGATTTCCAAGCTGTAAAAGTTTTTAACAAGCTGCCAACAGATCTCAAATGTGTTTCTAGTCCTGATATATTTAAAAATAAAATTAGACATTTTCTTTTGCAAAACTGCTTTTATAGTATAGAAGAATTCTTTCATCGTGACATAAATTGATAATAATTTAATGTATAGTTTTTATAAAATAAAATGTAGTTAGCATTATTTAAGCACATCGTTTTTATTTAAATAAGATATGATTAAATATATTGTCAAAACTGGGAATAGTTAACATGTTAAAACTATAATAATTTAAGTGTAATATGTATCTTAGCTAGTAAGTTTTTCAAACACAATGTATACTGTTACTGAATAAATTGAATTGAATTGAATAATAATAATTATTTCATGTATTTAATGAAGCGAAATAGGATGCGTTCGGAGATTTACGTTGGTTACGCCGACTTAAAACATATATTTTAAGCTACTGTTTGTATGCGAAGTGCCCAATATGCATATATTTTTAGAAACTAGATTAAATAAGCTTTTTAAAATAATAATAATAATAATTTGGAAATGTTAACGAAATTTAACTAATTTACCTCACTGAATAAAAAAACTTGTTGTGATTTTTACCTTTTCGGCCATATATTATGTAGAACTATACAAAAATAACATAAAAAAATGAATTTCTGATATCCGTTTTACACGGAAACGATACCAGAAAAGTCCTAGTAGACTTAACTGACCAGCAATAAAGAAAGAAAAGAGGTAGACTTGGTCCTATTCACTCCGCTCTCACGCCTCACAGGGGACGAATCTGACTTCCCTCCACATCTGAAAATAATCACCAAGGAACACTCTATCTGTGGTAGAAATTTCATGCTTGTAACCCGATGCGCACAATTATGTTAGAAAATAGCGGACTAACAACTCTACTAATATGTATAATGCAAATGGAAAATCATGAAAGCAAACAACCCGCATTGTAACAAAAAACATATCTCCTGCCCATTAATCAAACAGCCGTGCAAATAAAACGGCCAATTCAATGGGCTTACCTCTGTTAACTTTCAATTAGTGAATGCTGTATAAACTCCGGCTAGTGTTGCAGCGTTAAATAAAAACACAAATCTTTGTTTGATTGTGAGTGGCTCCGTTGTGATCAATGTAGTGATATACGCGGTGGGTAAGCGGGATAGTTCAAAGAGAGGAATATTCTTCTCTATAGAACCATAGACCTGTTTAGTGTTAAAAGATGCAATATTAAAAGTATCTGTGTTAAAGTGTAGGCGTCGTGTGCTGGCACCGGCATATATAGGTAAGTGGTATCAAGTATAATATAAACCCTAACTCTTTCCTTTCAAAAAATGATTAATTTCACTCTCTTGTGACATACAGTGAGTGACACTCCTGTAGGTATTAGACGTAAAGCGACCAAAGGGTTAAGATAACCTTAATTATGACTCCTTGAAATGACAAATGTAAGTACTTTTTTCTATTATGATTCTACGTTTACTTTTTAAGTTCAAACAGCTTATGGATAACAAAGGCAATTCACCGTTTATTTCCAACAGTTTATTTCGATTTAGTAAGAGCTTTTTAAATTCTTAAAACAAGTCCCCACGGCACGAATGTACAATAAAACCGTCGTAAATTAAAATATTGCCGGTTGTTACAGCTTTAAAAAGAAATTAATTACGAACGTCGAGCTTGGACGGGTTGTTTTAAAACTTGGACGCTGAACTTTAAAATGCCATTATTTTGTATTCAGGCAGGATTGCATGTTATAACTAAACATTATAATACAGGAGACAGCATTTAGAGTTACGTGATGGCACGATTTCACTTATAGAGTCGAGTTGAGAATAACAACGCTTACTCAGTAATTCATTGAACAGCTAATAAATGGCCAAAAATACTTTTAATTGAGGTTGAAAAAGTCAGTTTTACTGTTTCCTCTACAATGTAGACAAAGTAAACTACCTACTGCACCATTCAGACATTTAATGAGATACGAGTACGGAAACAAAGACGTTTGTCAGATTATTAATTAAGCGTCACTCATAGTTGGGTCAGCAGAGAGCTCTTAGGCAATCTTTTTCGCCCACGCGGTATGAGAGCTGAGCAGCAGATTTAACACTTTCACAGCCACTTCGTGTGTAGCAAGTTTTCACTACAATAAGCATTTAAGTTTTCTATTCTGTGACACTCAAGGAAAGCTTTTTTGGCGACATTAACCACTAGATTGCTTTTGGTAACTACTGCTACCTGTCACCGCTCTTATTTTATTATATAAATAGAGTCCAACTCAAAATTCGAAGCAATTGAGTGGTTATAACACCGTTTAGCAGTGCTTGTTTGGGCAGTAAACTATATACTTTTCCAGACTTAAGTATTAAAATTTAGAGTTGATAACTATATAAGTCACAGAAAAAAGTACTGGAGTAGAAAAAGATATTTAAACAAACAACAACTGGAAACCATGACGAGTTATTAAAACAAACCCAGCTGCTGCTCTTGATGCTTGTTTGGAGCAATTATTTACACTATACTCTTTCCTAGTTGGGTCAGCACAAAGTTGTTGAGAGGCAAAGTTGGCGGTGCCAAGTGGAGCATGCCGTGGAGCAAAAGGCATAAGGATAGAATTAAATACAACAGAAGAGACTCAAGTCTATACATTTAAAAAATATTGTACACTACAGATGGCGGACGTTAAGCTATGAGGTATTTTCTATTTTATAAATATTGACACAAAGGTAAATTACGAAAGAAAAATTTAATGTGATCTACTACAGTCTAAGCAGGAGTCGAACCTGCGATTTCTACTTTTCCGGCGTATTGCTCTCCCAACTGAGCTATTAGATCCTTACGTCAATCACACCAAATCTTTTATTTCATAATTCTTACGCTACTGGAGCGCCCTCTGCGTCATATGTGTTTGAAATGCTTATGCGCATTAGCCATACCCTACTGATTTTCAGTGTTTCACTTATAATTTTCAGTATTCCTTTAATCTCCCAAAGAATCAATAACACTAAAATGAGGAGTCTTTTGAAAAGGGTTTATTTTTATAAGACTTCCGTACAGAAATGAGCCCTTTTGTAAAATTACTTTTCAAATGTCCTCAATGGACCGGACGGCATCTCCGTGGGCTTCATTACCACAGCACCCTCCCGGTGACACACGAACAAAAAAATGCTGCCAGAGCATAATTACGCCTTATCCGGGAAATTTAACTCGGCGTTGTAAAACTGAGCGGACACTGGCTTTGTAAACCGACCGTCCTTCTAGTGGGGAATTTCATTAATTTTCATTCGTCCAACTTCGGCTTGGTCCTCTTCAACAGTTATTTTGTTTTGGATTTCAACATTTCAAAGTCGCGTAAGGCTTTTTGGGCACGGATTTTGAAAGATTATTGTGGAAAACAATGAGCGAGAGAAATGCTGTACCTACACTGTACATTACTTACTATCTTTGATAAATTATATGAGTTGATATGACTTTACATGACGTGTAAAATGTAAAATGTAAGTTTTAGGGTTCTCTACCTCAAAAGGAAAAAAAATGGAACCTTTATAGGATTACTTTGTTATTCGTCCGTCCGTATGTCTGTCAAGACCCTTTATCTCGGGAACGTGTGTAACAAGTTAAAATTAAAACCATATACTTAGGTATATATGTATAGTAAATTGGAGGAATATATATTAACTATACGTAATACGTACATAAATTGTAATAAACCGTCATACTTTCTTGTAGTTTCTATTTTATTCTTACAATTTTCCTTATTTATACCTTAAAATACACTTTCAATATGTCTTCTTCGAGAACTATGGACGTATAGTTAAGTTCATATTACCTACTGTAATAGTTAAGTACTTATCCTTTCTGAAAAAATTACTGACTGTTGAGTTTCTTTCGGCGTTTCTTCTCAACAATGGTCTCCTCTTGTGAAATGCCGATAGAATCAGACATGTAAAAGTGCCCTTGTGGCCTACTTGCAGAATAAAGTTCATTATTTCATTATAATTATATTACAGCTGAGACTTTCTTTTGTACACGTTTACATAGTTTTATGCTGACTTTTAGGATTATAAAATACTAGCTGTGCCCCGCGGTGTTACCCCGCTCATCCCACGGGAACACTATATTTATTCGGGATGAAAAGTATCCTATGTCCTTCCCCGGGACTGAAACTATCTATATACCAAATTTCATCTAAATCGGTTCAGCGGTTTAAGCGTGAAGAGGTAACAGACAGACAGACAGACAGACAGACAGACACACTTTCGCATTTATAATATTAGTATGGATATGTAGATTCACTCCGTGATCAGGAGTTATGCTGACTTTTAGGAATATAAAATATTGGCTAAATAGTCAATTATGATATCTCAACATTATGTTAATGACATGGGGTAAAATGTGACGTTTCTAATGAGATCTACTCAAAATATCAAAATCATTAATTTACAACTTGTCAATGTTACTAAATGCTCGAATAGTAACCATCGATATCCATACTAATATTATAAATGCGAAAGTGTGTCTGTCTGTCTGTTACCTCTTCACGCTTAAACCGCTGAATCGATTTTGATGAAATTTGGCATGGAGATAGTTTAAGATCCGAGGAAGGACATAGGATAGTTTTCATCCTGGAAATTATCCCTAAAAAGATTGAAAAGTGAGAAAGTAATTCATGATGACATTGATGACCCTGTAGGAAATGTAATTATTAGACCAAAAGCACAATTGCTCTTACATTTGCTTACTTTTAATAATCCTTTTTATTAATTAAGGTGATTAGGTGGATATGGATATCTATCGTGTTGTACGAGGGTGGTTCCATTCTTCCAAGTTCCACGCGGACGTAGTCTCGGGCAAAAGCTAGTATTATATAATACGAGTAGTCGAGTACATAACTTGGCATAAAGTGGCATATTGTCTGTATTTGTATTTATATACCTAGTCTATATTGTTATAAAGAAAACTGTACGTAAGGTGTCATAATTATTTACGCCCGTTTAACTGTTGTTGAGTTTAACTAACAGATACAATTTAAAGGTCGTCAATGTAGCAATTACCCCGATAGGGTGTCTGACATTCAAAACGTAGACGTCTGAGAATTTAATCAAAATTGTTTCCAATCTGGATTCATGAAATCTGCTTCGATTAAACGTTTTGACACGTCCTTAAAGGACCAATACTCACTTGAATTACGAGTAAATGTGTATCAGCTAATATTATTGTTTATATAAAATAATAAGCTGTCTGTCGAATACCTTTTCACGCGAAACTACTGGACCGATTTTAATGAAATTTGTCATCTAGGATGATGAAATTCTAGGATCAGATACAAGCTACTTTATTTTCTCCTACGAGATACAATTAGGAGATAAGTTTTTGAAGAAAACTAAACTTACCAACAAAACCAATGTTTCCGAAAACTGCTTTAATATAAATGTAAATAAGCTCGGTAATACCACACGGGCACAGCACAGCTAGTATTACAATACTGTTTATCCATGCTGATGTAAAATCATTCTCAGCTTAGTAAGAATGGTTTTCTGCCTATTCCAGCTGGATGGCTGTAAACAATAATGAGCATTCAACGTTCACGGCTCGTGAAGCCCATTCCGAACCACCGATGCTTATTTTCATAGTTTCAGTTCAGTAAATATCAATAGATCAAAACCATTCTCCTAAACGCTCGCTCTGATATATGTGACAATATATTATGAAACAATGTCAATTGTCGTGTGGTATAGAAATTAGCACAATACATTAGGATCAAATTATAGATTATTGATATCGATTCAGCCGTTACGTTTTAATATTTCCTGCGAAAATAATTATGTAAGTAATTAACTTTAATTTTTAACCTCCAACAAAAAAGAGGGGTGTTACAAGTTTAACAATGTGTGTCTGTGTGTCTGTGTGGGGAATCGATGGGGAGGCCACCATACGATTTGAATGAGTTTTTTTTACCGAAAGCCTTGTCTGTTTAGATGGTTTTTAGGGTTCCGTACCCAAAGGGTAAAAACGGGACCCTATTACTGAGACTTCGCTGTCCGTCCGTCCGTCCGTCCGTCTGTCACCAGGCTGTATCTCAAGAACGGTGATAGCTAAACAGTTGAAATTTTCACAGATGATGTATTTCTATTGCCGCTATAACATTTTGAGAACTCAGCAGCATGCATGCAGGATGCTATGTGGGAAGCACTTGTATAAATAACCTGAGCTATGCTGATGATATGGTGCTGCTGAGTCCGTCGATCGGCGCGTTGGAAATACTGCTTGGGACTTGTGAGAAATATGCCTTAGCCCACGGACTAGAGTATAATCCTATTAAAAGTGAGGTCATGATATTTAATGCGGGAAAGATCAAGCCCTACATGGAGGTACATAGTAATGTACCTCCTATTTTACTTAAAAATACACCTCTGAAGGTCGTGGATAGAGTTAAATATCTGGGCCACATTCTCACAAGGGATCTGAAAGACGATATGGATATGGAGAGGGAGCGCAGAGCGTTGGCAGTCCGTAGTAATATGCTTGTCCGCAGATTTGCTCGATGTACATATATGAAGTTAAGATAACGCTTTTTAAAGCTTATAGCCAATCTTTCTACACGAGCAGTCTGTGGATTAGGTATACGAAGCGGACTTTCAGCGCTCTGCGTGTCCAATATAACAATGCGTTTAGAATGCTGATGGGACTCCCTAGTCGGTGTAGTGCCTCAGGCATGTTTGTGGAAGCCCGCACTGATAGTTTCCAAGCCATCCTGAGGAAACGGATAGTCTCAACTTGGAGCCACCTGAGACAAAGTCCTAACAGCATTCTAAAAGCAGTTGCTGGGAGATGTGACTGCCCTATACAAAGATGGTGGACGGAGCAGGTTAAAGGCGTCGCTTTATTTGTAAAGTAAACATGTAAATATCTCGTTTAATTTTAAGCACATACTATATAACCTTAGTTTAAGACCCTACTAATATGCTATGGATTTTATTATGTCCGAAATAAAGATTTTCATTCATTCATTCATAACAACAAATACTAAAAATAAAATAAAATAAATATTTAAGGGGGGCTCCCATACAACGAACTTGTTATAGATTATGGTACGGAACCCTTCATGCGCGATTCGGACTCGCACTTGTCCAATTTTTATCTATGTTTAGGTTAGGTCGTTTTTTTAGGGTTCCGTAGTCAACTAGGAACCCTTATAGTTTTTTTTAGTTGAATTCAGGTTATAGTTAACTTCATCAAATATTGTACTTTCATAATACAAAATAGAGGTTTATAATTCAAGAATTTTGTACTACTTAATTTATTATAGTTCAATTACCGATTCAAGTTTTGTTGTTAATATTTTTCCTTTTATCATTATTGAATGTAAATTCACATTTCTTTGACATCATTATCGCCATCATATTATATGTAGCGTTTAAATACGAATTAAATACCAGTATCTTCCAATTAACATGGCGACGGAGTGACCCGGTTTCAGTACTGCTGATAATTACTTGTTTACTTTCGCGAATCAAACCAATTCCTGTTCTGTAATTGCCTGTCAGACACTCAATGCGTGAAATAATACGACGCCGAGGGCACAACTTTGACGAAATTACGAAGACATCTAACTTATGATAGATGTTACAAGGTTCGGATTATTATGAGTAATTACTTATTTTGGTTCCTTTTTCTAATGGATTAGATAAAACATATTTAAAAACAAGCTTAAAAAACTTGACCAAATTTAGTTTAAGTTGTCTGTTGAGGCGACTCAGGTGAACTTTGTAATGAAAACCTACTTTTGATAGTATTATGTGAAACAAAATGTTAACCAGCATGTTAGTTATGTTAGAATAAACTACATTTATCCATTTAAAATGTAAATATAACTTTGGCTGCCTATGTGAACACCGTGGAGTTGCAGGATTTATCCTGTTAATTTTTTCACACCCCAAACAAACACGAGAAAAAAAAACACTCTTTTCAACCAATCAGGCGCGAGTCAATTCAATCATACGGCTGCGACCTTTCTGTATCAACATTATATCCGTTGCAAGGCAAGACGGGGGCACGGGCCAAGTGGGGTTCGCGCGGGGTAAGCGGAGCCAGCCGGGGGGTAACGCCGGCGGCAGGAAAACATTGCGGGTAGGAAATTACGTTTCCGCGGCGAATGTACGCCGGCAGAGGTCGGGTGCTCCTAATTTGTTGAATAATTGCAAAGGCGACGACGCCAGCGCTGGATCCTCGCCGCAGGGTAGCAAGGGGTGGAACAGTAAGATCGGACGGTGACAACACTTCAGTTTCGGTCACCAGTTTCTTAGTCTGTTCTGGACAAATTTAAGGTTCGGTCCAGTTCCACGGATAATGGAATAAGGTGAGTTCTAGTTCGAGACGCGCATGCAGCTTATGACGACGACTAAAAGTCTATACGCTTTATAAAATTCTTGCGCATAAATATTGCTTCGCAGAAGATTTCATTTTTTAATTTAGACGTTCAGTTCACATCTAGCGTCCACAGGCTAAGTGTCATTCTGTTCTGTAATTTTATATTTGCACTACCCAAGTTTTACGCAAAAGTTACTCATTAAACTGTAATGATTCAAACAGCCGAGATTTAAGCTCATTAGTATAACATTTGTCTGCGTTGTGGGTTGCGTGTAGGTAGCGAAATGCGTAATGATAATTAAATATTTGCTAATATTATCAAATTTACTATAATGGCAGGTAGAGTATACGTATAGTCGAAATCAAATGGCTTATCCAGCATTTTACTAGCACAGTAGCACTAGGATTTTTTTTACCAAAATAAATAAGTATAGTAGCCTGCAATCACGTAAATTGCGGTGTTGCGATATAAAAACTGTTACTATTCTGTAAATTTTGCCAATTAATACAGTTTGACCGTCAGTGACAGTGACAGCAGTAGTGTAACTCACTCGAGTACAAAATATGAGCAGCGATTTCCGAAATATAAATGCCCAGTACTTACAGAAATAATGAGCAAATATTACGCACAGAACACACTACCAACTGGCAGGCAATGAATCTAAAATAGTATCGAGAATCGAATGCTTAATGCCGATCATATAATATGATGTACTGCTGTCTTCTAATATAAGTATACAATGTGATGGTCTATCGGGAGGTCTACTTGTACTAATAGACTATAGGACTATGTGGCATTGTATAATGTATAATCATACGGTGGTATCATGGATTGACGCAGGCCGCCTGCGCCAGAACCTCCCCCGTAAAACGTAACGTGTATTGCCTGCTTAATATGCGTATTACTGGTAATAGTGAAATTGTCAATTGCTGTATTCAAAACCATTTAGCCAGCTTAGGTATTCTTTTTATTTACTCTGTTTCTATTTATTCTGTCTTTCGGGCAGCAGTAAATACAAAGTAAGTACAAGTAGTAAAAATTGGCTATGCACGTGTTGAATATGAGAATAGGCTGATGCTGTGTTCTTTACTGTGGCAGTTTTCATTCCCCACGCTAGGATGATGTTATTACCGCGTCTACTAATTGTGATGCCCCGTGACTTACTGCATCCTGTCACAGTGTCCTATCCGTATACTTTACGCGGGCAATCTACAGGTTAGGGGGGTGGTTAGGCTCAAACGATTTGAGTCCACCACGAGCCAGCTCCAGATTTATCACGGAAATAACTACTAACTGTAACGGAATTAGGTTTCAGCAGTAAATAAAATACTTTTGATTGTTTGTTATTTATAACGAATGAAAAGTTCCTATATTATCCTCCAGGTCTAAATATGATGGTTGCACGCGTAATAATTTATTAAACAACTGTCACTTTTAGACACATAATTATGTATGAACGTAAGAGTGAAAGATGCTTTAGCATTTGTCTATCGCCGAGATTGATTGATTTTTTTACAATTTGCGTCTACGTGGATTTTTAAACCACGGTTGCTACCAAATGTCCCAACTCGACTTACGTCAATATTAGACTTAAGAAAAGATCTTTTTGGGTGGACCGATTTTGATCTTCTTCTACATTTAAACTAGAATTCGATACCCAGCATCAATAATTCCAATGTCTGCCTTCTTTCGCAACAGATTTCGTTATTTCAATGTAACTACGGATGCAAAATTTCAGTTTGAGGATTTACCCAACTCGATTTACAATTCAATTTTAAAACATCTGAAAAAACCCTTCCATACATTCCAGCAAAAGGGCAACAGTAGTGAAACTTTTTGTCCCTCTCTGACCTTTTCCGGACGAGAGCAAGTTCAATATTTGACTGTCCCACTCACTGTTGATCTGGCCGATTGCGCGGCAAACCTTTTGTCATTTGCAGGCTATTTCCAATTCATTTTAAAATAGTTATTTTTGAAGGTAACATTTTCGGAATTCGGGTTACTTTGTACGTTAAACATACCCGCATAAAGTGTAATCAAAACTATAAGTACAACATACATTACACAGAAAGCTCTTTCAATCGGATATTTGAGGCAAGAGTAACTTTTGATTTTAACGCAAAAAACGGATATTTATAAGGGAAACGTAGACGCGATGAACGAACTTTGAATTTAGTAGTGATAATGTAACTACCAGGTGGGCCATTGTCAGATTTAGGTTCGAGTCTTTCCGGTGGACATTTGCGAAATTAAGGATTCCAGGGTAAAATTTCTGATAAAATGCCTGTGAGAATAAAGAACGTTCCCCCTTCTATAATCCGATGTAATAGCAATACGCTGGTCGGACGAAATACGCTCTACCCTCAAGACCTCTGTTTACGAAGCCATCCATGCAGCCCAGGATAGAGTAAGCTGGCGCAAAATAGTCCACGAGAAAGTTATTCAGAGAGGCCACGACCCTCAGCATTGAGGATATCGACTGAAGGAGGAGGAGCAATATAACCTAGATTCATACAAGCTCTTAACTTTTGACCACCGGAGGGACGAATTTTGTTTTTTGAACTGACAATGACCCAGCTATTAAATAGATTTTCGTTTCTTTTTTTTATATTCATGCCAAGTAATTTTGCTGCAATTCTATAGTTCAAAAAAAAAATCTTAGCTGCAACTCAACGGAGTTTAGGTAAAAAAGGATTACGATTTTTGTTAACCATGTTTCATGCGTCCTGAATAAATTTCTTTACAATTCATTCCGAGCATGCATAATAATGTAGAGTAAGTCACAACATGCAATCTGCTCTAAAAGCTTAATAGAAGAACGGTTCGTGACATACTGACGCTCATTCACCACACGTACATGACGTAACTGCGTTGTACATACGGTAATATTAAACATGGCAAGTAGAACGCTCTATGCAGAAACAAGTTTTATTCATAAGTTACGTCTTTGTTCTAGAACTAGACGGTTCTAAGAAAATATTGGAATGTTCCTTTTGTTTGTTTTAGACCGTGCAAGAGCCGGTAAGCGTAGCGTAGCAACATACTCGTATCTTGATGAGATAATAGGAATTGATTCTTAGGCAAACGCATTATTTTAACTTTACTTTTAACTGTCTTTCAAGTCAAATAGAAATGTGATTCCTTTTAGACAGTAGCGATCAGCTAACTGGTAAAAGGTTCAAAATAAGAAACCAAATAACAGATTGAATAGTCCACATAACGTAGGGTAAGACAAATTTTGTGGCATATTTATTTTCCAAATAAATGAAATGAGTATTGTAAAAATGCAATCTTGCCCAAGCAAGTACCTACTGAAGAAAAAATAAAACCAAAGTTCATAAAACGGAGACTCATACTAAAAATGACGGGAACTTAACTTGGGTGGCGAAAATTCCATGGAAATGAAACTGCAAAAATTTAATCTAAAGTCTGGGAGGTGGCGAAGCGCGACGCTAACTTGACCTGACCTCAAGACACTCTTTGTCGTGGGCCATTGCAGAGTCACTTATGCTCTTGTGTTATAAACCGAGTGGTACTTAATACACTACAAAGGAACTATGAGAAAAGGCGCAAGGTAAAGCAGGGTTTTGTCAAAACGATGGGAGCTTTAACGAGTGGATTTGGGTAAAACTGTAAACCGAATCAATTGAGGAAATTAAGGTATTTCAAGAGACTCGGCTCTTTTTTATTACACTTATGTCAGAGCGGTCGTGGTCACCATGGTCGCTCTTATTGTGCGTCTGTTATTCTTAGTCTACAAAGCCTCATCATTTTTCCCTTATTAAAATTGTTTTTCTGCTGGGCTCATGTACAGTCGAGTTCATTTACATCTACACACTTACGAGAACATAAATATCTGAACACGATTTTATGCTCCTGACAATAGGGTCGTGTTCAGATATTTTTGTTCTCGTAAGTGTGTAGATGTAAATTAACTCGACTGAACGGTATCGCTTGCCGCGGACTTTATTTGGTCGGTCCATCTCATGGGTGATTATTCTCGTGGTCTAGTGCCCTCCACTTTCCACTGCACGGAAAAAATATCTATGCATGTAGACTTAGCTAGGTTAACGCAACTTGCCGCGGCTTCGCTATTCGCTTTATACTCAGCTCGTCACCAGTTTTACTCGCGCGTTATAGAAAGAGACGGGCCATAATTTGTCACTCGACAACAAGTCTTTGTTAGCATTCATATTAACACGCAGTAACGTGTGGTATATTCAGATATATTTACCGGAATTTAGATCTAAAATTAGGTAACTAATTACTTTAATAATACGAGATATTTATGGATTTTATTATCAATCGATTTCTTTCCTAAATAGAGTAGCAAAAAAAAAACTATCTATACATATAAATAGCGAGAAGGCAATTCAAAGTCATTATTATATTACTATATTCGGAAATCTAAATGACCTCTCTTAGCACAATCATAAAAAAAATGCAATATTAAAGTAGGTAATACAAAATATAGGGAGCTTAAAACTTATTTCAAACTCTACTCAGAATAGGTTTCAATATAAAACAAAGAAGAGCGAAGTCAAATGTCGCTGGAAAAATTTAATCTCAAATCACGACAAGCAAAGTTGAAGGTGGTGCGGCAGTTGGCTCTGGTTTTTAAACTCGATCTCAAGTCAAACATCCGAGGTGCCCGGCTAACTGCTTCTCCCGGTTTACACTTAATTAACTAATATTTACATTGGACCGGCGAAACAATTTCAACTTGCACACCTGCCGGCTATATTGCGGCCTGGGAGCTTGCCGTTTCAACGAATTTACGTGATTAAATTTATGCCGTGCCCGTTCTTGTGTTAGTCCCGGCAAAGTATGACAATTCTTAGTTATTTTGGGAACGTAAGAAAATCTATGCTTGTGCATTTTGATTTTTTTTTTCACAAATGTGTAGAATTGAATATGGTAATAGCATTGTATATCTAAATCTATCTAAATATGATAATTATGTAGCAATTGAAAAATTTTATGATAATTTTTTTAATACGAAATCTGCCGCTTGAAGGGGAAAAGAAACATATTTTTTTTAACAGAGCTCTTAGCAGACGTTATTAGTGCACTCAGCAAAAAATGAGACCTCCAAATTCTCAAAGGTACCCTATTTTACTGGACTAAGTTTGCATTTTGCATATGAGACTCACAAATTCCACCCTGCAGTGGCTGAAAGAAACTTTACTTACGGCGTATGTACTAGCACCAACCGCATGAGAATGTGGCAATTTAGTGAAAATTAAGAGTACGGTATTTCATTAAAAGCTAAAGTGCTGCATCTTATTAGCGTGCTGGTGTCGCGTCCCGGCCATTTGAGCGCTTGATTAAAACACGTAAATGTTAAGATATGTTTTGGAGTTAACCAAAATTATGAAACTAGTTTTGCTTGCCTTTTTATCTACACAATCGTACACTGTGATCAATATAAATTGTTCTTATTTTTACCCGATTACGGCAAGCCAAAAGAAAGGATTAATAATTAACATAATATTACGTAGGTAACCGAATGAAGCATACTATGTTTCAGTAACCAGCTTTGTATTTCTCAATTTGATAACGATAATGTTCAGCGGATTAAAAACTAAGATTAGTTATATATTTGTATTTTCATTTATAAAATACAAATAGTTATATATTTTTAAGGGGCAGTGGTATCTCCTACTAATTTAGATTATTAGCTCAGCCCGTACTACGGCACCGTACACCAAACCGTCCCGTGTGTTTTCACTCCAATGCCCCGGTCTCAGTATACACCGTTGCGATTTAGCGATACAGCGCTGCAGTTAAGTGTCTTTAAATCGTTGTTTAAACTAAAGTTAGATTCGGCCCGCGGCGGCCGGCGACTGCGCTGCGTTTATGTAAATTTGAGCGTTAGTACGCTTAGCGTACTTTGAACGGGCTAGCGGGGACTCGCGTCTTGAGATTGCGGGGAATCTTAAAATGTGAGACATGCACTGTTGATAAGGGGTGAGTTTTTAGAAATTTGATATTATAATATAGCTTTTAAAAATATTGCTTTAAGTTTATATACTATTTTCTACTTTTCTATAATATTTATTCGACCATTTGAGATCATGGAGATAACGTCACGGCCAGAGTGTCGGAGTAATGTAGTTAATTAATCATATTTATTGAGTCTCATTTTTTGTGATAATTTCTTAGTTTCCAATAAAAAACAAGGCTCAAATAATAAATATACGCGATAAAATGCGTTTTGACGTGACAACGTCTTAAATTAGGTTGCGGCTCGGAGTCACTCATGAAAAAGTGTAACGCCCGCTCACGTTACGATCCGGCTAGTCCCGCTAAACTCGAGAACGCGGCTGAACCGATTTGGCTAATTTTAGTATCGAAATATTCGTGGAAGTCAAGGGAAGGTTTAAACGGTGAGAAAATATTGAATAAATGAGTGGAAAATAATAAAAATGATAATTTTATATTCCCATACAAATACAAACTGCTCGTACTTACCTGTCAAACATATGTTGTCACGTAAAATCTTTGCCCGTAAAACCGACTTTACAGGCAACCAGTTTTTTAAACTGTTTTATTTAAATTAAAATAATCCTAGTACAAAATGAGAAGTTCTGACTTATAAATCCATCATGAGGAAAACCATCCAAACTCAATCAAAAACGGTAGGACGATCGCGGCAAGAATAACCGAGACGAGTGAGCAAAAACCGCACCTCATTGGACATTGTTCACAGGTTGAGACAAAGTGCCGGGGAAAAGTTGCTTATCCCGCCTGGCTGGAGATAGGGCTGCGCACTACACATGACGTATCGTACAATAAGGGAAACTTAGTTGAATATAGAAATAAAAGGTTTATTCATTGCATATCAAATACACCATATGTTTTTTTTTTAGGTGCGATACAA
This sequence comes from Apotomis turbidana, assembly GCA_905147355.2. Taxonomy (NCBI): domain Eukaryota; kingdom Metazoa; phylum Arthropoda; class Insecta; order Lepidoptera; family Tortricidae; genus Apotomis; species Apotomis turbidana. Next base: position 19,761,848 of record LR990281.1, on the reverse strand, counting down.
TTCAGGGAAAAACATGTAATGCTCTAGGTATGCCTATCTTGGGTGACTAAATAATTTGTCTGGATAGAATTCTGAAGAGACGTTTAAGGATAATCATGTATCTATGTTGAACTAGTGAATTGCAGTATCAATACCATACTACTATGTACCTCCAAAAAGCTACTAATTTACGAAATACCGTATTTTTTGTACATCCACACAACCTGTATACTTATTAGGTTCAGGTATATTCTATGTATTTTGGGGAAAACAGGGTAAAATATAATAATTTTACGAAAGCATACGTCTAACTTTTTTTGTAAACTACAACTATTCCAGCTTATTCGAATTTATGAAAGCTCAGTTGATCATAAGGATGTGAAAGTTGCAGAGTATATTATTAATCAAGTGCCAAAGCTTACACGATCGATACTGAATGGACGAGACCATAATACCAGAATTAATAGTTTGTTAGTTTGTTCGGAGCGGAAGTACTCCCGCCGGGAACTATTGCAAAAGTGTTTGTTTTGCTACGGGATATGGTAAATTGGGTTTTATTTTTTACCAACTATTAAACAAAGGGATATGATCCAGAGTACCAATATGGCGGCGGCGGTTATTTGATGTAACAAAACCGATTATGAATAAATATTTATTACAAATACAATGACAGAAACAGTGAACAATTTTCCATCATGATAACATGATTTTCGTAAAACAAGAATAAATATTTATTGTTTCAAGATTTAAAGGCATTAAAAAGGAAAAATGACGCGATGAGTTCACGAAAAAAAGAAAGAATGGAAGAAAAACATGCTGAGCAACCCTAAATGAACAGGGAAAGGGAAAAGCATGATAATAATGATAGAGGATTCCAATGCATTACAAAATCATTTGCACATAAGTGTACTAAATTATGTTCCTTTGGTTTGGTAAAACCTTTTTGTAATACCTACTATTAATTATGTTCCTTTCAGATAATTTATATTTTAGCAAAGTTAATAATATAATTTAATTCAATATTAATCTAAACTTATAATGTGTGTTTAACGTAATACGTTATTTAACAGCAAAACGGAGTTTATATGTCAAAGTGCCAACCCTGTGTGCTCTCTCAAGGATTAAGCGACTTCCTCATCCAGGATTTGTAGACGCGAGCCGAGTGGCAAAAAGTCGGCAATCTCCGGCTACGTTCGGCGATGTTCGGCGATGATGCACGACCGCGGTGACCGAGAGACGATGCCGATGGTACGATTGAGAACGTTATGACAAAAATATAGAGTGTTGAGATCCAAGGAATGTTATTATTGAAGATTCAAATGGTATGAATATATCAATGACATTGGTTAGCGCGCTGTAAGTTTGCATTGACACTGATTTCGATTGCTGGGTTTATTTATTTTTTGTTTCAGATAATACAGATACACTTCATTGTATTGAGAGTTTTGGTCATCTAAAATGACCTAAATTATTTGTTTTATAAAATAAAACCGATGGGTTCTAAAGTACTACAACTTCAGTAACCCCACTAAGCCTCACGTGCCTTGGGTTGGACAGTGGTCGTCCCGAGACACGTGTGGTCAGACAAGCACACATACAGACCTCTAGGGGTCGAGGCGACGGTAATGGCAAGCAAGACATTCTGATGTACTTTCAATTCGTTGCCCAGATTAGAACACTACGCTATAATGTAAATAATATAGATGAATTCAGACAGCAGAGGTTACTTAGTCGATCAAAAGTTTCTAACAAGATAAAAAGTGCACTATTTCCCGAGTCGTTGCAGCAACCAACTTTCTCATCACTTAGCCGCAGTCACTTTCAGGTAAAACCACCAATGGCGTAACACTCAAACCTCCACAGACTTGTATTAAACTAACTTGTAATTGCGGACAAAGCCACTATCATAACTTTTTAAACCCTCGATTACTTTTCTCAGTCCATTAAAAAATAATAACTTGTCGGGGAAGTGCCACAGCTTCCGTACCGAAAGAATTCCATTAAAACTTGACTCAGGGTGCAAAAATACATAATAGTACAGTGTATTACACATTTCTCGGCAACTTCGTTGATTTAAGCGTGCAAGCCGGCTTGAATTTCCGTATTGAATTTGAAAATTGAATTTCACGAGTTCTATATTTACTTAATGGCTATATTATTGGGGTTTGTTTTACTTCACTCGTTATTAGTTGGTAATAAGTCAGTGAGTATATAATGTGGTTCAATGCTCATCCTGACGCTGAATTGAACGCAAACGCGAGCAAAAATTTAAATCGAACAAAAATACAAGTGTTGCTCGGGAATATTCGTGTATGCAGTGCGGAACGGAATCCTATGTATGTAACAAAGAAATTTGCTCAAGATCCCATTTCTGCGTTAATGATCAAAATATGTTCACAAAAAGGTATCGGGTGCTGATACTATCTAAGACTAAGCTCCTATTTATTATGATTAGATTTCTGACTAGCGACGCGCTTCTCCTTGTTCGATTAAGCGTTAGACCCGGAAGGGTAATTAGAATATCGATATAGAATAATTTACATTTGGTGAAAACTGTAACAGTTGTAACATATTTATAAAATATCAGACAGTAGTACATAAAGATACTGCACGCGTATAACATGCCCTAATTGAAGAGTGTGGACGCTACATGTGGGATGTTAAAAGTTAGAGGCGAATGTGTCTGTAATGTCATAGCTTTTAAACGCATTTCGTTTTCTTGCGGCAACTTTAAGTCATGCTTGATTAAGAGCAGGCGGCATTCCTTTTTTTTTGTATTTGTTTTTTACAATATTGTGAATTACCTACTCCTAACGGAGTGAGTATATGTATTTTGTAAAAAAAAGTAGTGACAGTGCAGATATGGTTAATCGCATCAGGCTCATAAACAAAACATAGGTACCTATACCATTATAATACCAAAATTGAATATTAATATAAGCTATGTGAGATTTATACCTACTTATATAAAATAAATGAGGCATCATTTGTTAGATATACGGTCGAAATGAAAATATCTGTGAAGTTCATCATAACCTCTAGACCTATAAAAGTGGTCAATCAATTGACGACGTAAAATATATCCGTGGCTTTATCATAGAACCATACATCCCCACTGCAAAACAACTTCTATTACTCTACATGTAGGGTGAAAATTTGTAAGGTTTCACTTGAATGAGAGCTCCAGGGCTGTTTCACCCGAAAATTGATAAAGTTTGAAGGAAAATTCACTCAACATCGGCAAGTTTATGACTGATGTATAGATTTTGTATCGTTATTATCTGTACACGCGATAAAATTGTAACAGGGTGTGTCAGTACGCCGAGTATTCTAGAAAAATGGTGTTACGTTAGTTTAGCCGACTGCATAGCGATTTTATTTGGTGTCTTTTTATGTTCAAGGGATGCTTTATTTCACTTGGGGTACTGTTTGGATAAATAATGGCGCAGTTATAATGTGGTGTGCTTTATGTGAAAGAATATTTTTTTATTGTTCATACACAGGAAACATAACAGACAATGACTTATATTTACGACGTTTACAATATCAAAGTTTTATTAGATTTCAGTAAAGTTACTTTTTATGAAAGCAGTAACGTCTGCTAGCGTAAACCAAATGTTTACAATGAGCAGGGTTTGAACCTGCTTCTCCAACGGCTTTCCGGGCCAACACATGCCTCCTACATATTGGACCACTGAATCTGATGCGAGCCATTGAATTTTTCAAGTTGCTTCTTGCATACCTTAGGTCGGCATCGTAGCGCCATCTACTGTAAAGAATCCGACTTCATGATCATCTCAAATTATGTTGAGTATCGGTAGTAACGATGTGTTACACCCAAACTAATCACTTTTTATCAATAGATCCATTTTCATTTATGTTAACGATCATGAATGGAATCGAAGTTAAACCTAATATTTATTAATCGTATTTCAGTGAAATAATTTGAGAAATGAAATGAAATAATTTATTCAGTAAGTAGGCCACAAGGGCACTTTTACAAGTCAGATTGTTAATCTACCGGCATTTCCAAAGAGGAGACCGCTGTTGAGAACAAAGTCGAAAGAAACTCCACAATAAGTCATTTTTGAAAATACATACTGATGTAACAATCGTTAACCCAAAATTGCAGAATTCCAGAATATCAAGCTGAGTCGACTTGGTCGGTTATACGCGGCTAATTGATCGTTCTTTGAGCTCATTCGTCAACTCGGTAACGATCTCAACTGGATTAATCAAGTTATTTGTTTCTGCGCAGGTAAACTTAAGGCGGAGGTAGATTGCTTAACTTTTACTGTTAGCCGTTTGGCTTGGCGATCTAACTCAGGTTCATTAGAATTTTTGGTCATTCTTTTTATTAGGCTCCTTCTTTTGACGACAGCCAAATTCTATTAGAGGGCTAATTTCAAAACAAAGTGATTCTTGAAAAAGTGAAGGACTAACGTTCACTTGGTTGATTTCCTAGACGATGGACGGATCAGTTTGCAATGTTCACTGGCTTTTCGATTTTGAGCGCTATAAAAAACGTGAGAACAGAGAGTAGGTACAGAATGAACAGAACGATTTAAGGCTTTGATTTCGCTTTTAAATTGGCTTGCAATTTCGTTGATGTCATTTGGTTACTAGGTTTACAATTTTTGTAACGTACTATAGTTATCAATCTATTATACTAATAAAGGAAGGGCGGTTCAATTAAATTTACATCATTAAGTCCTTCAAAACTAGGGACGACGCGTTCGAAGCGTCAAAATAATGGAATCAGTTATGTTCCTCATCTTTCATGTTGTTAATTCTAGTTATATTGACATGAATCATACTTTGCCAAATTTAATGGCAGGTTGAACGCAAACCAGCCATGTCCTGAGCACCGTACCATGACGCAAAGCTCTTAACAACGCTGCAATAATATTAAATGCAAGTAATAACGCAAACGCGTCCGTTTGCGTTGGCGTTGTGCCAGATTGGACGTCATAAAGAGCAGAGTTTGTGGAGAATTAACCTTTCGGCTAAACTGTGTCAAATTGCAATATCATATGACATTAAAGATAATATATACATATATACTCGTCAAAAGTATAATAGTATACAGTATTTACTCCTAAAAATCAGTAAAAAAAATCAGCAATCAGACCGCACCTTTACAACCGAGATATTCACCGTCATCAAACGTTCGAAATTGCGTTACTCGGAGTTCGAAATTAATTTATTATTCGATCAAAATTAATTGGACGTTAATTACCGAAGACTGGCACTTCAAAGACGTTCATATTTTTAAGGAAGCATAAATAAACTTTATGGACGTAAAGTAAACGCATTCCTTATTCTGGAAAAAATATATAAAGTCTATTTTTATTTTTTACACGCGTAACAGATGCTTGATTATTTATTAAGTAAAAGTGACAAGCATAACGAAATTGCAACTGCCTGATTAAATGGTTGAACCAGGTTAATCTGATCAGAGCATGGGTGGTAAAAGGGAGAATAAGACTAAACATTGGTAATCCGATCCCCGACTGCGACACTTGACCGCGACCTACTGCTTTCTATTCAATGAAACGCTGATTGACGGATAGACTAAGCCACCGCGTCGCAACCACGTGGTTTGGTGCATGCCTCACGGCCCGGCGACGACATCGGTGGCAAGCGGCGGCCATAGGTCGGAGCGGAAGATCCGAGCGCTCTATCTCACTCACCCTTCTATGTTTTCAACTCGTCGCCATCGCTTACCGATGCGGTGGCCGGGTCGTCAAATATTTGTACCCTCGCTCTCCACTACTCGCGAAGTTCACCGAAGTTGGGCGAATATGATAGTTTGGAGAGGCACTTCGCTGTGGAAACCCATACTTTGGCCAACTTCGGTCGACTTCGCGAGTAGTGTGGAGCTGTAAATTTATAAAAAAAAACACTATATCGGTTGCTGTCGCCAGTGGCGTTCATGTGCTGCGATATCGCCGTCATTTGAATGCCATCATTAGAGGATGAAGAGAATAATATTTGATTTTCATTTTTCATTATTGTCATATGGAATGCATCACGTTCCTCAATCAATAAGCATCTCCAATACGTCCCTCATTACTCCGGCCGGGAGGGACCGGCCTCATTAATTGCGTGTTTCGTCCGTTACACGCGTCTGTGTTATATTTCCCAATATCGGGGGATAATACGTAATCCCCGGGGAATTTCCTCATAGATTGACGATCGACGGACGAATTAACTTTTATTGTGGGAATAGCGGTTTATATGTTGTACCTTCAGGATTATCTATTACGTGGAATTGTCTTTTTAGTGATTGGCGATTTTTGCGGCGCGTAAAATAAATGTACATAATCAACACGATTTTTTTCGATACTGTTCAAGTTATTTCAAGTAATTATAACCACGATAAAAAAATCTGTTGAGACAGCTCAGTTTAACAAGCGTGATAACTATAACCATAATTATACATAAAATGTAAAATCGAGAGGCAGCTAACGAGAGACGGAGGATAAAATCTATCAATTTAGCTAAAAAATGGATCAACAATTTTAGGGAAAATTTTAATTATCTGCAAATTAGGTCGGTGTTTCTTAAAACGGGTAAGCGTTTTACTAATATCCGCTTTCTTATGTAAAAGTAGGGTTGTCACTTTTAATAATAGTGAATTTGTTTTATTTTAAATTTATGACAACTATGATCTTAAAACTTTCATTGCCAGGCATCTTGTAATAATTGAAAAAAATACTTAGGTAATACCAGGCGCGTCACACTCCGTGATTTACGTTTTTCGCTACAAGTACATGCCGGTTGCCCCTGCCCAGGGGTAGGTATATTCAGTGGCTGCCACGCTCTGTCTCGGAACGCACGCGCACGATACTCGCGCGCTCCCGCTCTCCCGATTTACGTCGCGGCGTTACGTAGATGTAGTACGTTGGGTACCGACCAAACTTTCATTTTAATTATACGTTATTGGATAGCAACGTACTGAAATTGTACTATTTGGAACCCAGTATAATAAAAAATGTACCTTTATCCAACAGAAGAAATAATTATAACTAAATATCAGAAAAAAAACTTTTAACTTATAATAAGAAATTTCTCCTCAACTTAAGAACGTACGATCTCGGTAGAATAAATTGCATCCTCGCATCTCCTTCCTCGGAGGAGGCTCAGCTTGTGTACAGTCTAGTTAAGCATGTAATCAAAATAAGGAATGTTTAGAGTATGAGAGCCACCATGAGGGTGGCATATGTAAAACCATCTATAAAAAAAAAGAAAAAAAAAATAAGAAATTTTATCAAAAAATCCTTTGTCTTTAATTATCATTAAGTCGGTAATTGGGAGGTACATTTTGGGTAAATTTATTTGACACCGAATAAGTTAAAATAAATGGTAAAATAAGCTTTACCCGAAGCATGAGATACATAATGAGTACATTTTCCTGTGTTATAACTGGTGTTCAAATTCGTATTGTAAACCACTGGCCCGTACGAGACGAGTACGTTGCGTACCGACCAATTTAATCTAATTATTTCTTCTGTTGTATAAAGGTACATTTTTTTTATACTGGGTACAAAATAATAAAATTTCAGTACGTTGCTATCCAATAACGTATTTTTAAAATGAACGTTTGGTCGGTACCCAACGTACTACACACTTTTAGTCGTGACAACCCTCGCTATCGGTGACGCGGCAAGTGAGCCAAATCATTTTCACCGCTGGTAAACAGCCTTAAAGTTCCTTTTGGCTTGCGCTGGAGAAAACCACTTTAGAAGGGCCATAAATCATCATGTTTTAGGCTAATAAAAAAGCGGCTTTTGTAAAGATCAAAGTAGTGTGCCTTCTGTACTTATACTATTATCCATACTGCTTGAAACGAACTAAGCAATTGAACTTATTAAAATAGTATTATTTAAATTAAATGAATTGTTATAAATACGCTTTAATTCTTAAATCGTTCTAAACTATTACGTACAACACAAGATGCACTGCCTACCAAGTGTGAATAAGAAAATGAACGCTTCATTTCCCGGATACACAGCCCTACGCAAGTCAAGACTGCCAGGGCGGGTAACGCTGAGTTTTTTCCGGTCAAATGGATGGAATTTTAATTAGTGACTCGTTAATGAAGGAGGCTAAAGGGTGCTCGCTCGGAGCTTTTTCAATATACCTCTTTTTTATTCGCCCGTTTAATAAAATTCATTAGTCAGCGAGTCAACTTTGATGTACGCATCGGTTTCGCCGCTTGTTAGTGAACCATTAGGGATTTAATCTTTTAACTTTATTTTTTTAATAAAAAACAGCTTGTATGTACATTTCTAAATGTTAGTTTCACTTCTTGGTTAGCATAATTTAATTTTTGTGTTTTTTTATATCTCTATCAGTATTTTAACGGTTTATAAAAATAATGACATTTAACTCTGCCATTGCATAACAAATCACCCGCAATAATCTCCAAATCCATGTTCAACTCCACAAGTTTGAACAAAACAATAGACAAACACGACCCCATAACATCCAACTACAACATTAATATCACACAACCCATAACCTACACCCAGCAGTTCCAACTTTTTCCCCTTACTATCTAATCGGGCGGCGCATAGTGGGCCTCGTTAGTATAATGGCCGTATTAATTGCCCACCGTATTGTTTGTGCCCGGGATGGGACCATCCCAGGATTAACGATTGCAGTCCCGGGAGATGGCACAGGCGTGAGGATACAGTAAAGCAACGAGCTTGGTCGCAATACTGAAAATTGGGATGGATTATTTTTAAACCTATGACAATTTATTACGTTCACTGTCCATGATCCCGCGGGCCACGGCAAAGCTGTAAGGTTTACTCGGACAGTGAACGAGTTAAAAAAAACAAAATCTAAATCGACGTACCGATTGAACGGCACCCTATTGTCCGAATTGAATCGAATTGTTTACATATAATACACTTATGTATGCTTATATAATTATTATATTATATTTTGTTATAAACAAGTGCACGTAACTGTCTAATTTATATATGTATATGCATGGATAGGTCTCTGGTTATTCAATCATATTATAAATGAATACTGTTTCAATATGACTGTGTACAAACTGATGTAATCTAGTACTGTAAAAGAAGTCATCCGAATACGGGCAGTGGATTCACGGATCGGCTTTGCTAATTGGCTAATACATTTTGTATTAATCTATTAAACTTATGTTGTGACTTTATGATTCGTATAGACGCTACGAAGATACCATTGTGTGATCATGTACATATTTCATTTAATTATTGTTATAAAATGATTTTATCTTTAAGCCCGTATTAACCCACCAACTTTTTACATATGGCATTCATATAGTATTCCTTAAACAGTTCAAAATTTTACTTATATTGATGATTGAAGAAATTGAGAGATTTAGAGGCTATAATAATATCACAATAATATAATAAGAAAACAGGTGGGGATAAATAGTGCAGGTTTATTATTTGGGTGGATCAACTTTTCCTTTCTGTTTACCTATGTCCCGTGACCCAGGGGACAATAGTGATTAAACTTCTAAGAAAAGTGTTGATAATTTATATTACTGGTATTGTCAGGAGATAGTCTACAGAGGAATGGGCTTATAACTGCTTAAAAAAATACTAAGCTTTTTCTATATATAACCACGGAAAATCGTAGTTTTTATAAGTGACCCAGGGGACATCACCATAGTTGATTGACCCATTTGCGACAGCATTCGCTGCTCAGGACACCCGGTTAACAAAGTCACAATAACCAGAACTGAAACATTTCGTGTCGATAGACATATTTGTGATTCAAGGTTAAGAAAAACCTTGTGAGTCAAATAATACCTAATACAAAAGCATACGTATGACACCAATAGACGAATTATCGATCCTTATATTCAAATCGTAACCGGATTCAGGGCTTTAAATCCCCTATCAATCACAGCTTACGCTCAAAATATCTCACAAAATCACACGCATTCCCATCATAAGTAGAATTTATGACTGAGATAAATAATTCAACCCCTGGGGCTCAAAGCTTTCAACTTCACTTACATTCGAAACTTCGTCTGTGTAAAACTTTTCCTTTACAGTAGTCAGGTAAAAAATATCCTACAACCATCACTGAAGTCCAGCTATTTAATAATAAATAATAATAATAATAGTGTGCAGTCATGCATGTACAGCGGGGGAAAGTCGTAAATTCCGCGAACTTACAGCTATCTGAGACAATGACCCTCAGGTCTATCTCCGAAGTTGAAACCTACAAGTACCTTGTGCAGTGAATTTAGTAATAAGAAAAACAACACTTTCACTGACACACGTATAATTTATTGTTTAATGGTACAAAATTACGAATTTGTCGATAATTTACACTGGAGATCACTTCAGCACACGTTTAACACCGAAATCAAAACACACAGATATTAATGGGTAAAATTAACAAATAATCTTAAATTTATACTTTAGGTTTTTCTAGGGGTTTCACGCAGTAAGACTGGCACTGAACCTACCCGTAACCCAACCACGTGGGCGTGGACGACCACCCGCCACTTGGCTGACGACGGTCGAAAAAGACCTCAAAGAAGCTCAAATCGACACCAACGCCGCACAAAATCGTGCTTAGTGGAGGATGCGGACGAGGAGGGCCGACCCCAAGTAAATGGGACTACCGGTCTAGGAGAAAGAAGAAAGAAGGTTTTTCTAGGGGTTGAATCAAAATGATTAAGTTTCTCGCGACAAATTTAAGAAGAATTATACTGCAATTAAACGAAAACCAGTCAAAATTCTCTCACGTGAAAGGATTTTAGCTGGGCTGAGAATTTTGACTGGGCTGGCGATTAAAAACGGTTGCATGAATTGTTGAAAGGCTGGTGAAGAGTGAGGTATGGCTGATGGATGTTATGATTATGGTCGAAAAATGCAGTAAAAGAAGATATGTGCCCGACGAACGAGGCTTTCGGAATTTAGAGGAAAACTACGAACAAAAAAGCTTTGTCCGCATTAAAATCAAATAAGCATTAAGATCACAACTCGATACAGTTAATTAAAACTAACAATTAAATATCAAATAATTTTGAATTGGTTTTGGCCGAATATTACACTAAAATTAAATTATCCTAAATGCACCGAACCGCTCGAAGATGTGCGCGCACCAGTCGCGCCGTGCGCGTCGATGACACCAACCTTCTGTAAGCCCTCAAGGGCAGGACTCGTACATTGGACGGCAGGTTAAATAAACAAACCCGTTCAGGTCTGACGGGCACTGGATGGAGAACTGTGGCTCCCAGTCGCAATCAGATCGTGCTAGGCGCACACACAGGATCCCACGCCGGCCGGCAAGAGAACCAAGCACTCGGCGCACCGCTTGCAGCCGTTACAAGAACTGCACTGCACAGACCCTCAGAAAAATATGGGGAGGGCTCCTTATGGGATCACAAAAACGTGGACACAAACTGTATTACTCGGATCGCAAAACGTGGACAAAAACTGTAGTACTCCGGTCAAAATACTTGAAAACTCAAGCAATTATATTAATAAGATGCTTCTTCTCTCCAAACTCTAAATCTCAAAATCACCTTCCTTCAACCAATTTTGTCCTTGACAGAAACCCAAAGAACGAACAAAAACTCTTTTTTGAAATTCAAATATATAAGAAAAAATACTAAAATGACAGTTTGCCAGACCTAAATCTATAGGTAAACAAGGCTACGAACTAACGAACGAAACTCGTACAATTGAGAATAGCGACACCTAACGGGAACGGAGTGAACAATTTCCGAATGCATGCAATCTACCAAGTGAAACCAAAATTCATGCAAGCTAAGACATTAGAAAAAGAGTACAACTGGTCTGTAACAGATGGCGCTGTGCCGTGATGAATTTAAATAAACAACGGATTAGTAAAAAGAAGTACTTAAACCGTAGCGTAGCGTAATGCTACAACATCTCCCTACCAAACGAAGAAAATGCCAAAAGAACAAGATTATCTAAACAGCCTAAACAGACCCATCTTCCACATTACAAATGAAATTCGACAAAGATCTGTGAATTCACACAAATGAAAAATTACTGACTAAAACAAACAGACTTAACGGATGGAGTCAAGATAATCAGCTAAAGGCAAACAGTTGACATACTACCAAAAAAAAAATATATATATTAATTGGAATCGAGTAAACTAGATGGTCCCAGGCATAAATGCTGATACCAAATCAGACAGGTATCCTAAATTAAAAACTAAGCTAAACTACGTCTCAAATAAACACGAATACCAGTCGATGGGACCCGGCCGAACTCCCAACCGGTACACGAGCTATAAGACCTAAACCTAAAGATTAAATAAACCTAACCTAACATGAACCTAACTTACGCAAAACACAGCCTCGCATGAGCGAGAGAAAAAGATAGCACGGTGCCAATCGACTAATCGCGCAGCCCACACGCAACTATCGAAATAGGACCCAGCCTGCGCCTGGCTACCGACCGTTATCCCTAACACCGTGCCTCCAAGATATAACATCCGAGAGTTAACTTGCAACGCGATACCAACCAAATCCCGACGCCTTGAAAACGGGAGAGATGGGATGAGGTCCGATTCGCGTCAAGCGCCGAAACGAAACCTCTTATACACACGTTCAAGCACGTCGATGATGAGATAATCCCATAATCGGAAGTCAATAATAACGCCCCTAAGGCCAAAAGTCACGTCCGGAAAACAATTGGTGGGCTTAGCCCCCAAGAAACCTACGACTAAAACTCTAACCTAATTCGTAAACTAGACTACTAATCCTAAGAAAATTAGACTGGTATATGCCTGGGCATCTAGAACAAACGAACCGAAAGGCGAGGAAAAAGAAACCACCCACAACAGGGAGGACAATTGAATACCCTTACAAGCCATACAAACAGCAAGTAACATCCGATGGAAATTCAGACGCTGAAACAGAGTAAAAGGACAAAGATCTCCACCAAAAAAGGTGATCAAATACGTCTCATGACAAACATCATGACATCATTAAGAAAGTCGTCTAAGAAAAGGTTCCCTGCCAAAAGAATCATCAAAAAGGAGTAGGCGGACAAACGCGCTTCTTGAATTTAGAGAAAAGTACAAAAAAAAAAAAAAAACCTGGCCTAAAGAATCAGCAAAAAGGAGTAGGCGGACAAACGCGCTTCTTGAATTTAGAGGGAAAAATACAAAAAAAGGTTTCGGACCTAAAGAATCATCAAAAAGGAGTAGGCGGACAAACGCGCTTCTTGAATTTAGAGGAAAGATGCAAAAAAAAAAATTAGATTGAAATTACTTGAGAATATCTTTCACATGATAGGTACCAATATGATCGGTATCAGTATCGCCCAAAACGTAAACCTGAGGGGATATACGCCTAACTACGCGACACTGGACAAAACGTGGCGCAAACTTCCCGCCTCTAAACGCATCAGCAGTGCCACGCTGAAAATTTCTCCGCCAAACGTCCTGACCGTCGACGAACCTGATCGACCTACGGTTTTCATTAAATTTCCGAGCATTACGATAAAATGCCATAGCTAACGAATCCGAAACTCTATCATACACCTCGCGGAGCGTTTCTAGATTCGAAGCACGCTGCACCCGGCTGAGTCCCACCTCTTGGTCCACAACCTGGCCTTCAACGCGCTGCCGAATCATTGGCAATTCACGACCGTACATCAAGAAATTCGGGGTATAACACGTAGCCAAATTTATACATGAATTTAAATAAAGAGCCACCCGACGTAAATGGTCGGACCAACTACGCTGATCGTTCTCGGCTAGAATACTCAGGGTGGTAACTACGACCTGGTTGTACCTTTCCACGACGTTCGCTTGTGGCGAGTAGTATGGTGTATAGCAAGGACCGGGAATGTCATAACTCGCAAGGAAATTTAGGAATTGACGACTATGAAAAACCGTTGCGTTATCACACAGTATGTTAACCGGTACACCATAACGCAAGATAACTTCCGACTTAATAGCTGACGAAACCGACGTAGCGTTAACCCTCTTGAGTGGAGATAACCACACGAATTTGGTAAAGACATCAACCATCGTAAGAATATACCGAAACCCACCGCGGCTATCAGGAAATGGTCCAATTAAATCAATCGAGAGAAGATCCAACGGAGCCGTAACAGGGCGTGGAAACAATCTTTGACCGCGAGGTTGCGAATTGGCGATTTTGTAAGCCTTGCAAACCTGACACTCAGAAAGAAACCTAGTAACGTCTCGATACATGTTCGGCCAATAGTATAAATCCCGAGCTTTCAAGTACGTTTTCATAACCCTAGGGTGTACATTAGGAAACCCATTGTGAATTTCAGCGATAGCCTCTCTGGTCCTCGAAGCAGGAAGAACAATACGCCAAGGATTGGGAACCAACGGGTTTTCAACTGCCATCTCGCGCATCAACACACCATCACGAAGAGCAAACGCCGTAAACATTTGCGGGTTAGCTACAACTCCCTGATAAATACGTTCGTACCAAGGATCTCCAGATGGATTGATTCCTCGCGCATATGAGACTAGACCCACTTGAGCGCGAGATAAGGCGTCGGGAACGACATTCAAAACGCCTTTCTTATGTTCAACTTCAAAGTTATATTGGGAAATCAAATTTGCCCAACGAGCCAAACGACCAGTAGGATTATCGAGAGTGACTAACCATTTAAGCGCAATATGATCTGTCACAATCTTAAATTTCATCCCATCGAGGTAACCGCGGAAATGCTTGATGGAATCGACAACAGCAAGAAGTTCGTGTTCAGTTGTCCCATAATTGCGTTCGGCCTTGTTAAATAAACGGGAATAATATGCGATTGGATGTTCAACACCGTCAAATTCTTGGGCCAAAACCGACCCTAAACCAATCTGACTAGCATCACACTGTAGGATGAACGGCTTCTCAAAATCGGGACAAGCCATCAAGGGAGAGTTAATCAAGACATCCTTCAATTTTGAGAAGGCTGCACCAGCACTGTCATTCCAATCGATTGGATCGCGCCCTTTCTTCTTTCCGATGAGCGCCGTAAGGGGAGCAATAATAGAAGAGAAACCATCTACGAATCGACGATAGTAGGAGCACATGCCGATGAAAGCTCGCAGTGACTTGGCAGTTGAAGGGGTAGGATAATCTCTAATTGCCTCGAGTTTTTTTGGATCGGTTTGAAGACCTTGCTCATTGACAATGTACCCAAGATATTTCAATTCGGATTTACAGAACTCGCACTTCTTCAAATTGACGGTAAGACCTGCTTCCTTCAACCTATCACGAACCTTACGAATAAGTCGCAGATGACTATGAAAATCACGGGAAACTAGAATTAGATCGTCAACGTAACCGAAGATAAAGTCATCGGAATCAGGAGTATATTCGAAATTGACTATCGTGTCAGTGAGCCTCTGCATTTCGGACGCCGCGTTTGTCAATCCAAATGGAAGACGCACCAATTCGAACAAGCCTCTTTGCGGCACGATAAAAGCCGTCTTCTCACAACTAGCCTTGTCCGCCAACGGAATCTGCCAAAAGGCACTCCTAAAATCAAGCGAGGTCAAAAATTTAGCACCGCGTAGGTTATCAAGAATATCCTGGACCCGTGGCAGAGGATAGGAATCGCGTATGGTGACGCTGTTTAATTTCCTACTGTCAACACAAAACCTGACACTACCATCCTTTTTGGTAACCATCACAACAGGGGAGGCCCAGGGTGACCGCGATGGACGAATAACCCCCAACTCCAACATTTTATCGACCTCTTCATTGAGGACCTTAAGCTTGACAGGAGACAAAGGATAATAACGCTGACGAATTTAAGAAGAATTATACTGCAATTAAACGAAAACCAGTCAAAATTCTCTCACGTGAAAGGATTTTGGCTGGGCTGAGAATTTTGACTGGGCTGGCGATTAAAAACGGTTGCATGAATTGTTGAAAGGCTGGTGAAGAGTGAGGTATGGCTGATGGATGTTATGATTATGGTCGAAAAAATGCAGTAAAAGAAAATATGTGCCCGACGAACGAGGCTTTCGGAATTTAGAGGAAAACTACGAACAAGAAAAGCTTTGTCCGCATTGAAATCAAATAAGCATCAAGATCACAACTCGATACAGTTAATTAAAACTAACAATTAAATATCAAATAATTTTGAATTGGTTTTGGCCGAATATTACACTAAAATTAAATAATCCTAAATGCACCGAACCACTCGAAGATGTGCGCGCACCAGTCGCGCCGTGCGCGTCGATGACACCAACCTTCTGTAAGCCCTCAAGGGCAGGACTCGTACATTGGACGGCAGGTTAAATAAACAAACCCGTTCAGGTCTGACGGGCACTGGATGGAGAACTGTGGCTCCCAGTCGCAATCAGATCGTGCTAGGCGCACACACAGGATCACACGCCGGCCGGCAAGAGAACCAAGTACTCGGCGCACCGCTTGCAGCCGTTACACGAACTGCACTGCACAGACCCTCAGAAAAATATGGGGAGGGCTCCTTATGGGATCACAAAAACGTGGACACAAACTGTATTACTCGGATCGCAAAACGTGGACAAAAACTGTAGTACTCCGGTCAAAATACTTGAAAACTCAAGCAATTATATTAATAAGATGCTTCTTCTCTCCAACTCCAAATCCCAATCCATCTTTCAACCAATTTTGTCCTTGACAGAAACCCAAAGAACGAACGAAAACTCTTTTTTTGAAATTCAAATATATAAGAAAAAATACTAAAATGACAGTTTGCCAGACCTAAATCTATAGGTAAATAAGGCTACGAACTAACGAACGAAACTCGTACAATTGAGAATAGCGACACCTTACGGGAATGGAGTGAACAATTTCCGAAAGCATGCAATCTACCAAGTGAAACCAAAATTCATGCAAGCTAAGACATTAGAAAAAGAGTACAACTCGTCTGTAACAGATGGCGCTGTACCGTGATGAATTTAAATAAACAACGGATTAGTAAAAAGAAGTACTTAAACCGTAGCGTAATGCTACAACATCTCCCGTCTGTGCAGTGCAGTTCGTGTAACGGCTGCAAGCGGTGCGCCGAGTGCTTGGTTCTCTTGCCGGCCGGCGTGTGATCCTGTGTGTGCGCCTAGCACGATCTGATTGCGACTGGGAGCCACAGTTCTCCATCCAGTGCCCGTCAGACCTGAACGGGTTTGTTTATTTAACCTGCCGTCCAATGTACGAGTCCTGCCCTTGAGGGCTTACAGAAGGTTGGTGTCATCGACGCGCACGGCGCGACTGGTGCGCGCACATCTTCGAGTGGTTCGGTGCATTTAGGATAATTTAATTTTAGTGTAATATTCAGCCAAAACCAATTCAAAATTATTTGATATTTAATTGTTAGTTTAAATTAACTGTATCGAGTTGTGATCTTAATGCTTATTTGATTTCAATGCGGACAAAGCTTTTTTTTGTTCGTAGTTTTCCTCTAAATTCCGAAAGCCTCATTCGTCGGGCACATATTTTCTTTTACTGCATTTTTTCGACCATAATCATAACATCCATCAGCCATACCTCACTCTTCACCAGCCTTTCAACAATTCATGCAACCGTTTTTAATCGCCAGCCCAGTCAAAATTCTCAGCCCAGCCAAAATCCTTTCACGTGAGAGAATTTTGACTGGTTTTCGTTTAATTGCAGTATAATTCTTCTTAAATTTGTCGCGAGAAACTTAATCATTTTGATTCAACCCCTAGAAAAACCTAAAGTATAAATTTAAGATTATTTGTTTATTTTACCCATTAATATCTGTGTGTTTTGATTTCGGTGTTAAACGTGTGCTGAAGTGATCTCCAGTGTAAATTATCGACAAATTCGTAATTTTGTGCCATTAAACAATAAATTATACGTGTGTCAGTGAATGTGTTGTTCTTCTTATTTACTAAATTCACTGCACTTGGTATTTCACAGTCATTGGGTATTGCGGACGGAGACATTAGGCAGGCGTTGAAGGAGCGTTTCTTTTGTCGTTTGACAAAAGTACTTAACAGTCTTTTGTCCGGTGGCAATAAGGCACGCGCCTTCAACGCTTGGGTGATGCCTCTGCTCACTTACTCCTTTGGCATACTAAGGTGGACTCAGACTGAGCTGGACGCCCTGGATACGAGGGTCCGTCAGCTGCTCACTACACATCGCATGAGGCACCCACGCTCGTCAGTTATGAGAATGTACATCCCGCGTAAGTGTGGGGGCCGTGGCTTTTTAAACGCCAAGGACCTCCATAACCGTGAGGTGTGCAGTCTTAGGGAGTATTTCCTAAACAACGAGTGTGGGATTCATCGCGATGTAGTAGCAGTTGACAAAGGCCTCACCTCTCTCTCCTTAGCAAACGAGAACTGGCGCAGACCAAAGGTGCTTAGCATCGATGACCGCAGGGCTGTATGGAAGAGCAAGGAGCTACACGGGCCCGATGTAGATCTGCTCGCGTTGGTGAACTGGCTACGCTTCGGGGATCTCTTCGGGGAAACCGAAGGTTTTGTCTGTGCAATTGCGGACGAAGTAATGATGACGAACAATTACCGGAGATATATCCTGAAGGACGGTACGGTCGACATTTGTCGGGCATGCCGCCGTCCCGGTGAGTCACTCAGGTATATAATCTCCGGTTGTTCTCATCTTGCTAACGGCGAGTACTTGCACAGACATAACCAAGTAGCCAGGATCATTCACCAGCAACTTGCTCTTCAATACGGTCTTGTGGGGTCTGAGGTGCCGTACTATAAGTACGCACCGATGCCAGTTCTTGAGAATGGTCGTGCTAGGCTCTATTGGGATCGATCTATCATCACGGACAGGACTATTGTAGCCAATAAGCCTGACATCGTTTTGGTAGATCGATCCAAGCGCCAGGCAGTGCTCGTCGACATCACCATCCCCCATGACGAGAACCTCGTGAAGGCCGAGAAGGACAAACTCAGCAAGTACCTTGACTTGGCTCACGAGGTGACCGCCATGTGGGATGTTCACTCGACGATCATTGTCCCGATAGTCGTTTCGGCGAACGGTCTTATAGCGAAGAGTCTCGACAAACATCTTAAGAGACTCTCGCTAGATGGCTGGATCAAGGGCCAGATACAAAAGGCGGTACTCCTGGACACGGCGCGCATCGTTAGGAGGTTCCTCTCTCTGCAGCCCTAACCACCGGTAGCCTGGGCCCTGCCCCGCTGCCGGCGGCACCCTAGGTTAGGATTTTTATAATGTGTTTATATATTTTGTAATTTCTTTATTGTATTTTACTTTTGATATAACTTTATTGTAAAAAACCTAACTTAAGATTTTAAATGAATAAAGGAAATAATAATAATAATAAACATAAAGGGACAATCTTACAAAAATCAACCTAGACCTAAACTGAGTAAAACTTGCACTGGTGACGATATAGGTATATAATACATATGTATATATATATATATATATATATATATATACATACATATAACACCCATGAGCCAGGAACAAATATTTGAGTTGATCACATAAATATTTGCTACAGTTATTTCTCCACCGAAATTGATTTAAATCCATCAAGTCGTTTCGGCGTGATGAGGGGACAAATGAAATTATGCCAACAGATGGCGCTGCACGGCCACCTATTTTTCATAAAATTAGTGCAATTTACAATTTTAGTATTCTATAATAGTAAGTAATTCTATATTATTCGCCTGCGTAGTATTATAACAAATAACTTCTCACGGTTAATTTTTTCATCCTATTTCCGATGATAGTAATAAAAAAACTATGTAAACCAAAGTAATTGGATACAGGATTCTTACCCGTAGTTGTCTCATCGTTAACGTCCCTTTAATGTCCGTTGCTTCATTTCTATTCCCAAGTCGACTGATTACATTACAAACTCTACGCAACAGGGCCGAAAACAGAAAAAAAACTTGTCTCCTCTCCACATTATGTAGATTCGTCCTCCCGAATTACTCTTTTAAGCAATAAACGGACTGGGACTGAGTATAAAAATCTTCGCCGAGAGGAATGGAAAAGAGTGAGAGTATGGTGTAAGATGAAAGAAAAAGCGAAAGGTTGGACAGGTGATATAGATAAAAAAAATCTACGGAGTCTTTTTATGATTTGGAGTAATTGTGTCTCACTGGAACTATGCCTATTCCAAACCTCGCAAACATCACAGTAAGGTAAAAGGCTAGCTTGACGGTACATAACCTGGACGAGTTTATAATTTATTTGTAATTTTACTGAAACAGAATAAGGGTATTTTATTTCTATAACCCAACGGCACACAACACTGTGGACACCTAAACAGCACACGGGCTGCAGCATAAGCCCTCATACAACCCTTATACAACTTAAATTAGCTGTGCAAGGGCTGTATAAGCGTATGCAGCCTGTGTGTAAAATTTTAATTAGCTTTATTTTGACGCGTTTTGTCTAATGTTACTCAGAAAGGGAAAGTACTATGGGCTGCCATTGTGCAGTTCAGCCGGACAGTGATGACACATTGGAGCGTATATTATTATATATAATTGTTGAAACACTAGAAACCAACCTAATATCTGTGTTATGAGACACAAATATATCATTTATTCTTGGACAGAAGGCGGATGAATCGCAAAGTAAATCACGCCATTCGCGACAGCAAAATGCGACAGAACGACGTTAGCAAAAAATAATATAAACGGCCGTGTAGCTGTATTAATAATATTAGTAGTCATGTTCATGTCACATAAATTATGTATATTGTAGCTCAGGCCGTCTTATATTCATAGAAAGTAAAAAACTTACCATGTCAGTAATATTTAACTCGCCGTATAGTCAATGTATGTAAAAGAGTGAGTGGGTCGTGTTCTTAGTAGACTTTTCTGCAAGATTCATAGTCGGCGACTAGTCGGCAATATAAAAGAGGATTAGTCGTACAGTCGGTAAAATCCAATCTCTAGATCATGAAAATGGACCGATAAGTCCGCCGACTAATCGCCAAAATTTATAGTTAGCGAATAGTCGGCCGACCAATCGGCAATTCGAAAACCGATTAGTCGGCGAAATCTATAGTTGGCCAACTTTAGTTTTTATCTACAGAAATTATACGTAAATTTGTAGAATAAATTTTTAGCTTTAGTAAAAGATGGGATGAATCACAAATGTTCAAATCTCGACCGAAGAGCGACCGGCGCAGGTATAAATTCGAAGGCCATTTCAACAGCCCACGGACTTTTGTTATGTGTTGTTGAACAATTTCAACAACACATCACCTACAAGTCCGTTAGTTAGCTAGTAGTCCGTTGTTAGTAGTTGAAAAAAGTCTTTCGCACTGTCATACTGTGGACACCTCGAAGTCCAGTAATCAAGTCGCTTCCAATTCATGACTTGTCCGCTGAAGGGCGGGCCAGTGATAATGGTTATGGCGAAAGTTCGCCATCCTAACTGCCCTATTCCGCGCCGGCCCCGCGAGCGAGAGGCGACAATTTGTTACCAACGACTGTTCCAGTTGCGAGATTGGGTGTTATTGCCGACGTCGATTGCGAGTTTTCACTTCTTGCAAACTTTATACGAAATCGCCCTAATGTGAGGGCGTCGTAAATTTGTCGATCTTTTTTAATCAAGTTGGGGAGTTATCAGCGGAGTTCGGCTCGGCAAATTACCATATAGGATTATAGGATCACAATTTCGGTGATGATTGTAAATAATGTATTATGAAATTTAACGATAGGTATACGCATTGGGCAATTTTTGATTTTGGCACGAATTGGTAAAAGTTAATTTCAAGTCACTTGTTAATAAACTATGCATCGTACGCTTCGCTGCGGTATTTTTTTAACTCTATGAGAAAAATATTCTGGTTGATCGCAACACTGCAGTGAGAATACTTATTTCAGGCAAAGTAAGAAAATTATCTTTTAGCTTATATACAAGTTCCTAACTCCGCGAAAAATATAAACAGCATAATTCAAATTCATTCCTTGCAAATTCAACTTCTTTCAGCAGCCTCATTTGAACACATTTTGAGATAACGCACAGAGAATTCACCAAAAAATTCGATCCACTTTTAAAACTTAACATGAATTTACGACCCCGGCCCCTTGCCAGGACACGGAAAAGAGAAAAGAAATATGGTGGAAATTCCATAAAAGTCATCCGTAATTCCATAGAGGAGCGGGGCGGGCGTAACTCGGCGTGACACTTCTGGACGTGATTTACGCGCCGAGGTGCGTGTGCGTGGCGATATTTGACACGAAAAAGTGTTTTGACGATAGTCAAAATCTTACGCTCTAAAACTTATTGCGTTTGTGCGCTTGGACACCGGGCAAATTGCTTGTTTGTGGCGTTGTGTATGAGAGATGTAGAGTAAAAATTTAGTGACAAACTTACTGCTATTACCTAATTTTATTATTAATACATATAAAATTATGTTGCCTGTGGTTCGTCAAGATAGTCTTAGATGACCACTATATATTACAAATTGAGGGTACCTACGCCAAATTGAGTACTCAAATAAATTTGCTGATGTTACGGGTATCATTTAACAACATTAGGGAGTTGCAAGAAATTGCCATCCAGATTTTATTGTAATCTAAATTTTCGTACTAACAACGTTGCTTGTTTTGTTATTGGCGATTAGCTTTTGTTGTCAATACTTTCATAAGTCCCGTTATTCAACTTTAATAAGAAGTCTTAGCAGTCTAATTTTCTTACAATCTCAAACTAAGCACAGCACATCAAACTCGAACAGTAATCGCACTGCACAACTAAAGCTGGGTTGCACGGCAATATCGTCATAACAAATGGGCGCCCGTTAAACTAACGGCAGTATTAATCGCTGTTTTGTCTAGTACGCCGGGATTTATGGGGCCCGGCGATCGATGGTGCCGCTGTCAGTTTGTGGGCTGTGACAGATGCGGATGTTGATTGATTTGGATGGGAACTTCGAGTACAGTATTACGAGTGTAACAGCGAAAGGGGTGGGTAAGTGCTTATCTATGTCCACGAACAATGGTGTGAGATAAACATACAAAGACAAAATTTCAAGTTGATAAATCACATTTTTCAACAGACTTCAAAAAAGCAGCTGGTTATCAACTGTATGTTTTTTTGTATATTCACGTAGGTATGTTACGCGATCATTCTTTTTTCGTTTGGTAGATCATACTTCAGGTCCTATATATTTTATTTTCGAAATTGATTAAGCGCTTTTGAGAAAATCTACGAAAAACAAAATATACACCCATTTCGCTCATTGTAGTTGGTTATTTTTTGTGTATAAGTATTACTATTGCAATTACTTTGTCTGTTAGTTAGTGTGTCAGTTTGGTGCAATTTGATAATCAAGTATTTTACTCGTTTGAAAAGTGAACCTTCATACGAAGGGATACTTTTGAAATTGTATTTTTTGTTTTTATGTACAATAACGTGTTTACTTACATACATACCATACGATAGGAACTTCTTTACATACCTGCCTACCTAAGAAGGAACCGCCAAATGTAATGCGCTGCTATCTTTCAAGACGCTGAATCCAAAAATTTGACTTTTCGGCATTTTAATCAATTGTAAGGTACAATACAGTGTGTTACCGCCAAGTAGGCTTTTCTTAAAGTAGAGTAAAGTAACATAGATCTTTAACGCATCCACCCACTGTAATGGAATTGTAGATCCAAACTATTGTGGGTTAATTAACGGGATCTAAACTATTAATAGAACCGAAATCTTTATCAACCTAGAACTCTTATATGTATATGTTAAAGGGTTCTCTTATTTTTCGCAGAAAATTGTTACGCCGAATATCACTTCCCAACTCCCGTTTCGCGGAATTTTATTTCGCCGACCTTTCATTTCCCAACTTATCAATTGCCAACTTATTATTTGCCAACCTCACCGTTACCAACTTAACTTTTGGCCTGTGTTTTATTACGTTAATTTTTAAAACGCCACCTTTCATGTAGCAGAATGTTTTAGTTGGCATAATATACACTTAGTTGTTTATTGTTTACCAAATGGTTTATTGAGTAGAAAAATTATTGATGTGCATTGCTTCCAATTTAAAAGTGTAGTGGTATTATTAGTAAATTCTTGCTAAAAAATAAATAAAATATGTAGGTATGTGGTAAATTTACCAATTACAAACTAATATTTAAAACTAAAAATTAAAAACTATTCTAAAAGTAAATTATAAATATATGTATAATATGTTTTTTTTTGTAATACTTGTAAGCATTTTAATATTACCTTCATGTAAGCAAGCAATCTGACGATCCGCTCGCTTCGCTCGCTCCGCTATCCATGGTCATAAAACAAACCTAACCTAACCTACAGTTTTTGGGTTTTGACCCATATTCCATTTTGTCGCAGTTACTCTTGCTTGCCAGAGTTTCGGCCAACCAAAAAATATGTAAGCATTGGTATGTATCTTTTTCTTATTTGTAACTTGCCTAATGTATGAATTCAATACCGATATTTTATAGGAAGATAATAAACTGATGCACATATTTTTAAGCGCACACACATATTTCTCGCGTCGTAACCGGATTCCGCCGCGCTGCAGATTGCGTTCCGCAGGTACGCGAATAAGTGTCCGAGGCTCTAGTGGGAGTTTGCTTTTGAAGCAATAATCACTTGTTAACAAAAAAATCATCGAAACTTCATCCATAAATAAATCCTATTTCCCGTAGCTCTCTGTTGTTTCCACCATAAATTCCGTCCAAATGATGCCCACAGAGACCAAATGATGCTGATAAATTCTGAGAACAACTCTGCATGAGTTGCCGAAAGAATACCTAAATGACGATGGACCCAAATCTATTTTTTTCTCGGATATCATCATCAGATCTTGATCTAGGAGTAAATAACACATTATAGATATATAAATAACAAAAAAAGTGATTTTTCCAAATCAGTTTAGGGTCGATTGCAAAAAAATTGTACATAGTTAAAGGCTTAGTTAACATTAAATACCATCGCTTCCTTTGTGTGACGAAAGTTAGTCATACAAAATGTATGGGTAACTTTCGTCACACAAAGGAATCAATTAACATTGTTTTAATTAAAGCCCTTAACTATGTACAATTTTTTTGCAATTGACCCTTTAGAGGTCTTAGAGTAATCGAGAGGGTTATAGATATATATATATAAAAACAAACGTCGGTTAAACGCTTTTAGAGAAAAAAAAATTAAAGGACAAACGTTGACGCAATCGGCGTTTTGTTGCGTTGGAAACTTACACTTGAGGCTCTGTTGTTGAAAGCGTTCATAAATAAGAGCGCAGTGTTCAAGATTTGCATTCCGTAGCAAGTTGTTTACGTTAAGGACTTTGTTGCGTATGGGGCGTATTGTCACGCGAGTTAAGGCATCGTTTCAAGTAAAAAAAAACCTGGATAGTATCGATATAATAGAATACCAAAAGAAGGACATATAGGAGAAATTTGTTATTTGCGTGATGTTTAAACTACATACTTAAAGTACTGATTGCGTGGGGGTGGAGCTAACGAGTACGGGGATGCATAAAGGTACCTTTTTGTATTCGAAGAAGGAAGCTGTTGAAGTTGTCGCACTGAAATCAATGCCTCCACCTTCCTACGTCCTGGTTTGATAAATAATACGGTGATATGTGAGGTGAAGCTATTCCTATGAGAAAGACTCACGTAGCAACTCTCCCCAATAATTTTTTGTAGAGCATTTTAAGTGGTGTTCGCTGAGCTGTCATTACTGTTATTTATAAAGTATTATTTAAGTATAGGATTTTTTGGTACATGCCCCGGTTCACGAGCTATTTACGAAAAGATCCGATCTGTGGAACCGATTAAGTGCAAGTAGGGCTCGCGCACCAAGCGAGGGTTCCATACAAATGATAATAGCACTGATAAATACGATATAAACACTGAAATTCGTTACATTAATAAAGGTAAGTATTTAAATTAGTGATAATCGCGGAAACTGAAGAGAGTATTATTGTTCTTTGTCAAAGGGTATTGCAATAATTGCGCCCAATCTTCGTTGATTAGACCAAAGCTGTAACTATTCACACGAGCCTATTACTCACTAACATGTCGCTTCAAAGACGATCTCGGATTGATTGGTATATGACATAATGTAAGGACGTTAGTGTACTTGGGTTCTCATATAGGTCCCTTTGAACCGGCATCACATCATACGGTGCAGCGCATTACGTAACCCGTCTGTGAGCCGGGACACAGACACTCGCTCATTGGTACGTGAGCGAGCGCTAATTTGCCGAGTGGACGGCCGGCCTTATTGTGTAGAGAGATTGGTATCTGAATCAACTTTGAATGTGCAGCGCCGTTATGGGTAATTAAATTGTTGAAGTGAATCGAACCTAAGGAAATAATATACAATTATTAACAATTCACTTAATATATAATTGACTCGTGGAGAATGCGAATTTAATGCCATTTGGAATTAAATTGGACATGTTAGTATTGAATTTTGTTTTGTGTTATAAAGTTTTAATTTAACTTTTAACTTGAGCCTCAAAACACTACTCTTTCGTCTTCCGCAAGTACGTTTGGTGCGTCTCACCTGATGTACCTACCTATCAATAAAAAAAAAATTAAAAACCGTTTCTGTACCTATAAGAAGTTCCTACATAATATTAACTCCCTTAATAAAACAGAAAAGATAGTGCAATGAACTGTACGCGCACGATATAAACCTGTCCCAGCTACGTCGACCTGCGACAAAACTGCTGCGTTACACGACAAGCACAGCTGCCATCATAATTAATCGAACATGGTTGTAAAGTTACTTAGAATTTACGTATAACGTCTATTTTTATTCTTTTTATAACTCATTACATAATTTCTCATTACGTGAGTGTTCAATGTAATAATACATTTGATATCGTATGATCAATTTTAAGCATGCAACGCAAAAATTAAATTACATTTTTCTAGTTGGCTTTTCATACTTGTACTACTATCTATTCTGTGCTACTACTTAGTAATATAATCATATTGTTATCTAAAATGCGTTCTTAAAACACAGAATAACAACAGAATTTCGTCAAGAGAACGCATAAAATCACAAAACCCTAGCAACCTAAGCATAAATAGTGGAACGGTTACCGTACCGTTAATTATTCATTTATCGTGTTCCGTTATTTACGATGCAACAACAAAATCCGATCTAACGCAAATTAGAATCTTACACGGTACAAAATAGGAGTTACAGTGACTGCTTTCCACCAAGATTCCTCCTTTGCTACGCTTCTACGAGTACATTTCCTTCGGTGTTCAAACTTGAACATTATTCACTAGTGCACAAGGGTTGTCTACGGATTCAAGGTATGTTAGAGTGTAGGTCTACGGCGTAGACGCCACGGAGCTACGTAGCCATTGAACTTGTGATTTACGGTATCGAAATTGAAATTTTCATCGGTATGAATGGACGCGTTGTAATTAATATCGCTTTTATTTAGAGGTTGAACGAACGACAAATCACATTCTGCAATCTGCTGATCTTCAGTTTGATGATGCTGGACTGTCATTATAGATAGCCGACCTGTCAAATTCAAGGCTATATGAACAGAAGAAGAAGAACTCGTCTTTGTTTCTATATTGCTTGTGCTTAGTTTCACCTTACGTACCTACTTGACTGAAATGGCCCAAAAATCATATTTATGGCCTAATAGTAACGATATTTTAAATTCAACTAAGTAAAGATTACACACCCAATCCCTACATCTATTAAATTACGAATAGAAGAGATCTCATCATAACAATCAATTTGATAATTATGAACTAGTAAAGATTATACACCCAATCCCTACATCTATTAAATTACGAATAGAAGAGATCTCATCATAACAATCAATTTGATAATTATGAACTAGTAAAGATTACACACCCAATCCCTACATCTATTAAATTACGAATAGAAGAGATCTCATCATAACAATCAATTTGATAATTATGAACTAGTAAAGATTACACACCCAATCCCTACATCTATTAAATTACGAATAGAAGAGATCTCATCATAACAATCAATTTGATAATTATGAACTAGTAAAGATTACCTACACACCCAATCCCTACATCTATTAAATTACGAATAGAAGAGATCTCATCATAACAATCAATTTGATAATTATGAACTAGTAAAGATTACACACCCATCCCTACATCTATTAAATTACGAATAGAAGAGCTGATCTCATCATAACAATCAATTTGATAATTATGAACTAGTAAAGATTACACACCCAATCCCTGCATGTATTAAATTACGAATAGAAGAGATCTCATCATAACAATCAATTTGATAATCATGAACTAGTGACTCTGTGAGCTATAGACCTCGCGAATTTGTTTCAAAATGGCTGAAATTTGTAATTTTTTAACATTTCAAACTCCCGTATCTCCGCCATTATAAGAAAATAAAAAAACTGAATCCACAAATAAATTATACATACTTTTCAAATCCAGTCACAAAATTTCATGAGGTTCGGTTCAGAAATGTGGTCTGTAGGCGAAAACCCAACATCCGAACATACAAACAGGCCTTTGCCTGACGAAAGAAATAATACAAAATATATTTTGGCGAAGCTGAAACAGAAACGCTTCATTCGCTCCGTCAAACACAACCCTAAAATTGAGTTCACATACCATAGTAGCGGAATACTACAGCCTGGATTTCAATGAGTACAATCTCAGTATAATGGAGGCGCAATACTATTGAGCAGGTAATCTAAACAGTTCTCTGCTCGACTATTTTGATTAACGACCGAAATATCAGGTGACCGTGTTCAATCAAACCAGTACGTTTGGTATAGTAATGCTTCCGCTACTGTTTTGAACTTGAACGTGTCACTTTGTGTGAAGTGAAATTCATCACAAGAAGAATTTAGATATCCAATAAAAAACTGATTTTGCAAATTAGAGAAGTAAAATGAAATTTAAGAATCACAAATAGTGTCACAATGTCGACACAAAGAGATTAAACTTACAATACCGTTTTCGTTAAGGAATAAATAGGAAATAGCAATGCAATGACAAAATGTGCTTTAATAAGCAAGTATCACTTCATAATTGGTACCTATTTATAAGAGAAGCATCTGCCGTGTTAAGAATTAGTAAAGAATATAATAGGTAGGCTAATAAACACTAACGGAATTACTAAATGAAACCAACAACAGTACCTATTAGAAACTAAATACCGTCCATCATTACAATACCGCCCCATTTGCCTGCAGTCTAATCTCTACCCCGGGCTGTCACAATACAGTGGCAAGACAGTGACGCCAATACAATCACATGGCAAGCCAACAGATTTCTGCCCATTCTCCGTGCGATATCAAGTGACCATGTCTGTAATTGAACAAGAGGGGGATTGCCAATTTGAAGGCAGTGATTGAATTACTCCTGTACTTGCACTTATAAGTCTACTACCTGCGCCCCGCGGTGTTACCTACCCACTTATCCCGCAGAATAACTGCATTTTTTCGTAGTGTTAATGTTAGCCTAAATTAATCCAGGGCGTCAGCTATCTCCATATGAAATTTTATTAAAATTGGTTCAGTCATTTAAGCGAGAAAAACTAACAAAAATACAAACATACTCACAAACTTTCGCCTTTATAATGTTAGTGTGACTTAGAGATTCGCTTGATTTATAGTTATTAGGATTTGATGTGTTTGGTTCATGATGTCTACTTCTCCGAATATCTAATTCCGACAATGTCTAAGTACTTAATATTTATATTTAGTGAGTGAAATACATTTATAAATTTATGAAACATGTAAAATCTCATTATTGTTAATGTGGGCATGGGCATACCACATTTTTTTTTATATTGTACTACGTACGTGTTAACACGTTGGACCAGCAATCCAGAGGTAGGTACCGGGTTCGATTCTCGATCTCTTCCGGCAGTGTACGCATTCGTTTAATTTTTTTTTTGATCTTTGTATCAATTAACTACGTTTGTGTAACATATAAAAATATGGCTATGGGACCCTTAATTTTATGGACCTCATGGCAGTTCAGGCGTTAAAGGGTGGACAGTAGTCATAGAATGCAGAGCGTGTCCTATGTCTAGGATCCGATAAGGCCATGGGGTCAGATACCTACCCAAGCAGCACATTAGTGAATTTTGCAGCTTATCTTAAAGCTTTAAGTTCTAAATGAGTGGTTTAACAGTGTTTGATACAACTTATAGCTTTAAACACACTCAAAACTGTATATGAGTTCATCCTATCACTTGTAGTTGCATAGGAGCGTTTTTTGTTTCTACTTTATTACTTATGGTGGGATAAAGTCGATATTGCTACTTAAAGTTGCATGCAGGTTCAAATTGTCACTCAATAAGAAGCAATAGTGCTATATAAGGCCTTAAAATCACTTATAAGCAACTTTTACATATAAGTGGGAACATACCCTTATTTGGAACTAAAAGTTCCAAATGACTAGTACAATAGCGAATTATATCACCAATAGTGGCTTAAGGGATAATTTTACGGCTCTTTTGGAACCAAAAAATATTGCAACTTTAAGGCCTAAGAAGTACCTTATTGCCACTCCAACGCATAAATAGGTCTCAGTAGGAGGTTCTTGGAACCAAAAGCAGTTATTTTCACTTATTTCAAACCACTAACGAACTAAAAGTTCTATTATAGTTCCTATTTGCGCCTTGTCAAAATATATTTAATAGTCTTGCTTGTTTAATAGTCTACAAAAGAGCAAATAATTACTATTGGTAATATCATTCACTGCTTTGCCACTCGCAAGATACAAATAAGTGACTATTAGACTTGATAGTTCCAAATAAGGAACAAATAAGTGAAAATAAACACTGTAGGATCTTTTTGTTTCGCCATGTTTACAAATGGAAGCCTATGAAAATTGATTATTTTAACCAGAATTTTATCACACGCACGCATAATCACAGACTTTTGATAGTTGTGACGATGTTACTTTAACATTGTACGTAACCTACAATCATTAGGTCAGGTTTTTAACAGTTTTATTTCTTATCAGTATCTATTCCTTATTTAATTTAGCACTCTCTTTTTTAATATTCCTGATCAAATGAAGGGCGCGTCGAAATTTACAAAGAAAACATACTATAGTTTCACAGTAAAAAAAAAAACGCAAGATTTTCGTGCTTATTTCAATGCTAGTATAACGTAAAGTTTTAATCACAATCAAACAGACATATAAATCCAAAATGAATATGGCAGATCACGTATTACTTTTAATAAAACACAATTTGACAGTTGCCTCGCCACTCAAAGATAATTTTGGCGACTCATTTATCACTCATTGACCGAACTGAAATGTTTTCATTCGTTCACTGCGCATAACTTTCACCCATAGTTCTAATTACCACTTAAGGTAATTGTGAGATCTCTTATGGATTCTATTTAGCACCAAAAATAGGCTGCAATTTTTCTCCTTTTGGTTCTATACTGGTGGCATATGGGTTCTTGCCACCTATATAGCACTTAGTCATGGTGGTAAATTTCACTTAAGCATCTAATTAGATATGATATACGAGCTATTTATTTAGACCCAGTTGTGCTACTTGGGTAGTTCACAAAACAGATGAATTAGATTTTCCAAGCATAAGACATTCAGGGAAATAATAGAAGAAGTCAAAGATCAAACCGGATATGATTTCCTTGAATAGGATATAACTAAAATGATGACTGAATAGCAACTGATAATTATGATGTGTATCGTATATTTTATGAATAAATAAATAGATCACAGCTTTAAATAAGAACCATCGGTTTAACGGCGTAAAATACTCTGTGATAGTGAAGCTAGCCTACAATCTAGCTAAGGAAAGCCTAATTATTTGTGTGATGAGCTCGATTATGTTTTACATGAGATTCTTTAATTTAAGATTTCTCATGTACTTAATATTTTTTCTTGTTGGTGTGCAATGAAGTATACCTATTGTTGTATTGTATTGTACTATAATCATTTATGTTATGTATTTTCCGTCAAAGCATTGCTTAGTTTATTTATGATTGATTGAAGCCACTATATTTGTTAAAGTATGTCACCGCATATTTATTTAATTTGTGACTATTTAGTATCCAACACATCGGAATAATCTCACCAATACAAATTTAAGCCTATTTTGCCGGCCCGGCTAGCCTAAAACAGACGTTACTCGCAACCGCCTAATTTTAGCGGAAGCACTTGGGCGATATTTAATAAGTAAACAAATGAAGCTCGGTCGCCATTTTGCAACAATTTGGCGTAGACTTCCGCCGGATGCAGCCGCCCGTGGCAGCCTGATAACAATGTATAATGCTGCAAATTAAGGACGCTGCTCATTGGTTGGAATTACAAGGCGATTTTCGTTGGAATTTGAAAATGATATAGTTCAGTTTAGATGTTAACAAAATTTCACTGAGAAGTGTTTACGTTTATTTTTATTCAGATAAATTAAGCCTTATCTTAGTCACATCAAGAATTCTACTGTATTTCTATTACTGAGAGTGCCTGAGGCATTGGCTTTGCAGGGGAGCTTACCCTTGCAGCCCTCTGCACGTGTTTAGTGCAGATGCCGTGGAACAATTATAAAATGTAGACAATACATTATTGACGTATGTTTTCTAAATGACATTTAAATAATAATACTTAAGTCACGATATATCGTTATAAACATAACTCTTAGGGGTGCCAGCCAGCTATTTAAGTTCGCCATTGACGGATATACCTACTTCGGGGCCACGCTGCGCTCTAGTCTTGCCAATGGCTCACGAAATAACTCATTCATGTTTCCAGTTATGAGTTCCTATTTTTTATACCTCCCTTAAAAGAACACTGCCATCAAAATAAGATCATTTGTTTCGCGTATAGCTCACATGATCGTTCCTTTAGAAATCCCATTTTCAAAGATTGCTCACGTAATCTAAATAATCGCATCGCTTAGCATCGCATCGCGGATTAATGGGTCAGCCGTCCACCGTCGGCGTCATAAGTCACGCGTCCGCGGGCCTAAACGAGTAATTGATGTTATAAATGACCACTCGGCCCGAGCGAGCTAAGCGAATTAATTACCGGACAGCAGGGTTGTCTGCAAGGTGCATAAAGCAAGAGGCAAGTTAGTAGGTCAAGAGTAATTGTCTCGTCTTGTTTGTGCATTTAAGGCCGTTGGGTATTTTTTAGTGTTTCAGAATACGTGTTCAGAATCGACCTTACTTAATTCATTAGATCATAGGTTGCCGTTTTGTACCTTTATTAACGACAAATTTATTAACGGTTGTTATGATTGAGGGCGAGCAAGGTAATGAAACTATAATCATTAGAGACTGTGCAAAATGGTCTAAAAGCTTATATTTGAAAAATTATGAGCATCTCTCCTGAACAAACGCCACAGGAACCGACAGGGTAAACGGATACATTAACCCATTCACCGCCACAGTCGGCCACAGCCGTCAACGGAAAGTCGTGCCCAGGACGCCACGACGGCCACAGCCGTCTTAAAATTGGAGAGCAAAATTACATGTTAATACAAAAAATATGGACTTTTATTATTGGTTGAAGTTAAGCCTACCCAATACGTACTCTAAAACCGAATCTATGAACACAGTACAATATAAAAAACTCGAATAAATCAACTTTGATTCCTTCTATGATTTTATACAGCAACTGCTACTGTTACCAACGCCCAAGACGGCGCGAGCCGTCGCATAGGGATGTGGCCGCCAACGATATTTCATAACTTTGTTTAAGTAAAAATAGTTTTTATGGGACCACTTTATTTACGTAAAGTCTGACCAGAAATATATGAGGATTGTCAAGGGGGCGCTATTTATAAGATTTATATGGCAACAATTTTGTAACCAATCGCAACCACACTATAATGACATTAGTTTAAATAACTCAGTTCCTATGATAACCTCGTAAAATCATTTAATGGAATATACTGTTTCCTGACTGTTTTTCGTGTAGTAAACAAGCATACACATTATTTAATAATATTACGTTCACGACTGTGAATGGTTTTAGGCATTTTCTTTGTATATTTTTAAATATTTGTCTCTTAAAGAAACCACCACGAATGACATTGACATTGTTGACAAACCATCAAAAATCATTGCCAGTGTAAGAAATTAGTTCCAGTGAAATTCCGCAATATGGCGCATCCTCATATATTTCTGGTCAGGCTTTAATTTTATAGATATACTCCCTTTAAATAAAAACGGGCACATATAATTTTCACGACTATTTTATACCTACATACACTTATATTGAAATTGATTCCAGTTTGAACATAAGGATCAGGGAAGTTGAATAGCTTGACAAATTTAACCTTTATTAAACATTACGCAATAAAAAGTATTCTATACGGATTAAATCTTATTACAGTTTGAGCTATTACTATCCTACCTAAAAAGTATCGATAAGAGAAATAACGCATCTTCCCAACTTTAGAATTAAAACAATTACCAATGCCTCTGACGCCCGTGTCGGCTGGAGACGTCCACGCGTGACGTCATCCCCTCATTAGTCAAACGGATAGTGTTGTAACTCGGTCACTGAGTATTCTCATATTATCACACTTTAAAGTTGATTTATTAAGTGAATTTCAAGATCAATTATGTTATTAATAATGATTTATTATGTAAATTTAAGTACTTTTTTATTCAATAATATTATACTGAGTCTGAGGTGCACTTTTACGTAAAAATAATCGGACATCGATATCTCTTTTGGAATCCCTATATTGTCTTGTCCCAACTTTTACGTGGCGTGTAAGTGGCAGTGCTTTGCTTTGCTTCAAAGCGGGGAAAAGGTTAAGAAAATCGGAATAATTGATTAGTGGCATTCGCATGCCTGTAAATGATACAAATTGGTTCAGAATCACTTTTTCATGCTTAAATCACTTTATTATTAATAATAACCTTCAGTAGTGCCATCAAAATGGAATTTGGTGTACCTAGACAAGTGTGCGGTCATGCATTTACAGCGGGGGAAAGTCGTAAATTCCGCGATCTTACAACTTTCTGAGACAATGTCGCTCAAGTCTATCTCCGAAGCTGAAACCTACAAGTACCTTGGTATGTCACAGTCATTGGATATTGCGGACGGAGACATTAAGCAGGCGCTGAAGGAGCGTTTCTTTTGTCGCTTGACAAAAGTACTTAACAGTCTTTTGTCCGGTGGCAATAAGGCGCGCGCCTTCAACGCTTGGGTGATGCCTCTGCTCACTTACTCCTTTGGCATACTAAGGTGGACTCAGACTGAACTGGACGCCCTGGATACGAGGGTCCGTCAGCTGCTCACTGCAAACCGTATGAGGCACCCACGCTCGTCAGTTATGAGACTGTACATCCCACGTAAGTGTGGAGGCCGTGGCTTTTTAAACGCCAAGGACCTCCATAACCGCGAAGTGTGCAGTCTTAGGGAGTATTTACAAAACAACGAATGTGGGATTCATCGCGATGTAGTAGCAGTTGACAACGGCCTCACCCCTCTCTCCTTAGGAAACGAGAACGGGCGCAGACCAAAGGTGCTTAGCACCGATGACCGCAGGGCTGTATGGAAGAGCAAGGAGCTACACGGGTGGTTCTACAAGGCCCTTACGGGGCCCGATGTAGATCTACTCGCGTCGGTGAACTGGCTACGCTTCGGGGATCTCTTCGGGGAAACCGAAGGTTTTGTTTGTGCAATTGCGGACGAAGTAATGATGACGAACAATTACCGGAGATATATCCTGAAGGACGGTACGGTCGACATTTGTCGGGCATGCCGCCGTCCCGGCGAGTCACTCAGGCATATAATCTCCGGTTGTTCTCATCTTGCTAACGGCGAGTACTTGCACAGACATAACCAAGTAGCCAGGATCATTCACCAGCAACTTTCTCTTCGATACGGTCTTGTGGGGTCTGAGGTGCCGTACTATAAGTACGCACCGATGCCAGTTCTTGAGAATGGTCGTGCCACGCTCTATTGGGATCGATCTATCATCACGGACAAGACTATTGTAGCCAATAAGCCTGATATCGTTTTGGTAGATCGATCCAAGCGCCAGGCAGTGCTCGTTGACATCACCATCCCCCATGACGAGAACCTCGTGAAGGCTGAGAAGGACAAACTCAGCAAGTACCTTGACTTGGCTCCCGAGGTGACTGCCATGTGGGATGTTGATTCGACGACCATTGTCCCGATAGTCGTTTCGGCAAACGGTCTTATAGCGAAGAGTCTCGACAAACATCTTAAGAGACTCTCGCTAGATGGCTGGATCAAGGGTCAGATTCAGAAGGCGGTACTCCTGGACACGGCGCGCATTGTCAGGAGGTTCCTCTCTCTGCAGCCCTAACCACCGGTAGCCTGGGCCCTGCCCCGCTGCCGGCGGCACCCTAGGTTAGGTTTTTTATAAAGTATTTATATTTTGTAATTACTTTATTGTATTTTACTTTTTATATAAATTTATTGTTAAAAACCTAGCCTAAGACGTAAGATAAATAAAGGAATAATAATAATAATGCTCTTTATTGTGCACCACTAAAGATAAATAAAGATTACACAAAGAAATTGCAAAAATACAAATCAGTAGGTAACAACATTATATATTTATTATTATTTTAATTCTAGGGAAATAATTAAAGTGTCACCTGACGCAAAATTGAGTGTTATGAACCGATATTTAAACAAATTGTTACATAATTTAGTTTTAACTACCAGTTAGCGTAATTACTTTTTTTTCGATCAACAAATTTATAGAAAAACACGTTCATTAGGCCGTGTGCTAAGAACTTGTAAAGTTTGAGGTAGTATCAAAAATACACGTCGTATAACTAGACTGGCTTTAGGAAAATTTACGCGAACCAAAATAACTCACTAAACGTATTTATTATCACGGCGGTAATAAACTTTATACTTATAACAATATAGTGCATAATCCAATGATGTACGGCAGCGCTTGTTGGCTTTTGGAGCTAGAGTGTACGTAGGGGTGTACCGATGCTCTGGAACATTGTTTTTTAATGCTAGCCGGTGGACTAAGCCCATTAATTATTTTAACGCTGTTATGAAATTATGAGGTAAATGTTATTTATTCGACACCTCGGTGCCTTGCCTAAGGATGGTACTCGTAGCTCGG
The DNA here is from genome assembly GCA_905147355.2 of Apotomis turbidana. NCBI lineage: Eukaryota > Metazoa > Arthropoda > Insecta > Lepidoptera > Tortricidae > Apotomis > Apotomis turbidana. The sequence continues at coordinate 19,724,830 of LR990281.1, read as the reverse complement.
TTACTTAGAACGTATAAAATTGAATTATGACCGGGTGGTATTAATATATTATTGTTAAGACAGATTGCTTTAGGTAGTTGAAAATCTGTGAATTTAAGGCTTTTCCTTGCGAATGTTAACACAGGTTTGACGCATAATATAGGTGATTCATATTCACATGATACGATTTTTCTGTCACTTTAACTTAGAATATACAACATAAATACGCTTTATTGTATAACAAAAATACATTTACATAAAACGCAAAAAAAACTTGTTTATTATGGTTTAGGTAAATGTTTCACAAATAGACAAGGTTGGAGCCTCCTACTAAACATTTAATTATGCTTGTGTCAGGAGACACCGCTCTTCCATAACAAGAACTGGTGATAACCCAATGTGCGATCTCATCGCTAAATAGGGATTTTCAGACAGCCTTTGGGTAGTGACGTTTATGATAAAATATATCAGATAATGAGTAGCGTAATAATATTGTAACTAAAAGAGGTTTGGCTTGATTGATTATTTGGGAATTAAGAACTGTTCGTGGATTTGTAGGTAGATAAGCAAACACTCATGAGTGATGATGATGACTTATTATAAATGTTTGTTATTACAATTTATATATTTAGTTCAGCAAGTAGTATTCACGTTCAAATTTTTATGGTTCTGCTAGCGAGTAAGGCTAGACTAGAAACAACTATAGATACAATTCAATAGCACAAACGTACGTTCCTGGCACAACCGCATTTAGAGGTTAACGTAAAAAGCTTTGCATGTAACAGTCAAGTCTATGTAGATAATTGACAGATTGAGTGAGAATGCCCCCACTACCCCCTCTTTTCACCGCTAAGCTATTATTGAGATACGTAAACTAACCATGTCCCTTTCAAATGCATCAGAGCGCGAGAGGGATAACAGGTTGGAGCTACGTGTTGCTGTGCTGTATTGAATGCTGAGCAATAAATTTCTACTTTTATCATCAGTTTTAAAAATCGGTATAGAGTTGTGATTTTAAGGCCATTACGTCGATTTTGGAATAACTAGTGGCATTTGATACGATGTAGTAGAAATAATCTGTAGATATATGCTCAACTTGAATACCGTGTCCATTTTGTTTGTATTATTATGATATAGGCTGCATCGGTTTGGGGATTACAGCTTATTTTGTATGCACTCTCACCCTGCTGTGAAATAACATTTGTAGAGGGCGTATAAAATATTTCAGAAGAATTACTTTTAAAAAGTAACGAAATAATTAACGAAAAATATAAGGTAGTTGTGTATTATATGTTTATGTTTATAAAAGTAGGCGTCGAGACGTACCTAAGTTAAAAACTATTAAAAGTAAGGCGCTTGGTGTATCTTTTTTTTCGTGTATAATTAAGGACTAGCAGTTTTTGTTACGAATAATTAGATTTTTCTCTAACAAAAAAAAACGAATTAGACACTCAATTTTTATACTTACAGTGCCAGTGCTAATATTGTAGTTGTGTCTAACAATTCCTATTGAATACAGTTAAGAAAAAAGGGGTAAAAATTATATATTTTTTTAACGTAAAGACTCAATTGTATTTTTAGTCAGCTGGAGTGAAGTGTCGATGTAAGTTGTCGAGATGAACGAGAGTATTTTCAATTCCGACAACAACACGGTGTTTTTCGAGCAAACTACCCACTTACGTGTAATGCGGGCGATACAAGCCGTGTGGAACGACGTTTTTGTGTGCATGTGTAAGTTGAGAGAGGCAGCGGACAGTACTTTTAATGACCTTTGTCAAAGAATATATATACTAGTTGTAAATGGGTAGTTCCCTGAATTTTATTTTGGCTTTTTGAATATTTTAAAACGTATTAGAACCAAATAAAAGTAATCTATTTGACCTGCACGTCGAGGACGCCATACTTCGCGTGTTTCTTTTAAATTTAATAGTATTGGGTATGAGGTTTTTAAAGCGGCTTATTTCCTTTGTCAGGAAACTAGCCTATAACGGCAAGTTTTTTTTTTGTAGGTACTACTCTTAGGCCAGGGTACTGAGTCGTCGCTCATGTAGGTATAGCAAACCTTAGTACTTGTGAAAGCCAATTGGAATGTAGAACAAATGTCCATACAATACCGTCTAATATTGGTTAATCGGGTTCAAATCCAGTCTGATTCAGATTCCAAAATAAAACACAATAATGCTTTCGATAAGGTAATAAATTATTTGCCAAATCTATTAGCCTAACTGCTGCCACCATGCAACATTAACCTTTGTAAAACCGACATGCGAAATTCATTGCACCTCCCGGTCCCTTCGGAGAGTGTTTTATTTAGAAATACTGTTTCGGGACACGTGTCTCCTATACATCTACTCCATAAACGAAAAGCGTAAGCGCCTTACTTTTCTATCGGAACAGAACCCTTCTTCTACATAATAATAGTGTTTTTTTCCATCATACCGGTGCATTTGTGAACGTGCTCAAAGCATAAGAGATAGAGTCTAATTTTGGTTGATGTATGCGATTAACATTCTGTTCAGTATTTTAGTGGTAGTACTTTTATTGGTACCACACTTTCGTATTGAGTTAATCGATATTTGAAGTTGTTATCAGAGTTACCAAATAATCTGCGTGTTTTATGTTAACACTTAACAATTTCAAGTAGTAAATAAATGAGGGATAAAAGGACATAGGGTAATCTGATATACGGCCTCTAGTAAGAGTTTAATTTTGAATTGAATCCATACAAATACTGATGTAGCGTTGATACTTGTTTTGCAGTAATACGGTAAAAAAAAAACTCGACAAATCATAATCATAAGTAAAATCATATTTAAGTACGAATATGAATTACAATGGTAATATTAGCTACATAGCTCTCTAACGTCCTGCCGTTATAATGTGATAAGAATGTCGTAATTGTACTGTGTATAATATCCGATTAAGTGGCACAAAAAAAAACGGATGAGGTCCGAATATTTTATGCTACACACATACGTCAATCTTCGATACATGCCATGTCGGATTAGAATTGCGTTTTAATGTGTAATTTCGTAAGCATACCTGGCAACTCAGGCCCACCCCAGCTTTATTTCATGGCGAAAATGAAAAATGAAGCATTGTTATGTAAAACCGCGGGGTGGTACTATAAGAGGTGTATAAATTTGAAAATTATTCCTAAAGCGGGCAGATTCCCTTTTTATCATTGCGAGTGTTTTTTTCGCGTTTTCCCCATTGTCTGGCATTTTTATCAGACTTTGTGTGGAAAAATTATGGTAGCTGTTATTATTAATCGATAAATAACAATGAAGCGGGAGATTCTGTATTTGTTTATTGAAATTTTTTGTCGTATGTTGTTATACACCTTACCTTTTAGGTACCTTTTTTCTTATTTTTCAACGCCCTTTTATTTCTTTCACATGCTTGGGGATGTATGTCGTCTTAGTGAGAACTGTTGAGGAGCTAGATACATGTTTAGTATATAATTTTATAATTAAGTTGTTACTTATTATCTCTGTTTGTTCTCCAAATAAATAAATAAATAAAATTTGTCTTGAAATATTATTAGTCAAAGTCCAAGCTTAATCCGGACCAAAATAAATGTCACTGTGAAGATTTTGTATTTCCAGAAAGAAGAAAAATAATTTGAAACAAAACACTAACGATGCATTGCATCAAATTCCACAGGATATATTATCTTTACGATACTTCAATTTACTCTAGCTACGAGCTACTCGGGATGCGTCTCTGATACGCCTCATGCCTAGCGAGCACACGAACACGTAGAGATAATGATGTAAGAAATATGAGAACGCTGCACCCTCTAATATTGCTAGAACGATGCAGTGCTATGGCACAGACTAGTGAATAGTGGACGGTGCAATGTAGATGTACTGTTAGGAAGCAACTACAATTGGCTAGTAGCTGCCTACTGAACCAGCGGTCCTGGGTTCGAACTCCGGCAAGGGCAAATTAATTGTATATAGTCTTCGACGTTCGAAAATCTCTCAGTAGCAATATGTCCATCTTGCTTTTCACCTTAGGTTAAAAAACCAAAAAGTTACGATACCCGGGGGGCTCGTCCCATAGACGAAGGGGTTTCTAGAAGACGTAATTTCGATTGCGCGGGGAAGAAAAACTCAGCCCCATTTTGGTTGCTTTGGTGGGGTTAAAAGTATCCCTTAACAATCTGTGGATATCCGAAAAAAGATAAAAAAAAAATTCGTTTCAGCCAGTTTGGCATGCATGATAAGATTGATAAGGCCGCAAAGCACATACCAAACACTGAACAGCCTATTTCTCTTAGTTTTGATCTTATGTATTATAGTAAATGTTCAGAAATTTTGTATTACCTAGTTTAAACCTCTACTGAACTTTGTTGTGCTTTATGGATAGATTGCAAAAAATTTGTACATAGTTAAAAGCTTGGTTAACATAAAATACGATCGCTTTCTTTGTGGCTGTGACGAAAGTTAGTCATACAAAATGTATGGGTAACTTTCGTCACGCAAAGGAATCAATTAACGTTGTTTTGATTAAAGCCCTTAACTATGTACAAATTTTTTGCAATCGACCGTTGATGAAACGGGGCGTCTCGGTGTAGACTTTTGCGGTGTTAATACATTTTGGTAGCGATTCCGCGCGGAGTCGAGTTGCAGCACTCTAGGGTTGCCGGTGAACTAGTTGCCATGCGATTAGATTTTTATGGCCTCGGAGCGTTAATTTGTTTATGGATGCAAATGACGGTACAATACAAATGTAGGGAGCAAAATCACTGACAATTAAAATACGGGCGTGGAATTCTACAAAAATGTAAATTAAAATATATAGTAGGACGTGCCGCACGAAAGTGTTAATTGCCTGCCAACAATGAGACATTTAGGTGAATGAAAGTAAGTACCTAAAGTAAAACGTAGTTTAAAGTACGTATTTTAAATAACATTTTAGATGCGTTGATGTATGGTTTGATTATGAATTGAATTTTTAGACCAAAATTATAAGATAATACATTCCTATTGAATTTAATGATCTTTGTAACAAAATCTAAGCGACTTTACACCTATGGGGTAATTTAATCATTTTAATGACAATACATTATATTTGACATGCTTTACCTTTTAATGTCAATTTGCCAATTTCGCTCAAACAAAATACTATCTATAAAATCGGCCAGTAGATATCAAGTTTACATATATTATAAATATTATAATACATATAACTAGAATAGCTATATCTAAAAATTAATTAATGAAATTGAATTAGGCCCCAGTAATGTCCTTCGAGCCGTATACAACAGCGTCCTCATTATTTTTCAAGTACCTTTTAACGAGTCCTATATCACAAATCGGCACCAGCCAAGGTCCAAAGTTAACTATGTTAACAAATTAGTGTAATTATGTTGGTTGGTCCGGCGGGTGTAATTTGCGTGGCGGGACCCTTGTGAAACGCTACACCGCGAGGGGGCGACCCCAGCAACTACAGCCGAGGGCTTGATGTGATTTTTACGAATCACTATATCTAATGAATTTAGTTTGGCTGTAGTGTAATATCTCTTTAGGTGAGCTTTGGTTAAATATTAGAGCATGAATTCTAAAGTTAATTACAGAACAGAAACAATACATTTTAATTTTGTCAATTTAGCCAATGATCATAATATTGAACATCGATTTATAATATTTGAAAATGAATCCAGAAAAAGACTCCTTTTAACAAAACTACGCTCAGCGACTGTTACTCAGGATTGTATAACACATAAGAACCAAATTAAAACTGTTAGTTAGATGCTGGAAAAAACCATAACTAAAATGCTAAATATATTATCGCTCATAATAATTTATACAAGCCGGGAATTATTTTGTTGTACACAAATCGCATGGCGTAGTAGGCACTTGATTAAAATATGAAATAAATAAATTCTGACATTAAAAGAACTTCTAAGAATATTGCCGTCTAACTAGGATCATATTGCATGACATTAAAATTAATGTGGGTGAAAAATATGAGATCAAGTCTAAATAAAATTCCTTTAGAATAGTTATCTCAAGTTATAATTTGGTTTAACTTTGACTTGTATAAAATTTTCTCATTTTCTGTAGTCTAGAGGTGAGACGTAATCGGTAAGGTTAGTATTATTATATTGTGTCACTAATTATTCATTACAAAGTGTTTACCATGAAATACTTTCAATTTAGCTTTATTCTATCATGAAATATTGTTTGATTTAATTTTAATCACATTTTCAGCATGTCCAAAAATGTGAAGTTGAAAAGTCCTTACTTTACGTAGTATTCTTAGGTCGTATTGTATTAGAAGTATAATTATTATTTTATAGTAACCCAATTACTAGTTTATGTTATGATATTGGTGTAAGTCATTCAAATTAGAAGACAGGTACTTAACCAAGTTCAAGATAACTGCACTACGAAATCTAATGCAAATATAAATACTTGTCAAAAAAGTCAATCACAGCTACTTAATTCTACAATTGATTCTAGCACAACTAGCTGCAAAGTATGCTTGTTGTGCGTTACATCTTCCATCTCTGTCGTATTGTATTGAATTAAAAAGGATAGGTCATATTTATCACAAAATAATTACGCGGCGTAGTTGTATTAACTAGAACTACCGAATATACAGGGTGTAACCGACGGTGTACCGAAAACTGAAACCATGGCTTCAGACCATTATTCTGGGCTGGAAAATCGTGGAAATTTCTTTGAGAAAATTCACAAATTTTCCTCGCGAGTTTTAATTTTTTCTTTATTTTTCCGTTAATCGAAATCTACCGGTAACAATTTTTTATGAAAAATCGCATGAAAATAGCATTTTCCGCAAAACACGCAATGTATCACAAACAGTATTATGTAAGCTTTACGGTACAACACAGGCGCGTGGAGTGGGAAAGATAACGGTACTGGCCGGTCATTGATCCGCCAGGCCAGTGCGCTCGCACTGTTTTAATTACCTACCCGCATTAATGTTTACCTACCCGCACATTTTATTTGCTTTACTTGCTTGAATGAAAATAATCTTGTTAGACTGTTTTAATTTATCGGTCAGTTGTTATTGGTGTTAGGTAGTACACGAGTTGTGATCTGTGGTTGCGTTGTTTTTGTGGTTGCATTTATTCCTGTCAGTCAATGAGCATTGGCGTAACGGTATGTTTTGCGCTGACGCGTGAGTGGAGTGGGGACCGCGTGGACCAGTCGATGCTTGCCGCGTGCTCCCCTCCCCGCGCGTCTGCACCCGAGAGAATTGGACGCAATATATCCACGTACACTCTCTCACACACACACACACACGCACACACACACACACATACACACACACGCATAACCTGGTAGTAGCTCTCCTTCGCTCACATCTAATCATATGTCATTAAAAAAAAGAAATAGTGGTTTTCTTTTTTCTCACTAGATAATCATTGTTAATAGAATATCTGATTGTTTGCGTGCCTTAAGCACGCTCGTTTCGTGTCCTCACTCAGACTCTTATTTGTATAATCTAGGGAGTTCTGTTATTGGCTATATATAATGTATAATCATTAAGCTCGTCATTTAATGTAAACGCTGTTGAACTTCTTAAATAAATAAAATAAATAAATAAATAAATATTGCGCGTCGAGTTTTATAATTTATTTTGGAAAATCTTATCCTTGAGTTTTCCGAGAAAATGAACACTAATTTTATTAAAACTTTCGTGAGACAGAGTGACGAGTTTGCCGCGGCGGTGTACGGGCAGCCGTCCCTGATGAAGGGCTCCATACGAGTTCGAAACATGTCGGGCCGTTCCTGACAATTTCACGTGAGTGTAAACCGCTTAATACAATAATTAAAATGAACACTCGTTTTCAGTTCGTGATTATGGTCTAAAACTACAGTTTTCGTTTTCGGTACGCTGTCGGTTACACCCTGTATACTAATCCGTATCTGTACCTAACCTGAGGTAGAAAAACTACAGATTCTACGTAAATTAGAGAATTCATCCTTACTGATATTGTGCATAGTCACTGTTGGAGGTAAATGCTACTGTATAGTATGGCATCCACCTGAAACAAAAGAAAATACAAATTAGTTCCCTAGTGACTAGGCCATGAAAGACATAGTCAAACACCTTATTCTAAGTTCTTTAGCTTCACATGAATATAAACTTCATGGTATAATAATTTTACGTTTGAATAAGGTGGGAAGAAATAAATTAAATTAAGCTAAGCCAAAATAGTTTAAAACGATTTAATCTGTTCAAATAAATAAACGATTCAATAAACGCAGCAAAAATATTCTAGGCATTTGTTAACATTAGTAGATATTATTATACTGGTCAGTCAGGGCTGTGTCGGAGACGGAGGCAGAGATCGCTTTAATTTCTGGCAAGGCCCAGACGAACAAAATAATATGTATGACTCACTTACAAGTACACGTCAAGCCCTACCCAAACCTTTAGACGGTACTGGAAGCATTGCGGCATTTTACATAGAATTACACTTTACTATGTAGACCTAGGATAAGGTTGTTCTAAATTTCTACGGAAGCGACGCCCCACGGGCGATAGTTGAGCAGTGTAATGTTTATCAATGTCACAGTAATAAATACCACAGAATGTTTTCTCTTTTTGATCTTTGAAAATATCATCAAAAACGCTAAACGAATTATATTGTATTGTATGTTACACAAAATAGCGTGTGGTAACATGCATGCGTGCCGCTATGACTGGCTACGAACACACGCCTATGATGCCAGAACAATGTAGGCACTGTCGTGTATCCATATGTTAATATGTAATGCGGTTCGTCTCGTCACTGGTAAGAATTTTGTAATTAGATTACGCCAAATTCTGACTTCTCTCCCAGAAGGCTGTAAACACAGTCGCTGACTTAGCACTAAACTTCCGGAGGGCCAACACTAGCTTGTTTTGCTGTCATTAAGTCGGCACGGCGCGGATTAATGAATTATTAATGATAAGTCGCCATGTTGATTTCGTATTCGGTTTAATTTTCATTTGATTGTGTTTGCCGCCGTTTACGGGTGCTGGCTTGTTTGAGGCTGGTTATCCATTCACAAATACTACTGGTGAATTACGTATAGACCTACTAGTGTGCGGCTAAATTGGTGCATTCATTATTGTTCTGTTTATGTCAAAGGAACAATGATTCGCGTTTGAATGTGTTTATGCACAAAACGTTTTTATTTCATGCTCATTAACCTTTATGCACGATCGGCAATTGTTTCTCTAATTTCAAATTGTACTATAAAAGTGTCTCGCAAGCAAATAGACGTGATTGATCAACGTCGTGATTCGTTTGATATTGGCGATTTGTGCGCTGTATTGGACTTACTGGGTACATTTTTTATTGGAATGTTTTTTTTTTAACTGCATTACGTGACATCGATAAGTTGTAATTTATAAGTAAATAGATCGTATCTCTGAAGTTGATATAGTGGTATTAATATTCCGAACAGATCTCAATAAGTAGAGAGATCGGTTTTAAGCTCTACCTTGTAAATAAAAGATATATTATATATGCATGTATACACTTAATTGTCCTCAAAACATTAAGTTCATAAGTTTGGAATATTCATGGGCATTATGTTTATAAAAGTGTAAATGACTTCCTTAAAAGATCTCTTTCAGTTACTCCTTGAGTAAATACGCATATAGGTACATACGAGAACAAAACGCAAGAGCAAACTACGAAGATGAATATTATATTAGCACGCGAATAGAGATTGGAAATTGATGCGAACATTGGTAATATCGCTAATACAAACAGTCTGCACTAGGGCATGTTGCTCATTCGGCAAGAATTCGTTTGATAAATAGCCGAGCGTAAAAAACACCAGGTTCTTAGACTCGTGGTGCACTACTTTTGACTGTATAAACAACCGTGTAATAAAACCCTACTGTTTCATCTCTTTAAACGGTCACCGCGAGATCAATTCAAGGCAAATCTGTGGAAATCTTTGAATAACAAAAGACGCAAAGCAATGTGAAGCAACTTTGATTGTTTCAATACACCTTGATATACATATATATTGCGCGTTCTGCAGGACTATGGCGGCTGCGTTTATTATGTGTATTAATCGGTAAATTTCACACACACAAGCTTGTCAGAAAATTGTTTTTTGGAAGGATTCTTTGTCGTCTGTCGCGTGGCCAAAGCGATAATCGCATCAAGATGTAAAAACATCCCCTGGTTAAATATAAACTGCACATTAAATTTGCTTTAACTTTTACCAGCCTGCTTTAGAGCTAACTGAATATAACTTTTAAACGAATTGCCAAGGGACCTTTGCCATAAGCAAATACGAAGCTAGAAATACTCCGGTTGTACGATCGATCGTCCGTCCATATAACAGTATAATTCAACCCGGAACCTGTTCCATTCCCACGAGAAAAGGTAAAATAGTGCCCGCAATAACTCAGCATCTGAAGATTTGCGGAAATTTACAAGCGTTCGGGTGATAAATTTAAATTCACATTTTAAACGCACTTATATATCACGTGCATGTGAGCGTAGGACTTGTGGGGTTCCGAAGTGCTGAGAATAAATTGTAGAAGAAATAGTTGTGAACTTAACTTAAGTTAGTTAACTGGGATAAAAAGTAAAAAAATAATGTAAATTTTGGTGCAATTATGATACATAATTTCAGTTGGTATAGGATTTTAATGAACCAGCTAATAAATAACAAGTTTTAAAGTAATATTATTTCATCTCTAGATTTCTAACCTGACGTTATACTGTTGAAGTTAGATATATCCCAGTACTATATGTATAAGACTTGTCCAAAGCGTGTTTAAATTTTGTAATATGCTGCTGTTGGTTAACATGTATTTGTACGACAAAACATTACGCAGTTATCTTAGTGTTACTCAGTATAGTGGAGGGGTAGAGTGACCTTCTCTATCTCTCACTTAAGCAATTCTCGACCGGCGCGTCCTTGTCGCGGGGGTGGGCACCCGTCGCCTTAGTAGGCCAAGGTGTTTGGGTGGCGAAGTTCGGTCGGGGACCCAGTGCTGCGGGGTATAACGCAGTCCCCTGCCCAGGGTTACGGGTGAAGACCCTAACGGCGGTGGCATCGGAGAAGATAGGCTTCGGTACGGTGTACATTGGCGGATGGGGCAACGGATCTGGAGTACCGTAGGCGACAGTAAGGTCCAACCTGAACAAGTCGGCAACTCCTGCAGCCGAATCAACTCCACACGTAATGACTAGTTTCATTCCTGTGGATCAAGGTGACTAGGCCGAGAGAGGGTCACGGATGCTGGGCAAGTTCGTGACTTTGAACTGCGTCCCAGGCACGCAACGCTTGTGGAGAGGACACTCCACTCGTACCTGAAAAGGTACGAATTTCAACACGGGGAGTCGCAGTCACCGGTGATAAGCTTTGCGCTAATGGGCGTGTGCGCGGGCGCCAGGGGTGACTCCTGACGGTAGGATAGTCCATCGCGACTAACTGACCAGTTACCGCCTGCCTCAGCTGGGCAGCCCCCGGCCAATAAGGTACTGGTCCGCCTCTCATCCTGCGCTTCTATAGGTGTGTGGAGCAACAGGCATGTCGCAGTGTCTGCAACAAGATGGGTATTTAATGCACCTGGCAAAAAAAGAACAAAAAAATACCAAACTAACACCTTAAATGTCATGAGATTCGCCACATGGAACGTGAGGACTATGCTCCCTGGAGTCGAAAATGTGTCATCAACCACCGACGGTATACCGGAACTTAGGAAGACCACCATCATAGATAGAGAACTTCTCCGCCTCCGTATTGATGTTGCCGCACTACAGGAAACCCGTCTTCTAGACGAGGGTAGCATTCGTGAAGACAATTACACCTTCTTCTGGAAAGGGAAGCATGATGGCGAAAGACGAGAGCACGGTGTAGGGTTCGCTGTTCGTAACTGTTTACTTGGATGTTTAGAAACACCTTCGTGTGTGTCCGAACGCATAATGGCACTAAGACTAATGTCAACATCAGGTCCTATTATTCTTGTCTCAGCCTATGCACCAACCTTAAAAGCCCCCGCCGATGTTAAAGACAAATTCTATGAAGATTTACGTCAGTGTCTGGAACATGTCCGTACGTCTGACAAACTCCTATTACTCGGCGATTTTAATGCGAGAATAGGAAACAAGTCTGAAGACTGGCCGGAATGCATCGGTTATCACGGAATTGGTAACATCAATGAAAACGGGCAGCGCTTGCTGGAGCTCTGCGCTTCTCTATCATTGTGTGTGACGAACACCTACTTTAAGAACGCACCTATTCACAAAGTATCATGGAAACACCCACGCTCAGGTCACTGGCATCAGATCGATTTCATTATTACAAAGAGGGTGGATTTGCAAGATATCCTTAACTCTCGTACGTATCATAGTGCTAACTGTAACACAGATCATTCCTTGATTATGGCTAAATCGCGTCTGATCCCAAAGAAAATTCACTCTGCTAAGAAAGCGCCTCGGAAAATTCTATTCAACACCGCAGCTATGCTCGACAAGGACTTGTGCAAAGACCTAGAAAAACTAGTTGAACATAAACTTAGCAAAGAAATTTTGGATTCATCTACTAGCGTTGAAGAGATGTGGCAACTGATAAAGAAGGAAATAACGCAAGCATCTGAAAAGGTGTTCGGCAAGAAGGGGAAGATTGCTAGTGACTGGTTTGTCGAGTATGAACACATTCTGTTACCATTTATTGAGGCAAAACGAACAGCTCACATAAACCTATTGAACAACCACAGAGATCCTGCCAAACAAGCTGCATACAAGGCAGCCAAAGCAGATGTACAACGCATCAGTCGTAGTTGTGCTAATGAGTACTGGGTTAAACTCTGCCGGTCTATACAACAGTGCCGGGATGTGGGAGACTTTAGGGGCATGTATCAGGGGATCAAGTCCGCAATTGGTCCGACAAAGCGAAAGCGTGCAGCAATCAAGGACCTTGATGGAAATCCGATTACAGACAAGGTTAAGGAACTCGATAGATGGACGCAGCATTATTCAAAACTGTTCTCTCAAGAAGTGTCTATACACCCAGACGCACTGGCTAATTTTAGTTCTCGATCCATGGTGTCTGACCTTGACGACCCTCCTTCAGGTGAAGAATTCCTTGAGGCTCTCCAGAGTCTAAAATTGGGTAAAAGTACAGGTCTTGACAGCTTACCTGCTGAACTGGTGAAAATCGGTTGCGTTTCTTCTCCTCTGTACGCTCTTTTACTGCGTTGTTGGGATGAAGGCACTATTCCTCAAGATATGAGAGATGCCGACGTCATTACACTTTATAAAGGCAAAGGAGACAGAGGTGACTGTAATAACTACAGAGGCATATCTTTGTTAAGCATTGCAGGAAAGGCATTCGCAAAAGTTGTTTTACGAAGACTGGACACTTTAGCCTCTCAGATCTACCCCGAATCGCAGTGTGGTTTCAGAGCTGGTCGTTCGACTAACGACATGATATTTACTCTTCGACAACTGCAAGAAAAATGTCGTGAGCATCGTTTACCGCTGTATATGGCCTTTATTGATCTCAATAAGGCATTCGATACCGTGAGTAGGGAGGGTTTATACGACGTATTGCGCAGGATTGGATGTCCCCCGAAGCTTTTGTCACTCATCATGTCCTTCCATGAGGGCATGAGCGCTTCAGTCATTTTTGATGGCGAAAAGTCGGCGCCTTTTTACGTAAACCGTGGAGTCAGACAAGGTTGCGTGTTGGCACCTACCCTTTTTGGTATCTTTTTCTCGGCGCTTCTTCTGACTGCTTTTGAGGGTTGTGACGTCGGAATACATCTGCATACAAGAAAGGACGGTAAACTGTACAACATTAGTCTTCTCAAGTCAAAAAATAAGCGTCTAGACGTAATTGCTAGAGAACTTCTGTATGCGGATGATGCCGCTCTAGTTGCAAACTCTGAAAACGAACTCCAGGAGTTGGTGACACGATTTGGTCACGCCTGTCGGCTGTTCTCTATGAGTGTGAACACCAGAAAAACTGTCATCATGGTGCAAGGCGTAAACCAGTCTCCGAGAATCATGCTCGACGGTGCGGTACTTGATGTTGTGGATCATTTCTGCTATCTTGGCTCTACCACCACCCAATCACTATCTAGCGACAAGGAGATAGATACTCGGATAGGCAGAGCATCAACTGTTTTTGGGAAGCTTTTTGCACGCGTATGGAGGAACAGTAAGCTCACTACGCATACCAAAGTCCTTGTACACCAGACCTGCGTCCTAAGTGTATTGCTGTATGCGTCAGAAACTTGGACTACATATGCGAAACAAGAACGCAAACTCAACGCTTTCCACATGCGCTGCCTGAGGACTATACTCGGAGTCACTTGGCAAGACAAAATCAGCAACGAGGTAGTACTCTCAAGAACGCATTGTTGCAGCATAACTGCTATGCTAAAGCAGAGAAGACTACGCTGGCTCGGTCACGTTCATCGCATGGACTCGGAGAGACTACCACGCCAAGTAATGCTGGGTCAGATAGCGGACGCAAAAATACCTGTTGGGCGTCCAACTTTAAGATTCAAGGACTCCTGCAAGCGGGACATGAATAGTTTCGGTATTCGGACAGACGGGTGGGAAAAACGCGCTGAGATGAGACCTGAATGGCGTCATGACATTAAAGTCGGAACATCAAAGCATGACGATGACTGGCTGGAGAACCTAAAGCAGAAAAGTCTTCGTCGTGCTCTTCCACCTCCTGCGGACTCGCATTTTGTGTGCGATCGATGTGGCAAGAAATGCCGCGCTGCTATAGGACTCTATAGTCATCAACGGCGATGTGGGAACCCGTAAACCCACAAGTGCTGCAACAAACATCTACAACAGATGCTGTGGCCAATGATGATGATGACTCAGTATACTCACAACAGTAAAGAACTCGCGCTTCCAAGTTTGAGAGTGATGCATAAAATACCTCATCATCATACGGCGGGCCTACGCACAGGCAGCCGATTTTTATTCTCCCATCCTCGTGCCTTACTTAAACTCTTAGAAGAGTAGTAAAATAACTTTTATACGAGGGAGCGAACTCGACATAATTCCAAGTTGGCAAACTTTCGCGAGGGGGGCTCGAGGTACCTTTATGAACAGAAGAGGGGAATCAATAGATCATAATAAATTTGCTCAAGAGTCCTCCCATTCGGCTGTCCGGTGCTTTTCCACGTGAAAAAAATTATAAATAACTGCCAAAGTTTCCCCAGACAAGTTTTAATGCCACCGATATAAAGAATTTTTATTACGATGCCCTTATTTGTGTTAGGGCATCCGAATTGCTTAAGTACGTATTTAAACTTTCTTATTTGCCGTTTAACTTTCACGTGACAGATGGGGAATTGTTCTTAGAACGAGCGGAAGGACAAATCTGAAAGTTCGCTTCAGAAGTATGTGTACTCATAATAGGAATATAAAACTATTGATGCACGGTTATATCATACGAGTATATGAATAGGTTGTGGATACGTTATAATTGCTAATAATGTTCAATATATGAAAATAAAACAGGTCAATTTCGGGTCACACGCTCGCACCGAGGGTTCTTACTTCCTATTAATGTTTATTACAGATTTTCGCCTCTACCCAAACGTTGTCTAGAAAAGATCACAAATTTTAGTGGTAGATCGCCTGTAGACAATAGGCTATCTTATCGTTATTAAAGTCAGTAAATAATTTTGTATCGTATTGTTTTCTTATGCCCACTTCCTAATAGCAATTCACATTTTAAGGTCGCAAAATAAAAATACTCTGTATCTTGGGTGTGTCATGCATATGCATAGGCATATGTATGACTAGAAGCAAATTGCTTTTAAGTATTTTACACGATATCTTGAAAATATAAACATCAAACACTAGCACAAACTTCTGTGCTAGTGTTTGTGTATCCTACTATTGCTGAAAACTGTTCACGTGGCTCAAAAGAATATAGCTTCATAAGCTACCTCCTTTTGTAGTAGCTTCAATATCCTATACATAAGCATTCATAAGCAGCTTATTCTCCGTGCCACTACAATGTCTATACGGCTGAAAGAGGTTCCGATAAATAACACAACTCACAATACCTTGAGTTGCTACGGTCCACCATTATTCTGCAAAAGTATGTTCGAATGAAAAGAGAGGCTTGAAAATTTGTATAAAATAGCATTTCCTTCCGTATTTATATTACACGGTGTACTCATGCAATAAGCAATCTAAGTAAATTCAGAGAAAAGTTACATGGAATGAAGTCAATTTTCATACCGTTGGTAAAAATCGTGAAATATTTAACTAGGTTTGTTATGAAACTGTCTCATTAGCAATTTACATGAACGTTTTCGCTACCGCTACCGTTTAAACTAACTTACAATTCGTGGAAATTATTTTGTGAATCTAAATTGATTTTAAGAACCATTTACCAACGTGCTTTGTGTGGTTACAGTTAATGCATTCCCTGAAAAAAAAAACGTATAGTAATTTGTCTAAATAAGAATATGTATGCATATCGACATCAAGTATCTATAACACAAGCTTACTGGTTGTCAATTTGAGTGAGATTTTAAGATATTTGTGTTTATTTTTATCTAAATGCGCAAATTGTTAAACAGTCCTATTTGAACATAATTTGGGAAAAAGTCGATAAGTTTAGTGTAAAATTTTCAGATATTTATATGTATAAGTATTCATTGAAACTATATTTGATCAACCCATATTAGTATAGAAATTGTATGTAAATGATTTATTCGCAGTGTAGCGCGATGTACAAGTTGACGATGATTTATCTAGAATGGGGCTTTAGATAAAACCTTATTTTTTTCTATAACCTATTCGATTTTGTTAGAAAACCAACAGACGCTTCATTCGTAGACCCGATTACAGTGATATCTCTATCTCTAACTATGCACGAACTCACAAAAATATGTCAAAAATTTGATCTTTTACGTGATGTTACATTTCTCAGACAAGGAAATGCCAGATTCAAATAATAATTCAAATACTACGTCATATTTCCACCACCAAGCGCACTCATTGTTAAGTTATCAAACCCTCTGACAAATAATATAACCAGAGGCTAACTTTATCAGCAAACTGTCATGGCGTCCAATTTCAAGCGGGTATTCGACATCCGCATACCTGGGAAATTGACCAGTTATCATCCAAACCTCTCATCTTAATTAATTCAACAATAGCAAAAGCAACCTTGCGTTGCGCAAAAATAAGGTTACTGATACAAATCAACGTAGAACAACGATGTGACGTTTGGATAATAAACCGCCCGAATACCTATAAGCCGCACGAATACAATAATCGTTTCATAATCCGGTTACATTTCAATTCACGCACAACGTTGGTCGACCGGTTGTTTAAATTACGCTGAATTGAACTTTATAGTACAATAATTCAGTAAATATGTGTAAATATCTTTGTAATTACTCAGGATGGAAATATGAACAAAATTAGTTTTTTGCACACATCATCCCTAATGTAAACCCCAGTACTAAGTCTCATGCTTCCATAATAATCAAAAGTATCTTATTTTTAAGTTTCAATCTATCCCATTTTTTTAAGAACTTCTGCGGTTACCCTACCCCTGGGATTTAAAAGAAAGAGGTTTAAAAGTACTTCAAATCAACACTTTCCTCTTTGGTTATCATCTGATATAGCATTTATGAAGTAAACGTGTTTTGATTACTAATTGTCACTTTTCAAAGGAAAAAATGTTTTTTGTAAGATTTAGATTTTTAAATAACTATCTCGTCTTTACCCCTACACATTCATAAATCAAAAATACATTATTCATTCAAAGAATGAATAATGTATTTTTTTATTTTACATCTCGAAGTGCTTACTCGGGAATTATTTCAGGTAATGTCAGTTAAAAAGTTAACTTCGATTAAATTTGCAGTAAGCATTAGGTAATCACACATTGGGACTTTAATGATTTGTTTTGTTAGAAAATTTACGAAAGTTAAAGATGCTTATTCTAAAAATAGACTCAATGTAATATATTATTTATCATAAACTAAGCCACAATCGAGTGTTTTGTATTACCAATTTGAAATCATCCTGTATAGCGAAAACGAAAAACGTTTCGCTGTCTGGCAGAGATCGCTCTTTAGTGATTAGACCGCCTGTTGTCTACCGTTATTGAAATTATTGTTTCTGTATTTAATTTCCACCATTAAAGTCCCAATGATGAATGAAAACTACAGTAATTTTAACAAAAAGATATGACGAAAGAGCGAATACTCGCAAGTCTCGCAACGCAATGTTTAGGTAGACGATTGAAAAACGACACTCATACTTTTCATTAAGTGCATGAGCGAAGCCGCGGAGAAAAACTAGTTAATACTACAGATACTTACGCTTATGCGATACGAGCACTATGGTACTATTCAATCAATCGACTACAAAATGATTTTCAACAACCTTGATTCAGTTTACGTGTTGACATTGCGGTCCGTAGTCGCAGAGTTAGGAGGTCGCAAAAGTGTTCCCTCGATTTAACCGAATCCTGCTAGCCCCGGCAACTCGTTGCGAATAATTAAATTCCGTCGCCGTGGCATTCCGTTATTATTATTTATTGGTTGGAGTCACCCGGGAGACGCGGTTGTGTTTTATGTAAATTTTCATTCGTGCGGTGCTTGTTTGCAATTTTTTATACGAGAGTTTAACCTATTTATACTAATAGAATGCACTATGTAGAATAACAAGTTTAAATAGTATTAAAACGTTTTCAAAATACCGCGGCATTTCAATTGCTACTTTGATTTTTGAATAAAATAAATTGAATATTATCCAATCCACTAAACCTATTTTCCAAATTATACTGGGAAAAAACTTATTGCATTAAAAAAAAAACAACATTTCACTATTCACTATACCGACGATTTATAAGCCAAATTAATTTTTTGAAGCATGAAAAGATTTTTGCGCAGCTCTTTGATTGATTTTATTTTAGGTATAGTCTTCTTACACAAAAATGAGATTTTGGTTTAACTGAGTGTAGTAAATACTACACTACATACTAAACACTAAGTAAATGGCGGTAGAATAATAGCCACACATTTGAACATCATGGTTATAATGAAGCGTATTTCTAACTGTTGTATTATATAAAGTAAATCGTAAATATTAAAGTTTTAATGAATATAACTAACTCTGCTCTCGCACCGCACCTACTCTTTTACGAACGGGACGTGCAGGCACGGGCAGCACCAGTAAATAGATTTATTCGGGTTCTTTATAAATCTGAAAAAAAAAACTGTTTTTTTTTTGTATCTGATCTGATCGGATTGAACTTCGGCGTCTGCAACCCTTTAAATATTAGGATAAAAATATGAAGATACACATATCGTGCGTGTACACATATCGTAGTGTTATTATTCTTAAGTACATTGATAAACAAACAGCCACAGTTTAAGACAGCCATTACGGCAGCATGTACCTATCCCGGGACACATCGGGTGTCCTAATAGTTTCAGAGTCGTAATGTGACCATGAGCACCCGGGTCCGCCGGAACGACCCAACTGACTTACCCCACGAACTTAACCCGTTTGGACCATCGTTATTCACACATTAATGTACTCTAATGGAACTTTATTTGATTACAAGAATTTACCCAGAGACTTATCCGTGTGGGTAAATAAAAATAAATGTTTTATGATCTGGCAAAAAATAGAGTTCTAACTGACAGCATAGTCGCTATTATCAGTTGTTATAACCCTGTTCGTTATGTCACGTGCCATGTCGCGTCATAGTAGTAAATATACATAGTATAAAAATATTATGGCATCAGTAGTTAATATTGAGTAGGTAGTAACATATCATGTACAATGAGCAGCAGAATTGCATGGCCCAATTGACAACATCTCATATTTCTAACAGGTGGGAATTAATATAGAGATTGAGAGAGCTTTGCGTCATGTACACCCCCTAAAAGAATCTTTGAATTTATTTTTCTGTAAGTAAAGAAATATAAGAAAATACATAAATAACCGAAATCTACGACAACTATGCCTGCATAGAGATGTAGTCTTCGACCTATCCGTAAAAAAAATGCTGTCAATGATGTCAAGCTCAAAATCATTAGTTTTTTTAGGGTTCCGTACCCAAAGGGTAAAAACGGGACCCTATTACTGAGACTTCGCTGTCCGTCCGTCTGTCACCAGGCTGTATCGCAAGAACGGTGATAGCTAGACAGTTGAAATTTTTACAGATGATTTATTTCTATTGCCGCCATAACAACAAATACTAAAAATAAAATAAAACAAATATTCAAGGGGGGCTCCCATACAACAAACTTGTTATAGATTATGGTACGGAACCCTTCATGCGCGAGTCGGACTCGCACTTGCCCATTTTTTTTCATTAGACACCATAATAAGGTATATATTGTATCATAGTTTTGGTGTTACATCTTTTTAGAATAAGCAAACTTTAATAAATTATTAATAAAATAAATAGTAAGGAAAAATATAAAAACAGTGATTAAGTCCTCTTTTTAAGCGGAATACAGAAAAGTAATAAAATTGTAGTATTAAAAATATGAAATGTTGTCAATTATGAATGAATTCGTTCAGAAATAAGTCATACATTTTTGAGGCCCATAGTACTATTATAAAATTACAAAAAATAGAATGTTCGTTTGTATAATATAATTATACAAACTGCATTTTACCTACGACTACCCACCAACCTTTTTGATAGAAACCTGCCATACGACTGCTGCAAAATCAGCGTTTTTTTTTTGCTGGGACGAGCATAATCGTTATTGCCGACTAGTCGGAAGAATAGGTAATCGGCAATTTTCGTACCGATTAGTACGTAGTAGTCGGCATCATCAATAGTCAGCCCATCTCTACTGGAAATCCCCAAATCAACGTCGTAAAAACAAAAAAGAGGGTTATGACGTTTTCTTCCACGCGGACGATCTTCTATTTATTTGATAACTTAGATCGCGATTTTAACGTCTCACTTAGTGATGTTGTTATCAGTCGTGATGAATTAATCCCACGCTTCATCAAACAAAGTGTCGGGTTCTAGGTCATAAGCAAGGTTCTATTTCGGGCGTGAAACAAGGATTCAAAATGATTATTCCCCACCGCCCGTTAATAATATACGACAGCAGCGGCTTTCACCTCGTTACGGTTACAAACTGAAACGCACCAAAGTCATGCTTGTACTTAGAGCTCCTTTTTATTTGATGGCTATCTCTTTTTCTTGTTTTCATATTTCATTGTAAAACAGCTGTCGAGAGCCAACAATACCGTGCATATTAATGTTTCGTACGTTCCGTTTTGCGTGTCACTCTTAATTTTGTCTGTCCAAATATCATAAACCCTCTATAATGCGTTCAAGAACCGCACATTATGACCACCGTAAAAATAGACTGTTTTGTTAGAAGAAATTTCTTATCTGTAAAAATTTATTATTGCTAATAACATCGATTTCAATAATATTATTCATTAAAATTTCAAACATCTCTGAAAAACAAAGAAATTTGATTTGACCTCTATTCTAATATCAATCGAGATGACGTTTAGTTCGAAATAAACTGTCAATTTGCAATCAAATTTGACAAATGTCGCATGTAAGTAAGATATCGAGGCTTATGATATGTGGATAGATCTCAGACCAATGATCTATAGACTTGACGTCAGCGTACACCCGTAAGGGACAGACATAGAATACGTCATATATTCGGGGTGGCCATGTTGATTCAAATTTCCCCATAATTTTATATTACTGACATGCCATTTTTGCATCATTGTGGCTCCATATAATACATAGCTTTTGGAACATCTTATCACTAAAAATGAGGATGGGGTTTAAGGTTAGATGAGAAATCAGAAATGAAACACATTCAGATAATGTTACCGATATTGAGAAATTTATTAGTACAAAATAAAGTCTAAGGAATACAACTTAAAATACTTACAATAAAACTATACTAAAAATTAAACTAAACTCGAACATAATAAACTTAAACTAAATCTAAAAATGGCCCCTGCGGCATAGTGCCAAAGATGCTGGCGGCATTTCCTCGCTGAATCGCCAAACTGATTCTTTGAGCGAGGAAACCGCCAGCTCTCCGGTCACCAGTAACATCAATAAGCCAGGCTTAATGCGCTGGGGCCCCACGGACCCAGGGTCTCGACGCCAAAAGGTAAGAAATTGTACTCAGCGCCAAGACCACTGTACTTATTCCGTTTTATGCCTTCGGCCGCTTCTGCCGCTGCTCCGGCCCTGATTGAGGATCGGTGGAGATGTGACGGGGCCAGTGTGTCTACACAGGTTGCATCCCACACCAGCACCCGTCCCTTACTCCACGGAATCAAAGACATTCCGTCCGGTCTCTTGCCATCGTCTCTTGAGATGCCGGTCGGCTCTAAAAGGGCCGGCACATTGATTGATGCAAGAGACCGGCGGATGATGTCGTTCAGAGCAGCATGTCTTGAGAAGCGGCCTGCACTGCTCTGGCAGGAAAGTCCGTGGTGACCCAGCCTGTCAACGTCTTTGCCGCAGGGGCATCGGTGTGGGGCGCAGACCGGGACCCCGAGACGGAGACAAACTGAAAGTCGGACGGTATTGGGTTCTAGAAAAGTTCCAGTGCTCACGGAAGGGTGCGCTTGGAGCCAGTAACCGGCCTCTTTGGTGCCTACTGCCAAAATTCTGGCACGTTTCCGTAGAGCACTGGCTTAGGATGGAATCTACGGTCAATTTACACAATAATTCGTCCCAGCTCCGTTGTGATTTTGAATTTTCCGGATAATTTTGGCCGGGGCAAGCAATTGACCAAGCCTTTTTTGCGTCTTCTAAGCCCGCAATCTCGTAGTTTGTGGGTAACGCCCTTAGGATTTTACCTATGAGATTAGACGAGCTATGAACTGACGACAAAAAAGCTGGTAAAGCGACACTAGAAATTTTGCGGATCCCTAGCCCACCGTACCGAATGGGAAGACATCCTTGGGACCAGAACTGCTCGCTTAGCTGAGAATTGAGGACGGATTCTAAATTCATTTTGATCAAACTATCTATTTGTAACAAAAGATGTTGATGATTCCAAAGTGGACAGCAGCGAAGCACATAGGTAAGTTTAGGAACAAAAAGACAATATTTAATAATTGAAAGAGCAAAATGTGGGCTAATTTCAAGCAACCGATGAGAATGATTTTGAAATTTCGAGATAGAATTTTGAACATAGTCAGAAAAGCATTCTTCAAAAATAGGGGACCCTAAGAGGCAAAGATTACTTTTGTCAATAATCTTAATGTCAGGCAAAAGCTCGTTAAATTTTTGTTTTATATTAATGACGTCATTGCAGGAATTTTGAAAAAAAAGTTCACACTTGTTGAAATTTAGCTCGAGGCCAATCGTTTTGGATTTATTTTTAATTTTGCGGAGATCGGAAAGTACTGTGTTTGCATCGCCCCCTAGAATCCCGTCGTCTAGGTACCAAACATTAAATTTTGAAGCCAAATTTTGAATTATAGGGTTGATGGCCAAACTAAAAATTGCTGGCCCCAAGGGATCACCCTGTTGACAGCCAACTTCAGATGACAACTCACTTGACCGATATTTCAATTTTTATATACAAATAATACTACTGAGCGGGCGGTCCTGGGTTCAAATCCCGGCCAGGGCAAATATTTGTGCGACAAACTCGAAATGTTCCCGGGTCGTCATGGATGCTATCGATATATGTATTTACATATATTATGTGTATCGTCATCTAGTACCCATAGTACAAGCTTGATTTGTGTAACATAGTCCCTTAATGTTTATTTATTAATACATATCATATTAAATTATTTCCGTTGGCGATTCTAAGCCGTGGAACCGACATCCTCATTTAATCTTCACAATATTTGTTTTTTTTTTGTTATTAGAATAGAAGTACGATTTAATACCCCTAAATTTATGATATTACATCTGGTATCCCTAACATTATTGTTATGCAGCTAAATTAAGAACACATTTAAATATGACTGACAGCTTATCATAAACAACCTACGTAATTTGGGCGGATCATTTTTACATGTCACGTGTACTTGGAAAAGTGAAACTATGAAAAAGACAAAAAATAATATACTTCTCTCTGTCACTCTTGTTATAATTTGTATATGACCATCTCCTTCTGTAGTGGTATTATTATTTGGTTGTCAAGTCTATAGATCATTGGTCTGAGGGATAGATAAAGTAGTATATGTAACTGTACATAATTAGGCATTAAAACACTCGTGTGATGTTATTATGAAACTTGCCTTCTTTAATGGATTGAAATCTTTTTTAATCTGAAATAAATATTATTATTCATTCATTCATTCATTTAATACCCTTCATTATGTACAGTCACATAAACTAATATTATGTGCATGTATTATATTATTATATTATACGATGACAATGAGACTGTGAATACCTTTCATAAGGTGCGTTTTCAGAAAATTTCAAGCTTGCGTATTTATGTAAATAATAAATATCTATCGGTGGGACCTTCATTGTAAAATCAGGAAACAATGTATATTATTGAGCAAATCAATAAAATTAAGTTAGAGTATAGGTAGGTTATCCGCTCCGCAGAATTCCATATGCGTACGTAATACTAGATCTAGTATGATGTAGCAAACTCTTTGTTTTACTGGATATGGCAAAGCCAGACGAGTGTAATTTTTTGAGATCTCAGTCGCGTATTTTACGTCGCGCCAACGTCGTGTGACGTGATCACGTGACACAATGTATTGCGCGACCGCAATACGCGACTTAGAAGTTAAAAAAATCTCGCTCGTCTGGCTTCACCCATAAGGTTTTAGCATGACGTGCATGCAACTCCACGACGCCGTTCCACGTCACAACAATTGCACGTTATTTTCAATAAAATCCCAGTTCACCCTATACTCCTTATTTGTTCATACTGAGCTTCTGGCGACACAATTGAGCTGTAGCATATCCATGTCCGCGTCTTTAAGGCGGCTATCACGTAGCCCCTAGCCAGGCACGGCGATGTAATAAAATCCCTTCAACCATACTTACGTCATATTGAGAGCGTTCTATTTGCTCAACACGCTTCGATCCCCGTCGGGTAGAAATGTCAGGGATTTGTATTTTATAGAATACGTTACGTAATTTGTGAAGGCATTTGACTTTAATGGCAAGAATTTGAATAGGTGACTTATAGGTATACACACAGCACAGTTTACATCGAAGATCGAATATCTACTCGTGCGTTTGATAGGTTGGTAATCTAATATGGTGACACCTTCCAAAGTCAACGTGTCATCTGCCATCTGACTAGACAACTCAGGTATATCCCATGTGTTACCTAGGTTGTTTTATGGTATTTATCTAATTGGATAGTTTTTGTAGCTGCAGCTATTACAAGTAATAAATTAAACATGTAATTCAAATGCCACGAAGCTATATAACAAAACAATAATGACTACGAAAGACATTTAAACAGAACTCTTTGCACGATTATCATTCCAAAAAAGAATCCGGTTCAAAAATTAGAATTTCGAATTGAAATGGCTCGTTACGCCAGCGGTTGTATTTCAAGCCAACAAAACGTCTAATGAAACAAAGGGCTATTCTTACAGTTTGCGAATATAAATTTAATTACGGAACTCCAACCAAGTTTATTACCGTTTAAGAAGAGTACGGTGTTACTATGGGTACTGATAAGGAACTGAATGCAGGTAAAGGTGGACGGCGAAAAAAAATAAAAATGGTAACGAGATAACTATCATCACTTAAAATCTTCATTTTCAAAGTTAATTTCGTGCATTTACGAGTACAATGTGTTAGTTTACTAACACTTTAAGCAGTAAGTACATTAGATCTAAATATTTGTTGTTGTTTTTGTGTTTATGTTGAGAACTTCTGTATGCTATGACTTTATCAGACCCATCCATATGCAGTAATCATCATTAATGTAAGGAAATATAAGGTGAGAAATATAACTAACGATTTAAATTTTCGAAAATAAATTTAACTTAATAAGGCGAGCCCGGGAAGTTCATAAACAAAGTTTTATCTGGCTTATTAAAGCTATACTCCCCAACAGTAGTTATCTCAGGACGGACGAGGCTTGTGTTCTAGATGAGATACAACTCAGTAGTTGTCAGCTGAGTAAGGTGCATAATAGATCTACTGGACTAGAATGAAATGAAATAGGAAATATATTATGGGGTGATGCGTATATAATTTTGTCTTTATTTATATATATAGTCAGATTTTAAATACAATAGTTTGATTTTGTCCCCCACATCAGGGGTATATTATCACGGATGCATCAGGGCTACATTAATATTAGCCATACCGCACCACTACTGTTGTTGTTGTTTTTGTGTTTATGTTGAGAACTTCTGTATGCTATGACTTTATCAGACCCATCCATATGCAGTAATCATCATTAATGTAAGGAAATATAAGGTGAGAAATATAACTAACGATTTAAATTTTCGAAAATAAATTTAACTTAATAAGACGAGCCCGGGAAGTTCATAAACAAAGTTTTATCTGGCTTATTAAAGCTATACTCCCCAACAGTAGTTATCTCAGGACGGACGAGGCTTGTGTTCTAGATGAGATACAACTCAGTAGTTGTCAGCTGAGTAAGGTGCATAATAGATCTACTGGACTAGAATGAAATGAAATAGGAAATATATTATGGGGTGATGCGTATATAATTTTGTCTTTATTTATATATATAGTCAGATTTTAAATACAATAGTTTGATTTTGTCCCCACATCAGGGGTATATTATCACGGATGCATCAGGGCTACATTAATATTAGCCATACCGCACCACTACTGTCCATTGCCGTTATGATAAATTTTCAATGTAATTTCATATGGTTACACTAATTAAATCACGTATGTTATGGCAGATATGATGTCTACTGGAATATCTAAGAAACATTGAATTTAAGCCTTATGTATTATAATATAAGGCATTCAACTTTTCAACAAAAAGTTTATAGACTGCACTACACAAAATATTTTGAAATGATAATGGTTCTACTATTTACTAACCAGCAGCACGTCAACATTCATCACAATATTGATATTAACTTAACAAAATTTAAGCAAATTAAGACGTCTTAATTGTGAGTGAGCGCAAATGAACTTATATAAAAGCGTAAATATTTTAATCTTTGTTTATTACAAGACGCCTACGAATACGCGCTAGTCTATTTTAACCTCAAGGGCTCAAATTTACGACTCAGCTGTCATTCCGTAAGTGCTAATTGCCAAGATCTCAAAGTTACGAGTTACGAGGAAACCACTTCGCTATGTCACTGACAAAGCGTCTCATATTCACATGTTAAATTGAATCACATTACTTTAAAAATATCATATCTCACGCAGCCGCCGGAACACGAACGCAACTGTAATATGATGTAAATAAAATTGGGTTTTCAAGTAAGCGCTTAAGTGAAATACGTGGTTTTGAGTGTTATTTGGAAGATAGCTGCAAACGACAGTCCTCAGTGTCATGTTTGAAACGCCCTTCACTTATTGTTTAAGTAATTACATTATGAGTTAAGTTGCCGCGCGTGAAAGATGTAAGGTATCGATTTAATTTAAACTGTTAGTAACGTTTTTTCCAGAGTAGGAACATAATAACTACTAAATACAGTGAATGAATAATATATTGCGGCACTGCACTGCATATAATTTGCATACTACAGATTTTCCGTGTAGGAAACGGAAGTCATATTTTATTTACAATATTCAATATACTTTATTTCTAAATTGATCAAATTATCGTTGTCACAAATCACTCACCTCTATCATTTCACTGTGAATTTCTGAGTTTTAGTTAAAATTATTATAATAAATATCGAGTGATTTATTATCGAGGCGTAATATTGGCACAAATTGTTCTACAGTAAATATAAGCCTGTTCGAGTTTCCAAGTGAGTTTCCGCGGTTTCACGGCAAGTATGCAAATCATGGTGTCAAAGTTTGGTAAAGTAACATAGGCCTGCCCGATATGCCGTAGCGGCGTAGTATATTAACCGTAGCTCTGCTACGAGCGCCCGTGGCTCGTAGCACCTGCTACGATACTTGCATAATAAGTCTGCTTGATTTTGAGATTGTTTTAAAATTCTAAGAAGCCTTCATTTGCAATTTCTTCATTAAGCCTCAAGACCCTGTGTCGAGGCTGCTTGATTGGCTAAAGATTTTGATTTGATGTACCAAATGACATTTTGAAATGAGTTGTTTTAGTTTTACAATGTAAATTATTAACTTAATTTTGTCTCCTTAGATAAAACAAAATATAAATTGAGTATAGCTGAACGACCTGCATTCTATCTAAAGTGGTTATCGATTGTTGAGTGATGCGGTTAGCCTAGTTGGAACTTAGCCTGCCTAGTTCCTACGTAGCTAGCAGTTCAGTTCCCGGTAAATCCAATGTTTTTGTGATCCACACCAGAATTGATTCTTGATTGTTCTCTATTTAATTCAGTAAGCACAATGTTAATAGGTAAGATTGTCTAGTACCCATAATAACTACACTGTAACATATTATATAATTAAAAAACAGTTTGGGAGGCCGATTTGGGTCAGAGTATCGGTAATTTTAATAAACGTTGTGCTTACGTTGAGTTTCTTTTGGCTACGACCACGTCTACTTTTGGCTAAAACATTAAATAGGTATTTATTTAATTTTATTTGAATCTACAAATATATTTATTTATAAAAAGGCATACATTTTCCATATCCCTGTTCAACAGCCCAAACGCCATAAAACAAATATCGAATACCGAACAGCAAAAACCACATTTGAAACCACCCAAACATGCTCATAAATTACAACACTTTCACATCGACTCAATAAAAACACGCTACACCAAAACAAGCCCCGATAAATAACCTCCCGGTCGCGATGACAACGCCAAATTGATATTTAAACAACATTAAACGCTTGTATTAGAAAACCCTTTTGGGTTTCTTTAGTTTATCTTTTTCGGCAACTGTTGCTGTTCGAGCTTGAGTCTTGGATGTTCGAGTCATGGTTGTTGTTGGAAATTTGGTGGAAAGTACAGTGAAGTACACAAAGTTGTTTGAAAATATTTAGTGGTCTGGCTTGCATTGTATAATTTAACGTTTAGCGTTAAACTGTACATTGTGCAACCTTATTAAATAAGGCTACAAATATTTACGGTTAATGTTATTTTTAAGGTAAAATGCGTTAAAGCCGCCCGTTATTTTGAGTTAGGGAGTTTAGACGGATTATAACATGACTTTCTAAGTCGGATGTCTCTAAGATTAGAGGTCACAAAAAAAAATTTTGTGATCTATAACGGACTTCAAATAGACGCGGATTATATGTTCTTGGTTTTATTTCAATTATCTATATAATACTTTTTTTTTTCACCTAGCAGTGTCAAATTAGTTTCTGATATACTTTTTCACGTCTTAGAACCGGTGGGGAAGGGGATTTTTTTATTGCATACCTTTACTGTACGTTGCTATGGGTATTTCATATTTATGTACGGAATAATATGTCAGTTACAAAAATATAAGCATTTCCCTCTGTAATAAGTTCCCAACAGTAAATGCCTAGGCACGATAACAACCAATTAAGAAAAAGATAAATTTAACGACGCCAATTACCCTCACTACTAAGATCCTACAAATAAGTAATAAAACTTTCAGAATATTAATCCGCGTAGCACTCCCGGGCGCGACTCTCCCCACGCACTGCCATAAATCGGCGGTCTCCTGTCGTCCCGGCGACGATAAATCTCACCATTCACTAATACACCGCATTCAAATGTAGCGAGTCCTCGTAAGGAAATCCCGTATGCGACTTGAGATTTTCAACCCACGCTTTTCACCTCAAAAGCGGTGCGTAACGTATGGCCACATTTATCTCGCACGATATTTGGTGAACGAAATAGCACCCCTATACCCGTTTTGTTTGCACGGAATGTTCTTTCGTGCGTTTCATATATTTTTTTGGATTGGAATTGGAAGTGGCGCGGGATCGTTTAAATGATTGTCTGCGTTCGTGTAAAAGGAATTTTGATAAAAATACTGCGAAATGGGTATATAACTTGGTAAACAATTATACATACGTAAAGAATTTATGACAGATGCTATTATCTAGGCAATATATATATAAGGCGTGGAGCTCTTTGCGTTAACTTCACGCGACGTAAGGAACCGGAATTGCGTAATTTACCAACGTTCACTTTAAGAGCGCTGCAATACCTGCTCGCCTCCGGTTCGCTATTTTGCTAGCATACGTTTACACGCAATATATACTTTTGTTATTAAGAATCCTGAGAAAATGATCTAAATAAAGTATTTTATTTCTAATATTTATTTTAATTTATAATATTGCTAAGTAAACCTCCAAAATAGTTAATTCAAAAAGAAACACCAAAACCCCCGCATCAACCCAATCAATCTGCTTCCTCCGCCGCATCGCAGCAAATTTGACAGGCAAAATGGAAACTTTCCATTGCTATTCACCCTTCCCCAACCAAAAGGTCACATGTATTTTATAACCCGTAAGACACTTGCGCTTCTTTCGTTTAGCAACTTAACATTTCTCGTTTCCAAAGTTGAAGCTCGACTTGTAACTTTACCGTAATAATTTAAGAGGCAAGTTGGGCCTAACGAATATGAAAAAAGGCCCGTTGTCACTTCTCAATTGCCACTTTTTTCTTGTTGGCGAAGTTGCTCGGAGGGGATAAGCAGCCGGCTTTACTTTGCTTTTAAAGAACACACTTTCTTGTGTCAGTTCCGAGAGTGCAGATAATTCTTTTATGAACAGCGTGTTCGATAATATTATTTTATTGCAATTTCTAGTATGGAAAGCTGTGTTATTCGAATATTTTAAGTTGAGTAAAATTGTTATAATTATGTGTTCAATTCTTATAACTTATAATCAATATTGTGTTTCCTACCCCTGTGATACCTAATAATAAGAGGGGGCATTAAATACCTCGACCTTGGAAAGGAGAATGAAGTATGGCTTGTGTTTATTTTTTTTTTTATGGAAAAAAAACAATGTATTTGTTTCCAAAATGACAACAGATCTCATTTTTCATTGAATGAATAACTTTTACTTTTCAGTAAAAATCCGTTACACTAAGAAAAAAATACAGAGAAAACGAAAATTGGTTATCAGATACACAAATATGTTTGTGAATCGTAATTTTCCCCTATTGAGGGCATCCCCCTATTGGTTTGGTAGGTTATTGTATCTCCTAACTGGTACTATACGAGTTTTTCTATTTCTACTCAGAGTTCTTATTTGTTCAGTGTAAGATAAACTACACTATATGGCCGCCATGATCAGGACATCAAAAATTACGTTATAAGGGTGAAGACCAAAAAGTTTACTACCTTAACTTATTAAATTAAAATTTGTATCAATTTTCCCTTGTACAACGACAAATTAACCATCGAATAGTGTACCTTAAGATACTGTTTTGAGGTTCATTATTGTGTCGTTAATTTTTGTCGCACGACGGAACCTTTTCCGATCGCTTTTTTTCTATGGCTAACTACGCCCAAATTACGGCCAACTTTTTGGTCCTTACCTATAAACTTCTGAATATTTAACAGTACGTACAGTCGGGTGCAGCTGGCTGGCTCTAAATTCCAAAATAAATGGCGAATACATAGCCCTCATAGCCTATTCCTCTGAGAGCAGGCAATGCAGCGCCGTACGCCGTCTTCCTACTTTAATTAACGTGATTATTCCTAGTTTCTTGGCGCGAGTTTCTGTAAGCAGCGATGGAATCTGGCCCTCACAAGACACGCAGTCCTTGTACCTAAGGCTGCAGGTAAGAAGAAAGCTTACGTCTTGACTGCGACTGTGGATTTAATTACAAGATAAAACATCCGACGGAGTTTATTGAGAGAGCCCTGGTCTAGGGTACGGTTATATTAGATTTAAAATTATTCAACTAGATACTTATCCACTTGCGCTTGGAATTTATTTACCTTTTTTAACACATTTTTCTTAGCTTCACTTGAAACTAAGTTTGTAAGTAACTAACAATCTAATCCTGAAAGTTAATTTAATTAACGGTTGATTAAGTCGAATAAGTTACCTAATAGACGTAGTCAATCAGTAATTTGACACATGCCAATCAGCGAAATAAGATACTTTTAAACCATAAAATAATTGAAAAAACTAATCAAATGTACAGAGACGTTACAAAAAAAATTAAATTTGCTAAAACTAAATATTATGCATATATATATATATATATTTACGATGATTTTTATTCAGTGATCAGGTACCAACCTTTCTAACTCAGTAAATGATGGCGGTCACGTTGAAGTCGTAATTACATGAAAACAAACTTTTATTTTTCTATGATAATATTTATTTTGAAACCAATTTTGTATTAAGTTCTAAGTGACTAATCACCCGACTAATCTGTATCTGTGAGCTTACAACCTTTTTAATAATTTAATGGCAATAACAATTTATGAGTAATAACTTGTCATTATCATTGTCATTACATAAACAAAGCCGTAGAAAATTTCCCACCAAAGCGATGACACTTGACGTAGGTATCGTACATCAATAATTTATGTAGGATGACCATTTACCTAGTAGTTATTAGTTTTAATTATGTTTCAACTTTTCATTAATTAAACAGTGAGGTAATTGCGTGACGCCTCGCCTATTAAGTTAAATTTTAGCTAGATATTAATATTTTCCTACTCCTGATCACCGATTAAAAAGCATCGTGTATAATATAGCGAGGTAATTGCGTGAGGCCTCGCCTATTAAGTTTAATTTTAGTTAGATATTAATATTTTCCTACTCCTGATCACCGATTAAAAAGCATCGTGTATATATAGTGAGGTAATTGCGTGAGGCCTCGCCTATTAAGTTTAATTTTAGCTAGATATTAATATTTTCCTACTCTTGATCACCACCGATTAAAAAGCATCGTGTATATATATATATATATAATAAAAAGCATCGTGTTTAATGTATGTTTTATATATATATGTGTGTGAATTTGCGGCCTAATCACGTCAAGATGACTGGATGTATCAACTTTTTATAATACACGGGTAAATTAAATATGTTTACGGGTGATTTCTTATTCGATTTATATACATTATTTATGATAAAGTAAAACATATGATAAGAAATGAGTACAAAGTAAGATATGTTTTTTTTTCACTTCTGCTCAAAAAGTACGTCGTTAAAAGAAATTAAAGACGTTATTATTGGACCGCTTACTGACATTTGTAACTTAAGTCTGGCTTCGGGCTGCTTCCCGGACCGATGGAAAATGGCTCGAGTATCACCCATTTACAAAAATGGATCCAAGAAGGACCCTAACAACTATCGCCCGATATCTCTTCTCAGTATATTTTCGAAGATACTAGAAAAGATAGTGAATTCCCGTCTAGTGGCTTTCCTTGCAAAAAATAAAGTTCTCTCAGATAACCAGTACGGATTTAGGAAAGGAAAGTCGACCGAAGACGCAGCGATTCACCTCTCTAATAAAATATCCAGTCTTCTTGATAGTGGCGATAGATGTATTGGCGTATTCTTGGATCTCTGTAAAGCTTTCGATACTGTTTCAACTTGCATCCTACTTAGTAAGCTGAGTGCCCTAGGCGTGAGAGGGGTGGCTCTCGAGTGGTTCCGCAGTTACTTGTCCGAAAGACGTCAAACTGTGAAAGTTAATGAGCACATAAGCGACGAGCTACCAATTTCTTTTGGTGTCCCACAGGGCAGCACCCTTGGCCCTACGCTGTTTCTTATTTACGTACATGATATCCTCAAACTTAATCTGGACGGTGCCGAAGTAATATGTTACGCAGACGATACTGCCGTACTTTTTCACGCTAAAACATGGGATAAGACTTATAGCCTTGCAGAGCAAGGACTGTCTGAAATCAGTACTTGGCTCGATAATAATCTACTTACCCTCAATGTAACGAAATCTAACTTCCTAGTTTCTCAAAAACATCTGTTTCCTCCGCACATCTAGCAAGTAACCTTACAGTCCACACGAGTAAATGTAGTAAGCGCGTCAATATGCCATGTTCTTGTAGTTCAATTGTGAGATCCGATAAAGTCAAATACCTGGGATTGGTAATTGATGATCGACTATCCTTTAAACCACACATCCTAGCACTATCAAACAGGGTCAGGAAATGCATCTACGTTATGAAGCGACTTCGCCACTGCGCCTCGCAACATTTACTTCGGGTGGTATACTATGCACTCTGCCAATCCATTCTCCAATATGGTATATCGGTTTGGGGTAGCACCCCTAAAACCACTCTGCTTTTTCTGGAGAGAGCCCAGCGTGCAGTGATAAAGGTGATGCTTCATAAACCCATTATTTTCCCAACAGATGCTCTTTACCGGGAAGCAAACCTTCTAAGCGTAAGGCAATTATATATATTTAAAGCAGCAGCTCGAGCACATTTAATAGCCTTAAAGTCACCTACCTTCGCGCAACTTTTGACTAAACGTGTATTTAGAATCCCCCTACCTAATTACAGAACAGTTTTTGCCAGGCGCTCCCCTGACTATATGCACTTCCTTATTTATAACAATATATGCAAAGTGCATAAAATTCAACATTGTTCCAGTGGCAAGATGCAAGTGATTGTGAAGAAGTGGCTTCTGTCACACACACACACACACACACACACACACACACACACACACACACACACACACACACACACACACACACACACACACACACACACACACACACACACACACACACACACACACACACACACACACACACACACACACACACACACAGACACACACACACACAGACACACACACACACACACACACACACACACACACACACACACACACACACACACACACACACACACACACACACACACACACACACACACACACACACACACACACACACACACACACACACACACACACACACACACACACACACACACACAGACGCACAGACGCACAGACGCACAGACGCACAGACGCACAGACGCACAGACGCACACACACACACACACACACACACACACACACACACACACACACACACACACACACACACACACGCGCGCGCGCGCGCACACACACACACACACACACACACACACACACACACACACACACACACACACACACACACACACACACAAACACACACACACACACACACACACACACACACACACACAGACACACACACACACAGACACACACACACACACACACACACACACACACACACACACACACACACACACACACACACACACACACGCATCTGACGCATATTGTAACGTCGTATCGTTTATAGTTTTAAATCAAATCATTTGCAAACTGTTTCGCACTCCAGGGTCCCAAGATACAGGCTCAGCCTAGTTTGGGGTCCGCCAGGTATCTCACTGTATATAATGCAAACCTGTGTAAAAGCAAATAAATGATTTTTATTATTATTTATTATTATAAAATAGTACATTTAGCCCCTAGGGTTTAAAAGGAAACCATATAATCCCATACAAATTTCTATGACACTGAAAAAAAAATCTTGTTACCGGCCAGCTACATACTATTTACAAATAAAATAAACCAACCTGCAACCTGATCAGATCGACCCAATAAAAAAATAAACCAAAAAGTTTTTATTTACAATGTACTGGAATATTAACTGAAATTTTATTTTAGCACGTTTTATAATCAACGAAAAGAAATTTAATCTTAAACATTTTATCTTGGCTAAGAATATTAAATAATATAATAATTGTTATTCCATTCTTATTTTTTTCTGATCAAACCGCGACTAAACCTGCTACTACTTAAAAAAAATATACGCGAAAATCTTCAATAAAAATAACACCAATGCCAACTTAAATTTACCAGGAAAGGCTGTAACATTAAATATAAAAAAATGCTCAAATTGAACTTTTAATTTTTCTTAAAATAAATTATTTTAATTTCTAAGTTTTTATTATTATTCCTGTATGTCGCACCCGCTCACGGGACAATAGTGTCCCGGACCTTTGGGAGGCGTGCACGGAGCCGAAGCCAACGCGTAGAGGCCCTTTCGACAATTTAATGAAATGCAAGGTGTACATCGAGCGGATGCTGTCCCTATCCGTGTCATGGGACGCACACAGAGACAGCGCCCGCTAGGTGCAAGAACTATTGATGGAGACATGGAATCTAAATACAAATTGGGCTATGGGGATGAAATGGAGGACTGGCTAATTGGGCTATGGGTTGAGACTATCGGGCGTCTACCAGCAAAAGTGTCTTATAGCAAAAATGGGACTGGTAGACGATGACTCGCCTCCCGCTAGATGGGCCCCCACAAAATAGCGACACATAAAGTGGCCTAAGGGCAACACCGGTGCGGAAGGCTAAGGGCGGAGAGGTGTAATACTGGGCTTTAAACCGAAGCCAACTAACCCCTTACGTTTCCACATCCACCCCCGAGCCGAAACTCTCACGACTCCACTCTGCCCGGCCGGTTAAGGCAAGACAGAGGCGGAGGCCCCGACCCGTCACCCCCCGTCAGGATCCCCCAGGAGCGCTCAGGTACGTGGGGTCGCTACCCCCCAACAGCTCGCCATAAGCTGCCCTGCGTGACTGATTGCGCTGGTAAAACCAGCGGGCGATGGGGTCGTCACATCCCTACGCCATTTTATTATTATTATTATTATCGTATGGCTACAAAGGACAGATACAGAAAATTACAAATTTAACTTTAAAGAATTAATCCACTTAGTAGCTTCGTCGTTCAATGTGATCAGGTCTTCCGGGGGGCCTCCAGTGTATCGAGTAAGCGGGCACTCCTGAAAGATATGTTGGATACTTTGCTCTTCGGCGCCACAGCAACATGCGGGGGAGTCCGTCCAGCCACAACGATATCTATATAAGGCACAACGACCGTGTCCCGTGCGCAGTCTATTGAGGGTGCACCAAGTCGGTCTTGGCAGCTCTGACCCCATGATTTTTTCACCAGGGACAATCTCCAAGCCAGGTTTTCCATCCATTAACACCCTCCATGATCTCGTCCACTCACGGTTGATGTTGAAATCCTCTTTGGAGAGTGTTGAGGCTATATGATAGGATGGATTTCTGGACTTCAAGCGGCTTGTTACGGGATCTGTAAACTCATCGTGCATGGGGAGGCGAGGATTGTCCCAGATCTTGCGAGCTTCTCTCATAAGCGTTTCTTTCCTTCTTAGATCAGGCGGAGGGATTCGACATAGGACAGGTAGCCAATGGCATGGTGTGGACTGCAGTGTGCCCGAAATTAGGCGCATAGTTTTATTCAGTGCAGTGTCGACTTTACCAGTATGAGCACTACCTAACCATACCGGGGCACAGTATTCCGCTGGTGAAAATACCAGTGCCAAGGAGGATGTGCGGAGGACGTTTGTACTCGCTCCCCATGAAGTTCCAGTTAGCTTTTGGATTATGTTGTTGCGAGTTTGTAATTTGCGCGCCACTTTCTCAAGATGGCCTTTGAATGTCAAGGAGCGATCCAGTGTGACACCGAGATATTTTGGGCAAAAATTATGCTCTAGGGTTGAACCATTTAGGGACACATTGAGTTCACAGTTTGCTAGTTGATTATGCAAATGAAAGCAAGAGACCTCAGTTTTGTTCGTACTAGGTGTAAGACGCCATGTTTTAAAATACCTAGACAGTACTTCCATGTCATTCGTCAATGTCCGTTCCAAATTTCCCATAAACCTATGCTGCGTGATGAGACAGATGTCGTCAGCATAAATAAATTTCCGAGAAAGGGTGGTAGGCAGGTCATAAATGTAAAGATTGAACAAGGTAGGGGCTAATACGGAGCCCTGTGGTAGACCGTTGCACAGCTTCCTCATTTCACTGACCTCGGAACCTAGGTGGACGCAGAAACGCCGTTGAGACAGCATTGAAGATATAAGCTGCACAATCTCCAAACTAGGAACTATAGTTAAAAGTTTGTAAAGTAGTCCCTCTCTCCAAACAGTGTCGTAAGCTGCTGTAAGGTCGATGAAAACAGCCCCGGATTTAAGAGTCTTCTGGAACCCTGACTCAATATGTGTCGTCAGTGCCAATACTTGGTCCGTACAGCTCCGTCCACATCTGAATCCCGCTTGTTCGGCGGGGATTATCTCATCTATGAAAGGAGCTATTCGTTTGAGCAAGACTTTTTCTAGGAGTTTGTAACAATTACTCAGCAAAGAGATGGGACGGTAGCTGGCAGGGTCATCGTCACACTTTCCTGGTTTCAGTAACGCAATTACTTTCAACTCAGTGAAATGTCTAGGTAGTTTTTTGGTCTTGAGAATGTCGGAGAAAAAGAGAGATAGCCACCTAACCGCGTTTGGGCCGAGTTTCATTAGAAATTCATTATACATTTCGTCAACTCCTGCCGCTTTTCCAGGTTGGAGACTCTTAATAGCGAAGTAGACTTCCTCGACTGTGAAAGGTCTAGCCAGCTCAAGGTTTGGTGTAAGGTTGGCCTTTAGCTGTCGCATCTTCTTCTTAATCTTCTTTGTTTCCAGTTTATCCCCTTCTGCTCTGGACATAGATATCATCCGGTTTGCTATCTTGTTTGGGTGAAGGCGAGGGGAAGGTCGTGCGGTCGACTTATTACCAGTAAGTTTATTCAGAACTTTCCACGCTTTTTGGCTAGAATGCTTGAAATCCATAGATTTTACAGTCTCTTTCCACTTGCTGGAGCGGTTTTCATCCAGAGAAACTAGAAGTTCAGAGCCTACTGAGCAATCTCCAGATTTTTGGTACTCGCTATAAAGTTGTTCACTTTTTTCATTCCAGCCTGGGACATACTCCCTCCTGAAACCTCGACACACGTGGGACTTTCCAGAAGATAGGACTAGCCCCACGAAGCGTTTGTAGTTATTACTTGTCGGTGGGATGAAACGGACTCCTGCGTCCACCCTTGCTGTATAGCTGGCCCAGTCCGCACGATTAAAGTTCCAGCGTGGGAGTGGCATTGATTTAATGAGCGGTACCTTCAACCCCACATCTAATATTACGGGTCTGTGTTGGCTATTTGGGAAATCGCGCAGGACGACTCTGTTAGTTGGGAGAGGTATTCCTGTAATAAAGTAATAAAGGTGAGGTCTGGATTATAGTCTTTTTTCCAACGTGCTGAGTGAAAAGTGCCTCTGTCCTTGGCATTGAAAACTAAAAATAGGTTACTTGATTCCGCCCATTGGGCTAGGGCCAGCCCGTTTGTGTCGTTTACAGCGTATCGCCACGATGTATGGTGGCTGTTAAAATCACCACTGTAGATGCATGGATGTTGAAAGACTGGCAGACCATTTTGGGCCCAAGTAGCCAAGGGAGGTTTATAAACATTGGCAATCCTAAGATCGTCAACCAGAATGACGATGATAAAGTTGTTGCCCGAATCACAAGCGTGGACAAGTTTCGGCTCATTCATATCAGACTTGACATAGGTGGCGATGCCATATTTACTGTGGTTTAGAGCTTTAGTAAGGGTGAAACCTGGTATGTTGCCTCTGTTACGGATATCCTGATCATCTTTTGTGTGTGTTTCCTGGAGGTTTATGACGTCAATCTTATGTTCTAAAGCAAGTTTGGATATATATTCACATTTTGATTTACTTAGACCTTCTACATTAATCTGACAGATCTTGACTGAAGGTCCTAGATCTCTTGTCCGTAGATTCTTAAAGTACTCCTTCCTGGGCATCGTGTATTTCGCTTCTATGTTTCTGTATCTGGTACGGGCTACGAGACTTTGAGAGCAGTGTAGCAGCCAAGGTTGATTACTCTTTAGCACCACCCGGGGGACACGTGCAAGGCAACACAGGGTAATCTTCTTGCGGACGCGAGTAATCTTTGTCCCCCTGGTGGTGCTAAAGAGTAATCAACCTTGGCTGCTACACTGCTCTCAAAGTCTCGTTTTTATTTATTTCAGTCGAAGTGAAAAGCAGAGTGTTTAACACGGGGCTACAAGCAATTATGACACTCAGATATATTTGGCCTCGCTCACTTTGTTCGCTCGTCCAAATAATTACCTCGTGTCACAATGGCTTGTTTTAGCCCCTTGTCAAACAATCTACTATTTGTATGCGCGAGCGGTAGGTACACTCCGTAGACTAGACGCGCATCACGATGAAATAAATATGCCATCTTTACCGCCCAAACGGCGGCGCACCTACCAGCCGGCGAGACAACCCTAATTTGATGATCGCCAACCCTAGCGGAATGGTCGTGGTGGTCACGCAAATGTCTGGAATGGTCAATTCACTTGATAATATAATTATACACAAAAAAGCTAAATAAAAACAGACCAATACGAGGTAATACGAGGTTGTTAAATAATTTTACGATCGATCAATGAGCGAATTCGGTTTGTTTAGGATATACTTAAATTAATCAAAATCGAATGCTCCCATAATATGCAAAGATACATAATGAAATGAACAAAATAAATGTCAAACAATAGGATGTTACTTTCAAGGAATAGTTATTTAACATTTTATCTTTTTCTACATTATTAATTATAACGTATAAACACACTGAATGCGCGTTCATTTGACATTGTGTAATTAATTTAGTTACTAACTCTAATATATAAAGATCTTACTAAAGGCTTGCAAAAGTCTATAGTCTATTCCCTAAAAAAACACTGCTAAACGA
This sequence comes from Apotomis turbidana, assembly GCA_905147355.2. Taxonomy (NCBI): domain Eukaryota; kingdom Metazoa; phylum Arthropoda; class Insecta; order Lepidoptera; family Tortricidae; genus Apotomis; species Apotomis turbidana. Next base: position 19,684,222 of record LR990281.1, on the reverse strand, counting down.
TGTTACAATGTTGCCAGAAAACATTCCTTAGTACCACACATTATAAAAGTTTAGTTACCTAAGTAATCTATATTTAGTCTGTTTTTAAACGAACGTTATTAAATTAATTTAATAAAGATTTTAATAAAAAAAACTTTAGAGCTACCAAAACGTAAAGCTGCATAACGAAAGTATACCTTTAAGTAGATGAACGTCAATTAAAAAAAAAATATCAGACAAATTTTTTTTAGTTTGTTGATTCTGAGCTATGAAAATATTTTCTTTGCTGTTTATTTGCATTTTATTTAAAAATATCGATTCGTAGAAAATATATTGTAGTTACGCAACGTTGTATTAAATACTATTATCTGTTACTTAAATATTTTATTAACTTAAGTCTTTCCACAAACAACTTTCGATACGACTACGAAAGAAACGTGTAGTGTGTTCATCGTGTTGCAAAATGTTTATTTGTTTGGATAGTTAATATGCCACATTACTTTTATGACCATAATTTGCTAAATTGAACGGAGTAAGATTTTTAGTCGAAATGATATAATACTCATATTTAACAAGTGAAGAGTGTTTCTACAAAAGGGCTTATTTTTGTATGAGTTTCATAGAGAAATAAGTCCTTTTGTAAAGACACTCCTAGTATGAGGCGGCACCTTCAAGTTAGACCATAATACGCAATGTCAAATCAAGCCTCGGTTTCGGTCTTCGGACGGTATATCGGTGCAAATAGATCGTTCCTTTTTACGCGGCAAGGTTGCCAAGTTTGTTTAAAAAAAAACAAAAACATTTTTAAATAAAAGTGCCTCTAATTAATTTACGTTATACGTCGCTCTCGTTATACTCGTTTGATCGCATAAATTATGGCAACGGTGCTGATGAGTTCAAATTCTTATTTACTACAGAAAGGCTTTACACTGTTCGCCTATAAGAGTTGATGATCCTCTGCCTCTGAAGTCTTTGGAGGTATCGATCTGTCAGTTAGCTCTTACGGGTCACGTTCCTTTGGTTTTGGTTTCGGCATATTTATCTCCTAATAAAGATCTTCTTTTTTCTGATCTCAGTGCTGTGTTTGGGTTAGGGACTTCTGTCATTCTGGTAGGCGACCTTAATTCCAAGCATTTGCTCTGGGGTTGTAACTATTCAAATTCTAATGGTTATAGACTCTTTAGGTTTTCTAATTCATTAAAAATTGATGTTGTGCCTCCTTTAGAGGCTACTTACTTTCCTGGCGATGTTGAGAGGAATCCAGACGTTTTGGATATTATGATTTTGAAAGGGGTTTCTCTTCGTCTCAAATCCATTGCTGTTCATCATCAGCTCTCATCTGATCATAGGCCTGTAGTTGTGAAGTTAGGTTCTTCTGATGATTCTCCGCGTTCGAAAACTATAACGAATTGGGAGAAATTGAGTAGGGTGTTTGCGAAGGAGGATACTGCTTCGCGTTTCTCCAATATTTCAACTCTTTTAAATTTTAGGCAGGACACGGAAAATGCTATTGTTTCTCTGACTAGTGGTTTGGGTGACTTGGTGGGCGAGTGTTCGAAAGTGGTTACGGCGGATGACCCTAATCACTGGAAACTTCCAAACTTCCCCTCCCTTGGAGCTCATTACCCTGTCTGAGTTAACTACATTATCCAGGAAATCCAAAATTAAGAAAGCGCCAGGTAGAGATGGCATTTCTAATAGACTGGTGAGAATGCTTCCAGAGTGTATTCTTGTCATTCTGTTGGCCATTTTTAATGCCGCTTTGGCTAATTGCCAGTTTCCGGACACTTGGAAGTAGGCAGTGGTCATTGGCATTCATAAGCCTGGCAAGCCTCGTAATAGGCCTGACAGTTACAGGCCTATTAGTTTACTTTGTACGTTTGGCAAACTGTATGAAAAGCTGGTTAGGGTAAGACTTCTTAAGGTGGTTAATTCTGAGCACCTGTTGGTGGATGAGCAGTTTGGCTTTAGGGCTGAACATTCTTGCGTCCAGCAGGTGCACAGAATTACTGAGGACATCTTGAATGCCATGACCACTTGGCGTCGTAAGATTCCGACTTGCGCAGTTTTCCTAGACATAGCCAAGGCCTTTGACCGTGTCTGGCACAATGGCTTACTGTACAAATTGTATAGTGCTGGTGTGCCGGACAGGCTTGTGGCCATTATTAGTGATTTTCTGTCGAATAGAAGTTTTGTGTATAGGGTGGAGGGCGTTTGCTCGACTGCTCATCCAATTCGAGCGGGTGTTCCGCAGGGTGCGGTTTTGTCGCCGACCCTCTTCACCCTGTACATAAATGATTTACCGAGATCTCCTGGTGTTCGTTATGCTCAATTTGTTGACGACACTGCCATATATACATCCTCTTCTCATGTTCAAACTCTTCACAGACGTCTTCAGACTGCTGCTGATGCTTTAGGGCATTGGTGCAGGCTGTGGAGGATGGACGTTAATCCTCAGAAAAGTGCTGCTGTACTCTTCACGCACAGTACTAAAACTAGGAAATTGGCAAAGAACATCATCCTTCAGGGTGTCCCCATTCCCTGGAAACCAGATGTCAAATATTCAGGGGTCAAGGGTGGTTATCCAGGGGGATAGGAAGTTGTTCTTTGCCAAACATATTAAAACTGTAAGAAATCGGGCGGCCTGTTTTATGGCTAGACTCTCTTGTCTCCTTTCTAGGAAGTCTAAGCTTTCTAGAAGGAATAAACTTACGTTATACAAGACCTGTATTCGTCCGGTCTTCTCGTATGCGTGTCCTGTCTTTGCACAGGCCTCGCCTGAGAGGATTCGGACGTTGCAGCTCTTGTAGAATAAATGTTTGAGGAGGATTTCTGGTCTTCCTGGTTTTGTTCGGAATGTCAAATTCATGCGGATTTGGGTGTTCCCTCTGTATTGGAATACTTCAAGACACTATCTAAAAATTTCTTTGATAAGGCTGTTGCTAGTCCCAATCCGCTCATCAGGAGTGCGGTTAACTACCAACCTGTTGTACCGCCTAAAAACAATTTAAGGAGGCCTAAGCACATCCTTCTAAGCACATTTTTTTGGACCCTCCTGACCCAATCACGATTAGGCTCAAGCAGAGGCGGAGATTGTGATATCGAGTTGCGGGATCGTCTCCGCCGCCTGCTGCATTATAAAAAACTGAATCGTATTCCATCTGACGTTGACGTTGACTGACATTGGCTGTGGTGAGACAGTCGCCTTGCCGGTTGCTGTTGGCAACCCTTCTATTAGATATAGACCCTCTCTGAGGGCGTTTAAGCGTCATAAAGTCCGGGCGCCTGAGTATGAGATTCGCCAGGAGTGCGATATTGCTGTTCGCTTTGGGCCTAGAATGTATAGTAGAGGGCAAATTCAGCAATAGCCTGCAGAAGGTTAGATTTTTCTTGGGAAATTCAGTCCTGTTCACTTTGTGGCAGGCATTCTCTTTTGTCTTTATCTGCAACTTGACTCTTCGGGTCAGGTTGCAACTTCATTAAAATTTGTAAGTGGCCAGATTATTGACCAACCTAATTATAAGACAGTATAAAAAAAAAAAGAGCAAATTCTAAAGATTTATTTGCTAGGAATACAGTGTTGTATACACTCTGGAACTAAAGAGTTCAACTTGTAATTACGTCTATAAACAAAACTTCCAATACGACTAGAAAAGTGTAGTGTATTCATCGGCGGTAGTACATTATCTCGCCGGAGGAAACTGCCCCTAATGTTCACCATTACGGGAACCGATGTAAATGCGTGTCAGACATTATGTAGCGGACCGTTTTGCAGAATGTTTACTTGTTTGGATAGTTGATGTGCCACATTACTTTTATGGCCATAATCGTAGATGAATTCTCAGACGTTCATCGAGAAACAACTTTTTCTTTTTTATGAACATGCCCAAAGTAATATACTAAGCCAATGCTGAGAGGGATGTTTATTTTGCACATTTAGTTGTGAAATATAATTTAAAGCGTCAGATTATTTATGGTCGAAGGCTTTTTACATTAGAATGGGCAATTCCATGACAGACAGTAATGCAAGTTACCATTTATTTTCGTAGGTACCTACTTATTTATATAGAATATGGATGGAATAAAAAGTAAAATTGATCTAGAGATATAATTTTCACCATAAATAAAGAAAACACGTAATAAAATGATAGCTTTCATTACGCTCACGTGGATTTACCCAGTGATTGGTTTACGGTAATCGGGTAAAAAGTATCTTATATTTATCAGTGAATAGTGATCAGGA